>JASAOG010000062.1:445000-1787500 GCA_030265305.1 Biomphalaria pfeifferi | reverse complement strand
CGTTTGTGCTGTTTGTCTGTTTGTCTGTTTAGAAGATCCCCATCATCAACATCTGCAAACTACAAATTAAAACCAATAATAATTACACAGAATTCATTACATCAGATGCAGTCCAGTCACTCTGTGGAATTCTTTAATACACAAAATAAGATTAATGAATAAAGGTTTGATTAAACTGTCAGGTACAGATGGAAAATATAAATGGAATGAATCAGAAATAGATTTAAAATGTAGGCAATTTTTTCTATTATTATTATATAAGGTTTTAATTACAACTAGTATGTAATTATTATTATTAATTATTATTAATTATTTAATTATTTTCGGTATTTCAAAAACATTCAACACAATGAGAATTCAGTAAACTATTTTAAGCCTCTACATCAAGTTCTGTAATAAAATTACACTTCACAGCTTATCGCAGTCGTAATATTAACGTTTTAATTAGCATTTAATTTTTAATTTCTAACAATCATTGCTGACGGCTTCCGAAAGGGAAATCCTCTAACAATTTGTGATTGTGTGTGTGTGGTCTGTTTGCTTGTCTGTCCGTCCGTCCTGTCTCAAAACATAAAACTGCCTTTAAAAATAGTATTTCAATTAAAAAATTTTCTAGCAGCTAAATATAAAGCAAAGGTTTCTTTACGTCACCAGAAAACGAAGACTTTTTTATTTAAAACGAAATATGGATATGGCTTTTTAAATATTTTTTTTGACATTAAAATACACTGTCAGTTTGTACAAGTAAAAAAAAAGTAAAGGTCTCCTTTTAGATCTTCTGATCTATGGGTCAGGTGATGAAAAGATCATTTGTTTCTGTGGCCCACGGTTAACGAGGGTGTCATGTGGCCAACACAACGATTAACCGCCTTTTCCCAAACTAATGTCAGTTTCTCGTTAGAGCTGGGTGAACTCATAGGCTCCCTTAGATCCCGAAAGTAAAAAAAAATCCCAGTCTTCATCAGGATTCGAACACGGGACCCAGGTTGTATATGTGTTCTGCTGATTTTATGTATTTTTCCATACAAATGTTAATTTCTAAACAATATAATTTGGTTTAAAAAAAGGCATATCTGAAATATTTTCTATTTTTATGTTTCAGTTTATAAAATAAAGCAAAAGCTTTAGTTGTACAAGTATAGTAATACACTAAACAAGAACATTGAAAAGGTAGAGGCGAAGTGTGGAGTACTGGTGACGCAAGAACATAACGCTGTGTAAAATGTTGGAGTCAGATGAAATGTTTGAGTATTCAAAGAGGTCTGCTTTATTTAAGTGATGTTAGTGCACACGTGTTTGATTTAAGAGACACGTTCATCATTTCTCAAACACTGTGGCGACCCCTAGGGGAGTACAACGGGCCTGAAAAAGTAAGGAAGGGCAGGGTGAAGGCGGTATTTTCTATTTTTACAAAAACGAAAATGTCCGATTGCATTTCCTTTGTAGTTAAAAACTATGTTTGATTCTATGTTTAAATTAATTATCAATCAAATAGAAATGACATCAATTAGGGATTTAAAAAAATTAAGTGAGGTCGTTTTATTTTTTAAAAAGGTCCATTTCATCCATACGTCTCAATTCTTCTACAAAATGACCTACCCAAACTGTTGACACGTTTTCGCCAATGCAATTCTTGAGTCTATACGTCTTTCTTACACCAGAAATATCAAATTTCTCTAAGAGTTTTCCTGAGTGAACATAAGTTTGAGTGAACATAAACATGTGCCCTACAAGCCGTTGGACACGATGATGCCTCGAATGTCTCTCACACTTTGGAATCGGCCTGTCCCACGCGTTTAGATATGAACTTTTAGATAGTAATCTTTCTTTTCCACTTTTAGAAATCATGTCTCCTAGAGCAGCCTATACTCCAGGAGAATGCGTTTCTAAAGTTAAGAAAGCTGTAGAAGAGCATGGTGCATACGCTGCAGCCCAGATGAGCCATGAGGAAATTGCGGGGCCCCGGCCCACCACTTTTCAAAACTATAGATTTCTAATACAGCGGAAAGTCAACTACTTGTTGTAAAGGGATGAATGTTAAGGTTTAAGAAACACTGAAACAGTTTTTCAATACTCCTGGATGGGAATCATGCCTCCATTTGAAAACTATGGAAAGAGAAACACGTAACAATGTACAGAACTGAGAGAAGACTCTTTTAGATTGACCCAGAGAACTGCTGATATCTTAGATTGACCCAGAGAACTGCTGATATCTTAGATTGACCCAGAGAACTGCTGATATCTTAGATTGACCCAGAGAACTGCTGATATCATAGATTGACCCAGAGAACTGCTGATATCTTAGATTGACCCAGAGAACTGCTGTGATGTATTGGAGAAATATTTGGTTCTTAGCACGTATATTTCTCTTGACATTATTGATTTTCGCATTGCACGATTCGTATCTTTAACATGCTAAGCGCGATCTGGTCTGTTCATCTTTGTGAATAGGAGAGAGTATAAAGACGATGCTTGAGGGCGGGGGGTATTTATCTCGAGATACGTTATTCGGCTTTAGTTTAAATGTCCTACTGATTACAATGAGGAGTAAATCGTTTCGAGCTTTTGTTTGTCGTCAATCAATCCACTTTTGGCATTCAACCATGCCTCCTTAAGCGTAACATTAACAAAGAAACATAACATTTAATTGATTGATGAATCACGTAAAATTTTTTCCTCCTTAATGTAAAACGAATTTTTTAATTAAGATCAAAAATTTTGGAACCAATAAAAATTGTGTCTGTTTTTTGTTTTTTTTATTTTGGTTTTATTTTTTAAGTTTCAACGTTTTGTTCAAACTACAGATGAAACAAAGTATAGATCATGTTCCACCAGATGAAACAAAGTATAGATCATGTTCCACCAGATGAAACACAGTATAGATTATGTTCCACCAGATGAAACACAGTATAGATCATGTTCCACCAGATGAAACACAGTATAGATCATGTTCCACCAGATGAAACAAAGTATAGATCATGTTCCACCAGATGAAACAAAGTATAGATCATGTTCCACCAGATAAAACACAGTATAGATCATGTTCCACCAGATGAAACAAAGTATAGATCATGTTCACCAGATGAAACACAGTATAGATCATGTTCCACCAGATGAAACACAGTATAGATCATGTTCCACCAGATGTAACAAAGTATAGATCATGTTCCACTAGATGAAACAACAAAGTATAGATCATGTACCACCAGATGAAACACAGTATAGATCATGTTCCACCAGATGAAACACAGTATAGATCATGTTCCACCAGATGAAACAAAGTATAGATCATGTTCCACCAGATGAAACAAAGTATAGATCATGTTCCACCAGATGAAACAAAGTATAGATCATGTTCCACCAGATGAAACAAAGTATAGCTCATGTTCCACCAGATGAAACAAAGTATAGATCATGTTACACCAGATGAAACAAAGTATAGATCATGTTCCACCTGATGAAACAAAGTATAGATCATGTTCCACCAGATAAAACAAAGAATAGATCATGTTCCACCAGAGGAAACACAGTATAGATCATGTTCCACCAGATGAAACACAGTATAGATTATGTTCCACCAGATGAAACACAGTATAGATTATGTTCCACCAAATGAAACACAGTATAGATCATGTTCCACCAGATGAAACAAAGTATTGATCATATTCCACCACATGAAACACAGTATAGATCATGTTACACCAGATGCATTCATTAATTATGAAACGCTAAGCACACGACACATTTGAGTTTAAATTATTGATTATTAATTAAGCAGAAACGTTTCTAAATTTACAGTTTGTAGCAGTAACCAGGAAAGATGTTTGTACCTTCATGTGTTGTAGATGTAATCATGATGAATGTTTAATCTTTTGTTTTGAGGGGAGGTAACTGAACAATGAAGAACAAAGAGGGAAAGGAAAGAAGAATCTCTTGAAAAAAATAAACTTTGCTAAGAAAGAGAAATGGAAAGATGTACACCACTCAGCTTTCTGAACCAATAACTAGAATTGGGAACAGACAAGCTTAGCCAGGTGTGGGTAATGTGTTTTTGCTTGGATGATACATTTGAGTTCCAGCCGTCGCAAAGCTCATAAAATTATAAACCCTACCAAGCTTATGTAAATTCAGTGTACATAATTCAATCTTATAGTCATTGATTATTGTTTGTATAGAAGTCCAAACTTCTTCTTCAGTTTCCTGAGGACTGTCTTGTTTTTTTTTTCTTCAAATTCTCAGAAATGAAAGGCTTCAGAAATATTGATTTTTTTGTTAAAAAAATATATCAGCAACAAGACCACGGTAGATCTTTGATGTATTATTTCCTATGTCCTTGAATCAGCGCAACTCGCTTATCAAAAATTTAGAGTTGTTAATGTTTTGATCATTAATTTACTATATTGTCAGTGAAAAGGACAGATACCACAAAGCTATGATGGCTGACTGTTAATGTGGTATGCGCTTTTTACAGGATATCCCGAGTTTGAACCCTGGCCGCTTGTTTACTTTACTATCCCGCAGACGGTTTGAACTAAGATGTCTTTAACTCTATTTTTGAAGGAACGTCCGAAATGTATAAGAACGGAAGTAGAAAAAGATTTATTTTTCTTCAAAATTTGTATAGGCTGTGGCACAAATCTTTGTAAGCAATAAACAAGAAACTACCGTCAAAGAAAGTCGAAGCAAGAAAATGAGAATTAACACCTGGCTAAAATTTTTAATTGTCAGGTGTAGCGATATATGTAAGTCATAGCCACAGTGAGTGCCCGCAAATGACGCTCCTTGCACCAATGTGAGTATACGATCCGTAGCCCAACTCCGATTGTTGGCTTTTTGGTATGATAGCTGGGTTACTTCAGACAAGGGACGTGAGCTTTGGAGGCGGGTGAGTAGACCAGACCGAAAGAATGCGTGGTGGCTGCTTAACCTAGAGAAACAGTTCATCCTAGCCCAGTTCCGTGTCGCCAACTGCCCTATAAGTGATTCGGTCGGTTTCGAGAGCACTATGACACACGCGTCGCCACTTCATACAGGACGACGAGACAGTGGACCACATTCTTTATAAATGTCTCGTTGTGCACGAAGGACGAAGAGGGACAACGGCATGAGAGAGAAATGGTCAGGGAAATGTACGGGGGGACAAGGTGACCCTAAGACTCACGGACAGCTTTCTTTCAAGTTCTCTAAGGGAGCAATTATCAGCATGTTTTCTTACTAATGGGGTTTCTGATACGGTCATAGCCATGTGAATAACTGCACTCTTACTTAATATCCACACTCGCAGACAATCGCCTTATTATTTTATTTCTTGATCATTTTCTCGAGAATTGTTGGATCAGCACAAAATAGTTTTTTTTTGCTCTGACCCAAATTTTTCGGCTAATGTGTCCTTCTCCAGGAACAGGATCATCTGATCTCGTCTGATGCAGCCTGAATAATACCAGGGGTATGTAATCCAATAGACCGAAACCTAATCTCCAATTATCTGTTCACTCCGGTCAGAGGAATTCTTAAACCAATACGCAATTATGACGGAGGATACACATGTAAAACAAACTCGGGTTTTATCCCTATCTTTCGGCCTCTACTGTATTTTCAAAGGCTATAAGATCATTTTTTCTTCTCTCTCTCTCTCCCTCTCTGTCTATATCTTTGTGTTTCTCCCTGTATATCTTTGTGTTTCTCCCTGTATATCTTTGTGTTTCTCCCTCTATATCTTTGTGTTTCTCCCTGTATATCTTTGTGTTTCTCCCTGTATATCTTTGTGTCTCCCTGTATATCTTTGTGTTTCTCCCTCCATATCTTTGTGTTTCTCCCTGTATATCTTTGTGTTTCTCCCTGTATATCTTTGTGTTTCTCCCTCTATATCTTTGTGTTTCTCCCTGTATATCTTTGTGTTTCTCCCTGTATATCTTTGTGTCTCCCTGTATATCTTTGTGTTTCTCCCTCCATATCTTTGTGTTTCTCCCTGTATATCTTTGTGTTTCTCCCTGTATATCTTTGTGTTTCTCCCTCTATATCTTTGTGTTTCTCCCTGTATATCTTTGTGCTTCTCCCTGTATATCTTTGTGTTTCTCCCTGTATATCTTTGTGTTTCTCCCTGTATATCTTTGTGTTTCTCCCTGTATATCTTTGTGTTTCTCCCTGTATATCTTTGTGTTTCTCCCTGTATATCTTTGTGTTTCTCCCTGTATATCTTTGTGTTTCTCCCTGTATATCTTTGTGTTTCTCCCTGTATATCTTTGTGTTTCTCCCTGTATATCTTTGTGTTTCTCCCTCTATATCTTTCTTAATAAACTTGGTCTTGCCTTTTTTTAACGTCTCAATTTTTATTCCTTTTTTTTTGTGACTCTCCACTTTTCCCATTTTTCTCTATTGCTCTTTCTTTCATACATTTTTGTTTCTTTCTTTTACCTCATCTTTGTCTTTTTCACATATTTGTTACTCCATGTTTATTTCGATTCATTTCCTTTGTCTTTCTTTCTTTCTTTTTCTAAATCTCTCTCTCTCTCTCTCTCTCTCTCTGTTATTTCTTCTCTATCTTTTTTTTTTTCCTTTTCTTTTCTCATGCTCACTAAGGTCCTTATTATTGCTGGCTCATCTTTCTTACGCTCTATTTCTCTCGCTCTTTATACTTTTTTCCTCTTTTCCTCTAATCCTTCAGTATTCACAGATATGACTATATTTTGTTGGTTTAGTCCTCTTAAATAATTGTTTAACGCTATTTCTCCCTCGATCATTCTCCCATCAAATTGATACTGTAAATAATCATCAATTCTACCTAAGAAAACGCGTTTCAATAAAAGAAGATACCCAATTGGTCAATTAATAATATGTATTTATTATTTTGTTTGATATCGAATAAGGTAAATAAACTGTAAATTGTTAATAGATATATTTTCATGGGCGCATTATTGTCCTCTAGAAATGCCATTTTTTTTTTTTTAAATTTAAATTTATTTATTTTGCTTGTTAAATCTTTCTCTCGGTCTCTTTCTGTTCAATGACATTTTCTTTTCTTAACTCCATTCTTCCTGTCCTTATAAACGCTCCTTTCTTTGATAGTGTTTTATCAAAGAGCATGACTTTGCACTGAGAGATTTTCTACAATAATTATCCTTCGTTAGAATCAATAACAAAGGGCTGTGAGATGATTGATACAGCACATTTTTGTTTTTTCATCTTCTTCCTGAGTCTCTCATTTATTGATGACGTCATTGCTACGCGTATCACACCTAACATCCCTATAAGACAGAGCTTATGTTATTCTAACTTCAAATCTGAACAAAAATTAAACATTAATATTGCCTTGACATTAATGGCAAGATTTATGATTAAACATTTCAAATGCATCAGGAATGTGAAAATACACATAAATTACACTTGTAGAGACCTTCTCTTAAACATTGTTTCTACCTTCGCATCATTGTGTGGGGTGTGGAATTGTGCAAATGCGTGTTGCCAGAAGGGCAATGAGATAACGAAATTGAGGAATATAAGTATGGTAGTGTCAGGGCCGGTCTTAGTCCACTGCAACCTATGCGGTCGCAGTGGGCCCAGCTCTTTCATAGGCCCCGCGCTAAAAGTAAGTGTAAATTATTAGATTAAATCATTATAACTTTTATATAATTACAGGGTTTCCACGGCTTCCTGATTTTAGGAAATCTCATGAAAAGGCAGAATATACGAAAAACTCCTTGAAATCTCCTGAAATTATTAAAATCTTCTGAAAATGGATGATATTGTCATTTTTGGGGTACCAATAAATAAAAACAGCATTGCGGACTTTCATTTATAAAAAAAAATATTGCAAAGACGAAAGTATTTTCTAACTAAAATAATCTTAATTTCGACATTATGCCTATCCCTACCCAGACTAGGCCCCGCGCACTCCGTTTTGCATAGGGCCCAGCAATTGCTAGGACCGGCCCTGTATAGTGTTCACAGTGTGAGTTATTAAATTAAGATTACATTATTCATTAAACAATCATATGGTGAAATATGGTGGTACAAGCTAATATAGCCCCTTTATAGGTAGCCAATCTTCTATTTTCATAAGCACCTCATTAGCAGAGTGGTTAGTATGTCGGCTTGAGCCATAAGTTTGTATTTAGGTCGTTCCTAATTTTTTAAAATAAATTCTTTAAAAAGTGATTATGCGGTAGAATTAAACCAGTTATCCCCTTATTTCTATCCTCCATCCTCATGTTCCCAACTGGTCCAGCCTAGTGCTAGGATCATAGCGTAGTGAGATAGCTACAAGGCATGAAATAACGCTAAACAAAAATAATTGGTAAAAAAAATTCTAATCGCAAAGATGTATTGTTATTGCTCTATTACAAATTGAATTGCTACAATCACACTTTGTATAATCTTTGTTGTTGTTGTTGTTTTATAATACCTTTTGTCGCATTTGATTTTCCGTTTGACTGAAGACATTATCAAGAAAGACAAAAAATTGTTTTTCACATGTTATAGAACCAAAAGGTTACATGTAGCATTTGACTTATGAAAAACAACAAAATTGTGTTACACTGTGTGATGGAAAAAGAAATAATCCTTGATATTTCTTTGACACGATTTGATCTGTAATTCCTAAATGTGATATACTCTCTCGGCATTGTTACATTCAATGGCTACTCCAAGACCTACAACCGTTCAAAAATGTATGCTATTTTTTGGAAATTTATTGTGTTATATTTTAATGAAGCTAACTAAAAACAGCCCCTAAAAAAAAAAAAAAATTGCGAAGACATTCTACAATCTCCTTTGAATGATGGCGCAGTTCTATTTTAGAAATACATAAAGACGAAGAGACGGGGAGATAATTATTGTCTTTAAAATGTTTTTCTTCTAATATTACACACTTGCTACTCCCCTTGATTTGTTACCAGGATAGGAATTTATTAATTTTTTGGCCACAAACTACTTTTCGATTTTCATTTCTAATGAAAATAATGGCATTGTAACTATTCCCTAACAAAGTAGCCCGTGAATTCAATGTCTGTTATGTTGAAATTTGAAATGGAACGGTCTTCTCTTTTTCGCTCCGTATCTTTCTCTCTCTCTCTCTCTACCTCTCAGAAATTCCCCTTTTTTTTGCAACCAGCGCATCGTAACTCTCTCCCACATACACTTTTGAGCCTGGAATTGTTTGATCCTTTCTCCTCCCTTGAAACAGCTCAACAGAGACGACACTATTCGCAATGCATAAAGATTCTACAGAGGAGTTTTTAATTTGTTTGTTATAGATATGGACATTACACAGGGCATTTATCAAGAGATGCACTTCAAAATATCTTATACACACTTTAAATCATTTAAATTATTATTTGTGGCTCTTGGGGATTAATAGTCCCACCACTACGAACAGTAACAAGTATAAACTAAAATATCCTTTCACAAAACATAGGAATAGGTTGACAATGATATTTCGTAATTGTTGACATGGTGTTCTCTTAAAGAAAACACACACCGTTCAATGGAAACACTCTTGTAACAATTAATAATACGATATTCGCCTTGAAATGAAAACATCTATATATTTTTTAAAAATAGTTTATATGTAAGTGCATATTATGTATACATTGTGTAAATGCCGATTTAGCAATGCATAAATGAGACATATGAGCTATAGCATACCCATTTTACTAATTTAAATAGCTTATATGTAAGTGCATATTATGTATAATTATTTTTCTTTTTATTAAGGAATGCATAAATGAGACATATGAGTCATTGTGTATCCATTTTACTAATTAAGAAAACTGGACATGAAATTAAAATTTTGTAACACACACATGGTTTATATATAGAAATATAAAATCAATGTAATAGATTTTTAAAAATATTATTTAAACAATTTTTTTAGCTCACATTGTAGCAATTGTAGTTTGTTATCACACTAGCGACGATGTTAATATTTAGTTTCACGTTTTTAACAAGCTTATAAGATGAATGGCAGCCTAGTCCTGCGGTATGCGCTCTGAACTGTCGTTTGGTTGTCTCGATGGTTCCGGGTTCATACCCTTCTCGCTGCCATTCCTTGACGTCCTGCGCGAGGTTTTGGTTAGAAAGCAAATTATTTTTAACTCTGAAGCAACATCCAAAACGTGCAGAACATTTTACAGAACAAGATGTCTGTCTACATTTAAAGATTATGCAGAAAATATTTAAACTAAATTGTTTTTATTTTAAAAAAATAGGAAAGTTTCATTGCAATGGAACTGCCCGCTCTCTTTCTCTATTTTTTGTTCACTCTAACTCTCTCCCTCTCTCACACTCTCCTTCTCTTTCTCTCTCTGAAATAATTCAACAAAAAATCATGAATGTATTAAGACGTTGGGTTGGATCTAAAACATATTAAATTATGTGTTCAGGGTGTAAACATAATTTTAAAACTGTTTCCGTCTCACTTGTTTTCAGTGTAAAGGAAGATCTTATTAAGAAGACAACAATAATGTTCTTTTAAGTTTTAGGTTAACTTAATATCACGTGACGTTTGAGTAGTGAATGTAAAGAAAACAAAAGCAAAGGAATAAGAAATTATTTTTCTGTGTACCCAATCTGTGTTCCAATAATGGGAACATATTATTTATGTATTATATACACCTCTATAAACCCTGAGACTCTTGTTTCATTCAAAGATGTTAAAGATATTAGGTCATCCTTGGTAAACGTATTTTAATAGCATTTATAGTTATGAAACTAATTAATAAAAGCTAAAAAAAGAAAAGGAAATGAGATTGCAAGAACATCATCAATAAATAATGGATGTATTTTATTCTTAGAGGAAAAGAAATCATGATGGAGAGAGAGAATAATTTTCTTGTAACTATTCTAAGGTTTAGAATTTTCAGACTAAAAAGTTTATCCCTTTTAATTAGCACTTATGTTGCACATTGATATTTTACTTCCTGTTTACTTCCCTTAGGCAACAGTCAGAAAGAACATGAAGAGAAAGCAATACGGAGAAATATGCTGGCGGTTAAGGTAACCTAAAGGAAAATGTAGGGAAAAAAAAGAAGACGTTATGGGGTGAAATTTGAAATAAACAGACCAAATAAAACGAGTCTTCATTAAAACAAGAAAAAACAAACAAAAAATATTTTTAAAAAAAGGCAATACCTTCCTTATATAGCTTTGAGTATATTAACACATCAAAAAAAATATTATTAAAAAACAACATTTGGTTTGAAACAGGCTATCGTACCATTTTTGGCAACGTCGGCTTCGTGAACGTACGGCGTTATCAACTCGGCCAGCTGGACATGCATAATGCGGCATTTATTTAATGATATTATCATTATATGGACATCTAGATCCAACACGAGACCTGAACTTCTTATTTAGAACTCTTAGAATGTAGTCAAGATCTAGATTTACTATGTGATCTAGAATTTAGATACGATCTGTATTAGATTTACGTAAAATATATAGGTATAGTGCTTATAGTCTTTCAATAAACATTGAGGAACTTTAAATTTACTTATTTATCGCATAATTTGGTACACTATAGCTGACTACGCCATGTGTGTGTGTGTTTTAAAATTATTATTTAATAATTCCAAAAATGTGCCTTTAAATTCAAACTTAAAATCCGATGCACAAGATTTCCCTGAAGATTGATTTATTAAACTCTTGAATCAACACATTTGGACATTCCCAAAAGATATAGTCCTTTCAAAACTGATGTTTGCCTCAGCCGAGCACCTCGCAAAATCTAATACTCAGCCAAATTTAAATTTATTTTTTTCATTCTTTAAATAAGGTATAACTGTCAAACCAGAGTTTTCCTCGGTTGACCAACGAGCTTGTAATTCTTTTCTCAGCGATACACACCAATTTTTAATTTGTTGGAAAATTGTTAAAGCCTTTTTGAGATCCTCGATATGCCTCTGGCGTGTCTAGGGCACTATGAAGTTTTGACTTGAATAGAGGCATTGTACAAACAAAGCTTATCCTATCTACGCACTTACGATTATATCTGTCAAGAATGTACACGTTATTTCCCTTTTTTGATTTACAATAATTAATAACCAGTAATTTATTTGAAAAAGAAAAAAAAAGTTCCCTTTCAGAGCTTGTGGTCTATAGGGCAGATGATGTTAAGATCATCTGCTTCTGTGGCCCACGGTTAACGAGGCTGTCACGTGACCAGCACAACGACCAACCGCCTTTACTTTTCCTCAACTAGTGTCAGATACCCATTAGAGCTGGGTGGACTTAGAGGCGCCCAAAGATTCCAATATTAAAAATCCCAGTCTTCACCAGGATTCGAACCCGTGACCCGTGGTTTGGAAGTAAAGCACTCTACCGCTTAGCCACCGCGCCTTCAATTATTAATTAACTAATTTGTTGTTGTTGTTTTTACTTAATTCATAATTCGTTTGGTAAAATAAATAATTGTTTAAAATTCAACTTGATTCGATAATGGGTTTGGGAGAAATAATGAGTACAATTATCTAAGATGACCAAACCCAATATATTTAGGCATATATGTGAATACTGAAGGATTAATTTCCCTTCTTTGTATCAAACAAAATAATTTTATTACCAGTATTTAATCGACTAATTATAATTTTTTTTATTAATTCATATCGTGTCTATGAAAATGAATAATTGTGAAAAGTTTCAACTTGATCTGAGAATGTGTGTGGAAGAATAACATGTACAAATTTTTTTTTACCAGATAGACAGACAACAGACTGAGTGAGTAACTATAAGCTTGGTAATACACAATGTAAAGTACATGTTTTGACAACTAAGCAATAACATTTACTTTGTGCTACAGTTAAAACGTCAAAAGAGTTTAGAATTTTGGTTCAACATTGGTAAAAAGTCAGTGCCGGATTGAAGGGAGGGCAGGCGAGCCCTGAGGCTCCACAAGTAAAGAGTCTTCACTAAAGAAAAATCATATCGGAATTTCCACCACCCAGACACTTTAAAGCTGCTTTTTTTTTCATTTTTAACGCTAACACTTTAAATCTTTACTTGGATGGTATCAATGGCGTAATTAAGAAGTGTCTGCTTGTAGTTGTAGCATGCTTGAAATATGTAAATATCGGTACAGCTCTGGATATATCGCAGTGCCTCTAACAAGGGCCTTGCCCTCCACATACTCAGACATATACACTTTTTAAAACTAAAATATGCATTTTATTTTATCTAAAAGTAAAGTGTGAGATTACATTTTCAAGTAAGTGTATTTATTTCAACGCATACTTTTAGGTATAAGTATTTTTAGTCATTAGTGTATTTGATTAAAGTTTTCGTATTTTATTAAAGTTTTCGTATTTCATTAAAATTTTCGTATTTCATTAAGGTTTTCGTATTTCATTAAGGTTTTCGTATTTCATTAAAGTTTTCGTATTTTATTAAAGCTTTCGAAAGAGTGTAGGGGCCTCCACAAAAAAATGTTGCCCGGGGTTTCCAAATACTTAAATCCGCCCCTTTCCCTTCTTAAAAAAACGAACAAATTTTAAATGTATTCAAACAATTTCGCTTACTCCATTCATATTATGTTAACAGTATACACGACCAAAAAAAAAAATATTTGTTGCCTACGTGTGTACAGAAACTGCTTTGTGTCACGTGGGCAATAGGCAACTCGCTGTATATAATTTACTGAAAGTTAATCCATCTTTTGAAATGTAACACTTTTAAAATTCTATTTTATTTTGTATTTGCTTTTCTCTAAACTATTTTCTCATTGCTTCCAGTTTAAATATTTCTTTGCCTTCTTTCATCTTTGTATTTTGTGCACCTCTCCCCCCTTTTATGTGCTTGAAAACATGTTTATGTCTAAATCTTGAAAGTTACGCTGATCAGAATCTCTTTAACTTTAAAATCTGTGAGTATTTAATGTGTGTGTGTGTATCGGTGAGTAAACGATTCATTGCTGCTGCTCTCTCTGCGTGAAATTACGTTTACCGGGCGGGACATAAAGAAAAATGTCAAGATTGTTGCTGCAAGAGGTCAGCTTGGTAATTCAGGATTGGTTTTCCAGCAAGAGTAATTTCGATTGTTTGTGTAGTCTACAAAGAACCACTTGAATACAATCCATGTATTATTGTAAAGTAAGGTCTTTTTTTGCTAGCTAAGGTTGTGGTTTGTGTGCATGGTCTACGAACAAGAATAACATTAAAAAATACTTTTTCTAAAAGACAGTACCACCTTTATACCACGTATAGAGCGAAAATTTTGCTCTGAATAACTCATAACTTCTACATTATTTCCCCCTCCCCCCTTTGACCTGGCAGAAATCTTGATTAAGCGAATGTATAGATCTACAAGACTTTATAATATTTTAATGAAAATGAAAACGCAGCGCAAACTTTTTGAAACTCTTTAATGAATAGGGCATAGACTTATATATACTATATCTAGACTGTATCTAACGCTACAAAAAATGTGAAATTTTTTTAAAAGTTGAAACATGGCGTTGTTTTGTAAAATAGTTATAAGAACATATATTTTAAAATTTTAGATCTAGATCTAGTAATAAAAAAAAAAAAAATAAGAGTACTCTCGTCTCATAATTTTTTTTTTGCAATTTTTAGACACACAATCCAGAAAGATCTCGGTAATCAATCTATTTTAAGGTACATAAGATGATTAAAATCAGCATGAATTATTTCGATCTAGAATTTTTGAAACATTATCTCAATAAAAACAAACAGGAAATGGCTTTGTTTCATATATTTGCGTGAATATCCGAGAAATGATATTGCATTATTTATAAACTTTGAAAACTAAAGATCATTACTTTTCTAAGACAGAAACGATTGATTTGGGCCACGCCACTTATAGCTTAAAAAAGGGTTTACGAACATAAGAAATCTATATATATAGGTATGTGAAACGATCAATCGCGGATAAAAATTAGTTTCCGGTTTCCAGTCTAGATATAATATAATTGACTAGGGCCTACATGCGGAGATACCCTATAAGACGTAGAGTCTGTTCAAGATAAAGACTTTCTAGTTCTCTAGCCGAATTTAAAATATTTTCATTTTCATACTTTGAAAAATGTTAGCAATCTTTGTGTGGCCACCGAGCTAATACTCCTATTCTCAACGATATACATCAACTTTTTAACTTGTAGGAATATCAATAGAGCCTTTTTCGAGAATCGCGTACACTAACCCTATGCCCACGTTCCACTCCGAAGGTATGACTTAAATAGAGTTACTGTAATAAGCACTTGAATACAATCCATGTATTGCTGTAATGTTAGGTCTTCCTGGTAGTTACTGTAGTTGTTTGTTTATTTAGTCTCTCTCTACAAATCTATCTATTATAACAGAAGCCAACAATTAAAAACTACATTTTTTTAGAGAAACTGGCTGTTTATGATTCAATGCTTTGTATATTAGCTTGGGCATAAGTTAACTATGATATTAGGATTGTTAAACATTTTATGGATAATTAATATGTGTCTACAGAGTGACACACACACACACACACCATCATGTGCAGGTTCGGATGTCGGATTACATCTTCTTTTTTTTCCTTTTTTTAAAAAGTCAGTTCCATTTTACTTTTAAAAAGTGTACATGTATGTGCATATTATACATGCTAAATTATTATTTCAATGGAATACTTTTTGTAAGACGACACACACATCCGTTACACTTATTTCAAATAGTTGAAGACGACTGGAAAATGGAAGTTCAAACACGCTTCATTCTCAGAATTTCAATGTGACAAATCAAATATATATAATGAAATGTAAGTTGTATGTCCCGAATAAAAAAAAATCTAATCTGTTTGACCAATATTGATAAAACTTGGCATAAATTTCCCTAGATCGTAGTGTTCGTTCAGAGGCTCTCCCACAACCGGGGAGCCCTAAGAATAACAATATGCTTATATGCATCTATAAAAGAAATAAAGCACTAGACAGAATTAGTAACATCCGTTTTAAGAGTATTCTATATTGGCTATGACTATGTCGGCTAAACGGATAAATCTTATTTTGGCGCTACCTTTATTTGTTATGCTAAATGTGAACGGAAGTTTTGACATACATCCAATGCTCTGGATCAGTAATGTCCAAACTTATGCGACCTGCAGGTCACATCCGGTTAGTATTTATACATAGAAGCTGAGGAGACAATATCACATGACGAGAAGTGATAGATTTAGGCAAAGTAATCCAAAAAGTGAAGTTTTACTTTTGTTATATATCACTAGTGTCCCCTTTAAAGTTAACAAAACTTTTAAAAAAAATTTAATTGATAACATTATTATGGGTAAAGGAGATTTGGGGGGGGGGGGGGGTTTACCGAGCTTCTCTTGGCATGGATAAAGGCGAACAACTGAAGACAAGATATCTCGACGAACATATTTTACATATATAGCTGGATAGACCAAAAATTAATAAAATTAAATAAACAATTTTTTTGTGTAATAAACAAACATGCGCTAGACAACATTTGTGAAACACAAACATGCAATCTAGTTTTTAAGATCTAAACGGGACGGACGGACAGACAAGCCACACAAAATTAATAGCGTTTTTTCCTTCTCGGGGACCGCTAAAAATATGTTTTTATGCATTGACTATAAATCTTTTTTTATCGACGGCCAGGATGTTTGCCATGTCTGCATTGGATCTGGTCAATTATATAGATTACAGCTGGGTCTGCGTAGTGATATACATCACTATTGTTTACTATTGGGGCTTAAAGAAATGGACAGGAAAAGTGGAAAGACAGCTCTTGTCATTTGTTCAAATTTTTTTCAAATCTTTATTTGTTTTCTTTTTGTTTATTTATTTTTTAATTCCTACAAAATTCCATTGGAAGGACATAGCTTATGGTGGATAGCCCTCCCCCTCCTTAGCTTATGGTGGATAGCCCTCCCCCTCCTTAGCTTATGGTGGATAGCCCTCCCCCTCCTTAGCTTATGGTGGATAGCCCTCCCCCTCCTTAGCTTATGGTGGATAGCCCTCCCCCTCCTTAGCTTATGGTGGATAGCCCTCCCCCTCCTTAGCTTATGGTGGATAGCCCTTCCCCTCCTTAGCTTATGGTGGATAGCCCTCCCCCTCCTTAGCTTATGGTGGATAGCCCTCCCCCTCCTTAGCTTATGGTGGATAGCCCTCCCCCTCCTTAGCTTATGGTGGATAGCCCTCCTCCTCCTTAGCTTATGGTGGATAGCCCTCCTCCTCCTTAGCTTATGGTGGATAGCCCTCCTCCTCCTTAGCTTATGGTGGATAGCCCTCCCCCTTCTTAGCTTATGGTGGATAGCCCTCCCCCTTCTTAGCTTATGGTGGATAGCCCTCCCCCTCCTATCTCCACCATGCACGAATATCTTTTATCATACTTAACTCCCTTCTACAGCAAACGCTATACTGTTTTGCTTGATGTGATTGTTATTATTATTACTATGTAAGAAACAAACGAGTATTCATTCTCTGGCACAGCCAGGGTCGAGTTTCGTTAAAGAGAAACAAAAATTCAATGTAGTCTCTCTACCAGTGTCCATTAAGTGTCTGATGAAGCGGCAGGTCTGCAACAGTGCCGCCCTCTGACAGGCAACGAGAATGTTTCTAGAAATGTTAAGAGCCTTGAAAGTATCAATGATGTCAGTTGTTATTATCCCCTCGTTTGATATAACAACGGAATATATTTTTATTTTAGAGAACTTCCATAAACACATTATAATCTTCAAGCCTAGGTGCCCTTTTTTTCATTGTTTTTCCATTTTCGTTTTTCTGAAGTTATGAGACAGAGATACGGCGATGTCAATATTGGTAGCGGTTTTTTTTTTTTATAATTTTTTTTTAATTATTGTTAGTAGTATTGTTATTATTATTTTTTTTTGTAGTAAATGCTTGTTTTTATGGCTTTCATAATTTTCTTACTGCTCTACGCTATCTACACAACCACACTATAAGCAAAGCTTCTAAGAATAAAAAAAAAATTCTTAAAGAGAAAATCCTATGGTTTTGACAATTTTTTTAATATAATATGTGTTTTGATTTACAGAAAATGTGTTATTCTTTTTTTTAAAATTTGCAATAATAACTTAGTAATTGATGTTTTTCTGGTGCAATTTTCCTGCGCATCAATGTGACGTCACACTAGCCTAATAATTTAATCTATTGACGGGAGACCATACAGTAACGTTTACATTCTCGCAAAAAGAAATATATCTTCGTCCAGGCAGTTAGATCTAGATCTTGTAAGCAAAGAAAAAAATACGTGTTGAAAGTAGATTTTCATGCATGACTAACCACGCAGTGTGTATTTTCTCGCCTGACCACTCAACACACAACAAACATTATCACTTGGTTGTATTGTCATGACCGACTACGTGCAGTCTAGATTAGCCTTACACTGGCCAGTTTGTTAGAATCAGTCAGACACACGATTTATTTACTTTTTAGGACAGGGAGATGTTTAGATGAAAATGTTCCTTTTTTCTCGAGTTGGTTATCCTAATGTTTTTAGATCTATTTCTATATATATTACTGCACCATAGCTCTGGACTAGGCCGTCACTAAGCCTAACAGCCTAGCAGGTATTGTGAAACGATACGATTGGTCAAATCTAGTTTCTCTTTCAGTATTTTTGAGGGAAGTGACGTTTGACTAAGCTAAATACAAAATCTCAAAGAACCCCGTTTGTTTTTTTTTTGACATTTCAAGAATTTACTGACTAATTTATTAAATATAAATGTTTCTTAGCATTTAAATACAAAATGGTAAAATGTTCATTATTACAACTTTTTACGCAGAATTTAAATATGTCAATAACTCAAATTTGAAAAACCATCGGAGTTACGCTTTAAGATGCTTCAAAAAGTGCATACGAAAATGCGAATCCATAGTCCATGGAACATTTACCTAAAATACCGTTACACATGAAATGTCAGTTATATTTCGTGCATTTCGAAAAGTGGATAATTGTTGTAACGGTCGTTGACTTGTAGCACCAAACTGCTGGTAGACGACTTAACCGTTGTAGGCGTAATATATCTTAACTAATAAAACTTCAAATAATTTGTGAACAGAATTAAATAGAACTTCATTTATGATATAGACAAAAATCAAACTAATGAAAAATGAAATAGATGTAGTAGACTCAAGTAATAATGTCTTTAACAAAATCTAGCTCTTACCATAACACAATCTTTCAGTCTGACGTTCTGGAATCGTCTGTCCTAACCAAGACCACACAAAACTAATAGCGGCTATTCCTCTTTTGTGGGCCGCTAAAAAATACAAAGTTACGTGATTATTCTCTATATAATGACCATTTATTCTAATAGCGAATGACCACTATATCTGCAGGTGAATAACCATTACTTCTGCATCGTGAATGACCATCATCTCTACATGATAAGTGACGATTATCTCTAAAATAGCGAATGATCATATTTAATAGAACTTTCATGGGACTTCTGTCACTAAGCTTCCTTTCATGTGACCTGAGATCATACACTATTCTATTCACTCTTTTTTTTTTCTCCGAAATATCGTCCCTTAAAATTTTGATTAAGGTCTCTCGTAACCCTAAGGAAACTGTAAAAGATTTAACCTGAGATCAGGATTGAAGCAGTGAAACTCAGTTCCCACTTCTGCCTGTTTGTTGCAACACGCCATAACCAGTTAAAGTGCAAAGTGAAACATGCAAAGAACTTCTTGCTAATCTCTATTTACAAAGCAGATTTACTGTAATAGAAAAGATGTCAAAACTATGAGCAATGACATTTTCAAGTGGCTTTCACTCCGTGTGGATTCTTGTTGTTCACATTATAAGAACACAATGGCTGCATTTTTTAAAGAATTATAATTTTTTGGGTTAGAAATGTAATTTTAGGATGAAAAGATAAGAAAATAAAAGTGAACAAATAAACGTGGAAGAGATTTTGAGTGAACTAGACAACATAAACAATGTCAAGGACGTTACATGGAAAAGATTGCTGTTGTGAAATAATAATTAACATTGACAAAGGCTGGAAACAAAAATGTAATTAAGCAAAGAAGAAAAACAGCGAGAAAAAAAATCCACATGATCAAATGGACGCCGGATGCACCGAAAATTTAATTATTGATCTATTTACCTCCGTTATAGTAATGTTTCCCTTTCAGACCTTGTGCTCTATAGGGCAAGTGATGTAAAGGTAATCTATTTCTGTGGAATTCGGTTAACGAGGGTGTCGTGTGGCCAGCACAACTACCAACCGCCTTTACATTTCCCCGACTCATCTCAGGTACCCATTAAAGCTGGCTGGACTTAGAGGCACCCAAAGATTCCGAAATTAAAAAGTAGGAGTCTTCACCAGGATTCGACCCCGAGAACCCCGGTTCAGAACCAAAGCGCTTTACCGCTGGGCCACTGCGCCTCCTACCTCCATTATAAAGATGTACTATAGTTGGTCTCGACCCTTCTTTATAGGGATTAAGCATCACAGTATCTGCTTCGATATCTATTAAATAGAAATATCTGAGTCATTGAAGATTTTTCATGCATGGAAGCACATACATAAATAGCTCGCATTTTGGTGTATCCGGTGTACAGAATACGGAAGAATTAATAAGTGAAGCATTTTAATAATTCAAATTATAATAATTATGCAGATTTCAGCAAGGCAGAATCAGTTTTAAGAACTTTCGCTTGTAGCGCAGAGTACTTGTTGTTTAGTAGACAACAGGGACATTCCAAATGGCGTCCTCGACATGGATGATTTTGTCTATTTATTTATATCTCTTCTAGTCATGTCAGGTATTTATTTTCTAACGTTTTTTTTTTATTGTTACCTTATATCGCTAACATATTTATTCATATCGCTTTTTCATTTTTTCTCTCGTAGTAAATATTATTGCTTAACTAACGTAAACAGTGTCCTAACCGTAAACTTGTAAGCGAAGAACTGACCACAACGATAAACGTTTAGTGTGAAAATACAAAATACAAGAATACTAAAATTATTTGTCAAATAGAACTATGCCATCATTCAGTGACGATGATGATGGAATAATGCTTTCGCAATCTCGATTACTTTTCGTGATATTAATTAACTGCATAAAAACATACATTTAGTAAAATACATTTCCCAATGACGACATGCACCTCAATACATTTGTAAACGCCAGGAGGTCTTTGAGTAATCAATTAAATATAACAATATTAATCGCTATGACACATTTATGGAACACAGCTTGAATACAGACACAGAAAAAATATATTTTATTATTTTGTGGTGCAATTGGAATAGAGACATTTTGTTGTAATTATTAAGACGCCACTTGTGACCAATCCTTTTGAATGGACCTCATTCACCAGTCGTAAACAAACAACAATTAGCTACGTGATAATATTGATAAAACAATGAAAAAAACGTATCACGTGACAGCCTTTATGGATTCAATATTTGTATCCTGAATGACCACGCTAACCTCTGTCATAGAACCTTAGCAACAAGCTCAACATTTTTTCTTTATGTCCAAGCCGATGAAAGTGATTTTAGCAGGTTGATCAACAGCATGAATAATTAAATCACTCACAGTGACATACAATACTCACGCAAAGATTTTAAGTTAAGAACTTTCTGATATACAAAACTTTAGAGACTTAGGCATAAACATGTTTTCAAGCACATAAAAGAAGGATCACAAAATACAAAGATGCTATACACCATGGGAGATTTGACAATCTATTTGAACTGGGAGAATGGGAAAATATTTATGAGAAAATAAAATAAAAATAAAATTTCAAATGTATTAAATGTCAGAGAATTGTATACAGGGATTTGCATGTGGCCATCAGGTAACGGCGTATTGTGTAGAGCGTATCGCCTAAAACGTAATGCCTAAACCGTAATGCCTAAAACGTATTGCATAAAGCGTATTGTCTATAGCTAGAAAGCACATGCTACGACTGTCTTGATGTTGCTATTGTTGACTATAAATTATCTCAGGGTTAGGGGGGAAGCGAGTGTGAATTGTAAGGCACCCGGCTACCGTACCGTAGGGGCCCGAGCTTGTATCCCAATGAAGACTGGGATTTTCAGTTTCGGAACTCTAATAATGGGTACCCGACATAAGTTTGGGAAATTGAAGTGGTTTATGTGCTGGCCATATGCCACCCTAGTTAACCGCCGGCACTAGAAACAGCCTTTACATCGTCAGCCCTGTAGATGGTAAAGTCTGAAAAGGGAACAACAAAATTATCTCAATACATGTAGGCGAATTCATAACTAGAAAGCTCACTTGGTGTATCCGGTGTACAGTGCCGGGTAATGGAAGTCGTGATAAGAGGAGAAGTAACATTGAATTATATCATAGTCTGCTTGCTCTTGTCGACACTATACCAAACATTCTAAGCTCCTTTGATCGTAGCATACACACACACAAAATGGCGAAGGCAATCCTCATAGAGGACGCTCTTAACATTGTTCAGTTTGTCAATCCGTTAAAAATCTCTCCCAATCAAGTCCTCTGTTTATTATTTACTTTTTTTAACGTTTTCCTTTAAATTTGGCACCTTATTTCTCCGTATCGCTTGTTTTCGTTTATACAAAGCTTATATCAACTCACTCTGTGTTTCTGTCTGGTAAAAAGTGTGACACGTTATTTCTCCCACACCCATTCTCGGATCAAGCTGAAACTTTGCAAATTATTTATTGACATAGACAAGACATGAACCAATTTAAAAAAAATAACTAATTGGACAATTAATTACTGGTAATTCAATATTTTGTTTAATAGCAACAAAGGAAACTAATCCTTCATTATTTTCAGATAGGGCTAATTTTGTTGGGTTTACTCTCCTTAAAGAATTGTGAAACGTCGTTTCTCTTCACATATTCAACGATCACTTTGATACTTTAAATAATAATTTATTGTACCTAACAAAACATGAATAAATAAACAAAATACTCAATCATTCAATTAATATAATAAACGTCTGTATTATTTAAAATAATATAATGATTAATTTTTTTGTTTGATATTTCCAATTTAGCTATTGAAAAAAAATGACGTACTCAGCTGTAGTGTTCCGACAAGTGAGGCGTTTATAACATTTATTGTTGTAGTTGCTTTCACTTTATTTAAACTGTCTCTACGTTGTGCTTTTATTTTTTTATATAGATCTTATACAAATTACATCTAGATTCTAGAACTGGAAGTAGATCTAGAGACTAGATCTTAAGCGTTGTAACTCAAAAGTCTATGTCTGGATCTAGCTCTAGATGTCTATATAATACTAAGGCTCGTCTTCGAGTCCGAAGAGGAATGCAGTATTTCCCGTGGCTGCGCAGCCCCAGCTGTGACCAACATATTTTGCCACAATCCACAACCATGGCAAGCATAACCATTGTCCCCAGGTGGTAGATTTAGATTTTCTTTTCGCCGTCTGCGTCTGTCCTCGGCAGCAGATTTTCTTTTGGTCTCAAATGTGCATTCCGCGGCCTTCGTGAGTGACCTCCAGTGTCTCGTTCTGAGGCCGCGTGCAACCAGGTGCTCTCTTCTATGTCAGCCAAGGAAAGTTGACGCCTAAGCTGGTCTTTGAAGCGTTAGGGTGCGCCTCTTTTAGCTCACCAAAAAGGATGTCTACATAATGAGAGTACAATAAATAGTTACACAAATAACAATGTCCTTCGGCCTAAGGGGTAACGTCGTTGGTACTTTAAGTTGACAAGGCCTAAGTACAAGTTGGATAACCGGCTTGAACATTTTTTTTCTGTTGTCTAATGAAGATATTGTCTTTAAAAAAATATATTTTTAAAGTTTTTTTTGTTCATGCTACGTTAATCAATTTCATATCAAAAAATCAATATATCTATGTTAATGAGGTCTTCCCTCAAACTGAAAGCAAATGAGTCTGAAGACATTTCGACAAAAAGTATACGAAAGTTACAACCTAAATACCTTATTCAATGTGACTCCGATTCAATAGGAAGATATCAACACGTAATAATAGTTATTTTTTAAAATTAAAATTGATGAAACTAAATTATATTTCCTTTTTATTTTAGTAAAAAAAACAACACATTATTTAAAATATTTTAAATTCAATCTCAGAACTAGACTTACAAGTGATATGTTAATAAAAAAAAGTATGAAACAATTTTTCATCGCTAATATGTTGATAAAGTAAGCCTTACTTTGTTTTATTTCTTCTTTTTCTAGCCAGCTTTATTGCTGCTGAGCTGTGAGCTCTTTTGCAGAAAAAAAAGTGTGCTGTTTCCTTTAGTTGTTCAGCACTGCCGTACTGCTGTTGGTTATGTTGGGCTGTAGTAGACGTAACGTCTGAATAAGGTGGATTAGGAAGGGGCTTTCAAAGAGGATACGGTTTCATAAGTGTGGGCGCAGTGTCTGCAAAGGGGGAGTTGTGTGGAGTTTATTTTGTTCAGATGGTAATTTAAATAGAGGGGTGTGACCTGTTCTTAGTTGGAAAATTGTAGATTGTTCTTTGCGGGGCAGGAAGTTAATACTGTCCAGTTTGTTAGGCATAGTCATTTCTTTGTACATGGCTCTGCCTGTGTTTCCTGATGCCCATTGGTTGAGCTACTCCTCTTTGTGGTTGTTGATTAACATTAACCTTAGAGTGAGGTAGTTAACATGTCTTTCTGGTTGTTCCATAGATGAACCTGCCTTTGATAGCTTATCTGCCTTTTCATTTCACATAATGCAAATGTGTTCAAGCATCCACTGTAGTGTGATATTGATATTTAATTTTGATATCATCTGATAAATTATCACAATTAGTGTTGTCAACTCTCTTGGGCTGGTTGAGGTGTTGCTGATAAGTGCTTGCAGAGTGGATTGGGAGTCTGTAAAGACAACAATATCTGTCAAAGATCTGACAGTTGATTGTTGGAGCTTTTTCTTCTTTCTTTAGTATGTTACTAAAGGCCAAGTCAAGTTGTTTTTTTGGGTTTGACTTGTTGATGCTGCCAAAGTATTTATTGAAGGTTTCGGCCTTTTTAGGGTTTTCTGTTATTAGGTCATCAGTGCTGGATATAAATTCTTTCTTGTTAATCCTTTAAGAAAGAAAACTTAAAAGTTTATAATAAACTAGCCGAATATAGCCCGCGTCCTGTGGGCCTTAGTTTGGTTATTTCTGTTGTACTGAATTGGATTTAGATTTATGTCAAACGTGAAGAATGTCTCCTTCATATTTTTTTTAAATTCTACCATGAAAATAAAAGAAGAGTGTGAAAATGTTATCTGTTTATTCTACATATTTATATCAAACATAAAATACGGTGCAAACGGGTTTACTCGATCTGTTTAAAGTGTCTTTCTTTGATAAATTGATCTAGTTACAATTACTTACTCTTTTAGGGCCTTCCGGGTTGTGGGAGGGGCATTGAACGTTCTCCGCCATGATCTAAATCACATTTTTATATCAAGCTTCATCAAGACTGGCCAAGCAGCTTTGATTTTTATATTCGGGACCTACACTCATACATACATACATACACCTTACACATAATTACAAATATATACTAGACATATGTTACCCGCGACCAGCGGGTCTTTATTTGCGCATTACTGTCGATATAGTCACTGAGAGTGTTTTGTAAAGAATTAAACGAAATAATAATGTAATAAGTAATGCGAATGTGTCAATGTAAAAATAGTGTGAATGAAGCTATCAAATCAGAATACCTAATAGGCTTAAATCCACTTGTTCAAATTAAAACATTTGCTTGTAGGCCTACATATATTTGATTAAAATTTGAGATGAATAGACTTAATTTTGTATGTTCGTGTGTTATAGTATAAAGTTGATCTTGAGGTAGACATAGATTTAAATCTAGACTAATCTAGAGTTAAAAATTGGCTTTTATAGAGTTCATTCTGTGTTGCGCATGCGTGACCTTTTTTCATGAATGAATATAGGCCTATCTCAACACGGCTACGCAGCTTTATTTATCGAACAGGGAACGAATGTATTAAAAATGCTTTAGAAAAACAAATTTGAATGTTAATTTGATTAAAATATGAAATGAATATTGACAATAAATGAATGGACAATAATTAGCATGTTTATGTGATAAAGCATAAAACTATCTTTGCGAAAAGAAGTTTTATCATTTTAGAGTTCAATAAGAGTTTTAGACCTAGGCCTAGGAATAGACTCAGTAGAGAGATGTGTTAATCACTGTTAATGTGTAACCATTTGGTAATGTCTAATGAAAAGATGTTCGCCAGGAAATCTGTAGTCACAGAAATCAGGAACTAATTTATGTAAAAAATGCTTTTGAAACACAAAATTGAAGGTTAATTTTATTATATAATGAAATCAATGGATCTTCTTTTGTATTTTCATGTGTCAAAGTAAAAAAACTATGTGCGCAAAGTGTATTTCTTAAAATTAGATCTAGGTCTAAATCCTTTCGATCTTTTTTCATGTCAACATTGTTAACCATGGCCTAGATCCATAAATACTATAACTTTATTTTTTTTGAGGGTCTTAAGTTTGTTTTAGGGCTACAATACATACACTACGGTCTAAGTTAGTACCCAAGGAACATTCCTGCCTAGTTTTATCAAGATTGGTCAAGCGGTTTTGATGTCTATAAGTAACATACATACATACATACGCCTTGTCAGGTGGGTTTTGTCGCTTAAGTATGATATTATGGTCCCGTACCCTAACCTGAACAGAGTAACGCAAGAACCTAAAGGCAACAGCAATGTACATTATTTAACAACAAGATTGTACGTATAACAATTTAATGAATATATGATATGATGAAGCATACATTATGAATAATTATCAACAACATTTATAAGCAATTCAATGTACATTCAAAGGAACTATAGCACACCTTAATCTCGGTGCCATAGTCGATCAGGCCTCTCAACACCAACTCAACGCCACGGGCAATAGTCAACTACCAAACCTACAGCTCAGACTTGACTCCAGCAGAGTCCCAAACCTGCGTCCCTAGATAAGAAAAATACACCCTCCTTTGAGACCGCCATTCTCACGATTATAAGAGCAACGATTTTAGATCTACGACATTTAGAAGTTAGTAAAATAAACTAACTTACCCAATACTGGGGAAGAAAACCCATACAAGAAACTCACAGGCGATCTAGCCTCATCACACAACAGCAGCACACAAGTAAGCAAAAATGACATCAACATAAGCGCGTTCCTAGAAACCAAAACTCACAATCTCTTATGGTACACAAAGGAAAACACCAAAAGAAGATGCGCATGACTCGCCTCACATTCTACTTTATAATATAAGATATATATATATATATTAGATTTCTGTCACATTGAGATTTTAACAATGAAGCATTGTGTTATAACTTCCATTTTCCAGTCGCCTTTAGAATTCAAAATAAGTGAAACGAATGTCTGTCGTCTTCCAAAAGTCTCCCATTAAAAAAACTAATTTAGCATGCATACACATATAAACTTTTAAACAATAAGATAAAACTGACTTTATTAAAAGGGAAAATATCAACATTCGTTATTCCACTACTGCCAGGGCATGTTAGTATGTGTGTCTCATTCTGTAAATAGACACATACTAATTACGCATAAGAAATTCTCAAAAAATCGTAATATTATTGGCATCTGTTATATTATATAAGGTAAACAAGGGAAAGAAATTGTACTCGACTGATGATTTGGGATAAGTTGAATTAGCCCCCTTTATAAGTCGCTGCTTAAAAGTTTATAGCTAACAATTGTTTACTATAAAGCCTTCTATTTACATAAGCATTTCGCTATCCAAATTCCTAATATCATAATTGACTTATGCCCAAACAAATAAAGTAAGGATTGAATCAGTAGCCATTTTAACAGTTAGTTTCTCTAAGGAAAATTTGGCTTTAATACATTGCTTCTGTTATAGTAGATATATTTAGACTAAATAAACAAACAATTACAGCGGCTAGCTAAGAAGACCGTACATTACGGTAATACATTGATTATATTCAAGCGTCCATTATAATATCTCTAATCAAGTCACACCTTCGATTTGGATAATTTGCCTGGAAATTTTAAGTTGGTGTTTATCGTTGGAAATAGAAGTATTATCTCGTCGGCCACACTAAGAATACTTTGACCGTTAGCATTTTTGAAAGTATGAAAAGAAAAATATTTTACATTGGCAACAGAACAAGAAAATCTTTATTTTGACTCTACGTCGTATAGGGTATCTACGCATGTAGGCCCTAGTCATTGCGGAACATTTTGCGCACTGTCTTTTAAGTCCAGATCTGAAGGACTTTCATTAGAATATTATAAAGTCTTGTAGATCCATACATTTACTTAACCAGGATCTTTTTTTCTGCGAGGGAAAGGGGGAGGGAATAATGTAGCGGGTAATTTTTTTTTCTTTTTCTTAATATTTGTTTTTCATGAGTTATCAAGAGCAAAATTTTCTCTATACGTGGTATAAAGTTTGTGCTGTCTTTTATAAAAAGGTGTTTTTTAATGTTTTTCTTTTTTGTAGACTATGCACACAAACAACAAACTTAGCTACCAAAAGAAGACCTTACTTTAAAGCAATACATGGATTGTATTCAAGCGGTATATTATCACTCGCACCAACGTTCTTATTGCACAAACCACTGCATGTACTCTCGCTAGAAATCCAATCCTTAATGACCACGTTGAAATCTCTCACAAGGCGACTGCAGCAACAACCTTGGCATTTTTCTTTGTGTCCCAACCGGTAAACGTAATTCCAAGCAGGGAGCGCAGTAGCAATGAATCGTTTACTCTCAGACACACGCATGAAATACTCTTAGATTTTAAAGCTAAAGAGATTCTATTATGCGTAACTGTCGAGACTTAGATATAAACATGTTTTCAGGAACATAAAGGAGGTACACAAATACAAAGATGTACTATAGACAAAAAGTAGAAGACAATCATTTGTAACTGGAAACAAATGAGAAACTATTGGAGACAATAGCAAGAACAAAATAAAAAAATATTTAAAAAGTTAAATTTTAAAAGATGGATTAAATGTCAGCAAATGACAAACTAAGAGTTGCATGTGACCCGCACTTCAAAGGTTATTATTTCTAACTTAAGCACGAGCTAACAGATTGCCTACGTGTGCCCCTAAGGCGTAACACTTTACATGTAGGCAAATCAACAAAATATTGTTGTCGTGTATTTGGTTTACATAATACACATGTATGAATAAGCGAATTATTTATATAAATTATATATATATTTGTTTTTAATTTGTACCCCTGTAAAACAAAATGTCTAAACTCTTTTGACTTTTTCGACTATAGCACAGAGTAAATATTATTGTTGGCAACATTAGTCTTTCTAAAGGCCGTCTTTAACATTGTTTATTACATCAACTCACTATGTCTGTTGTTTGTCTTTCTGTCTGTCTGTCTGTCGGATAAAAAGGTTGTACAAGTTATTCTCCCACACCAATGCTTGGATCAACTTTGCATAAATGTACATTGGCATAGACAAGACATGAACCAATTAAAAAGTTAACAAATTATTCGATTTACTGATAGTTATATTTTTTGTTTGCGACTAAAGTGGAAATTAATCCTTCAACATTTACATATATAGCCAGATATGTAGTGGTTGGTCCCCTAAGATAATTGTACACATTATTTCTCCCACACCCAGTTTCTGATCAAGTTGACATTATAATCAATTATTTGTCTAACTAACGAAACGCATAAAAAAAATACTCACAGTCAATTAATCATTGGTAATTATTTTTTAATTTGGTATCGAGTAAGCTTTTATCAGCTCACACCGTCTGTCTTGTAAAAAGTGTGTACACGCAATTTCTCCCACACCCATTCCTAGATCAATTAATTACTGGTAATTAATTATGTGCTTTGATACCAACAAAGTTAGCTAAACCTTCAACATTCACAGATATGGCTAAATTTATTGGGTTTAGTCCACTTTAATAATTGTTTACACTATTTCTCCCGCAAGCATTCTGCGATCCAGTTGACACATTAAAGAAATTGTAATTGTACCCAAGAAGATATGAATGAAAAAACAACAACAAATTAGTCAATTATATATTGGTAATTAATTATTTTGTTTTATATCGAATAAGGAAACTTATTGATAGATATAGTTTTAAGGCTGGTATTCTTCCCCTTTAGATAAGCTTTCTTTTTTATTTTAAACGATTTTTTTCTTAGTTGTTTATATTGTGCTTGTTCCGACTGCTTAATTCAAACTCTCGCCCTATAAAGTCTTTTTTTTATGTTTCTACATTTTCCTTTAGGTTACCTTAACAGCCAGCATATTTCTCCGTATTGCTTTCTCTTCATGTTCTCTTTGGCTGTTGCTTAAGGAAAGTAAACGGGAAGTAAAAAATTATTGCGGAACATAAGAGCTAATTAAAGGGATGAACTTTTTAAGTCTAAAAATTTCAAACTGTAGAATAGTTACAAGAAAGTTATTCTCTCTCCGTCATCATATTTCTAAAAATAAAACAACACAGTTATTTAGTAATGATAATGTTCTTGCAATCTCATTTCATTCATCTTATTAATATTTCTTGTTATTAATTACTTTAAAAAAAATATATAACTTTGTACCGTACTTTTCCCGAGGATGACAAATAATATATAGAAATTTTAAACGAAACCAAGTTAATAATAGAGGATATAATACAAAAATAGTGTGTCCCCCGAAATTCAAAGAAAAATAATTTCCTATTCCTTTGGGATGAACTTGGAGGCGCTCTGGCAGAGCGGTAAAGTGCTTGGCTTCTGAATCCTGGTTCAAATCCTACTAAAGACTGAGAATTTTGGGATCTTAGGGCGCCTCTGAGTCCACCCAGCTCTAATGATGAAAAGTAAAGGTGGTTGGTCGTTGTGCTGGACACGACACCCTCGTTAACCATGTGTCACAGAAACAGATGACCTTTACATCAACTGCCTATAACGCCAGGTCTAAAACGGGAACTTCTTCTTCTTCTAGCCAGCTTTATTGCTGCTGAGCTATGAGCTCTTTTGCAGACTGTGCCAAGGAAAAAAAGTGTGCTGTTTTCAGTTGTTCAGCACTGCCGTAATAAGGTGGATTAGGGAGGGGCATTCAAAGAGGATATGGTTTACGTTTCAAAGAAGTGGGCGCAGTGTCTGCAAAGGGGTAGTTGTGTGGAGTTTATTTTGTTCAGATGGTAATTTAATAGTGGTTTGTGTCCTGTTCTTAGTTGGAAGATTGTAGATTGTTCTTTGCGGGGGAGGAAGTTAATACTGTCCAGTTTGTTAGGTGTAGTCATTTCTCTGTACATGGCTCTGCCTGTGTTTCCTGATGCCCATTGATTGAGCCACTCCTCTTTGTGATTGTTGACTAACATTTACCTTAGGGTGAGATAGTTAACAGGTCTTTCTGGTTGTTCCATAGATGAACCTGCCTTTGATAGCTTATCTGCCTTTTCATTTCCCATGATGCCAATGTGTCCAGGGATCCACTGTAGTGTGATATTGATATTTAATTTTGATATCATCTGGTGGATCATCACAATGAGTGTTGTCAACTCTCTTGGGCTGTTTGAGGTGCTGCTGTTAAGTGCTTGAAGAGTAGATTGGGAGTCTGTAAAGACAACAATATCTGATTTTCCACTGTCTGAAGTGCTATGGTAATTTCCCTCAATTTCGGCTTGGAAGTTTGAGCAGTAATCGCCACAGGGTGCGCTTATCTCGTAGTGTTTATTTTTAGGGAAGACCAGGAAGGCACCAAGACCAGCACTGATGGTAGCTTTGAAAGCCGATCCGTCTGTATAAATGTGGATAGCTGTTTTTTTTATAGCTTTCGATTGTTTCAAGTGTGCCTACTTTGAGCTCCAGTGGATTTGATTCTTTTGTTAAGGTGTTATTTAGTAAATGTGTTTTGATGGTTGGTTGTTTGTAGTTTAGTCCGGGTGTAATGTTTGAAAACCTGGTAATTTTTTCTCTGTTATTGGGTAGGTGTGTTAGGGCTAGTTCGTCAGTAAGTTGGATCAGAGTCCTTTGCTTTTTTTTGGTTCTTTTTCCTATTTCTCTGTGTTAGTAATTTATTTGGATGATCGTCCTCCTACCTTCTGTATCTCTCAATAGCTTCTAATGCTGCTCTGTTGCGCCTTAACTTAAGAGGTTCAATATTGGAGTCTATTTCACAGGCTGCTGTGGGAGTAGTTCTCATACCTCCACTAATTAGCCGCAAGGCTTGGTTTTGGATTGTATCTAATGATGATTGATAGGTTTTGTTGGCAGCTACTTGTATGGAGAGACAGTTATCTATTACAGATCTGACATATCCAGTGTATAACTGTCTTAAGGTTTTCTTTTCAGCTTCCCAGGATGTTCCTGCTAGGTGTTTTATTATGTTTAATCTTTGTGATGCCTTTTCTTTTAAATCTGCCATAAAGTGTTTTAGAGACAGCCTTTGGTCTAGTTTTACACCAAGATATGTTGGATTTTCTTCTTTATTTATTGGCTGTGAGTCTATTTTTAGGATGTAGTTTCTTTTTGCTGTTTTGTTGCTGTGCCTAAAGATTGAATAAACTGACTTTTCTTTGTTTATTTCCATTTTCCATAATTTTGAATATGTGGAGATTTCTGAGGGCTCTATTTAGTTTGGATCTAGTCAGCACTGGATATTTCTCTGTAGTCCAAATTAAAAGGTCGACTGCATAAAGTGCCTTATTGACCGAAATGAGGTCCTGGAGATCATTCATGAAGATTAGAAAGAGAGTGCAGCTAAGGGCTGAACCTTTTGGTAGTCCTTCTTCCAAACTTTTTTTTACTAGAGATGGCACCTTCGAATCGGGTTTGGATGGTTCTGTTTTTTAAGAATGCCCTGATCCAGCTGTACATTTTTCCATGGATGCCCATTTTTTTCATCTTCAAAAATAGACCTTTTCTCCACATTCTATCATAGGCTTGCTGCAAATCTATAAATACTGCTGTAGTGTGCTTGTTTTCATGAAATCCTTCTACGGTGTCCTGGATAAAACGAAAGAGGTGGTCTTTTGTTCTACTTGCTTTCCTGAAGCTAGCTTGTGCATTGTGGAGTGAGCAAGTACTTTCTAGCCACCAATAAAGTCGGTTATTGATCATTTTTTCTGCCCTTTTGCCAATGTTGAATGTTAGAGATATTGGGAACTTAAAATATATATGTTTTCTTGTCATTCATTACTTAGACGCCACAAAACACCGGGTCGTTCAAAAGCGTAAAACAAGTGAAATATTGGAAAAAAAACAACAAAGCTATATTATTTAGTCTGAATCAGTCATGTAATATTATATTTATAATAGATCTAGACCAGGGGTGGGCAACCTTTTCTATCGAGGGCCGCATTAAAAGATTTTTAGAATTGAACTTAGAGAATATACATGTATACTGTATTAAAACATTTACATCTTTTTTTTTTACACTACCAATTGAAGAATTACAACAAGATTAATCGATTTCTGAAACTAATTTTACGAATATTTTTTTAAATTTTTTTTATGGCCTTTTTACATCACAACAATTCGATTGTGCTGTTGTACATAATATAAATATTTAATTTTATACTCGTGCATAATGTTCTGGAACTGTGGTGGAACTAGCTAACTAGCTGTTATCCTTGTGACTGCTGTCAAATTACAGTCTGTCAGCATCGAGTTAGTCGTTCACTTGTTGTTTTTTTTCAAACAAAACAGTCTTGTTCACGATTTATGTGGGACCCAAATAATGTACACATTTAGCATCAAGTTTTTATTAAGGGTGGAAATACAGCTTCTGGCACCCATAAAACTCCCGTGGAAGGTCTTACTTGGCTTGGAGGTATTTCCTCTGGAGCTGAATTAGCTTTTGCACTAAATGGTGAAGTCAGGATTTTGAAAACTGGTTTTAAGATCTTGATGTCTTAAAAATTGCATTGCAAAGTCAACAAGTCTTGTACTTTTCAACCATTTTACTAGAAACATTTCAGCAAAGGAAAATGATTAAATCTGTTTTCATTTGTTTGCTGGAGAAATGGAAAAGTTTTGTTTGGAAAGATGTACATACATTTCATGAGCAAGCAACCCATTGATATGATGACGATGAAAAACATGAAGTCCGTCTTCCACTCCTCATTAGAAATAGTAGTCACAAAGTGACAGTCGATGTCCCTCAAAGAACATAACTATGTCTTCCTTGAGATCCCAATACCTTGCCCTAGCTGTCCCAGGAGAGACAACTTTGGTATCGAACATCGGAATGTTTTGTTTTCACACCTTCAAGTAGCCTACTTCTCGAAACTGTCTGTGGTTAAGTCCCCTAGCTTTGATAAGTTTGATCGCTGATAATTGGGTCAATAACATGTTTGATATTCAATGCAGTTTTGTGCAAACTTTCCCGTGTAGAGTTAATAGTTGGGATATTGTTCTTTAATTTATTTTAAAAAAACGCTTTACTTATTCAAAGCAGGGGGTCCATTAGTTGTTACACTTGCCATCTTGTTCCAAGCCAACCCAACACTTTCAACACAGTTTTTCATAGCATTGAATAAATACTGGCTTGAGTTAATGTCTTTGACTAAATGTTTGGAAATATTGCAAACAAGCATAAGCTTCATTTGTTTTAAACTTTTTAGAATGACATGCAGAGACAATGTTTTTAGGCTCTTCATCATAAGAGATAAGAAGATATTTTAATTTTTTTCCCTTTATTATATGTTTAATCTGTGGGCACACCTGAATTCTGTTGGTTTTGGCGGGCCGCATAAAACACTCTGGCAGGCCTCATGAGGCCCGCGGTCGTAATTTGCCCACCCCTGATCTAGACTAACAATAATAAATATTTGCGAATACAAATATTTTCATTAATTGTTTTTTATTAGCGTAATTTCATGCTTTTAGGTTTCTCAATATGCTATAATCCTAATACTTGTCTGGACCAGTAGCAAAAAGGATGTGAAAGGGAGAAAGACGGGGGTATCTGGGTGGATGTTTCTGTTATAGTATGTGCATTTAGAAATTTAAAAAAAAATGGGAACGACCTGAATTCGAACTCGAGGACTCAGGTCTTATCAAGCTCCTGATGACAACACTTTGTGCCATGGAAGTCCTTGCGAAAATAGAAGTTTTATAGTTACCTATGGTTAGTTTAAAACTTATCTCTCTACAAAGTATAAAGGAGTATAACAGGTCTTATTCAACTTATACCATCACAAAATTCAAGTACAATTTATTTCCCTTGTTCAAGATAACAAACAAAATAAATTATTACCAATAGTTAATTAACTGATTGTTTTTTTATTATTAATTCTTGTTTTGTGAGGTAAAACAAATGAGTGTGCAAACTTTCAGCTTGATCCTGAGGGATGTGGTAGAACTAACGTGGACAAACTTTTTACCAGACAGTCCGAGTGAGTTAATATAATGTTTGTAAAAACATTTTTACAACACATATACAAACTCAAAGTATAGAAACAATTGTTAACTATGCAATCTCAATATACTAATGTTGTTTTTTTTTGTTTTTTCATTTTGTTATTTTTTATTATTGCAAGAATATTACTTTCATATTTTTTTTAGTAAAACAAGTTATTTTAAATATTTTCTGCGTAATATAGAAATGCAAATCTTATGTTTTTCTCAAATATTTTACATGTTTCGAACGTTCCTTCACTTTTAAAGATAGTCTACATCGTAACCCAAACCTTCCGCAGGAGATGGCAGCTGGCAGGGTATGAACCCATTACATTGATATCATATTTCTGTCCAGCTAGATTTTAAACAAGCCTGCACATTTGAACTTCCATTATCCAGTGGTCTAAATTATTTTTTTAAAGTAAGCACAACAGCTGTCTGTCGTCTTACATAAGTATTCTATTGAAAAGAATATTTTTATACATAAGTATGCACATGCATAAAAACTATTTTAAAATAAAATATAATTGATTTCATTAAAAGACGAAAAACAACAACACTGCTTCCTATGCAGAGAGGTCTGTGTGTCTTTCAAAAAAAAAAGGAGACACAATTAAACCTTCTACTGTGAAAGATCTCAAGAACTATCTTTGTTTTGGGAAAGAAATTTATCTCCTAAAAGCTATAAATAATGAGAAAATTGATTTTAAGTGTATAAGACATTTTAAGGTACATCTCTTGATAAAGGTCAGATGTAAAGTCTAGATCTATAACTAAAAAAATAAAAAGAATGCGTATTACATTGCGAATAGTGTTGTCTCTGTTATGCTGTATCACGGAAGGAGAAAACATTAAACAATCCAAGGCTTAACTAAGTCCATTTGTCAATTTTGTAACTGAAGAAGAAATGACCTTGCTGATGGGAAGATTAAATAAAAGTAAGTTGGTCAAGATATGTGCGAAACAAATATCTTCTATCTGCTCCTGTATCTTTAGCTACTCGCCACAAAATGTTTCAAGTTCATCAAATCTGAAAAACTTCAGAAATAGTAAAGGTACCGAGAAATTAAAAATATTTTAAATGATTCTCACCCAGGAGCACTAAACCTATAGTAATAAATATTTCGCAAAAAATGTAAATATGTGTATAAACAACGTAGCCAAAGTCAATAACAGCATAGATATTCACCAGTTTGCCTAAAAAGCAGCCAAAGGAACTGATGATGCAATCTCTTTGCTTTTGGACCTGTTCTATAAGTACCACAATTATTCTAGATACACCCGAATCGTACGCACGAGTGCTCATAGATTTCTCTTCAGTATTTCGTTTATGTGCAATGCTGTTGTAATTGGTTAAGAAAAAAAGAGTCCCTGTAAATACAAAACATTTCCATTAGGGGTCCAAATAAAGCAGTCTTAGTCTGAGCATTTCCAACTAAAATAGGAACTTGATTCATAGGCTATACGTTTAAAATACACCAAGACCTATCAACTATGAAAGTAAACTGTTTCTAAACATTATGATACATTACTAGTTATTTTTTGTAAAGCTAAATTGTGGGAAATACTTTTCAACTTAATCTCCGAAAACCGTAGTAGTACTATTTTCTCAAAAACGTGAAACTGTTTAAAAAAGTCGGCGTCTACATATTAAAGTATTTTTGTATGTATTCTAGAATTGTAATTTAGGCAACCTTTAAATAAATAAAAACTGGAAATTGATGTGTTTGTTCAATCTCGAATCACAAAAAAGAGAAAAAAGAGCGAAAGCAAATAGATTTCATTTTGCCGTCCACTTGATTATTTTTCAAATAAGTTCTACGTCTGTCTGTCGTCCTATAAAAGTATAATATGTTTTAAAATTATTTAAATTGTTAATAAGTATGCAAATACATATAAACAATTTTAAAATGAAATGTAACTAAGTTATTTAAAAAAGGTAAATGGAAACATTGCTTGCGCCGCTACCATACACAAATTAATGTGTGTTTCTGAATGCACTCAAACTACTAACGCTACAAAAGTTACATATATCAAACATATTTTTGTCAACCTATGCCCACATAAATATCAAAGTGCAAAATCATTAGTATTAGTATATTAATAGAAAATCAAACTTATATAGGTCTCGACAACGTTGTTTTGTGTAGACGAGGTAAAAACAATTGTATTGGCCCCCTTCAGTCATAGAACGACTATGGTTCATCTCGAACACTTTTTCATATAACTGTGGAGCCCTATTTGGAGAGACACTCCTTTCCACATATATTGCAGGTCAAGGTGGCTTTCGCTTTTGGTGGTAGAGGAGCTGGCCAATTTACGTATGGCACGCTTTTCTTCAAGAGCTGAGGCCCATGTTTTCTCGCTGTCCATAGCTTTCTTGGTCACCGTCTCTCTCCAACTAGCGCGGTCTAGGGCTATGTCTCCCAATGGTCAGTATCAACGTTCACTGATTTTAAATCCTTTTTAATCAGATCCACGTGACAGAAGTGGGGGCGACCAGTTTTTCTTGAGCCAGACGCAAGTTACCCGAATAGAATGACTTACGGGATACGATTGTCCTCCATCCGGCGAACATGTCCGAGCCAACGCAGGCGGCGTTGTTTGAGGACTGTAAAGATGCTGGGAAGGCCCGTTCGCGCAAGGATCTGAGTATTGCACACTTTTTTCCATGTTATTTTCTATCTACAGCAATGAATTAAACTAGCGGCCTATATTTACAAGTGCAGAAATTATAATCCTAAATGACCACTCTGACCTCCTTCTAATGGCGACTGCATCAACAACCCGGACATTATTCTTAATGTTCCAGCCGGTGAAATTGATTTCACGCAGGGTGAGCAGCAACGTAAATAATTAACTCACACCAACACACAAACACGCACATAAATTTTCACGCACAGATTTTAAGGTTAAGAGATTCTGCTAAGCGTAACTGTGAAGTCTCATACATTCAGGTGTTTTCAATCAATGGTGGAGGAACATGAAATACAAAGATGTAAGAATGCAGAGAAATATTCGACAATCTATAGGAACTGAAAGAAATGAGCAAATATTCGACAATCTATAGGAACTGAAAGAAATGAGCAAAATATTCGACAATCTATAGGAACTGAAAGAAATGAGCAAATATTCGACAATCTATAGGAACTGAAAGAAATGAGCAAATATTCGACAATCTATGGGAACTGAAAGAAATGAGCAAATATTCGACAATCTATAGGAACTCGAAGAAATGAGCAAATATTCGACAATCTATAGGAACTCGAAGAAATGAGCAAATATTCCAAAATGTATAGGAATTGGAAAAAATTGAGAAACCATTCAAAAGGACAACAACCAAAATAAAAATTAAAACTATTACAAAAACTAATATAAGGGAAAGCACAAAACAATTACGAACATCAATCTCAATTCTGTAAGATCTATCTCAACAAAACAAAATTATTTAATTACCATGACTTGATTAAATTATCGGTCAATTTTTTGTTTTATTCATGTATTGTCTTCGACTTCGACCAATCGTCATAGAAAGCCTGAACACTGACCTGCATTGTGACAACCTGTAGGTAGTGGAGATCAATAGTTCATTGCCATGTTACTGGTCTGTACAACGTGGCAACGATCTGTTGCTCCACTGCCCACAGGTAGCGACGTCGAAGGTCAGTGTTTAGGCCTTCTATGTCGAATGGTCTTGCTAGACTATAAATAATTGTGCACAATTTCAACTTGATTCGAGAATGGGAAGTGGGAGAAAACAATGTGCAACAAAATCCACCCTGACAGACAGACAGACAGACAGAATCAGGTTGATATAGGAATTGTATAAAGCATAAAAGTAAAGTCATCGAGAAGTACATAAATTCCTAATTTATTAAGCGCTGTCTCCTTCTCTCTCTCTCTCTCTCTCTCTCTTTCTCTGTGTGTGTGTGTGTGTTGTGTGTGTGTGTTGTGTGTGTGTGTGTACTCCATCAATAACAAATATTTTTGCATGTCATTATTGTTATAGTGATACTGAGGTTGACAATTGTAGTCAAACTGAATACCCGGTTCTTTGGGCAAATAAAATGATCTTATTTTACATCAACATCGTTATATTTCTAAGCAGTCTCCGTGTCTCTTTGTTTATACCTAGCTCAATGACCGACTCAACAGTAATTCTACCGCATACGGCGCATGAGGGAAAAGTAAACATTCAACCTGTTACAACTTAACATGCATATACAACAGTAAGCCTTTGAAACGATAGCGGCCATTGTTTTGTCCGGTTTTTTTTTCTAATTATTTTTATAAAGGCTATCGACACATGTTTTAATAGCATGAAATGATAAGTTTTTTGTGTTGTGTTTTTTCGAAAACAATGCATTGTGCTAATAGATGCGTAAACACATATTAAAAACAAATTGATATTTCCTTTTCTTTTCAGGAGAATGCAGGTGTTTTTGTGTACTGTGCGAGTATAGTGTGAAATGGCATGTTAAAGGCTTTATGGGTAAGACCTGGATCAAGGTAGACAACTTAGAAAACAAAGAATACAGAGTGTTGTCAGATGTGTCTTTGAATTAGGACAAAGCCCTTCAAATTTAGCCATATATGTTAACACGAACAATTAATCTACCTTGTTGGTATCGAACCAAATTATTAATTCTCTAATATTTTTTTATCTGTTTATTGATTCATGTCTTGTCAATGCCAATAACTACTTGAGAAAACTTTCAACTTAATGATACACTGGGTGTGGGAGATATAGCGTGTATAAAGTTTTGATTGAAGTAAATAGAGAGACGGATAGAGTTGAGATAAGCTTTTTAAAAAAAGTTAATGAAAAAATGCATCGTGGTTTTCGCTCCCTATTCAGTACTATTGACGAATATTACAATCAGATTATACAGTTGGAAGTCTTAAAGCAATCTGTGACACACATTAAATCTGTGTTAAGTCTTGTGTTGCTGTTTAAACAATGTTAATACTATCGACAGAATTCAAATCAGTATTTATTTTTAATAGGAATGTAGGTCTAAATATTAAGCACATGTAAACATAAATGCACATATATATATATACTGTATACACATACATAGATACCGTATACACACACACATAGATACATACATAAAAGAAATATGCATATATTATTATAATACAAATTTGTCTAGCCAAACTAATGTTTTTGCTTCATGTACAACTCTGATATAAAAAAATATGGTAGAGAATTTAACCATTGGAATATTATATTATGTATTTAGTTTTTGTATTTTTTACTTAGTATGATATTAAATATTTCTACTAAGTCTAAGTCTTTGAAATAGTTAGCAGGCTATTGGTTTTAACATATTTATAGTTATCCAAAACTCGTGTCGACGGTGAAAACGTTTCACAACTAAACAGTAAGTAAATAATCAGGGGATACATTTTATATTGATAGGAGATTTTCACGATAAACTAGGCGATGTCAGGGGTGCTGAAATTGACTTCATTGTTTCCTACTACATTCAGAGTATAAGAATACTTTACTATTTGAGTCTCATGTGATAAAAAGTAATTGAAAAAAATCATAGCTTATCAACGCTACATAAAAATAATTTATGGCTAACTGGTCGGGCGGTTGGCGCGCTGGACTGCCGTTCGGATTTATCGATGGTTCCAGTGTCCAAACCCTGCCCGCTCCAATCCCCCGTCGTCCTGCAGGAGGTTTGGACTAGGAAGTAAATTATCTTCAACTCTGAAGGAACATCCGAAACATGTAAAACATTTTACAATCTGTACACAGAATCTATTTATAGTTTTACGCCGTAGAATAAAAACACAATGCATAAAACCCAAGTTTTGATAATTAGATAAGGATAGTGTTTTAGTGTGTGTGTGTTAGAGAGTGTGCGTACAATTATAGATGATTATGTATGTGTTTGTAAAACAAGGTGTTGCGGCCCTTGCGGGATATGCGGAACAGATGTCAGTGGCTTAATTACTAATACTAAAGTTTTATCACCACTTCAGTCAAGTACAATTTCTTTCCTTTGTTCGAGAAACAAAATATTTAATTAACTCAATGGTTATTTTTTTATTGATTCTCGTTGGTCAGATAAAAAGAGATAATTGTGCTAAATTTCAACTTGATTGGAGATTCGCTATAGGAGAAATAGCGTGTACCCCCTATTAGGTGCGCAGCATAGTATGAAGGTTGAATGTTGCGAATGCGTGTTTAAAAAAAAACAGACAGACAGGCAGAGTTGATATACGCTTTGTGAAAATACAGTGTTTTAGTTCCCTTGATTCAGTCTATGAATAAGCACCAAAAAGCATTGAACCCATGTCTAAGAAGTGGTGAAATAGATGCGTGGGGGGGGGGGGGGGGGCTCCTGGCGCTGAAGCGTGGGGAGTGCCAGAATGGATATTAAAACAATACATAAAACAGCTTATTATATATCTCGATGGCTACGAATTGTTTGTTAGTTAATTTTGTTTACGTTTCATGTTACATTCATATTGATTACAAGTTATTTTTTCTTACGCCAATATTTAGGACTGAGGCAGCAGGCCTTGTTTCATCGGTCGCCTGGCACCCTCGTTACGCCACTACATCCAAGACATAGGGGCATAGAAAATAGTTGCACAGTTTTGCTATGTTCTGACTTGTCCCTCTAACGGCCTTCTTTAAATAGGGGTGCTTATAATTTAGAACGTCGACCACCTCCCCTGACGATTGCTGAAGGAAGATAACTAGGTTAGACTCTCAGGAGGAGATAATTGTACCCGGGCGTAGATAAGCGGATATTGGATAGACAGAGAAATGTCAATTTTCGGTCCAGATAGGCAGATGCTAACCATAAAAGCAAAGGGTGAGTCGTGAATCACAGGTGCTGACGTTTCGGACGCGCTACGGAATTAACGGAAACCTATACTTGTTGATGTCGGCTATTTTTGTTCACCAGACGATGTTACATTTTGACCGCATTGAGTTATCAGAGCTGCAGCATACGGAAACCTCGTGCTTTTAATACGACATTTTAAGACGATGACGTTGCATACTTTTTGTGTGTGTGCTTGTTATAATTAAAAATTAAAAAAAAAAATTTTTGGCGACTCGTTTAAATTAGAAAACAATAAAAAATATAAACAAGATTGTGTAATTACTTAAAACAAACATAGCGTACTTTTATGTAATTGTAATTAAATTTGTAATAGATCTAGACTAACATCAATAAATCTGTGTGATTGAAAAGAAAAATTATGCTAATTGCATTTTTTTTTTAGCGCAACTTCTTGCTTTTAGCTTATTCAAAACGCTTTGATCCTATCACATGTCTGGATCAGTTAGAAAGCGGTGGTGGAGAAAGAAGGGTTTAATTGTTACAGTAATCTCTTTTTAAATGTATTTTTTTTAAAGTTGAACGACCTAAACTCAAACTAGACGGCTCAAGCCTCCGCATACCTCCACATTCAAACACACCAACCAATGTGCCAGCAAGGTGCTTATGAAAATCGAAGTTTCAAACTTTAGAGCGACAACCTATTTCTCTCTAAAAAGTATAAAAGAACTAATTTCCCGTGTATGACCAAACAAAATAGTTAATAATAGTTAAATTGACAAAAGACTAACGAACCTGCACCCCGTCATTCTCCATGACAACATACCGTAAAATTTGGGAAGTTTGATCCAGCTTTGAGATGTCAGGTGTACTGTCAAAAATAATAGAGAAATATTTGGCTTGTTTTACTTGCTGTATGGTTTGTTTTTTAGCGTGATCCCCCAATATTGTAATAAATTCATTTTGTATTTGTGAAGACATGTATGTATTCGGTCTGGAACAAAGCTTAGTTCGAAGGACATGCTCCCTCAAGAGTGGATCGTACTTTGATAGTAATTTTAGTAACTCTCCAGGTTTTCGTCTCTTGTATAATCAAATCTTGGGCCTTGTTGTCAATATTGTTCCCTACTCTCAGGCAAACTTCAAGTTCTCTCCAAGCAAGCGATGACTGAATGTGAGCTCTGCTAATCTCATGTTTTTCTATTTTTGGGGATAACCTCCACCACTCATTGGATCCACCTTGGATTTAAATGAAGATTTGGTACTTGATCTTGTTGAGAAGAGTGTGCAGGGGAAGCAAAATAAGGATTCTTTTTTTTTTTTTGGCGAATAACACATCCACTTTCTAAGAACTTTCTCGCCGTTTGACATTTGCCGGAAAAACCAAGCCTTTAAAAGCTTTCTAGCCTTTTCTTTTGCTGATTCTTGATGTCTATACGCCTCTCTGAATTGACTGTCCATACGCTGAACTGTTTCAGATCCTTGAGTGAGAAGGTGTATGCGAATATTATCTGTGATGACATAAGGCCAATCTCAAATGTCGTTCAGTCTAGAGTTTATTATCCAGCTTTCTGTATTGTTTACACTGTCTGATGGTTTAGCTTCTTCAGTATGAATTTTTTAGGGACATGCTTGTGTGCTGTCCTTTAGTCTCTAGAACCTGCGGTATTGAAGTATTTTCTTCTTTTCAGGATGCCGGCTTCATCATTTTTTTTTCTGGATTCCATGATAACCGTCTCATCTTGCTTTGTTGCTTTTAATTGTTCAGTTAATTCATACCTAATAACAGCTCGCCTATAGTCGGTGGACTCTGGCAATGATGTGATTTGAAACTGTCTCGATGCTTCTTTAGACTTAAGAAATTTAAGAAACGCACCTCACTGCGGTCCAAGAAACTGTTTTATGCGGATGACATTGTCCTCTGGTCAACCGGCAAGAAAGCCGACCAAATACAGGCGGCATTATAAGCAGACCTCAAAACCATCTTCTCGTATTGCGACAAATGACAGATTCAGATAAACGTTGCCAAAACGACCTGGTCCCTGTTCAGCCTAGGAATCGACATTCTTAAGGCTCTATTCGAGCTTCAACTCGGTGGGCTGCGACTCCAACGTAAAAACACGCCAAATATCTAGGGGTGACCCTGGATTGGAAGTTGTCAATGCTCCAGCACGTCCAGAAAGTTGAAAGAAAAGCCTCGGAGAAGTTAGCGTTACTAAGAAAGCTGGCCAGGACAAAATGGGGTGCCAAAGCTTACATGCTACGCACATTGTACTTAGGGGCAGTCAGATCATAAATTGAGTACAGCTCAAGTATATACTCGAACGAGTACAATCACAGGCACTAAGGTTCATTTCGGACAAGTCCAACAAACGCTGCTGAAATCTTAACAAGCGTGGCCCCTTTACATTTAAGGAGGGAGAGGGCGGTACTTACAGCCTATGAGCGCTATAAAAGGGCGACTCTAGGCTACCCACCTCAATATTAGTGCGACAGTGGAGAGAGAGGAACCGCATTAAAATGAGATCGTTCCTCCACATTGCGGCAAATTTGTCAAAATCAGCTGGGCTCTCCACTGACAGAATCCCAATTAGAATAATTAGTACTTGCCCTCCGTGGAGGAGAAGTCGGCCCCACAAATAAGCATGTTGCTTATAGGGCAAGAGGGAGCCACCAAGAGGCGATTAACACCTGCCATACTCCAAAACTTGGCATCAGTAACACAAAAGTCCTACCCATCAGATGCCATTTTCTGTAATACCGATGGGTCGGTAATAAGGGACCCCGATAGATCTGGGTATGGGGCCCTTATAGTCTACCCAGAGCGGACAGAACCACAGATGCCGATTTCTCCGTCTGAGCTTAAAAGAGGTTTTGAGTCGCCAGCCAAACTAGTCAGTCTTGAGCATTGTTCATCATTTTGTTTACGTTACAGTATTACAATTAATTAGTTAGTTAAAAAAAAAAACCTCGTAGAAAACAAAGGTTAGCTTATTTAAAAATATTGACATTACAATAGAATTATTTCCAAAATTAAACTATAAAGAATCATAAAGAAATGAATAAACTAAGACAATTGTTTAAACTCAATATCTAGATTAAACCAATGGACTAAACAATGAGCATTGATCAGTGTAGCAACAACATGTACCGTGTGTCCGAAATAAATGTAGTAAATTAGATTCAAACTGTTCTATAGCTTACATTGTATGGAAGAAATAGTCAGGGAGATGAAACAAAATAACGACATGACTAGTTTATAAATCGTTAGTTCATGTTTAAAATACAATAGTTTAAGTTTGTTCGTGTCCATACAATTAGTCGTTTTTACTGAAAAGCTCAGCGAAATAGGAAATTAATACACACTGGGGGAATTTTGGTGCCCCTCTCCACTTGGTGCCCTGTTCGGCCCGCACCACCCGCACATTGGTAGCTACGCCACTGGGACGAAGGGATAAATTGTATATTTTGAAGCCAAATTGCATCATTACCAGTACTTCTTATTGCATCAGATTTATTGTACAATCACATTTTTTTTAGTACAGGTCAGACTAACTTCTAATGATATAATGCACTTCTATTAGCCGTCGAGAAATAATTGCGTTAATATTTTGATGAACAGAGAGGCAGAAATAGCACTTAAAGTGGGCAGTTGTCATCTTAATAAATAATGCAAAATAAAAAATGGCTTTCATCTCGTTCTCTAAATAATAGACTCTGGTATTCCTTTTTGACAGATAATTAATATGTTCGTCGTCTAAATCCTCTGCAATACGTCAGGCTTAAAAAGTGAGATTTGAACCTCGATTTTTGAATTTTATAAATTTAGAGCCCAAGCCACGAGAAGAGTTAGTCACAGAGCGTGCTTACAGTAGGAATAAGCACAGGGGAGGTAAAGTTGATTAAATGGATTAGGTAGCTATCTCCTCTTACATTTCTTTTAATCATGTTTCAATGACATGCTATGAGATACATCTGCCTTTGATCCGTGATTACTGATAGGTGTATACATTCTCTCTCTCTCTCTCACTTTCTCTCCCTCTCTCTCTCTTTCTCCCTTCTCTCTCTCTTTCTCCCTCTCTATCTCCCTCCCTCTCTCTCTCTCCCTCTCTATCTACCACTCTCTCTCTCTGTACTTCGTGATTACTGATAGGTGTATACATTCTCTCTCTCTTTCTCTCTCTCTCTCCCTCTACCTCCCTCTCTCCCTCCCTCTCTTTCTCCCTCTCTCTCCCTCTCTCTTCCTCCCTCTCTCTCTTTCTCTCACATACACAATCAAAAGACGGTTTGCCTTTGGATTTTAAACTAAGAAATGTGAGATGTATTCATTAGAATGCTTTGAGATTTTTTAAACTAAATCATTAGGTAAGGGGGGGGGGATACATTAACTTGAGATTGCTTCTTAGATCTGCTCTTAGAGTGAGTAACGTAAACGAATTTGTTCTTAATTAGGATAAGGTTAACAAATATGGTATTGAAAATCAAATATGATTTTTTTTTTAAAGTAAGGTAAACGAATCTGTTCTTCAAAAAGTAAGGTAAACGAATCTGTTCTTCAAAAAGTAAGGTAAACGAATCTGTTCTTCAAAAAGTAAGGTAAACGAATCTGTTCTTCAAAAAGTAAGGTAAACGAATCTGTTCTTCAAAAAGTAAGGTAAACGAATCTGTTCTTCAAAAAGTAAGGTAAACGAATCTGTTCCCTTTTAGGATTCCACTATTTTGTTTTGTTTGGGGACGTAAACGTTGTCAGTTATTACAATATAAAAAGTTTATAACTCTGAAATAAAAGACAAACAGATGTGGCAAATCTTGGGCCATAGATAAAAGAAATCCTGGCTTCCTTTGAGTTTTGGTTCCTCTCTTCATGTAGCTGACATGGTCTTAAAGAACGTTCTTCTGTAATTTGGCATCGTCACGTAGAAGTAATTAAATTATTTTGTTTGATAAAGAAAAAGGTAAATAAATCTTACAGTATTTAGAAATATGGATGTATTCGTGCTGTTCTTCCCTTAATTGTTTTAAAAAGTATTGTTCTTGTTTCTTAATTCTACTAAAAATAGTCCAGGACGTTAAATCTAAGTAGAATCATTTCCTTCAAAGGTTCTTGTTCTGTCTTCTTTGTTGGACTATTCAATTGGAGAGAGTATATATATATGTAAGGGTGGAGATCATAAAACCTACAGGATTACATTAATTTTGTGATACTATTATTGAAATTTAGTTATAGTGTATCTCTATTCTTATAATGTGACTCGATAACCGTCTGGCCAGGGCAATAGTACTTTTGGACATTTCTAATTATGATTATGGCGAAAGAAATCGCTCCGCCTGCCTACAAAATTAGTGTTTACCAAATAGTGGTTCTCTCAACACTTCCATATGGATCTGAGACATCGGTACTATACAGAAAGCAACAAAGACTTCCTGAAGTACATATGGTTATCTTTTCGTACATTTTTTAAGTTGTGAAAACACTGAATCATATTCAGGGCCCAATCGCATTGAAACAGACATCTACTCATTTGCATGAACTGTCGTTTGAAATAACATAGTTCAAGTCCAATGCATCGAGAGTTTTCCCCGAGGTTAACGTTTGAAACATCGATATCACAACCATGAGGTTAACGTCTGAAACATCGATACCACATGGCTATCCCTCTTTTTGATGGCTTCATTAACTAGGCTAAGGAGCTCCTTCTTTTTACCCAAAATATAACAGCTCATGTTTCAGTAGTTTGGCTATTTCAGTAGTTTGGATGTACCCAATAATCACACAATGTGATGTACTTTTTTTTTTACCAAGCACAGTACTTTCGAAGTAGGCCTCTTTTATTACAAAGTACTTTAATAACACAGCTGGCCGTCTAGGTTCGAATATGGCTGACGTTATGAAAGAATCGATGTTCAAACGAAGAATCGATTCATAGAGCGGGAAGTAAATGTAGAGTTAACTTGTGGTGGCGTGGTGAGTGAGGGGTAAGGCGCTTGGCTTCCGAACCGAGAAGTTTCTAGTTCGAATCCCAATAAAGTCTTGACTTTTGAGCTTCGGGATTTTCAGGCCACCCATGAGTCCACCCAATTCTAATGGGTGCATGTATACGTTGGGGGACATATAAAGGCCGTTGTGCTGACCACATGACACCCTCATTAACCGTTGACCATAGAAACAGAGGAGCTTTTCATCATCTTCCCCCATCAATCGCAAGGTGGGACAAAACTACTTTTATATAGAAATCAATATGTTTACATACATATTACCTGTTTTAGTGCTTCTCAATACACATAAATTGTTCAATAATAATCCAGTAGGAATAAAGAAAGAAAAAAAAGTTTCTTGATTATTTCTGTTCAAGAAACACATTAACAATCGGAGTAGACCACAAGAAGAATAACGAATATTAAACAGTATTCCAGACTGACCCCAAATCTCTATCACAAACACGGAACTAGCTAGTCAATGGACTGACGGGATAGACATCGTTAACTTCGGCCGCGCGACTTGGCTTTTGGATGACTTGCCAGCAGAGTAGTTTCCCCCTTGCGCCGTGTGTTATTTTGTTGCGAATAAAAAGTCTGCTATTTAATTGAAATAAGTCTAGACCTGGGCAATCAATCCACTGTGTGAAGCTATTGTTTAGCATGGTGGATTCAGTGTACACTAGAGGATAATGGGCTTTCAGATGGTAAGAGTGCTTCGTTGCACAACCGAGAATCCCGAGTTTGTTTTTTTTTTGTTCCTGAGATCAAATGTCTCCAAATACGAGAAATTTGTTGTGTGCATTCGACGCCATTATAATCTTTTGGGTGGTGGGGGGAGATAGAGTCTCGTTAGAACAACATCGGTTACACGAAACCCGTTGACCAACGACAGAGTGGTCCCAAGATGGATGTAATTTGAGACATTTTGATCTAAAGCAGTTCATCTCTCTCTCTCTCACTCTCTCTCTCACTCTCTCTCTCTCCCTCTCTCTCTCTCTGTGGGTTTTGACTCTCTCTTTTTTCTTTCTTTTTCTCTTTCTTTCTCTTTCTATCTTTTTTTTCTCTCATTCTTGCTTTGTCTTTCTTTTCTCTCTTCATTTCTTTGTTCAGCTCTCACTATTTTCTCTTTCTTTCTTGCTCTGATTTTGTCTCTCTTTTCACTCTCTATCTCTCTCTCTCTTTCTTAATAGCTTTGTCTTCTTTCCGTCTCTCTCTTCTCCTTCTCTCTCTCTCTATTCAACCAATATAAATGCAATATCTTGTATACATTACACATCCACCAAAATAACCCGTTACATGTGTAAATAGATTAATTTCTAGTATGTGCATGTGTAATTCTAATCTAATTCAATCTCAGGATTGGGTTTAGAAATGATAAGACTTTTAGTTATTTCAGACTTTGTGAGTCAATCACCCAACCAATAACTACGCCCATGATAATCAAGGTCAGGATTGTGTTTTGTTACCATCACTAAGGAGAAACAAGACACTGAAAACAGTATATGATATAATTTATTTCCTTATTCGATATCAAACACATTTTTCTTTAACAATAATTAATTAACTAATTGTAATTTTTTTACTTCTGTTTTGTTAGGTACAATTAAACATTTTTAAAGTATCAACTTAATCGGAGAATGCGTGAGGAAGAAATAGCGTTAATTATTTGAGAGGACTAAACCCTTCAAAATTAGCTATACCTTTGAATACAGAAAGATTAATTTCCCTTGTTGGTATCAAATAAAATAATTAATAACCAGTAATTTATTGAATGGTTAATTATTTTTATTGATTCAAATCTTGACTACGCTAATGAATAATTATGCAAAGTTTCAAGTTTCAACTTTGTAAACAAAAAAAAAACTCATTTGTTTCCCTGGGAATCTGTTTATTAAATGCAATTCGTTTATCTGATATAAACATTTCACATTTAACAAATGAGCATATCTTGTGTGAATTTATATTTTGGTATTCTATAGTTATAATGCTTTGCTTGGTGTAATATACAATTATATGACCAATTTCCTTATGGGTAATAAAGATTATTATTTTTTATTATTTTTTCCTTTGCTCTTTCTGAAAAAATGTTTGAAAACATAACTGAACCATTTTTTAGAGGCTTGTGGGGTTCCTAAGCTTGAATTGCTTATTGGTAAATATAGCACTGTTTAGATGACTTCAATATATCTGCGCGTTTTAAAAAGAGACAGAAACTTTCCATCGTTTACAAAGTGAAAACTCAAAACCTCTTACCACTTCCGGCACATTTATCCTTCTGACGAAAGTAAAGCCAGTCTCGAAAAACAAGTCCAAACAATAAAAGACATCCCCTATCATTCACTTCAGATAGATTAGTCCGCATACAATAAGGAACAAGGTTACAAAAGACAGTTTGTGTGGAAACACAAACTCAAAATCGGCCCCCAAAGTAAAATGTTTTACATAATTCGGATAATCCTTCAGAGTTGAAGATAGTTTACTTCCTAGTCCAAACCTCCCGCAGGACGACGCGGGATGGGAGCAGACAGGGTTTGAACCTTCGACCGTCGATAAATCCGAACGACAGTCCAGCGCGCAAACCGCACGACCAGCGGTAAACCCAGGTAAGCTTTAATATGCTCAGAAAGAACATCCAAATTAAATTATATCAAAGACAAATGAGAGATAAGAATAGAGAAAGAAGGTTAACAGATCTTGTGTAGTACCCCAATGGTCCCGCAGATCAAAGGATAGGTGAAAGTGAATGTAAAGTTAGATGTGAACCTGGCCTAACTAGTTTCCCTTTCAGACCTTGTGGTCTATAGGGCAGATGATGTAAAGTTCACCTGTTTTTGTGGCCTACGGTTAACGAGGGTGTCATGTAGCCAGCACAACGACCAACCGCCTTTACTTTTCCCCAACTAACGTCAGGTACCCATTAGAGCTGGGTAGACTTAGAAGTTGAAAATCCCAGTCTTCACCAGGATTCGAACCCGGGACCCTCGGTTCGGAATAAATAATGTAATTGTTTTGATAAGGCTCAATCTCATCTCATATTCGAGTCCTCAAAAAAAAAAAAAAATATTTCCGCTATATATAAAAAAATGTTCACGAAAATGAAATTTATAAGATTACTATTTATTTTAAATTAGGCCTAACTTATAATGCATTCTAACTAGCTTTTTCTCTTTAAAAAACTGCTTGCATAACTGATTTTAAAAATTAGAATTTTCGCTTTCAGGAAAAAAAAAGTAGCCGTTGCATCAGAACTTTCAATGGTCTAAAATATTGTGAAGTCGGATTTTCAATATCTTTTCTAGTTTACGAGATCTAAACGGGACGGACGGACAGACATTTCACACAAAACTAATAGCGTCCTTTCCCCTTTCGGGGCCGCTAAAAATATTTTAAAGTCATATTTGGGTCTTTATTGCAACTGTGGCCGTCTCTTCATTAATGTTCGGATTCGAATACATTTGGGTTTATCTGTTTGTAATGTGGTGGTCAAAAACATTTTGAATTATTTATGTTTTTGTTGATTTTATTAAACCAAGAAAACGCTTAAAAGAAAATACAAAAACAGGAAACAAATGCTGGGAAATGAAACTGAAAATCGAAATAAAGTGGATAAATCTTGTTTACAATGTAGCATCATCTTTTTGTGGCCTGTATCAATGAAGGGCAAAGACATGCCTTATAAGTTCATACAGGAAAACATATTGTTGAACAAGCTGGGTTAGAGTTCTAGCCTGAGGTCATCTTCTCTGAGACTGGCTGTAATCTAGAAATTAAAAGCAAACTTGAAACCATTGTGCCATGCACGATTTAGATCTAATTCGTCATAGAAGCTTTTTAACAAATTAGTTCATGAAATAGGGAAACAATTTATTGACAATTGAAGCATTCTTTTAGACAACTTTCTAAATCAATATCCAAAACAAATTCTTTTTCTTTTTTCGTCATTATGATTAAAGTTGACATTGCGACACATCGATGACACAGCACTCCGTGTTTTGTTTGGTTGGAATCTGTGAGATCAAACGTTTGTATCTTTCTGGATGGCGATCGAACCCTAACATTTCAAATATTTGGGTGTTTTCACACTAAAACGATATCTCAGTGATTCGCAACTTGCTTACACTTTGATTTTTAAGATTCCTTTGACGTTCTTTAAGCAATAAATAACTATCAGGGTAGAACAAAGATAAAGCGATATCAAACATTTTGTTGTGGCGATAAAATTAAATCTAAAGTAAAAAAAAAAGTTAAAAGAGAAGCGATCGATATTCAGGTTCTTTTTTCTTATTACTAATATCTAGCAAAAAAACAACAACTATTAAACTCTTTAGTGAGCTACCAATTATTAAGGTATGAAATAGCACTTCAATTAATATCCTTATATCTCCCTTCCATACTTTCTTGGTTTGACAACAGATAGTTATGTGTCCATGTATCTCACTTCCATACTTTCTTGGTTTGACAACAGATAGTTATGTGTCCATGTATCTCACTTCCATACTTTCTTGGTTTGACAACAGATAGTTATGTGTCCATGTATCTCACTTCCATACTTTCTTGGTTTGACAACAGATAGATATGTGTCCATGTATCTCCCTTCCATACTTTCTTGGTTTGACAACAGATAGTTATGTGTCCATGTATCTCCCTTCCATACTTTCTTGGTTTGACAACAGATAGTTATGTGTCCATGTATCTCACTTCCATACTTTCTTGGTTTGACAACAGATGGTTATGTGTCCATGTATTTCCCTTCCATACTTTCTTGGTTTGACAACAGATAGTTATGTGTACATGTATCTCCTATCCATACTTTCTTGGTTTGACAACAGATAGTTATGTGACCATGTATCTCCCTTTCATACTTTCTTGGTTTGACAATAGATAGTTATGTGTCCATGTATCTCACTTCCATACTTTCTTGGTTTGACAACAGATAGTTATGTTTCCATGTATCTCACTTCCATACTTTCTTAATTTGACAACAGATAGTTATGTGTCCATGTATCTCCCTTCCATACTTTCTTGGTTTGACAACAGATAGTTATGTGTCCATGTATCTCACTTCCATACTTTCTTGGTTTGACAACAGATGGTTATGTGTCCATGTATTTCCCTTCCATACTTTCTTGGTTTGACAACAGATAGTTATGTGTACATGTATCTCCTATCCATACTTTCTTGGTTTGACAACAGATAGTTATGTGACCATGTATCTCCCTTTCATACTTTCTTGGTTTGACAATAGATAGTTATGTGTCCATGTATCTCACTTCCATACTTTCTTGGTTTGACAACATATAGTTATGTGTCCATGTATCTCACTTCCATACTTTCTTAATTTGACAACAGATAGTTATGTGTCCATGTATCTCACTTCCATACTTTCTTGGTTTGACAACAGATAGTTATGTGTCCATGTATCTCACTTCCATACTTTCTTGGTTTGACAACAGATAGTTATGTGTCCATGTATCTCCCTTCCATACTTTCTTGGTTTGACAACAGATAGTTATGTGTCCATGTATCTCCCTTCCATACTTTCTTGGTTTGACAACAGATAGTTATATGTCCATGTATCTCACTTCCATACTTTCTTGGTTTGACAACAGATAGATATGTGTCCATGTATCTCCCTTCCATACTTTCTTGGTTTGACAACAGATGGTTATGTGTACATGTATCTCCCTTCCATACTTTCTTGGTTTGACAACAGATAGTTATGTGTCCATGTATCTCACTTCCATACTTTCTTGGTTTGACAACAGATAGTTATGTGTCCATGTATCTCACTTCCATACTTTCTTGGTTTGACAACAGATAGTTATGTGTCCATGTATCTCACTTCCATACTTTCTTGGTTTGACAACAGATAGTTATGTGTCCATGTATCTCCCTTCCATACTTTTTTGGTTTGACAACAGATAGTTATGTGTCCATGTATCTCCCTTCCATACTTTCTTGGTTTGACAACAGATAATTATGTGTCCATGTATCTCACTTCCATACTTTCTTGGTTTGACAACAGATAGTTATGTGTCCATGTATCTCACTTCCATACTTTCTTGGTTTGACAATAGATAGTTATGTTTCCATGTATCTCCCTTCCATACTTTCTTGGTTTGACAACAGATAGTTATGTGTCCATGTATCTCACTTCCATACTTTCTTGGTTTGACAACAGATAGATATGTGTCCATGTATCTCCCTTCCATACTTTCTTGGTTTGACAACAGATAGATATGTGTCCATGTATCTCCCTTCCATACTTTCTTGGTTTGACAACAGATAGTTATGTGTCCATGTATCTCCCTTCCATACTTTCTTGGTTTGACAACAGATAGTTATGTGTCCATGTATCTCACTTCCATACTTTCTTGGTTTGACAACAGATGGTTATGTGTCCATGTATTTCCCTTCCATACTTTCTTGGTTTGACAACAGATAGTTATGTGTACATGTATCTCCTATCCATACTTTCTTGGTTTGACAACAGATAGTTATGTGACCATGTATCTCCCTTTCATACTTTCTTGGTTTGACAATAGATAGTTATGTGTCCATGTATCTCACTTCCATACTTTCTTGGTTTGACAACAGATAGTTATGTTTCCATGTATCTCACTTCCATACTTTCTTAATTTGACAACAGATAGTTATGTGTCCATGTATCTCCCTTCCATACTTTCTTGGTTTGACAACAGATAGTTATGTGTCCATGTATCTCACTTCCATACTTTCTTGGTTTGACAACAGATGGTTATGTGTCCATGTATTTCCCTTCCATACTTTCTTGGTTTGACAACAGATAGTTATGTGTACATGTATCTCCTATCCATACTTTCTTGGTTTGACAACAGATAGTTATGTGACCATGTATCTCCCTTTCATACTTTCTTGGTTTGACAATAGATAGTTATGTGTCCATGTATCTCACTTCCATACTTTCTTGGTTTGACAACATATAGTTATGTGTCCATGTATCTCACTTCCATACTTTCTTAATTTGACAACAGATAGTTATGTGTCCATGTATCTCACTTCCATACTTTCTTGGTTTGACAACAGATAGTTATGTGTCCATGTATCTCACTTCCATACTTTCTTGGTTTGACAACAGATAGTTATGTGTCCATGTATCTCCCTTCCATACTTTCTTGGTTTGACAACAGATAGTTATGTGTCCATGTATCTCCCTTCCATACTTTCTTGGTTTGACAACAGATAGTTATATGTCCATGTATCTCACTTCCATACTTTCTTGGTTTGACAACAGATAGATATGTGTCCATGTATCTCCCTTCCATACTTTCTTGGTTTGACAACAGATAGTTATGTGTCCATGTATCTCCCTTCCATACTTTCTTGGTTTGACAACAGATGGTTATGTGTCCATGTATCTCCCTTCCATACTTTCTTGGTTTGAAAACAGATAGTTATGTGTCCATGTATCTCCCTTCCATACTTTCTTGGTTTGACAACAGATAGTTATGTGTCCATATATCTCCATTCCATACTTTCTTGGTTTGACAACAGATAGTTATGTGTTTATGTATCTCACTTCCATACTTTCTTAATTTGACAACAGATAGTTATGTGTCCATGTATCTCACTTCCATACTTTCTTGGTTTGACAACAGATAGTTATGTGTCCATGTATCTCACTTCCATACTTTCTTGGTTTGACAACAGATAGTTATGTGTACATGTATCTCCCTTCCATACTTTCTTGGTTTGACAACAGATAGTTATGTGTCCATGTATCTCCCTTCCATACTTTCTTGGTTTGACAACAGATAGTTATGTGTCCATGTATCTCCCTTCCATACTTTCTTGGTTTGACAACACATAGTTATGTGTCCATGTATCTCCCTTCCATACTTTCTTGGTTTGACAACAGATGGTTATGTGTCCATGTATCTCCCTTCCATACTTTCTTGGTTTGACAACAGATAGTTATGTGTCCATGTATCTCCCTTCCATACTTTCTTGGTTTGACAACAGATAGTTATGTGTCCATGTATCTTCCTTTCATACGTTCTTGGTTTGACAACACATAGTTATGTGTCCATGTATCTCACTTCCATACTTTCTTGGTTTGACAACAGATAGTTATGTGTCCATGTATCTCACTTCCATACTTTCTTGGTTCGACAATAGATAGTTATGTGTCCATGTATCTCACTTCCATACTTTCTTGGTTTGACAACAGATAGTTATGTGTCCATGTATCTCACTTCCATACTTTCTTAGTTTGACAACAGATAGTTATGTGTCCATGTATCTCACTTCCATACTTTCTTGGTTTGACAACAGATAGTTATGTGTCTATGTATCTCACTTCCATACTTTCTTGGTTTGACAACAGATAGTTATGTCTTTACATTGTAAATGAAAAAAAAAGGTAAATATAATAGATTTTCTTAATTTCTAAAATATGTTTTATTTTGAAAAGATGTATAAAAAATGTTTTAATATTATATTTTTTTCTTTTTATTTCATTTTGTATTATATATATCAATAATTCAAAAGAAATAATTTAATAATGTAACTACAATACTAGACGATGTAATTAGAATATATAAAAATGAGAAAGAAAATATAAAAATAGTGAATTTAACTCTGTTTGGATGTTTTAATTACTTTTATTTCAAAATCAAATTGTTACTTTTTGTATATACATGTTTTATCCTTAATTTCGAGATATTGTATAGTAAATTTTTACAACTTACTCTGTCTGTCTGTATATCTGTCTGTCTATCTGGTAGAAAGTTCGTACACATTATTTCTCGCACACCCAATCTTGGATCAAGTTGAAATTTCGAGAGGATTATTTCTTTTACCTGACAACACGAAAATCAATAAAGAAAAAATTAGTTAATTAACTCTTGGTAATCAATTATTTTGTTAGGTATGAAATAATGGAAAGAACATGAAACTTGACAAATGTGGTTAAAGCTTATTTTGTCCCATAGAGGAGACTTGAGCACTCAGTTCAAACGTACAGTTTTGTATTTTGTTTAAGCCGTTCACCCTATCATTTCCACTTCTTTCAATTGTATGGTAACTGGTCATTGCGACACAACATACAAGGGTACTGAAGATTTGTAAAATAATAGTTCAAGGATACTGAAGATTCTTAAAATAGTAGTGCAAGGATACTGAAGATTCGTAAAATAGTAGTGCAAGGATACTGAAGATTTATCAAATAGTAATGCAAAGATACTGAAGATTTGCAAAATAGTATTAAGTCACCACACATCCACTTTATAAAAATGAATTACTATTTATCATAAAAATACTCACATAATCACATCAGGTAGGATGGTGGTATACAAATGAATTGAACTAAAAATTTAGCGTTAAATATTCCACTAAATAAAGTACAATTAATAACAGACGCAGAGTATTCTTTTAACCCCTTCTTTCACACCCTTCGTTCTATACATACTTATAGTATATCATATATACTGTCTATCATAAATATGCAATAAATGTTACGCTTCCATACAGAACATATATATATATAACAGCTGAAAATTATTCATTTGCATAAAACTTCATACTCAAATGGGACCACAACATTAGAAAATGTAAAATTGTTTTTTTTTTAAATATGTCCATTATATATAAGAAAAAAAATGATATCAAAATGACCAGTAGGCTTACTCCATTTTTTTCTTCACAAATATTCGTTCACATTGATTATTATTATTTAATGCATTTTATTTGTTTACATGTTTCAAATGTTCTTTCAACTAAAAACTCTCGCAGGACGGCGGGGGATGGCGGTGTGCAGGTTTTGAGTCCGGGACCGTAAAGGCATTAGAGCGCATACCACACGACCAGGGACCCTTCATTTCAATTGAAGCTTGAAGAGGTTTAGGTTTTCTGTCACAAAATTTTTGCCCAAAGAAACAATAACATTCTTTGTCATTGGCAACCATCAAAGTTTTATCTTGTTCCTACCAGTTTTTATAGATTGTAAAGTAAGACTAGTTTTGATAGATTGTAAAGTAAGACTAGTTTTGATAGATTGTAAAGTAAGACTAGTTTTGATAGATTGTAAAGTAAAACTAGTATTTATAGATTGTCAGTAAGACTAGTTTTGATAGATTGTAAAGTAAGACTAGTTTTGATAGATTGTAAAGTAAGGCCAGTTTTGATAGATTGTCAGTAAGACTAGTTTTGATAGATTGTAAAGTAAGACTAGTTTTGATAGATTGTCAGTAAGACTAGTTTTGATAGATTGTAAAGTAAGACTAGTTTTGAAAGATTGTAAAGTAGGACTAGTTTTGATAGATTGTAAAGTAAGACTAGTTTTGATAGATCTTAAAGTAGTACTAGTTTCAATTAGATTGTAAAGTAAGACTTATTTTGATAGATTGTAAAGTAGGACTAGATTTGATAGATTGTAATGTAAGATTACTTTTGTTAAATTGTGAAGTAAGATTACTTTTGATAAGTTGTAAAGTAAGATTAATTGTCACAAAATGACTGCAAATTTATCGGCAAGTTGTCAACATCATTGTTTGTAAAAAAAAAATTATACCAGTGCTTCTCTAATATGGACACATTTTTCATTCGACAATCATAGTAAACTAAAATTCACTCTGACAATCATGAAACACTTCAGAGGAAGTGTGTTTCCCATCAGCTTCAATTCTTGTCTAGGATTGACATTAAGCTCGACACTCAATCGTAAGTTCAAGGTCAATCGTCATCAATGTCACAGATAGAAGTTTGTACATGTTGTTTTTTTCTCTTCAAAGTCTATTCGATCCTTGTGTCAAATTATCATTGTGTAGAGTTACCTAATTAGCATGAACCCGTCAAACTATCGTTGAAATTGAGTTCCCTAGTTAACATGACCTCGTCGAACTATCATTGAACTTGAGCTACCTAGTTAACATAAACCTTATCACACGATGTCCATTTCATTTCATACATATAGGAATAGCTCCGATGGTGTATTAGTAACTTATACTTTAGTCATAGTAAAAACAAATAACTTATATTTTTTATTTTGACCGCTTTTCGTTTCCTATAGAGCTGAAATTTGGCACTTATATTTGGGAGAATATATTTCATTAAACTTTCACTTGATTAATAAACTGGCGATTTTTGGGCTGTGTGAGTGCGATAAACTAAGAATGATATAGTATCTTATCTTATTACCTAGTATCAGTGGCTGAACACGACTGTAACAATTTTGGTGGAAAGAATCACTGGCTTGTTGGCTGCACTAGTAAAATTCTTATTTAACCTTTATAGCTTTTTCAAAAAGGTAAACTATGTAAACTATTGTTCAGGAACATATAGCACATCATCTTCTAAATCTAGTTTTTACATCGGAATATTGAATTGTGTAGAAGATCTATACACTCCCTCAACAAGGATTCTTTCTGGGGAGGGATTATGGAGAGGCGAAAATGTTAATCTAACATTCATTAATTATTAACAGAACAATAATCACTGTAGAAGTTGTATAAAACAGGTAGTCTTAAAAGAAAACTATTTTAAAATGCTTTTCTTGTGTGTATATATATATTAATTTATAGAGCGCTGTTAACGAAGGAAATGTAGGCTCAAGGCTAACTAATCTAAATATGTATATATCTGTTAAACATTTAAGGTACATGTGACAGGGAGCGTGACGTGTTTCCAATAAAATTTGTATTTTATTGGAAACACTTTTTGAAATTATCACACACCAACCCGTCAGCATATAAATCGGGAGCAGGCACGCAACGAGACAAGCAATGAAAGAGAGATACAAAGTTAAAATATGAAGAATATTTATTTACATAAATATTTACATAGAAGAATAAAAAGGGGGAGGGCTTGCATCTATCTCTAATCAATACTATATTTAATCATCACTCTTGCACTTAATAAGAGAGTATGTCACTTTGTCTTCTGAATTTAGCTGGTTGTCCTGTTGATGTCACAGCTGGCTGTGATCCTGGCTTGAGGTTCTGCAGCTGAAGGCGGTGTTCTAGCGGGTAGAGGGACGCCGGTGATACAGTTCTTGTGGAGTCTCAATCCAAAGTTCTCATATCTGTAGTGGGCATGTAGGGCGGGTGGCCGGCTACCGTGGGCACAAGAGTACTGCAGGCAGAGCTGATCTGCCGTGGGCAGCGTAGTTAGCAGGATAAGTCCAGTGAGTTGCGGAGGGTTTGGCGTAGCTATGACGTCTCGCACAGACTCTGGGTCTATAGGGATGTCGTACCTAATAAGTTGATAGGTGGGCTGTCGAATAGGCAGGCAAATAGAGCCGATAGCGCCAAGTAGTAGAGTTGAGTAGATCCACGTAGACAGTAGAAGATACTCAACAGCAAATAGGCAAGTGTGCAGTGCTGAATAGCACTAAGTACCTAGGCAATATAGACACCTGAAGTAGGCACCAGGTATTCTCTACGAGTAAGAATAAATGAAGTAGTCCAGACTCGATCGACAGCGATAGAGAAATAAGCGGGTCTGGTTTGATTTAATCTACCTTATAAAGACCGGGAGATATGGGCGGAAAAAGGAAATGGGATAGACCAAAGATTATCTCTCACGTGTGTGAAGTCCGATAGGAGTCGCACCTTGGAGTGTCAGGAGGCGCGTTGACCCGAGTAATCTCTTTGATCAAAGAGAGACGTGGGAGAAGGGGGGAAGAAAGATAGACTTGCATTCCACCCAAGGTGGTGTCAACCGCGGCAATCAGACATCCGGCGGGTAAGATCAAAGAGACTGTGTGTTTATCTTTACCCTGGTCAAGGGGAGATAAGTGAAAAACCGCCAAGGTGGTGAACTCAGTCTAGTGAGACGAGAAAAAGGTGGGGCGGGTGAAGAAATTGGGGATAGAAAGGGGAAATAATTAAAATAAAAGAAATAAATAATAATTAATGATTATTAATGCTGTGATAAGTTTGAGTGACTCTGACAGTAAGCTTTTGACTTGTCACAGCACATAAGGGAGTAACTAAAAAAAAAATTGTTTTTGTTTTGGTGGGATACAATAAATCTTCAAATTTCAAGAAGAATTAAACATTATAATTACTCTTTTTGTCTAAACATCATGTGCGGTTTTGTGGAACAAAATAACTTGTACATTTTTGTGACATAAACATCACACTATTCAGTATCCCTTTTTTACTTGGAATTATGCCATTAGAAATAGCCAATGTTTGAAAAATAAGATGTTTGTTTTAATCACTTGTGCACTCTGTATTTCTATTTGTACTTTTGGTGTTTACTATGTCTACGTTTTAAAAAAAAATAAGGCTCCAAATTATTGAAAGGTTCAGCAACGAGTTCTGTCATGGCTCTTCATATGCCTCCGAGCACTAATGGTCAGAAGTCTAGACTTTAATGAAACCGTAATATCCTTGGCCATGTCAGACATATCCGATGATTTGTCTCTTATCTCTACCAACCGGATTTCTTTCTCTATCTCTCATAATTTGTTTCTGTCCGCTAGCTTGCTTAAAACTCTGCTCTGTTTGTTTGTCTGTCCGTCTGTCTCTTTCTCTCTTTCTCTCTCACTCTTATTTAATCTCTCTCTGTATAGATAATGACATATATTTTTTATCTCCCCTTGTGTCAACACTGTCAAGACTCATCCGCTGTGTTCAAGACTTGAATCACTTCAAAGGACAATCCCAAACAATCTCTAATTACCTTGTTCGAGTCAGCAGTGGACTCGAGAAGCCGGAAACAAGAAATGAAAAGCCAATATGATAATGTATACAAAAGAAAAAGAAAAAAAAGTTGGAGGCGTCCGGAGTGAAGTAATTTAAAAAAAATTATTTTAGTTTTAACTTAATATTTTTTTTGTTATATTATATTACATGACAACTCAACGAAAAAAATGTAAGTGGAGTAATGCTTTCGGCTTGCCGTGGTAATGGCGGCCATCTTAAATATAAACAAATATTAGTTGTACAAATCTTTTTTTTAAATTGATGAAATTTAAAGCTATAAATACTTACGTCTTTAACTTTAACTTTGTTACATCCCGGAAGGAACTAACTAGATTTTTGCATTTTGTTAGTCAACCTAAAGCATAGCAAACGCCGTTATTTTGCATGGCTGGCCTAAGCCACTGCAACCTATGCAACCCAAGTGGGCTCCGCAATTTCATTGGACCCGCGCTAATTCTAGGTAAAAATTATTACATTAAACTTTTTTATGACTTATAACAGATTTCCAGATTTACCAGGAGCTCCGGGAAATCTCCTGAAATTACAAAATATACGAAAAAGTCCTTGAAACCTCCGGAATTATTAAAATCTTTTGAAAACTCATACAAATCTCAAGAAATATAAAGACAAAAATTGTCCTTTTGGGATGTCATTCAATATGGAAAACGCCAATCCAACGCTCCTTTTAATTAAAAACTGCATTATGCAATACAATATTGTGAAATCTGGTGAAAGAAGATTCTCGCGCCTAAAACTAATGAAGAATTACTTGAGGTCAACAATTCTCGAAGATAGATTGAAACATTTAGTAATTCTTGCTATTGAGCGTGAGCAATGTAGGAAATAGAATTTTTATGATATACGGTATGACTTCACAACACGCAAGGCTCGTAAAGTAATTCTGTACTTAGTAAAGCCTCAGTGTTCAAAATACTCTTTCAGGCATCGCTTAACCAGGGCAGAGTACCAAAGGACTGGAAAGAAGCTAATGTCAACCCCCCAATTTAAAAAAGGAGAAAAATCTGATCCAGGAAACTACAGACCAGTATCACTTACCAGCAACACATGTAAAATCCTAGAACACATAATATGTAGCAACATGATAAACCACTTAGACAAACATAATATCCTCACCCCATACCAACATGGCTTTAGGAAATATAGATCATGTGAAACACAACTAATAGGACTACTTGATGATTTTTCAAAAGGTTTAGATAATAGTGAACAAATTGATGCTATCTTACTAGATTTTTCCACCATAGTTTGCTTAAAAAATTAAAATAATTCGCCATTAATGGTCCACTGCATCATTGGATTAAAGATTTTCTGATAGGGAGAGAACAAACTGTAATAATAAATGGCTCTAAATCAACACCAATAACAGTAAACTCAGGTGTACCTCAAGGAACAGTCTTGGGTCCACTACTATTTTTAATTTACATAAATGATTTACCAAATTGCATTAGTTCAGGAACAAAAGTCAGATTATTTGCAGACGATTGCATAATATATAGAACAATAAAAACAAAACAAGACACAGATATTTTACAAAGAGAATTAGATGAATTACAGAAATGGGAATCAAATTGAAGCATGTCTTTCCACCCAGAAAAATGTCAGTTGTTAAGAGTAACAAAAAAACAAAAACAAATTAATTCCACTTATCTTATCCATGGCAAACCAGTAACACAGACTAAAAACGGAATCCACATATTGATGAAACTATAAAAAAATCCAACAAAGCATTAGGGTTTATTAAAAGAAATTTCTATAAATCAAATAAGAACATAAAACTAAAATGTTATTTAACCTTGGTTAGGCCAATAATAGAATATGCATCCACCGTTTGGGACCCCTCAACTCAAGAAAACATAAAGAAACTGGAACAAACACAAAATAGAGCAGTGAGATTCGTAACAAACGAATATTCACATTTGACTAGAGTAACACCATTAGTAAAATCACTAAATTTAGAAAGCCTTCAGGACAGAAGACTCAAAAGTAAAGTAGCAATTATACATAAAACACTGAACCATAATCTTCAAATACAAAGACAAAATTTAATTAAATACTCCGAGAGACACAAAAATAAAGACACATTCCTCTCCCATATGCTTGGACAAATTTGTACAAATACTCCTTCTTCCCTAGTGCTATTAGAGCATGGAATGGGTTGCCTGAGCTAGCCAGAAAAACCAGTGACTTGGCAGAATTTAAGTCATTGGTTAATATGCATGACTAAATGCATGACGCGTAGGACGTAATCATCTTCTTTTTTGAAGTAACGTCTGTATTATATAAGATAAGAATAAATAAAATGCAAAGACAAATTTATTTTCTAATACAAACTCTTAATTTTCACTTACTATCCGTGTCCTTACCCAAGCATGGCCCCGCGAAATCCGTTTTGCATAGGGCCCCACAATGGTAAAGTCCAACCTTGCTATTTAGTGACGGGTGAATAAAGAGTAGATTACATTTTCTCCCCCCTCCCTCTCTTTTTTTTGCCGCTAAAGTTACCTAGGTTAACTCTAATCAGACTTGCAGAAATGAAAGAGTGATCATTCCATGACTTCTTAGTCATTATGGTTAAGTTTGACCCTGCTATTTAGTGACGGGTGAATACTACTTGTTCTCCCCCCCCCCCCCCGCTTTTTTTTACGTGGGGTAACTCTAGTCCGACTCGTCGAAATAAAAGAGTGATCTTTCCTTTACTTCTTGGTGTCCAAACGGTTTAGACATGAAGAGAATTATATATATAGATTTTGCATTTTGTAATCTTTTTTTTTAAAGTTTGAACTTTTTGCATGTAAAATGTATCAATATTTTGTTTTGAACGATCAAATTAAAAAAAAATTCGTCCAAACAAAATCATTAAAACTAACAGAAAATATACATCATTTATTTTTTTTACCAAATTTGTCACTTTTATCTTTATTAGTTCCAAAGATTTTGGATATAGGTTAGGGTGGGGGTGGGAGGAGAAAATATATTTTGAGTAGAACGCTAAAAAAAAAGGTTTTATGAATTAAAACATATTTACTACATGATTTAAATACTTTAAAATAATTGTTCCTATATCTTGATAAAACAGTACTTCAATAGTCCACTGAATTCAGTATTGGCTTGCAGTACTTCTTGTTGGTAGACTAAAACTAAAGCTCTTGTCATGTTAAACCCAGAAAGTCAATAATAAGCAGAGGGTATCTCCTTATTTGTCACCTTGCAGAGTACACATTTCTGAAATATGTGCATAACCTGTCAACATTAAAGCCTTGACATGAATGGCCGTTGTCCTTTTTTTTTTGGGGGGGGGGGGGGGGAAGGATTTAAAAAGCAATCAGCCAGATGCCCACTTCCCGCCCCAATCCTCCCATGTTCCCAACTGGTCCAGAAAAGTGATAGGGTCATAGCGTAGTGAGCAGGCTGAAAGCATGAGATAGCGCTACACAAAAACTATTGGTAAAAAAAATTCTAATCGCACAGATTTATTGTTATTGTTAGTCTAGACCTATTACAAATTTAACTCTTTCTCTCCGTAATTATTTTTCCACGTTTTGAAGGAATTCTTCATTTGGCTCATTACTATCTTACTTACCCTGTTATGATTGGGCTTCAATAGCTTTGTTGTTAGTTATCAGAAAATGTTGAATTTGGTATATAATTAAATGGGAATGCATGCTATTTTTATATAATTTAAAGTCAAGTTCAAAAAATTAGGAGAAAAAGAGTTAATGAGATGACTGAACCAAACGAATTGATAGAACTATTGCTTGGTACATGCTGCATCCTTAAAAATAAATATTTCTTTTACTTTCCTTTTATTTTTGTTTATGTTTTGTCATTATCACCATTTCAAATACAAAACTAATCATTTGTTTTTCTTTCGCAAGGTCCAATGTCCATATTTCTAATGCAATCTCATTAAAAAAAGACAAAGGTAATACTTATTTTGCTTAATCGATTTGAAACGAAATACTTTCATAAAAGTACATTAAATAATGTCAATGTCAAGTAAACACTTTTGAGTTTTCCGATTGTTAACGCCCTTGTAACACACAGAATGGAAATGAAAAGTAAGCGTCTGATAAAGTTACAGATTTAAATAATTGGAGATGTAACTGTGAAATCAAGTCATGTCACGGTAGATTTAATATAATTGAATCTGTCAACATAATTTGAAAGTTGTTTCCATTAGATATGACAGGTGAATGAATAAGGTGGATACCTGGTGCCTCCATTACCGCCTGCTTCTTGCAGATAAAAGGTAAAGAATGTTAGAGCAGTGAGGCAGTTTATCGCGATGAGGGAGGTCACTCATTTGAAACAGTCTTAGCTTTGCAGAGATAGTTATCAAGAATCAAACAATGAGGGAGGTCACTCATTTAAAACAGTCTTAGCTTTGCAGAGATAGTTAATTAAGAATCAAACAATGAGGGAGGTCACTCATTTGGAATAGTCTTAGATTTGCAGAGATAGTTATCAAGCATCAAACAATGAGGGAGGTCACTCATTTGAAATAGTCTTAGCTTTGCAGAGATAGTTATCAAGAATCAAACAATGAGGGAGTGGAACTCTGTTACAGCATCTGCGACTAGTTTGGAGAAATGACCAAAGTTGGTGTCTTGGCAGAGCACAACTAGCTAATGACCAGCAGGGGGCACATAATGCAAGAAGGAAGAATCCCAGAACAGTTTGTGAAAAATATTCCAATATTATTCTATTCATCATATTTATATCTTTAAATCAAATATTAAGCTGTACTCTTAATTGGTATTTATTTTGGCTTTCGGCAACTCTTTTTCATTGCGTTATTGTTTTGTATTAAATACTAGTTAATATAGTATGTAGTACCCATTTTCTCTATTGATTACATAGACAGTTAGTACACCCTACTAGGGATGAGAACTGAAGTATCACCTCAGGCCTGTAACATTTAGTTTCCTCTGTTTTTTTCAATTGATTTGTCTACATTGTTGGTTCACCTTAAGAGTAGATTTGAAAGAGATAAAGAATGATTGAGAAAAGGAAAGAAAATGTAATTAATGTTGACATTGTATTTACTAGCATCATGAGTGTTCTCCCTTCAAAAGGGAGTTCATGTTTGTAATGTTGCGTGTCAGGTGTATTTGCTGTGTGTGTATAAGTCTTTTATGAATCTGGCGTTAAGGCTGTGGCAGTATTTAATTTTGATCAAGTGTATTACCTTAACTAACATTACATTCAGCTTAGAACGTCACCGGAGGCGCAGTGCGGTAAAGCACTTGGCTTCTGAACCGGGGGTCCCTGGTGATGACTGGGATTTTTAATTTCGTGATCTTTTGACGCCTCTGAGTCCACCCAGCTCTAATGGGTACCTGATATTAGTTGGGGAAAAGTAAAGGCAGTTGGCAGATGTGCTGGCCACATGACACCCTCGTTAACCGTAGGCCACAGACACAGATTACCTTTACATCACCTGCCCTATAGATCACAAGTTTGATAGGGAACTAACTTTTAGAACGGTACACAACGTTTTATGGCCAGTCAGCGCTGGCTTATCATTTGATACGGAGCTTGGAGTAAAATCTAGGACCCCTTAAATCAGTGTTTCCCAAACCTTTTCCTTATCGGAACACTTCTAAGTATTTAGCGGAACACTTTGTTTATTTTTTAGAGAGGTTAATTCAAGTGGTAGCTTACTACTTAATTTTTCAAGTAGTTCTTGAAACATTAGGCCTCGCAGAACACTATGGTTCCTCGGAACACAGTTTAGGAAACACTGCCCTAGATTATATAAAAGTTCAACATTTTTAATTTCATTTATACTTTGTGGTGTTTCATCAATTTTTTAATCCAAATACTTAGAAATTTAACACCTTTTGCTAGCTACTTGACTTGACAAACAATCCTCGTCCTTCTAGAATACCGCAATCGATTCTACCATCCAATTCGTTTGCTAGGATTGAATTGACAGCCGCAGACAGTGTCAGGGGAAATAATCTGTGTAGCAGACTCTCATTATTTATTTGGTTGCGAAGTCGTCACCACCTGATAGCCTGGTCATTTAGTGACTTTATGAAACCTAAAAATAATCTCTTAAGTATTAAGTGATGCTCAGTGCTGGATTTGTTTACACCGGTGTTCATAAAGGAACTAGCTTAGCTTTGTGTATAGCGTCTTTTTCCAAACCATATCTTGCTGTGGGAAGACAGACTTTCATCGGATGATTCTGATTTCACCTTTGTGTACATTTATTCTTGGTTTAATGATTTTGTTCTATGGACACTAGATCTATTTATTAACTAATATTAGCTTCTTTTCCCGCATTTTGTTTAGAAAACACAGAATGCATAATCTCCTTGCAGAACTGTTGGACGTTGTTGGACCGCATCACGAATGAAGAGATAAGAAACATGATTTATACAGCTACTGGACCCCATGATGACCACTGTCTGTTACAAATCCATAGATCCAAAAGAAGATTGTGTACACAAATTGAAATAAGTTTAAACCTACACGTCTCATTTATAGGTCTAAAACTTATTTTTTCATGGACCACCCACGTCTTCTCAGTCGAAAAGCGACTATGGATCATCTCATGGAAATGAGATGAATGTCTGGTCATTAGCTGTTATTGGAACGATGTAACCCACACATACGTTCCCCCTCTCCACGCAGCTGATATATCTAAAGGAACGGCAGTGCCGATACAGTTTGAGGTCAGCGGCGTCGCAGGTTCTGCCAGGGTGTAGCAATGTGTGCTGCACACTGCCTTAGGGTCACCAGCTCCTCATTTTTTCTAAGGGTTGACTCCCGAAGCCTGTCCCATGATTGGGTATAGCTGCAAGGCAACAGAGGTTTGAATTCAGAGTTTTCCTTCTCCTAGGTGGGTAGCCAGCCATGACTAACGAGCTCCTCCTGCCCGAAGCTTACTGGTTAAGGCCCCAGTTACTCGTCTTTGCCCCTTCTCCTGTTAGTGAGAACAGTTCCGCTGGACTCAATATCTGAGCCACACGTGAAAGCCAGGAGTTGGACTGGCTCTCAGAGGCTATTTGAGACGCATGCCATAAGAAGCATTTTATAGGAAGTGGAGTGCTTACATCCTTTACCTCTTAAGGCTTTGACAACATTGCGGAACCACCCACGTTCTTACACAGAAAACCAGCAAATTTAATATTGAAAGTGTTATAACATTTACGCCTATAAAAGCAACAAGAGCATGGGCTAAATATATTTGTTTTGCATCAAAAATTGCTTAAATAATAACAAGTAATTTATGATGAAAGAGAATCAATCTTAAAGTAAAAAGAAGAAAATATTACAAATACTTTTTTAAAGACTAATTACTTTTTTATACAACTTATAGAGCGATTATTTTGCTCTTACTAATTAATATTAGATTTAAAAATTCCGCCATCTACCCCACCCCAAAGCCAAGAAAAAAAAATCCTCGTTTTAGAGAATATATAACAGAATTTCTAGTATTCTGATGATAGACCTAGAGCTAGACTACGCGAAACGTTCCAGACATAGACATAAATAAATATAGACTGGCCGAAGGAAGTAACTTCATGTCACTTGAAAACATGTATATCTATTGTATTCGGATTTCCGAATTATGAAATAGTACATGATCTTCATTCTTAGAGATTAAACAAAACTACACTGTCTCCTTATTTACAATATATATAAGTGTGAGGCTGAAATAGATATGAATACTTAACTTTTATACTGCTCATAAATGCTGTATAATAAAGTACACAAAATTGCAAGTCACAAATTTTCCCTAACCCTAACCGTTTCATAAAACTCTTTAATCGGCCAGTCTATATTTATTTGTCACGTACACAGTATCTATAATTAGCTCGTCAGCCACCTCAGTAAATTCCTCACGCGGAGAGCTATGTGACAGAATGGATGTGATTGGTTTTGAGATATTAATTATTGTAAATTGGGCTGCATTTATTGGTTGGCATTGCAACGAGGTGCGTTAGACACGTGACAACGCTATACCCGGGGAAAGGGTCTAGATTTTTGGTCAGTCTTGTATGGAACATGGAAGTGAGAACATGTACTAGAGTTTTGTATTAGAACTCAATTATATTATTGTGTAGATCTATCATTTTATTCAAGTACATTTAACCATTGTAATTTTTTTGTGAATAGCTTTTTCAAGTTCTGAATTAAAGTAATTGTTTTAGACGAAGAGAAGTTTCTTCATTGAATACAGTAACATACTTAGATCGACTTAGCGATTGGCAACTTAGTGAATGATCGTATTATCAATTAGATCTAGCTACTTCTATACAATCATCTTATTAAAAGATGATTTCAAGATTCTCGGCAATCACGATCACTGATAGTGTGATATAGATCAAGATAATCTTTAACGTGACATCTATCATAGCATCTGTATAGACCTGTGACATCTGACATCCACTATTAATGATTGTGACATTATTTATGTCTATGGTTCTAGAACATTACTTAAATGAAGTCTTCAATGGAAATTCCAGAAAACGTATAGTCCGCTCAAGATATATATTCTCTAGTTCTCCATCCCAATTTAACTTCTTTTATACTTTGAAACATTAAAATGTTCAAACTAGAGCTTATCCAATGTGTTATTAAAATAATTTCGTGCCTAAACATTTCGCAGAAGAGCCGCTGCCAAAGAATCAAGGAGCCACGTGCGGCTTGAGAGACGCAGTTAGCGATCACTGATCTAGAATAATGCTTATCTGATTGTTTATCTAAAGTTTTAAATTTTAAACCATATAATAAACATGTATTATTTCTATACTCTGTGAGGTACTTGCGGTTTTCTTAAGTCTGGGACCTTAGCTTATAGGAGTCATAATCGGAAAATATTCGCATTTGACAATCGCAGAATTTAAGTCATTGGTTAATATGCATGACTAAATGCATGACGCGTAGGACGTAATCATCTTCTTTTTTGAAGTAACGTCTGTATTATATAAGATAAGATAAGAATTTAATTTTCTTTCATTCTACATCAAACACGTAAATGGTCAATTAGCACTTGTTGAATAACGTCAAGGGAGATAAAGATATGAATACAATTTGCAGACGTCATGCTATTTTTGGCTTCTAAAATGTCCATTAGGCCTCGCTTTTTCTTCTAATGATGATTTTTTTTCATTCAGCAATGACGTCAGCTTTTAAGCAAAGTTAATTGTAGAATGAGGCTTGGAGTGGCTCTGAAGGCTATGAAGATGAGCGCATTTCCAAATGATATTAATTCGACAATAGGATTTTGTATCTCTTTTTCTTAAATTGATTCTTGCAATGTTTGATAAAGTCAATGTTGTTGTTTTTTTTAACTAAAAAATTAATTTTAAGTGCCACAGTGGCAGTGTCAAAAAGAAAAATAGTGTTGGTCCATTGCATCAGTGGATTAAAGAGTTTCTGATAGGGAGAGAACAAACTGTAATAATAAATGGCTCAAATCAACACAGATAACATTAAACTCAAGTGTGCCTCAAGGAACAGCTTTAGTTCCACTACTATTTTTAATTTACATAAATGATTTACCAAATGGCATTAGTTTAGGAACAAAAGTCAGATTATTTGCAGACGATTGCATAAAATATAGAACAATAAAAACAACACAAGATACAGAAATGTTCCAAAGAGAATTAGATGAATTACAGAAATGAGAATTGAATTGAAGCATGTCTTTCCACCCAGAAAAATGTCAGTTATTAAGAGTAACAAAAAAACTAAAGCAAATTAATTTCACTTATCTTATTCATGGTAAACCAGTAACACAGACTAAAAACGCAAAATGCCTAGGTGTTATAATAAATAAAAACTGTCATGGAATCCACATATTGATGAAACTATAAAAATATATATAATCAAACAAAGCATTAGGATTTATTAAAAGAAATTTCTATAAGTCAATTAGAACATAAAACTAAAATGTTATTTAACCTTGGTTAGGCCAATAATAGAATATGCTTCATCTATTTGGGACCCCTCAACTCAAAATGAACATTAACAAACTGGAACAGACACAAAAAGAGCATTGAGATTCATAACAAACGAATATTCACATTTGACTTGAGTAACACCTTTAGTAAAATCACCCAATTTAGAAAGCCTTTCAGGATAGAAGACTTAAAAGTAAAGTAGCAATTATACATAAGACAGTGAACCATAATCTTCAAATACAAAAACAAAATTAAATAAAATACTCAGAAAGACACAAAGATGAAGGCGCATTGCTCGTTTCATATGCTAGGACAAATTTGTACAAATGCTCTTTCTTCCCCAGCGCTATAATAGCATGGAAGGGGTTGCCTGAGCTAGCCAGGAAATCCAGTGACTTGCCGCCAGAGTTTAAGTCATTGGTTAATATGCATGACTAAATGCATGACGCGGAGGACGTAATCATCTTCTTTTTTGAAGTAACGTCTGTATCATATTAGATATGAAGAATAGACAATATAGACCTATATATGTGTGTATATATTTATTATAATTGTATCGATATTTGTATTTGAGTACTTGATGTTATGATATCTTCATGTTACGATGACATTGAGTTGATCAGACAATGCATTTCAGATGTTATAATACATTATAAATTTCTTCTTTCAAACAATTACTGAACACTCAAACAATATCGAAATGCCGGAGATTCAACTATTAAACTGGTGCAAGTGATGGTGTAACATAAATTTTATCTAAAATATGCATAATAAAAAAAATAAAAATGTCACAAAATCCAACCCACCTCGCTTTTCGGATGGGGATCTCATTTGGGGGGGGGGGGAGTTGAACCCCACCCCCCTGGCTACGCTAATAGATGAACATAGCCGATCCGCGACTGAGGACAATAAAAATGATCCTATAACATTTTACGTGAAACGATGCTACGATGTTTAAATAAACAATATATGCTATAGCTAGGGAAAAAAATTGGAACCACAGAACGTTCTTTGTAAACTGAACGTGAACCAAATTTACCACTTGACTTATTGACCGAATGATCTGAATTACTAGATTATCACTTTTCACGTTTATTTTTTATGTGTGTGTTGGAAGACGTTTGCGCCACTGACCCGGAAGTGAATCTTCATTTTTTTACCCACACACTCACAAAATGGGGGACAGAAGCTGAAAATAGCAATTGTAAAAAGCCTAGAAACAAATTAGGGTCAAGACAGACAGACACACACACACAAACACACACACAAGAATGGGCTCCAATGATTTAAGAGTTTGACCTTGATCCACACCAGCAGCTTCACCCAAAACAATTTGTTTCAGGTTCGCTGGATTACGATTTTCAAAGGTCAAGTCAACCATGTGCAGTTGATCTATTGGTCTAGAAGTGCTTACAATATCTCATCCTAACAAAGGCACTGGCAACTTATTTAGCGTTTTCATTATAGGAATGTATGCCTTCTCTTTATTGAATACGATTGTTTGAATAAATATTTTTAATGGTCTGTCAGCAAGCTTTCATTTATATAGATGGTGGGCCAACAGAAGAGTTACTCTTACTCTCCTTCGTTTCTCCTTCACAATCACAATATTACACCATAGGCGTAAACTGTTGCAAGGTGAACGGTGGGCACTTCAAGCAGTTCACAGATGAAACTTTTAACGTAACATGTCTACTATGTAAATTTAACATATTGTAAATACATTTCTCTATTTTCTAGTTAAAGAAATATGTTGAAGTATTAACTATAACCGTCGGACCCGTCTCGGGTAGTTTGAGACGCTCCCAGAGACAATCATTTTTACAATTAACTAATTATCGATATCTAGAGGTAGCAAGCTCGCTGTTGCATGAAAAGAACAAACAAGCAAATTATAAAAAAAACACTTTTTATTTAATGGGAAAACTGCACAATCACTGCAGGGTTTAATCCACTCATCTATATAACACAATTAATTAATTACCACTAACTGGTTTAATGAATGGTACATTTTTTGGATTGATGCATCATGTATTCTCATCGACTACCAATAACTGCAAAATTTCAAGTTGGAATAGAGAATGGGAATTGGGGTAATAATCGGATGAAAGAATCGATGGCTGCGGAGCATACCGTCCTGGCCGGACCTAGCCCAGTTCCGAGTCGGTCACTGTCCCATTGGTTTACACTTCGGACGATTTCGAGAACACTACAACACACGGTGTCGCCCCTGCATAGATGTTAGAGGAAGATGAAACAGTGGATCACATTCTCTATGAATGTTGCGTTTAGCATGAAGGGCATCGGGACAAGGACAACCGGTCCGTAAGCGGCAACGGGTCTGTCCTTGTACGAGGACAAGGCGACCATTTATACTTACTGCCCGCTTTCTTTCACCTGATCTAAGGGAGTAATCTCAGCATGTTTCGTTTACTAACTGTGTTTCTGATACCGTGAAGGAATCCTCCCAGAAGTAGTGAGTGAGTTAATGTAAGCTTTGTAACTAACTATTGTTAATTTTTGATGTAAAGTTGATTGGGGAGGTGACAGCATGAATAACCTCACCAACGCACTGGTTGACACCGACCCCAGTGACACTGCATTGTAACTACAGTTAGATAAAAAACTTAATTTTTTGAGGTCGAAACATGACTGAGAGACGGAGACAACGTAGATTTACAGTTGACTTAATTAAAACTATTGAGATTTTTTATCTTTCGAGGACCACTTTAAAATGAAACATTGTATTAAGCCAATCAAAAATGACGATTTAGAAAATGAAAAGCACACACACAGATAAGAAAACTATTAAATATCAAATAAACCTTACGATTTTAATGTTTCTGAACAACTGATTGTGGTACTCAGCCTATACTATAGAGCAACATCTCAGAACTTGGCGGGTTGAAGAAATCGAAATTGTCCATCGAAAAATAGACTCAACATCAGCACTCTGTTGTAATAACAGCTCTCACTCCCGCCTCGCGCTGGGTCGGCTACAATGAACGTTTAAACTGCGCTTATCTAATGTTTGAAAATAAACAATGGCGGAGAGCGAGTAAACTGAATATATGACTAATAAGTGCTTCATTCGCTTCCCTTGGTAATGGATCCAACCCGGCAAACGTAATTCAATTATTCTTTAAGATCAACGTCAGAGCTTTTTTTTAAATATGTTACTTCTAGTGAACGCTCTACTGAGAGTTAATTATCAGTATTGAATTTTGATTGGAATCAAGGCGAAAAGAAAATTTCGTTAGTGTTTAAAACAGAAAAAAAAATTCGATTCCTCTTCTTATTCTATATTGTATCAAATGTATGTTGTAAACAGATGCTTTTATTTGTTGTTGTTTCAGACTGTTTCTTGCACTAGGGAAAAGGTGGGAAAGATGTCAATCTTTCTTGATGTTATGTGGCTAATAGAAGACATTGGAGATTTGGAGTAGCTATGTTCGACCGCTCGTCACACAAGCTTTAACTCATTATTAAGTAACTTACAGCAACTAACTAAATAATATGTATATAATTTTTAGGTCAGAAAGTCATCAATATTTAAATAACAACCAGACATTCTCATAAATAGTACGATCAACAACCAGCAGTGGCGTAGCATCCATGTCGCGAAGGGATCCGAGGAACCCTGACCCACAACCATTTAGGGGCCCACAACTAGGGCGCAAGGGTTGGTTTTACGTATAAGCAACAGAAGCTATTGCTTACGGCCCCCCGAGAAATATTTAGTAGTTACATATAATGTCTAGACTTACATGATGCCCCATATCTCAAATAATGTACGGCATTTTCGATTAAAAATACGACCTTGAATGATGCGTAAAGGTTTCATTGCGACTAGACCCTTGACTAATAACTAATTGTTGCCTGCACTACATGTAAGGGTTTTTAATGCGCCTGGGCCCATTACTAATTACCACTGGTGGCCTGCACTACATGTAAGGGTTTTATTGTTTCTGGGCACATGACTAATGACCAATGGTGGCCTGCACTACATGAGCCCATGGGGGTGACAACGGAGTGGAACTGTAATTTTGTATAAAAAAATGGTTTAAAAAATTAAAAATGTTCCTTAAATATCCTAACTGTCAAATACTTTATCATCTTCTTTCTCCTTGCCCTTCTGAAAACTTTATATTGATTTAAAACATTTAGCCATGGTTTCAGCTAGAGTCAGTGGCTTGTACTGCTTTGATGTAAGGAACTGCTTTCATCAAGTTTATTGGTATGGTGGTGACGGTGCGTTGATTGTGAAATATTTGGCCCATCCTTTCTTTTGGTTTCTATGTTAATAAAACCGTTGATAGTATTTTACCTTTTTTCTACTTTTATTTTCTTAAAGCGAGCATCTTTTTTTATTACCAGATTTCTAGATGGTAATTAATTTTTATATTTGGTATCGAAATACATGGGAATAAATGCTACTAAATGAGATGTGTATATATATATATATATATGGATTTAGTCCCCTCAATGTTTTGAACATTTTTTTTTACACCTCCCATTCTTGGATCAAGTTGAAATTTTGTATAATTATTCATTGTCCGTAACAATATACGAATCGATCAAAAAATTAACCAAGTAATTAAATATTCAGTACTAATTAATTAATTTTTTTATAACAGAAAGGGGGCTAAACCCTGTAATTTTCAGATAAATGGTAGAAATTAGCGATTGTTTCTCTCTATATAAGCTTTATTATAATTATGTTATTTTAAATGTATTCTTTTTCTATTGCTTGTTTAACAATAGAATCGGCAGCGGTTAAATTTAATAAAAGCAATGTCGACCTAATATATTTTTTTTATAAAGTCGATATATACAAATTACAAGATTGAATTTCCAGCTCTATTTGCACTCTCTTTGTGAGAAATATAAATAGTACTTGTAGCCCGAAACTTGCTTTTTGTAGACATTGTATAAAAACAACCTTTTTTTTTTTTTGTAATATGTAGCCGACATTTTTAACTGGATTCTTCTTTTGTGCGTATGAATTTATAAATAAGAAATAATGAAATGCAGGTATAACTATATTAATTTTTGTGTTTAGGGTAGGTACTCACTGCCCTGAATAGAATACCTGGGTGAGAGAGATTCTTACTATACTAGATTGATAAAAAAAAACGAGTCAGTGATTGAATGCATAATTATGTGTTTTTTACGGTTGGTGACGGGGAAAAAGTAAGAAAACTGATACTAGAATTCTCAGGCCAGAAATATGTGTTTTTATGTGGGAGTTTTATACAAGAGAGCCGTTCTATTCTAACATAACATACATAATCATGGGTTAAAGTTAGGGTAAGTTAGCGTTAAAATGGGGGGGGGGGGGGGGAGGGAGAGGTTTGGCTAAAATATTATGTGAGCATTCGATACGCAGGATGCTATAAAAAAAGGGGGGACTTCAGTTGAAAAGCATCATAGAGCCGTTAAAAGCATCATAGAGCCGTTAAAAACATCATAGAGTCGTTAAAAACATCCTAGAGCCGTTAAAAACATCCTAGAGCCGTTAAAAACATCATAGAGCCGTTAAAATATTTCGATAAATAGCTGAAAAGTCAAATAATACTCGAAGATTGTATGTAGGACTATTTTTTAAAGCGTAGAGTTGGGGGTGAAAATAAGTGATTCCGGTAATGAAATTCATTGGCAAATAGTTCATTTAGGAAGGGCAGCGTTACATGCGCACCGTGCACAAATTAATGAAACAGAAACTAAAATTCAACACGCTGTGAGTGAGGCGTTGTGAATAGGGAGGGGAGAGAGATAAATGATATATAATTCACAGTCCAGAAGTGAGTCAGCTTGGAAAAGCGTTTTAAAGCAGCACGTTCCAGTTGAACGTAGATCTAACATGTACTAGAATACACAGGGCAAAAGGGAGTTGTTGAAATGCAGGAAGTTTTATTGAAATTGAAAAAAAAAAACATAAGGGAGGGGGGGAGAGGTTAGGTCCAAACATATGATGTGGGCATTAAGATTTGCAGAATGTAATAAGTGGGCCAGTCCAAACATATGATTGAGCCTACGAAGTGTTTCGAATAAGAACTAAAGAGTTAAAGAGTCTCAATAAGAATATTTATTAAGTCTGAAAGGTTGAGGGATAGGGGGAGAGTGAGTCTCAAACTTAAGGGCCGGGTCCAATTCAACGCAGGCTTGCCGATAACACAAACGGGGGAGCATTTATTTGTAAGCCTTTATTTAGTATTTTTTTTTTTCAAAAAATAAACAATTAACTGTCTGAATTCGATCACAATTAATATTCATTCATTATGTACGAACTGAAGTCAATGTCCATCTAGATCAGGGGTTCTCAACCTGTGGGTCGAGACCCCTTTGGGGGTCGATTGGCGATTTGCCAGGGGTCGCCTAAGACCATCAAAAATAAGGATTGTTATTGTCTTTTCTTCTATTGCTGTGTGTGTCGGGGAGGGGGGGGGGGTCGCGGCAGAGTGGGAGATTGTAAAAAGGGGTCGCCGAGCTTAAAAGGTTGAGAACCGCTGATCTAGATTATGTTCCATGGAGCTAATTATAGATGACGTTTATTACGGTTTGATGCGCTTTACAACAACAACTGTAGTTTGATCTATCTAAATACGCCCAGCAAGTTCAGTGCGTGTTGTTTACATGAATAGTTATCTTCTCAAGGGAGGCTATTCATCTATGAACCAGACGATGGTAATTTCAAACAGTTACGTACCCTTAAATCATAGGTCTATAAATAGTCTATTGTCATAATTGGTTACAAAAATGATAGTCAATTTTTATTCACGCTTTTAAGTACGAAGTCCTGAGACTTATGATCAATGAATAACTAGAAATACTAATCTGCCGTCAAAACTCCTTCAGACTCTATAAAGTCATACAGTACTGTTGTTGTCATATGACCATTGTATTCTATAAGAGTTTGCGACATAGTCAAAGTAAATCGTTATAAAATGAGTGTTCAAATGTTTGATTCATTATAGCTTTTAGCTCTTTTCCATACTTGCAATTGCAACAACGGAGCGATAAGTATTGTTGTTTGTGCAATGTAAACGTATCCACGTCCAGTCCATATCAGACTATCGTGCAGTGAAAGTTATCGAGAAATTGTATATAGTTTATGATCATATACACTATTTTTTATTTTTGTTCATCAATTATAAATTCAGAGTGGCATTTTTTTTCCACATTGTTCAGTTTAAATTTCAATCGATTACAATAACACACAGGACAAAATATTAAGCTCCATGTTCTCACAGCAATTAAGGTTAACATTGTTCAGATAGTGTTCATACATCATGCTCATTAGGTTGTCTATTGTTCTCTGTTGTAGACACGTGAGCGTACTAATCCCTCACCACATGTGCTCACATCTCACACGAACGAAGTCCTTGAACATGACATTCTTTTAGAAGTCAATATCTTTGGTTACTAAGGAAGCCTAAAAATATGAGACATATCAAGAAAAAAAATATATTTTAGGTGCTGACATCAGCGTGAATTTAAGTATGTTTTTTATGTCCAACAATGTATACTTAAAACTGAGCTAATCAACGCAAACAATATTCCTGAACATCACTCAGTCAACATCACGCTCTGGGTGAAGCTTGTGTTCTGCACCATTTTATACAGCTGAAAGGTTCAAGGTACGTCAAGAGTAGAGAAATCTCTACAAGTTCAATGAACGGGCGCCGTTTTCCAGATGTCCATGACTGTTTACTTGTCATCTAACCAAGATTGCGGCTAAACAACATTGCAACGAGCTTATGTGGAATTTAGTAGACTAGATATACCTAGATTATAATTACTAGCATTTCAGGTCTGGCGATAATTTTTCGCCAATGAAACCCGGGGAAAACCAATCTCCACCAGTTGACACCGGGAGTTCATAGAGTTCTGTTAGAATCACCACAGACTGAAAAGATGATGAGTAATCATTTTAGCTTATTAGTGTCCAAGAACAGACATAGATCCACGTGACTCTCTAACCTTGTTTATAAATTTCACATAAATAAGATTTGCATTGCAATGACCACCATATGGTTAAGAAAATAAACATGAAGTAATCTGTTTTTAAAGCATTAGGCGTTCAGACAAGTATTCGGTAAGCTCAAATTACGTACTTGGTATGATAAGTAAAACACAGTAGAGTCAAGTTTAACTCTTTCTCATCTAATCGACGATGCCAGCGTTAATTTGACTCCCATGAAACTAAATTGATTTTTAGGTGTATAAACTTTAATTTGTGTTGTGTAAAAGGAGCATGCCTGGCCGTGTGGTTTGCTCTTTGGACTTCGTTTGGATTTATCGATGGTCCCGGGTTCAAACCCTGCCCTCACATCCCCGTCATCCTGCGAAATGTTTGGACTATCTTCAGCTCTGAAAGAACATACGAAACATGTAAAACATTTTTTACAATTCAATACTAAATATAACATTTTCTGATGACAAACAAAAAAAGCTATTAAGTTTAATCCTAACAGGATAGTGAAATACAAATGAGCAAAATAAATAATACTATCGGAACGAGAAAAATAATTACGGAGAGAAAGAGTTAAGTGACAACACAGTAAGAGGAGAAAAATCGACATTTCACGTATTTGTGTTTATTTCCATTAATGTACTTAGCCTGAAAACTGAATAGACTCAACAGACTTATAAAAACATGCGACTTTCTTTATGCAGAAAACTCGTTTTGCTTCACAGTTATTCATGATCAACAAGTATATTTACATTTCATTCCTGCTGCCTAGAAAGCAATAGACCGTATCGACTTCTGGCCTTGAACTTTCTTTTTATTCTCTTATTATTATTATTATTATTATTATTTATAAAGCTTTTATATAGCGCTACTTTTATGCTTATGGCATGCTCAGAGCGCTTTGGTCCAATCTCATTTGTAGACCAGTGGGGGGGGGGGGGGAGGGGGAATCTAGGAGTTGGTTTTCCGTGCTGCCTTTATGTGCTCAGTAAACACAACTCTGCCCGAGTCGGGTGTCGAACCTCGAGCCCTCTTCTAGGTAGCCAAGCCAAGTTCAAGCGCACTTAGCCTCTCGACCGAGCTTACAATCAAGTCACTCCGTTTGTTTGGTAAAAATCTTGTAAACTTTATTTCGTTTGCTAACATTTTGTTACTAACAATAGACTACTAAACCTTCTTTTTCTTTTCTAAATACTTGAACAGCTCAACAAAACATGTCGGTCTTCCATCACGGAGCTCGAGTTTCAACTCAGATTTAGCAGCTTTCTTTTTTTTTTAATTGCTTTTGAAATGGCAGCACGGAAATCTTCTCCCAGATACCCTCTCCTCCCCTCTCGTCCACAAGAATGATTGGGCCTATAGCACTGAGTATGCTACATGTTACATGGAAAATTAGAGGCTATTTGAGACTCATGCAATTGGAAGCATTTTATAGGTAATGATGGGCTTAAGACCATTACCACTTCCGGCGTTAACAACCTTGCAGAAAATGTACTAAATTGGCAACAGTCGATCCGTGACAATAACATACACAATCGCACCCGGCAAACAAGAATTATCCTCTCCAAAAAACCACGACCTGCATGATTTTAAATATTTGATGAAAATGGGCCTAAATAATAAATACTTTTAAAATTAATTTTTACATGGTTGTTTGTGTCTACCAGCAATTTTTGTAAATAAATGGAAACTTGTATGCAATCAGCTGTGTTAAGTAAGACACTCGACAGACGTCGTATGCCCAACTAAAATCAACTGTCTCAAACACGTCTTTTTCACTATTATCAAATTCCTAACTATTATCAAGTTCCTAACTATTATCAAGTTCCCAACTATTATCATATAACTCCATATCATCATCTGGCTTACTTCACTTGTCTCAGGTTTGCCATCTGGCTCACTAATATTGTCTGCTTTTCAAAACATCATTAGCACTGCTAAATTCATCGGGCCCAAAAAAATCTTTTATCCATCAGACTAAAAATCATCGTATCTGTACCACTGACACCAGATTGTCAACGACATTATATTACAGCTTGCTCACTAACATGTCTGAAAAAAAAAATTATTTATATGTTTTCAAATAAAAATATATGCGTTGTTTTGTTAAATTCAATTGATCTAATTTTTTTTTTTGTTCAAGATTCTTGAATACAACCGCATCTTTTTATATCCTGCAGAGATGTTTATCACGGTCAATCTAACCCTGTAAAGTCGCTTCAGTAAGTAAACACCATCATGGCCACACATACATGCATCACTATGTCAGTAAGAAACTGGCATTTATGTTGCAGTTATCTTAGTGTGTTGTCCTATTGTATTCTATCGTGGTACAGATGTTGACCCTGTCAATGCTGGGGCATAGCACGGCGGACCTAAGGATTACTTTTTACTGTAGACATGCTGTATCGAATTAAGTAGCACTAAGAACCTGCTTCTTTTTTTAAACATATGTGTGTATTATGTCAGATCAACTTTGATCTGTGTGTAATTTTTCACTCGGTCATTCGTAGACTCATTTCTTGACAAGATTGATTTACTAAGGTAATTTCATGTATCTGTTTGAGTGTGAATAGATGTTTGAACGGGAAAAGATGTTTGAATGACATGTACACTAAACAACCTGTTTGTCGGTCTATCTGCGGGAATCAATAGATCTGTTTTTCGTTCGTGTGTGTATATAATTAATCCCTTCATTCTTTCGGAAGACGTTTAGACGTAGTCTAAATAGGTTCTTCCTGGAGTTAATTTTAAAAATTGTTGACTTCCCGCCATTTCCTGCAAGAGGATCTGGGGGAGCGCTTTGAGCACTATTTGTGGTATTAAAAGCCAACAAAATGCTTTCTGAGGTATTTACATGCATTATCCTGCTATTCAAAAGTTTTATTTAAAAAAAAACTTTTGTACTATTTACACTGACTAAGATCCTTCTGCGTCGTTCGGCGCATTTAGCGGCAAGCTGCTTCAACAAAAATCTGTTTGTTTGAAGCCTCTTGCACCTGTTCTGAGGACCTCCATGAAAGTTTGACGCCATGTTCAACAATGTGTCCCTGTTTGCGCTTTCTTCGTAATGGCCTACATGTCATCGCAACTCTTTTTATGCGTAATTCATTTTTTTATATATGTTTAATTTTATTAAATTTTTAAATATTTCATATTTTGTGAAATGAAACTTTTGTTTATTTTGTTCTATATATATCGATATATATATATAGCATCAACATACATACATCGATATAGCATACATATAGTTTTCAGCTTTGAAAGAATGTCACAGGTGATGTGCGTGTGTTGCAATCAATAGTTTCAACGCTACATTTCTGTGTCTTTATCAAAACAGTACATCGAAAGTAAAGAGACAAAAATGTACATGTATTAGATATATATGAAATGAATACATAAATGAAACAGAAAGATATATTTTTAAAAATAATTTTACAGAGATATCTCTCAATAGTGTAAGATTTTTTTTTATATCGCTAACTAGTAGACTCATATTTGTTTTGTTTGTTGGTTTATTTTTTGTGTTATTGATTCATGTATTGTTAGGCACATAAATAATTCTGCAAAGTCTTAACTTGATCCGAGAATGTGAAGCGGGAGATATAACCTGTACAAAATTTGCACGAGACATACAAATAAATAAAGTTGTAATAAAAATATATATCTGGGTTTAAAAAGGTTTTCAATTTTTGTTAGTTTTTTTTTTTTTTTTTTTTTGTCAAAAAACATACTTACGTTTTTTACAGTCTACATGTTCATAAGTTGATAATTATCTATTGCCACACTATTCACAATGCTTAGGCCTACATGAGTCTTCTGGTAATAAGCTTGGTCTTGGTCTAACACGACAGCATAAAACACATTTCTCATGCTCTCTGCACTTTTCTACCTACTACTTTCACACGCTTTCAGGTAGTGCTCTGTTCTCAATGACTGTCCCTCGTTTTTTAACAAAGCTTTTATCAACTCTTCCTGTCCGTCTGTCTGTCTAGTAAAAAGTTTGTACACGTTATTTCTCCCACATCCAATCTCAGATCAAACTGAAATTTCGCGCAATTATTTCTTTTACCTGACTACACAAAAAAATCATTTTTTTAAAAATTAACCAATTAGTTAATTAATTATTGGTAAAAAAAAAAAAAATTATCTTAAAGGGAAAGAAATAGTACTTGACAGATGTGGTGGTATAAGTTAAATTAGCCCCCTTCATTCTCTTGAACATTTTTCTTATGCCTTTAAAAAACGATTTTGTAATCATTCATGAGCTGCTCCCTTCTTCCCTCCGACTTTAAAAAATAGACCAGGCAAGTGATAGGATCAGAGCGCATTCAGAAAGCTAAAAGCTAAACAAAAACAATTGGTAAAAGTATTTCTAATCGCACAAATCCTCAGGTATACTTCAAAGGCCAATACACACGCACGCACGCACGCACGCACGCACGCACGCACGCACGCACGCACGCACGCACGCACGCACGCACGCACGCACGCACGCACGCACGCACGCACGCACGCACGCACGCACGCACGCACGCACGCACGCACGCACGCACGCACGCACGCACGCACGCACGCACGCACGCACGCACGCACGCACGCACGCACGCACGCACGCACGCACGCACGCACGCACGCACGCACGCACGCACGCACGCACGCACGCACGCACGCACGCACGCACGCACGCACGCACGCACGCACGCACGCACGCACGCACGCACGCACGCACGCACGCACGCACGCACGCACGCACGCACGCACGCACGCACGCACGCACGCACGCACGCACGCACGCACGCACGCACGCACGCACGCACGCACGCACGCACGCACGCACGCACGCACGCACGCACGCACGCACGCACGCACGCACGCACGCACGCACGCACGCACGCACATACACACATACATACACACACACATACATACATACATACATACATACATACATACATACATACATATATATATATATATATATATATATATATATATATATATATATATATATATATATATATATATTGTTACCAATCTCACTATCCAGGCTCTCTGCAAACTACACCACCAACTTAAAGAACTTGACAACTCAGGGCACCAAAGTAACGTGACGCTTTAATAGTTGAATAAATAACAGCCAATACTGTACAATTGGCAACACGTACACTGTACAAATATCTCTCCGATAACACCGTTCCGCCGAATCAACTCTTGCACTGGCCTCTCCGTCTCGTTCCGGGCTTGCACTGGGTTCAACAGTTCAGGACTGACTTCACACACTAGGCTCGTTGTGTCGGACTCGATCGCAGACCAAGATCAAGACGTCAAACTATGTGACCTACTTTTATCACCCTATGTGGTCAAATTGATGACTTCATGAATGCCGTATAAAATAATAAGCTATGACCTGAAGAGCATGAATTTTTATCGAGGCGTAGAGGTTGCACTTTATGGCGTTTCCTTGTATGCAATTTATATTTAAAACAAAAAACTTAATAAAACAGAAAATCTAGAAATGAAAGATTGTTCCGATATTAAAATTCTATATGAATGAAAAATAATTAAATATTTTAAAAAACTTTAAAAAAAACAAACTCTCTTGTACTGAGTGATAATGCATCAATTTTTTAAAATAAAAGTTGCATAACTTTTAATTTGTTTTCAAAACTCCATGATGAAAGGCCAAGATGTTTTGCCAATCAGCTAATAAAGTACTTATTTTTTTTTATTAATCTATTGAAAGTTTAAACGTTTTAATAAAGTTTGTCTTCATCAGCCCGAGAATAGTCCCTATAAAACAAAATGAAGTATTTACTGTGGCGATGGTTTGATATTTTTATAATGATTTTTGGTTCGTTACTCTAGGGGAAGTAATTTTGAGTTTCCCCGCTCACATAAGTAAATATTGAACAGGCACACTACGAGCAACAATTAGAACAAATGAACTGACTATATGTTGAATAAAAAAAAATACAAATTTATTTAACAACAATATCACTACTAGCTTTGGTAGTGAGTCAACAATGATTCAGGTGGATTAACTTCATCATTGATTGCATATGAAGGAGTGGATAAGTGTTTCTATTTTGTGTTCTTAACTTTCTTTGCTGGTCAGTTGACCGCTGGGCTTGTCTAGTAGATATGGAAAGGACTTGGAGCTGAATCTTCTTGTAGATGGATGATGCTTGAGTCGAACAGGAGTATGTCTGTAGCGAAAGGTGGAAAGGGTATTCTCAGGGCCGTGGGTAGTGGGCAGTGGATATTGAGCAGTGGACAACTGGAGCCTGAACTGGGTAGATTAAGCTGGGAAGTAGGCGCTGAACACTGGGAAAGTATCTGGGCACTGGACCGTAGGCAATTGATAGTGGGCACTGGGCTTTAGGGCCGCTTGTAGTGGGCACTACTGAGATTCCTTCTCACTGACAGAAAAGGGAGGGGGGGGGGGGTGAGTTCAGACGTTGTAGGCTCAGGTTTTTGTGACGCTGCTGATCCAGTCGAAGCTGATGATCTAACAGGTGTAGACAGTGAAGATCTAGTGGTAAAAAGACTGCAAATCTATTGTGCGTGATATTGCACCACCAATAACGACCAGGCTGAAAAAGCACTTTGAAAGTTTCTCATGGCAATAGGTAGGAACTCTCGTATGCCATGCAATCAATCAGATTGTGCATGTGAGGCATAGAGCTCATTCCGTTCAATGAATACATTTAACAAATAAAATAGGGGAAATAACTACATTAAGCAATATGTGAGGCTATAAGCTATGATGTTATGATTACACAAGTAAACAACAGGTTTAAACTTCGATATTATATAAAACAAAACAAAATAAGGGAAATAGCCCAAGAAAAAATGTTTACAAGTGAACAAGAATATATGGTACCAAACCAACATAAAGAAGAGAGTTGCCTACATCTCTAGTGGGGTACAACGTTATAGACATCATTGATGATTAACGGGGAATATATGTAGATATACGGGGGGGGGGGGGGGGGGGGAGGGAATGATGTGATCGTAGATTAAATCTTAATCACAACATAGCGGGATTGTATAGAAGTAAAATTATAAAGACTGTACATGCCATAGACAGATGTGGTATATCACCTGCCGTCACTAAAATTAGCTGACATGTTATACAGCAAAACATATACATGGATCTAGTAAGAGAGTACACGATTCGGAATCTTGTAAAAGACCCGATCGCTACAGTAGATCTAGATTAGAACATCTCAACGCTAGGTTGAGGAAAATAATAAAATAATTAAAATAGGCGAGAACATAGCCCATCGATAATAAACAATGTTTTGAAGATAAAATAAAAGGTTACATATTTACATAGTATTAATAAATACACAAAATATTACACATATAAAGGTTTATATAAATATGATCAACCTACCACGGTTGTTTAAACTATAGGCGCCTTTAAGAGAAAACTAAGTTCCAGCCTCGCCTATTAAATATAGAAATCTGTCTGACGGGTGCGAGCGTGGGTTGGAGCCCGCGTCTCCTCTTATATAAACTGGAACTCGGACTCATTTGCATAGCCAGAGGTGCCGGGCCCAATTGATTTGTGGGATTTTGAATTTTAAAATAATATTTGTGCTTGAACCAATGGGATTAAAGTTATTAAATTTCTAACATTACCGCCGTCCCAAACCGATGTGCGCCCCCACCTGTTTGTGTGTGTTTGTGAGTGTAGCAGAGCGACCGCAGTCCACGTGGACAGGTTGAGGAATGCTGACCTGCTGACTCTAAGCCCACCATCCCGGTATGAGTCATAGTGGAAAGTTTTTCTTCCTAACATATCACGCGATCCGGTGACTCAGTCCATACCAAGGGCGGGGTGATCTGGGGGGGGGGGGGGGATTTCGGACTGGCCTTCTGTCTCCTACTGTTCACCATACTATTCTAATTCAATAAAGCGAGACACTATAAGTTGTATTTATTATTTGGGTGTTGAGTTTAATATGTCAACTGGATCTAGCTTTTCTCTCAAGCGTCTAAGCACAAATGAATCTTTTATATGCAAGCAAAATATTTGTATTGATTCATGTATTAACATCGACAATGGATATTTCTGAACATTGTCAACTATATCTATGAACGTTGAGTAAGAGAATAAAGTTCTCTTTTCAGACTCCGCGAACTATAGGGCAGAGGATGTAAGGTCATCTGTTTCTTTGTCGAGCAGGGTGTTATGCGGCCAGCACAACGACCAAACTAAAGTCAGGTACCCATTAGGGTTGTGTGGACTCAGGGGTGCCCTAAAAATCATGAAATTCAGAATCCCAGTCTTCAACGAGATTCGAACCCAGGACCCTATGTTCGGAAGCCAAGCGCCTCACCACTCAGCCACCGCGCACCCAACATGTAGGCTATACATTTCTCTTGTTCAGTCAGTTCAGCTTAATCAGTCAGCCACCATTCCCCCGGATTACGAGAAAAAGGTGTCAAATATTTTGACCAGACAGACAGACAAAAAGACAGACGGGGGTAAAAAAAATGTATACTCTCAGCACAAGCCAAACACAACTTTATTCGAAGAGATATTTCAATATTTCATTTTTCTCTTCCATATACTTGACGCTGTGCTCTTGTGTTCAACCTGTTTACATACATTTGTCGTTGAAATAGACGCTATGGAATTTGATTACTCCACTTTGGAAATTGAGTGTTAAAAAAGAAACACTGATTTGTGAGATTTGTGAGTCAACCTATTGGGATATGTGTTTGTAGTTCTTATTCCATTTTCTAAATAAGCAATAGAAAAAAAGAATATTAAAAAAAAGCTTGTCTAAGAGAAAGAACAGCTAATTACTATCATTTACTGAAACTTACAGGGTTTAGCTCTCTTTCTGCTATATAAAACAAAATAAATAATTAGTACTAAATGATTTACAAATTGTTGAATTTTTGGATTGATTTGTGAATTGTCATCGTCTATGAATGATTATGCAAAATTTGAACTTAATCCGAGAATACACAACGGCGACAATCTGTGACTAATGTTAATATTCAGTTGGACGACATTGTAATAAAAGCCTAAGACATTGACAATCTAAGTTCTATTAAGCCGCTATTTTTATTCTTGAATCAAACACTTCAATATCATACTTTTATTTTCTACACCTATGTTTGCCAAACTGTGTTCTGTGGAACTCTCGTGTTTTGCCAGACCTGAATAAGTGTTCCATGAACTAACGGAATAATTAGCTAATAGGCCACCGTGTGAATTAATGTCTCTCAAACAAATAAACAAAGTGTTCCGCTAACTACTCAAAATGTGCCAAGTGTTCCGTTAGAGAAAAAAGTTTGTGAATCACTGGTCTACACCTTACCGACTACCAACAGTCATTCCTTAACTCTTTTCAGTCCATTGGACAACATATATATCAGTAGGTTTTGTCAATATACACAATAACAACATTGTCGAACACGCACATATGCTATGGCAAACGTTAAATCCATAATCTGAACACCTTTAGAGAGAGAGTTCTTTTCGACTTGGAAACATATTTACTTCTTTTTAGAAATTTCTTGTTTTGCTTTGTACTAAGCGTTTTAGTCAATGTCAGTAAAATTTTTATTGAAACAATACCCAGAATTGGATTTTGATTTCTAGATAACCCGGCAACTTTGTCAACACAAGCATAGATAATAGAGGCTATAACATCCCAAATGGCGGGAAGAGTAGCTGTGATCGGAGCTGGTTCATCAGGCGTCACCGCTGTCAAGTGTCTTTTGGAAGCCGGATTCACCGATGTCGTCTGCTACGAAAGAAGGGACGTGATTGGTGGGCTGTGGTATTATAAAGAAACAGTAAGTCGTTTTTTAAGGAGAAATATGTGATTGTAATAGTATCAATTTAGGTTTCAATGAGTTTATTACAGTAGAGTGTTTCTTTTTTTTTTTCTTTTACTTAAGTCGTAATATCAAAATATGGAAAAACTAATTTCGGTGCGATACTACTGTTATTATTAAGAAAAACAATATATATTATATTAATTATACACATTTACATTTCCCGCTATATAATAGAACCCAAGCATATATCATTATTCTGAAAATTGATACAATCTATAATTGTAAGCCTTGACCCAGTAACATTTATCTCAACAAAAGCCATATAAACTATTGTCTTATCGTGCAGTTATCTGGAGTAAAGATAAATGTGAACTCTTGACAACTTAACTTACAGACAACATTTTAATGGGATAAAAATAGCACTCTATTTTAACATCACGCAAAAAAATGATCTTATATAACATGTCAGATCGCCGTTTGTTTTAGATAGTACATAGTCTTAGCACATGAACGTTCATGACCTGTCATTGAAAACAATTGATAAGAAATCGTCTAAAGTACAACAGTTTGTCTCACAACCTATATTATGTTTGTTGATAATTAGTTTACATATATCCCCTTTGGAGGGGATTTTTTTCTTCCACTCCGCATCAGCAGATATTTATATGTATGTATGTATGTGTGTGTGTACATTATCTTAATTACATTCTGACCTTTCATTCTTTCGGAAGACGTTTATTGTACCCTAGAATTGGTTCTTCCTGCAGTTAGTGGAAAAATTGCAGAATCCCCGCCATTGATATGAAGGGGGTCTGGGGGAGCGCTAAAAGCTCCCCAATCTCGAGGCGGAGCCCCTCAGCCAAGCACTATTTCTGGTATTGAAAGCCATCAAAATGCATATTCTGAGGTATCTACAGTGCATTTTCCTGCTATTAAAAAGTTTTATTTCAAAAACTTAAAGTGCTATTCTTACTGACTTAGACCCTCCCTCGCCGTTCGGCGCATTCGCCGTCAATCTGTTTCCACAAAATCTGTCACTGATAAAGTCTGAAGCCTTTTCCCACTTGCTCTGAGGACCTCCATGAATGTGTGGCGCCAAGTTGTACTAAATAGAATGTCATCGAAACTCTTATTATGCGTATTTCATTTTGTCGGAGAACATGTCCCGCAAACCTGTCACAATCTTACTAAGGGATTGACTCCCAGTTCGGGATAGGATTTCTTTGATTTAGACCCGATGTCTATAACTCCTAAAATCTGTCTTACCCATCTTTGTTGAGCCACATTTAGTGTTTTTCAATTTCGCAGATGACTATTCACTGCACTTTAATAATGGAGAAAGGTGTAATCTCTCTTGAATACGCTCTTGGAATTAGGTAGCTCTTGTAATTAGATGACTGTAGTTTGCTTTCGATTTTATACCGAAAAGGAAAGTTTTATCGTCAAAATCATCTGTTTGTAGTTTTAAACTAAAAAATCTCTGGAGTTTTTTCTTTTTAAATTCAAAACCCCATTTAGCTACGGTCATAGAATTTGGTAACTGTAGTTTGCTTTTGAATAATATTGAAGATAGAGGTTTTCTACCTCAAAACGCTCTGTAAGCGGATTTTAAACTCAAAACCATCTGGAGGGGTTTTAAACTTTAAAAAAAAGCCATCTATAGGAGAGGGGTTTAAACTCAAAACCCTCAATTGGCTTGGCTACGCTGAAATAATTTTAGTGTGTAATTTGTTTGTTTTTTTTTATATTGAAGAAGTATTTTTTAGCATCGAACCCCTCTGAAGGGGGGTTTAACTCAAAACCCTTTTTGGCAACGCTCATAGCATTTTGAGTGCTTAATTTGCTTTTTTACATTGAAGATGTTGTTTTTTTCAAACCCCGCTAGCGGGAGGTTTAAACTCAAAACCCCTTTGGCAACGCTCATATTTTTTATAGAGTGTAATTTGCTTTTTTTAATATTGAAAGGGTATTTTTTAGCTTTAAAATCCACTGCAGGGGAGTTTAAACTCTAAGCCCATTTGACTACACTAATAAAATTTTGATTGTGTAATTTGCTTTGTTTTTAATATTAAAGGGGTATTTTTTACCTTCAAATGCCAGAGAAGGGGGGGGAGTTAAACTCAAATTCAGTCAAAACCCATTTACGCTCATAATATTTTGAGTGCGTAATTAGCTTTTTTTTTATATTGAAGATGTATTTTTTTAGCTTCATACCCTACTGAAGAAGAGGGAGGGGCGTAAAACTCAAAATCCCTTTAAAATTTCGAGTGTGTAATTTGCTTTTTTATATTGAAGAGGGGTTTTATCGTAAATTTTGGAGGGAGTTTAAAAATCAAAATCTTCTTTAGCTGTGCTCTTGAAATTGGAATTGCCGTTTGCATTTTTTTTTTGGTCTTGATTTATAGAAGAGAGGGATTCAACTGCTAAAACCCCTGGTAGTGGTTTTAAACTAAATAACCCTTGGCTTTGATGGGGCAAGTGATGGTTTAGTATTAAAATCTCACCTAAAATAAGCAAAATCAAAGAAAGAAATCAGTCACTAAATTCCGATCCCCCTTGCGGGGGGGGGGGGGGGGGGGATTTCATTTCGGGAGTGAGGGATTGAACTCAACCCCTCCCCCGCTACGCCCATGATATATATATATATATATATATATATATATATATATATATATATATATATATATATATATATATATACAGGAGGCCCTCGGATTACGTCAGTCCCGAGTTACGTGGTTACCACACATCTCCCATCAACATCTTCACCTATCCTTTAGTCTGTTGTACCGTTGGGGCACCTTACAAGATTAGTCGACCGTTTTTCTCCATTTCCCTCTGTCTTTTAGCTTGAATAAAACCTATTTCAATGGCATGCCCGTTCATTCTTTTATGTTGTCTTCCCATCAACTTTCTCTGGCTGTCTCTTCTTCTTTTTCCTGGTACTGTTCCCTTAAGGAACGTCTTTGCAACCCCGAAAACTATGTAATGTGGCCATAGAGTTTTAGATCGCGTTTTTAGTACAATACCCAACAGGTTATCGCTGTAATAACAATGTCTCTAATCTCTAGGATCCTTCTGCAGCATCTCAATTCTATTGCTAGGGTCCTCCTCTCTGGTTCTTCAGTCAGCGTAGAAGACTCACAAGCATGTAAGAATGTGGCCATAACCACTGAGCTCATCAGACTGATTTAGGTATCGAGGGTTGTGACTTTTTTTTCCCCATAACATTTTAGATTTTCATATGCTGCTGTGAACTGTGCAATTCGGGCCAGTAGTTCAGGTTTGGTTCCCTCATATATAAAGCCTTGTTTTGATTTAAGTGGTTTGGGTCGTCAACGTAAACTGGTGGTGTCATAAATGTACTGGTATCTCACGGGTAGTAGTTATCTGCTTATCCAACTGGACTAGCAGACGATAGAGGAAGACACACCGTCCCAAGAGATCTATTTAAAAAAGGGACTTTACATGAGGTCATGCCCTGATGTATAAAAAAAATTTTTGATGTTTTTTTTTTTTATCTAAGGCTTAAACTCTGAATTATATTACAATATCGTGTTCCTGGCCAATTAACTAAAGTGACAACATACCTTTATACGTTTAACCTTTATCTTTTTGTATTAAATCAGGTGACTTTTGCTAATCTGAAAACATAAGAAAACGGAACTATGAATTCTTCTTCAAAACACAACTACAATTAGTTTAGAGTGCAAAATTGTACAATTATTTCGTCCTTTTAATAGTTACACCTCTACCATTAAAAGGCTTATATTTGACTTATTTCATATTCTTTCTAAATCTCAGGTAGTCTTCTAAGTGTTCAGTATTCTTTAGACTCTAAACATGTATATTGCTAAATCAAAAGACAAAGAAAAATATTTTATTACAAGATGTATGTCTCATTAAGTTGACATCTAATTCCTAACTTGATATTGTCACACTGTTTACTGCTATAAAGAATGCTCTGGTAGGAAGCTAGATCCTGTGACAAGAAAAAATATTACTTAAACATTTATGTCCTAAAAATGATGCTCCACATAAAAAAAAATCTACAGTAGTTAGGTAATCTCTTCTAGTTCATTTCTTTGTACATTTTATTAACGTTTTATTTGACATGTAGGCTGCCCAGTGGAAAGATGAATCCTGTGTGAACAGGGCTACAGTCATCAACACAAGTAAAGAATTCATGGCCTTTTCCGACTACCCCATGCCGGACTACTACCCGAACTTTTGTCACAACGCAGATGTAAGAGATAGGTCTAGTTCTAACAAAATAAATAATGTGAATATTATATTTCATAATAAATAAGATGTAGCGAAATTCTCGCACCTATGCAGTCTTCCTTTTCGAAAGCTACAGTATTTATGTAGACATATAGAGATAAAAGCTAAAAGCAATATATAAACCCGAAATTTAAATATATCAATACAGAAAATTTTTGAAATTATTTTATATAAACGCTATTCAAATTTTAAATGTTTGTGTGTATGTTCCTGTTTAGGTTGAAGATTATTTCCAAGACTACTGCCGACATTTCGGTGTAGATAAATACATCAAGTTTAATTCTGAAGTAATGTACCTCAAGAAACACAGTTCATACCAGAGGTATAAATAAACATAATTTTTACAAAGCTTATATCAACTCATGTTTGTCTCTCGGTATGTCTGGTAAAAAAGTTTGTACACGTTATTTATCCCACACCCATTCTCAGATCAAGATGAAACTTTGCACAGTTATTCATTGACGTAGACAAGATATGAAGAAAAATAAACATTAATCAGTGGTAATTATTTTTTTAATACTACGAAGGAATTTAATTGTTAAGTATTCAGTTATCGCTAAATGTATAGGGTTTAGTCCCATTTAATAAATTTTAACTCTTTTTATCCCATGCGCAATATCTGTTCAAGTTGATAGAACTATCTATTGTACCTAACAAAACATGAACTAGTCTATTTTTAACCACCTTTTCAAAGCCATAATGGAGCTTAACCGAGACTTTTGGCATTACAGAAAATGAGACTGTGTTCATCTTCCAACACCAAGCTTATTATTATAACAATTGTCACCTAACAAGCTATCTTCACGCAAACACATGTAGGTGACTGTCACCAAGTGTCCAAACGTTGAACCGCAATGACTTTCACCACCAAAATCTGATCCTTAAGTCCGTTGAGACACTACAGAGATCACGGCATAAATAACTTTGTTAAAAGGCAAAGGTCTGTAAATTCTCGAAGTTGATAAACCGTCTCTCCAATAACGCGAACATCATATTTTTTTTTCGTAATTAGAAAAGTCTTTTTTGCTTCAACATATAGAAATTTTTTATTTTTAACCTGTTAACCTGAAAATAATTTAGCATGAAATCAAATGTGAAAACAAGAATACATTGCAATAAATTTATTTCATAGAAATAATCTCACAACACTCTGATTGCTTTTCATTCTAATTAGTACAGGAAAATGGGAAATAAGAATCAAAGATCACAAAACTGGAAAAGAAATTCTGGAAGTGTTTGACTTTGTCATTGTGGCTAATGGTCATCACGGAACTCCCAATTTACCAACATTCCCAGGACAAGAATCATTTCAAGGAGTCGTACGTGTTTCATCTGTTAATAAATATACTATAATATCATTGGCTTCTAAGTTTTTTTTAGTTTTCTTGTAATGACCTGTCATATTATCTATGACATTTTTTTTTTAAATAGCAAAAGTGAATATTGAAACAAACTTTATTAAAGGTTAATATTAATACAACGCGATTTTATTTTTGCTATTTTTTTTTACACATGAAACAGACTATGCATTCCAAAGATTTTAAAGATGTCCGCTCTGTCAAGAGTTCTAGAGCCGTTGTCGTAGGAATCGGTAACTCTGGTGGAGACATTGCAGTAGAACTGAGCAAGTACACGAAGGTAAATATGCCCTTACCACCACATAGCATGAAGTCATCCTATTCTATTTCTAACGCTAACAGCGCTGCAGTTTTTGGGAGTTAAACTAACAAGATACCACTTTACATTTCAGGTGTTTCTGAGCACCAGGAGAGGAGCTTGGATTTTGAATAGGTTGGAAGCGAATGGACTTCCTTGGGACTTTTACTACCACAGCCGACTGCTAAGGATTCTGCTACATCTTCTTCCCCGTTCTTATATGTATGCATTTGACCTCATTCTTACTTGCAATCGTTCTAAGTGAATGCCTCATTAGTGTTCTTATGCTTTACTCATATGCTTATTTTCCTTCGTTCTTACATGTATGTTTTATATTTTTACTTAACGTAAACAAGGTGAGCCCAAAATATAGAGCGATCTATAATGCCATGTAAGTTTAGCAAGAGATATATCAATTGTATGAAGACTGACCAAAATATGGAGCGATCTATAATGCAATGTAAGTTTAGCAAGAGATATATCAATTGTATGAAGACTGACCAAAATATGGAGCGATCTATAATGCAATGTAAGTTTAGCAAGAGATATATCAATTGTATGAAGACTGACCAAAATATAGAGCGATCTATAATGCAATGTAAGTTTAGCAAGAGATATATCAATTGTATGAAGACTGACCAAAATATGGAGCGATCTATAATGCAATGTAAGTTTAGCAAGAGATATATCAATTGTATGAAGACTGACCAAAATATGGAGCGATCTATAATGCAATGTAAGTTTAGCAAGAGATATATCAATTGTATGAAGACCGACCAAAATATGGAGCGATCTATAATGCAATGTAAGTTTAGCAAGAGATATATCAATTGTATGAAGACTGACCAAAATATGGAGCGATCTATAATGCAATGTAAGTTTAGCAAGAGATATATCAATTGTATGAAGACTGACCAAAATATGGAGCGATCTATAATGCAATGTAAGTTTAGCAAGAGATATATCAATTGTATGAAGACTGACCAAAATATGGAGCGATCTATAATGCAATGTAAGTTTAGCAAGAGATATATCAATTGTATGAAGACCGACCAAAATATGGAGCGATCTATAATGCAATGTAAGTTTAGCTAGAAGATATATCAATTGTTTGAAGACCCACCGATAATGACAGAAATAAAACAAAGAACACGGACTACGTTTGGCAGGTCATTTTCAAAGAATGTCAGAGAACAGAGAAGCGAAAATTGTATACAGGCAAAAACCAAAAGGCAGGCGACCTCAAAGGCAGACCCAGAAAGCCATGGATTGATGACAGCTTGGGGTTAGGGGGTGGAGAGGAAATACCCAGGACAGACCTAAATGGAGTGATGTGTTGAAGCCGGTCAGAGCCCTCCATGGGCTGTAGCGCCACTGGGATGGAAGGATGGAAGTTTATCTAAGAAAGGTCCAAGCCAAATGTCGATTGTTTAAGCATGGACACCTTTAAAAGGTCTTTAAAAACCCCACTGGTCAATCACTCCACCAAGTAAGACATAAGAGGTCACCCCAAGCCAATCCAAAATACATTTTTAAAGCCTAGTCTTTAGTTGTTTTTTTTTTGTTTTTTTTTAGTTTATAAAGACCAAAATGATAATTTGTCTATAGATTTTTGTGTGTGTAAACTATGCATTGTATATATATATATATATATAGATAGATAGACAGATAGATAGATAGATAGATAGATAGAGAGATAGTGTTAAATGACACATTATATCGTTAGCTGATATTTACTTTCACTATTCTAGGAATTCAAAGAGAAAAGCAATTCTCAATCAAAGATTTAATCATGATCTTTATCACCTGACACCTCTTCATGAACCTGATGCGACACACCCAACGGTCAACGACGAACTTCCCAACAGGATAGCAGCAGGCATGGTCAAGGTCAAACCTAACATTAAGTCCTTTTCTGCAAAAGGTATCCCAAGTTTTAGTCTCATTTTAATAACAAGTAAAGCAAATCCGTTGTTGGTAGACCCAACAAAAAAGTCGAAACCTTTATACTGTATTGATTTTAAGTTTTAAATCAACAGTTTCTTACAATGATTTCTGTCAAAGTGCTAGCCTAAAAAAAAAGAAACTGGACCAGAGTGCGATGAGAATGCAAAAAGGAGCAGAGAAGACACACAAAATAACAATATACCCCATTGTTATATCAACCGACGGGATAATAACAACTTACCTCACAGATACCTTCAAGGCCCTCAATACTCCTAGGAACATTCTCGTTGCCTGTCAGAGGGCGGTACCTCTGCAGATCTGCCATATCACCAGAAAATTCCTCAGTGGAACCTGATAAAGAGACCACAATGATTTTTTTTTCTCTTTAACGAAACTCGACCCTGGCAGCTCCAGAGAATGAATACTCGTTCGTTTATAACATTTTAAAAATAATAATGATAATGATAATAATAATAATAATAATAATTAAACGTAATATTCAAGAAATGCAGATGGTTAGCTTGTAAGCTATATTAATGTTATTGTAGAAGAGAGACAACTTCAAAGTTTCCCCTCTTACCTGATACTTCTAATGTTATTGTAGAAGAGAGACAAAGTTTCCCCTCTGATACTTCTTACGTTAGGACTCTTGAAGAGTTTCCCCTGTTTCAGCTTTAGAAACAACACAGCGGAGATGTTCGGAGCCGAAGATTGTCCTGTATATCCAAAATAAAGATTCAATGATTCTTTTTTTTTATTTTAACCGAAAAATTTCAAACGAAAATATTTGTCTTTGACATTTAGGAGTGACATTTGAGGATGGTACTTATGAGGATGACATTGATTTGGTTGTTTTTGCGACTGGATACAACGTCGAATATCCCTTCATTGTAAGTTGACTAGATGATACAGGTACCTCAGTTCGTCATACATGTTGTTTTGTGTTGTCCATTACGTCTACGTTAAGTCAGTTCAATACAATATTTGTATAAGCTTAGAGATACTAACAAACTTGTCCAACGGAAAAAAAAAATCAAGCAGCATTTAATGATGCGTTCGTTTCATTATATGTTCGTTTCATGCTGTGTTTATTTCTTTCTATGTTCGTTTTCATGCTGTAATTTATTTCTTTATGTGTTCGTTTTCATGCTGTGTTTACTTCTTTATATGCTCGTTTCATGCTGTGTTCATTTTTTTATTCGTTCATTATCATGCTGTGTTTATTTCTATGTTCATTCCGTGCTGTGTTCGCAGGATAAAGATGTAGTGCAAGTTCGACAAAACAAAGTAGAGCTCTACCAGTACATGTGGTTGCCAGAGTTACCCAAACAAACTATTGCATTCTTGGCCGTCTGCCAACCTCTGGGCGCCATGTTTCCCATCGCTGAAATGCAGAGCCGCCTGGCGGCAAGAGTCTTTAAAGTAAGTTATGGTCTTATAAAATGTGAATATCTTACATTTCTTCTTATGATAAAAATGACGTGATGCACAACTTTTTTCTGCTGTAGGGCATATAATTATCTGAATGGCGGTTCAATGGTCGATTCCAATTGTTTCTTCCCATTTTTATTTCTTCAACAAGCCAATGTCATACATAGTGGGTGACGTTTTTATGGGTCGTATGGACTGAGTTCACAGATGCTAGCCAGCGGTGGCAACAAATTAAGCTACCACACTAGACGCTCCATACAGTCATTGGTCGCCCACTTTTACGTTATACGGATGTATGCAAACGCGACATGAAGCTCTTCAAAATCGACACTTGCAGCTGGGAAGAGGTGGCACTGGATAGATCCACATGGAGAGAGAGCATAAAGGAAGGGTCACGGATTGCAGATGTCATACACAACAGAAGCAGTAAGAAGGGTGAAAATGCAAGGGCGCCGTGTGATTATATATGCCCAACCTGCGATTGCAGCTGTGTATCAAGGATTGGCCTCTTTAGTCACACAAGAAGTTGCAAAGGGAAAAGATCGACGTAAAATGCCACAGAGATGGACTGGGTAAGGGTTTGGGGAAAGCTAGCTTAGCATCACTGAAAACAAAGTTACCCTCCGTAAGCGCTATAAAGATCAACTCAGGTGCTATTTCGCCCTCACTGGTGTAGAGGAAAGTAGCTGGCAGCAGTTGGCATCGGAAAGAAACAGATTGAGAGCTCTCATAAAAGGGCGTGGGACATACATTTGAGGCCCAAAGAAAAGGCCTTGTTGAAGACAGGCGCAGAAGACGTACAGAGTGTTAAGGCTTCCGCGCGGTGTTGATTCTTTGAAATATAACTAGTGTAGATCTACGTCTGACTAGAAGTAACACTAAACTCATACTACTTCAGTAACACCGGCGAAAGGCCGAAACAATCAAAATATGTAGTCGACGCTGATGTTGTTCTACAAATATATTTAATAATCGAGAAGGGAATCGCCCGATGTCAGCTATGTCCGTAAATCCGTATATCTCTATTGTACTGCTCTCCACAAAAGCGTCTTCTTTGTAGCGTCACTTAGAGCGTTCTTGTTTTTTAACCAACTTTACCTCATCTTCGCTAAGTAAAACTTTACCCTATTCCCGAAACAAATAACTAATTCCTAATCATGTCATAACAAATGGAACTGAATAGAACCACGCCGGACAACAGCTTTATCAAATCTGGGGGAATTTGTCGTTTTCGTAAATGTCTTCTGCTGAGGTAAATTGTAAAATATACTCAAAGAAAATGCTATTCTTGGGGGGAAATATGAGCATTTAATTTCACAGCTGGAGCTGAATGACAAGCCAATTCAGTAAAATAATAGAAACAGTACAAATTTTAGAGTAAATGAAAATAATATCTAAATTTGTAAATATTATTGTCTGACATAATAGTGAACCTGAATTTAATGATTCATCTACCAGGAGGAAGTGAAGTTACCTCCTCCTGCCTGCATGAAGAAGGACATTTGTGCCAAGGAGAAGGCAATGCGCCGTCGTTACATAGACACCCAGAGACACACTATTCAAGTGGATTGGCTCCCTTACATGGACGAGCTTGCCACAGTAGTTGGCTGTAAACCAAATCTATGTACGTAAAAAAAAAAATAAACATTTTGAAATATTTATTTACTTCCGGTGGATCCAATCCCACCATAACTTACTCGTATTTATTTATTTTTTAAAATTATTGTGCAGATGTTGTTTAGGTTTTACAATTTATACTAAATTGAATTTAGTTTGTCCTTATTTTCACTTTTATTTTACAACCTTTATTGAGATAAATATATTTCAATCTTATAAATATTACAACAGTGATATATGTAGCTATTCATAGAATAACAATGTATACAAATTACTTATGGCGCATTAGGTGCAATAGTTCACTGACAGAAAGTGATTAATCCATTGACAATTATGTACAGTCCGACAAGGCATGAACCTTGGAACTTCCAATTTTACAAGTCTGCATATAACAACACACAGGACACTGCGAACAGACTATTCAACTATTCTGATTTCTTTTTCTTTTTTTCTTTTTTTTTCTCTAATCGGCAGTAGTCACCGTGTCTCCACTTGGCTACAGAAAGGTTAAAAGCCACATTATTAACTCAGATCCTTCGTCTAAGTTGTCACAGAAGCTGGACTGTGCAATCTATTTATATCTCTATTTAATTCACTATTTCCACTAAGTTAAAACTGCCTTTATATAGGTATGCATCATTGTTAGCACTTGTCTATACACCATTGGTTACAATCTTTTTTTTAATGAGTAGCTGCATGTTAATGTCATCATTAAAAAACAAGATAGTATGAATTGCGTCGAAATTGCTTTAAAATTCTGATTTACTTTCGTAGTTTTATATTGTCATTGTTTATAGATAAAGGTAATATTTGATTTCAGAGAAATACAGCAAAAGGTGCAGTTTAAAAACCGTTTGAAAATTTTGAATTGAAACTCAAGATTCACTTAATAGAGGAAGAGTTACACCGTGTACTTTAAATACCAAGCTGGACACATCGGGCGCATTCTTGTATCCACTACTTCCAAACACAATCTCTTCTGAAAATTGGCTATACATTAGTTGAAAATGGCAAGAAAGTTGGACGGATGATAGCACGTCACTACTCATCTTCTTCTTGTGAATACTCAATCGAGTCTCTTGCGTTGTCAGGGCCGGTCCTACAGATTGCAGTGCCCTATGCAAAACGGTTTGCGCGGGGCCTGGTCTAGGTAGGGATAAGGATAATAATTAAACATTAAGATTTTTTGTTAGAAAATTTATTCGCCTTTGCATTTTATTTGTAATTTACTAAGTGCAAAATCAAGATCAAATTAACTAAACGGGCCATCTACAATAGAAGGTAGATTTCCAACATAAAGCCGATAAACATTTAGATATGCCTTTAAGACTTACTATCTACTAGCAAAAGATCGCTTTTGATATTTTTAAAAGATCAAGATATATTTATATTTATATTTACATGCCACTGACATTACAGTAAATTAAGTAATGGAACGTACTTTTTCATTAACATTCTTTAACATTATTATTTTTATTGAATGAAAGTTGACAATGCCTTTTTTATCGCTAGTAGGATTGATGTTTTCCATATTGCATGAAACCCCAAGATTACAGTTTTGTCTATTTTTCAGAACATGTTTGAGTTTTCAGGATATTTTAATAATTTCAGGATATTTTAATAATTTCAGGATATTTTAATAATTTCAGGATATTTTAATAATTTCAGGATATTTTATAAATTTCAGGATATTTTAATAATTTCAGGATATTTTAATAATTTCAGGATATTTTAATAATTTCAGGATATTTTATAAATTTCAGGATATTTTAATAATTTCAGGATATTTTAATAATTTCAGGATATTTTAATAATTTCAGGATATTTTAATAATTTCAGGATATTTTAATAATTTCAGGATATTTTAATAATTTCAAGATATTTTAATAATTTCAGGATATTTTAATAATTTCAGGATATTTTAATAATTTTAGGATATTTTAATAATTTCAGGATATTTTAATAATTTCAGGATATTTTAATAATTTCAGGATATTTTAATAATTTCAGGATATTTTAATAATTTCAGGATATTTTAATAATTTCAGGATATTTTAATAATTTCAGGATATTTTAATAATCCCAGGATATTTTAATAATTTCAGGATATTTTCATGACATTTTTCGTATACTTTGCAATTTCAGGAGATTTCCATCAGCTCCTAGAAAATCAGGAGACCGCGGAAACCCTGTTTTAAGTTAAAATGGTTTAATTTAATAATTTACAACTAGAGTTAGCGCGGGGCCTATAAAAGTTCGAGGCCCACTGCGGCCGCATAGGTCGCAGTGCCCAAAAGCCGGCCATCTGCGTTGTCCTGGTTTCCTTTGAATGATTTATTGTATAAATTACATTTTCCTGTCTTAGATTTGATCATCTTCATGATATTTTCATTTAGTTAAGTTACTGGTGACAGATCCAAGATTATTTTGGCGAGTGCTAACTGGTCCTGGAGTTCCCTATCAGTTCAGACTACATGGACCTAATCCCTGGCCCGGAGCAAGGCAGGCTATATTCACAGTGGTAAGATTATACTTATAATGATGATCTATCAATGCATCACTATATTTATGTCTTCAAATATACACTATGTAAAAACAATTTTGAGTCTTTTAAAATGTAAGTAGGTTCATGGACGCAAGGAGATGGGCAGCTAGTTAATCGGACCTATTGAAACATCAACTGGTTAATCGGACCTATTTGAAACATCAAACTGGTTAATCGGACCTATTTGAAAAATCAAACTGTTTAAATCAGACCTACTTGAAAGATTATCCACTGTAGTCAAGTTTCTTTGTGAATACCGAATTTTCTGCTAAGTAAGGTGGAGAATTTGAAATATATATACCTTTAAAATATTTTTTTCTTTTATCTCAATAGTCTTTAGGTTATTCCAGTAGCGTTGCTAAGGATTTGGGGGTCCTGGGGGCTTAATTTCTTTATGGGCTCCTACATTCGACATTATGACATGAGATGAAGGCGTAATATTTTAATGTGGAAACAAATTTCGAACACTTATTTGGGGCACCCTTAAGTGGGGACCTGGAGGATTTTCAAATTCGGACCCTCTCTCCCCCAACCTATCTACGCCACTGGGTTAAATATAACAATTGGTTGATATAACAATTTGCCTATGTATATACATACCTTTATAATAAAGTCAAAGTAATAGTTATCCATCGACGTAGAAAGTCCAACACAATGTGGACGTCATTTGATTCCAAAAACCCCAATATCAATTTGGCTTGGGCTAGGTGTAAACAATAAATGCAACCAACACAAATTGGACGTCATTTGATTCCAAAAACCAATATCTCAATTTGGCTTGGGCTAGATGTAAACAATAAATGCAACCAACACAATGTGGACGTCATTTGATTCCAAAAACCGCAATATCAATTTGGCTTGGGCTAGGTGTAAACAATAAATGCAACCAACACAATGTGGACGTCATTTGATTCCGAAAACCCCAATATCAATTTGCCTTGGGCTAGGTGTAAACAATAAATGCAACCAACACAATGTGGACGTCATTTCATATCAAAAACCCCAATATCAATTTGGCTTGGAAAGCTGTAAACAATAAATGCAACCAACACAATGTGGACGTCATTTGATTCCAAAAACCAATATCTCAATTCGGCTTGGGTTAGGGGTAAACAATAAATGCAACCAACACAATGAGTGAGGGGGGTAGCTTCCAAATCCAAGATTAAAAACTTCAAACGAATGGACACATCTCAATGGACATCTTAAACATCGCCTTTTAAAACTACTTTTGCTTGTCTCTCTCTAATACACAATTACTCAATCAGTCTACCTATGTGTGTCACAGTCTATCTGTATGTCTGTCTATCTATCTATCTATCTATCTATCTATCTATCTATCTATCTATCTATCTATCTATCTATCTATCTATCTATCTATATTTATCTATTCCACCTCAGGATCCTTCAACATCAATGCTTTAAGATAAAGTAGCGACCAACGACCTTTTAACAATTGACAATTTAAATAGTAGATCGAAGTAAAAAGTTAAAGTCAAAGTTGAAGTCAACAATATTAAAAATGTGAATAATGTACAGCTGGTCCATTTTTAGGGGAAAATCCGCTATTAGGTTTGTGCAAAATGTCCTTCTGTCCGTCTGTCACATTTAGATCTCGAAAACTAGAAGAGATATGAAAAATATTATTTCACCATGCGATGCGGCTTGAAAAATTTAGGTGCTACGGCTACTTTTAGTTTTCTAAAAGCAAACCGTTTAATTTATAAAATTAATTATACAAGCGAATTTTTCATAAAAATACACCAACTCTAAAACAATTACGTAAATGTAAGGGAGGCAATGTTACAATATGTTAACAAAGAAAGACAATTATATGTGAACGTTTATTATCACATAGTCTATTGTATTTATAAAATGTACAAGAAATGTTCACAACGAATATAAATAATAATTAAAGATGTTTTTCTGGTCAACTAGCTGCTAAAATTAAAAGAAAAAATTTCTGTTTGTTTATAAAGGCTAATAATGCACTTTGTATGTAAATACATACACATGCACATTTTTTAAAATGGATTTTTTATGCAGGGACTTTCGTGCAGTAGCGTGACATGTATCTACAAGACACAGTGATATCAGTTCCCTCCATATTTTGTAAATAATTAGATTTTATTTATTTTTTGTTTAGTGCTTCCATCAGAATAAAAGAGGTTTATTTTTGTGCGTTTTGTCTGTCGGTCGTTCTGTCCGTTACGTTTAGATAGAAAAAGTAACTCTAAAGGCTAGATAAGTATCTATAATTGATTGTTCCGGATGTTATTATGCAAAACTAATCAACGCCAACGAATGTTTGTTTGACCTTATAACCTATATTACATTCAATTTCCATGCTTAAATGTTGCAAAAACACATTATCAATAATATGTTGTTCCGTTTTTTTATGTAAATAGCATATAAATGCTAAATGAAAATCTCTATACTGACTTATATTTCATTTATTGTAAAAATGTTCCGGATATTTTATTTTTTTAAAAAATGAATTATGTCAAATTATTGTTTGAAATCGCATAATTGAGTAATATTACACTTATATTCTTTGACAATGCGTCACTTTAATTTGATTATTGATATCAAAATTAAAATATATCGACAATAGGTTGTTTAGGGCTTTAAAAAAAAGTAATTTACTAGAAAGGATATTGAAAATCACTTTTTAGACTTATTTTACATTTCATTTTCTTGCTGAAACATAACAAAAGCTTTTTAATCGAAAAAGAATGTTCCGGATTTTGTTTTGAAAAGAAATCGACCTACATTACTTACATTTTTTTACAAATCGTCGCCAAAAATTTCCGAATTTTTTTAAAAATTCTATTAACGCCAAATAACTGTTTGAAATCCCTCTTCTAATTGATAAAACAAATAATCTTCTCATTTACGAAAAAATGTTTTTTATGAAAGATATTTTAACCCAATTTTTGTGTAAAATCTCAATTCTATCTTACAGTACATTTAATTTGTTAGCTAAAACGTTACAAAATCTAATTATCGTTAATATTATGTTCCGATTTTGCAAAAAAAAAAAAAAAAAAACTTTTCTTTTACTATTTATCCGAACATCCGGAACAATCTATTATATAAAGGTTAAATCCATTGCGTTAATATTTTAAACTATTGCGATGTTTCGAAACGAAAATTAAAGGTTAAATTTGTAAATAGCTTTTAAGTTTTTTTTTTATATATTAAGACGATGGACAGACAAAACGCGCGAAAAATGAGGCTTTGATTCTCTTTAAATAAATTCTATTAAAACTCAGTGCACCAATGTCTATGAACCCTCGTTAAATTTCTCGTGTTATAAAAGACATTTATTCGGCACTAGCCAATTGTGACGTAGTGGAATTTTTTCCTTTGACGTCATATGAATGGATTGTTTAAATGTAATGCTAAAAGCTCGGTGCACCAATGTCTATGAACCTTCGAAAAATTGATGGTATTGATGAAGGCATTTATTAGTCTAACTATGCCGTGTGACTTAGTGAATTTTTAAATTTCCTTTGATGTCATATGGAATTAATTCTTTAAATGAAATGCTAAAAGAACTCACTCGGTGCACCAATGTCTATTAACACTCGATAACTGGCTCGTATTAATGAAGGCGTTTTTTAGTCTAACTAGGCCGTGTAAGGTAGTGTTTTTTTTCCTTTGAGTCATATGGAATGAATTCTTCAAATGAAATGTTAAAACAACTCGGTATAGTAATGTTTATTAAACCTCGTTATGTGACTCGTGTTCAAAAAGGAATGAATTTTTAAAACTAGATCTAGTTTTTTTTTACAGTATATCTAGATCTGGATTTATATTCTAATTAAAATGATTATAGAGTCTAGATCTAGAATTTCTAAATCTAGTTTAGACTGATATAGACTAGATCAAGATGTAGAATTTTAATTTCTAGACTTAAAGTGTATATTTTGATTTCCAAACGTAATCAACATTGCAATGTTCTAATATACTAAAACTAATCTACTATTTTTAAATTTAATGTTGCATTCAGTTTATTGATAGATTATCTAGGATTTATTTTTACATAATTGCTAAGTTTCATCTACATTATTCCAAATTTATATTTTAGATCTAGATCTAGTAGATATAGATCTTAGGAGAGCCAATTTAGAAGTTTAATTTAGTTAGATCTACATCCTCATTATAGTTCCATTTAAATGAAAATGCCAATATTTCTGTCTGACATATTGTACATATCCGATAGATGTCATGCCGTAATGTGTAATATATCTCTTTATCAATAATAGGCTATTAGTTTGTAACCAGTTTATTATTAAGTTAAGCGGTTAGCGTGCTGAACTGAATATCTTGATGGTCCCGAGTTATTTTTTTTTGTTCTACATGTTTCATATGTTCCTTAAGAGTTGAAGATAGTTTACGTCCTAGTCCAAACCTCCTACACGACGACGTGGGACGTGGAGCAGGAAGGGTTTGATTCAGGGACCATCGATAAATCCGAATGAGTCTATTGCGCAAACTGCAAGACCATGCAGGGTTCATACACTGCTCGCTGCCATCGTCCAGCGTGAAGTTAATTATTTGTAACTTAGAAGAAACACACGAAACATGTAAAACAGAAAAAAAAATCATTTTTTTTACAACGGCAAATGCATTTTTGAAACATTATTACTTTTGACCATCAAATTAAATCACGTCTTGAATATTCCTTGCGAATAGGCAGATCCGACAGGGATCCGACTCCGACGGGGGCTGCCTCTGAGTTTGTGTGATAACACAAGCTCTCTTTGTAATCTTGTTTTTCTTTGGATCTAGTCTTGAAAATGCTTTGTTTACATGCTGCTAAGCTTACTGTAAAGCCAAACAAACTTTTAGGCCAAGACTAAGACTTATTTATTAATCTAAATGAAAGATTTGTTATGAATACATCAATAAATCTTCTTTTCAGATTGACCGCATTAAGAAACCTTTCAACACTCGACCATTGCCTACAAAGAAAACTTCGAAAACCAAAACAATTGTTCTGGTTTCTCTGGGGGTTGCTCTAGTTGGGGCAGCGCTATTGTATGTGAAAGAAAGAGACATAGAACTTTGGAAGGATTGGAACATAGGCGTTTTTACGTGAAAAGCCTATGATTAAAACGCTGACAGAAATAAACCAGCATCAAAGTTATTAGCTTTTTTTTTAGAAACCAGAAAAGCAATCTAAATGTTTGTCTTTTTTTTTTTAATTTTTTCTTTTGTCACTAAGTACGTAAGTAGGTAGAGATCCCTTTCAGCCCTTGCGATCTATAGGGGTTACATGTTTGATATATTTTATATATACGTTTTGCCAATCTATTTATGCAGATCATTTTAATATCAGTCATTTTAATAATAGTAGTTATTATTTAGGTGTAGATTTATTTGTTCAACTCAGTGCAGCAACAATTTACTTACCCTAAACAATGACTTTCATATTCTGCTGTTATGTTTATCATAATTACTGTATTTTATATGCAACTTCTTATAGAGTCAGTTTAAAATAATGGAATAAATATCTAGAGTTAAAATATTGGCTTATAAAGACTTACAACTATCTGATCTACACAAAATGCAACAAATCTATAAATCATGTGCCTACGATTAAAAAGGATTTTGCGATAGACATCGCAACTTGTGTAGTCCTTACAAATTGCTTCTAACTTAAAGAAATATAATAATATCTGCTACGCAAATAAAAACAAGAAAACAAATCTGATCTGTTGAGTTTGTCCATGTCTAGTTTAAAAACATTCGCATGCTATTTCTCAATAAATTCAATTCAATACTGAAACATTAAAACAGACCCAATACCGTCTTAAGAGCAAGTGAGTGGAAAACAAAGCTGTTGCTATCGTATTTTTAGTACTAAAGTTCCACTTTTAGACTTTGCAATCTATAGGTCAAATGATGAGAAGGTCATCTGTTTCTGTGGCCAAGGTTAACGAGAATGTCATGTGGCCAGCACAAAGACCCACCGCCTTTACTTTTACTCTACTAATGTCAGGTACCAGTTAAAACTAGTTGGAATCTGAATCTTCACAGGGATTCGTGCATTTGTAAACAGTATTGTACTGTTGAAGATTAATTTGATTATTTTAATAAAACTAGCATAAAAAAAAAAAAAATTGCAAGAAAGATTAAATGGAAGCATTTTTCCAATGATGTTACCTGATTTTAACGTTATACTTCTCTCTCTGTTTGTTTAACAATGTTTGTATAAAGACATTAATGGTGTAAATTAACAACATTACAAAGAGAGTATAAATACGCCCATGGGTTCACATTTCACTATGAGGGAAGACTTTGATTTTGACATTCTGAGCACAAAAATTCCTTTATTCTACGATTCATACTTTGTTAGGGACAATGAATAATTGTGCAAAGTTTCAAATGGATCCGAGAATGGAAAGTGGGAGACAAAACGTGTACGAAAATTGTACCAGAGACAAGGGGATGACACCCAAGTCGGAAAAATGCACTTTTCCCAAATGCAACTTAAAAAAAAAAATTACTCACAGTTTAGCATGAACATTTCCCAAAACTTATAATTTAATTCTTTTTGACTTCTAATCTTCCTATTATGAGAAAAATAATATGATATAAAATAATAAAATAAATAATATAAAATGTTATGAACATAAAGATAAGAGAGTCGAAAACCATGTCTGTATAGTATCGCTTTAATACACTGAATGACTACACAACACACATTTCGTGAACACATTCTCACGGACGAGTTACAAGCACATGTAAACATAAGAACGACAACCGATACAGAATACAATTTTCATAACATTCACCCCCCGATTCAAATTATGCTAACTAGTATCATAAACAATAGAAGAATTAAGTAAGTGCAGAATAATAATAGAGATTCAAGTAAACAAACAATGTAGAATAGCATGACATAATGTAACATGTTGATATAAGTAAGTGTAAATCAAATAGCTTATTAAAATATATCATGATAGATCAAATATCTCATTAAACTCAAGTCAACAAAACCAAATGAAAGTAGTAAAATAATAAATGTCATTTTGGAGACAAAATTGAATGTCAAAGTAAGAGTTCTAGTAAGCTGATGAGCTTTTACACTTTGTAGTTGGGCCTAGTTCTCCTTACTCTAAGATTGTATGTATGTGTAGTTTCATCTGCTTGAGTTTCGGACGGTCTGGCTATGTCTTCAGTGGTGTTGGTGGTTTCTTATGGCATGGTAGAATCAGTAGGTTGATTCCTGGGAGGTGAGCTTTGGATGGGGCAGCCAATATCAAGCTCTGTTCTACTCTGATTCTCATTTTCTATAACTTTTTGTTCCTCCCTAGGGGCTAACATTCGTAATGAGACAGTTTTCTCTCGACCGGTTGGTGTTCGGATTACAGCGTACTGAGGGTTGCATGTTACCAAATCAACTTCCTCTGTTATGGGATCGTATTTAGATGATCTAACGTTCTTCTTCAGCAGGACAGGACCAGGACAGGTCAACCATGTTGGCAAGAATGTCCCGGAACCACTTCTTCGGTTGAACCCAAGAAGTCGTTCATGTGGTGTCCTGTTAGTTGCAGTGCATAGTAATGACCGGATGGATTGCAGAGCATCATTTAGTACTAGTTCCCATTTAGCTATGTCCAATTCCTTAGAATTTAGAGCCAAGGTGATGGCTTTCCATAATGTCCCGTTAAGCTTCTCTATTTGTCCGTTTCCTCTCGGACTTTAAGGGGTCGTTCTACTGGTTGCAATTCCTCTCTCGTGGAGGAAATGCTGCACCTCTGTAGACATAAACGAAGTTCCCCTGTCGCTGGAAATCAAAATATGGCGAATAGTTCATTGAGACATTTAACAACCGCAGAGGAAGACATATCGGGACATGCAAATGCAAATGGGAATCTAGAGAATTCATCTATAATGGTAAGTAGATATCTATTTCTTAAAACAGTAGGGAGAGGTCCATTGAAATCCATACTAATTCTCTCAAAAGGTTGAGTTGCTTTAATCAGTTCTCCGGTCGGTTGTCGAAAAAAACGAGGCTTTAGTTCTGCACAAGCTTGACATTGTTCTATAACAGTTCTGACGTCATCACAGGAAAATGGAAGATTTTTAGTCCTTACGTAGTGCAATAGTCGAGTAACGCCCGGGTGGCAAAGACTAGTGTGCAGCAATTTAAGGTCATTGCGAGTGATGGCAGATAGATAGTTTCTGGTAAGTGTATCAGCTACAGTGTTCTGCTTGCCAGGGCGATAGATGACGTCATAGTGGAAACACGAGAGTTCTAGTTACCACCTCTGGATTTTTTCATTTTTAATTTTTCCTTTGTTTAGCCTGTTATACATGAAAGAGACAGATCGCTGATCCGTAACAAGTGTGAACGCTTTACCAACTAAGAAATGTTTCCATTTTCTCAGCGACTCAACAATGGCATATGCTTCTTTCTCAACTGAAGAATGTTTTCTTTCATTTTTTGTTAATGAGCGAGAGAAGAAAGCAACGGGCCTGCCATCTTGGTTGAGGGTAGCCGCAATGGCTATATCAGAAGCATCCGTCTCAACGGTTAAAGGGCGATTTGGATCAATTGTATATACGGCGGCTTTTTCAAGCTCATTTTTCAAACTTTCAAATGTTCTTTTGACTTCTTCGGAGACAGGAAATTGTTGATTTCTTATTAACAGGCTTATTTTTGTTGAGAAGTTAGGTATCCACTGTGAGTAGTAAGCCAGATGACCCACTACTCGTTTCTGTTCATGCATGTTCACTGGTACGGGTAATTCCCTTAGAGCGCGAAATCTCTCAGGATCCGGCTTAAGTTGTCCTTTGGAAATCTCGAAATCTAACAGTCTCAGTTTAGCAGTGCTAATTTCACTTTTTGTTTCATTAAGAGTGATTCCATACTTTTGAGCACTATCAAGAAATCGCTGTAGGTTTCGGTGGTGTGATTCAGAGTCCATACCGCATATGGTCACATTGTCCACATAAGCAAAAGTGCCAGTGAGTCGTTCGTCTTCGATGATTTTGTCAATCGTACGCTGAAAACAGGCGACTCCATTCGTAACGCCAAACGCAATCCGACGGAATTGATACAGTTTCCCACATGCTTCGAAGGCTGTGAACGGCCTTTCCTCTTCTTTTATAGGAATCTGATGGTATGCACTTTTCAGGTCTAAAGTGCTATATACAGAGTATTGCGAAATCTTCTCTGCCAGTTCGTCAATTCTGGGCATAGGGTAGGCGTCTAGTAGAGTGAACCGTTTTATGGTTTGGCTGTATTCCACAAACATTCTTTTCTTATGTCTATCATTTGTTGTGACTAGGACTTGTGCACGCCAGGGAGATTTAGATGGTTCAAAAATTTCATCCTTTATTAGTTGTTGAATTTCCTTCTCTATAAACTTTCTATCTGGAACTGAGTATCTGCGAGACCTTGTAGCCACTGGGGTACAGTTTGGTGACAGATTACTAAATAGGCTAGGAGCCTCTACCTTCGCTGGCTGGAGAGTACTCAGGCATAATGATGGTTTCTGACCATCGAAAGGAATAAACAAGTTTTGGTGCAAACTTATAAAGTCAAGTCCAAGTATTACGTCAGAGCATAAATTGTCTAGTAGAGAAAGTCTAACTCCCTCGTATCGTTCATTTTTTAGACGTATGTTAGCGTAGATATGTCCTTGAGTGATCCGAGATAGATGGGTGGAAGCCATAAAGATTCTGGTGCCTGAGGAACATGTCTGCCATTTGTGCTTCTTAGCGATGTGCGTTGTGGATGGGCTTTCACAGCTCCCAGTGTCTACTAGGGCTTTCAATGGCACGTTGTTCATTTTTTATTGGTATTGTAGATTTGTTTAAATTCAAAGGCTGCACAGTAGCAATAGCTGAAACTGTTGAAGATCTAGATTTGCGAACTCTTTGAAAGTGACCCTTTTTGAAGCACTGATTGCATGTCACTTCCTTTGCAGGGCATTGAGAGCGGGGATGCTTAACCCTGCCGCAAAAATAACCCTTCTTAGCTAATGCATTTATTTCATGTGTGTGTGAATTGCTTGCACTTTGAGGAATCGTTATGTTTGGCAAGGGTGAGGCCGAAGAATTGGTGAAAGTAGTTGCCGCGCAATTAGTTTTCGGCTGTGATGATTCATACTGTAATGAGTGCTGATAAGCATGTTCTAGTAAGCGAGCCTCCTCGAAAGCGTCCTTTAAACTCAAAACAGTCTTTTCGAGTAGACGTTTTCGAATGCTGTTGGACACTAGTCCATTGATAAACGAATCTCTAATAGCCTCTTCTCGGTGTTGTTCAGCAGTCACCGCTTTGAAGTTGCAATCTTTGGATAGAATTCTTAATTTCTGCATGTAGGCTTCTATCGTTTGACCTTGCTCTTGTTTGCAAGTAGCTAACCTGTGCCTAGTAAACACCTCATTCTTTGGTTGAATGTAGATGCCATTTAGAGTCTGGATAGCTTCATCAAATGTCTCTTTATCAAGTATCATTTGATATACAGCAGGAGAGATACAGTTTATCAGTAGTTTCTTAGTATCAAGATTGTCTACTGATACTACCGATATAAAATTGTTAAACGTTTCATACCAGTGCTGCCAATGATCTGCTGCTTGAGGTGCTGTGGGCTCGATGTCAAACTTCTCTGGGCGAAATATCCTATCCATTTCGAAATTCTAACAACTTCACAGTTTTGGATTCAGTGTATTAAATTGTTATGAACATAAAGATAAGAGAGTCGAGAACCATGTCTGTATAGTATGGCTTTAATACACTGAATGACAACACAACACACATTTCGTGAACACATTCTCACGAACCAGTTACAAGCACATGTAAATATAAGAACGACAACCGAAACAATATAATTTTCATAACAAATACGTTGTAGATGCCAGGAATGAGTTGTTAGAAGTGTTGTACTACGTAATGTTATATGTATATATATATATAATATTATAAAGTTATATTATATTATTAACTCGTAGAGTTGCTTTATTGTTATTGAAATGTATAAGCTTTACATATATTTTTACGTAAATATTATATAAATTATATCTAGATTCTAGATCTAGAAGTTGATATAGAGTAGATTTTGAGAGTTCTAAATCAGAACGTTAGGTCTAGTAGTAGATCTAGATGTCCATGTAATGAATATACCAATAAATAATCTCACAAGTATGCCTTGCCGCTAACCGAATCATAAAAAGTGTACTCTCAAGCAGCAGTCAATACTCGAATTGATCAAATATTTTAAACAATTATTTTGTCATATTCTACATGTAATAATGGTGGTATTTTCTTTTAAAACAAATATTTATTCACAAATCTTTGCTGCATTTCATTAGTAGTAGTGTAGTAATATTTGAAATACAAATTTGAATTCAAGATGCTATAATGTTCAATGATACTCCTATCTCCTTTTTGTTGGCATGCAGCTTCTTCGAGTGTTTCTCGTCTTCACGCCGACACGTACATGTCTAATACAGTAGAACGTCGTTTATTCGGAAGATCAAATACCCGGATTGCCTTTTTTTTCGTTTTGGTTTTACAGTACGGTATCTAAAGGGTTGGCTGGTGTGCATCGACAGATCAGCAACTATTTCTCTTAGTAATGATAGGCTATTATGCATAACAATTTGATCCCATGTATATATATTTTTTTTATTTTATGCTAATTCACTGCGCGATACCCCCAAATATGAATTGTGTTATATTGTTGGTAAAATGTTCCTTTTATAATATTCCCCTTTCGGTTACCCGTTCCCAAAACATCCGAATGATCGACGAGTTATTCTTCATCATATTTACGAATAGCATCTCCGTTCATACTTTGATACCATCCTATACATAGACACACTCCGTAACATTAATTGTCATTAATTTGTCTCAACAAACAATGTATTGAGATTTAACTTCTATTGGCCATTGCACATTATTCATCAATATCAGTCTCAAGCATATTGTTACGTATTTCTGAATCTTCTGGCTAAATGTACTAGTAGTCACACAAATAAAAATACTGTAAAGAAATTGACGACTAAACTTTCAGCCTCATATAACTTTATTGACTATTAACTCTAACAAATTGTTACTGTAACATGTAGCGTAGAAGACTGTACAATATCTGTCAGTTTACAGTTAGCTATACTTCGTTGCAATTCATCTCTTCACTTCGTTGCTATTCATCTCTTCTCAACTTGCATCGAGCCGTATTCCACAGAACAGACCAACGACACACTTTCCAGTGTCGCTCCAGGTCTCCCAAAGCTGAACCAAGTCGCACTCAAGTCTACCGAATCATAGCCGCACACGTCTTACATCGACTGTATCAACTGTAACGGCTCAAGTCCACTGTAGTTCGCTGTATAGACTTTAACGACAGTAGTCCACTCCAGTTAACTCTACCCTAGTTAACTTGCATCGAGTCGTACACATCTCTCCTCTACTGTCTCGCACAGTAGACAACAGTACCGACGACTCACTCACGACTCCATACGACTGACTTTCACATTAACTCTCTGGCTTATATAGAGTCTCTAATCGCTTGTCCATTGTTGCAAAAACACTGCTAGTATCCTCTGGAATAACACGTGAGGAAACGTCACATCCTGTCTTTGTTTATACATGTAGATTCCAGAAAACATCGCCTGCAGTGTCATCTTGCCAGGGTCACAAGTTGTGACCTCTATCTGTCACTGAACATTGCTAGTACCTTCTGGAAAAACACGTAAGGACACGTCACATCCTGTCTCTGTTTATACATGTACATTCCAGAGAACACTCGCTGCTGTGTTATCTCGTCGGGGTCACACGTTAACCTCTTCCTGTCACTGGTCATTTGTAACACTGCCCCCTTCTTAGATCTGTTCGTCCCGAGCAGATTCCATTTCACCACAATACTGCAGAAACCGATCGACGTTTTCAAGAAGGAAGCTTTGTTGGTTGCCCCCTTCTCAGAGATGTTTTTCAATCTGGCCGTTGTCCATCTTCTATTCATAGAAGAATGGGAGCCAAATCCTCATTTTTCAGCAGCTCCTCACAAATGTTTTCATCAATCTTGGTATGGAAACATCAACCTTCAGATGACGACATTGGGCACTCTTGTTCAGAAAATTCATCAGCATTCTAACCAGTTCGTGCTTCACTGGCTGAGTTTTACATTTTCAAGCACCTTTTTACAGAGCTTCTTCAGAGATACACAGGTTCATCGCAGTACAGCAATATTCTTTTAAACAACAGCAACTGACTTGCGGGTTTGTACGATGCCTGTTGGGTTGATCTTCTCGTACAGTTTTATTCGTACAGTTCTATCGCAGCGTTACTCACTACAGTTCTGGCATCTTACACTAGTTCTGTCCTTCTTGCTTCTGACTTGATTATCGTTCTTCTAAAACCTCTGTTATACTTCATCAACCTATTCTCATGAGGAATTTTCTTAGATTATTCTTTAGCGGCTTCACATGAGAACATGTACAACGCTGCGCTGGCTTTACACTTTCAACTGATTCGTAAGGCTTTCTTCTTTGGTCTGATGGTTCCGGACAGAATCTTTCTAACAACATGGGCTAAGGAGTTTCATTAGTGCAGGTGAAGGTTTATCAGTGGGAGAAGTGGTGGGCTTGTTTTCTAACAACCTGGGCTATGGAGTTTCATAAATGCAGGTGGGGGTCTATCAGTGGGAGAAGGGGTGGGTTTGTATCTTGATCTTGTTGGAGCCATCCACGTGGCACTCTGCATGTGTCGCTTTCTCCGCCTCCTCCATTTGATGTTTCTTTTGTTGCGTTGATGTTGTTTTTGACTTCCTTTCTTGTCGATCAATGCTGATGGCAGCCACTTAGCACATAGGAAGGCATTGCATTTCATAGCTGTAGTCATTAAGACTGTTGGTCTAACAAGTTGCTTCAGCATTATTCTTCGATGGGTGCTTTGCAAATGTGCTGCAAGTCCACTTGAAGGCAAGTTGTCAAACACGTCATCACCTTCATCCGAGTCTGGAGGACTCGACTGTGGGGCAGGTTGATAACATTCAACGTGCAAAGGTCCATCAACTTCAGCATCAGTTTCTATTGTAATTACTTGACTATCACCAGGGCTTCTCGCGCTGATATTGACAGCTGGACAAGCTTCTGTTAAGTCCAGACCTTGCTGGTGTATTTCATGGCATTCACAGTCTTCTTGCAAAGCTACGTACGTACAGTTCTTGTCAAACGCATTGTTGCAGTAATCAAGTTTCGAGTTCCTCTCGTAGACACTGGCAGATAGACAGAAGTCTTCAAGGCCCACAGCAACAGGCTTGGACGCAGACCCATTGTTGTCTTGATCTGTTTGGCTGGTTGAGGTACTCATATCAGGTATATCTGTAGCTAAAGCTTCGGTCAAACTATAGGTCTCTTCTGTTTCTTCAGCGCTCTCATTCTGCTTTTCGTTGAAATAGAAACAGCTACCGTCTCTTTTCATTTCTTGTGGGCCACATTCGTTTGGTTTGCTATCACAGTCACAGACAGCACAACCATCACCAGCATCTTTATCGTAATTGTCTGTATCGCCACATTCTTGGTTGGACAATTGTTCGCTGTTCATCAATGGTGTAGCTCTTTCATCTGTCGACTCAGTCTGATAATGTTGGGTGTTCAGCAGCTCTTTAATCATGATTCTCGTTTGATCTTTTATCATATTTGTTTGTTCTTCTGTCTTGTTGGGCGTGGTAGCTATTTGTTCATTCTCATTCATGGCTTTGATCAAATGGTTAAATGAAGAAAATCGGGTGTTGATTTCTGATTCTATCTCCTTAATGCTCTCGTTCACCGAGTTCATTTTGTATTGCAAAGTTCTCAGGAGCTCCGTCATATTAGGTTTGATTTCAAATTGGCAGGTGTCCGGATTCTCATCTTCCTCCAACAGGGCTTGTCTGAGACGTGCTGTTAGCGTTTCCTTATTTCCGTTAAGCTGTAGACCTCTTTCTCGAAGCTCTTGTCTAAGTTCTTTCATGTCAAGTTTAATAATAAGTTTGATGGAACACATTCTAGCCAGAAAGATCCCACTACTGACACCAATTGTTACGTATTTCTGAATCTTCTGGCTAAATGTACTAGTAGTCACACAAATAAAAATACTGTAAAGAACTTGACGACTAAACTTTCAGCCTCATATAACTTTATTGACTATTAACTCTAACAATGTGTTACTGTAACATGTAGCGTAGAAGACTGTACAATATCTGTCAGTTTACAGTTAGCTATACTTCGTTGCAATTCATCTCTTCACTTCGTTGCTATTCATCTCTTCTCAACTTGCATCGAGCCGTATTCCACAGAACAGACCAACGACACACTTTCCAGTGTCGCTCCAGGTCTCCCAAAGCTAAACCAAGTCGCACTCAAGTCTACCGAATCAGAGCCGCACACGTCTTACATCGACTGTATCAACTGTAACGGCTCAAGTCCACTGTAGTTCGCTGTATAGACTTTAACGACAGTAGTCCACTCCAGTTAACTCTACCCTAGTTAACTTGCATCGAGTCGTACACATCTCTCCTCTACTGTCTCGCACAGTAGACAACAGTACCGACGACTCACTCACGACTCCATACGACTGACTTTCACATTAACTCTCTGGCTTATATAGAGTCTCTAATCGCTTGTCCATTGTTGCAAAAACACTGCTAGTATCCTCTGGAATAACACGTGAGGAAACGTCACATCCTGTCTTTGTTTATACATGTAGATTCCAGAAAACATCGCCTGCAGTGTCATCTTGCCAGGGTCACAAGTTGTGACCTCTATCTGTCACTGAACATTGCTAGTACCTTCTGGAAAAACACGTAAGGACACGTCACATCCTGTCTCTGTTTATACATGTACATTCCAGAGAACACTCGCTGCTGTGTTATCTCGTCGGGGTCACACGTTAACCTCTTCCTGTCACTGGTCATTTGTAACAATATAAACGATAACAGTGATTATTGAGTTATTTTTAGTAAATAAAAATTTTTTCAAACTAAAACTTTAAAATATATTAAAGAGAAATAACTTAGAAATTAACTGTAGCGTATCGTTCACCTTTACCTATCTGTTAATCTGTTGAACCGTTGGGGCTACTCAAGATTTGTCGATCTTCTTTCTCCACTCTTCTGTCTTTTGCCTTGCATAGTATCTTTGGTAATGACAGGCCCGTCCATTCTTTTATGTTGTATTTCTAGCGCTTTCTCTGTCTGCCTATTATTATTTTTCCTGGTAACTTTTCCTAACGGAAAGTCGTTGCTAGACCTGAGGACATTGTGATATGGCCATTAAATTTTAAATAGCATGTTTTTTTTTACAGTGTTTATGCATCGTTACTTATCTTTAAGCACATTTTAGTATGCGTAACATGACTCTGGGATCCGCTATTGCTACAAAAGAATCTCACTATATGCTAAGAGCTATGCTGGCAAATGATGATACCATTGGCGTCACAAGGAGGGCGGGGGTATGCGGCCGCACCGGGTGACACCCAAGTCGGAAAAAATCACTTTTACAAAATGCAACTTAAAAAAAAAAATTACTCACAGTTTGGTATCAACATGTCCCAAACCTTCTTAATTTAATTCTATTTGACTTGCAATCTTCCTATTATGAGAAAAACAAATCCTTGTAGACGTTAGGAGAAAGAGTTTCTGAAGCTCAGAAATGTAGAAAAAGGTTTGGCGCTCGGGGTTCAAGCCGGACAACTCTGAGAGCTGAAAGAGCTCCCTCATACAACTTATCTGATCGGTGCAGTGGCAAACGTAAGATTTTTTTGTGTAAAATGTTGAGAAACACATAGGCATAAGCCCCTCGCGCGCCATTCGACACATATGGCTGCAAGCCTTCTGCACAGAAATCAGTCTTAGGCGACTTTCACAGCCACTTTCCTTCTAAAAAGGTGTGACGTCATGATTAAACGTTGACGGCCATATTTTTGCGTTTCTTTTTTTCGGCTTTCATGTTAAGTCTGACTTTAGTAACCGTGCTTCTTCTTGTCTATGATATGTCTCACAAATGTCAATCGACGTTCAGTCGCCTCTTCCCTTAGACAGCGAATGCCTGTGCGGGAAAAGATTTTCTCTAATGGTAACATTGTTTCGCTATGTTATTCGTAGTATCCTTCTCAGCCATCACTGCTCAGCCTCTTTTCAACCTTCCACGTCTCGAAGCGTAAGTGGCCGTTGGGCCGACATTTTAAAATAGAATCGAAAACCATTTTCGGGTGTAAACAATCAATTAATCATTTTACAATTTTATATTTCGACATAAAGAAAAAAAATAGTTTTTTTTTTTTATGGGGGAGATTATTTTTTTCTTTGGGAAGAGGGGATATGTCACACTGAGCTTACCTCACCGTTGACACCGATCCTCGTGACGCCACTGGATGATACTAGAATGGTCCTTGAGAATTTGTTTGCCAAGTCTTAATATTAGGCGTATCATTTTTTATTGAGCCTTAAAGTAAATAATTAAGTTCGTAGAACTGTGTTAGCTATAAATAAATACAACCAGCCACTGCGGTGACTTACATACGTCTCGGTCACAGTTCAAGGAGCATAGCTAATCAAATTGTTTTTTTTTTAGCTTGTAAAAAGTGGCTTGTCGTCCTTTGCTCCATCATTGTCTTAAAAATCGTTTAAGAAACTACTTCTTCGGCATAAATAACTTGTATACGTATACAATAGATTTTTATTACGGAACATGTTTTTCTGACCCTAAAATTTTTGGCTGATTAACATAAGATGTGGCAAGTTCCGAGTGTTTCAAATCATCAACATTGCACTGGTAATGTTTAGAAAAGTTGACCTTGTGATCGACTTAATTGATAAACTCCGTCTTGGACACGGACAATGAAAGTTATCACTGGTGGCAACACGGAAACTGAGACATCGCTTCAGAAGAAAAACAATAATATTTATTTTTTTCAAGGTCTAGATATAATCTCGCACTTTTAAATGTCACTTTAAGATGTTACAAATTCTACATTAGAAAAATCTTCATTTCAAGTACCTGAAGTCTTTTTATCAGTATATAGATTGTCAATTACGTATTTAGTTTTGTCATATGGTAGATAGCCAGAGGGTTAGGGTTAGGAGTTAGTGTCAGCTCAACAGTAAAAACCCATTGGGAAGTAACATACATCATGTAATGTACACTACCATGTACTAAAATGATAATTCGCACATTCATCACACAAAAATAAATTGTATTAACTTATCCGATCTATTGTTACTCTGTTTTGCTTTTCACAGTAAGCACCTCCTTATATCCAAAATGTAACGCGATCCTTTTACCTAAATGTATCTACAACCGACCTCGGATCTTATTTCAAATCTCTAAAAGTGATGAAATCACTCTTCAGCAATATGTAACAGCAGCTTAAACAAAAAAAATTATTTCAAAATTAATTTACTGCCCTAAACAATAATAAATGCCTATAAATTTTAAAACATTAACTCAACGAAAAAATTATCTTATCATTTATTTACTTTGGAACATCCAACAAACTTTTCATTAAAAAAAAGAAAAAAAAGAAAACAAAATGTTTGAAACAGAATTAGAAGAAAATGATCATAAAGAAAGCTATCTTTTAGACACGACTTGGATTAGGAAAGAAATCTAAATAGAAAAACAAGCAAAATATTATTAAACACGATTACAAAGACAGTTTGTGTGGAAACACAAACTCAAAATCGTCCCCCGTAGTGGTCCACCCAGGCAGGCTTCAATATTTTCAGAAAGAACATCCAAATGAAATTATATCAAAGATAATTTCATTTGGAAGATAAGAATGGAGAAAGAAGGTTGACAGATCTTGTGCAGTGCCCCAACGGTACAGCTGATCAAAGGATAGGTGCAAGTGAATGCAAAGTTAGATGTGAACCTGGCCTATTTCCCCTTTCAGACCTTGTGGTTCATCTGTTTTTGTGGTCTACGGTTAACGAGGGTGTCATGTAGCCAGCACAACGACCAACCGCCATTACTTTTACCCAACTAATATCAGGTACCCATTGGAGCCGGGTGGACTCAGAGGCGCCTAAGGATTCCGAATTAGAAAATCCCAGTCTCCACCAGGATTCGAACCCGGGGCCCCCGGTTCGGAAGCCAAGCGCTTTACCGCTCAGCTACCGCGCCTCTCCTGGCCTAACTGAAGTCTTATAATTGATGTAATTGTTTTGAAAAGAATCAATTATTCGAATGTTAAAAAAAAAAAAAAAAAAAAAAAAATTACGCAAATAAAAAAAGAAGTTCACAAAAATAATGTCTGTAAGATTTGTATCTCTTTCAATTTAGGTCAAACTTATAATGCATACTAATTAGCTTTTTCTCGTTAAAAAACTGCTTGCATAACTGATTTTAAAAATTAGATTTTTCGCTTTCAAAAAAAAAAGTAGCCGTTGCATCAAATTTTTGAATGGTCTAAAATATTGTGATGTCGGATTTTCAATATCTTTTCTAGTTTACGAGATCTAAACGGGACAGACGGACAGACGGACAGACATTTCGCACAAAACTAATAGCGTCTTTTCCCCTTTCGGGGGCCGCTAAAAAAACAAAGCTTATAAAGGAGAACCCCAAGGTCTCTAAATAATATAAAAAGAATATCGAGTGCGTATATAGTTTTAACTGGATCCAAGAAAGGGGTGTTGAAGAAATAGCATGTACAACTGTCGAAGGAGACCAAACCCTACATATTTGTCAATAATGAATTATTAATTTTTCTTGCTGGTATCAAATAAAATAGTTAATTACCAGTAATAAATTTAATAATTGTTTTTTGTTATTTGATTCATGTCTTGTGCAAATTTAAACTAAATCGGAGAATGAGTGTTGGAGAAATAACATGTACAAACATTTTACCAGACAGACAAAGCAAATGGATAGAAGTTTTGTTAAAAAAAACAAAAAAACATAAAGATACATTTGAAAAAAAGCTTATATTAAGTGTAATTATATCAATTAGTTTGCATCAGTCATGTGATTAAAATTGTAATAGATCTAGACTTAATAACAAGATTACAAAGAGAGTTTGTGTTACCACACAAACTCAGAGGCGGCCCCAATGGGAGACTGATCCCTGTCGGATCCGCATATTCGCTGGTCGACGGAGAATGGCATCGAGCAGGGTACGAAACCGAGACCGTAGAGATAATCAGTCCTGCGCGCTAACCGCACGACCAGGCATTGCTCTTAATCTTCTTGTGATGTCCAAGTGCTGAGCCTAAGGCTCTTCGAGCCCTAAGTTTGAAAAAAAACCTGTTTGGTCGTCCAGCCGAACAGTAAAAAAAAACAAACAAGCCTGTGAGAACGCACAGTTCTGTTTGAGAGCGACCCAAGTCAATGCCTATGTAAAACATTGCTGTTTCCAATACCTTTGGCCCCCGACACATGATTTTCATTTAAATGAAACAAGAATGAGCATGTAGATCTACCTAAATTAAACTACTAATTTAGCACTCTCAATATCTATATCTACTAGATCTAGATCTAAAATTTATATTTGGGTTATAGTAGAGGTAATTTAGATAAGATTTATATAAAAAAACACTAAATAATCAATTAATAGACTAATTGCAATATGAAATATTAAAATAGTAGATTAGTTTTAGTATTTTATAACATTGCAATATTGACATATTGACAATCTAGACTTTAGAAATAAAAATCTACACTTTAAGCCTAGAAATTAAAATTATAGATCTTTATCTAGTCTAAATCATGGCTGTCTGGTAGTGCATGTTTGCGTGCTGGACTGTCGTTTGGATTCATAAATGATCCCAGGTTCAAACCCTGCCCGCTCCCATCCCACGTCGTCCTACCGGAGGTTTGGACTACAACTCTGAAGGAACATCCGAAACATGTAAAATAACAAACATTCTAAACTAGACCAAGAAATTCTAGATCTAGATTCTGTAATGATTTTAATTAGAACTTAAATCTAGATCTATTTTTAAAAATCTAGCTCTAGTGTAAAAAAAAATCTAGATATAGTGTAAAAAATCTAGATTAGATCTAAATCTAGCTATTATGTCTTTTTAAAATGCGAGTCACATAACGAGGTTTAATAAACATTACTATACAGAGTTGTTTTAGCATTTAAAGATTTTATTTCATATGACGTCAAAGGAAAAAAATCCACACGGCCTAGTTAGACTAAAAAATATCATCTATACGAGCAGCTTGTTGGGGGTTCATAGACATTGGTGCACCGAGTGATTTCTTTTAGCATTTCATTTAAAGAATTAACTCCATATGACGTCAAAGGAAAAAAAATCCATTACGTCACACTTCCTAGTTAGACCAAATAATGTCATTTATACGAGCAGCTTCTCGAGGGATCATTGGTGCACCGAGTTTGTTCTTTTAGCGTTTCATTTCATGGGCTAGTTAGACTTAATATATATATATATATATATATATAAGGATTAAAGACGCTTTTTTTTTTTTTGTCTGTCAGTCTGTCTGACCGTCATGTTAATTGCGAGAAAAAAAAAAGACTAAAAGCTATTCAAAATCTGATTAAAATCTAATTTCTTCTGAAACATCGCATTAGTTTTAGGTTTCTATAATAGATTGTTCCAGATGTTTATATATTTATAGTGAGAGAAAATAAGAATTCCAGTTTAATCAAATGCCGTAAATTAAATGTGTGGGATGGTCTGTTATGAACATTAGATGTATCATAGCCTTATGGAGATTTTTTCAAACCATACTTTGGTGTTAGGAAGTTGTTAGGAGCATAATATTAACGATAATTAGATTTTCTAACGTTTTAGCTAGAAAGTTAAATGTAGTGTAAGAGAGAAGTGCGATTTTACATAAATAGAGTTAAACTATTTTTCATAAAAAATCCGGAACAACCAATTTGCGTAAATGAGAAAATTATTTGTTTTATTTATTAGAAGAGGGATTTCAAACATTTATTAGCGTTATTAGATTTTTCATATAAAATTCCGATCAGTTTCGGCGACGATTTGTAAGAAAATTAATGTAGGTCGATTTCTTTTTCGAAACGAAATCCGGAACATTCTTTACCGATTAAACAACTTTTATTATGTTTCGGCAAAGAAATTAAATGTAAAATAAGTCTAAAAAGTGATTTTCAATAATCTTTTCTAGTAAATTACTTTCTTATTTTAAAATCCTGAATAACCTATTGTCGATATTTTTGAAAAAAATAAAATTATTGGACATAAATTTGTTTTAAGCTATTGTGACGTAGTGTCAAAGAATATAAGTGTAATATTTAACAATTATACAATTGCAAACAATCATTTTACACAATTTATTTTTTATAAAACAATATCCGGAACAAATTTATAGTTAATGAAATATAAATCAATATAGGTATTTTTATTTAGCATTTATATGCTATTTACATTAAGAAACCGGAACAGTGTATTATTTGTCATGTGTTTCTTGCAATGTTTAAGCATAGAAATAAAATCTAAAAAGTTAGAAGAGCCTGTGCGTGGTATTTACATTACAAAAAGCATTATTAGCCTTTATAGACAAACAGAAATGTTTTCTTTTAACTTTAACAGCTAGTTGACTAGAAAAAACATCTTTAATTATTATTTATATTTGTTGTAAACATTTCTTGTACATTTTATAAATATATTTGACTTAGTGATACTTAAAATACATTAAAAATGTCCTTCTTTGATAGCATATTGTAACATTGCCTCCCTTACATGTACGTAATTGTTTTAGAAATGGTGTATTTTTTTGAAAAAATCGCTTGCATAATTAATTTTATAAATTAAACGGTCTGCTTTTAGAAAACCAAAAGTAGCCGTTGCACCTAAACTTTTTAAGCCGCATTTAATGATGAAATAATATTTTTCATATCTCTTCTAGTTTTCGAGATCTGAGTGTGAAAGACGGACAGACGGACAGACAGACAGACGGACAGAAGGACATTTGCACAAACCTAATAGCGGCTTTTTCCCCGTACGGGGGCCGCTAAAAAAGCAATAAATTTTATGAAAAATAGAAAATCTTCAAGGAGTGATGGCATTCCAGCAGAAGTAGTTAAGGTCAACCAAATACTCCTGAACTCTGTAATTTCTTCTGCCGCTGCTGGGAAGCAGGTCATGTACCACAGGACATCCATGACGCAAATATAGCTACTATATATAAAAATAAAGTAGTGACTGCAACAATTATAGGTATCTCTCTCCTCAGCACAGTTGGCAAAATCTTTGCTAGAGTGGCACTATCCAGGCTGCAAGTGATAGCGTCTTGTCTTCCCAGAGTCTCAGTATGTATTCAAGAGTGGCAGATCCACCATAGACACTATATCCTCTCTACAACTTCTGTATGAGAAATTCAGAGAGTGAGAGAGAAAGACCACTTTACAATGTTTTGTTAATCTGACTAAAGTATCTTACATGGTCAGTAGAAGTGGCCTTTTCAAACTCCTAAGAAAAATAGGTTGTCCTCTCAAACTACTGAAGTTCATTGAGCCTTTCGTGAGGAAACAAAATATACAGTGGAATTCAATGTAGAACCTTTGAGGTTAGCAGTGGCGTCAAGCAGGGATGTGTGCTCGCACCTACTCTGTTTGGCAGCGACATCAACGAAGGTGTATTTCTCCATACAAGATTCCCTTGGAAAACTCTTTATTTAATGTATCAAGGTTAAGGGAGAAAACCAAATTTAGGAAGAAACGTTTCAGAGAACTCTTCTATGCTGACTATGCAGATATTGTGTCTGCTTCTGCTTCTCAGTGTTAGACCCTGGTTGACAAACTATCTGCTCCTTGGCTTAAATATTAGTCAAAACAAGACAAAAATGCTTCCCCTCACGTAACAATTAATGGCCAACCACAGGAAATATTTACTATTTTGGCTCAATTATATCCAACGATGTTCTACAGGATAAAGACATTAAAGGATAGACAATGCAATGGGCACCTTGTTACGGTTGCAGAAAAGAGTGTGGGACAATACCTTTCTGACTAACAATACCAAAGCCTTAGTCTACCGTCCTATGTGATAAGCACTTTGCTATACAAAATTGAAACATGGTCAAACTACTATAGCAGGAAAAAAAGGTAAATATCTTTCCTCTCCGATGCGTGAGGCGGATCTTAAAAATAAGATGTCAAGATGAAATAACCAATGAGGAAGTTAAGAGCACGGTTCCAGGACATCAGCTGTGTTATCAGCAGCAGACGCCTGAACTGGCTTGGCCACGTTCATTGAATTCCAGAAATTCGACTTCCAAAAGACATTCTGAATGATCTAACAGAAGGCAGGAGAACCGCTAATCGTCCACTTTTACGGTATACTGATGTCTGCGAACGCGACATGAAGCTCTCAAAAACAACACTAACAGCTGGGGAAATGTGGCACCCGATAGATCCACATGGAGAGCGAGCATAAAGGCAGGGTCCCCATTGCAGATGCCATACACAACAGTAGTAGAAAGAATGGTAAAAATGCAACGGCTCATGGTGATTACAAATGTCTAACATGTGACTGCAGCTGTGAATCAAGGATTGGCCTTTTTAGTCACACAAGAAGTTGCAAAGCGAAAAGATTGACTCTCGAGGCGTAAAAATGCCACATAGATCTAGACTTTCCATACTAAATCTGTGCAATTAGAAATATGTTTACCTATTGTTTTTGTTTAAACCAATATCATGCTTTTAGTTTTCTATCACTTGTCTAGAGGGGGGAGAAGAGGGTTATAACATCAATGTAATTGTGTTCGCATAAAAAAAACGTGTTCACTCAGGGCTTGCGCCTATTCAAGGGGACTATTTCGAACTTATACCACCCCAACTGACAAGTACGATGTCTTTCCCTTGTTCGAGATAACAAACAAAAATATTAATTATCAATAGTTAATTAAATAATTGTATAATTTTTATAAATTGATTCTTGTGTTGTCATGTAAAAGAAATAATTGAGTAAAATTTCAGCTTAATCATAGATGGGCTGTGGGAGAAATAACTTGTACAAACGTTTTACAGACTCAATGACTTAAGATAAGCTTTGTTTAAAAACAAATATCATTTCTCGAAATCTACACTTAGCAAATCGAGATCGCTTTACCTGTTCAGGAGGCGCGGTGGCTGGTTAAGCGCTTGGTTTCTGAATCGGAGGTCCCTGGTTCGAATTCCTGTAAAAACTAGGAATATTAATTTAGGGCGCCCAGCTAATGGGTACCGTTTGATTGTCGTCTGAGCTGAGCCAAAGGCTGTTCGAGCTCAAAGTTTGAAAAAAAAAACCTGTTAGGTCGTCCAGCCTGAACAGTAAAAAAAAACAAACCTGTGTGAACACAGTTCTGTTTGAGAGCGACCCGAGTCAATGCCTATGAAAGCATTGCTGTTTCCAAAGCCTTAGGCCCCCGACTCATGGCCGAAGGCCGAGGACACCGGGAGCCTCCGTCATTTTCCTTCACTATACCAAGCTAACCGTGGGGGACTCGCCATTTATGTAACGGTCCTTTGAGGAACGGCGCATGGATGTGTGACAGTTTTGTGGGGACTTTTTTACAACCCCGCCCGTGCAAGGGGTTGACTCTCGTCTACCCGTGGGCAACCCCACGGGGGTTATGTTTTGCCATTCGTTTCGCCTAGCTACCCCCTCAAGTAGCCGTTTCCACCCAGGTGCCACGATGAGGCAGAACAGCTCACCTGGGCTAATGGGTACCTGACATTAGTTTAGGAAAACGTAAAGGCGATTGGTCGTTGTACTGGCCACATGACACCCTCGCTAATCCTGGCCACAGGAACAGATGACCTTTAAACCATCTGCCCTATAGATAGAAAGGGAACATTTTTACTTTACATCTTGTTCACTTTAAGCTCCAGGGAAGCAGAAAGCAGATTCCGAACACATATGACGCTCCTGTTCCCACCTTGAAATAGACTAGAGAATGAAACAAATTAGTAAGTCAGCTGTCCTAGACTAGTTTGTTGTTGTTCTGAAATGTAGGCCTTGGGTTTAAGTCTGTGTCCTCTATAGATTCTATAATGTATACGTGTCTGACAATAGGATTATGGCAGCCATGAGTTTTGTGCACTTCGGTAAGAGGATGCCATTGTTTTTACTTCAAAATTACGAAATAGTAAGTCAACACATACACATACACATGTTCACCCACACACGCAATCGAGAAAAATAAAGGAAGACAAAAAAATATCGACCACGTGGACAAATTTCAATTGTATGCAAATGGGGCGGATTGTTGATTCCAGTATTGTGTAGTCCACAACATCCTCAACAACAAAGTTTGATAACAAAAAGTTATAAATATCAAAACGTTGTTTGAGTTATCATTCATCGAAGTGGACTCGGTAAGTTAAAGAGCTTCTATTTCATTAACTTAGTGAATATATTATTTGTGTTTCACTTTAGAAAAATAGCAGATCTGTCCCTGAGTAAAGTCACTGTCATTGAAGATATATATCTATTTCTATTTGTATAGATATAGATCTATAGGCTTTCTATTTCAAGTGAGTAGAATTGAACATCTGAACCTGAGTTTAATATATCAACATTTGAAATGCTAGACATTGAAGCTCTACATCTAGTTGTATATTACCATTGTAGCTTCACATTAGTAGAATGACAGTTCTGCATGACTGCATCTGATGACCAAATGAGATGTTGGTTATTGAGTTATTTGTTTTTAATCCCTGACATTTTTTTCTAGCTCTAATTTTTTGTTATTTCCCACCATTAGCTCCCACTTTTGTCAATGACTTATTTACTAAGATTTAGATCCTCCCGCGCCTTTTGGCGCATGAGGTGGCAAGCTGTCTCCACAGAGGTCGGAAATAAGTGACTTACACAGCTTATGCCTAGCTCAATCTCAATGATTTTAGGTCTTCCAAAAAAAAAAAAGGTGCTGCGCCATGTTATAGGTGGACGACCTTGTTTTGGCTTTTCTCGTTTCGTCTTCCAGATTATGACTTTGTTAAACTTGTTTCATCTTGTCTAAGGATCTTCATCAAAGTCAGAACCCCGACTCATAAACCTAAAATCACAAGTAATAAATTATGCATCATTTATTTTGGCTAGTAGTAAGACTACTTAGCTCAGGTTTGAGAGTGTCTTGCTAATTTTACAATAGCACGAGTGTCATTGTGTTCGATCCCCCTATCGGTCTAGTATTTTTTCTCTTTATTTTTCAATGACTAATAATCTATCTATCTATCTATCTATCTATCTATCTTTAAATATATATATAAATTTTAGTTGCTTTCAGACAATCCTTATCAGAATACAAAGGCTTTAACAAAAAGAAAAAGAATATTGTTATGATATTAAAATGTTGTCTTCGTGTCTGAAGTATTTTATATAGCTAAGCAGACCCAGACATGACCAACATATCTTGCAACACTCAGCACACATTCCTCAAATCTTGCAGGAAAATAATAGTCAATGTCAATGTGTGAGACAGGAGTGCAACTCCCTTGTAGTTGTAGATGAATTGGCTACCCATCTGAACTCACTGGAAAATATGTGTACTTTAATTTTCTAAAAATAAAATGATTTCCCATGTACCAAGGTGACCTAGCAACATGAGACTGCGTGTTGCAATAAACAAATTAATGTAACATACAATAATAAGCTGTTAGATTTTGTTATAGATTGGACACAGTAGGTCATACTGCCAAATGAAGAAATAGTCTGACGAATTGCAAATACAAGACTGACTTAGAATTATGTAATTTTACGTTGCTACGTAATGTTGATGGAATATTTCAAGCAGATCGAGCTATTTTGGGATTGTTTGTAATGGAAATTACTTACGATTATGGGTGGGGCAGGCGGTTCCAGTGATATCCGCTACCAATTCTAATAATCGTGACCCTACATAAACTGAGATGACCATTGGGGTACTATATGTAGGGTTAGTACTTAGTGTGCTCGCAAAGAAAATAAGACAAACTCTGAAACCGACACTTTGACTGACGTTCGAGTTTGAGAACTTTTGGGGACTTAATTCTGATTTATTTTTTTATATTATCCTAGAAATCCTTGTGAGTGAGGGAGGTTCAAATCTCTTGTAAAACCTCTGGACAAAAAACGTACAGGTAATCTCCTGACAATGGATTTGCCATCCTATTTTTAAAAATTTTATTCGGGATGGGGATAGAACAAATAACCCGGTAACCCAATCCAAAACGTCCGCCACGCGGTTACACACTGGGGGCCGTCAGAGCTGGCTTCTGGATTGGCGGTCCTTTCACGGATACTGTGGCATTACTAGTATAGAAATGTGAGGAAATTCTCCCTAGCGAACTCAGCCTTCGGCCGCTAATATTCTGTTCCGTTTACAATGCGCTATGTAATTGTCACGGCCGGTCTGGATAGCAATATGGTCGTAGGTATAGTTGAACCCTTGGACAGAACAGGGATTAAGAGATCTTGGTCCTGTCTATCAGAAGAAATCTATTCAGAGGGCCTTCAGACCCGATTCCCTACTGGACTTGATTAAAGATCACGCTTAAGCTTAGACAGGACACAAGGTCAAGGCTAGTCGCAGGAATGTGACTTCAAACGATCATGAGTGCAGGTTTACATCTAAAAGAATTAAACTCAAGGAAAGTCATTGTATTACATCTTAGTAATGTTTGACAGATCAATGTCACCTCCGCCGCATGTCAGATGATTTAGAGAAGATACAACACAAGTCTACCTCCTTAAATAACATCGTGACATAATTGGTACCTCAAACGTATTTGGCACTGTACACTTAGACGACTGCATCGTCATATTTGGGAACATTCCGACGGCTGTATGTGGCATACTTGGCAACGCCTCTACTATATTAGAGATATTTCACATCTTCCGACGACCTATCATAACCACTACTGGAATACCAACAATTATTAGCAACAACAGAGTAATTCAGCATCTTCAACGAAAGTGATAACTACTAAATGATCACTCAATTTCATGCTACTTTGCTACTAGAGATCTTGATGACAAGGTTAGTATTACCTTACGTCATTTTAAAGACTTTCGACTTAGAACGTCTGGTATATTTAATCACTAGCGACAAATCATTGTTTTACATCCTGCCTAAAGAAGCGCAACTACTATTTACTATCACTTACAAGTGAATACCATTATCATCGTATAATAACGATGGATAAGGTATTATTGAATCATTTTACTATTCTATATAAAAGCCAAATGCATATTAACTGACCTTAATTCAACTCTACTATGGATTTACGTCACTTATTAACAACTACAAGAATACATTCAACTAATTTAACATGGAAGTGAATTAAATTTTAATACTACAAGATTTTCTTGACATGGCCAAAGAAATAGGCATGCCTAAACCTGACAGAGTACGATGGGCAAAGAAATAAGCATGCCTAAACCTGACAGAGTACGATGGGCAAAGAAATAAGCATGCCTAAACCTGACAGAGTACGATGGGCAAAGAAATAAGCATGCCTAAACCTGACAGAGTACGATGGGCAAAGAAATAAGCATGCCTAAACCTGACAGAGTACGATGGGCAAAGAAATAAGCATGCCTAAACCTGACAGAGTACGATGGGCAAAGAAATAAGCATGCCTAAACCTGACAGAGTACGATGGGCAAAGAAATAAGCATGCCTAAACCTGACAGAGTACGATGGGCAAAGAAATAAGCATGCCTAAACCTGACAGAGTACGATGGGCAAAGAAATAAGCATGCCTAAACCTGACAGAGTACGATGGGCAAAGAAATAAGCATGCCTAAACCTGACAGAGTACGATGGGCAAAGAAATAAGCATGCCTAAACCTGACAGAGTACGATGGGCAAAGAAATAAGCATGCCTAAACCTGACAGAGTACGATGGGCAAAGAAATAAGCATGCCTAAACCTGACAGAGTACGATGGGCAAAGAAATAAGCATGCCTAAACCTGACAGAGTACGATGGGCAGAGCAAATGGTAGAATAATATGAAAAAAAAATAAACCAAGAAGAAAAAAAAGAGGGAATAGCCCCACAACGAACAGACTAGAATGAGGCAGAAGACATTTCTGCATGAGTGCTTAATGAAAGACAGAGAAGTAAAACTAGCTAGACCAACTTAAATCCAGCATCAAACAATGAACAATCTCGACAATGAGATGTTTATGAGACGAAGCGAAAACAAAACTGAAACCAATGAGCAAATAGTCATTTCGCAAACATACAGGCAATAATTACATCAGGACACACCAAACCCTTTTTCTAGTCATATGGCTGTTTCCAGAACAAGGACAAGAATTCTACAACATTTCTATTGGCCAAGCATAACGAAAGATGTAAAGAAGTACGCCAGTACATGTCATGTTTGTCAAATGAAAAGGCCTAAAGGTAGACACACTTAAGCACCCCTTCACCCTGCAGAACTTACAGACAAACCATTGCAAAAATTCGGCAAATACATTATTGAACCTTCACGTTGTGTAAGAAATGGTCTCATCTTGTAAACAGTAATGCAGCTGGTAACACAAAGATGGCCAATTCAAACGAAAGTAACTCTGATACTCTTAAACTCAACAATATAGCGGCAAACATATCAACAGAAACAACTGCTGCTGCACTATATTCATTAAGAGAAAGTCAGCAAGAAATTGCAGGGTTTTCTTTATTTGAAATCCTCTACGGGGCAATCCGAGAGGCCCTATGGCAGCACTAAAAAATCATTGATGGCACCAAGTCATAATACAACAGCAACAAAAACATTTTAACATGTCATAGACACAAGAAATATGGTCATACGAGCATGTCGAAAAGCTAAACAAGAAACAGCAAAAGCCAACATAGCGACTTAAAGAAGAGTGAAAACAGAACTTTGATAAAATCGCAACCATGAGATAAAGTTGTTTAATAAAGAACAGATAGATATGAATAAGTTTTTTATACAGTGGCAAGGTCTATTTTGAGTTATCATGATAATCACTGGACTACGAAATTGAAATCAACAACAAAGTGAAAGTTTCTCACATCATTATGGTACATAAATATAATGAAGAAATAGAAGAAAAGGAATAGGAAACCGTACAAGGATAAATAATAGTGATAGCAGTTCTTCAAGAAAGGGATTGAAAAACTCCCAAATCCAAATATCAACGCAAACAGTTTTATGGAAAGACAAAGTTTAACAATATGTCATCTCAAAGAAAGAAAAAAATATCACAATAAATAATTATTGAACCATCATCACCGTTGTTCCAGGCTAAACATAAGTTATACGACATGAGATCAATAGAACCACCGATAAACTAACGAGATAACGACCATATCCACTACCATTCCGATATAGAGACTTTCTATAACAAGAAATCATCCATCTACTACAATAAGAAATAACCTGAACATTCAAATTCACCCTACTCAGCTTCTATCGTACTTAACTTCACAGTTCTGCAACATCTAGAATGTGTGTGGGCTTAAAGACATCTCAATAAGATAACTCGTCTAGATTCATACCCTATCCCAAATCCAGAAGATCTCATCACACAATTTGCAAGAGCAAAATACTTTATAAAATTAGATCTTTCAAGAGGATATCACCAAATTCCAATAAAAGAACAATGTAAACCATATACAGCTACTGCGCTCGAACTTTTCCACTTCAGCTAGTCAATTCAATTCAACTAATCAATTCAATTCAACTAGTCAATTCAATTCAACTAGTCAATTCAATTCAACTAGTCAATGCAAGTAATACCTTCAATATATTACCAGTTCACCGTCAAAACCATACCAGGGAAGATAATGTCTTAGCATACAGCCTGTCAAAATGTGCTTAGATTAAATCGAAGTAGATGATATTTAATAATAATAATAATAATAATATTTATTGTCCGTATGGAAATTTGTCTTACAATTTGTGCATTACACCAAACAAAAAACATTATAACTATAAGAAACCAAAGTGTACATTCACATCAGACTCACTCATAATTTACATGTGACAAAGTTTATTTCATATTGTTCTTATTTAATGATTTGATTGCCAGGGGAACAAAAGAGTGTTTATGTCTGTTTGTCTTTGCCATCGGTGTCTTGTATCTCTTCTATGATGATAAAATCACAAAATCCAGACACAAAAGGTGATTCTTTATTTCGAGGATGATGTTAGCTTTTTTTTTATAGATGTTTGTCTCAAACAAGAGCAACACATCAACAATTCGGTCCAAGAAAAGACAATGTTTCGTACATAGATGACAAAGACATCGTCCACAAATTTTGGGAAGAACAGAACTAGAATCCACATTGTCTTCGAAACACGGATCCAATTTTACAGATTAAAATAATGACCCATCTTTTCAGATTTGGAAATATCATCACTCTCACAATTTTTTTCACTCCATTTGTAAGTGAGCTCCCTGTCTTGTTGGACATGTTACTAAACTTGTGTTTAAAATACCTGACCAAAAAATGTGGAGGAACAACTTCTGGATATAAACAGCTTCACAAAAATCGTCAAACACATACGCAAACACATACACGGATACACACACTAGTCATATATGTTTTAAATGCAATGTCAAGGATCATTGCTATTGAACAAAAGTCACATAAGGTCTTCAGGTGTTTGTACATATGAACAAGCTTCACTGTCTCATAGTCTCTCTTTAGTATATAGAATAAAGTAGGTCTCTATAAGTCATTTGTCTTCTCAGTCAGCTATTTTTCTTGTATGTTGTTATTGGTTTATATATATATTTTTTTAAAAGGTTGCCATACGTCACTAGTGAAGAGATATTTATTTAGTACAGCATAAAAATGGAGAAACGGGTTGCTGTGATTGGAGCGGGGTCATCTGGAATCACAGCCGTAAAAAATCTGGTGGAGGCTGGATTTAACCAAGTCGTCTGCTACGAAAGGCGAGATGTCATTGGTGGCCTGTGGTTTTATAAAGAAACTGTAAGTTTATTTCTCACATTGTGTGCTCTTAATTTCGGCTGTAGGAACTACCGTATTCAAGTAAGAATGTTAATACGATAGTATTGTAAAGAACAACTTCCTTTTGAATGACAGTATGTTGCTCAACTTTAGAATCTTTAACCTAATTCCAATAGTTACTCCACGTAATTTTAGAGGCGAAAAGAAAAAAGAGGGGGGAGATCCAGAGAGGGGCGGTAGGGGCGATCCTATTTTTATGAAGAAATCTTAGTTTGTAAACAAAATTAGTTGAATATCTATATAATATAAGGTACATATTGATGCTTTCACCCATTTGTATATTATGTCGTACACAGACTCTATCTCAAAATTTATCATTAGTAAATATAAAATGAAAAAGAGTTGTACCCACCTTCCGCCCATGGGACAAAGACATACTTTTTTCTTTTTTGTATTTTCGTTAAAATAAAAAAAAAGTCACTATATATATTTTTACTATAAATTAAATTCTTACATCGAGTCGCCCTACCCCATATTCTTTAATGCCAATATAATCATAAGCAAAAATTATAAAAAGGATCGAGGATTAACGTTTTCGCTATACCGCCCTCTCCAACAATACATAAATAAACAATCTCTAGTCATAAGTACCTCACTAGCAGAGTGGCTAGCGAGTCGGCACAAGGAGGCGTGAGTTTCGAGTTCATTCTCAGGTCGTTCTTTTTTTTTTTTTTTTTTGTAAGTGCTTTTACAAACCAATGACAGTAAATTGCACCCGGATATCACTTTCTTCTCCCCCCCCCCCCCCCCCCCATTTTCCCAACTTGTCCAGATAAGTGAGATAGTATCATAGTTTAGTGAGAAAGCTAAAAACATGAAATAACGCTATACAAAAACAATATGTAAAAGTATTATTAATCGCACATATTTTTTGTTGTTGGTCTAGATGTATTACAAATTTAATTACTTGACTGATAAAAACTAATTAATACAATTACAATTTTTTTTTAAAGTATTTAAACACTCCTTTATCTCACTTTCGGTCAGAGTGTTACAAGGTCACCTGTCTCGGAAGACAATGGATGTTGATTTGTTTATATTTGCATCTATATTGTTATTGCTACAGTAGTTACGCTGAGATGTTCTATATAATCAAACTGAATTTCCATTCGTTTGGACCAACAAAAATTATCTAATCTTATCTTTTATGTTTTATTGTTTTCCTTGTCTCTTTCACGACTAGGCGGCCCGATGGAATGACGAGGCATCTGTCAACAGGTCCACAGTCATCAACACCAGCAAGGAGTTCTTGGCATATTCGGATTTCCCAATGCCGGACTACTATGCGAACTTCTGTCACAATTCTGATGTAAGAAAATCTTTAGATTCATTTTTTTAATAAGCTGCAATTACGGTCCAATCTCGGCCTCCCATATTTTTATTATTAAATACACATCATATAAAATTTAGACCTTATGATTATTAATAGACATTTGAATGTTGCGTGGAGACATTACACCTTGATGTAATCCAACCAAGTAGCTAAAATAGTGTTATAACTATTATGGCTACGCGTGTAGAGGTAGCCATTGTGTAATCAGCTGACACATTTTAGACAGGCTTGAGTACTGCGGGCTTATTCATGTTAACACTTTCCGTGTAAATCACCTGTAATATGGTCATGGGAATATCTTACCAAGGTCTAGAATTTCTTTAATTTTTCTAAAGGTCGATTCGTTCCGGTACAGTTCAGTACAGCAAAACAGGTCAATACAATGAATGTGTTGTCCAGTAGAGTTAAGTACAGAAGCTTGATCATTGGCATCGAAGAATTTGTACAGTCGGTATATCGTGTTGCCAATTGTACACTAATGGCTGTTAATTAATTAGACTTATTATTAATGAATCGCGTTATTTGGAGCCTGAGTTGTCAAGTTCTTGGTTAGGTTGTGTCGTTTTGTGCAGTGTTTGCATAGAGCTTAAAGGAGAAATGTAGCAATATGGTTACATATGACTCATTTTTTTTATTTAAAGGGCCGGCCATAACAAAATAACTTTACTTTACGAGCATTGTGTTTATCGAAGTCATACAGTCAGTATATTATACAAATTCTTTTTCCTACATTGACCACGCTCATTAGAAAGAATTCCAAAATTGTTCAATCTATTTTCGTGAATTTTTAATCTTAAGTAATCTTTGATTAGTTTTAGGCCTGAGAAGCTTCTTTCACCAGATGCCACTGTTAATGCTATTGTTAAAAATATTCTGAGTGCAACAAAGTAGTTTGTGGAAACAGTGTGTTTTTCATTAGTGGACAGATAAGCTAAAATTCTAACGGGGTTTGGCTTAAAGATTCCATTTCATTTGCAAATTCTCGCCTAGATATATCTGCCGACTGTTCTAAACATGACGTCAATGCTTGCTCGAGGTTCACTGTAAACTTTCGTTTGTCACCCCACTGAAGGCTATTTAAGCTGACAAGAAACCCAAATAGATTGTAGTTTGATTACAGCTTAATGTTTACATCTCGACTGCAGTATCTACAATTCTCTTGAAGCAATTTATTCTTCTTCAGCATTTCCAGGTTTGAAGTTTTCCACAGACGTACCTTGCCCCTAACGAACGTTTTGCTCACTACGCCTCTGCTTTGCTGTATCAAGCATCTGAGAAACCCATATTAGTGCGTGGCCAATAAAAGTGCGGGGCCCACTGCTGCCGGCCTTTTAATATCCCTTCACAGTTTGCAAAATAAATTTTCTACATAAAATACGATGATAGCGTCTATATCAATTCGTTGATCAACAGCAATCAGGCGCGTGCACTGTGTAGTCTGTTTATCAAAATGTAAAGCTTTATTAAAAGGTAATATTAACTGCTCAATACGGATAACGAAACAAATATTCGCTGCATCTTTAGATGCATAATTTGTACATTCGTGCCCTTTAACCTTGTGTTTTCTTTAAGTGTCTTTTGTTTTTTAATAGAATTTAATTTTTTTGTGATATTTTTTTTCCTTTATAGATAGAAGAATATTTTAAAAAGTATTGTAAACATTTTGGTATTGACAAATACATCAAGTTGAACACCGAGGTTTTGAGCCTTAAGAAACACAGATCATATGAGAGGTAAATGTAATATAACCCATGCATACTAATAATTACTATTATCTTTACTTTTCTGTAAAGCGAAATCCTGGAACGCACAATGCACTGTGCGATCTCTTTATATTCTGTTTTTGGACGCTGAGTGGAGAGGGTATTTGGGATAAGGTTTCCACTCTGCCTACCAATGACAACTTGTTTCATGTCAGATCTTGATTTTATAATTCACGCTCTTCGATGGATTCGTTGACCATCATTTACAAGTGAGCCCTCGCTGTGTAAAATATAAAAGACATTTAAAGATACATTAAAAAATCGCAGAAATCTTGATACTTTAACTATGATGTAGATCGTATCCAAAAATAACTGAATTGACTAAATGTTGATTTCATTTATAACTAAACAATTGAAAGAAGATGACAATCTTTAGGTTATTGTTTTGCTTTGGCAACAGACGCTAAGAAAATGGATGTTTAGAATTAGTCTCGGTGAAAACAAAATGATTGACTTACGGAGGCGTAACAAGCAATTAAAACAAAAACAATAATCAAGCTGAGAAAAAGTAGTCCAAGTTGCGATATGTTAAACAAGATAAACGCAGAGAGAGAGAGAGAGAGAGAAAGAAAGAGAGAGAGAGAGAGAGAAAGAGAGAGAGAGAGAGAGAAAGACTTGGTTGTACACTTATTGACCCTCATGTTACTAATTTAGCAGATTATTTCATTCCTAGTATTGTCCGGGTGATGAAATAACAGGCAGACCAAATTAATCATTATCATATATTTTAAAAGTCTCCTATGTCTTTTTTTTTAGCGGTCCCCGAAAGGGGAATAGACGCTATTAGTTTTGTTTAGTCTGCCCGTCGGTCCGTTTGTCTGTTCCGTTTAGATCTCGAAAACTAGAAAAGATATTGAAAATCCAGTATCATTATATTTAGACCTTTCAAAGTTATAATGCAACGGCTACTTTCTTTTCTTCGAAAGCGAGAAAATTAATTTTTAAAATCAGCTAGTTTTTTTCTTTAAAATACACCATTTTTACAACTATTCGCCATTAAAAGTAACAAATAAGGGATGTTATTTAGTAAGGTAGATGACTATCTACCATATTTTTAACACATTTATGCAAATGGTTTTAGATTTTTTGTAAAAAAAAATTCTTTTATACAAATATATAGTTAAGGTAAGGTAAGTCATATTTACTACTAAATTTACAAAAAAAAAATGTTTACTTTTATTATTAAAGAGAAAAAATCTATTTAATATACATATAAGTGGAACATAATTTAATACAACGATTATCGCATCAACTGTGGCGCATATGTCGACAATTAAAAGCGTCACGAAAGGATTATATGTATAATTTATTTTACGAAAATGTTTTTTTTTTCTTAAGGCTTTTCCTGAGACTTTGAATAAGAGATTGACCCTTTACAAACAATCAGATCAATTAGATAATCCTTATATGACATCAGTTCACCTAGCCCTTGGTCTGCTGGACCGATAGGGCACCACGCAAGATCTGTCGATTTGCTTTTGATCGAATTCTGATATTCTTTCTGAAAATATTGAAACTTTTCAGGGTAGACCACTTCGGGGGCCGATTTTGAGTTTGTATTTCCACACAAACTCTCTTTGTAAGCTTGTTTTTTTTTTAAGTACACTTAATGATTGACCAAAGTCAGATATCTAGGTAGATAGTTACTGTAGTAATGTTGATCAGAGATGTGTGTCTGGCATTAGTGTTAGTTCAATTATTATTATTATAGCTTTTATATAGCGCTACTTTCATGCTTATAGCATGCTCAGAGCGCTTTGGTCCAATCTCATTTGTGGACCGGTTGGGGGGAGGGGGGTATCTATGAGTTGGTTTTCCGTGCGCAACTCTGCCCGAGTCAGGTGTCGAACCTCGAGCCCCCTTCTAAGTTCAAGCGCACTTAGCCTCTCGACCACGCTTCCCATGCGGGAAACTAATTCAAGGCAGGACTAAATGTTGAACCGAAATTTAGATCCTATAAACTATAAATAAATATGTTTGTATGTCTGCTTCTCTTTTTAGCACAGGAAAGTGGGAAATTCAAGTCAAAGATCATTCCACTGGAAATGAAAGCCTGGAAGACTTTGATTTTGTCATTGTGGCCAACGGTCACCATGGAGAGCCAATCTTACCAAAATTTCCTGGACTCGAGAACTTCCAGGGAGTTGTAAGTAGTTGAAGATGTTCTTTGATTTGTGTTCAATAGGAGTCTGGACACATCTGTCTTTGTAGCTTTTTATCAAACAGTGAATTTTAAAATTAGTTTTCTATTATCCATTCCTCGAAATCAGTAATTTATTACGTGGATTTCTCTTTGATAAAAATAATAATGATAAAAAAAAGTAATAGTAAATAAGACTGCTTTATTGGACAAGTTGTGACATGGATTCTTTTCTCAAATGAAAACAGCAGCAGCAACATTCACATAAATAGAGCTGACCCGTCCCCTAGTCAACAAGAAGCGATAATACAGTCTAAACGAATTAGGAACGGACAAATTTTTTTTTATTAACATTCACTTCGAGTCTTGTTTGACAGAAGACGCCCAACTTCGCGACGACTTTACGTAGTTATAATGGAGAAGCTGGCAGTTGTCCTCAAAGATCTTCCCGACTTTGCTGAGGCATAATAATGAATATGTAATGATAAATATGTTATGAAAATGATTTTGGAGATTATAGCAAACCATTGTTTTCTCTTCAGACTATGCATTCTAGAGATTACAAAGACGTCCGCTCCACGAGCGGTTCTCGGGCTGTTATTGTGGGCATCGGAAACTCTGCAGGCGACATCTCAGTTGAACTGGGCAAGTGCATGAAGGTAAAGCAATCTATGAAATGTGTGACCATGTGACATAAACCGCTTAGCTACCTAACAAAGGTATTTGGGTTCAACTTTCAATGAAGGCAAAGTATTTTAACGATGAATTATGTTTGCTGAGCGCAGCACTGAAACCTTCATTCTGATACTCCATGCTCCCAAAGTCCACAAAAGTTATTGCACCGGGCGCGAGTTGTAATTTACTCCTTTGCGTGTTTGTCCGGGCTTCACTGACAGTTGTTAACGAGAATAAACAGTTATTGCAAAATTTAATCAGTTAACTCATATTACTGCACGACAAATTGAATCTGGTCTAGCATTTATGGATATTTATGACGATGTAATATGGGTTACATAACGAATCAGTAATATGGCGTAATACAAGATGGCCCAAATGTAAGTTTAAGGGTTGCCCAAATGTAAGTTTAGTTTTCGTAGATTATTTATTTCAGAATTCGACACTAAAACAGTGGGGAATTCATTAAGCTAGCATAAAATAATAAAACAAATTACAATCAGCAGGGAAAACGCTGTGTATATAAGTTAGAATTATACTATGAGGAATGTTTTATATTGGTATTACTAAGCAAGTAACTATAACCAATGGAAATGTAGCTCAGTAACTAAACCTACTTTTGGGCCAGCCTCTACAGACCATTACTCAAATCACTAAATATTCATGCATAATATAATAGTGATAATTACAATTTACCGCCTGCATCGAAGATAACAAGTCACCAAGCATCTTGAACAGCATGTTTCAATTTGCATCAGTTGACAGAAATCTTTCAGTCTCTAAGCTAACACCAAGAACCGACCCCAGCTGGTTTCCTAAAAAAACAATAAGACTCATCCCTCTGTCTTCACCTTTCTGAAAGACTATTCACAGAACAACGGCGAGACGGCCTGCTCAACCACGTAACTCATACAGAGACATACAAATAGATCAACTTGACAGAGCTCGGAGACCAAGAACAGCATCGCCCCACGAAGGGACGACACATAGCGCCAAAAATGCAAGCAACAGCTTTGAGCTAAAAGTTAGAAGGAAGAATGAATGAAGTTTGACCATAACAAGAATGCGAAAGATATTGGCGTGCTAAATTGTGTAGATACGCATGACACGCGCCGAGTCTAATAGCAATGAAAGACGTGCTAAACAAAAGAAATTCTGAACAAGAACAAGAAGAATATTAAAAAAATACTTTTCATTAGAGACAATTATACATTTTGTAGAGAGATTATTTGGTTCTTAATGACTAACTAATGTCAGGGGGCTTCTATGTTTTACATTTTTAAATCTAGGTGTTTCTAAGTTTAATTTTATATATTCTGGGTATTTTCAAATTTATTTTTGGTGTCTCTAGGTGTTTCTAAGTACTAGAAGTGGAGCCTGGTTTGAGTTCAGACTACATCCTTCTGGACTGCCTTGGGATTATTACTATCACAACAGATTAGGACATTTTCTGAGACAAATTCTACCACGTTCCTACAGGTAAGCTACGTCACTTTTACCAATCGAGCACCAACAATGTTCATAATGTCTCCTCCTTCCACGCTTCCACACGGAGCTCCGTGTAACAGTAAAAAAAAAAAAGCTTAAGTTTGTGTCTTTTAATAATTAATTATGTATTAATATGGAGGAGCTAAGGCGGGTGGTATAGCGCTTGGCTTCCGAACGAGGTGTCCCGGGTTCGAAGCCTGGGATTTTTTAATTTTGGGATCTTAAGGGCGTCTCTGAGTTCTCTCAGCTCTAATGGGCACTTGACATGAGTTGTGTAAAAGTAAATGCGGAGGTCGTCGTGCTGGCCACATAGCACCCTCGTTAACCGCGGGCCACAGAAACAGATGACTTTACATCATCCCTGTTCTACTTACCGTGGAGTTTGAAAGGGGAACTTACTTTTACTTATATACAAATATTGGTGTAACTCTAGGGTAGGCACTTAACGAAAAGGCATGCAACTCAACACAGTTTAACAGGAAATAATAGTTGTGTTTATTCACTAGGGTTAACACTTAACATCCTTCAGCTTCCTTAGAGTCTTATTACTAAGTATACCAGTCCTTTCCTACTTAACCCGAATGTGAACTAACTACAGCCTTCCCCGCTTCGCTCCAGGTCCCTACTACAACCTTCAGGCAGCACAAAAGTTGGCCTCTTAGTTTCCCAAACATTCAGACTCTTCAAAGTTCCTGATGCACTGTTATTCTCTCCATTCTAGTGTCTTCTTGTTTACGTTCACTAGTGCGCTCGTGCGCACCTCAAGCACTGGTGCAAGGCAGGGTTACAACAATATAAAAAAAATGTTTGTTTTGAATAAACATTGAATTTTGTTTCATTCTATCGAATGTCAGCTAAGGCAAAATTGCGCCTAAGCAGGTCTTTAAAGTGTTTCCGTGAGATACCTCTGTTAAATCGACCACCTTTTATCTTACCAAAAAAAAAAAGACTGCCTTTCGCATACGTTCGTCCCCAATGCGGGATACGTGCCCTGCCCAGCGTAACTGTCAGACTATAAAAAGTCCCTCTATACTGTCCATACCGGCGTTTGCAATGAGATCGCTGTTTGTTGTGCGGTTTTGACACCGTATATCCATGATGGAGCGCAAGCTTCTTTGGTGAAAGCGCTCAAGTAGTCTTAGTTTCTTTCTGCATAATACCCATGTCTCAGATCCATATAGAAGGGTTGAGAAAACCACCGCTTGGTAGACATTAATTTTTGTTGGCAGGCGGAGCGATTTATTCCGCCAAACTCTCGCCTGAAGAGTCCAAAAGCACTACTGGCCTTGGCCAGATGGTTATCAACTTCCATTGAAAGCCAGGCGTCATTTGATACTATGCTTCCTAGGTGTGTGAAATGGTCTACCACGTCAAGGGGCTGTCCATTTACGGTGAGCAATGGGACTGAGTTATTGGGAGACTTCTGGAACATGACTTCTGTTTTCCTGAGGTTTATAGATTAACCGAAAGAGGCGGCAGCGTATGCAAATTCGTTGACCGCGTTCTCTCTCTCTTTCTCTCTATATACACATTTATATATATATATATATATATATAAAGTAAACCAAATTATCACCAATGATAAGCGTGCTTAGAAAAAGTTCTTATTAGTTCTTTCAACGCTGAATCGTTACATGTTCCTCTGTAAAGTTTCCCTTTAAGAGCAAGAGATCTATAGGGCAGATGATGTAAAGGACTTTTGTTTCTGTGGCCCACGGTTAACGAATGTATCATGTGGCCAGCACAACGACCAACCGTCTTTACTTTCCCCAACTAATGTCAGGTACCCATTGGATCTGGGTGGACTCAGAGGTGCCCAAATATCCCGAAATTAAAAATCGCAGTCTTCACCAGGATTCAAACCCGGGATCCCGGTTCGGAAGCCAAGCACTTTACCGCTCAGCCACTACGCCTCCAAAGCAAATTATTCAATCTATTTTAAATTTATTTTGTCTATACCGTATCTCTTCCCCATCAACTATAGCTCAAACCAATTGGTCGCTGGCTGCCGCACTTGATATATGAGACACCGATTCACCTATATTGTTAAAAATAAAAAAAAATAAACTAAAGTAATATTTTCACACCTTGCGATCTATGGAAGAGATGAGTCATCTGTTTCAATGAATCTATGGCCGATAATAATGAGGTTGTCATGGGGCCGTCAACAATCTTTACTTTCCCAGAGGTCAGAAACCTATCAGAGTTGGTTAGACTCATAAAATGTCAGATACCTATCAGAGTTGGTTAGACTCATGGAATGTCAGATTCCTATCAGAGTTGGTTAGACTCATGGAATGTCAGATTCCTATCAGAGTTGGTTAGACTCATGGAATGTCAGCTTCCTATCAGAGTTGGTTAGACTCAGGGAATGTCAGATTCCTATCAAAGTTGGTTAGACTCAGGGAATGTCAGAATTCTATCAAAGTTGGTTAGACTCAGGGAATGTCAGATTCCTATCAAAGTTGGTTAGACTCATGGAATGTCAGATACCCTCAGAGTTAGTATGCTTCTGGACGTCATAAATACCCAGAATTTTAAAATTCCACCATACACCGATATTCGAAACTGAGTCGCCCAATTTGAAAGCCACTACCACTACGCCCCCCTCCCCCAACAACCAAAGCTCTTCAACATCGTTCTCATCTCTCTTCAGAAATTCTAAGGTCAAGGATAAATTAAAGAAGAGGTTTCCTCACGACCTCTTTCATCTGACCCCAGACTTTGAGCCAGACGATGCCAACCCGACTATAGCTGATGATCTGACAGACAAGATAGCATCAGGAAGAGTTGTCATCAAGCCAAACATTAAATCATTCACAAAGAAAGGTTTGGCCATAAAGTTATTTTATAAAGTAAATACTTTCTGTAACATATATAAGTGTTTTATCTGGGAAGATTTTTTTCCACTATGACATTTTCTGTTTGAAGTTTGACTGTCTCAGAGATGACCAACTGTAGAGAAATTTAGCTGAACTTTATAAAGATTATATACGGGCCTTCGCAAGCTACGTACACAATTAAAAAATACAAGAAAAAAAAAACAACAGCAAACTATATCTAAGAGAAAGAAATCCCGATTTTATAACCATATCTCTCAATAATACAGAATTTTTTCCCTTTTTCAATATCAAAGAAAATAATTAATTATCAATAATTATTTTACTAACTGGCTAACTTTGTTGTTATCTGAGATAAACCGTGCAGTGGCTTCCAGATCAGGCAGTTCCCGTATAGTTTTTCTTCTATAGGAAGGTTTTGGGGCCAGAGTCTTGTTCGGGCCTCTTCATATAATATGCAGCTTTGAAGGACTTGGCCAACTTTCTCTGGTGATGCAGGGCAGGTTTCGCTCGTCCCGACGTTTAGCTTCACTTTCTTTGAAGACTCTAAAAAAAAATAATTCTTTGAACATTATTCCAGGTGTTATCTTCGAGGACGGCACTTTTGAAGACAACATTGATTTGGTAGTGTTCGCTACTGGCTACAATATTGTCTACCCCTTCATTGTAAGTATCTTGCGTTTAGAGCTAATATATATATATATAATGGAAAATGCATTTCATGGTGACATTGGCATTAATTTAGACGTGCTAAGTGGTAGCCAAATGTTATAGCATATATTCCCACTGTAAAAATTGGTGTATAAATAATTAAATAAGAAATAAGTATAAAATTAAAGAGGTGGACTACTGTATTCATATGATGTATACAAACCGACGTAAAAGTACTATTGGACTTATTTCTCTTCTAAAAGGACAAAGAACTACTGAATGTGCAAGACAATAAAGTCAGTATGTACCTGTTGATGTGGCTGCCAGAACTTACAAAGAACACTCTTGCCTTCCTTGGATTGTGTCAGCCAATCGGCTCCATGTTTCCAATCGCTGAAATGCAGAGTCGCTTTATAGCAAAAGTCTTCAAAGTAAGTTAAACATTGAGGACAAATTATTTTTTAAATGTTTCGTCTTCTGCTTCATGTCCTTTCGGTTTAGTTATGCATTGAGCAGAAGAGTTATGGTTTTTAGGTTTGCTGTGGACTTGCCATGGGTAGCTTATGCTCTAGGCCAGGGGTGCTCAAACTGTAGATAGCGACCCCTTTGGGAGTCAAATGACCATTTATTAGGGGTCGCCTAAGACCGTGGGAATTTAATTTTTTTTTCTTTTCATCAGAAGTTGTTTTTTTTTTGTTTATTACGTTTTTAACGTGCTGGACCAAGTATATTTGTACCGTGCTTGGTATGCATTGACATGTGTATTATCGAAGGAAAGGGACATTACTTACTTATTACTGCACAAATTATGAAACGATCGAAAAGCATCAATAAAATAAACTAAAAAGGAGGGGGGGGGGACAAGTGCGTCATGTGTAATGAAGTTTTCTCTGCCATATGTATGAGGCCGAACAAACCTCCGAGCTTTGCCGATAATGACGTATTTTACTTTTGAAGACTAATAAAATCAAGAACTCTAGAGACTTGAAACTCAGGCGGCAGGTACCATTAATTAAAACATATCAGTCCTTTAAGCTTTTTAATTGCTGGCTTTCAATTAATAATGTCAGAGGCCAAAGACATGGCTCGAATTATGATTGGACCCGAATTCTTAACTAAATTTAGTGTATTTTCATTAACTAATGACAATGCTCACAGGAAAAAAGTTGAAAGGTCTGCTGATATTATCAATCAGGTAATTCATAAAATATGATATCTTATCCATTTCCAATATTTGGCATCTAGGTTGATGAATCTACAGTTGTTTAAATTGTTCACAATTACTGGTTTTCCTAAGATATATACATAATAGCGATTATTAAGATTAGTTTCTATCAGTGGCGTAGCTACCAATGTGCGGGTGGTGCGGGCCGCACAGGGCACCAAGTGAAGAGGGACACCAAAATCCCCCCAGTGTGTATTAATTTCCTATTTTCCTATTTTCAGTAAAAACAGCTAATTGTATGGACAAGATCAAACATAAACTACTGCTTTTAAACATGAACTAACGATTTATAAACTAGTCATGTCGCTATTTTGTTTCATCTTCTCAATTATTTCTTCCATACAATGTAAGCTATAGAACAGTTTGAATCTAATTTACTAGATTTATTTCGGACACACGGTACATGTTGTTACTACACTGATCAATGCTCTGTAATATAAAGAAGAAGAAGAAGATAGGCCAACCTTTTTTTTTTTTACTTCATTGTTTAGTCCATTGGTTTAATCTAGATATTGAGTTTACAAATATATTTCTAAACTCAAGCTCTAAACAATTGTCTTAGTTTATTCATTTCTTTATGATTCTTTATAGTTTAATTTTGGAAATAATTCTATTGTAATGTCAATATTTTTAAATAAGCTAACCTTTGTTTTCTACGAGGTTTTTTTTTTAACTAACTAATTAATTGTAATACTGTAACGTAAACAATATGATGAACAATGCTCAAGACTGACTAGTCTGGCTGGCGCCTCAAAACCCTTTAAGCTCAGACGGAGAAATCGGCATCTCTGGTTCTGTCCGGTCTGGGTAGACTATAAGGGCCCCGTGCCCAGATCTATCGGGGTCCCTCATTACCGACCCATCGGTATGGCAGAAAAGTGTAGCTGATGCCAAGTTTTGGAGTATGGCAGGCGTTAATCGCCTCTTGGTGGCTCCCTCTTGCCCTATAAAGGACATGTTTATTTGTGGGGCCGGCATCTAGTCCACGGAGGGCAAGTACTAATTCTTCTAATAGAAATTCTATCAGTGTAGAGCCCAGCTGATTTTGACAAATTGGCCGCAATGTGGAGGAACGATCGCACTTTTATGCGGTTCCTCTCTCTCCACTGTTGCTCTAAGATTGTGGTGGGTAGTCTAGAGTCATAGCGCTCATAGGCCGTAAGTACCGCCCTCTTCCTCCTTAAATGTAAAGGGGCCACGTTTGTTAAGATTTCAGTAGCGTTTGTTGGGCTTGTTCGAAAGGTGCCTCAAATGAACATGTGATTGTACTCGGTCGAGTGATTCGAGGGCAGTTTTACTAGCATATACTTGAACTGTATAGCTGTACTCAATTTGTGATCTGACTGCCCCTAAGTACAATGTTTCGTGGCATGTAAGCTTTGGCACCCCTCTTGTGCTGGCCAGCTTTCTTAGTAACGCTAACTTCTCCGAGGCTTTTCTTTCGACTTCCTGGACGTGCTGGAACATTGACTACTTTCTATCCAGGGTTACCCCTAGATATTTTGACGTGTTTTCACGTTGGAGTCGCAGCCCAACGAGTTGAAGCTCTAATGGACCCTTAAGAATGTCGATCCCTAGGCTGAACAGGGACCAGGTCGTTTTGGAAACGTTTATCTGGTTCTGTCATTTGTGGCAATACGAGGAGATGGTTTGGCGATCTGCTCGTAATGCCGCCTGTATTTGGTCGGCTTTCTTCACGGTTGACCAGAGGACAATGTCATCCGCATAAAACAGTTTCTTTGACCGCAGTGAGGTGCGTTTCATAAATTTCTTAAGTCTAAAGAAGCATCGAGACAATTTCAAGTCACATCATTGCCAGAGTCCACCGACTATAGGCGAGCTGTTAATGGGTATGAATTAACTGAACAATTAAAAGCAACAAAGCAAGATGAGACGGTTATCATTGAATCCAAAAAAAAAAATGATGAAGCCGACATCCTGAAAAGAAGAAAATACTTCAATACCGCAGGTTCTAGAGACTAAAGGACAGCACACAAGCATGTCTTTAGTACACTCCTCAAAAATTCATACTGAAGAAGCTGAACCATCAGACAGTGTAAACAATACAGAAAGCAGGATAATAAACTCTAGACTGAACGACATTGGAGATTGGCCTGATATCACAGATAATATTCGCATACACCTTGTCACTCAAGGATCTGGAACAGTCCAGCGTATGGACAGTCAATTCAGAGAGGCGTATAGACATCAAGAATCAGCAAAAGGAAAGGCTAGAAAGCTTTCAAAGGCTTGGTTTTTCGGGCAAATGTCAAACGGCGAGAAAGTTCCTAGAAAGGGGATGTGTTATTCGCCCAAAAAAAAGAATCCTTATTTTGCTTCCCCTGCACACTCTTCTCAACAACATCAAGTACCAAAACTTCATTTAAATCCAAAGATGGATTCAATGAGTGGTGGAGGTTATCCCCGAAAATAGAAAAACATGAGACTAACAAAGCTCACATTTAGTCATCGCTTGTTTGGAGGGAACTTGAATTTCGCCTTAGAGTAAGGAACAATATTGACAACAAGGCCCAAGATTTGATTATACAAGAGACGAAAACCTGGAGAGTTAGTAAAATTACTATCAAAGTACGATACACTCTTGAGGGAGCATGTGCTTCGAACTAAGCTTTGTTCCAGACCGAATACATACATGTCTCCACAAATACAAAATGAATTTATTACAATATTGGGGGATCACGCTAAAAAACAAATCATACAGCAAGTATACAAGCCAAGCATTTCTCTTTTATTTTTGACAGTACACCTGACATCTCAAAGCTGGATAAAATTTCCCAAATTTTACGGTATGTAGTCATGGATAATGCAGGTTCGTGAGTCTTTTGTTGACTTCGTCGACACAAAGGACAAGCATGCTGTTGGAATCACTGAGATGATTCTAGAGAAATTGCGTTCGAATGGCTTAGACATAATGGACTGCAAGGATCAAGGCTATGATAATGCTGCGGTCATGAAAGGTCATTAAGGTCATGAAAGAATTAACAATATTTGATTAATGAAAACGAAAACATATTATTTTGAACAAAAAAGTAAGGTTTTGCAACGTTATTAATTAGTTGTTATTTTTTTGGGCGGAGGGGCATCAGGATGAGGTACCGCACCAGGCATCATATACTCTAGCTACTCCACTGGTTTCTATGCAAACTTCTTGAAATGACGTAATGATCATTTGGAAAAAATATTTGTGGTGCCTGCACAGATGCTGCTAGATTTAAATGTCTGGTACAGAATGAGTCACCATAAGAATGCATCGTAGCTCACTGTATAATTCATTGATATATACTAGCAACAAAGATTCTGCCACAGGCATTACATCATTAGCAAGGCAGCTAATTATGATTTCTCTTCAATGTCAGTTACAGCATTCTGAACCTATTGTTTGCAACCATTCTGTTATATTTCATAAATAAAAACAAGCTCAACCTTCGTGCTTTATAGTGTTGATGTAAAAATAGACAAGAGTGTAGTTAAAGTTTACTGTGTCAATAACTGTACTTTTTCAAAGCTTTTCAATTTTTTTTTAAAATTATTATTTACGTATGCAACATGGATATTATAAACCCGCATTAAAAAAAGCAACTGAAGCGTAAGTTTATTTTACATTAAATAAAGCTCTGGCTATATGATCAGTCTCTAAGAATGGAATTAACATCAGTGATCTACATATTGATTACGATTTCATAACATTAGCTAAATCACATTTACCTAGGCTTATGAACGAAAATTTATGGATGGGGGGTTGCCGCCAATTAAAAAATTGTATTAGGGGGTCGTGGAGCTAAAAGGTTTGAGAACCGCTGTTCTAGACTTCAGAGAATACTTTTGACCCTCCCTATCTCCAGTAGGATGGCTGTCTAGTAATGTGATATGCGGACTGGACTGTCGTTCAGTGGTCTCGATGGTCTTCAGTTGGAACTTTGCCCTCAGCCATCCCCGCTCGTCCAGTAAATAAGGTTTAGGCTAGGATGTAATTATCTTCAAATTCTTTGTATCTAGGATATATGTAATGATTCATGGATGCGAAGCTAATCCAATGCTTGGCGTTTCATGCACAAATATTACTTTGTGATTAACATTATATTTTTACTTGCTAATAAAGTCTAGACGTCAATAATTAAAAAATGTAAAAAAAAATAAATAAAAAAAAGAGTTAGTTTTATATGAAAAACATTCGACGGATCCACCCATGGAAAGACAATTCAAGTGGACAGAATAGTGTCTATAGTCTTAGCGCAAACATTCTTTATATGGGATCCAACTTCTTGCTGAAAATCGTGTCACAAATGTATACTAATGCCATAGGAATGCTACCTGTCACGTTGATAATAATATACTAATAGTCTTCAATACTTAGTTATCATGGTCTTCTTAAAATAGATTTGTGATAAATCTTCTGTTCTCGTTCCAGGGTGAGATTGTGCTGCCCTCTAAGGAAGACATGTGCAAGGAGATTTGCGCAAGGACTAAATGGCAGAGCAGCATCTATCATGATTCTCCTAGAAATACGATCCGAGTGCCCTGGCTCCCCTATTTGGACCAGCTCGCCAAAGCAGTGGGTTGTAAGCCTAACATGTGTAAGTGAAACTGCTTCATGGTGACTTTGAATGTTAGCGATATGTTTTCTTGCTGTGTTGTCACACGATTTGGCTGGATATTTATTGTTCTATTCACCTTAAAAGTGTTGCTATTTTTCAGCTTGTATCTTACTATAGAAGTAACATTAAGGGGAATATTTATTCACGTACTCTGACCGATACCTGGCATTTTTGGTGGAAATTAAGGGCAACCAAGTAACTTGGACAGTTTTTCTGCAAAATCAGTGGCGTAGCCTCCATGGCTAGAAGGGGTTCAATGACCGAACCCATGACCATTAAATACCCACAAGAGCACTTTTTGAAAATTCAAAAACAAAGTGTTGAATGTAACAATGTAAATGTTTTGAATTCTAAAAAAAAAAAAAAAATTACCCAGCGTCCATTGTGGTATTTTATTTCTGATATAAATATTATAGGCTTACAAATATAAAAGATGAGTTACATCAAATCGATGTTAGCCTTTCTATTATGATGTAACAATCCTACATTTGGCGGCTGTCGCTAATATTTAAAATTTGAAACTTGCGTGACACGAATGATTAAAACAATTTCTTATCTATGTGATCTATTTGACTTTTAAGTATGATCTAGCGTTTACATGTTTTATAGTACTTTAGATAAATACTGCATTCCTCATTAATCTTTGGACTCTAAGGGTCTTATATATACTTAGGATGTTAACACAAATCAGGCCTACTTTATGTTCTCTATAGGGTTAAAAATTCAAGCGATATTCATCGGAGGAAGAATTTGACTAATTGATATGCTTTTCTGCTTATTGTGAAGTCTAAAAGTGTGAACGCAATCAAAGTTTGTCAAAAATGACAGAAGCTCAGCTTAAAAGCAGAAAAATTTTGTCTTCAAAAGGATCTCGATCATGGAGGCCACCAAATTCACTTCGCCTGGGGCCTCCAATTATCAAAGGCCGGCACTGGAAAGGAGAATTACAATAACAACCTCTCGCGCTTTCATTTATTACTATATTTTGTCAAATCCTTTATGATAAAAAACAACACCTGTTTAATCATCTGGTCACTTGTCTGGTCACTTAAATAGTCAAAAGCTTTGACTTACAAATCAGAGCATCTTTTACAAAGCAAGCATTGTCCATGAAACTTGATCATTTTAGCGTTTAGAAAAGATTTCATGATCCGTAGTGCTACTTCCTGTACCTAACTTCTCATATAAAAATGTATCTTAAATAGACAATGTCAAGAGGACACACAATGTGATATAAATTTAGCTCTCTTGTTGACATTCTTTCAAGGACAAACAGTTTGGCCATTCCTGGCAAACACTGAAATCAGTTTTGAAAAGATGTTATTGTGACATTTAAAGAACCTATGATCTGAAGTCTTCATTATTGACTTTCTCGCTTTTAGATAAACTCCTTGTCACTGACCCACGCCTGTTCTGGAGATTGCTAACTGGACCAGGAGTTTCATACCAGTACAGACTTGAGGGCCCCAATGCCTGGCCAGGCGCACGTCGCGCTATATTTACAGTGGTAAGACGTTGGGCATTTCTTTATAGAAATATTTCATCTAAGTCATAACAGACTGTTAATATAACAATGTTAAGAATTATGTTATAAAATAAATGTTATAAAAATAAAGACATGTATATTGTTTTTTTAGTGACATTGAAAGGGTCAAAACCGCTATTAGTTTTGTGCATCATATTTGTCAGTCGGTTTGTGCGTCCATTTGTTTTGTCCTTTGTGCTATTGAAAATCCGAATTCACAATATTTTGTAGCATACAGAATAGGTGCAAAGTCTACGTTTTGAGTTATGTAATGTTATGTTATATTTTTTAAAAAAATTAAGATAAACATATAGTTTTAAAATACACATACAAATGCACACCATTTAAAAAACTTATTTAAAAAGGTTATAAAGTATAAGTTCTGTTGAGCAATAAGAGGCGGAGCCTGAGTATACAATATTAAACACAAGATCAATGACAATATTTCATTTTTTATACTAACACGTTATGTAGTTATTTGCAATTCTCCAATACTTTCACCTCTCCCTTAGTCTATTGAAACGTTGCGGCACTACACATGATCTGTCGACCGCCTCTCTCTATTTATTTTGTCTCTAGACAGAATTAGAGACTTCTCCATAGACAGGCCCATCCCCTTCCATAATGCTGTCCTCCCATCACTTTCCTTGTCTGCCTCTCCCTGGTTCTGTTCTCTGCATAAAAGTCTCTGTGAGCCCAAAGGATCTTGTTAAATGCGTTTTACAAACTTGATCTGTATATAAAATAGTAATCACGATTACGTTTTAAAATGTGCAATTATTTCAGTTCTTCCTATGTGCTATACGTTAGCTAATTATTGTTTTCAGATGGACAGAATAAAGAAACCTTTTGCGACTCGGCCATTGGTTCAGAGAAATGCATCATGGGGCAAGCAGTTTGTCTTGATGACTATGAGTTTCGTTGTTTTTGCAGCTGCAACTTTTTTTGCTAGCGAGGACAGCAAGTGGTACTTGAAATGTTTTTAACCGTAGGCGTACTCAGAGCTCTGTTTACATTGTTCTTATTCATGAATTGCAAGATGCAAGATGGCAGCTAGAATTGTCTTATCTGACTTATAATTGTTATAATTGTATTTTTTTTTATAAATCTGCAAAGTTTAAATTTAAAAATGTAATGTTCATATTAAGTTAATTTTTTTCGTTATTGTAATATTTAAATTCGTCTATTTGTGGATAAATGCTAATGGAATCAGGGACCTCTGGTTCTGCCTAAGCATTAAAATGCAAGATGTTGAAGGATTTGATTAATATTTGTTGACTCATCAAGCTATAATGCGTACTTTCCTCCAGAGATTGCGTTTCGATTATTCATTGGATAGAAAAGACAAAGCAGCTAAATTTAAAATACTAGAATACTTATTAACATGTATGCATCATTATTTTTTTGTTTTCCTGCCAATCGTCGTCTTCATACCGTATTCATATGATGAATATTTTTAGAACCTCAAAATTGTACAATGTTTCAGTTAAAAAAAATAGGTTGATACCAATTGATATCTATATCAAAAAAGACTGTATTTCTATTTTAATCTATTGATTTTTTTGTCTTTAATAAGTGTCTAGTATTTTATTTTTACCGATAATGGAAACTTTAGAAAAACTTGTACAGACTTGTATCATCATTCACTTTGAAGGTTTCTCATAGAGGGAAATAGAAACAGATTTTCTCAAAGGATTATTATTTTTGTAAGGTTATGAGTAATAGTATTTCCATATTATAAATTTTATTGAATGTAATGTATTAATGAGTGCAAATATTATTATGTGTAAATGGATCATGTACAAGTTATATCATTTGTAATATATTTACCTTATATAAAAAGTATTTTAAAATGTTATATTTGTAACAATAAAATCATTGTTATAAAGCATCTGACCTTTTTTCAATTTTCTTATAGATGTAAGTTTTAAAGAGTGTATATATAATTAAAACATTAATTATATATAAAAAAATTATTATTATGTATTATCATATAATTAATTATTTTAAATACGATAAATTGATATTTGTATTACAAATTTTTTACGCAATTCAGAGTTGAGATTAAAGGAAAATGACAGTTCAACGTATCTTGGAGTCACATATGACACGAGACTAACTTGGAAAAAAAAAATTAAGTAAAGGCATCCTAAGATTAAGATAAAGCAACTCAGGACAGCTCTTGTAAACCTTAACATCTACATCAAGAAAACTGTTCTTCAATGGATCCCAGCACAGATTGAACTAGAAGACAATGAAAAAGCAGACATACTGGCCAAAGATGGAAGAATGGACAAACAAAAGGAGAACTCTCTACCCAGAAGAAACGATGAAAATGCTAGAGTGTAGAACGAAAGAGAATTGGTCCAGCTCACATCCCAGTTACAAGAACAAGGACTCCTATTACAAGCCATCTCGACATAACCAACGCATAAAAAGTCGGGACGAGTAAAACCTGCCCATGTGGAACATCACCATGAATGCTGACCATTTCCTTCAAAGCTACATAATATATCAATGCATCAATTATACTACGTAAAATAAAAAATTTGAAATAAAAATGTATGTAGCTCTAACCGGTAGTCGACTTTGACACGCTCCTTGAACGAAGAGAGCTACCAATCAGGCCTGCGTGCATTGTATAATTGACCATATTAGTACTTTAATTATAAATCCATCTAGAACTAGATATTTACTTCTGATTTACAACTCTAAATATCCAGTCTAAAATTCGATTACTTCTAGATCTAGACTCTAGGCGTAATCAATATTAGTTTTACGTAAAATTATAAGCAAATCTAAGATAATCTAACTATAAACTTTAGCGACTTTAAATTTAATAAACAACCAAGTTATTGGCACTCTACGGTTGACTACGCCATGTATTTTTTAAATCCGATTTCTAGCCAAATTTAAATTTATTTCATTTTCACTTTTAAATTCTAACGGTCAAACTAGAGTTGTCACCATGTGGCCATCGAGCCGATAATTCTTTTCTCAGTAATGAAATGCAACTGTTCAATTTCTCGAAAAATTCTTGAGCCGTTTTTGAGATTAGCCTCCATGCAGGTTCCGGTTCCATGTTCCTGGCCTCATGAAGTTCTGAAATGAGTGTTGTGTATTTATGCTCTTGTTGTGTGTTGTGAACTGATCTGTTCTTGTGTGTCAAAATGTCTTGTTGTCCAGGTCAGCTTGTGTGTGTACTGTGTTACCGTGAACTATTTTGTCATTCTTGTTTAATGAAGCCCAGGATCAAGACATGTCTTCTTGTATTGTTTCATTAGGTTACTGCAATGAGTTGAGGTATTGTAAAAATATAACCATAACAGCAAAGGGACATAATAATTTTTTTTCTTTACATTTTTCATCATGACTAGCACCTACTCATTTTCTTTCTGGATTTATTTCCTTAATTTGTGTATAAAAATATCTATTAAAATGATAAATCTATGGCCTTCTTCAGTCAAGAAGCGACTATGGATCATCTCATAGAAACATTTAGCTATGGCTGGTATAATGTCGCCTTCAATGAGGTGACAGCGCAGCTTCTTTGCCCAAAGGAATCATTAGTACATTCTAGGATTGCCGGCTCCTGATGTCTCCTTAGAGTTGACTTCCATAATGTAACATTTAATTAAATAAAAAACTTATTTATAAAAAAAAAAGAAAATCTCCTACAGTATGTACACATTTATTCCCAGAAAACAAAAGATTGATAATCGAATCATATTATTAAATTAAACAATCAATGTGCAACTAATAAACTGTACTTGAAGAAGCATTAAATATTTTAATTAAGTATTTTCATTTATTGTACACATTAAATATTTCAATTAAGTATTTTCATTTACTCTACACATCTAACACAACCCTAATAAACGTGAACAGTTCAGGTTGAAGTTTTAAATACCCAGTAACAAAATTTCCTTTTAATACTTTCCAAAATGTCTTACCAGCGTAGTTCTGCAGCATAATTATAAATTTCCATATACCATAAGAAAAACAAAAGTTAAACCATATATTTGAATTACTTCATTAAAAATCATTCACATTTTGTAGAGTTCAATGTCCATGTACAAGTATCACAGCCAAATAGCCAGAGCGTTATAAAGAAAGAATAGCCAAACAAAAAACAAACTAAAACAAATAACATTATTTTAATAGACAAAATCTGGGAGAGAGCAATTAAACATAAGCAAACATATATAGACTGTGATTCATTCGTTATCTACACATGATTTATACTTACATACTGATTAAAAATGGACACCTCATATACACAATTTATATAATAAAATGAAAACGCATAACAGAACTGTGTACATGATCAATAGAATTATCAAACAAAAAAGAATAATTTAAACTATTGAAATAACACTTTACAGTGAAAATAATATACAAAGCTACAATTATTTATTACATGTCTACTAGAAGTTATTTACAAATACATAATCTCACTCTCCCTCTTTCTCTCCTAATTGACAATACCAATGTTGATTTAACCCCATGAAGTTACATTAATTTTTTGTTTTATAAATTATAATTTAATTTGTGTAAAAATAAAAAAAATATAATCCTATTTAATTTGTTTTTATCAAATCTAACATTTTGAATAAAAAACAAACAAACAAAAAAAGATATTGAAGTTTAATCATAACAGGATAGGGAAATACAAAATGAGCAAAAGGAATAAATCCATTGGAAAGTGGAAAATAATTACGGAGAGAAAGAGTTTAACAATGATAATACGGAATTTCAAGTTGCAGACTAATTGATGAACTTTAGTCTGTAAGGCCACAATGGTACAGTTTACAAAAACAAGATAATTTATTTGACAGAACTGTCTTTAATAGCGCTTTTGTCATGTAATTTTCAATCAATCGAGACCATTTTAAAAAGGAAATCCTACAAATGATAGAAAATTCTTTCAACTTAAATCCATTTTATGGCCTCTTAAACATTAATCATATAATTTTTTTCTCAAGTTCCTTCACAGTTCCCCCCTCCCAAAAAAAAAAAAAATAAACACATTAATCGTCATATGAAAGACTTTTTAAAATGAATTTGACTATAAATTGAATTTATGTGTACTTTAATATCGATTTATTTAATTTGCTGAAATCCTTGCATTTTTTTTTAATTATTTTTTTTTTGTTGTTTTTTTTACATCATATATATGCCCAGACATTTGGTAAGTAGGAAATGTAGAGGATTGTCATTGACAAGTATAATTTCAGCGTTCTAAATTCAGAAAGAATGTAACATTTTAATCCTTTAGATAAAAACACATTTTATTATCAAAAAAATTAACGTCTTTCTTCTAACAGTTTTGATGGAGCATTCTCTGGTATACGGAGAATGGAGGTGTTAAATGTGAACAACTTTGAACACTTATTGAAAATGTATAAAAAAAAAAACTTGCCTCGAAATATGAGCTACATTTTTTCATTGTTGAACTAAAGTAATTCAAAAATTGACAAATATTAATAGTTGAAAGAAAGTGATTTGCACTTGGAACAAAGTTATACAACATTTACATTGACAGATTTTTTGTTTTTATGACACCAAGAAAATGAATTGTAACAATAGTCAAAGTTACTTTAATTCGAAAGTATTTAATATAAATAAAATATTTATTACCATAGTATTCTAACGAATAATTTTATTTAAGGAAAACATACACAATTATTACAGCATTTCAAAATAATGCTGAAGAAAATTAGGTCAATACTTATAACAAACATATTTTTTTAAAACTCCTTTTTTTGCTGTGATGTTTTAAGTTAAAATAATTTAAATGTCAATTACTTTATGGGTACAGCAGCAAGCTTCTTGATTAACTTTGAAGTCTGTGCCAACACCCAACTTGTTTCCTGGCATTGTTGACCATCTCCAACCATTGAGCTCTTGCATTCGCGTCAAAGTTGACTCCAAGGTATAGCCGACCTAGTAAACGTCTTCCATCTTCTTTGTCCTTAGTTTTGAAAAAAGACAGGAGAAAATTTACTTTTTTTTTTCATGACAGGAAACAATACGTGTTAAGAGGTCATTACATGATGAAAATTTTAAATAATACCCATCAATTGTACGTTTGTGTTTGGAAGAGCAATGAAAACCGTGTTGTTGTTTGCTTTTTTTTCTTTCTTTCTTTTTTTTTTTTGGTTTGGGCCCGGGGGGGGGGGGGGGAGAGTTAATAACAATGCAGACAATGTCTTCCGAAATTATAAGAACATCTTGACTTGGAGTGGGTTAGGCTGCATTATGCCCAGGAATAAGTTCAAAGATGGGATATGGTTGAGGCTGCAGTGTACTCAGGAATAAGTTCAAAGATGGGATGTGGTTGAGGCTGCAGTATACTCAGGAATAAGTTCAAAGATGGGATGTGGTTGAGGCTACAGTATACTCAGGAATAAGTTCAAAGATGGGATATGGTTAAGGCTGCAGTACACTCAGGAATAAGTTCAAAGATGTGATGTGGTTGAGGCTGCAGTATACTCAGGAATAAGTTCAAAGATGGGATATGGTTGAGGCTGCAGTATGCCCAGGAATAAGTTCAAAGATGGGATATGGTTGAGGCTGCAGTATGCCCAGGAATGAGTTCAAAGATGGGATATGGTTGAGGCTGCATTATGCCCAGGAACAAAATTTGAAGATGAGGTTGCTGTATGTCTAAATGCCTTGAAACCAATTTAGGAGAGTGCTAGTTCGGTGATTTGTGGTTGCGGCGTGGTTTAGGTCCCATTCTTAGCCTTGGTGTACAAGATAACGCACAATGAGTCAAAATTAGTTATGACAATGTTGAAGTCGGCGTCAATCGAGCTATGACATTGAACTATATAAAGATCTGAAAACGACTTCAATTGCTACTGTACGTCTCCTGTGAGAGATCTACACGGTGACTAACAGAAAAGTAGCCAGTTATTTATATCCAGGCGTCACACTCGGACTTTAATAAGCTATAACTTTCATCCTTAAACACTGAACGAGTGGCAACATACTAGAACAGATATTGGAATTGATCACAGTCCATTTCTATTCACTTCTGGATATAGAAGTAGAACTTCTTTTTGGGTGGGTCATCAGGAACTATTGCATTTTAACAGTAATTTAAAATTCTAGTTTTATCTAATCACCTAAGCCTTACTTCTCCCCCTTCCTAAGAAAACAAAAATTAGATTATATAGACAAGTGTTTCCTTACCTTATCAACACCTATGATAGCAATACTAAAGTAAACTTTGTCCAGTTGATACACAGGCACGTCAAAGACAAATGTCTCATTAAACACTGGGCTCAGGTCACTAGCTTTGCCGCTTGTTTTAGTTTTCTTTAGAGGACGTCCATCATGCATCAATGTTATCTTAGCGAAAATCTCTGTCAACAGAGAGGAATTACGGAATGCTTACATACAACATTGGAGTCATAGAATGCATGTTAAGAAAGTAAGACTTAGGTTACACTTTCAAACTCTTATGTTTCTATGGCGGACGATCAGCGAAGGTGTTTATGAAGCCGCAGGACCCTGTTTACCGCTAGGTAACACAAGCTGCTATAGCTTTATTTAGCATATTTACATGGGCTTATAGATGCCACATAAGGTTAAATAGCTTAGGGCTGAAGACGGTGCTGCTGGAACTAAAGTTGAGATCCCATATCTTGTGTACAAACTTGTGACTTGATCTTCTGCTCTTTCATATCACACTTTAATACTTTATACTGTAACAAAACAATGTGTATGTACCCAATACCTGATACAGGCCAGCAGGGATGTCAGTTCTGCGTGGTGTGTAGTATAATGGATAAGGAAAGAGAACGACCAAGCAAGAAAGTTGGCAATGTGGAAAATTGTGGAAGTCTTTAGACATAGAAATAAATTATAATAAAAAATATTGTATTAACAACAATATTCACAAGAATTATTTTAACTCAGATTCTTTGGTGGTTTGAAGACTTATTTGATTTGCGAGCTTAACTTTAAATAAATAAATTACACACGAGCGTAAGCTATTAAAGTTTAATTTGAATAACATTGTCTTGTTCTTCTCAGCTTTTCTCTAGGCATCGGTGAATGCTATTCTCGTCATTAGTTTCAAATATTTAATGGACAAAGTGCCTGTGGAGTTTAAAACCCATGTGGAGACTAACTTTAATCTTTCGGGAAAATTGTGTCAAACTCTAATGGACTCATGAAGCTATTTTGGTAATATAAAAGCGTATGGTCTCTATGCTGGCCACGTGACATCCTCGATTTAAAAAAATGAGTTTTACATCTTCTGGGTTTGAACCGCAAGATCTGAAAGGAGACCTTTACATTCTTTTTATATGTACTGCAACGTTTTAGGTGGATACAGAATAAAGAATAACTAAAACAAAATCTGAAAATCTGGTTTTCCCCCGGCAGTAAGAAAAAGAGAAGGCAAATAGTGAACTATAATGTCTACAGTAATAAACGTACCAATATTTCTTTTGGCTTCTTCTATGGGTCTGAGATGTTTGGCACTTAGCAGAATGACACTTAGTTTCTCTGCAGTTGGCAAGTACATCAGTGCTACATGGAGCTCTCCAAGATTTTCCTAACCCAAAAAAAAAAAGGAAGATTTAAGTCCAAAAAAAAAAGAAATGAATTGAATTCAAAATGTGCAGAATGTATAGAAATCCGCACACCATTTTTTCCCCTCTCTTAAAACAGTCTTTTCGTTTAGAAACATAGAAAACGGATAAAAATGATACTAGAGGCTGACAAATTAAAAAATAAACCATCACTGCACTTACGTGTTGTAATATGTATAGCCAGTTTTGAAACCCATCAATAAAACACTTTAAAACCCAATCAAAGATACAATAACTGGTTTCAACCCTTAAATCAAATAGAAAAATACAATGTAGTTATCGTATTAGAAAAAAAAAACTAACTTCCTGTGGCGTCATTAAAAGGTCATTAAACAGAATTTCTTCTCCATGTATAAGATCGATTTTCGAAAGGTCACGCACTGTTTCACCTGCAGACAGATATAAAATTAAAAGGTCTAATCGATACAAAAGTATTTCTATGTACGATTTAACTTTGTATTTATTAAACAATATTTAATACAGATGATTACTTTTCATGACATGTTTAAGTAGTCGTTGTGTCTTAGAACGTGTACCACTGACCGATAATGATGTGTCTTAGAACATGTACCACTGACCGATAATGATGTGTCTTAGAACATTTACCACTGACCGATAATGATGTGTCTTAGAGCATTTACCACTGACCGATAATGATGTGTCTTAGAACATGTACCACTGACCGATAATGATGTGTCTTAGAACATTTACCACTGACCGATAATGATGTGTCTTAGAACATGTACCACTGACCGATAATGATGTGTCTTAGAACATGTACCACTGACCGATAATGATGTGTCTTAAAAACTTGTCCACGTCGCAGACAAGAAATCTAATGGCGTACTCTGTGATGTCATGGCCATCCACTGGAAACTTGAAAGACTCATTAAATAAAGGGTTGTCTGTCCGTCTCAGAATTTTGGTCTGGACTTCTGATTCTAGGTTATTCATCGGAAAATCTTTATTGGCAGAGCTGGTTTGTTGAGATGAATGAAGGAGAGGAATTATAAAAAATATCACTTTTAAAACATATAAATATCTAACAATATATAGTTTATTCTAGTTAATTAAAAAAATGATTAATGGCTATGTCTTCCATTACGAAGATTAAGGACAAGTGTTTCACATGACTACGCAAGCCCAGTTGTGACCTGCATATTTTTCTACATTTGAAGCAGACAAAGCCGAGGAACTATTAAAATTAGTTTGTTCTACGTCGTCTACGCCTGTCTTCTACAAATACCTTTTTTGGACCTCAAATGTGTGTCCCGTGGCCTTCGTAACAGCTCTCCAACTGTGTATTTTAGAGTCCATCTGCTGTCAGCTACTTCTCTCTGTTCCAGATAGGCCAAAATGGAGCCTGCACTTAATGATCATTATAGCTCTTACGGGTGATATGGATGCAAATTAGTTACTCGGTCCTCCTATAGGCTCGCCTAAAAAAAGATCGCATTTGGCATGCGGTCGTCCCCCATGCGGCATAAGTGTTTGACCTAGCGTATATGTGAAATGGTAAGTATTTCTATATTATTCGCTCCAACCAGAGTCCTCCAGCAGAATATGGTGTTCTTACCAGCGAATGTCAATTATAGAACGAAAGCAGATCTGATGGAAGCGTCAGAAAAGCTTTAGATACCTTCTACAGGGCAATCATCTCATAGAACCCTTCAAAAATGCGCTGCTTTATAAAAATTGATTTTCGTTGTTAGGTGAATGGAACTATTCCACAATACTCTCCATTGGAGGCACCTAAAAGCGCTGTTGGCCTTAGCTGGATTGTTGTCTAAATCTCTAGACAGTGACGCATCGTTGGAAACTGTGCTGCCAGGTACGTAAAGTGTTCAAAAAATTTTAAGGTCATTCACATTGATTTGTGGAGCTTGGGTTAGTTGCGTTTGGGAACTTTTGTAGATCAGCCACAATATAAAGACAGAGAAATCATTTTTAACTAAAATACAGTAAAAAAAAAAAACAACAACATAAAAATTGCAAACAACTGTCTAGCGGGACTATCTATATGACTAATATGCTTCTGTTTGCATATTTATGATAAGTTTATTCTGAGAACAAGCCATAAAAACAGATTAGGTTTGTTATCAAATCATATACATTCCTAATGAAGGAAAATGACATAAAATTATAAGCCTGTTTTCAGTCAACATTTAAAAAAAATCTTTATTGATATTACAGCGGCAGGTATTAACCGCTTAAAACAACATGATTTTTTGTTGGTTTCAAATCTTCATATCAGGAATACATTTGGATTTGGGAATTAAGGACTACACCCCCCCCCTCTCACCGACTCGTTTTTTTCTTTTGTAACTTATGGAATTGTTCTCCCTATAACATTTCTAGTCATTGCGCCGTAAGGTCCATAGATTGACAAAAGCGCTTAAGAAAAACAAGTTCTATTTATCTTAAGGATTTACGGAATACCGTCTGAGAGGAAACTATTCAGCGCATGCACTGCCTTTCGAGAAAGAAGGAACAATCGCCTAATAAACACAATTTGCTCTTTTATTTTTCATCTCCAGTGATTCGCCTTCGGGAGGAACAGTATATGGTCAAAACGCTTTACAACGTCAATACTTACGACAATTTGAATGTGAAAAAATGTTTTGGTGATCGATAGAGGCGAACTTTGACGTAGGGCATTGTAGCTCCATCAGGTTCAGTCACACAGAAGTTGCCCAGCTGTATGACTCGGACACACAAAACTCCCTTGGCTCTGTCGTGCGCCACGCCGTAGGCCAGCCGACTTTCATGCTGCACCGGAGAGACTGCGGTGCTGGCGCTGCTGCTGTAGTCGCTGGTACGAGAAGTTCTTCTCTGCCGGCCAACGCCATCCTAAAAAAAAAATTTACAATTATTTGAATAGAAATAAATTGTATTTTCTTGTAAATATCAATTGTTGAAACTGAAACATTACCTATATGTTTTATTAGATTTTGTTTTCTATTGATATTGGGTAATAAATGTTTCCGTGAGTTTCCAACACCAAACTTTATTAATACACTTTTCTTAACAAGTTAATAACAATTGTTGAGTCAAGCCTGCATGACCTGCAAGCCTGAATGATCTGTGTTTAAACATTGAGAGAATATTAGCTTTACCTGTTTTAATTCAATCATTTCTGGCACACTGATATCTGACCAGTCCGAGAGTTCAGACTCTTTCAGCGGAACCATTGGTTGCCAGACAGTACCGTGTTTCCCTTTCACAAAGTGACCTTTCCGGCCGGGGGACATGCCAGGGTCATACAGCGACCCATACGCTGGCTGCAGCAGAGCTTTTTCTGTTCGAGCAAAACACAAAGATCGTGATATTAAGTAATTACATGTTTTAAGTTGCCTAAATACCTTATGGATAACGTATGATCTATCTAATAAAGAAATTAACTGTGTGCCAAATACAATTTGTTCATATGTGGACATTGTGTAAGTCTTAATATAAATAATTTTCTAATAAAAGAAACCAACAACAGATCTAGACAGGCTTTAGAGTGGAACCCCTAGGGAGCAAGACGTAGAGGAAGACCAAAAAGAACATGGCGACGCAGTGTACTAGAGAAGATCGGAAAGAGATGAGAAGCCATTCGAAAATTGGCAAGAGACCTCTGGAGAGTGGCGTGTTTTTACTGAGGCCCTACGTTCCATGAGGAACTCAAAGGAAAGATGATGATGATGATGATGAATATAAATAATTGCTCTACGTAATCCAAAAAATATAAAGAAACAAGCAAAATTTAAAAAATCCTTTTTGAAAACAACATTATCTAAGGGGAAGTCTCCGCACTTACAAATATATCATTCAATAATTTTATAAGTTACTTCCCTTATTCGATATCATAATAATTAATTACCAATAATTATAATAATTATAATTAATCGATTATTTGTGTGTGTTTCTTTTTTATTCCATTGTTTAAAATTTCCACTTGATCCGATAAAATGGGGGGGGGGGAGAAATAACGAGAACAATTACTCATTTCGTACGCTAGAACAAATTCGTACAAGTGCTCCTTCTTTCCTATTGCCATTAGAGAATGGAATTGGTTGCCTGAATCAGCCAGGAAATCCAAAGACTTAGCACAGTTTAAGTCATTGATTAACATGCTTGACTAGATTGAGACATGAAAAACGTTTTAAGACGTAATAATATTCTTTTTTAAAGTAACTTCTAGAATATATAAGATAAGAAGATAAGGGATCCAAACCGTACATATTTACCCATAACTGTGAATACTGAAGGATTAATCTCCCATGTTGGTATAAAAAAAATAATAACCAGTAATTAATTGAATGTATGATTAGTTTTTTTATTCATGTCTTCTTTATGGCAATAATATTTGTTCAAAATTTACAACTTGATCTGAGAATGGGGGTATACGAAATTGAGAAAACAAAAACGTGTACAAACTTTTGACCAGACAGATAGACTTAGTTGATATGGCTTTGCATACAGTCAAGCTTTTTGCAGACCATGATTTCGAGCTTTCAAATTCTAGTCTACCCTTCATCCCAGAGTAGAACACTATCAAACTTTGTATTTAATAAACGAGGACATTTTGTTTCTATGTAGCTCTTGCTTTTGGACCATTTTAGCTAGCTCTTAATTATATGGTTATTAGTCCCTATCATGCCCAGCACGTGACTTGCCCTCGCGTTGTGATGCATACATCTGTAGACTTTGTACCTCTCGGCACGTGAGAAAGTCACGTGCGGGTACGAAGGCGTATTAAGTAGTTAACAATTATGAACTATTCCAGAGTATAAATCTAAATAAAACAAGCAAATACAGGCGAAAGTAAACTGAAACTATTTACATTCCAGACATTTTCTTCAACTAAAGATTATTACTTTCTACGCGTATCTGTTACGCTACTTATTCATGCTAACTGAAGACTTAAAGTTACTAAGTCATTAATTTTACAGGATGATTCTAATCAAACCGATTTCGGCTTTAATGACAATCGCGAAGACTTTGTGCTTATATGATGTTGTCGTAACCTATGTGATGAGAAATGCATCTTCATTTTGGACTTTCTGAGTATTTTATTAGGTGAAGTTTTTGTTTAATATATATATATAAATAGTTCGTCCAACGTAGGTTGATGATGACCACTTTGCCATCCAGGGGCTGAGGGCTTTGCACTGGGGTTCTATTACTTCTCAAGTGGCTGGGAAGATATATATGAGCCCGGAATGTTTGACTGCATACTAAGCAGGTTATTCCAGCTGGAGCTAGTGTCGTGGGTCGTGGGCCTTGCTTATCTTCTCTGGCGTTTTTCTTCTGCCAGCGTTGTTCTCTTTTCCCCAGCAACCTGTGCCCCAGTTTTCACAGCTCGACGCCATGATGCTCTGTCATGTGCCTCTGTCTCCCATATGGCTGGGTCTATGCTGAACGCCGTCAGAGAAGCTTTAAGGGTGTCAGTGAAGCGCTTTCTTTGACCACCTTGCGAGAGCTTTCCTTCGCTTAGTTTGCCTACAAGAGTCGTTTAGGGATGTGGTGGTCTTCCATTCTGCAGACGTGTCCTGCCCATCGCAGCTAGGACTGCATCATGATTGTATGGATGCTTTGCAGACACGCTATTTGAAGGACTTCAGTATATGGTATTTTGTCTTGCCATTTGCCATTCAGTATTTTTCTTAGACATGTCATGTGGAAGTGATTCAGTTTCTTTGAAATGTTTTCTGTACACTGTCCACGTTTCTGAGGCATAGAGCAATGTAGGGAGGATGAAGGCTCGATAGATCCCTAGGTTTGTATTTGTGGTGATTCGACGTCTGTTCCAGACATTTTGAGACAGTCTGCCATAGGATGCACTGGCCTTGGTGATACGCAGGTCAATTTAATTATCAATCTTTCCGTTTCTGGAGAGTGTGCTGCCAAGATATGTGAATCTGTCCACTGCGTTTATAGCATTTATATGGATGCTTGGATCCGAGTAGGCTTTCCCAGGAGCAAGTAAATATAAGACTTTCAGTCTTATTGTATATTGGTTAGGCCAAAGTCTGAGCATGCTCTTGAGAAGTCACTGACAATGCTCTGTAAATCATTTTCAGAGCAGGCATTTAGGGCACAGTCGTCAGCAAATAGCAAGTCACTGATTATTGCTGATTTTACTTTGAGCCTTCTCGGCTGGAATAGGCCACCATCAAATCTGTATGTTATATTTATCCCGATGTTTTCTCTATTTGTGAATTCATCTGTCAGCATAGCAGAGAGAATGATACTAAACAAGTGCTAGGACACAGCCTTGTTTTACCCCGTTTGATACTTCGAAGGGTTCTGATGACTCTCCACTTTCTAGGACACGAGCATTCATGCCATCATGAAATAGTCTCACCATGGTTATGAATTTTTTGTGGACAACCATACTTTAACATGATCTCCCAGAGTCCTTCTCTGCTAACAGTGTTGAATGCCTTTGTTAGGTCGACATATATTGAGAAGAGGTTAGCATTTTTTTCTTGGCATTTTTCCTAGAACTGCCTTGCCGCAAAGATCAAGTCCATATATATATATATATATATATATAAAGCTTTTTTGGTAAAAAAAATATAGGTACCGGTACTCAGTGATGGATGGTCTGAATTTTAACTACTCATAAATTAAAAATAAACGACAAAAATACAACAAAAGTAATAATTTTTTCCATACATCGAAAAAGGTTCGATTACGCCGTACGGGTGCATACGTTACAAAAAAAGCACTATAGAATATATATATATATTTATATTTATATTGTCCCGGTTATTTAATCTTTTGTCACTTTATCCCAGGTCACCTCTGGTCATTTTATCTCGTGATCAATTCAATCCCATGGTCATTTCTTCATCCAGTCCATCAAATAATAGTTGTAAAAAGTATGAAATTAACAATATTTAATTTAATTATGTTCATTTACATGACGAAAAGAGTGACACATTAAATAAGCAAAGAATAAAATGTTATAAAAAAAAAAAGAAACTACTTCCACCAAACCTTGGCCTTTGATCATTACATCATGCAATATGTGCTGGATAATATAGATATTCCTTCCCTCAAATAGAAACAATATAACTAAATACACCTCCGCTTTATATTATATCTACTTAGTTACATATAATATTTCATTTCTCAACAAGAGGAGGGGGAACATTATAAACACTATAAAAACATGTCAAAAATATCAAAAAACATTCTAAATAAACATATTTAGGTCTATATATTAGATGATTTAAGGCAAACCCTTAACAACACAATTACTAAGATGAAATGACAAACAGACAGACAGATAGACAGACAGATAGATAGATAGATAGATAGATAGATAGATAGATAGATAAATAGATAGATAGATAGAGAGAGTGAGAGAGAGAGACAGTGACAGACAGACAGACAAATAGATAGATAAATATATTAATATAGAGACAGAGACACAGAGAGAGAGACAGAAAGATATATATATATATATATATATATATATATATATATATATATTTCACACTTTGTTATAATCATTATTTTATCTTGACCCCTTAGCCACACTCCTATCCACACACACTATACAGAAACACCCACACAAACTGTTGTGAGATTGTATTCCTATTGATACTCTTACCATCATCCTCATATTTGCAGGGGCATATCTTGTGCAGGCAACAGAGTGGGTGTAGAACACACACCAGGATAATGAGCACTAAAAGGAGGAACAGGACGGAGCCCAGCACGATCATAAGCTTGTCCCATTCATCAAGGTCAATCATGGGACCTTCAGACATATCTGTCACTGCCCTAGCTTAAGGAAAGTGCCATTGTAGATCTTCTGTTTATAAAACAAAAATAGAGAACAAGCAATAGAAAAAATAGGATACCTTTTTAAAAACAAAGCTTATCTAAGGGAAAGAACCGCTAATTACTGTCATAAATATATATATATGAGAATAAAAGATTTCAGCTCATTTTCTTTTATGTAAAATAAAATAAATTAATTTGTACTATTTAATTCACTAACTGGCTAATTTTGGATTGATTCGTGTATTGTCATCGGCTATGAATAATTAGGCGAAATTTCGACTTGATCCGAGAAAAATGAGAAAAACGTGTCAAAACGTAAAAATGAGATTAAATCCATATATACATATACATCTCTTATTAAGTAGCATATATTCTCTTTATTTTGATATCAAACAAAACAATCATACACCAATATTTAATTTACTAATTGATAAATATTTCTTTTATTGATTAATGTCTTGTCAGGTACAATGAATACATGTGCAAAGTTTTAACTTGATCCTAGAATGGGAAAGGGGAAGAAAAAATATTTTCTATCTTTTTACCAGGCATACAGGCAGACAAAGTGAGTTTATATAAGCTCTGTGAAAATAAACATAGATTTCGAAACAGGTAGCACTTGAATGTCACAATAGTTTTTAGATATAGTTTTAAATACTATAGATATGCTCTGATACATCTGACATTATACAAACTGTTTGAAAACAGGCTAACGATATTTCAAAGACTATCAAATTAAACAAATATATGTTTTAAAGAGAAGGATCTAATGAGACCAGTATTAATTTAAAAATGAAATAGTTAAGTTCAGTAATTAAATAATAATAATAATATATAATCCTAATAATGTTTGCCTCGAAGCGCCAGTGTTGTTGTTTTTTTTCTTTTCATTTGGGGCCTTCAAATTCAGTTCGCATAGGGCCTCCTATCACCTAAGCCTGACCTGACTTAATTATTATAAGGAGTTGCTTAAGGCGGGACAAGGTGCTCTAACATGATATTGCTAACAAGCAAAATACAATAAAATACAATAAAAAAAGACTCTTTTAATTTTAATGAATAATACCGTTGTTTATTGGCGAGATAATGTACAGGGGACAAATCTCAATTCATATCGCGTTACGTCGTGCTTTCTATGCAACAAAGGCATCTATAGCATCATCTAGTTATTCCAGATCAATGCTCTCTAATATTTTTTGCTCCACGGGAATTGCAAGATTACATGCCAAAGGCGTTATATTTAATATTAAATGTAAAAAAAAATAGGACTTTCATTTGGGTTTACCCTAAAGTGGGGGCTCGGTGGTACCTTTGAATTTGGACCCCCAACCCCTCCCTAGCTACGCCACTGTTATTGGGAATATATTATTCAACATGTTTAAATCACAAGGACAACTTTGGAGAGATGGCTTAGTGCGGCATCCTCCCCCCCCCCTCCCCCGTTAAATATCGTTTCTGAGGCCTGTACAGGCCAGAGTATAAATGTAAACAATCATGTTGACCTCGTTTGTTACTCACGAACCAGGACACACAGGTGACGTGTGTTGCTCATAGAACCAGCGTGAGACAGATGGCGAAACAAATTGATTGAAAATGGGGGAAGAGAGAATTTCGACACACCAATGTTGTGTTATGGATGTAGCTATGACCGCCGGCAGGGCCGGCCTTACGAATTAGCGGGGCCCAGTTTAATGGATGCTATCAAGGCCCCTCTTCTAATGTTTTTTTTTTTACAATGACAACTACAACGTTTATTAGACCATAAGTTAGATAATTATACCAACATTTATTATACAACATGCAAAACTAGCAACTCAAACGTAACAGGCCCAGTGGGTTAATTAAAGCTACGCAAAACGTACAATACTCTAAATATGTTAACCCTTTAAGTCCAACATCTTGGCCTGTGACAAGATACATTATTGATAGGGATATTTTACCTTTATCTATCCCTTAGTCTGTTGGACCGTTGGAGCACCAAGCAAGACTCGTCGACCGTCTTTCTCCATTCTTCCCTGTCTTTTGCCTTGTTTAGAACCTCTTTCAATGGCAGGCCCGTCCATTCTTTTATGTTGTCCTCCCATCGCTTTTTCTGTCTGCCTCTTCTTCTTTTTACTGGTACTGTTCTCTGAAGGAAGGTCTTTGCGAGGCCCGAAGATCTTTTAATATGGCCATAGATTTTGAGCTTGCGTTTTTTCATTATAGTTAGCAGGTCATCAGGTCCGATCGCTGCAGTAATTCTGTCTCTAATCTTTTAGTTTATGATGCGGTCTTTGAACGTGCTACCAAGGATCCTTCTGTAGCATCTCAATTCCATTGCTAGGATCCTCCTCTCTAGTTCTGCAGTCAGCGTCCAATGTGATTTGCTAAATGTAAAATTGCGGGGCCCCTGCCAGGCGCTTTGTCCGCTTTGGATTAATCGGTGAAAACGGCCAAAGGCGGTCCTGAACGCCGGTATTGTGTGTTGTTTTTTCAATTCTATAAGTGTCAAAACATCAAAAGGTAACCAGAGATCCGTGAAATGATATTCAATCTTGGCAGATCCAATTCATATTTTAAAAAATTTTACAATAAATAATTAGACACAATACTCATGTGATAGTTAAGTCACAGTGACGACATACATTTCATACAACAATAAAAATAATACATTCAATGTGAATATATTGTAATTAAGTGCAATTAACATTTGATCAACGAAACTTAATATATATATTTATTTTATTTATATTATTTTTTTACCGTTATATATATTACGTTTTGTTATAACATATTTATATGTATATACTTTTAACATATATATTTAATTTTATTTATTTAGGTCTTATAGGTGCTAAAGCTTATGATTTCGCGACTGAGCTCGTTTTGACTACACGCTCCTTTATTTGCTATGATGAATTTATAATTGATAAGCTGCGGCTGGTATATTACACTGAACAGTGTAAATGATTCTGAACTACAAAAAGAGATATGTAAGGAATTGTTGACATTTGTGACTTAGTAACCCTTGTCTCCGGTGAAAAGGAGATAATAAACATTCCCTCAAAATGACAGAAGTCTTTACCGCACTGTATATAGTCCTCTATGTTGAGTATAACAATGTTAATGTAACCAATTTTTCTAGGGGAAAATAGCAGTTGGACTTCATAATATTCGCTATGTAATATAAATCAAAACTTTTGTCTTCAGTGAAGAAGATATTGTGAAACATTTAATTATGACAAAAGAGCCCTCAGAAGTCTTTTGGTCACGTTGTTTTGTTCTCTTTTGAGTTATGTATAAGATAATGATGTAACTAAAAAAAAAAATAATCAATAAAAAACGCAGCATTGCATGAACAAGTTTTGTAAGGGCCCGAGGTTACGTTTCAGTTTAAATAGTTTTAAAGTAGAAACGAAATAACTTCATAGTTAAAATATTAAAGAAAAAACAATTTTGAAATGCGATATTTATTTTAAAAAAGGGTTTATTCTTTTATATATCAATGCACAAAAATCGATGTTTATACCAAATAGAAAGGTAAAAGCATTGGTAAAAACTTAAAAAGTATCGGAAATGACCATTTCAGATTAGGCTGGCTTGTTAGGGTAAGAGGCCTGCCCTGCAAGCCTGTTGGACTTTAGCGTAGCTAAATCTCTTCTCTTTAATGTGTTTAATGTCTACCCCTGGACCATTCCTTATTATCTATTGCATATCTATTATATAAATAAATAAATGTATATATATATATATTAAAATCACATTATTTTATGTTTTTAAAAGCAATATATGTGTGTGTGATTGTGCCTGTAAGTGTCGCTGTGTGCGTGTGTTAATGGCAAGATAAAAAATCCGGCATTCTATAATTTAGCAATTTACTACTTTGCATTATATATATATTTATATACAATGTAAAGAAAGGAGAAAGCTTAAAATATAAGGAGTCAGATACAATATACCATTATGTCACTATCTAGGATATATCTTTCGATTAACACATATAAAATCTAACTAAAGTAATAATGCAAAAAAAAAGTGTCTTACTGGTTTTATAGAGCATTATGCTATGGTAAGCAAATGTCTGCACGACTAACTTCATACACGTCCCCAGCTGTGTACTCCCAGCTATAACCTATATCTAACGATGACTCACAAGTTCAAATGGTATCTTTCACTAATATAGGTAGCGACAAATGCAATTCTCTAGACGAGAGAACAATGTATAAGTACTCCAAGTTAAAAGTTTAAAAACTCGAAATCTTTTAATGTTTGTAAATATTGGTTGAGTTAATGTCAAAAGAAATTATCCTGTCCACACCATTACATCGTTATGTCCTTGTCAGGCTATAATGTAACGCAAACTACTTGATGTAGTTTTTATAAGAACAGACAATATAGACAAAGCAGAAAATAAAATGCACTCCAAAATCCAAATTGAAAAGAGAATTGAGAGACAGCACTCTAACTAGTGTTACTGTTAGAACAAGCAGACGTCTAGATGTAGGTCATACCAATTTGGTTTGTCATTTTTTCTACGCGAGGGTTCTCATTGAGAGCATTGCTAGAACTGCATAACTAGGTTATCTTTAGCTGTCTCAATAAGGTTAAAATAGAACTTAGATTACATTTGTAACCTAATTACATCTGTACGACATCCATACATATAATACTAGAAAGACGTTGATAAAGCTTTTAGGTGATTTTGTTTTTTTGTTTTGGTCAGGATGTTGAGATTCACTGGGAATGGGGGGGGGGGGGGGGGACTGAAACTTAGCACACAGCTGTTGGTGAGAAGAATAGAAATGTTTCAGATGCTTATGTAGATACGCTTTCTATGGGTCTCAACCTCAACTAGATAAGTTCTAAACATTTGAAACCAAAACAAACAGTGAACTAAATATCTAAACAACTACATAGACATGTAAATCGGGCACTGAAATAAAAACTTTGACCGGTACAAAGAGAACTTCTGTCGATCGTACCTGGTGCATTTTTTATAATAAACTTAAGTTTTATATACAGTTGTATAGGGGGCTGCTTTTCTTGCTTTTCCATGGGTTGCATAATTCATCTCCGGTTTTTTTACATTCCAGATATTTATATTTTTCTTTTTCCCATTTGATTCAATTATATTTAAAAGGAAGTTTTAATTTTCTAATGAATTCTGTTAATTAGGATTTGTTCCACTTGTACACTCAGACCTTTTAAAACTAATACTCTCCCTCCATCCCTTCTCTCTCTCTATGAGTTCTCTTTTTAAAGCTTATATAAACTCACTCTCTCGCTCTCTGTCTGGTTAAAAATGAGTACATGTTATTTCTCCCACGCCCATTACCTTTTATTTCCTTTCCCTCTCTCTACATTTTTAGCGGCCTCCGAAAGGGGAAAAGACGGTATTAATTTTGTGTGGAATGTCTGTCCGTCTGTACGTCCGTCTCGGTTAGATCTCGTAAACTAGAAATGATAGTGAAAATATGACACCATAATATTTTAGACCATTCAAAGTTGGGAAGCAACGACTACTTTTATTCTTTTCTGAAAGAGAAAAATCTAATTTCTTAAATCACTGATGCAAGCATTTTTTCATTAAAATACACCACTTTTACAACTATTCACTATTAATAGTAACAAAAACGGGAGGCTCTTTAGAAGGGGTTATAGCTATTTACCATATTTTTAACGCATTTATGCAAATGGTTTAGATCTTTTGTCAAAAAAATAATAATTTTTATTACATTTGTATTGCCAAGATATGTAAGTTCTGTCATACAAACTACCACATTTATACAAAAAAACAACAGTTTTCTTTTTTTTTAAAGAGAAAAAATCTATTTAGTATGCATATAAGTTGGACATAATTTAAAACAACAATTAATACGTAGTTTTTTCATATTATAACATCATCTACAATTGTACCACAAAACTGCGCATACATAACTTTTTTTTTTTTTACGGAACTGTTTTTTCTTGAGGATTTGGATAAGAGATTGACCCTTTACAAAACAATTAGATCAATTAGATACTGATTTTTAAGACATCAGTTACTCAGGTTTACATCTAACTTCACATTCACTTTGACCTATCATTTGGTCTGCTGGACCACTGAGGCATCACACAAGATATGTCTACCTTCATTCTCCATTCTTTTCTGTCATTTGTCTATGATATAATTTCATTCTGATGTACTTTCTGAAAATATTGAAACCTGCCTTTTTACCTGCCTGGGTGGACCACTTCGGGGGCCGATTTTGAGTTTGTGTTTCCTCACAAACTGTCTTCGTAACCTTGTTATCTTTGTAATTGATCGTTTAAAAACATGTTGACATGTTTAATAAATTTTTAAAATAGTAATATATAAAACAAATTTATAAATAATAAAATAATTATTGCTTTCATTGTTTAAAACATTGTTCGTTTTATTCATATTGTCAAGCCACTTATAAAATATTATAAAATCTAGCCTAATGGTTAAACTCGAGTTCTGAATGCAGCAACTATAATGAACTTTTAGATTTTAAAACCAGAAAACTATATTCCGTATTACATTAACAGTTTATTTATGAACATTTTAATTTAAGGCGTTTGTCTATGTCTTTCTGCAGTAAAGTTATCCTGAAGCCCAAACAAAACATCGGTGTATAGCGTGTAGTTAGTTCCTGGTTCTTGTTTTGTCACAAGAATGTACAAACTAAATCAAGTTCTCAGCTAGCCACAAAAACATGTCAATACATCGTAGGCTAATAACATCTCTGAAAGGACATAGACCTAGGAAACACATTTCGGATCAATTGTTTTGGGGCAATTGATAAATATCTACGTACGTTTATTTTCTACTTTGCTTTGATCAATTTCTTTCTCTCTCTCTCTCTCTCTCTCTCTCTCTCTCTCTCTCTCTTTCTGCTTTTCTCTTTATCTCTCATTATTTTCTATTTTTCTCGTTCATTCTCCCTATCTCTCTGACTGCAGTAATAACCCTTTGAATACCAATTACCAATATTTAAAAAGAACAGATGACTCACAGTCATTCAATATTAAATGCGCAAAATATCACTGACTGACTGAGTGATTGATCAAGTGATCTCAAGCTTCTTATCAAACTTTTATATTTTATTTCAGTATTTACCACAAAAAAAAAAAAGTCACTATATAAAAAAAAAAATCAGAAATAGCACACACACACCTTCCTTATTTTTAAAGCATTTTATTTTGTCGCGGTCTAAACCTTTTCCTTTTCATTGATTTTCGAAAGAAAAAAAAAAGAAGTAGAGATAATATATTAAATTAAAGTAACTAACGTTGTAACTCAACCAGTGAATCTAGCTCTCACATATATATAATAATAAATCAAATGTGGCAAAATATGTAGGTCGCTGATGGGCCTGCCGTTGCGTAACCACGGGAAATACTACATTCCCTATTAATCCAAGGACTCGTAGACAAACTTTAATAATATTATTATTAATGTATTATTTTAATTTCCTTTAATTTCATTCGCATGCACGAAATGTGGCAAACTTTGCTGCTCCATAATTGGCGTGTTTAGCCACATCATATTCTGACCCGAATCAAGAAGAAACCTAAACCAGTGATTCATCCAGGCACATCCATTGTCTTTCCAGACAGAAGGTGCCCTATTAACATTAAGTATTTTAATTGAATGAAAATATAAGAATTGCATTAAGAATAAGAGATAGTTTCTGATCATGATTCTTGATAATTAGCCTAATGTAACTTTAAGTCTAGCCAATGATTCAACTGTAGCTGTTGTCTTGCAAGGCTAATGGCTGTAATGTGTACATGATAAGATACTAATTTCATCGTTTAATGGACGATTGTTGTAAATGTTATGAAGGCTTTGTTAAGTCAATTTTATCTTGGTATTGTTGGTTATTGGTGACTGTGTCATTAAATCTATGTATTTTGTAATCCGAGGTTCCTACAAGAAATAAAGGTAGTTAAACGTATTTGATTGCTTGAAATGTTTCGTTCCTTTATTGACATTAATGTTATTTTCCATAATCATAAGATAATGTTAAAACACAAATGTGACCATTTACTATTAAATATTTTATGCTTTCACTTATCTAACTGTTCACTATATATTTTTATATGTGTAGTTAATAAGTCCCAACACAGGTTACACTTACAGCTACCGGATCAGGTTAGCTTTAGGGAAGATAACTCCTATTGTATCCATTAAGAAGGCTGTTTGGATTTAATATTAGAGTTCTCTTTCGTTGGAATGTATCTAACAATCTATTATGGTCACACTACACATGGCTGCAAGCTATGTTGGAGACACCGAAAGAAGGGAGATTGAACGAGTGTGGGAAATGAAAGGTTTAGAAAAAAAAAACAACTATTGTTGAGTTGTGTTTTTTACCAGTAGAATAGTGTTGTCAAATAAGATGTACAGGAATATTGATTGTGTGTTTACCGATGAATCTCAATATTATTTTAAGATGGCAACCTTTATAGTTAGTCTAAAGGTGTACTTAATACTTAATAAAAGTATTCTAGTTCCATCACAATCTGTCCAGGCCAGGGAGAGTTCAATTAACCAGTTTCTGTAGCCAAAATTGAACGATGGTGCTATGCAGGCAGCACAATGACAAAACACTTTTCATTTTTCATTTGAGAAATAAAAAGATAGGCAACCCTGTAGATAACAGGTAGATGTAGGGATTACCTATATCCTCTTTTATATACCCCAGCCTTGACATTCACCAGGTTCAAGACCTTTAGCCTGACAGCTTAACGCTTTACATGATTATAATAATGAAATTAACAACATTGATTTTTGTAAATATAATTGTATACACTAGTAAAAAATGTTTTTTATAAATCGCTTTTAACAAACTTGATATAGGCTCAATGTGTTATGAGAACTTTGCAGACATAAAATAAATAAATAGCAAAGTATTCTCCAAATGTTTTGAACATGTAGGTCTTGATGTTTTTCTTAAGCATAGCCATCTAGGCGCCATGTGGTCTGGTCGACCTCAATAGTTTGTGAATTATACGCGGAACAGCTACAAGAGATGAGCCTATTTAGTGCAGTAATCTTTGGAGTTTTCATTTCGCTTTGTCGAACAATTAGAATGTGACACAACCCAGCTATTAAGAAGTTGACAACAACCTGACTGACAATCTGTAGAGATGCAGAACCACTTTGTCACAATTATCGCTAGACAAAATCCTAAATATATCAATAAACATAAGTATACTATCGTAAACGAGAATAGAAATGACAAAGACAGACAGAGATCAAGTAGTAAGGTTACAAGCAGAGCCCGCTTAACAATGCCTGAATAGTAGGGAAAATGCTATTGGACCCGACTACATCACTATATTTTGGTAAGCAGAAAATAAAATTTTCTTGTAATTGATTACGTATAAAGAGTTACTGACTTTTGTACTAACTACATTTGCACAATTTTCACATATAGATAGCCCAAGCTAAAAGAGCTAGGTCGACTAACTACATGGACACTTTTTCACTAGCTAGGTTGACTAACCACATTGACACTTTTCACTAGCTAAGTCGACTAACCACATGGACACTATTTCACTAGCTAGGTCGACTAACCACATTGACACTTTTCACTAGCTTGGTCGACTAACCACATTAACACTTTTCACTAGCTAGGTCGACTTTCCACATGGACACTATTTCACTATTTCTGAACCTTTGCTATTCATTAAAGAGAATCCGGACATCTGTCGACAATATATATCTTACATCGCTTATCTCCCCACAGTTAGGCAAGTTCGATCACTCGACGCTAATCTGATGTGTCATCCAGATGGTGTTTGTGCATATGTGTATGAGTGTGTTTGACAGTGTATGACAGTTATTCCTTCTGATATTTGGCCATATTACCTCTATGTATGGTTTTATGTTATATGTAATTTCATGTAATATCTTTTCTTGACTATGCATAATATCTGACTCATTTTATTTCTTCATCACATCAGTCACATGTTGTAGATGAAACTGTCAAGGAATTAAGGACAGATCCTACGTATTTCAAGCTCTTGACAATCTCTCGTCTGTTTTAGATCTAGATGGCTGCCTGGTCGTGTGGTTGGCGCTTTCGTGAGTCCTCATTTAACTCCAGAGTTTCAATCCTCTCTTACGTTGTTGTCATTTGCTTCTCGTACTTTGTGGTCATTTGCTTCTCATACTTCGTGGTCATTTGCTTATCGTACTTTGTTGTCATTTGCTTCTCGTACTTTGTTGTCATTTGCTTCTCGTACTTTGTTGTCATTTGCTTCTCGTACTTCGTGGTCATTTGCTTCTCATACTTTGTGGTCATTTGCTTCTCGTACTTTGTGGTCATTTGCTTCTCGTACTTTGTGGTCATTTGCTTCTCATAATTTGTGTTCATTTGCTTCTCAAACTTTGTGGTCATTTGCTTCTCATACTTTGTGGTCATTTGCTTCTCGTACTTTGTGGTCATTTGCTTCTCATACTTTGTGGTCATTTGCTTCTCGTACTTTGTGGTCATTTGCTTCTCGTACTTTGTGGTCATTTGCTTCTCGTACTTTGTGGTCATTTGTTTGTCATACTTTGTGGTCACTTGCTTATTGTACTTTGTGGTCATTTGCATCTCGTCCATTATTAACACTTTATCGGTACGCATTCCTCGTTCACCTAGTATATTGTCTCCTATTTTATTCCAGTTACGACATCTAATTAAAGTACCAAACGTAGAGTGTAATTAGCCTTTTATAGAAACAGTTTTATAATCATTTCCATTTTTTCCTCTTTTTTTTAACTAAGCATGAAACAGTATAAAAATAAGAATACCTCAAAGTTTTTATAAATGCATTTAAAGTTGTAATTATAATCAGGGCCGCCGCGAGGGTTGTGGTTGCCTGCGTGCGAAAATAAAAATGCCGCCCCCATTTTTTTCCTCTAGAAAAAAAAAATTCCTTTCAGACTGAGATGGACACTGTTCTAAAAGTTCCATTTGATTTAAATCCCTTTTTTTATGTAGATCATTCCATTTTTTCTTTTCATATTCACTCCGTTGTTGTATCCCTCAAGTACAACCATGAACCATGCACTAGGAACAATTTCAGAAATCTGACATCTTGGTTCTTTGTGATCAACATTAGTAATTACTAACGTTATGACTACTGGCTTATTCTCCTGTATTTGCGACCATTATAATTGATGAGCTGTGGCGGGTATATTACAATAAACTGTGGAAATGATCATGATCTCTACAATTTCTTGATAACTTCGACTGTTCAACAGTGTTGCATGGGCTGGACGTGGATATTTAACTTGTTTGTTATTGTACGTTTAAGTACAATCATAAAAAAAAAAGCTCGAACTACAAAAGCCATTGACAGTGAAACTTTTTCAACGTTCTGTAGATGTTCATAATAATTATCACGATTGTAGTTTGGAGAGATGTGCATTGTATCCACTATCATCTGACATACACGGATTCAGAGTTGCCTACAAATTTATCCAACAGACGATGCAACTCAGCGCTGAATATTTCTCTTGAGTTTAAAATCCAAAGTACAAGTCACTTAGACAATGACCTGAAATAAAACATAGAAATGCAATGTTTCTCACATTCCTAGCTGGTGGCGACTCCCTAGATTCCTACTTTGTTCGAGCGCCCTTTAGAAGTTGGAGCCCAGAGGAGCAATGTAGGCTTATACAGTGAGGTCCGTGACTTTGTTTTTAAATTTCGAATGAATGTAATAAAAAAGAAAAAAACAAACTTAGTCACAATTTTTAGGTTTTATTTTTCATTTAGCCTATATTAATTGAAAACTGTATATAGAAACCAAATTAACGTCATGAAATTTCACTAAAACGTTGTTTGGGGGGGGGGGGGGGGGGAAATAGTATAGTCTACATAATTTTTAAGCGTAGTAAAAAGTTCTTCTTGGAGGTAGAATTGAAGATACGGCAGGCTTCCGCTTAAGTCGGCAAGGGGTCTGAACATTTTTTTCGCCGCCTCCCCCCTGTTGTTGGTCGGTTGTTGGCTTGTAGCTCAAGACAGCTAGTACAACTGAACTGATGTAAGCGTTTTATATTTTTAAAAATAAATAAACTTTAAATAACTTGAAAAAATTTCTTTGCGAACAAAAAGTCAATATAATTGTTATTATTCACGATTTAACGAGATAAAATATAGATCTAATAGTAATAAAATAAACAGATATATAACAAAATCTAGCTCAAAAATAAAATCTTTACTCTTTCATGTTTTAAGATCGTCTCACATTTGCACTAGGCACGCTAATTTCAGAATCCTCACTGCATAACCCCCAATCAATCGCTTAACCTTTTCTTACCTCCGCCTAGGAAATACACAATCCATAACACTCCTTTTTGTCAGTACGTTGCGCCCTTCCCCCTCCACGTGAGAGGAACTAGCACGAATAGCGTTTATATTTTCAAAGGATAATGGAGTAATTAGAATTTGTATAAAATATTTAAGTAATTTTTTTATTTAACTAATTTTAAAAAAAGAAGTGCAATGCACACATTGCACAATAGGTAGCAGCCGTCCTGATTCTAATTGTTTTATTTACTTTTATAGAAATGTAAGGCACTTGATCTATAACAATATAAAGAGTGCTAGAAAAATGTAACATATTTGGCTTTGAGTAATTGTTGACGATAGCTTTTCAAGATACATTTTTGTGCAAGTTGGAAATTGAAAGCTGCGTAGAAGTGCTAGATCTATGTCACTGGTTAAATCAAGAGCTTCTTACAGCTGTGACAGTGACACATCATGATCAGCAGGAGGATTTGATTTCCTATAGTCTCAACGGAAACTTTTCAATCGATGAAGTTGTAGGTTGTAAACACATTGATAACAACTGAACCTCACTTTCAATTTGTTCTCTTCTTCAGAATTTTTAAGCTTGAAGTTATTTTTTTATCCTAGATTTGTGGCTACAGGACATGAAAGTGAGTTCAACTCATTTGATTGAAAGAATCGAACATGTTTCTGCTCGCCAACTAAGTACGTTGCCGCTGCCCTCGAGACAACCATGAGAAGAAGTGCCAAACATCATCAGCTTGTTATCACGTGGGTAAGATGAAATGTCATGTTAACTTATGCCAAATGAAAGTAGCAACATTTCTAAATAAAGAAAATCTGATTCGAAATTATTTAAATGCCCAGCATGTTTATGTCAAGAAATAAAGATGTCTAACAGTCCGTCAGTCTTCTATTTTTAACATGTATATTAGAAAAGAATTATTTCCAGTATATAGAGAAGACTATTTTCGGTAGAGAAGACTTATTTTCAGTTTATTAGAGAAGACATATTTTCAGTATATCAGAGAAGACATATTTCTAAGTATATTAGAGAAGACATATTTTCATTATATTAGAGAAGACTTAGTTCCAAACTTCCAGTTTATTAGAGAAGACTTATTTCAAAGGATGTCTCCCTCTCTTTTATAAAACAAATACTTTTTAGGATTAACTGCGACGACCACAAAACATTATCTAACACGCAAAACCAGTCGGCCGAGTTTCGTTAAGTCTTTAAGTCCTTCAGGTCGAGAGGCCCTAATTAATTAGACATGATCCAGGTGATAAAACTTGAACTTGCTGCTGTAACACGGAGCATGTGTCAGACATGAGAAATGGAATTTTTTTTCGTGTGACAGTTGACATGAATATTTAGAATTGTTAAAGATTATACCTTTCTTAACTAAATTATTTTCTGTTTCATATATGTAACTTTTACAAGAACAGTCTGGCTGGAAAAGATGTACTTCTCAACACTGTGAAGAGCTGGTTCGGTCGTACTGTACTGTCAAAAGTCATCCTTTAAGATACAGTGGAGGGAGCATTAAGATAGATTCGTTCAAGAAAGGCTGCTTGGACAATGTAAAAGAATGGACCGCCCGCTCTCTTAATTCCCTGCTTAGAAATACTGCTGACCGAGAAAAGTAAAGAGATTTGTTTACGCAAATAGTCAAAGTATCTCTACGACGAGAGCCAAGGGACAGATGATGATGGCGATGATGAATTCATGCAGTATTAAAACGATGTATTGATCATTTTACAAATTTAACTTACAGCCCCTAAGCTTTTAATACAATTTAAAATGGTGCAGCTATCTTTATTCTCTTGATCCCTCATAAACACAGCTATGTAAAAAAAATACTATTTTTTGTACAATGAAGTTTATCTATATATAATACTAGACATATGTTACCCGCGACCTGCGGGTCTTTATTTGCGCATTACTGTCGATATAGTCACTGAGAGTGTTTTGTAAACAATTATACGAAATAATAATGTAATAAGTAAAGCGAATGTGTCAAATATAAAAATAGTGTGAATGAAGCTATCAAATCTAAATAGCTAATAGGCTTAAATCCATTTTTTCAAATTAAAACATTTGCTTGTAGGCCTACATATATTTTATTAAAATTTGAGATGAATAGACTTAATTTTGTATGTTCATGTGTTAAAGTATAAAGTAGATCTTGATGTAGACATAGATCTAGATCTAAATCTACAATAATCTAGAGTTAAAAATTGGCTTTTATAGAGTTCATACTGTGTTGCGCATGCGTGACCTTTTTTCATGAAAGAATATTATATAGGCCTATCTCAACACGGCTACGCAGCTTTAGCGAACAGGGAACGAATGTATAAATGCTTTATAAAAACAAATTTGAATGTTCATTTGATTAAAATATGAAATGAATGGACAATAATTAGTATGTTTATGTGTTAAAGCATAAAACTATCTTTGCGAAAAGAAGTTTTATCATCTTAGAGTTCAATTAGAGTTTTAGACCTAGGCCTAGGAATAGACTCAGTAGAGAGGTGTGTTAATGTGTAACCATTTGGTAATGTCTAATGAAAGAATGTTCGCCAGGAAATCTGTAGTCAAAGATATCAGGAACTAATTTATGTAAAAAATGCTTTTGAAACACAAGATTGAAGGTTAATTTTATTATATAATGAAATCATATATGGCTCCATCATATCCAACAACACTCTACTGGATAAAGACATAAACAACAGGATAGCCAAGGCAATGGCCACCATGTCACGGCTGCAGAAAAGAGTCTGGGACAACATATTGCTGACTAGCAGTACTAAAGCCCTAGTCTACCGGACCTGTGTGTTGAGCACCTTGCGTACGGAAGTGAAACATGGTCAACCTACTCATGGCAGGAAAAAAAGCTGAAAGTTTTCCACCTCCGATGCCTAAGACGGATCTTTAAAATAAGGTGGCAAGATGATAAGATAACCAATGAGGAAGTGCTACAAAGAGAAGGTTGCCAGGACATCCGCTCCGTTATCAGCAGCAGACGCCTTGGCTGGCTTGGCCACGTTCGTAGAATGCCAGTAGGTCGACTTCCACAGGACATCCTGTATGGCGATCTAATAGAAGGCAGGAGAGCCGCTGGTCGCCCATTTTTACGTTATGCGGATGTATGCAAACGCGATATGAAGCTCTTCAAAATCGACACTGGCAACTGGGAAGAGGTGGCACTGGACAGATCCTCATGGAGAGAGAGCATAAAGGAAGGGTCAAAGATTGCAGATGTCATACACAACAGAAGCAGAAAGAAGTGTGAAAATGCAACGGCGCCTGGTGATTATATATGCCCAACCTGCAATCGCAGCTGTGTATCAAGGATTGGCCTCTTTAGTCACACAAGAAGTTGCAAAGGGAAAAGATCGTCTCTCGAGACGTAAAATGCAACAGAAATAATTAAATCAATGGATCTTCTTTTGTATTTTCATGTGTCAAAGTAAAAAACTATCTGCGCAAAGTGTATTTTCTTAAAATTAGATCTAGGTCTAAATCCTTTCGATCTTCTCTCATGTCAACATTGTTAACCATGGCATAGATCCATAAATACTATAGCTTTTATAGAGTCGCACAACTTTATTTTTTTTTTGAAGAGTTTGTTTTAGGGAACAATACATACAATACGGTCTAAGTTAGTACCCAAGGAACATTCCTGCCTAGTTTTATCAAGATTGGTAAAGCGGTTTTGATGTCTTTTCGTCACATACATACATTCATACATACATACATACATACATACATACATACATACGCCTTACTTTATACTTTATAGTATAGATATATTTATGTATATGCATGCACACACACAAGCATGTATTTATTAATGTGTATATTAATACACATATTGAGTATAAATTATAGCAAGACATGAATTTGTGCATATTTCAGTTACAAACTTTATTTCTGCTACCATATTAAGGCATATCTAGGATATCATTGCAAGGCTATTAGATCTCATTCTACTGCCCGTCAGTAGATTTGAAACATGAAAAGAAACACATAATGAGACATATACAACTCTAGCGAAATCATAGCTGGTATGATAGGGCTTTGTTACATGTTGGTTCGAATGAAAAGTAATTGGTGATTAGCACTAGATTAAATACAAGGAGTTCATATTAATGAATTGACTACATGTTATTATATAAATCTCAGTTAATTTTGTATACAGTTTTTTTTAAACATTTGCTATATCCTACCTCTATGGTAATAATAATTCAATCTGTGATATTACTGTACAATGTTTAAAAAAAGCACACCTCACTAAATATATCAAATAGGACCCATTAATGTGAATACACTAGTTGTTCTGCTACAAATGAAATAAATTTTAAAAAGCTACAAATGCACAACACATTCGTCATGTAGTGACTCAAAATATGAGATAACAACATGGTTACAAAGACAGTTTTTAAGGAAACACAAACTGAAAATCGGCCCCCTAAGAGGTCTACCTAGAGTCTCCACCAGGATTCGAACACGGGACTTCTGGTTCCAAAAGCTTTACCACTCCATATATTCCTTTAGCGTACAGTTATATTTTTTAAAATAATAATTATTAACCTTATCCATACATTCTAAATTAATAACATGCTATATGTAATAAAGAGAAACTAAAAAAGATTTATTCTTCTTACAAAATTAGATAAATTGGCAACAGGAAAAAAATAATTCTTGACCTATTTTAGTTAGGTAGTGAGCTAGCTAGAAATGACTTGAAAGATCTGGAGAGGGTCTACTTGGACCAGACATTCCCCTCGCAAAATAAAAAAAATAATATCTCCATAGTCAGTTGTCATACAAACTAGACATAGATCTAGCTAGATCTAGAAATAGTTTTAGATCTAAATCTAGATTCAAGATCTAAGTGTTGGTAGAAATAGATCTAAATCTAGATCTCCATCAAAAGAAGAAGATAAAGGGGACACCAGAACTATGTGTCTCTGCTGTAGCAATTCGAATCATACAAGAGCAAGATGCTTCTTTCGTAGTGCCATTTGTTTCAAGTGTGGCAAACAAGGTCATATAGAAAGAAAAAGCATGCAAAAGAGAAGCGAAGTTACACAATGTAAAATAAGATACAGAAGTAATATTCAACTTGTTAACAAACACAAACAAAATGTGCATCCAAATTGATATAGACATAATCGACACAGAAATGGAAATAGATACAGGTTCTGGGCTATCATTAATGACAATAGAAGATTACAAAAAAATCTCTAAAAGAAACACAAAACTTAAATGCACTAATGTCCGCTTGAGAACCTATACAGGGGAAGAAATACTCCCTCTGGGAAAGCGAATGTAATAGTATACAATCATCATGAAACAAAGAAACTTCCTCTGTACATATTAAGTAAAGGTAGCGATCCTATAATAGGACGTGAATGGATAAGATCTTTGAAGATCAACTGGAGTGACATCAAACAGTTAATATCCTCTGAATCTTGTATACAAGAAAATATCAATTGTCTAATTAAGGAATTTAATAAGTGTACTCAGCCGACTGAAGGAATATGGTCTCAAGGCTTTCTTCAAAGATGACATTATTTTCTGTGGAATGAAAATTTCAAAAGAAGGATTACATAAAACCAATGAAAAAGTATAAGCAGAAATGAACGCACCTACTCCAAACAATAAGTCACAACTGAGGTCTTTTCTAGGTATGGTTAACTATTACCATCAGTGACTCAAAAATATTGCACAAATAGCTCAACCACTCTACAACCTACTACAAGATAATGTTAAATTCATTTGGGGCGAAAGCTGTACCAAGGCCTTCAAAACAATAAAAACAATGATCGCATCTGATAGTGTTCTCATAAGATATGATCAAAATCTACTAGTTCAATTGGCTTGTGATGCATCACCAAATTACAAATCATTAAAAATGCCCATACAAATATAAAGACTATAAATCGATATTTACGTTACAAATTTACAAATAATTACAAAAGCCCATACAAATATTATGAACATTAGCCGTAGTTGAACTCAACTCCAGGCAGCTCGTCCTCTTGACTTGTTCTTTTTGGATTGGGTCACTGTAACCAGTCTAGACTTATCTGAATAAAACAAAAGACTGGTGTAAACAAAAGAACAAAAATAGCTATTGATGTATTTAGTATTGGGCTCAAGAGAGAAGAGCACCAACTTTTAAAGATAAATTTCCTTATGAATAATAAAGATTTTTTTTCTATTATATATTGCAAAGCTAGTAATTCCATAATATAAGTGAAGTGAGGTGGGATATTTTTTCAGGCCGCACCGGCCACCTCCAATATCCACTTGACCTTTTTCCCCTAGATGGCGTCTTGTGTCCGCGCGTAAAAAAAGTCAAAACAACGTGGACACTGTCCATTCTACGGGCATCTCTAATGACTGTACGTTACTGGACCTTACCTTGTCACTTTTTGTGCCTTTGTGTTTTCGTATGGCTGTAGGTCAATACATTTTTACTGTTTCTTATATCAAATTATTATTTTATTTAAAAGTTTATATAGAATACCTCTACTTATAGCATGCTCAGAGCGCCTTGGTCCAATCTCAGTTGGGGGAGGGGGTATCTAGGAGAGGGTTTTTCCGTTCTGCCTTTAGGCGCTCAGTAAACAAAACTCTGCCCGCGTCGGGTGTCGAACCTCGACCCAAGCCAAGCCAAGTTCAAGCGCACTTAGCCTCTCGACCACGAATTGTAACTGTCCATCTTGTAAGTGTGTAGATACTGGCTACTAGAAAAAAGGGGTTCTATTTAATTGTTATAGGTTTTTTTTTGTATGGAAAGAAAAGAGTGAATACTTAACAATGTGTGTCTGTTTTATGTAGAACAATTACTTGATTTATTTTGAAGGACTACTTTGTCATTAATTTTCACGATGTTTTTGGTCTTAGTTCTCATAAGATTTTTTTAAATCTAATATTTTGACTTCGATGTTGTACGCACGACTTGGTCTAACCATTTAGACCTATTATGTTAAGTTTATGCCTATAAGTAATTATGTTTTATGTTTGCCTTTGACAGGTCTTTAGTATACAATAAAGAGATCTAAATCGGCCAACAAGTTGCCTTCATCGACATCGACGATTTAAGAAAAAACTACACCACTTTTTTTTAACTATTACTATTAATAGTAACAAACATTTTTTGTAAAATATTTATGTAAAGGGTTTTAGATTTTGAAAGAAAAAAAAATATTTTTTACAATTGTATTGCTAAGTTATGTAAGTTCTGTCATACTAAATACTACATTTACAAAACAAAATGTCAACTTTTTTTCAAGAAAAATAAGCTATTTACTATGCAAATAAGTTGGACAAAATTAAAACAACAATAAATTAGTAGTTTTTTCATATTATCGCCTGAACGGCAGCAGTCATATATCCAAACTGGTGTCTCTACACAAACTGTCTTTGTAACCTTGTTTTTTCTTTTTCTGTTGCAAAAAGAACTCATTTTATGAATTGGCCTGTGTATTTAGTGTTACGTTGAGTACATAAATCATTTATTGTTAAAAATGTAATAATCTTACCATTATTGATATTCATTGATGATAAGCTTATTAGGTCGACATCTGTTTCGTCCGTTTTATTCGGAATACGCAGCGACAAAATGTCTCTTTCATCAGTCCTTGTTGGCGTTCTCAGCGACCAAATGCCTGTTTCATTGGGAATGTCTTTGACCAGAATTTCATAAGGGCTTGTAGATCTGTACATGGCAGGAGACATTAGGCCAGCTTCCTTATGACTAGGCAGCGCCCCAGCTTTAATCAGCAGATCAGCAATATCCTTGTGCCCTTTTTTGTGTGCCAGCATCAGGGCGGTGTTACCATAAATATCACGCCCATTGACGTCCACGTGTGAATGCAAGATCGTTTTTTTCTGAGACTTGCTTTCCGAATTACCATTGAAGCAGGTGTGTATGAAGTAGTGCACTAGTTTAAAGTGCCCTGCAGCTGAGGCGACATGCAATGCGCTCAAGCCTGGCTCATTAGCGAAGGTCACAGCACTGCCCTTTGAATATAAATGCTCGACGACATCGAGATGACCTTTGGCTGTGGCCAGCGTTAAAGCGTTCCAGCCGTCTTTGTCCACTTGGTTGACTTGTGCTTTAAGCTTACACAAAAGCTCCACCACGTTTAGGTGGCCTCTTTCTGAAGCGAGCATCAAGGCTGTCATCATTCTCCTGTCACCACTGTTGACCGCAGCGCCGTTTTCGACAAGCATTTTCACCATTTTTGAATGACCATGGCGACTAGCGATCATAAGACTTGATCTAGATTTCATATCCGTGGAATCGATGTTAGCTCCGTGCTGAAGAAGCATTGCGGCGACATCCAGAAATCCTCTCTTCGATGCAAGCATTAGAGCAGTACGCCCTTTACCTTCTGAGGCATCGATGTCAAAAAAAGATTGGGTTTTCTTCCGAGAATCATTGAGGTTTTCCCTTGGGAATATTTTGTTATCCAGCATTTTTCTTAAAGAATTTTTTCCACAGCCTATGCGGCAAAGCTCTTCTACAACAGAAATGTGACCGTTGCGGGACGCCAACAAGAGGCAATTCATACTATTGTTTTCGGTTAACCTTAAAGATGCTCCAAATTTCAGCAACACCTTGAGAACTTCCAGGTTCCCCTCGTCCGCTGCAAACATAGCAGCTGACCATTTGGCTTTATCGGTTCGGTTTACCTGGCCACCTCGGTAGCACAAAAATTGGACAACGTTAACATATCCTAACTTGGCAGCCATCATTAGACTCGTTCTCCCTTTAATATTACAGTTATCTAAAGATCCCCCGAAACTGAACAAAAGTTCGACAACGCTTAGGTGGCCTTCTCTAGAAGCGAGCATCATTGCGTTGTATCCGCTCTTGTCCATACAGTCCATTCTACATCCTAACTGATATAGCAGTCTGACCGATGCTGCATGCCCTTTTTCAGCCGCGATCATCAGGCAAGTCATGCCGTCCCAGTTGGTCGAATTCATCTTTGCGCTATAGGCAGCAAGAATCTGAATGACGTTCACGCTGTTAACCTGAGCTGCAAACATCAAAGAGCTCCATCCGTGTTTGTCAACTGCTTCTATGTCAGCACCGTAGTGACACAAGATCTCCGTGATTTTGGTGTGGCCAAGATAGGAAGCCATCATTAAAGCGTTTTGACCTTTGTCGTCTACGGTGTCGATGTCGATGAAAGTCTGACAATACATACACAACAACTCCACAATATCATCATAGCCATTGATGCAGGCTACCATCAAGGCAGTTAGCCCGTCTTTTCCTTTTGTGTTTGCGTTGGCTCCGTACTTCAACAAAACCTTTACCACATCTTCTTGACCATATTCGACTGCTATTATTAGAGTGTTTCTCCCGTATTTGTCTGTCGCGTCGATATTCGCTCCGTATCGACACAAGAGAGCGACGATAGATGCAAGTCCGGATTGAGCGGCGTACATGATGGATGTCTGTCTCACACTATCAAACTGATCAACGTCTGCACCATATCTGACCAGCAGGTCCACTAGGTCCGGCCTGTCGTACATGGATGCAGCCATGAGTGGAGTCTGGCAGTGATGATTGGTGATGTTAACAGAAGCACCACTCTGAAGGAGGTCCAACACCTCGTTTAGTTCGCCTCTCAGCACAGCTCGGATCAGATCAATATTATTCTCGTGACTGTCGTCCAGTGCTAGACTGTCACGTTGCCTAATGAATGGATGCACTTTGTTGGAAAAGAAGTTTTGCATCAGGAAAGACATATCGTCGCTGTGGGACTTCCTGTGAAGCATAAAGATAAATGTAATCTTTGAGTGATCGAACAAAAACCCTATGGCGTAGTGGATTGTATTTCTAAGGTACCAAACATCCTGCGTTGAACTAATAACAACGTTACAGCGTTATAGATATAGAGTAGAATGAAAGACAAAGACGGAACGAAAGACATATTAAAAGTTTTATAATCTCTTTGTCGAGGAAAATGTAAAACAGACGAGTAAATAACATTTGTAAAAATCAATTCCTAAATTTTATTCAAATATAAATAAACTAAAAAAAAATTATTTGTCATTGAAAAATCTCTAAAGAAAAAATAATTGGCCAGAATTGGAATTGAACTACGATATTTGCATTATAGCACGACGCTCTATCAGCTTCGCTAACCAGACATAATATTAATAATATTATGTGAAATTTTTGTTTGAAATAGATAATTCCATTTTTTATACATGAGTTCATAACTAACAAAGCTTGAAAATGTTATTTTTCCGTTTCCCATTTCTGGTTCCAGTTGAAATATGCAAAATTATATAACGCAAAAAATAATAATAATGATCAATAAGTCGTAATTAATTAATTTTGTTATATTTAGAGACAGTCTGGCTTACTTAGCTAAGGGAAGATAAGCCTTGTGTAGAGGAGTAGGTCGTTCGCTAAAAATGTTTAAACTAACAATAGACAATAAAACCTTCTACTTATATAAGTACTTGGGATAGCTCAGTGGATAACAAGTCGGCCTTCCTTCATGAATGCTCGAGTTCTAATTCAGACACAAGCAACTTTTTTAACATTTGTTTTTGAAAAAGCATCATGGAAACCCATCTCCCATCTGGTCAAAAAAGGTGATTGGACCATAGCTCAGTTAGCATGCTATAAGCATGAAAGTTGCATAAATTAAAACAATTAATTTTTTTTTTTTAATTGGACATATTTATTATTTTTTTAATGAATTGTACAGACATAATTGCAAGAAAATAAACAAACAAGAACAATCTGCAAGTTAGTTTTCTGTAGTGTATTTTAATTGAATAATACAATTTTGGTATTGATTCTTTTAGGGGGAGCGTTAGCTATGTGTTAAGCTCTTGGCTTCCAAACCTAGTGTCCTGGGTTCAAATCTCGGTAAAGACTCGCATTTCGACATTCTGGATTTTTAGGACACCCCTAAGTCCACCCAACACAAACGGGTCCCTGACTCGTTGTGGAAAATAAAGACGTTTGGTCGTTGTGCTGTCCACATGACACACTGCTCGTTAATTGTAAACCACAGAAACTGATGAGCTTTAAACATTATCTGCCCAATAGATCGCATGTCTCAAAGAAGAACTTTACTTTTATTTATAATTATTTTTTTAATGACAAAAAGAATAAAATAAGATTAATTTAACTTTAATTTGGCTGCCTGTCATTGTCATTTAAATGTAAAAATAGTTTACGTACTTTGTACTTTGTGTATCTGGGTAAGTCCTACTTAGACGGCGTTGCAAAAATTACTTTCGAATAAAATTATAAACAGACTAACATCATATTTAATTTTTTGAGAAATGCAAAATATATTTTTTCACGGTCTAAATGACTTTTGAAATTTTCGAATGTATTTCTAAAATATAATTTAATACGCTATTTAATTTTTCATGGAATTTAATACAAAATATTTTTATAATACCCAGCAACTAACAAAGTATACGTTTTAAATTATACTATGTAAAATAATTGTAGTTTTCGTTATAAAATTTTGAAACATGTTGTTATATATATATGTCTATAAGACATAACATGAATTCAATTTATTATTTCATATAGCGTAAAGTTTTTAAAGTAGCCGCATAACATAGACATTTAACAATTTACACAGGCGCTGAACTACAGATACCTTCACAATCATAGAACGGTAAAGTTTTTCTGTGTATAAAGTTTAAAATTACATTTCAACATAATTGTTTTATACTAACGATGTGAGATTTGATCAGTTTCACATTTTTTATTATACCTCCTTTTAATGAACGTCATCAATTTGTCCAAATGTGTAGAAAGTGTTTTGTATTTATTGGAAAAGTCGATTGTCTATTTCAAAAGGATATGAAAAAAATATGTTCTTGCATAAACCTATTTAATTGTATTTGAATGAAATAAGATACAAATCTAGCTCATCATCACAAACCTTTTATCAGCTTCTGTTTATAAACAATCGCTGTATGTCTACCTTACATAGAAATGTCTACCTTACATAGAGAACACAACAAACATATTATCTCACAGCTCCTGCGGTATATCAATTGTCACGATTTGTCGAGAACAGTAGGACAGTTTATATATATATATATACATATACGAACATTTGTTATGGCACGACTAGGAAAGAAAGAGGATTATGGGACAGATTTAATTAACATTCGTAGAATGCTTTAACCGTCATTCTTAAACGAAATGTAACCCAAACACCGAGCCAAAATGAAGTTTAACAAGTGCAGATAATTCTCAAGGGACACAATTATTGATAGTCCTAGAACCTCATGTTTTCCCTACAAGACGATCTATAGAGAATGGGTACAGACTATGAAGAAGAAAGGTCCCTATCATATGTTTTGTTTTTCATGTTACTAAGATTTAGACTAATATTAAGTCTGTTTTATTGATCCTTGTTGAAAATGTTTTGTGAATACAAGAAAGCTTGTTTCGATTCGGAATGTAATAAAAATTATTATTTTTTAAAAAAAAGGTCCACATGAAGACATGAAGAAAATTGCCAAGAAGTAAATGTTCCATTGTCGAAATAAACTTTGTGCTCGGATTTTTTTAGTATTTTAATTCTAGACTTTCAGAACGTAGCGGTTCATTGACTATGATTGAATTTTTGTTTAGCCACGTGAAGCTATAGTTTACATGTGGCCAGGAAAACAGATGAAATTTGAACTAGTGTGTCCCATGGGTCACACTTTTGTTTTCTTAAAGAAAATTACTTCAAATTATTAGTAACGGTATATCTAAGAGATATTTTTGTGATATTGTCAATGCAATACTTTAAGGTGTGCCTATAGCTTTTCTTAATTAGCCAGCTGGGGTCCAGCCAGGGGCTTATCAATATCCTTTCGTCTTTATTTCGTTCATCTGTCGAAACAAAATCCCTGTAGAGATTACTGCCCCTGACTATTGCATTCAGAAATTCACCTAGTATGATAAGGGAGGTAATTAAATGTAGAATTACTGCACTCGGCTCGCCATTTCGTGTTATATAGGAGACTCGGTGGAGGGTGTTATTAAACTTGTAAAAAAAGAAATAATAAAAAAACTAGTACATAGTATTTTCTGCCTAGATCAAATGTATATATAATGCAGATTTTATCAATCGGTTCGTCTTCAAGGGCGTTGAAATTCGAAGACCGAATAAAATCGTGGCTTCAGCTTTCTTTACATAGTTATACGCACACTTTTCCCCATATGCTAATGTTTATGCAATTTTAAGTAATATGCATACACCTCTTTTCTTTTAGTAATTTTTAACATTAATATAGTTTAAAACAATACATCGATGATGCAATGCAGAATTCCATCCCATGCAATTTTTTTCTATAATTTTCTTGAGTAAATTTAGAACGCCTGATCGTTGCGCTTGCCAGGTCATGCACGTCAATAGTGGGACAAAGAAACATTTAGGATCTTTCTGACATTCTTGAACAACAAAATATTTCATAGTCTCTGGGATACATGATGTTGTCAGCAGTTGGCAAGGGCTGTGTAAGTCCAGCCTCAAACCTATTTTACAACGCTTCTATCAACTCTATCTGTCTTTCTGGTACAATTTATTGTACACGCAAATGCCATCACTTCCCATCTTGAATCCAGTTGAAACTTTGAACACATATTCATTGTTTCTATTAAAGTATGAATCAGTCAGACATTATCCAATTATTTAATTGTAATGAGTTAATTTATGATAATGTAAAGGTCATCTGTTTCTGTGACCTAAGTTTATTTTATATAATCTTATATAATACAGACGTTATATAAAAAAAAGATGATTACGTCCTACGCGTAATGCATTTAGTCATGCATATTAACCAACGACCTAAACTTTTCCTGGCTAGCTCAGGCAACCCATTCCATGTTCTTATAGCACTAGGGACGAAGGAACATTTGCACAAATTTGTCCTAGCATATGGAAATAGGATGTCATGTGGCCAGCACAACGACAAACCGCCTTTAATTTTTCCCAACAAATGTCAGGTACCCATTAGAGGCGTCCGAAGATTCTGAAATTAAAAATCCTAGTCTTCACCAGGTTTCGAACCCCGGTTCGGAAGCCAACCGCTTTACCGCTCAGCCACCTCGAATGCTTTTTCTACTGTGGTTGAATTGTTATTTCCACCGTTAACAGAGGTTTTGATTGGAAGCTCTTCGCTTTACATTCTCTGAACTTTCATTTTCTTATAAATAAAATACTAACATTGGGCTACCTGAGATGCATTCTCTGAAAATAGGAACCTTTTGACACATATATATTTTTTTTAAAGTAAGCATTGCGTACTAAGTGTATAACTATCTAAACAAAATAGAACAGACTTGTCAAAAGAACTAACTATTGGACTATTTCAGGAATACCTTATATGGGCGACAGTAGACCACAAAACACTATAGGACAAATTCTGCTCCTCTCTACAAAGAGACACTCTAAGCATAAAGGACCCTAATGTGTTAGCAAGCATGTTATAAAAAGTTCTTTCTTTTCACAACTAATCTGCTGGATCAAATTAGATTTATTTAAGAATAATCAGATTTTAGGTAAAACTCCAAATTCGTATTTGGTCACTTCATGGCCTTCAACCATGAGTACTCTACTTCTGTGCCACGATAACGATTCACACAAAGTTTAGCATGCTATATGAACAATCATACAGATATATCTACCTCAATAAATAATAATTAAAACTTACATTTTTGTTTTTCACAGTCTACAGCGTCAGTTGTCTATCTCTGAACTAAACTCTAGACCACGAGCTTTGAACTTTCAACTACCTGCTAGTTTGTTTGTCTTTGAACTACACAAAAACGTTTTGTATATTTTTTTGGTTTAGTACACAGCGACAAGAGACGCATTACATTAGAAATTTGTGCAAAGTAAATAAGTGCTCTATCTTCATGCCAGCATGGGTACGTGTCGGGGTTTCTCTTTGTTATACTTTTTTTTAACGAAATGAGTCCAAATTTGACGTCAAGGAACAGGAAAAAGCATCGAAGCGTTTCAGAGAAGTGTTGAAAAGTCAAACGTATAGGTCAGTGATTCTCACGAGTAAGGTATTCAAAGCTAGGGATGACTTTCTAAAATTTGCCCGGGTTAAGTCTGGTGTTGATTTGTCTTAATCTTACTCAACGTAAGAATATCGATCTCATTAGAACATGCTATGTAAATACTAATTACTCATTGAAATGTATCTGTGTAAATACAGCAGACCTACATGAAAAAATAAAATTATGCGCCTTTTACTCACAATTTTTAAAAATAAGACTAAACTAATGTGTATATATATATATATATGACGTTATGTGATAATCTTACATTTATTTTACATAAGTAAAGATCGTAGCTGCAGAAGTTATGTCCACCACAGTAAACAACTTTTACTTTTATCTCTATATTTAAACAACAAAAGATAGTTCTAGTTGGTGGTCTCTGTGCTTTTCTCTCCCCTTCTCCCGTTTCCAGCCACTAAGTCTCTCAATTTTTCATCTTCCTAATAAACACATTTTAAATACATTAAAAACCCAAGACTGATATTTTTGAACCACATTGATGATAGAAAAGGGGGGATGTGAATTAGGTGTGCAATTAATTTTATTTATGTTTTTTTGGAAGTCTCCTGTATATAGATTTATTTTCAATGTAGATTATTTGCTCCTGTTAGCTTATTTTTATAACGATTCCTAATCTTGCGCACTATCCAAACTTTAAAAAAATGCGTGAGTTTGTAAGTGTTAGTGCGCCGACACTGTTCAAATAGACACCCACAACATTTGAGATTCGTTCTGCTGTGCGTTGAGTCACCTGCGACTGTCTTGTAAATAGAGCCACAAGTACTTTACTATGGTACGACACGCACACACACACATATTACAATGCAGAGATATACTTATTTTGTTTGTGAATGTGATCTTGTGTTACAGTGTGTGTATGTGATAAAATGAGAGAGGCAGTGAGAGATATCGTGAGAGAGAGAGAGAGAGATGATGAAAGAGAGATGTGTAATGTGATTGTGTATGCGTGTTTTGAGTAGGCCTACACAGAGAATGAGCTTGTTAACCCTTTACAATTTGATATCACCAGATAGACTAAACCTTCTCTGTGAAGAAAATAATGTATTGTTTACTACAGTTAGACATCAAAAAGATTTCTATATACTATGCCGAATTTACAGCATATAGCATAGCACTCCTCTATCCCCTCCCCCCAAAAAAGGGTTCCAAGCAGTGGCGTCACTAGGGTGGGTGTCACCATTTACGGTCAGCTCAGGGTGTCACCCCCCCCCCTTTTTAAAAAAATAATTTTTGTTGCGCTGTAATGCATATAGTTTATAATTACCACGTTATTTGAGTGTTCAACAATAAAAAAAATGAGTGTCTATTAAATTTTAAAATTCAGTAGTCGATTATAATTTATCTACATTTCACTGGCTTTGTGTAGTCATGTGAAACTCTGAACGCAGCCTTAATCTTTAGAATCGAAGAAATAGCCAATAATCTACAGTCCATTTTGAAACAATGCAACCATAAGTAAATTACACTTTTTTCTGGATTTCAAACTTAAAAACTCATCAATAAGTTAAGAACCCACAATATCTCTGACGATCACATTTTGAATTAAAAAAGTTCTTAATTTTAATTTTAAATCATTTTTCACATGACTCCGTAGATAAGCAGATGGTAAGAAACGGCTGAAGGCTTTGTTAAATGATTTAGAGATATCTTTTTAGGTCTTAGGAATCACGCAATGTCAACTTTTATGTTTTTAAGAATAACCTTTGTTGCCTTTAGACCCTTCTCAGTCGTGGTATTGTGGGTATTTCTGTTGGATGTCGCTTTTGAAAAATCATTTTATATGCCAATGCCAATATACCCCTTAGAATTGAGAATTAAAATTTCACCCCCCTGAAATTGTAATGCGACCCCAAAGGGGGTCGCAATCCACAGGTTGAGAACCCCTGACACACAGGCTCTGTGACCTTCGGAGCTGTCATTACTTGCGTGATGTTAAAATACTTAAAGAGTTTAGCCATGCCTGACTTCCTGCTAGACAACTTTATTTCGGAACAGTTGTCTCATAAGGGGAACAAAAAAAAACTGGACAGTATTAAATAAACATAACTTTTCAAATTTACTGTGCGCACTAGGAAGTATGTTGTTTAATACCAACAAACTTTTGTAAGAACTTTTTTTTACAAATTTTAAAAAAAATTTTAAATAGAAAAGTAATTTACACTTACAAGTAACAATAAAACCCATAAGAAAAAAAAAAAAAAAGAAAGCCAAATTAATTTTTTTTTATTGACGACCTACATGACAGGCTGACTGGTTATATACTAACAGCATTTGTTATAATAGTGTCATTTTGTTTATATTTCATTAAGCAGTGTGTTAGAAATATGTAGACATAAGATCTATATATAGACATGTAGTTTATAAATAAAGTTGGTTGCTCCTGGTTGCTCGTGAGCTAGGTTTCTAAGTAACAGTAAGCGACCTGCAGATATATTGCCATCCAGTACATTTTCATTTATTATCTTATCTTCTTATCTTATATAATAATATAATACCTGTAGGGATGTCGTCTTTTGTAGCACTCAATGTCTAAGCCAGCCATGACCAATCATTATAGACTGCCTGAACGCTGACCAGCGACGTCGCAGCCTGGAGGCTGTTAAGGCCACGACAAAGGTCATGATGTCAGTCATACATTAAACTAAAATGCAATTCAGAATTTGTTCGATTTATATTAGAACATGCGCCATGTATTTGGAATCCCTCGATTTGAGAAAAAAAAATTTTAAAATACTAATACGGACATTTAATAGAACCGTGAGATTTATAACAAAGAAATCTCAACATTTGACTATAATTACACACCAGTAGTAGAGTTATGGAACTTAGATCGTCCACCTGGCATTAGACCTACACATAGTCCTATACTTAATAGACCTACTGGGATTTTTTTCAAATGTATAACACATTTTTCAGATGAAAAGATAATGTCATCATAGTCCAAACCTCTCACAGGACGACGGGGATGTGGGAGGGCAGGGTTCGAACCCTGAACCATTGAAACCATCGAACTACACTCCGAAGCGCATGCCTCACGACCAGGAAGCCCATATGTCCAGACCCTCCCCTTTCATTTCTTGCAATGTTAGGGCTTCTTCTCGATACGTACATCCTTCGTGGATATAAAACAAAGTCTGCAAGTTATCAATTTTTTTTCGGGTGAAATCATCTTCACCATATAAATTCCGGCTATATTTTTTTTCCCAAGCGAGATAACTCGGTGTATTTGATACATCCTCCAAACCCGTTTTTACTACATCCCTTATTATCTAGTTAACATCGAGAATATCCATTCCAGGAGCTTCACTTTTTAAATAAATCAATATTTACATATAAATTTCTGCGTGGTCGTTCCGGGAGGACTTCAATAGAAAATGACAAAAACATTAACTCTGTTTTATAAGTCTAAATTATGAACTTGTACTAAATTATTGTATTTTGTTTTCGACATTTCTCTAGTAATTAGTATACACCAACACTTAAACATTGGAGGATAGAGAATCTCAAATGATAAAATGTTCAAAGTTCCAGATATAACAACCACTAGATCACATAGCTATTAATTGATATTTTCAGTAAATGCTCCGCGCCTTGCGATGTCACGCCAACAACTTGCCTTATAACTTACCAAGTTGGCAACGACTTTGCCCAGACACGAATAGGAATAGGCTATCCAAAATTGGCTTCATGACTAACTCCAAAACTCAACTGTCCTAACTGGGTTCTCACAGAATTAAAAACTGGGTTTTAAATTCGGTCCAAAGCCGAGTTGTCTTAAGGCGGAAGATGAAGTTGAGTAGTTGGATACATATATGAATGCACACTGGATACGTATTAAAGGTCCTATATAGAGAATTAAACGACATCGCTAGGGTCAATAATATATTTCTTGGTAATAATGTCCTATTTACTAGATTCATATTTATAAATCATTCACACTCGGGATTCGAACTCTAGACCCTTTTAAGCAGTCAACAAATTTTTCGATTCAAACACACACCCGAAACAGTTCAAGACTATATTTGTATCTCCTGCGAAGGTGGAGGGTCATTATCGATTTTTCGCAATCAGAATATATATTTTTTTGATATTGACAAAAAAAAAAAAATCTAGATACTGGTTACTTTTATCCAAACTAGTGAGAAGGCTGATAAATTCTGCGGTTTGATTAATGGGAAGTATATGTGCAGTTGTCTTGTTTAGGAAACCAACTTTTCTCTGAAGATTAATAACAGTTAAAATAATAATAATAATGTATAGAGAGCTATTAACAAACAAAATGTAGGCTGAAGGCGCTGTTATAGCATTACAAACATTAATTATTTGTAAACCGAAAATAACAGTGTTAATGAATTCAGTATATTTGTAGCATTCTTTTCTTATTCTTAAAAAAGCAAAATTTAAAGCTCTTGCCTAGTAACTCGACCATAGTGTTTCTCAAACTTTCACTAGTGTTACCTCATCGCTTTGACCAAAAATTAATGTGTGTACCTCCTTCTTTGTTATCAAGCTTTGAAAGTCAAGAGGACGGTACAACTCCATTATATCCAATGTTCAGATTACATTTTTTTGGCAGCATTTACATAATTTCCTTTTGCTGTATTAGTTTTATAAAGTATGTAGATATTAATTTTAAAAAATGTTTAATCTTTATTTAGACCAAACAAACATAAGTAATTGATAAATGCTCTGAGCAAATAATTTTAAGTGGGTAACATAATATGGGCTATAATGTCTTATATAAAAACAACAATGATGCGAAGCTTGAGGCCAGGGAATATTTTTCTCTTTACTTTGCTAGCTTTTAAAAAGTGTTGCTAAAATTTTGAGAGTTTTTCGAAGGCGATTGTCTGAGGAACACTTCTCTGAAGACTTGGCGATAACGAGAACTCATTTTGTAGTAGATGAAAATGTTCATGGCGGAGTTGGTGCTTTCAAGGATGTAGCCGAAAGAGAAAACCACAAAGAACATATTGTGATACTTCCCATTGATGGACAGGTCCGGCTCAGCGGTCATCCCAATGAACACGACGCATATTGGGGTGAAGCAGACGATAAAGAGGGTGGAAATCATCACCACCATTTTGGTGACCTTCTGGTCTCGGCTAGTCATCTGGTCTGTCTGTCCAGCACTGGTGGACTTCCTCCTCCACTTCGCTTTGCTCCTCAACTTGGCGACCAGCACCAAGGTGCAGCAGACGATGGTGAGGAAGGCGGAGAATGGGATGATGATGTTGTTGAAGGTGAAAGACACTTTCTCAACTGACTCGCGGTCAGGGGTGTAGATGAGGCCTATGAGAGTCTTGTTCCGGGAAGGAAAATATTTCCAGCCATACGAGTTGACACAGTAGACCGGAGTGACGCTTGCGATAAGAATAAAAAAGATGGACACCATTATAACTTTGACTCTCCTTGCTGTGAGAAGACTTTTAATCTGATGATAAATAAAAGAAGAACTTCATTTACGAGCATTGCAATGTCTTTACAAACTCATGTGTTCATGTGACAAGTCAAAAGCTTGCTGTCAGAGTCACTCAAACTTATCACAGCTTTAATTATTATTCATTTTATTTTAATTATTTTCCCGTCCCAATCAAAATTAAACACTCGATTTACATTCTACATTCGAATTTTAAGATAAAATCTTCATTCTTTAGGTAATAAAATACAGTACCTTAGAAAAAGAAGATAAAACGATATGGTGATATGCTGGGACGAAATAAGGGAAACAAATAGAAACGTACGAGAATGAAAAGAGGAAGATTTAGGAGAGATATTGAAAAACATTGATAAGGAAACAACGCAAGATGGAGAGATCACTGTTGTTAAGTGAATACATAAAATGACTTTGTACTTCAAGCAAAGGTATTAGAAAATTGATGTTACAGTTCAATAAAGTGTAAAATATTTTTACACAGGATTCATCATAGAACCACTCAGTTTTGAGCGGCTTTCTTATTTAGTACTACTCAGTCATTGTCGGCCTTAAGAAAAGTTAAACTACAATCTATGTTTGTTGCATTACATAATGTATTAACGTTGACTTTTATCTAGTGAAGTAAAGTTCTCTTTTGGGATCTTGCAATCAAAGAGGAGGAAGAAGTAGAACTCATCTGTTTCTATGGCCAATAGTTGACAAGGGTATCATGTGGCCAGCACAACGACCAACCTCTTTTACTTTTATCATGTATTGTCAAGTAGCCATTAAAGTTTGGTGGACTTAGGAAGTGTCGAAGGAAAAATCGTTGACTAAGGATTAAGGTTGGTTCTAATTTGATATAGATTAAGTTTGTATTTTATTTGACTCCGGCATTTATGTCATTAAGGGTTACTTTTAGCCATTTGTGTTTTGTTAGACTATACTATAAATTACAGACGTTACTCCAAGAGCCTTGTACTAACCTCATTAGAGCATTAGACTCTGTTATTACTAGCTGTTTCAGGCTTTTAATTCCAGTCTCTAATGGCACTCTGGAAGTAGGGGATCCATGAGCCACGTATAACGTTGTTGTTGTTTTTAATTTGTTTTTGTTTTTTTCCTATCGCATGGACTAAGAAATGTTGTGCCTTGATGACAATACCTCTATTTAACTTGTAACTTTGTGGAAACAAAAACCTTCTGGAGGGGAAAAAACCTGAGTGAGCAAAACCTGGACACGTTTCTTGAAAATGGCTCTAACGATTTTCCTAGAAATTAGACAGCTGCTGTATATTATTGGTAAAAGAATTTCTAGTTTATAAAAAATGTTAAAGTCCAATTCATCCACTATTTAGAAAAGACTCAATTACAAAAAGTCTAGTCAAACAAAACAGCCTCACATAACACTGTTACAAGTCACTTGCCTTTAACGGTAATGCAATGCAGAGGCATCTCTCCAGGGTAATAAAAGCTGTGATCCAGCTGGTAATTCGCGTAAACACCACGTGCGGCCACCCGCCAGTCAGATACTGCATTTCTACTGAGTCAAAGGGAAGGTCAAGGTTGTGGAACAAAGGGTTAAAACAAAGGTTATGCCAGATGAGCGTTCCCAGCATTCCAACATCTGACACCGCAAGTGCTGTGAGAAGACAAACTATGACATGATATGATTATAGACAAGGGTGTACCAATGATAAAACAAACTATGACCTGATATGATCATAGACAAGGGTGTACCAATGATAAAACAAACTATGACTTTATATGATCATAGACAAGTTGTACAAATGATAAAACAAACTAAGACATGATAGAATCATAGACAAAGGTGAACCAATGATAAAACAAACTATGACTTTATATGATCATAGACAAGGGTGTATCAATGATAAAACAAACTAAGACATGATAGAATCATAGACAAAGGTGAACCAATGATAGAACAAATTATGACTTTATATGATCATAGACAAGTTGTACCAATGATATAAACAAAATATGACTTTATATGATCATAGACAAGGGTGTGCAAATGATAAAACAAACTAAGACATAATAGAATCATAGACAAAGGTGAACCAATGATAAAACAAACTATGACTTTATATGATCATAGACAAGTTGTACCAATGATAAAACAAACTATGACTTTATATGATCATAGACAAGGGTGTACAAATGATAAAACAAACTAAGACATGATAGAATCATAGACAAAGGTGAACCAATGATAAAACAAAATATGACTTTATATGATCATATACAAGGGTGTACCAATGATTTCACAAACTATGACATGATATGATCATAGACAAGGGTGTACCAATGATTTGACCTATATTTTTCCGGTTAACTACAGAACAAAGATTCGTCTTTAAGAATTATCAAGTTCTATTAATAATAATAATAATATAATAATAATTTTATTTATAAAGCGCTGTTAACCAACAAAATGTAAGCTCAAGGCGCTGTAATAACATTACAAACACAAACACGAGAGCTACAATGACAGTTAATCTAAAAAAGTTTTAAACAGGTAGTTCTTAATGTTCTTCTTGAAAGTAGTGTAGCATGTTGTCTGTCTGAGATCAATGGGGAGTGAGTTCCAAACCTTTGGTCCGTGAACTGAAAAAGCCCGCAGACAGTAGCTTTTGAGGGAGAAACGTGGCACCACTAAAAGCGTTAAGTCCATTGAGCGCAGGGCTCTCTGGGGGACATATGGAGTAATCAGTTCGCTAAGGTACAAGGAAATCTCGTTGTTATATATGCACTGATGACAAAGTGTGGCGACCTTGTAATCAATTCTCGCTTTCACGGGAAGCCAATGGAGCGTGCGCAAGAGCGTAGTAGCAGAATCTTGTCTAGTTTTTTTAAGGACTATTCGAGCGGCGTTGTTCTGTATACGTTGCAGCTTGGCTATTTTGTCATCAGGTATACCTGCTAGCACGGCGTTGCAGTAGTCAAGGCGGGAGAGTATGAATGCCACAGCTAGCGTTTTTTTGTTGACTCCGTTGTTAAATATGGTCGGATCTGGCCTAATCTGCGCAGCTGCAGATAAAGACCTTTGCAGAGCTGACTTATGTGTGGGTCGAAAGATAGTGTTGAGTCGAAGATCATGGACAAAAGGAACATGCCAGTTCCTGATAAATAGAGAATCTGTGCTTTCAACTTTTGAGACATTGTTCCTAGTGCCAATCTTAATTATTTCTGTCTTGTCTTCGTTCATCTTGAGTTTATTTTCAACCATCCAATCGCTCACCCTTGCAACGGTACAACTGATTTTCTCTGCCAGATGCGACACCTCTGAGGGTACTGATGAATCGTATAACTGTGAGTCATCGGCAAAGAAATGGTATAAGATGCCGGTTGGACGTATGACACGGCTAAGTGGATATGTATACATAGTGAACAGTACTGGGCCTAGAACTGATCCTTGGGGTACTCCGTACTTCAAAAGTAAGCTTGTTGATTCTGTGCCGCTAACAACGACACTTTGGGTGCGTTCCGTCAGGTAGGATCCAAGCCACTTTAGGACGACTCCTGCTAAACCAAAAGTTGCAGAGAATCTGGCCATCATAATTTCATGGTCTAGCGTATCAAAGGCTGCAGACTTGAATTGATATGTGGCCTTTGTTGGAATTGTGAAGTAAGTCGTTTAGTACCCTGACCACTGCTGTCTCTGTGCTACAGCACATCCTATATGCAGATTGAAATTCTTCCAAGAGACAGTACTGTTCAAGATGAGAAAGAATTTGCGCTAAAACGATGCTCTCCAGAAGCTTTGACAGGAAGGGAAGATTTGATACCGTGCGATAGTTTTTTAGACATTCCTGGTCAAGACTGGATTTCTTTAATAAGGGCCTGACAAGTGCATGCTTAAATTGCTGTGGTACAATGGCTTAAGTCAGTAAAGAGTTCACAATGTTAGTAATTGTAGGTACAAGGTCATCTAAACATTCAAGGAGCAAGGAGGTTGGAATACGATCAAGGTCACATGACTTAATTGGCATCTTTAAAATAGTACTTTTGACATAATCTTCAGATACACTCTGAAACTCGCAAAATGGAGAATTTTGAAAAATTGGAGAGTGGTCAAGCTATGATGAGAGAATGGCATGTCATTTCTGATTTGCTATTCCAGGTGACGAATAGGATTTGATTGAAGATCTATGAAAATCTCAGAAAGCGAATTCTAATGAAATAGATTTTTAATTTCTGTTTAACTCGGGTAATCTATAATTGATGAGAATTTATATTTTCCAATGATTCAAGAACAATGGAGTTTTGCAAGCTTTAGTATATTGAATTTCAAACGTACGTACGTATGTATTCTCTCAATAACGAAACAAGTATAGTAATAAAATGGATGATGCCAGACATTCATGACACCAAACTGGATAGTACAATAGATGACACCCAAAAGGTATGACATTGGAACAGATGATATAAAACTGTTAGGTTAGAGGGAATGGATGACAACAAACTGAAAGGCTAGTGGACTTTGTCTTGTATTGTTGTTGATATTTTTGTTACAGAAATGAGGAATTGTAAATCCTAGCTTAAACCTTCCAAGTGAAGACTGGTTAGGGCGGCAAGCAATGTTCGAACTTGTGATCCAAATAATTCTTAGACCTCTAGTAGCTGTGGATGTTAGAGGACGGAAATGTTTATAGGGGAGAAAGGAGAGGAAGAGAAAAAAAGGCACAGAGAAAGAAAGAGAGAGAGACAAACCGAGACAGACAGACAGAAAGAGAGAGAGAGACAGACAGAGACAGACAGAAAGAGAGAGAGAGACAGAGAGAGAGAGAAAGGAAGAGACAGACAGACAGAAAGAGAGAGAGACAGAGAGACAGAAAGAAAGAGAAAGAGACAGACAGACAGAAAGAGAGAGAGACAGAGAGACAGAAAGACAGAGAGAGAGACAGACAGACAGAGAGACAGAAAGAAAGAGAGAGAGACAGACAGACAGAAAAAGAGAGAGAGAAAGACAGACAGACAGAAAGAGAGAGACAGACAGACAGAAAGAGAGAGAGAGAGAGAAAGAGAGAGAGACAGGCAGACAGACAGAAAGAGAGAGAGAGAGACAGGCAGACAGAAAGAGAGAGAGACAGACAGAAAGAAAGAAAGACATAGCCAGACAGACAGAAAGAGAGAGAGAGAGACAGGCAGACAGAAAGAGAGAGAGAGACAGACAGACAGACAGAAAGAGAGAGAGACAGAGAGAGAATAGAAGAAGACTGAGCTGGACTGTGAGATACGATGAGCTTGTATTTTGTTTATATGTAGATTACTGGCCAATATTTTGTATTTATATTTGTTTTAAATAACTTTCCTTTAGGTTCATTTGTTCTTTCTCGCATCAATACATTGAATTGACAGTCCATAGCGCATACCCCTGGATCAGATAGCCACCTACTATGGCACAAAATGGTAGTCTAATGGACAGATGACACCATACACGTATTTTAAGGGAGCAGAGGTGATTCTATGGAACGTATCACGCCCAACTGATATGCTAATACTTACCAAACAGACTAACATTGACAGAGTCTTTAAATCCTTGCTTCCAAAAGACGACGATGTTTATAATGTTGGTCACTGTGCCAAAGATGTCCATCGCCTGACACACCACAGCAAAGTTGATGGCTTGGAAGATGAGGCTCACTTCATCGCTAACATACCCCAGCGACCATCCGACTTCACCTGATGTCCAATTACGCTGCTCATCTAGACTAATATCCATAGTAAAATTAATTCTTCTTTTACAAAAACTATCCACTTTGTACAAGTACAAATTATGTTTTGGAAGAATGCAGCATGGGGCAATGGGGCACATTCGAAGCACTGATATCACAGCACCTTTTAAACTCATACACAGAGGTGACAAAGTCGATATAGACCTAATTGAATATAAATATATCAAACTTGTGTCACGGAGGCCATGAAATGTATACATAAGTACACACATTGTATATGTATGTTTACAAAAAAAAATTTTAATAATTGCTTGTAATTATTTCATGTTGATTTTATTTTTTGGTATTTGTTCTTTATAATTGCTCAAGTGATCTCGCCATATTTTTATGCTCAACTGTAGGTCTGTTTCAATTTAGTACAATTACACTACTAATGTAAACAATTAAATTACCAAAATGATTTGAAAGAAAATAGTTATCTCTCTTGACACGAAAATGGAAACTTTTTTTTTTCCTTAACGTTTTTCCAAATCCTTTGAAGTGCAAACCATCGATCAGTAAGTAGGATCAATACTGAGCTAGACCTTACATCACAAGCGGTACGTATTCAAGTAGATTGAGAATTATGTTATCAGTGTTTTAATTAGAGAATGTGTTTGTGTCATTCTTATGTTTACTTTAGCCTGGGTAGGGTCACATTTCTCCTGTGATAACAAGCTGCCAATTAACCAGGAAGTATTATGTATATACAATGTCAACTTCTAAGGTAGATGCTAGCAGATGTTCTGTTTACATGGACTTTAAACGTATCTTTAATTAATACTTTGACTCCGACAAGAAATCATTGGTCTACATTTAAAGTGATACTATTTTTGGTTTAAACAACAATTTACTAGTACTTTAAAATACGTATACAAAACTTGAGGTGTCTAATTTGGAGAAATTAAGGAAAAGATGTTCGCTCATCTTTCAACAATGGCGATGAAAAGTGATGACCTGATTAGTAGAATGTCGACTGGGTCGAAGGCCCTGAGTTTGAGCAAAGATGAAGACATTATTTACAACAAAATGTTATGGCATTTTAATTTCAGGTAAGATGGCGTAAATGAAAGTTGTTGTTGTCTTGACAATGTCATTTATTAAAATCTACTGAACATGTTCAATATAACCAGTTTGTCTCAGTGACCTATCGTAGTCACTGCATTTAGGTCAAATAAGGGGAGCGGTCTAGTTCGGGAGCAGGATAAAGCTAAGATATTTTTGAAAATTGTGCTATATAGCACAAACAAGCTAAATATAAAAATACATTGAAAAAAAAAATTCTGAGGGGAAGAACTCCACACAGTAATGCTACGCTAGTTTAAAAAAGGAATTTGGCGCGAAAGGTTAAGAGTCGTTTGTTTTGTTTATTTCTGGTTAGGTTTTATAGAACGACAATAAGGCTTGTTCTTGAGTCCGAAGAATAATGAGGAATGAGGTTTTTCCCATGGCTAAGCAGCCCAAGCTGTGATCTACATATTTCGCCACATCAGGGCAAGAATAACCATTGTCCACCGGTGGTTGATTAGGATTTTATTTTTGCCGTCTGCGTCTGTCCTCGGCAACGGATTTTCTTTTGGTCTCAAATGTGTATCTTGCGTCCTTTGTGAATGGCCTCCAGCTATCTCGTTCTAAAGCCGCATGAAACCAGGTGCTTTCTTCTATGGCAGCTATGGCAAAGAGGCGCCTAAGCTGGTCTTTAAAGTTTCCGTGAGGTACCTTTGTTAAATCGACCATCTTTTAGCTCACAATAAAAAAGACTGCCTTTCGCATACGTTCGTTCCCAATAAGGGATACGTGCCCTGCCCAGCTTCAATGTCGAACCGTAAGAAGTCCCCCTATACTGTCCATAGCAGCCTTGGCAAGGACATCGCTGTTTGTAGTGCGGTCTTGCCACCGTATGTCCATGGTGGAGCGCAATCATCTTTGGTGAAAGCGCTCAATAACTTCATAATGAAAACAAACACTAGGCCTAGTTCTGGTATACAGAGAACAGTTCATATGCTGGTGTCTTTAGAGACAGGCAAGAGGTTGCTTCAGTGAGAACGTCTTAGACTTAGTCATCTATTCAATGTTGAGAAATTGACATCACTCTTAATTGTCTCATTGCTTTGAACTTCGCCTGAATTCACCTACTAGTATGAAGTTGAGTTATTACCTTCGTTTCTAAGCATTGCTTATTTAAGATTTGGAGTGGAATTAAAGACTAAAAAACGATAAAAGCTACTTTTGGCTCTACGTGTTTCATAATTTAATTACTACCACTCCGGAAGCTATGTGAGTACGATTATGGAATGCAATGTGTACCGGATCTGGGAGCGGAGCGTCATCACGTGACCCTGGATGAGGAGCCAGATAACACTACAGAAAGTTATTTGGGGGAGAGGGGTCTGAATGATCAAGTTAGATGTTAGACTGCCACCGGGGTCGATGAGGCCGGCGGTTTGGAGGTCGTGGTTCAAGTCCTCATCAGTGCGCAGCAAATGTTTAAACAATGTAGTCTTCACCCTCTAGGTACCTTTGTGCGTCAATTACATGTTACATGTCATGATTATACACTCACTGGTGCAAATTTGCCATTTGATCTACATTACCAACCAACTTGTGGACCCCATAAGGGTCGCCTACGAGTTTATCCCTTTGTCTTCTTAAGACTGAAATTGATGAGTGTTATCAGAACGTGACATATCCTTTATACCAAGCTATTATTCACAGGTCATTCCCGTGCTTTTGCAATGCAATAGACCTAGACCTCTAATGGGGCTTATGAAATAATTCTGAGGACAATAGTCTGGATTTCTTTTGGATTTACTATCTGGCTAAAGTGATAAGCTTTAAGAGAGACTTTCTACCAGGTAGCAGGTTAACATGCCATGTATCTGAAAACGATAATAGATTCTTTTTTTTTCTTTCCGTGACTATGTAATTACGTCTAGCACACAAGAATGAGTAATTAAATTTTTTTTTTTGGCAAAAGTATGACGCTGCACCGTACACTACAGTAACAGAATCTAGATCATGATTAGCATTTAGAAGCTTCATTCACAAGGAAACAAGCGTTGGGTTTCCCAGTAGCCTGGTAAGAAAAAATATATATTAAATTAAATTCAACCTAATAATTTAGTGAATATTTTCTTTTTCATTTTTACAATCTCTCTATTCAAGTCAGAACTTATCGATAGATTATCTAAGCTTTGCTTTAATTTTTACGATAATTTAATATAGATTACGTCTAAATTCTTGATCTAGATGTAGTCTAAGATGTAGACAAGATCTAAAGAGTTCTAAATCAGATACGTGTAAAGAAGGTAGCAATAAATAATTGCTTTCTTATACAATGCCCGCTGGCCTAATTGGTAGAATCATTTGTCCAGGAATCTAATGCTGTCAAGCTAGGTGGTTGATACCCGGTTTGAGCAAATTATTATTATTTTTTTTAAATATTTTATTTTAAGTTGCGTAATGAAGGTATTGTCTTTTTAAAACGTGTTGTTTTTTCTTATCGTATAAAAATTCCTTACTTTACAAATATGATATACTTTTAGATCTATTAATAGTAAGCTTGAAAAGGTAGAGGCATCAACAAAAATCCTACCCAGGGATTTCACTTACTAAATTCCGGTACTTATTAAACAAATATTAAATAAGTCCATGCTGTTTCGACTAGCGCTATTTCGTCGGGTTGTATGTCACAGCTGGGACTGCGCAGCCACGGGAAATACTGGACTCCTCACTAATCTTCGGACTCGAAGACTAGCCTTATTTATTTATTTCGTCGGAAAATGTCGCGCTATTTTTTCCGTGCTATTTTGTAGGGTAACCCAAAGTAATGCCAAATAAAGTATTAATTTTGACAAAGAAATCAATAAAAACATAGATAATCTATGCAATCATCCTCATTGTTTCTATTTTGCTACAGATTCAATGAGTGTGATGTTTTCTAAGATGTCTACGCACCAAGGGATTAGCGCACTCGTGTGTTTTCTTTCCGTATGTATTGGAATTCATGCTGCGGTAGACTTTATAAATAACTACACGCCTGTGAGTCACTATCGCAATGACATTGAAATGCAGGCACTTCTGAAGAAACTGGCCAGGGATTATCCCAGTCTGGCCAAGGTTTACGACATAGGGACATCCTTGGAAGGACGAAAGTTGACAGTTATACAGGTTACATGGATATAGTCTTAGTTACTCCATTAGTTCCCAATACAGTTGATAACTTCGCGAAAGCATCGGTAAAGCTTCCAGTGTTCCAGATACAAATATAAAATATTAGCATCATCTGTAGAACCAGTAGAATTTTATGAATTATTAATAAGAAGGTTTAATACAACACTCCTCATTAATCTTCTGACTCGAAGACAAGCCTTATTATTATTATTAATTACGACCTATATATATATATATATATATATATATATATATATATATATATATATATATATATATAATTGTTTAATTTTTTTTTATTAATTCATGTGATCGAAAATGAATAATTGTGCAAACTTTCAATAAGATCCAAGACTGGAAAGTGGGAGAACTAACGTGCACAAGATTCCACCCAGACAGACAAACAGAGTGAGTTGATATAAGCTTTCTAAAACAAATGCCAGTAGGGCTAACATATTTTAACCATGGCGTTATTGACATTCAATTTATCACACACACACAAAAGTCGGAACAATCCTGAATTGTTTAGGCATTCCGGAAATGAAATTATTCTATTTTCATTTATATGTACCAAATACAACTCCTATCACATATTTTTTTTTGATACGTAACGTGATTATTAGATAATGTACACGTTAACCGTACTAGTGATCTGCATTAGTATCGTGCAGCCAGCACAATGATTAAACAGCTTTACTTTAGCCAAACTAACTTCAAGTACCCGATAGAGCTTCTCTATTAAACATTTTAAATTAACAATTAGATATATTTAAGAAGCATACAACACGAGTATTCACAATAGTAATAGAGTTGTTTGTTTGACTCTAGTTATATTGATGTTATTGCAGTTAGGTGTTTAGAGACCTTTACACAAAGATCCATCACGAAGATAAAATTTAAAAAAACAGAAGTAACAGATGAGATTCTTTTGCAATGAATATTATAATTTTGATAATTGGATTTGGATGAAATGTGTGCATAATAGGTACATATATCACTATTAAAACACAAAACGATGGTGTTCCTAAAAGAAAGTATTATGAAATGGCTTACGGTAAGTATATAAGATATCATGAATTAGATAATGAGCTACCTTTATAAATCTGTCAGGTACTTGAGAATTAGATAAATACTTTTTTTTTTACTACTGTGTATTTATTATATATGACACTTCTATAATAATGGTTACCGTTATAACGGGTAAATTCCAACTAAACGGAATATGGGGTTACTGTGGTAGTATAATTGCTAGCTCATATTGTTTATGAAATACATTACTAGGTAAGTATTTGATGAGTACATCCCTTTTATCCTTATATTATAGACTAGATTGATATGACCCGCAGTGATCTAAGGAACATCTATGCCAAGTTTTATCAAGATTGGTCAAACGGTTTTGATTTTTATTTGGGAAATACATACATATATATATATATACATATTCCTTACTTTCAACTATATATATTACTACACGGACATTACCCGCGGCCCGCGAGCCTTAGTTTGTGTATTACTAATCTAGTGGATTTGATTTATATATCTATGTCAAACTAAGATAATGTTCCTTTCAAGTATTGCTCTTTCGCCAGCCACGAAAATAAAAGTAGTTTTGCGAAAATTGGTTTACCCGTTAAGCCACTACATTCACATCTATTAAAAGCGAAAGAAGCGCGAGGTGTATGAAATATAAAGTACACTTAAAACGGGCTGACCCGATTTGTTAAATTAATGGGATTATAAAGTACGTCAGGACTTCTAATTTGACAGATATAGGGAACGAATTTATTAAATAATGAAATCAATAGACTATATTTTCTATTTTTATGTGTCAAAGTAAAAAACTATCTGTTCAAAAAGTAGTTTTAAAATTAGATCTAGATCTAGATCCTTTCGATATTTTCTCATGTAAATATGGCATAGATCCATTAAAATAGTAATACTTTCATAGACTTGGGCAACTTTTTTGTATGGTCTTAACATGTAAAAAACAAAGACGTTTTGTAACGATTTCTTCCATATCTCCATGTTTGTTACTTTTCATCAGATCTCTGACAATGTCAAACAACGAGAGATAGGAAAGCCCAGATTTAAGTACGTGGCCAACATGCACGGAAATGAAGCTGTCGGTCGTGAGCTGCTTTTAAATCTAGCTCAGTACCTCCTGGAGAACTACGGCAAAGATGCCAGGGTGACCAGCCTAGTGAACAGGACAGACATTCATCTGCTGCCCAGCATGAATCCCGACGGTTTTGAGGCTGCACCAGAAGGACAGTGTGATGGCTACACCGGGAGGGGCAATAGAAACAGTAAGAAAAACCATTCTCAAATACACACATTACTGTTTTCAGTTTTTACCAAGCTTATATCAACTCAGTCTTTGTGGCCAAAAGCTTTTACACCCTTTTTTGTCCCACACTCAAACTGGAATCAAGCTGAAAACTTGCAAAATAATTTTTTTTTTACCTCACAACACACAAATCTATTTTTTTTTTTAAATTTGCCAATTATTTAATTAGCAATTATAAATTAATGATTTTGTTTGGGATCTCGAACAAGGGAAAGAAATTGTACTTGACTGAAGTAGTGGTATAAACTGAATTAGTCCCATTTATAGGTCGTCTTCTGAATCTTAGTGTAAACACATGATATACGACGAGACAAAAGAAGCAATAGATAACTATACAATCTTCTGCAATAGATAACTAACTATACAATCTTCTGCAATAGATAACTATACGATCTTCTATGTTCAAAAGAACTTCACTAGCAAAGTGGTTACATTGTCGGCTTTAGAAGGCTTGAACCCTGAGTTTGATTTCAGGTCGTTCCCCCATTTGGTTTTTAATATTTGCTTTTGTATTGTTAGTCCAGATCCGGGGTCGGCAACCTGCTCTTTCGGTGTGAAGCTGCGGCTCTTAAGTTCCATACACAAATATTATTTATTGTATCGAAACATTTTTAAAAATATTTCTGAATCTTTTAACAAAGATTAGGCACTGATTCTATCTCTCAGCCACTTGTACTCGCTTTTCACCACACCCCTCCCCCATTACACGAGTCGTCACTGTTGTCAGTCCGCCAGAAGATCTGGAATGACGCCGTCGTCGGATGTTTCTATGTAGGTTTTAATTCGCTTCGACGCAAGACGAATTGGCATCTTAACCACTTGCTTTGACTGTGACGTTTGTTGTTGTAGTACCATGTAGTTTGTTGTTGTTTGTAAATGAGTTTGAAGCGATCTATAAAATGCTATTCTGGCAAGCTTTGAGGCACCACTAGAAATCGCACAAAAAGGAAAAGCATTTACGATGATGAGTATGTCAAAAACTGCTTCCTACATGCATATGAAGAACTGCTTCATGCTTTCAAAAAAATAAACCAGAAATGTTGAAAAAAAATATTTGCCACTATCCGCTGAAACAGTACAAGACAGTATAGCTAAAATGTCTTCAAATGTAACATATTTTCAGGTGGAAGATATTCAACTTTTTTTCTTCCTTATCAATTGCTATAGATTAGTCTTGGGACTTAAAGACACGGCACAAGTTGCCCGTTTTGTCAGATATATGTCTTCCCAAAGTCTAAAAGAAGAAGATCTAGGATTGCTACCGCTTGCGTGACAAACTAGAGGGGACGATAGGGCGAATGCCGTGCAAAAATACCTTGAAGACAATACGATCGATTCAAATAAAATCATTTAAATAGCAACTGACAGAATATGACATGAAAAAATAAAAGAGCAACAACGATTCGTCGGAGAAATATAAACCAAGATATTCTTACGTTTTACTGAATAATGCACCAAGAAATGCTTTGTGCCCAAAACGATGCCAACCTAAATAGATGATGCCATGAATTAGGTAATCAAGATTGTTAACAGCATCTTGTCACAACAACTCTACCACTTAAACTTCTTCTTCCCTAGTGCTATTAGAGCATGGAATGGGTTGCCTGAGCTAGCCAGGAAAACCAGTAACTTAGCAGAATTTAAGTCATTGGTTAATATGCATGACTAAATGCATGACGCGTAGGACGTAATCATCTTCTTTTTTGAAGTAACGTCTGTATTATATAAGAATGGATACTCATTATTCCGACCTCCTTCTTCCCAAAAAGTGCTATGACTTTCCAAAGGTAAGGTGATAAAACGTTTTGCTTTGTGCTTGAATGAAATAAATACATTTCTAAATGAAAAAGGCGTTTATCACACCGAATTAGAGAACGACAAATAGTTGCGCACATTTTACTTTATGATTGATATAACAGAGAAATGAAATGAGCTGAATCTAAAACTGCAGGAAAGGAAAACCCGTCCTATGTTTTAGTAGATTTGTCTTAAAGACAAATTTATTCCTTTTGCAGAGATATTCAGAGCGGTCAATTACTTCATTTTGAATGTCTAAAGCAGTATATATATATATATATATATATATATGTATTATCTAATTTGTTGTGAAAAACACTACTTATATATTTTAAAAACATCATTGGTTAAAACTTTTTATAGTTGGCAAGAAAAAACTTTGCGGCTCTTTAAAAACTTCTAAATTTTGAAAATTGTAATTTTTGGCTCTTTCAACTCAAAAGGTAATTATTTTCCTCATTTCCATAGTATATGGGTTAGGGTTAGGTTTAGGGTTAGGCTCTGCTCATTGGTATTTCACAACCCTGTTATGATTAAACTTCAATAACTTTTTTTGTTTTTTATCGGAAAAATATTATATTTGGTATTAAAGTTTATGAAAAAAAATGCTCTTTTTACATAACACAAATTAAAGTTTATAAACCCAAAAATCAATTTAGTTTAATGGGGGTCAAATCAACGCTGGCATCGTCGATTAGATGAGAAAGAGTTAATATGAAATTTCCTTTTTCAAAAACTGTTGTTTTTTTTAAAATATTTTCTTGTTAATTTGTGAAATTGTTTGTTACTTAATAAATGAATAATGGAACGTTTGGATAATACGTAACGCCCAGAATTCCCCATTTTCCCCTCTTAACTTATAATAGCTAGTAACAAGACTCCCTCTCCCTCCGTAGAGTAACATAATTACATAAGACTTAATTATTAATTATCATTCTCCAAATTTAATTATTTTACGCGTCATCGACGTCTTTCGGCGTCTCGCTAAAGTATTCAGATTTGTTTTTTTTTTCACAATACTGTACATATACATCAGAGGTCTGCCGTTTTTCCATGAATATTTTGTTCCCCTGGCAATCAAATCATTAAATAGAAACAATCAGATATAAACTTTTCACATGTAAATTATGAGCGAGTCAGGTGTAAATGTACATTTTGGTTAATTCACAAATTGTAAGACAAATTTCCTTAAGGACAATAGAGATTATTATTATTATTATGTTAGATTAGAACGGGTATTCATTCTCTGGCGAGGCCAGGGTCGAGTTTCGTTAAAGGCAAACAAAATTTATCGTAGTCCCTTATCAGTTTCCACCGAATAATTTTCTGGTGACATGGCAGGTCTGCAGAAGTACCGCCCTCTGACAGGCAACAAGAATGTTCCTAGGAATGCCAAAGGCCTTGAAGTATCTGTGAGGTCAGTTGTTATTATCCCCTGGTTGATATAACAATGGAGTATATTGCTGTTTTAGATACTTTCCATAAACGTTTAATCTCCAAGCCAAGGTTCCCATATTTTCGTTGTTTTTCCATGTGTTTTTTTAAATCATCAGATAGTGGTATGGCGATGTCAATAATTTCTTTTTTATCGAAGAGCAGCAAATCAGGGCGATTAAAATCTACCGTTTTGTCAGTCAAAATATCCCAGTACAGTGGATGATCCGTAGAAATGAAAACCTCTTGTGGTGAATATTTGTAATAAGGAGGGGAATCCTTACCGATCAAATTTGTCAAAGCCAAGTGCTGCTGAATTAGCTTTGCAATTTGGTTATGGCGACCTAGGTAGGCAGTTTCCGATAGGGCTAAACATCCTGCCATTATGTGTTCAATTGACTAACCGCGTTTTCATCCACGTTTCACATTTTCGTCATTTGTCAACAACACTGAGTTTTAGGATATGTTTCTCGTAATTTTTGATCTAATACTCTGTCATGTATTGCTGTGACAAAGTCTTCAGTTTGAGGGTAGGGATGACCTGCTTTGAGCCATGCTAAGGAAGCAGCCTTGTCAATGTTGTCCCCATCTAATAAAGCCGCGAATTCTCCGAGGAGTGTTTTTTCTTCTCATTGGCGAATCTCATGCCCTACGTCGTCCTAACCGACATTGACATCAACATTGTTTAGGTTCAAGGGGGTTGCATCATAGTCGTATTTGCGAAGGAAGGAAACTAGTTCATTGCTGGAGGCGTGCAGTTGTGATCGTATTTTTGAAACTTGCGTCTTACACAGTTTAAAGATGTTCTGCATTCCACTTCCTCCATCCTTCCAGGGCAGGTATAACCTTATGGTGGAGGACTTGGGATGCAAACATCGAAATTTGTTTAATAATTTCCTCGTGAGTCAGTCAATGTCATGTAGGTTGGTGTCAGTCCATTTGATGATTTGGGGAGTGTACAGGAGCACTGGGACAGCCCGGCTATTTATTGCAGTGATGAGGTTACTTCCAGACAGTTTTGTGTTGAGAATTTTATTAACTCTCTGCTAGTATTTGCCAAGAAAGTCCTCTTTTAATGTTTTATGGTTTATCGTGGCATTCTGGTCTATTCCAAGATATTTATAAGGGGACCATAGTTCAGTTCTTCGATGTCTTCAAATGCAATGTTGGTGTTGGCTGCCTTGCCCTTTTTTATGCTTATGATACCACACTTATCCAAGCCAAAAGACATGCAGATATCGTCACTAAAGCGTTTTACCGTTATAATTAAGGCGTGTAACGTTTGCTCGTTCTCTGCATTTAGCTTTAAATCATCCATATATAACAGGTGAGACACAGACTTTGTACATTTAGTGTCAACCCTAAAACTGTGTGTAGTGCCAAGGAGTAATTTAGATAGTGGTTTAATAGCTAGGCAGAACCAGAGCGGAGATAGAGATTATTATTATTACTATTATTATTGTTATTATTTGTTATATAGTTCTTCCGCGAAAGTAGGACCAATGAAAGTCATTTTTGAAATACTTTTTTGTTATATAACAAACCTTCAGACCCTCCTCCTCCCTTGTAATAAATCTTAACAAATTGTTATACTCGCCCCCCCCTTTTTTTTTTAAAGCTGTGACGTAATATCCCAACGTTCCTATAAAAGGTACCGCCCCTACTGGTAGAAAACATCAGAGAGTAATAGACGTAGGTCAGTCAAGTTTGGTCAGGAGAGTATAAGAAGAACACCATCTATGACTACATAGCAATGCAGATAGAAATGTTATTTAACTTTATTGGACTCTGTGATGACCAAGCCAAGGCCTGCGGGACCATACTCGGCCCAATTGTGGCGCGATACTATCTAGCCCCTGCCTAGAGTGCATAATGAGACCACAGAAATTCAGTTCCAAAGGACTCCATTTTTTTTGTTTTTGACGTAATGCGGCCCCCGAAACACATTAAGCAAATTAAAATGCCCCACTGCCGCTAATGGTTGATCACCAATGATATAAATTAATGAATATTGCTACATAAATTTGTCTCTTTTTTACAATTAATCTATTCGGCTTGCCAATTCAGTGGAACTGGAACCTTGGTGAACACGGTTATTGATTTTCTTATAAATTTGACAGCTGATGTATATCTGTTCCATTTGTCTGGGTGTACGAGTGAATCATTCCAATTTTATAAAATATAAGGAGATTTAAACATTTTCTTAACCATAATTTTTTCGACGGGGGAGATATTAGCGGAGTAAAAAATGTTCAATTTTTTAAAAAAAATCTTTCATTCATTCATTATTTGGAGCAAAATAATTGCTCTTACAAATGTTTGACAGCTGTTTAAAGTAGGAATTTTTTATTTGTTTTTAAACTACATTATTTCGTGTATATGTTTGCTATAAATAGGCCTAGATCATTATTTTGTTAATACTTGTATGTTTTCAGATCGAGATTTAAACCGAAATTTTCCCGATCAGTTTTGGCCAACGAATGCGCCTCAAAAAGAGACAAAAGCGGTAATGGACTGGATTACAAAGGCCAGACCAAACTTCGTCTTGTCAGCCAACTTGCACGGAGGAGCTTTGGTGGTCAACTATCCTTATGATGACCACAAGTTTAAAGATATATCCAATGTGTGTTTTAACTTTTGTTTATACCTTTTTTTTGGGGGGGGGGGGGGGGGAATATAAATAACCGTATGATCTACTAAACTGTACGTATATTGGGCTTCTATGGATTTGATCATTTAAGAGACTAAGACTAAGACTGCTTAATTGATCCTTACGGAAATTTGTTGTGATTACAAGGACTCTTTTCTCATATAAAGACAACACAACAGAAAAATGCACATAAATACAACAGACAACATAAAGAGTTCATTCAGCGACAACACACAGGTATCTTGGTGCATTTCATGTTCCCTGATCAATGAGTGGCTGTGATAGAGTATGACTTAGTGAGGTACGAACGAGCTTTTGTACCGCTCCGTTCTTGTTTTGATTGACAGCAGTCGCCCACTTCGCGACGACCTGACGTAGTTCTGATGGAGCGGGTGGCGTTGTGTTCCATGATTTTTTCGATTTTTCTTAGGCACTTTGTTCAAAAAGTTCCTTTAAATGTGGTAATGTTGTGAGTGTAATTTTTGATGCTTTTTAATGATGTTTTCTGGACGTTGCAACAGTTTAGATGAGGCGTATCCTTGCCAACATGTTATTCCGTATGTTAGCAGATTTGGTATAGTCGATCCGTAAAAAGTCTCAAGGATCTTCGTGTTTAGTTTAAAGCTATTGAGTTTGTATAGAAAAAACTGTATCATCTATACTATTTTTCAAGTGTCATGTATATTGATGTTTTGTTTTTTTTTACATTTTCTTTAATTAGTGTGCATTCGGTGAATACTTATAATTGGTAACTTAAGCAATAGTAGTTTCATCACTATTTATTACATCCAACCTGAGATTTTAGTTGACAAGAATATTAAATCACTTATGCAAAAACTGCCATTACCATTCAAACTAAAAAAAACAAACATGAATGACAAGAAGACACATAGCTTTATATATAAAATGAAATAAAAAGGAATAATTTAAGTGGAAGAACTCAACGTTTACAGCAGTCACACACACACACATATGTATATAAATGAATGTAAATTATGAGTTATTCCCCTTAGATAATCCCTCTAATATATATATATATATATATATATATATATATATTTATATATATATATATGCATGTGTGTACAAATTACATAGCCAACTATATATACTAATCTGTATAATTTATACCGTGTTTCGATACCAAACTAAATAATGAAACACCACTAATTAATAATTAGTTGGTTAAATTGTTAATTATCCTACCATGAACACAATGAATAATTGTGTAAAGTTTCACATGTACCGAACTGTACCTGATAAACAAACTAAGTACACCGATATAAGCATTGCAATAGATTTTACATTATATACAACTATCTATAGCCGTTATATCTAATTCACTCAACTGATTCATTTCACTACTTCTGTAGAGATAGAAACCTTTGTCTTAAGCCAAATAGTAAAGTTTCTCTTCAGACCTGGTGATCTAAATAGCAGTTGATGTAATGAAAGCCGACGGTTAATGAGGATGCCATGTGGCCAACGAAACGACCACAACTCTTTTCATGAACTCATTAGAGTTGGGGGGGGGGGGTCTCAGTTGCGCCCTTAATGTCCCGAAATTCCGAATCTCAGTCTTCTCTGATCAATTTACTCTTGTAGTGTTTCTATCACTCCATTTGTAATTGTTTCTTTCGTGGCCTTTCTCTTATCTTTGGTAATCTTTTTTTAATCCTGAGAATCTGTTAATGTATTATTTTATTCTTTATCAATTGGTTGTCATTCATACCGGCTTTACAAGCTGCTAGCCAAACTCTAAAGTTTGTATGTTTTTACAGTTAAACACGCTATATACATCAAACAATTTACTTACCTTATCAATGATGACGCTAATTTGGTCACTGTGGTATAAATGATGATGTAAAATTAGATCACGTTAGAATCCCCAACCCCTCCCTCCATCCGGCTACGCCCATGTTAGTATCTCTAATTATGTTGACAACCAGGTCTTCGCAGTTACTTTGATGCTAAAATTGCATGTGTGTTTGTTTTATTTGATTCCAGGGATTATACAGCGCTTGTCCAGATGATGACGTATTTAAGTCCTTGTCTAAGGTGTACTCGTACGCACATCTCACAATGCATCGTGGCCATAATTGTGATGGCGAGAGCTACTTTGCGGATGGTATAACAAACGGAGCTGAATGGTACACAGTCTCAGGTAGGACACAATTGTATACGAGGTAGAACGAGGCCTGAGGCCGAACTACGGACTCAGACATTTAGCTTGCGAACTGGGTGAAGCTTGTCGAGTGATCCAAGTGAAGCGGCTCCAGTCTACACCATGTTTACATTGTATTATCGTTTCTTCTGTTCACTCTTTTACACCGTTTGCCATTTCTACTTTCTCAAGTAAGTCGCTCTTTGCGAGTATCTATGTGTTAAGAAGGTATGTTTGTTGGTTTGCAGTCGCAGCCAGCTAGACCAGAATGCCTTTGCAGACGCATCACTTAACTTTTATGTAATTTGTATAAAGCTTGAAAACTTGAAAACTTTTTTTCCAAACAAAATAACTTGACTTAAAAAAAAATATGTACATCACATATACCATATGGAATAGAAATAAACTTTAAACCTAATATAGAACAATTTTTAGCGGCCTCAAAAAGGGAAAAAGCCGCTTTCCATCTCTTCCAAAAAGTGTTACAAATCTGATAGAAGGAGACTTTAGATCTTATAAAGTTGTGGAGCAATTAGGTTCATTTTTGTTTTCTGAAAACAAAGGGTTTAATTTTTTTACAACTAACTATGCAAGCAAACTGTGTATTTAAATAATATTATATAATGTCACGTACACAGTATCTATATTTAGCTCGTCAGCGACCTCGGGAAATTCCTTCACGCGGAGAGCATTGTGACAGAATGGATGTGATTGGTTTTGAAATATTAATTATTGTAAATTGGGCTGCATTGATTGGTTGGCATTGCAACGAGGTGCGTTAGACACGAAGCTGGGGTTCTATGTTGACAAATCGTGCATTTTTGTGCTACAAACACCAAACCTGGCACAGATGTTCAGTTTATTATGCTGAATAAAATGTGATACAGGGCCACAGCAAAATTTTAATCAGTTTCTACTTATAGTAACATTTATAGTAACATTAAAAATGGCCGCTTAAAGAAATTCATGTAAAGTGACAAACTGATAATTTTTAAGCTGCAAACACCACACCTGGCACACATGTTCAATTTATAATGCAAAACAAAATGTGATACAGAAAATGCACAAGTTTGTTTATTTTTAGTAACATAAAAATGGCCACAAAGGTAAATTTTGAGTATGATGATAAATTGACCCTACATTTTTTAATCTGGTTCAATTAGTTCAATTAGTGTTAAATGCTTGAACTGGATGTTGTACTGGAAAGTCGGCTCCACAGACACAGCTGCATAAAGCAGTGCATTTTAATCCGGCCTTGTTGCACTTACAACGCTTGGATCTGCATTCTTTTTTACAAGCACATTTCAACAGTTCCTGCACCCATGGCAATCCATAATTGCAGGTGAGGGTGGCGAGTCATGGCAGCCACAGAAAGAACCACCACATCTGTGTCGACAGTGCGAATCAGAATCCTGCGGCAATGTTCAGCTGCATGGGCCAGGTGAAGCATCATCCGTGTGTCTGCTTCCTCGTGATTACATGGTGAAAGATTCGTGTGGTCAATGGGTTTATTGGAGATCACATCTGGACCTTGAGTGGTAACAATAAGTTTCTCTGATTGTACTGTAAGAAGATATCGTGCTAGGAATGCAAACAACTGGGTCTTGTTCGCATCCACCAGCAAGAAACTTCCCCACTGCGATGGTAATACGGTTTCTGGCGTCACACGCTTTCTCTTCTCTAGTCCTCGTCGCTCTCTTGTGAAAGCTTTTAAGCTGTCACTTCGATAACAGTCCCACACTACATCTAGACGATGGGAGACATTTTGCTGGGTCTGCATCACATAGGGGATAAACACCTGGTTTGCGTAGTCAGCATATGTTTTTGCAGATCCTGGCCTCAACATATTGACAACAGCCGCTCCATCAAGGATGGTCATGTCAGTGACTGTTGGCACTGCTGATGAAGTTTGGAGAGGTTCCAAACACTCCAGCAACCCCGACTTGTTTGACACTCTCATTCGTCCATCACAGGACAGTGATGGAGGAGCCGACTGATTTTCATATGAAAAAAAGTCTGTCAAGCCCCCATTTCTGGTTTGCCATGCTACATACAACCTCGAAAAGTGGTAACAGTCACTTTTCAGTGATGAAATCCTATACTATGGCGCTGATCGCTTCTTTCTTTTTGCACCAGCGATCAAGATGAAATTGTTTCGCCTGATAGGAGCAGAAACTGGCTTGGTCATGTTAACAAGTCTTTCTTGCATAAATTCGTTTTACTGAGCTACACCAGTCTTGTGTATATTACTCAAGGTCTTGTGTACAGCAGCATCAACAATGTTGTTATTATGAAGAGTGACTAACTCTGCGCTTTTTTCTAGAAATGGGTTGCCTGTTTCCTGTATCACATCCATTAATCTACACACGGCAGCCTTGAAGTTTTCCTGGTCTGATTCTTTGCTGCGTTTTATTTCAAAAGATAACTCTGGCCCTCCAATCATCCAGCGTCTCAATGCTGAGGGGTTTTCAGTGAGTCCCACTGCTCCTCCCTCACCTTTGATGATGACATTGTTTTGCTCATGTGCTTGGTTTAGTGCCATTTTTGAGAAGGGGCGAGATGTCTTTTGCAGAACGAATCGACCTTGCATCTTCGTAGCACATTGAACTACCACCCTGCAGCTTTTTCATGTCATGAATGTGCACGGAGAGCAAGTTTTCTCTTCAGTTTTGTTGTATTATATTTTAAACGACATGACATATGAAATGAAGCTTTTTTTTTCATGAATGTTTCCTCAACACCATCTCCATCATCCAGTCTAGTTAAAATGCCAGGTGACAGTGTACCACATTCACCAAACTTAGTCAGATTTTTAGCCAAAGTCACATATGTAGATCCTTGATTTGTTTGTCTGGCATTTGCGTAATTTTTCTTTGGTATTTTTCTGACAAAGGGCACACATATCCCATTTAGTGGGTTGAAAACTAGCAGCATCTTGGTTTTCATGGCTTACATTATGATTGTCCATGGCTGAATAAAAAGTGGCTGCACAATCTAAAAGAAAGAGAAAAATTAATGTTTAATTTGTTGAATACTGATCCAATACAAAGTTCTTAATAAATTCTTTACCTTATTTAACTAAGTTATTAACTATGTTTAACTACGTTCAGTAACCGAGTTTGCCTACCAATGTAAAACGAGCACCCTCAATTATAAACATTTTCAAAAATCTCATAGACAGCAATCCAAAATTTATACTGCAGTTTAGATGCTATGACGAATGATAATGAAATAGGAAAATTTAATGCATCCAAACACCTAAAAGGCCTAACAGCCTGTACATCAACAAGCTCCTATTACTACTACTACTACTACTACTACTACTACTACTACTACTACTACTACTACTACTACTACTACTACTACTACTACTACTACTACTACTACTACTACTACTACTATTACTATTAAAATATTATGATTATCACAACCAGTTTGTTGGATTTTTTAAAATGTGATTACTGATCCAATATTATAAATTATCTGCATCCTATATTATATTTTATCATTATCTAAGAAAAATGAATGAAAGCACTTTTGCATCAAATTAAAAGCTACTTACCCAAATCAATGAATCTTTGCCTTTTCTGAGTTTCCTAAGACACTTTTGACTTTCTGTTTGATTTCGCGTTCGGCTGTCTTGCGATTCAGTTTGTGCCGCACAGTACTCTCGCACTGAAGGCTTTATTTTAATTCTAAAAGTATGCGTACTCGGTAACCAATAAAATAATCAAATAGGACAAATTATTTAGTTAATTTTGGTATAAAAAAAGGAATTTTTTCTATGTTTACTGCTTCAAAACAAGGGGTTGCAAATAAATAAATTCCTACGCGTCTGCAAATAGTCCCTACGCGTCTGCAAATAGTCCCTCGGCTTTATGATAACATTACGTTTAAAAAAACAAAGATTTGGTTTGGCTCTGTTTCTAAATTTAAAATAGTATTATTTGTGAATACATTTGAACTCATGTCATGTTTGTAGCATGATGATGCACGATCTATGCTTATCAATGCAACATAGAACCCTAGCTAACGTGCCAACGCTATACCCGAGGAAAGGGTCTAGATTTTTGGGCAGTCTTGTATGGAACATGGAAGTGAGAACATGTACTAGAGTTTTGTATTAGAACTCAATTATATTATTGTGTAGATCTATCATTTTATTCAAGTACATTTAACCATTGTAATTATTTGTGAATAGCTTTTTCAAGTTCTGAATTAAAGTAATTGTTTTAGACGAAGAGAAGTTTCTTCATTGAATACAGTAACATACTTAGATCGACTTAGCGATTGGCAACTTTCTGAATGATCGTATTATCAACTAGGTCTAGCTACTTCTATACGATCATCTTATTAAAAGACGATTTCAAGATCCTCGGCAATCACGATCATTGATAGTGTGATATAGATCAAGATAATCTTCAACGTGACATCTATCATAGCACCTGTATAGACCTGTGACATCTGACATCCACTATTGATGATTGTGACATATAAGTATTTGTATTCATCAAGTACATTTTTCTGTTATACAGGCCAATTCTAAATGTAAAGATAGTGCTTGTTTTTGTTTTGAACAGACATTATCATTTAGTATGTCTATAATTAAATTATATGTATAACAAGATTTAATAAGCTGGAATTCTAATTATAATGAATAAAGCCCCTTTTGACCATTAACCGTGGCCTCTTCCTTGAAGTTTCTTGAGGTCTTGAATGAGACATTGATCCTTAATAAAACCATCGATCACTCAAAACTTTCATTACGTCTGGCCCACAGTAAACCATATCTTATTAACAATATTACAATGTTATAATAATAATAGTAACACTACTATATCTCCGTAGTATCCCGTGGAATCATATCGTTAGTAGGACTAACAATACAGTAATTACGTAACACATTCGACACGCCCACGTATATCCTTTTTGTATGGACCGAGATAGGGTTGTGGCTGCTGATAATTTCTATTTCACAGCTTCTGATATTCATGCAGAAATTATTGAAACTTGAAAGTTGCCTTTTTACCTACCAAAGTGGACCACTTCGGGAGCCGATTATGAGTTTCTATTTCAACACAAACTATCTTTAAAGCCTTGATGTACATATACATCATCTACCTTATAGACCACAAGGTCTGAAAGGAGTATTTTACTTACTTTAATATATATATACTATTTATTCTATATTGTGATATTCCTCTCGCATCTGTCCTTTTATTTAATCATCTGCATCAATACTACTCTGAGTTTCACAATAGGCCCTATCTGTACTCTCAATAGAAAAAAAAAAACAAATTATTAATCCTTGTGGATATAGATAAAACAAAAAGTCACTTTGAGAAACATAATTGGAAGTTCAGTGTGTTGTACATGCATTCTGACTGACTTCTCCTCGTGGTCAATACTACTTCAGAAGAAATGGCCTTCATTATTTCCCTTTAAGCTAGTTACATTACGGCAGCTTTGTATCAGACTTTCAAGTTGGTCAATCAAGTCGCGTAAACAAAAAAAAAAAAAAAAAAATAGGTTTCGTTTTGAAGAGACTTAAATCTATTTTTCGACCACATAATAGTTGATGTTCAAATATAATTTATAGCACTTTCAGTTTCAGAGATCTAATTTCACAGACAGATTGACGGACTGACAGCATAAAACCAAATAAGGTTTTCCTCGATGAACGATGCAAAGAAAATTTTATTATTCGAAACTCAAATCAAAAAGTATTCATTTAAAACTTTTAAATCCAGTTTAAACTTTTGGATTATACTTGCAGACTCATTCCTGCTTGAGAGCGTGGTATCTAGGCAGTACTTGTTCTTAAAACAGAATATCAATAATGAAATAATTATAACTTAAGTGTTCTCTTTTTTTTTCTCTATAATTCTAGGCGGAATGCAAGACTTTAATTATCTCAATAGCAATACATTTGAGGTAACTTTGGAGATATCTTGTTGCAAATACCCAGGAGGAAACGAGTTGCCCAGATTTTGGTATGAGAACAGACTGGCTTTGCTTGAATATATAGAACAGGTATACATAAAATAATAAATATAATGAAGTACAGTTCAACATGCTTAAAGCGCCGTAGAGAGAAAATAACAAACTACATTAAGAATAGATTCAAAGTTTCTTCATAGAAAAAATAATTAACTTTATTAAGTGTATTATATGTAACTTTTAAGTCTCATGTAGACAGAAACAGGTAAAAGTGACAATAACATCTAACGAGAAATGTAGAACAAAAAGGGAGATCAGTCTGTGGATAATTCGCTGGAAACGGCCAGAAATAAGGTTAAAAAAAAAAAAGGATAAAATATTCACGGTTCTATTTAAATTAGAAATAAACAATTACAAAGACAATGACATTAATTGACTCAATGAAATTGTAAACAATATATATAACTCCTCCTTCGTGATCGAAGATGGGCACATTTCTCATATCCCATGGACTCGAAAATTAACTGTAAAGTCCAATCCTCGCTTTAAAAAACCGGCCGCATACGTCGCACGGGTATGTTTGGTCAGTTGCAGATAGGCCTGCTTCTTCTCTCAGCTTTTTGTTGGTTCGGCGCTCTTTCACCCTGGCCACTCTTCTTGCTTCAAACCTTTGTAAGTATATGAACAGTTCAGTGGTAAAACAATATAGACCTTACATGGAACCTAATATTATGCTTAGCTTTTCTTTCCTGTAACCAATTTAAATGTTTGTTTGTTTGTTTTTTAAATAGTGCAATCACTAAACTTTTAAAATGTTGGCTTTACTTGTTTCCGATGTTCCTCAAAAGTTGAAAATAATCTTTATTCGAGCTCAAACCTCCCGCAGGACGACGGGGGATGGCAGCGGGCATGGTATGAGCCCGTGACCGAACGTCAGACCAGTGCGCATATTGTACAGGCAATATATGTATATATGTTTGAATATGTGTAAGCATGTTGCTAATTCTATGTATAAATCAATCTTATGTCCTTTGATTGTTTGACAACTCTTTGCTCTTAAATTTGCTGTTTATATTATTGCTTTCACAGACTCACATCGGCGTGAAAGGAGTAGTGAAAACAAGTTTGGGAAACCCAGTGGCCAACGGGACAGTTAAAGTGAGAGGCATAGATCACGTGATTCGAACCTCTGACCAAGGAGAGTACTGGAGACTACTAACACCAGGGAAATACCAGATAACCTTTAGCGCCCCAGGGTAATCCATTGTTGAGATATGAAGTTAAGTGTAAAGCAGGAAAAGTAATGGCACGTCTGTTACAGGTTTTGTCCGGCCTGAAGCTTCTTAGTATCAACTTAAACTAATGATCTTAGTTGTTTTTTATTTGCAATCAATAATTACCCGGCTGAAATAATATAGGCTAGTTTTCTAAGGTATGATAGGTCTTTGAGCACAGGTTTTCATCTGGACAGGTTTAAAGCTGTAGAGATAGAAGCTGGTTAAATAATTTTATCAAAATAAAAAAATAAAAAACTCTAGCGTTGGAACCATTATCATTATCATCCGTATGATAGACTATTTTTAGCTAGCATTCACTCTTCTGGCATTCTGTTCTAGACTGTTAAGACTTAGTATCGAATGTCACACATCCTGAAGATATCAGAATTCATTCCCACTGGAATAAGATGTAGGTTCGAACAAAAAAATATTCTGAAACTCATGTCATAAAATTATAATTTTAATTAGTCTAGTTAGAACACAATGTGTAATATAAACACGCACAAAAGCTTTTTTATAAGGCTTATTTGATATTATGAAATCGTATTGATTAAAATAACTAAATTAGTAGATTATATTCATAGACTAATTTTGATAGCCTTCTAATTTTACCAAAACCTATTAAACCTCAAAAGTTACAAGAATACTTTCCAATTTTACCAGAGTGCTAGTTTTTTATTAGGGAAATTCCCTTTCTGCTCCTGTTACCGAATGGCGTGTCATTTCTTAAAGCTCATAAGGACGTTAGGGTGTAAAAAAAAAAGCCGCCATTTTTAATTGTTTTGTTTTTTTATTGCTTTAAATGCCATGAAATTTTGTTGTGTTTTCCCCACAGCTACTCCTCAGTGACCACTAGTGTGATCATCTCTGACGGACCAGCACAGGTCATAAACGTGACCTTTAACCCATTTACTAAACGAGGAAAACTTCAAAAGGGATAATAAAAAGTCACTTTTTATTGACAGAGAACAAAATATTTATGTCCATTTTTTTTGTATCTGTATCTTTTATGTAAATAAATTTAATAATGTGATAAGCTGTGACGAATTTTGTTTTGAAAATGATAAAACAACTAAAGAAATATTAGCGCTCGTGGATGATATGAAATGTCAAAAATAAACTACAAAATTGACTTTCAAGCTTAATATTCATTGTGGCAAATATCAAAGTAATCTCCATAAACCAAGGAGGCTGAGGAATGGATTCGGTTGTCGTACAATAACACCAACCTATAAAACCCTTTTCATTGTTAATGAAATAAAAAACCAATAAAGTTACATTCTTTCATAAGTAAGAAAATTCACAAGGAGGTCTACAGAAGCTAGTGAATGCCTTGGGAGCTCAAGATTTTAGCCTTACAATAAGTCTCTCCAAGACCGAAATCCTGGCACAAGACGTCACAGAAATACCAGTGACACATATTGGGAACCACACCCTTACGGTGGTGCAGGAATTTACCTACTTGGGTTCAACAATTGCCAGTTACCTAGATTTAGACATCGAGTCGACAAAAAGAATAGGAAAAGCTACCACAGCATTGGCAAAACTCTCCAAGCGCGTCTGGGAAAATGCCAAATTGACCACAGCAACCAAAATCCTAGTCTACAATGTCTGTGTTGTGAGCAATCTTCTTTATGGCAGTGAAAGCTGGTCAACATACATGTACCAATAGCACATATTGAATAGTTCCACTTGCGCTGCCTGAGACGCATAATGCGCATCTCTTGGAGGAACCATGTCTCCAATCAGGAAGTTTTGAGATTGGCCAATATGAGCAGCATGTATGCTCTCCTGACACACAAAGAAGACTACGCGGGCTCGGACATGTCACCAGCATGCCAGATGCTAAAATCCCGAAAGATTTCTTATATGCTGAGCTTTTGGAGGGAGGCATACCAAAGGGCCGCCCAAGACTAACATATAGAGATGTCTGCAAGCGAGACTTGAGAGCCATAGACATCAACGAAAGTATGTGGGAAGAAATAGCAAAAGACTGAAGTGTACGGATACTGTGCGTGCTGTGACGATCCTCGCTGAGAGCAACAGGAACGAAGCGGCCTTAATCAAGAGGGAAAATAAGAAAGCTGCCCTGTCCTCCAGCCCTGAATCAGATGCATACACATACATAAATTGAGGCAAAGTCTAGAATTGGCTTGATTAGCCACACCAGGTTCTACCCGTCTCAAGACTAAACCAAAACCAGTGACTCATCTGGGCGCATCCATTGCCTTTCGAGTGTTATAACATGATTAGGAATTAGTTATTTGTTTCGGGAATAGGGTAAAGTTTTACATAGCGACGATGACGTAAAGTTGGTTAAAAAACAAAAACGCTCTAAGTGACGCTACAAAGAAGACGCTTCGTGTAGAGCAGTCGAATAGATATACGGATTTACGGACATAGCTGACATCGGACGATTCCCTTCTTGATTATTGAATATATTTGTAAAACAACATCAGCGTCCACTACATATTTTGATTGTTTCGGCCTTTCGCCGGTGTTACTGAAGTAGTTCGAGTTCAGCATTACTTCCAGTCAGACGTAGATCTACACTAGATATATTTCCAAGAATCAACACCGCGCGGAAGCCTTAACACGAGACAAAAGGAGCCATATATATAAGAGAGAGAAAGAGAGAGAGAAGAAATAAAGAGTGAGTTAAAAGTAAAAAGAGAAAGAGAAATGAACGAAGAGTAAAGGAAAGAGAAAGGGAGTAATAATGAGTGTGTGAGCGTGTGTATGTAAAGTCATACATACATTCTGTTTGCTAATAGCTTTTTTTTTAACCTTACTGTAACAGAAAACCTACAACTCTTTAATACATTTTTTAAATGACTTCTAAATTTTTAGGAATCAATTGAGAAAACAAATCAGAAGAGGATTTATCCTTTTGTGAACATTAGAAATTGTGCTTGTGGATATATTACATACTTGTTTGATCCACAAACACAAGTTTGGGAATCACTGTATTATTTTTTTTTATGCCAATTAATGTCTGATATAGAAGTAAACAAATGATATATTATATCTGACGGCCTCGCGCAGTACTGTAACATTACAGTAACATATTGTTAATTGGTCATTATGCATCTGTATGAGTTATCAATGTGTATATTAAAACATATTTAAAATTTTGGCTACGTTAAAAAAAAATAAAAAATAATACAACTTTTGGCACAGGTGAACAAAAAAATGTAATCCCACTCAATAGATTCGTGTGTTTTGTTTTTTTTTGAAGCATATCTTCTTCTCTTATATGATACAGACGTTACTTCAAAAAAGAAGATGATTTCGTCCTCCGCGTCATGCATTTAGTCAGGCATATTAACCAATGGCCTAAATCAATCCTCCAATAGCACGTTTCACTTTTTAACGCTCCTCCGCAATATTTAGCCTGTGAATTCTATCTCACCTTGTCTCTCCCACACCCCACTTTGACAAAAATAATTAAAACTTTTTTCCATACGATCTCTGACTTTTCTTCGGCCTCTCATTTATACAATACACATTTTTTTATTGGACCTTTTTTTCTACACATCGTAACGCTGTTTAAGATAGAATTTCGGTCCGTGAATTCTATTATTCCTTACCTCCATCCCCAACCAAATAAAGTCATACATACATTCTTTTTTTTCTTTAACTTTGAATAAACTAACACGCGATTTTTATTGTTCTTATATATTAAGTATATTCATCTCTTTTTCAGAAAGGGAAATAGACGCTATTGGTTTTGTGTGGTCTGTCTGTATGTCCGTCCGTCGTCAGTCCGTTTAGATCTCGTTAACTAGAAAAGATATTGAAAATCCGACATCATGATATTTTAGACCTTTTAAAGTTCGGCTACTTTTTTCTTTTCTGAAAGTGACAAATTAATTCTTTTAAATCAACTATGCAGCTGTTTTTTTTATAAAAATACACCATTTTTACAACTATTTTTATTATTAATTGTAACAATAGTAATAGTAACAGTAAGAGAGATAACAATGGACAATATTTTAACACATTTATGCAAACGGTTTTACATTTTTTGTGTCATTTTCTTTTTACAAAGCTTATATGAACTCACTCTGTCTCTCTGTCTGTCTGGTAAAGGGTTTGTACGTTGTTTCTCCCACATCCAATCTCGGATCAAGCTGAAGTATTGCACAATTATTTTTTTTACACAAGAATACATTTAAAAAATAATTAATTAGTCTATTAACTATTAATAAGCAAAAGATTGTACTTGACTAATTTGAATTAGTCCACTTAATGATCACCGTTTAAATAAACAGATGACCTTAACATTGCATCATCTGCCCCATAGATCGCAAGGTCTGAAAGGGAAACTTTATTTATTTATTTTTTTTTTTTTCAAATAAACATTAGATAACTGCACAATCTTCTATTTTACATAGCACCTCAATACCAGATTGGTTAGTATATTGACTTGAGTTGGCTTGAGCCATGAATTCAAATTCAGGTCGTTCCATTTTTGTTATAGGCGTTATTGTCTTGAGGTCATGTGCTAATTAAGCCGTTTTGTCGTTGACCTTTTTTCTTTGTATAAGGCAAATGCCTTTACCAAAATTTATGCGACAGTCAAAGGTCAGGAGAAATTCGGCCATAGGAAGGAAGGTTGATCAAAATCAATTTAGATGATTGATAAGAAAACGAACTTTTTGAACAAAAATGTCTAAGAAAAGTCGGCCACCCGCTCCATCAGAACTACGTCAGGCCGTCGCGAAGTGGGCGACTACTGTATAACAAGACAAGAACAGAGCGGTACAAAAACTCGTTGGTACATTCCTCGGTCAGACGATATCAACATCACTCGTTGATTCAGAAAACATTAAAAGGGCCAACATGCCTGTGTAGTCGCTGAATGAACTCTTTATGTTGTGTCTGTTTTATTTATGTGTATGTTTCTGTTGTGTTGTATCAATATGAGAAAAGGAGTCCTTGTAATCACAAAAAAATTTCATAAGGATCAATAGAGCAGTGCTATTCTTATTCTTAGTCATTATAAAAGGCCTGAACGCTGACCAGCGACGTCGCAGCCTGGGGGCTGTTTAGACCAATAGCTCGTTGCCACGTCAAAGGTAATAAAGTCAGCATACATTAAACTAAAATGCTATTCAAAATTTGTAAGATTTATATTACATCATGTGCCCTCTATTTGGGATCCCTCAATTTGAGAAAACCTTTTTTTATAAATACTAATACAGACACAAAATAGAACTGTTAGAATAAATCTCAACATCTGACTAGAATAAAACCACTAGTAAAGTTATGAAACTTATATCATCCACATGGCATTATACCTACAAATAGTCCTTAATATACATGTTGTGATATATTTGCATCTATTTGTGGAGCCTCTTCGATTAGAGTGGATAATGAAAAGTGTGTTTTGTTCAATGCCTGCTGGATTTTTCATAGCATATTTTATAGTATAAATGTAGGTTGATAATCAGTGTGTTTCAGCCATTTACTATCGAAACCAAAACCAAAACCTAATTCAATTTCAAAATTTAAAAAAATAATTGGTCTTTAACATAAGAGAAAATTCAAAAAATGTTTCAGTAGATCACGGGGCCGTACTGCAATAACAAGCGGTTCATTTGACGCCAGACAACCAGCCCATTGGTTACTGGCATACTGGGCTTTTTTCAAATGTTTAACATGTTTCTTCAGATTAAAAGATAATGTCAAACCTCTCACTGGACGACAAGGATGGCGGAGGGCAGGGTTCGAACCCGAAACCATTGATGCCATCGTACTACACTCAAAAGCGCATGCCGCACGACCAGGCAGACGTATGTCCAGACCCTCCGCTTTTTTTTCTTGCAATGTTAGGGCTTCTTCTCGATACGTACATCCTTGAATTTTCGTGGATATAAAACAAAGTCTTGAAGTCAACAATTTTTTCGGGTAAAATCATCTTCACCATATAAATTCCGACATTATATACTTTTTTTCCCAAGCGAGATAACTCAATGTATTTGTTACATCCTCCAAACACGTTTTTACTACCTCCCTTATCACTTAGTAAACATGGAGGACATCTGGGGCTTCACATTTTAAATAAATCAATATTTATTTAATTATTTCGGTTTTATATCACTATACATATTTCAATAAAAAAACTTAAAACCTTTTTGAAAAGCCTAAATTTGCTACATTATTATTATATTTTTATTATAGCTTTTATATAGCGCTACTTTCATGCTAATAGCATGCTCAGAGCGCTTTTGGTCCAATCTTTTTTGTGGACCAGTGGGGGGGAGGGGGTATCTAGGAGTTGGTTTTCCGTCCTGCCTTTAGGCTTACATTAGTAAACACAACTCTGCCCGAGTCGGGTGTCGAACCTCGAGCCACCTTCTAGGTAGCCAAGCCAAGTTCAAGCGCACTTGGCCTCTCGACCACGCTTCACGTTTTATTTTGCTTTTCACATTTGCATAGTAATCATTATAAATACAAACGCAAACAGTGGATTAAAAAGAATCTCAAATGATACAAGTACAAATTTAAGATATAACAACCACTAAATCAACTGGGCTATTAATTGATATTTTCTGTAAATGCTCCGCGCCTTTCGATGTCGCGCCAACAACTTGCCTTATATATAACTTAACAAGTTGGCAACGACTTTGCCCACACACGAGTAGGATCAGGCTACCCAAAACTGGCTTCATGACAAGCTCCAAAACTCAACTGTCCCAACTAGGCTCTCACAGAATTAAAAACTGGGTTTTAAATTCGGTCCAAAGTCAACTGTCTGAAGGCGGAAGATGAAGTTAACTAATTGGGTATATATATGAATGCAGACTGGATACGTTCCAAAGACAATATAGACATTACGTAAATCGGGAAACTTTAACTGTCTCATTCACTTCTTACTATTATTTATTTTTATTCGACTCAACCACACACCCGAAACAGTTCCAGGCTATGCTTGTATCTCCTGTAAAGGTGGAGGGTCATTATGACACGTGTATGATGTATATGAAAAGTTATAAAGATTTTTCACAATCGGAATTTATTTTTTTTTTTATTGCGACAAAAAAAATTTCTAGGATCTGGATACTTTTATCCAAACTAGTGAGAAAGCTGATAAATTCTGCGGTTTGATTTATGGGAAGCATATGTGCAGTTGTCTTGTTTAGGAAACCAACTTTTCTATGAAGATCAATGTCAGTTATAATAATAATAATAATAATGTATAGAGAACTGTTAACAAACAAAATGTAGGCTCAAGGCGCTTTACAAGCATAAATTATTTGTAAACCGAAAATATCAGTGTTAAATTCAAAATCCTTTCCAGTTTCTTATAATTTAATATTCTTGAAAAAGCAAAATTTAAAGCTCTTGCCTAGTAACTCGACCATAGTGTTACCTCATCTCTTTGACCAGAAATTTATGTGTGTACCTCCTTCTTTTTAACAAGCTTTGTAAGTCAAGAGGACGGTACAACTCCATTATATCCAATGTTCAGATTAATCGCTCCCACTACTATCTACCAAGTTTGTGTTTGTGTTTGTACTTTTTTTTGGCAGCATTTGAATACTTTTCTTTGTTGTATTAGTTTTATAAAGTATGTAGATATTAATTTTTTTTAAAATGTTTAATCTTTATTTAGACAAGACAAACATAAAAAATTGATAAATGCTCTGAGCAAATAAACTTAAGTGGGTAATATATAATATGGGCTATAATGTCCTATATTAAAACAACAATGATGTGAAGACTTGAGGCCAGGGAACTTTTTTCTCTTTACTTTGCAAGCTTTTAAAAAGTGTTTTTCGAAGGCGATTGTCTGAGGAACACTTCTCTGAAGACTTGGCGATAACGAGAACTCATTTTGTAGTAGATGAAAATGTTCATGGCGGAGTTGGTGCTTTCAAGGATAAAGCCGAAAGAGAAAACCACAAAGAACATATTGTGATACTTCCCATTGATGGACAGGTCCGGCTCAGCGGTCATCCCAATGAACACTACGCATATTGGGGTGAAGCAGACAATGAAGAGGGTGGAAATCATCACCACCATTTTGGTGACATTCTGGTCTCGGCTAGTCATCTGGTCTGTCTGTCCAGCACTGGTGGACTTCCTCCTCCACTTCGCTTTGCTCCTCAACTTGGCGACCAGCACCAAGGTGCAGCAGACGATGGTGAGGAAGGCGGAGAATGGGATGATGATGTTGTTGAAGGTGAAAGACACTTTCTCAACTGACTCGCGGTCAGGGGTGTAGATGAGGCCTATGAGAGTCTTGTTCCGGGAAGGAAAATATTTCCAGACATACGAGTTGACACAGTAGACGGGAGTGACGCTTGCGATAAGAATAAGAAAGATGGACACCATTATAACTTTGACTCTCCTTGCTGTGAGAAGACTTTTAATCTGATGATAAATAAAAGAAGAACTTCATTTACGAGCATTGCATTGGCTCTTCAAACTTAGTGTTTATATAAATCGTGTGACAGAACAAAGATCTACACAGGGACTTTAAAAATAATCGTAAAAACACTCGATTTACATTCCAATTTAAATATGAGGTATTCATTCTTTAGGTAATAAAATACAGTACCTTAGAAAAAGAAGATAAAACGATATGGTGATATGCTGGGACGAAATAAGGGAAACAAATAGAAACGTACGAGAATGAAAAGAGGAAGATTTAGGAGAGATATTGAAAAACATTGATAAGGAAACAACGCAAGATGGAGAGATCACTGTTGTTAAGTGAATACATAAAATAACTTTTTTGCTTCAAGCAAGCTAGATTAGAAAATTGATGTTACAGTTTATTAAAATGTAAAATATTTACCGTATACTTTTTAAAATACATAGTATATCGGCACACTTTGTACATAGGATTAACCAAAGAAACATTCGGTTCTGAGCGGCGTTCTTATTTAATACTTCTCAGCAATTTTCGCCTTAACAAAAGTATAACTACAATCCATGTTTGTTTAAGTACTCTTTTCAGCCCTTGCAATCAATGGGGAGGATGAAATAGAGATCTTCTGTTTCTATGGCCGATGGTTAACAAGTGTATCATGTGGCCAGCACAACAACCAACCTCCTTTACTTTCCCGTTATTGTCAAGTATCCATTAGAGTTTGGTGGACTCAGGAAGTCCCGAAGGAAAAATCGTTGACTGAGGATTAAGCTTGGTTCTAATTTAATAAAGACCATGTTTGTATTTCATTTGATTCGTGATTTTAAGTGTCAGGTTTAGACAATTTTGTTTTGTTACATTATCTTATAAATTACAGACGTCACTTTGAAATAAAAGATAATTAAGTCCTATGCGTAACCATATGTCAATCTTATGACGTATGTTAATCAGAGACTTAGACTCTGCTAAGTTGTTGGTTTTACTAGCTGTTTCAAGCTATCCAAACGTAGGGAATAAGAGATTTGCCTTTATAGCAATACCTTTGTTAAACGTTAAATTTTGGAAAAAAAACACCTATGGGTGTTAAAAAAACCTCAGTGGTCAAAACCTGGGCACGAATCTAAAAAACGGCTTTAACGATTTTCCAAGAAATTTCGGAAAAGAATTTCTAGCTCGTTGAAAGCTGTTTAGGTATGATTCATTCCACGATTTAGGAAAAGCTCAATTACAAAACGTCTTGTCCGACAGAACAGCCTCACATATGGCTATTACAAGTCACTTGCCTTTAACGGTAATGCAATGCAGAGGCATCTCTCCAGGGTGATAAAAGCCGTGATCCAGCTGGTAATTTGCGTGAACACCACGTGCGGCCACCCGGCAGTCAGATACTGTATTTCCACTGAGTCAAAGGGAAGGTCAAGGTTGTGAAACAAAGGGTTGAAACAAAGGTTAAGCCAGACGAGCGTTCCCAACATTCCGACATCTGACACCGCAAGTGCTGTGGAAAAAAACAAATAATAAAAAACTATCATGCCATAGACAAGGGTGTGCCAATGATTTGTCGTTTGTTTCGGTTAGCTAGAGGACAAAGATGCGTCTTTTAGAATTACCAAGCTGATTTGGTGAAATTATAAAGCTTTTGGCTGCATTTGTAGTTCTACCCCGGTAAAGAATAAGATTGAGACTGAAGATCTAAGAAAATCTCAGAAAGCGAATTCAAATCAAATAGTTTATGTCTGTTTAACTCAAGTTATCTATAATGGGCTCTGTTGCTGCACATAAAAACTGTATATGTGTCAGACGCAAATTGCCCAAATTTTCAGTAAAAGAAATTACAAATGTCATTTCTCTATAGAAGAAGTTACGAAAGTTATATAATATAAAAACATAGACCTATCTATAGGAAAGGCCCATCAGCGAAATGGCATATAAAGCGAACATCTCCCGTAATTTTTATCCATTCTTATTTATTTCAAAAGTAACTGCAGAACTAATAAAATGGTATTACAAAGACTCTACATTTCTACATTTTCCACATATTCACTTTCGTTTTCTCTAATACAATAAAGCATAGCAGAAGGTCAAAGTTGACATGAATGGAAATTTCATTATCAAAACGTTTCTGGATAAACGAGAATAGGTCCGAACTTAAGGCGGTTTTAAAGCACCAACGGATATCGGCCGAAAAAAAATTGCATATTATGCTTCTAAATCGATGAGGAAATAGTTAGCTAGAATAGCTAAGGCTATTCATTCCGTTGAAAAAAAAATATCATGGGGTGTTCGCTCAAAATGACCTTTTTAACTGAAAACCTATTTAGCGAAACCCCTATTATAAGCTTAAAAAGCCATTAATAATAATTTAGTTACAGATTTAATCTGTTTTTCATTTTGTCTTATCTATTGTTATTATTTGTAAACTGAAATATTAGAATAAAAGGCCTATTTTTAACCTTAACCCAATCTCTCCGATTTCGAAGAATAAGGATGAGTGCAGTACGTGTTTCACATGACTACGCTCAGTTACGACCAGCATATTTTCCGCATTTTCTTTCCGTCTAAAATGTTTGACTCGCAGCTCTCCAACAGTCTCTCAGAGGTTATATATGCTGGCAGTTACTTTCCTCTATGCCAGTGAGGGTGAAATGACGCTTCAGTTGATGTTAACAGCGCTTATACGGGGGGGGGGGGGGGGGGGAGGAGGGGGGCTCTGTTTTTTCCGTCCTCCTTTTTTTTTAACAGGCTGGCTAACCTCTGGTTACTAATTAATGCTATTAATATGTGTATAAATGCTTAAAAGAAGTGCAGAATTCATGTTCACATGGTTCCTCCACATTCTGAGATTTGGATTTCAGGAGATTTCCAAGAGTTTTCCAGGAGAAAATATTCGATTTCAGGATCGGAAAAAACGCGAACTATATATTTAGTAATAAATATAAGAATTACCATATAATATACATGTATAAAATTACAAGATCTCTCCTGAGTCTTTCGTCTCCATGCCCGAAACCCAAGCTGTTGTAGATCTCTCCATACATCATCAATCCGTCGCATTCGGGATCTACCTTTGGGTCAATCAGCATGTGGGGGGGGGGGGGGGGGGGGGGGGGGAGATCGAGCAGATGGTGATTAAGTGCACTGAACATAAGTTCTTTAAAAAAAATAGTTGCGGTAACGAGAGTTTATGAAATGGAGAGTAGTACGACGTGGACTAGCCTATAGGAAGGTGGGGAGATAGAATTTTGTAGTTTCTTTCTTTCTTTTAAGAAAAAAAATTGATCACAAGTTTCGTGGGCTATATATAGACATCAGTTCCAAGCAGAGAAAGGAGATGTGGAGCACGAGAAAAGTGAAAACAAATTTAGGCCTAATGTCACAAGGAGGACAATAGTTATAATGTTCATGGAAGAAGTTAGATGATACAACTAATTGAAGCATAATTTCCTATATTTTAACATGCTATGTCGCTATTTTTTACGGCCTTTCGCTCATTATGACTCCCCCGAAAATTAAGTTCGCAGATTAGGTCCGACCCCTACCTCAAGTTGACTTGAATTATAAATTTAATAGCCGATATGGAAAAAAGGGTCAAATTTAGTTTTATTGTCCAATAGCTGAGGAGTCCGTGGATGTTTTCATTTTTTAAATAAGTCTAACCATTGCGGAGTTATAAATTCTAAACTAAAAACTGGCACAAAAGCGTTCGCCATTGGTCCTTTTCCATATATACTACAATAAATATAGGTATTTGCTCTATGTTTACGATTTATTAATTCTATAGTTAGTCTAGATCAGACTCAGTAGATATCTATACATGGAATATACTTCTACTTATAGATCTACTTTTCATCGCCAAGACTTAATACTAATATAATAATAATAAGGCTTGTCATCGATTTCGAAGATTAATGCGGAATGCAATATTTCCCGTGTCTACGCAGCCCCAGCTGTGACCTAAATATTTTCCCACAAATCGAGGCAAGCATAGTCATTGTCCGCAGGTAGTCGGTTAAGATTTTCTTTTCGCCGTCTGCGTCTGTCCTCGGCAGCGGATTTCCATTTGATCTCAAATGTGCCTTTGTAAGTGACCTCCAGCTGTCTTGTTCCGCAGCTGCATGCAACCAAGTGCTCTCTTCTGTGTCAGCTAAGGCGAGTTGGCACATATGCTGGTCTTTGAAGCGTTTCCGTGGGGGCACCTCTGTTACGTCGACCACCTTTTAGCTACCGTCTAGTCATTGATGAAGCGCAAAGCATCTCTGGTGAAAGAGTTCATAGCGTTCAAGTAGACTTAGTTGCTTTCTTGTACAATACCCGACACCCAGGTCTCAGAGCCATAGAGCAGGGCTGGGAGAACCACTTAGATTCTATTTCTGCTATATTTATAACCAAGATATATATCCTAAAAGTAGATCTATACTGATTCTATAGTTACGATTCAAAGTCAAGTTGAATATTTATGATTATATAAATTACAGATTATAACTAGATTTTATAGATCTATGACTATTATGACAATGCCCATGCGGAGTTATAAATTCATGTGAGATCAATTTTTCAAAGCAACTATAATTAATGGACTTCATCCAAAACAAGTTCATTCATATATTCACATGCAATTTTTTCATATATATAAGCTTAGCATTATTTTGGATCAGGTATAAACACGACACTATAACTCCATAAAACATTAAGAAACTAGAACGGACACAAAATAGACATTGAGGTTTATAACAAATGAATATTCACAATTGATTACAGTAACACTTTTTTAGAAACACCTTTTTAAAAATCATTATAAGTTTTAAAATCACTCCACTTTTTATTTCTACAATTATTTTTGTGTGTGAAATTGTGTATCGGAAAATGCTTGGTACTTAAATAAGCTGGTCCTAAACCAAATACACAGATCTTAAGTAAAAGACTCATGAAACAAAGTACTTTAAAAGTATAGATTAACACGCTTGTTTCTGGTCTTTTCTTTTTATAGCCTCAATCCGGTTTGATTCGAACTACCCGTATTTTTGTGCAGTTTTGTTTTCTCTATCAGGTACAATAAAAATTATAGCCTAATAATGTCAGTTTAATTTAAAATGAGAACTGAAAATGCAAAAGTTATATAACGAAAATGGTCCTTCGACCCAAAAGACTAATTCTATTTTTAAACTAATGAAACGAAACGCATCAGCGCAACATCTAGCCCGTTGGTAGAAACTAGTTCTCACAATGATTCAGGTTAAAGAACAGTGGAGTTTTCTAAGCTTTTGTTTTGAATTTCAAGCTTTTCAACAAATCTGGTTTTTTTAGGATTGTACGTATGTATTCTTTCAATAATGAAATAAGTAACCGTATAATAATAAAATGGATGATGCCAGACATTCATGACACCAAGCTGGATAGTACAATAGATGACACCCAAAAGGTATGACATTGGAACAGATGATATAAAACTGTTAGGTTAGAGGGAATGGATGACTAGTGGAAGTTGTTTTGTATTGTTTTTTTTCTTACAAAAATGAGGAATTGTAAATCCTAGCTTAAACCTTCCAAGTGAAGACTGGTTCGAACTTGTGATCCAAATAATTGTTAGTAGCTGTAGATGTTGGAGGATGGAAATGTTTATATGGGAGAGAAGGAGAGGAAGAAAGAGACAGAGAGAGAAAGAGAGAGAAAGAGAGAGAGACTGAGAGAGAGAGAGAGATAGAGCCTAGAAGAAGGCAGCTGGAGTGTGTGATACAATATGCTTGTATTTTGTTTATAATTAGTTGACTGACTTATATTTTGTATTTATATTTGTTTTAATAGACTTTCTATTAGGTTCATTTGTTCTTTCTGGCATTTTGAATTGAATTGACAGTCCAGAGCGCATGCCCCTTGACCATATAACCACGTACTATGACACAAACTGGTAGTCTAGTGGACACATTTCTCCATACACGTATGTTAAAGGAGCAGAGGTTATTCTATGGAACGTATCACGCCCAACTGATATGCTAATACTTACCAAACAGACTAACATTGACAGAGTCTTTAAACCCTTGCTTCCAAAAGACGACCATGTTTATAATGTTGGTCACTGTGCCAAAGATGTCGATCGCCTGACACACCACAGCAAAGTTGATGGCTTGGAATATAAGGCTCACTTCGTCGCTAACATACCCCAGTGACCATCCGACTTCACCTGATGTCCAATTACGCTGCTCATCTAGACTAATATTCATAGTAAAATTAATTCTTCTTTTACAAAAACTATCCACTTTGTACAAGTACAAATTATGTTTTGGAAGAATGCAGCATGGGGCAATGGGGCACATTCGAAGCACTGATATCACAGCACCTTTTAAACCCCATCCACAGAGGTGACAAAGTCGATATAGACCTAATTGAATATAAATATATGAAACTTGTGTCACGGAGGCGATGAAATGTATACATAAGTACACACATTGTATATGTATGTTTACACACAAAAAATTTAATAATCGCTTGTAATTATTTCATGTTGATTTTATTTTTTGATGTTTGTTCTTTATAATTGCTCAAGTGACCTCACCATATTTTATGCTCAACTGTAGGTCTGTTTCTATTTAGTGCCTATGTGTTACTACGTTTAACATTTCTAAATAGTTCATTACACTACTAAGGTAAACAATTAAATTATTAAAATAATTTTTTATTAAAACAAATAGTTATCTTTATTTACATGAAAATGATTTTTTGTTCTTAACGTTTTTCAAAATTTCTTTTATTGCAAACCATCGATCAGTAAGTAGGATCAATACTGAGCTAGACCTTACATCACAAGCGGTATGCATTCAAGTAGATTGAGAATTCTGTGTCAGTGCTTTAATTAAATAATGTTGTGTTTGTGTCATTTGTATGTTTACTTTAGCCTGGGTAGGGTCACGTTTCTCCTGTGATAACAAGCTGCCAATTAACCAAGAAGTATTATGTATATACAATGTCAACTTATAAGGTAGATGCTAGCATGTTTACATGGACGTTAAACTTATTTTTAATCAATACTTTGACTCAGACAAGAAATCATTGGTCTACATGTAAAGTGATATTATTTTTGGTTAATACAACAATTTACTAGTATTTTAAAATACGTATACAAAACTTGAGGTGTCTAATTTGGGGAAATTAAGGAAACTATGTTCGCTCATCTTTCAACAATGGCGATGAAAAGTGATAACCTGATTAGTACTAGAGTCGACTGGGTCGAAGGTCCTAAGTTCGATACATGATGATGACAATATTTCCCGAAAATGTCAAGATATTTTAATGGGTGCTTCAGAATTGTAGGTAAGATGGCGTAAATGAATAAGTCATCTGTAGGAGAGGGGTTTAAACTCAAAACTCCCAATCGACTTGGCTACGCCCAAATAATTTTAGTGTGTAGTTTGCTTTTTTTATATTGAAGAGATATTTTTTAGCATCAAACCCCTCTGAATGGGGGTTTAAACTCAAAAACTCCTTTTGGCAACGCACATAGCATTTTGAGTGCGTAATTTGCTTTTATTTTTTACATTGAAGATGTATTTTTTAGCTTCAAACTCCACTGGAGGAGAGTTTAAACTCAAAACCCTTTTGACTACACTCATAGAATTTTGAGTGTATAATTTGCTTTTATTTTTTACATTGAAGATGTATTTTTTAGCTTCAAACTCCACTGGAGGAGAGTTTAAACTCAAAACCCTTTTGACTACACTCATAGAATTTTGAGTGTATAATTTGCTTTGTTTTTAATATTAAAGAGGTATTTTTTTACCTTCAAACCCCTCTGAAGGGGGGTTTAAACTCAAAACTGAGTCATAACCCATTTAGCTACGCTCATAGAATTTTAGCTTTTTTTAATATTGAAGAGGGGGTTTATCGTAAATTTTGGAGGGAGTTTTAAAATCAAATTCCTCCTTAACTGTGCTCTTGGAATTTAGGGATTGTCGTTTGCATTTTTTTGTTTGTTTTATAGAAGATGGGGGATTTAACTGAAAAGTCAAAACCCCCTGGTATGGGTTTTTAAAGTCAAACCCCCCTGGTAGGGTGTTTAAAAGTCAAACCCCCCTGGTAGGGGGTTTTAACCTCAAAACCCCCTAGTAGGGGGTTTTAAACTCAAAAACCCTTGCTGTGTTGGGGCAAGTGATGGTATAGTATTAAAATCTCACCTAAAATAAACAAAATCAAAGCAAAAAATCAGTCAATAAACTATGCGGGGGGGGGGAGGATTTCATTTCGGGGGGGTTCAACCCCCCCCCCCTCATGATAATACATATCGCGCGAAATCGGCTGCGCCAAAAAGACCAACGTGCCAAAATGGCGTGTATCCGTTGTGTTTTTTTTTTGTTCGTGTAGTGTATAAAAATGTTTTATATTATGTCTTATTATTGTTTTGTATAGTAGTGCAGTGCATTCTACGCTTTATATAGTGAACGTCAGTGCCGGCCCTAACAATTGCGGGGCCCTATGCGAAAAGGATTGCGCGGGGCCCAGTATGGGTCGGAATAGGATAATAAGTGAAAATAAGTGTATAATTTATTTATACATTCGCTTAACCATACAATTTTTTCGAGTGGGGGGAGGGAATAGGGGAGAAGAACTTTTTAAATTTTTTTTAAAAATATTGTATTCATTTATTACTTGGAGCTCCTACACAGGTTAGATAGCTGTATACAGGAGGCATTGTCTTTTTCTTATAGTATTAAGTTTGTTAACTTTACTTGTTTTTTAAACTTAATTATTTCACTTATATATGGTAAAAACCTGTACATTTTTATTTCATACTCGCAATTATGTTTTCAGATAGATATTTAAACCGACATTTTCCCGATCAGTTTTGGCCCCAAATGAATGCGCCTCAAAGAGAGACGAAAGCGGTAATGGACTGGATTAGCAAGGCCAGATCAAACTTTGTCATGTCAGCCAACTTGCACGGAGGAGCTTTGGTGGTCAACTATCCTTATGATGACCACAAGTTTAAGGATATATCCCTTGTGTGCATTTTTTAATGTTAACCTTTTGATGACTATCATTATCCACACTGTTCTCTGCAGATGCCGCTTTCTCCTTCTCCAGTTGACCAAGTTTCTCTCGACACGATGTCGCAAATCGTGGCCTCTCCATCTTGACGGTCGTCGCTGGCGTCAGCCACCTGACACATAGAGTAGTAGTGACAGCTCGTTGTTGTTAATGCAGTTGATTCAGAACTAGGCTTCGTCATGCCCTTTCTAAGGATGACTTGTGAAAGAGCTGTAGACCCACATGAAGCCACGCTGTTTAACAAACTGTCATCCTCAGCCGTCTTCGGGATAATTGTCTGTAAGACACCCCTACACCGTTTAAGGTGCAAAAGTTCATCAGCTGCAGGGTTCTTCTGACCACCTTCAGGGTCTCTCTCGCTGGTGAAAACAGAAGTATCGAAGTCCACTGGTTTCAGACCCTGTTGATGAGTTTCCTGACAGTTGCATTCCCCTCGTGAAGCACCGCATGTACAGTTGTTGCTTACCTCCTGAATGCAACAATCAAAATTCAAGTTCCCCTCGTAGGCACTGGCAGATCGACAGTGGTCCTTAATGTCCAAAGTGACACGCTCTAATGCAGGCTCAAAGTTGTCCTGCTCTGTCCGGGTCGTTGTGGCACTCAAAGCTAGTAAAGCAAAAGTTTCTGTCGCGTAGCAGACGTCTTCTATTGCTTCGACTGTCTCTTTCTGTTCATCTGTGTGCTTCTTGTTAAGATTGGCGCATTCTTTGTAACTATCAGGACAGCCACAGTCCTGAATGAGTAACGGTTCATTGTTGTTGAATGATGTTGGACTCCTCTCTCTTACAGGATTGATCTGGCCTTGCACGTTACATATCAGTTTGTCCATAGAATGATTCATCGAATCCTGGAAGGTACAAAGTCCAGGTAACCAGATGTGCAGCACCTCACCAATATCTGGTTCTACCTCAAACAGGTAGGTCTCGGGATCCTCACCTTCATCAACCAAGTCCTGTCGAAGACTGGCTCTTATCTTTTCTTTGGCCCCAACGATCTTTAGCTCTCTGGCTCGGAGCTCCTCCTTAATAACTGTTTGTAGCTCAGTTCGTCTAGCTTCCTTAGCGTTGTCATTCTTTCCTTTCGTTGAGCTACCTAGATCCCACTTCTGACACCAATTGTTGTAACTTTCTAAGGCAGGCACTCAACAAAAGACAGGTTAACAAGAGTAAACGATGTATTTATTTATGATAAGCATCGACAAATGGTACGGGTAATAGGAACTAGTTAGATTTGGACTTCTGCTATAAAGTCACAGGGAGTAATATGTCTAAGTTCTAAGAGTCCTACTTATTTATACCAGAACACAGAACAGACCACCGACACACTTCCCAATGTCGCTCCAGGTCTCCCAAACAGTTTCCTAGTATCACGCAGGACAGCACTCAGCACCAGACTGTTCAGACTCCCATGACTTCTAGCCGGCTCTCTAACAATCCTTCTTGTTTTTTCCGTTCACTAGTGCGCTGGTGCGCACCTCAAGCACTGGTGCAAGGCTGGGTTACAACAATATATATATATATATATATATATATATATATATATATATATATATATATATATATATATATATATATATTATGGCTTTTATATAACGCTACTTTCATGCTTATAGCATGCTCAGAGCGCTTTGGTTCAATCTCAGTTGTGGACTAGTGGTGGGGGGGGGGGGGGAGAAAGAGAGAGAGTGACAGAGAGAGAGACAGAGAGAGAGAGACAGAGAGAGAGAGACAGAGAGAGAGAGAGGCAGAGAGAGAGACAGAGAGAGAGAGAAAGAGAGGCAGAGAGAGAGAGACAGAGAGAGAGACAGAGAGATAGAGAGTTGTGAGTGTATGTGTGTATACCATCTATATAGCCAACTATATATACCATTTATACCGTGTTTCAATACCAAACAAAATAATTAAATACCACTAGTTAATAATTACTTGTTTAAATTCTTTTAATGATTTCCAAATGTCTGGTACAATGAATAATTGTGTAAGGTTTCAACTTGATCCAAGAATGGAAAATAGGAGGTATAACGTGTACAGAAATGTACCAGGCATACAGTCAAAGTAAATTGAGGCTTTGTAACTAACACTACATTATATTCAGCTATCTATAGCCAGTCTATCCAGTTCACTCAACTGATACATTTCAATTGAGCCATGATTTCTAAGACAGAGATAGAAAACTTTGTCTTAATAAAAAAAATAGTTAAGTTCCTCATCAGACCTTGCGATCCATATGGCAAATGATGTAATGGTCCTCTGTTTCTATAGAAGACGATTGAAGATAATGTCATGTGGCCAACGAAAAGACCACAACTTTTTTCAGGTACCCATCACCTCAGGTGCGCCGTAAATATCCAAAAATTCCGAATCTCAGTCTTCTCGGAGATTCAAACCAGAAACCTCTTGATTCGAAAGCCAAGTGCTTTACCAATATGTCAGCACGTCTCCAACTTGGCCACGACTCACTCTACAACAGCACCCTCTACATGGTAGGATGTCACGACCCACTCTACAACAGCGCCCTCTACATGGTGGGTGTCACGACCCACTCTACAACAGCGCCCTCTATATGGGAGAATGGACTTGCTCTATGTTTCACGCTTCTCGATGTGCCGATATTCAAGTTGTTGGCTATGCACAGTGAGAAGCAGGTTGAGTTTATGCCTGCTAAATTTAATTTTTAAAAAATTGTAAGATTCAATAAAAAGATGAAACTTCTATATTCCTTTATGCTTGAGACTGAGTAAACTAAAAGATTAATTATTCTTGCAGTGCTTCTATCACTCCATTTGTTCTTGTTTATTTCGTGGCCTTTCTCTTAACTTTTCTCTTAACGGTGGATGAGCGGTAAAGCGCTTGGCTTCCTAACCGGGGGTCTCGGATTCGAATCCTGGTGAAGACTGGGATTTTCAACTTTGGAATCTTTGAGCGCCTCTCAGTCCACTCAGCTCTAATTGGTACCTGACATTAGTTCTGGAAAAGTAAAGGCGGTTGGTCGTTGTTAACCGTAGGCCACAAAAACAGATGAACTTTACATCATTTCCCTATAGACCACAAGGTCTGAAAGGGGAACTAGTTAGGCCAGGTTCGCATCTAACTTTACATTCACTTTCACCTATCCTTTGATCTGCGGGAAAGTTGGGGCACTACACAAGATCTGTTAACCTTCTTTCTTTCTCCATTCTTATCTCTCATTTGTCTTTGATATAATTTCATTCGGATGTTCTTTCTGAAAATATTGAAGCCTGACTGGGTGGACCACTTCGGGGGCCGATTTTAAGTTTGTATTTCCACACAAACTGTCTTTTGTAACCTTGTTATTTCATGTTATTGATGCTTCACAATCGTTTAATCGGTTATCTTATATAGGCCTAATCTGAGTAATATCCCTTTACTTTACACTTTAGATTGTAATTGTATGCCATCAATGGTACAAATGTCTTTGTTACAATTTGTAGGAAATGACCAAAAAAATAATTTCAAAGTAAAATTTTTAAAATACCTAAATTTCCGATGGTCTTAGGCGACCCCCAAAGGAGTCGACACCGACAGGTTGAGAACCCCTGATTTATAAACATTCATAATCTAGCTAGATATATGTCAAGTTTGTATGACAAATGACAATGAAGATATTAATTTTTATTTGCGAGGGGAAAGTCTTGTTGTAGACTACACAATTGTAGCTTAAATAGGTTAAGAATTATTTATTTTTTCGTGTTGCCAATTTATCTAATTTTCTTTTTTAGTTTCTCTTTATTACAATGTAACATGTTATTAATTTTAAATGTATGGATAAGGTTGAAAATATAGACATAAATAAATATAGACTGGCCGATTATAGAGTTTTATGAAAAGTTAATTTGTGACTTGCAATTTTGTGTACTTTATTATACAGCATTTATGAGCAGTATAAAAGTTAAGTATTCATATCTATTTCAGCCACAGACCTATATATATATTGTAAATAAAAAGGCAGTGTAGTTTTGTTTAATCTCTAAGAATGAAGATCATGCAATTTTTCATACTTCGGATATCCGAATACAATAGATATACATGTTTTCAAGTTACATGAAGTTACTTCCTTCGGCTAGTCTATATTTATTTATGTCTATGGTTGATAATTATTATTTTAAAAAGTATAAGTGTTCTTCTGGCAATCAAATCATTATATAGGAACAATCTGATATAAACTTTGTCACATGTAAATTATGAGTGAGTTTGATGTGAATGTACACTTTGGTTTCTTATAGTTATAATGTTTTTTGTTTGGTGTAATGCACAAATTGTAAGACAAAATTCCATTGCAGACAATAAAGATTATTATTATTATTTTTATTATTAATAAATATATGGAGAAGCTGTGGTTGATGGGTAAAGCACTTGGAATCGGAAGTCCCCTGTTCGAATCCTGGTGAAGATCCTAGGTGGACCACTTCGGGGGCCGATTTTGAGTTTGTGTTTCCGCACAAACTGTCTTTGTAACCTTGTTTATATTTTGCTTGTTAGATTGCCGGTACATTAGAAGATCGTGCTCACATTTCACCGACAGTGACGAAACTCTCCTTTGTTAGATGTGGGTTACCCGCACAGCAACAGCAAGACGAATTGACACGCTGGTCATAGTAACCGGTAAGTCCCAGCTACGTACGGGAAGTTACCTTCAAAGGGAGTCTATTCGTGATAAAAAAAGGGAGGTAAACCACATTACAATGTTTTCGTTTTTCATTCAGTGCGATCGGCCGACATGACGTACTTAAAAAGCTCAAGTGTCACTGTTTCGTTGCTGGTCCAACAAATTGGTCCTACCTGTGCAATGGAAATGGATATAAATTCACAGCACGTGCAAGTAGGTCCAACAGGTGCAGTTTATTGCGTGCTATTTCATTCATTTAATTTGTACTTTTTATTTCTTTTGTGATCAAAGTCCTAATAAATAAATAAGTAATATTACATTGGGTTCATAAAACTGGAACAAAATGAGAGCTATCAGAAACAAGAGAATTCATGAATATTTTTTTATTTGACTATCTTTTGTATTGTAATAAATCTAATGAAGGCAGCTCATCGAGGACTAGTGTTCATTTACAGGATATCATAAAACACAGAATAACAAGGTCTGCCTTTAGCACAGCTTCTTCTGTAGTCCTAGACTTGGACTGAGCTCCGTCGTCTCTCTTTCTCTAAAGTCATTCCAAGTCCAGTCACTAACAGTGCACAACTTAGAGGGCACTTTCTGCACCATCTTTTGATGGCGGTGTGCAAGACAGGGTTATAGCAGTATCATCTCTAAATGTGTGATCCATTAGCGATCAGAACTGAAAGTGAAACACTTTTTTTTCAACTCTTTCTTTTCTTGCGCTGTGAGGTATTCCATGACTTTGTTCATACACTTAGTTTATTTATAGGAACACAAATCTCTAGTTGCACTTTCAAAATAAAGCTTTTGATTCTTGTCATAGTATTAGACATCGTTTCAAATGTAAAAAAAAAAGAATGAACAATATATATATATATATATATATGTATATATGTAACTACATATATATATATACTCTGGTGATATAGTCGTGATTTACTTGTCCTTGAAGTTCAGGTTGTATTATAGGTTCACTCAATGTTCAAAGTAAAGGCAAAGATAAATGACATACTCAAGAATTCTAAAACAAATATTTCCAAAAGTCGAAGTTATATTTAGCAAATAAATGACTTGAAAAGAGAAAACTAGACACGGGCATTTTGTCCGTCAAATGGCTAAAGAATGAGTTTGTTTACACAACCTTTAAAAAACAAAGACATGAGTAGCTGAAACTAATCAGCAAAGGCTTAACTTGTGTGCGTTGAACATTAAAGGTCGCCTTGGATTAATGGCTTTTCCAGTGTACGCACATTTTTGGAACTACCAGAATTTTTAATAACATTTTCTTTTCATCTACAAATATATATTTTGTACTCATTCTGTCTGACTGGTAAATAGTGTGTACACGTTATTTCTCCTACAAACATTCTCGGATCAAGTTGAAACTTCGCACAATTATTTATTTGCATAGACAAGAGTAAAAAGTAACCAATTAATCAATAAATTACGTAATTAATTATTTCATTTGATGCTAACAAAGAAAAATATCCCTTCAGTATTCACAGATATGGCTAAATTTCCCCGTAAGTAATTGTTACCATTATTTCTCCCTCACGTATTCTTCGTTCAAGTTGATCATTTTAACATATTTCTCTTGTATCTAACAAAACATGAATCAGTGCAAAGATACCCAATTATTCAATTAAATATTATTAAATATCAAATATTTTGATTTCGAATAAGGAAAATACCTTGTACATTAATAATATAGTTTTAAGGGCAGAGTTCTTTCCCCTTTTAAAGCTTTGTTGTTTTATTTTAAAGGATTTTTAGAGGCATTGAAAGGGAAAAGAAGTTATTAGTTTTGTGTGGAATGTCTGTCCATCCGTCCGTCCGTCCCGTTTGATCACGTAAACTAGTAAAGATATTGAAAATCTGACATCACAATATTTTAGACCGTTCAAAGTTCTGATGCAACGGCAACTTTTTTCTTTTCTAAAAGCGAAAAATCTAATTTTCTAAATCACTTATGCAAGCAGTTGTTTCATAAAAATACACCACTTATACAACTATTCACTATTAATAGTAACAAACACGGGAGACTCTTTAGTTAGGAGGATAGGCACTCACCATATTTACAACACGATTATCCAAACGGTTTTAGATTTTTTGTGAAAAAACATTTTTTCCAACATTTGTATTGCTAAGTTAAGTAAGTTCTGTCATACTAATTTCTACATGTACACATAAAAAATTTTTACTTTCTTTTAAAGAGAAAAGATCTATTTAGTATATATAAGTTGGACATAATTTAAAACAACAATTAATAAGTAGATTTTCAAATTATCGCGTGTACTGCAGAGCTAAAGAAATTTTTTTTTATTTTTTACGGAAGTGTTTTTTTTCTTGAGGATTTCAATATGACAATGCCCCTTTACAAAATAATTAGATCAATTAGATATTCTAAGACATCAGTTAGGCCAGTTTCAAATCTAACTTCACATTCACTTTCACGTATCCTTTGATCTACTGGACCGCTGGGGCACCACACAAGATCTGTCAACCTTCTTTCTCCATTCTTCTATGTTATTTGTCTTTGATATAATTTCATTTTGATGTTCTTTCTGAAAATATTGAAACCTGCCTTTTTGCCTGCCTGGGTGGACCACTTCGGGGGCCGATTTTGAGTGTTTCCACACAAACTGTCTTTGTAACCTTGTTTATATTGTGTATGTTTATTACCTTCAATCGCCCTTGATCGTCTTTCCACTCATGTGTACGTAACAGTACTATTCTTTTCTTAAAGCGCTGTCTACTGTCCTGAGTACTTAAATGTGTCTGTTCAATGTTCTTGACCTAACCCTTACAGAATTACTAGATTCGATGACTTGATGCACACTCAGGGGAAACAATAACAATACACTTGAAAGCACTGATATACTAGATAACACATGTGATGATAAGAAATGATGTTTATTTAGAAATGGGGATGCTTGTCTTGTCTCTAAGTCAGTCGTTTTAAATAGCAGTTCCTTCACTATCCTTCTTGCTTCAAGCCCCTAGCCTGTGTACCTATCTGTGTACCCCAATTCTCACTGGCTGATCCGGAGGAGGGGCGGTAGGGGTGATAATATTATCAATAATACTGTTATAAATGCTTGTAGGCCCTACACTATAAACAAGGACGATGGTGTAAAATGAACTGAAAAATATGTTTTCCTTCTGACAGCAAACACGAGCAACGATACAATCTTTTACCAAATGTGATTATGACATTACACAATTTGCTACATTTATACTTTGAATTATACTATAAGGTAATATGCGAGTTAGTGTAGACCTACTCATAATAACGTTATTTTGTGTATATGCATAGAAATGTAAGGCTAGTCTGTTATCACTGAATAGGAAAAGGCGTTTATAACACTTATTTCATGTATCAGGACAAATGACATAAAAGAACAAGATAGAAAATATGTCAGTTTGGCATTATTGACACTGATAAATTCACATGAGTGTTTGTGATGTCTGTTTGGATCCCAAGCTTACCTGTACTAAGCGTAACACATTAAAATGAAATATGATTTATTGGCAGGAAGTGAGCAGGGATATAATGGTCTTTCCCTTTGGGCCAGTCCACTATTGTTTCAGCTTTAATCAGGAAAACATAACTACAAGCTTTTTATCTCAGAATAGAAGAAGGAAATCCTAAAATATTAGATAGTCCCCTTAACAAGTATCTAATTGAGGATATATAGCAATAATCTAAAAAAATAAAATAAAAGGAATGAATCAAATTAAATACGTAGCATCCTAGGACACTAAAAATGATACTCAAAGAAGATTATACACGAGACAGAAGCGTAACTAGTAATGTGCGGGTAGTGCGGCATCACGAAGAATAAAATGTGAGGGACATCAAGCTTTCATCCAGTGTGTATAAAAAAAAATTGGAAACTGAGCTTGTGAAAAGACCATGCAGCCAGATTTATAAAACATAAGTCCTATACATATACATGGAATGTTCTTTCGCTCTCCTTGATATTCTAGCTGGTTAGAAATTGTCTATGATAGTGTCACAAATAAAAGTTTGAGAAACTCTGAATAACGAAATTCACGTTATTTTGAAAAAAAAATAGGTTCCATGCACTCCACTGCTGCAATGACTTTTACTTTCATTACAAAACTCAACGATCGCGATAGCTGAGCGGTAAATCACCTGGCTTCCGAACAGTAGGCCGTAGAAACATATGTCATTTAAATTATCTGCTCTATAGACCACAAGGTCTAAAAGTAGAACTTAACTTTTTACAAAACTCCACAGCAATTACGATCAGAGACATAAATAGTTTTGGTGTCACCCAGTCCGTTAAGCCTATGCTCTATCACCACACTTTAAAATAAACGTAGAGAGGCCATCTGGCTTATATGAAGTCTTTTAATTCTTTTTTTTAAATTTGTAAGTGTGTAAGACAACAGATCAAAATTATATTTATTAATATATTTTTTAAACGTTAAATGCTTTCAATTTCCATTGATTTGCTGTTTTCTTTTTTCGTTGAGATTTTCATACTTGGAGGCAAGACGATCAATATTAAACGTATTTGTTTATCCGGTTGACACAATGAGGAAATATTGATATGGGAGTATGTTCATTTACTATAGAAGAATATTTCCTCCCTTTTTCAACATCATTTGTGTCAATTTTTAGTTCATTCCCTTCTAGCACAAAGTCAATTTATTTTTTAGTTGACAGCAAACATCTTTTAAAATGGCGTTCTTTACATAGTTTGTTTTGTCATTTATTTCAATTTCTCTCTCAATCTTCCTTTTTTAATTTTTCGGTTTTTTGTTTTATAAGGTGCCATTCTTCTTCTTCTTCTTCTAGATAGCTTTTTGTTGCTGAGCTGTCAGCTCTTTTGCAGAATAAGGTGGCATTAAGTAGTTACATTTCTTCATATCGCTTTGTCTTTTGTTGCTTAAAGAGACGCAGAATGCATTTTAGAAATAACGTGTAATTAAAGAGCAGATTACTCTCAATAACTTTTGTATGAAAATCCCTAAGTGTTGTTCCTTCAAATGTAATTAACAACTTTTTAGTTTAAATTTGAAAAAAAAAACATAAACAGCAACAAATAAATTATAAAACAAAACACAGACTTGTGAGAGATATGGGAATTAGCTATTTTATCAGACGTCGCCTACTGTAAAATGTGAAGATTTTATCTTTACAAACCAAGAGTTCTACTTTAAGAACTTGGCCCCATTTAAATACTCATCTGTGGAGTCTAATAGATTAAAAAGCAGATCTCAACCTGTGCACAGTGCTCTAGAAAAGTTTGTTAAAAAGCAGTACAAAAAATGGCAATGTCTTCGTCTCCAAACATTAAGGATGATAGCAGTGCTTCACATGACTACCCAAACCCAGTTGTGGCCTACATATTTTTCCGCATCTCATGCAGACAAAGCAGTTGTCCTCTGGTGGTCTATTTTAGTTCTCTTTCCACCTTCTGCGCCTATCTTCAATAAGGGCTTTTCTTTGGGCCTCAAATGTGTTTCCCTTTCTGTGTTTCTTTTTCTTGTTGTCATCGATAATGTCATAAAAAATACATTAAATTCGGGCTCCCATGGCGTAAACCAAACCGTGTTGGATTTCGCAGACAACTTAGCATTACTTAGAAACACAATTAAATGTATACACGTGATGAAAGATAAAAACGCTCTCAAACTTATGTAAATTGGGTGCAGGTTACCCAGTACATCCATCAACATTGGTCATTCACAGCTTGAACAAATATAACTGTTAACCTATTTAGGCAGTGCTATCTCAAGCGATGGAGATACATATCATGGTGTTGCATGTCAGAAAGCAGGAGCCGTCTTTCAAAAGTACAACCTATCTGAAGAAACTTATCAATTAGCCTGGAGATTAAAATCCACTTACAATCATTGTCCCAACGGCCATCTTCGCTTCGAGACGTGGAAGGTTGACAAGAGACTGAGCCAGTGATGGCTGTGAAGAATCCTACCAATAACATCCCGAGATAATGTTAGCAATAGAGAAAATCTTTTCCCGCACAGGCATTCGCTGTCTAAGGGAGGAGCCGACTGAACGTCGATTGAGATTTGTGAAAGATATCATTAGACAAGACGAATCAAGTTTACCAAAGTCAACCTTAACATGAAAGCCGAAAAGAGGCACGCAAAAACATGGCCGTCTACGTCTAATATGGGGTCACACCTGTTTTAAAAAGTCCTGAATTTCTGGGGTACCAGATGGGAATTGGCTGTGAAAGTCGACGACTCATTTCTGAGGAGAGAGCTTGCAACCACATGCGTCGAATGTCGCGCGAGAGGGCTTAAAACTATGTGTTTCTTAACATTTTACAATTAAACATGTTACGTTTGCCACGCAACTGGTCAGATAAGATGTTTGAGGGAGCGCCTTAAGATAGCTTATAGTTGTCCGGGTTTGGGACATGTTTATACTTGACTGTAAAAGACATTCGAGGCAGTATTTTTTTATTGTTAAAAGTTGCATTTTGGAAAAGTGCATTCTTCCCACTTGGGTGTCACCCCTGCTGGGTGTCTAGACTAGACTGAGAAGGTGCGCACTGTTCTAGACTACACTGAGAAGGTGCGCACTGTTCTTGACTAGACTGAGAAGGTGCTCACTGTTCTAGACTAGACTGAGAAGGTGCGCACTGTTCTAGACTAGACTGAGAAGGTGCGCACTGTTCTAGACTAGACTGAGAAGGTGGGCACTGTTCTAGACTACACTGAGAAGGTGCGCACTGTTCTAGACTAGACTGAGAAGGTGCGCACTGTTCTAGACTAGACTGAGAAGGTGCGCACTGTTCTAGACTAGACTGAGAAGGTGCGCACTGTTCTAGACTAGACTGAGAAGGATGTTGACACCAGAAGGAAGAGAACAAGTTCCACCCAAGTCTAGAGCCGATGCGAAAAGACTGTGCTAAAGGCAGATGTTTTTTTATGTGCTTGTGATGTGCCGTGAATAAACATCGATGCCTCGTTGAGTTGCCTCTCTTAAGTTATTACAATATTAATATCGAACGTAAGTATCGATGACCTCCTTCACTCTATGGATCATTTCATGGAAATGAGATAAATGCCTGGGCATTAGCTGTGGTCAGAAAGATATCGCCCACACATCAGTTCCCTCCTCTTCAAACATCTGATGTTATCAAAGGGGCGGGGTAAGTGCCGATACAGTTTGGGGTCAGCATCGTTGAAGGTTTTGCCAGAGTGTAGCTCTGAGTGCTGCTAACGGCTTAAGGATCGCCGATTTCCTATTTTTTTCTCACGGTTGACCCTAGAAGCCTTTCCCATTATTGGGTAGGGCAAGGCAGCAAAGGTTTGAATTTAGAGTTTTCCTTCTCCTAAGTGGGTAGCCAGCCATGACTAATGAGCCCCTCATTCCCGTATCCTAATGATTTAGGCGCCAGTTACTCACCTTCGCCCCTTCTCCTGTTAGTGAAAACAGTTCTAATGTATCGAGGGCTAGCAATTGAGACTTTAGACTACAAGTCCGACTTCTTCTTACGGGCCAAAAAGGTTCTCCTTCTACCGGGGAAAGAATGAGTCCCTACGTTGTTGTTGTTTTGTCTACCTCTTTCTCTTACTTCCCCGTGTCAGTTCAAGATGGAGGATTGAATGTTCAACACGTTAAACCTGAACAAGAGATAAATACACAAAGTACAATGTAACGATAACAAATATGTTTAGATTAAAAATTAATCTCTCATACCTATTACTCACAATCCTTCTGTAACATCCTGGTTAAACGTACTTCAATGTAAAGGCCTATCGTAGATATTGATAAAATAGAATAGATGCATTTTGACATTCCATATCATGAGATAATGGCGTAATATTTAATATTTAATGTAAAAACAAATTTCGAATACTTATTTGCGGTCCCTCAAGTTGGGGCCCGGGGGGGAGGGGTAAATTTGTACCCCCTTCTCCACCCAAGTTACGCCACTGATCGAATGATAGATAGATAGATAGATAGATAGATAGATAAATAGATAGATAGATAGATAGATAGATAGATAGATAGATAGATAGATAGATAGATAGATAGATAGATAGATTTGAAAAATATTTATTTATTTACGATTACGGTTAATGGAATGTGTCTATGATTGTACACTGTAGCATAAAAAAAATGCATACACTGTCCATTGTAAGTAAAGAAAGGTCCGGTGCTTATGGGAATGAACACCTGTTTACATTAAACATTTTGCTCGTTGACTGTTGGTAACGATTTTTGTCCCTTGAATCTCGATTACAACATCTGTGTCGTGTGGAAATCTGTCTATGTGAGTTGTATTTTATGTCCATTTACGTATGTATGATTGCGTGTGTGTGTGTGTGTGTTTGATCGTGTGCTTGATTGAGACAGGTAGTGGGCGAAATAGACAATGGCCTATTTTCACTTGTAAACATAATAATATGCTACATATCAGAACTTACGTCTGTCAGACCGAGGTAAGTTCACATTGAAATAGAGCTAGGGTTGAGATTACTGGCCCATACACGTGGAATCACGGTAAAGGTGTATTGTAGATCAAAGGCGAGCTCTGATAATACACTTTTTTTGTAAACTTGATTTCACGAATTAATCTCTTTTTAAATTGCAAATGATATTTTGTGAGATAACAAACTAGCGTGTAAATGGTGTAGAACCAGATATCAGAGTATATGTTTATCTTATTGTTTAAGCAGCACTCTCTTTTATTTTTGATATTAATAAATAATATAGAAAATTAGTTAAGGTCCTTTGAATGTTTCTTATTCTCTCCCTTACCTTCTTTTTATCTTAATGAGTTGACAGTTCTGTAGACTACTTATTTTTTCCTTTTATAAAATATATGGAGGAATCTGATGGTGGTCTATCATTTCTCATTCTTGTTATTTCTTGTTATACTTCAATTTTTGCAAGGCGTCTTTCCAGTGAGCTTTGCAAAATCCAGTTCTTTAATTAACAATCTAGCTTATAGTTGTACAAGGGCATGTGGGTTTGAACTTCTACACAAAACAGAGCGCAAAATGTTCATTAATGTCTTTTTATTTATTCAACTTTTTACTGAATACTGAGTCCAGTGCGGTAGATCCAACTAAAGTCGTATTAAAAAATGTAAAGAAAATTTAATTTTGAGATCATTATAATAAAAAAAAATATATAATGGACAACCAGAGGCTTACAATGTGATTAGGTAGTGATTTTTTCTTGAAGATATATAATAAATTATCAAATAATCAAATTTCTAGGAAAATCACCAGAGCCGTTTTCGAAATACAGCTTCAAATTCCACCAGCCACTCATTAAGAGTTTAAAAACTATTGGAAAATAATAATATTATTTGTAATAAAAAGGGGAGGGGTCAGTTCTACTAAGGCACTTTCCTACACTTCAAATAAAATGGAACATTCTATAAGACATGTAATTTGTCAAAATTAATTTAAAAAGCTTGGCAAGCTGCTGATTTCCGTACCGTGTGATTTTCTTCCCATTCCGCTGACTTAAGTACCCACTAGTATTAGTCTGCACACCATCACCTGCAATCTAAACACTGCAAAACGTAATTTAGAAACTCTATGAACGCTATCAACTTAATGACATTCAGACTCCTATTGATTTAAACTGACAATAAAAGCCTATTACAGTTTGGCATAGCACCGTGACAACGGTGACAATCGTAAGTCAACAGTTGCATCTTTACTTTGCAGTTTTCTCCCTTTATCTGCATTAGTATTCCTATACCTTATGACTTTTGTATCCTTTTCAAGTAAAGACTTCAAACCAGCGGTTCTAAATATGCATGACTAAATGCATGACGTGTAGGACGTAATCATCTTCTCTTTTGAAGTAACGTCTGTATTATATAAGTTATAATAGGACAAGATAAGATCTATTATTGCTTCTGCGAGATACAGATAAGTTTCTTACTAGCATTAGATAAGGTGTGTCTAAACGAGAAGACATATTAAAGTAGTGTAATATTTGTTTGACAACAACATGTAACAATTAATAATGGATAGTATTTATTTTTAAATAACAGGTGTTCCTTCAAAAAACAATATCCATGCATTGACCTAATCGTATAGGTTAATTAGATGTTTAAACTCGTTTGCTTTACTTGATATTCAGGCAACCAGTTTAATTAATGCTCTTGAAAGAAAATATTAATATGACCTAGCGTTTAAAATTAGAAATACACATTGATCTTACATTTACATTATTTTCATTGTATTTTATTTGGTTGTATTTATAAATTTCAATATATTATTATATATGTATAACTGCAAATTTACATTTGTCTTCTGATTGGTGAATTTACAGATGGTATAGCTCTAGTTAAATGAGAATATTCATTTATTGTAAACCAATCAGCTTTTTTTCTTTGAGTCTGTACTATTTTCGATATTCTGAGTTGTGCATAATGCTATATATTAAATTGGTTTTAATTTTTTTCCTATTAAAAAAAGTAATAACAACATACATTGAAATAAAAAAAAGCTTAATTTTTTTTTCAATACATTTTATAAACGTACTACACGGGGAATGATTTTATAAGCTATTCAAAGTGCAAACTTTTCCTCAACGCTATGCAAACTATGAGAAGCGCTGCTTTGATTAGCCAACAGTTCTTTGATCTTAAATCCTTTTCTCTTTTTTTTTCTTTAGTTTGATACCCTTTGAATTACAAATCTCATACCTATATAAATAAGTTGTCTTCTTTATACTGTAGTTGAAAGGATACCGTGGTGACGTAGAAGATGCCTACCTACGCCATGATTGGCACTCTTGTATTTCTCCTTTCAATGTGGAGTGGTGTGCGGTCCGCTACCTTGGTCAATTTCGAGTCGCCAATGGACCGCTATCACTCCTACACTGAACTACAGGCATTCCTGGGCCAACTGGCTAAGGACTATCCTAATCTGGCCAGGGTGTATGACGTTGGGACATCCGTGGAAGGAAGAAAATTGACCGTTATACAGGTACTGATCAGGTTTGGATTTAATCTCCTGTACTTAAGACAATTTAGCTATAGACTAGTGGTGGAAAGTGTGATCATTGATATTCGAACAAATCAGACCTGGCCGCTGAATCAGTCAACATCTATTCTTTGACAATATTCACAATATTTACGGTTTATTTAATAGAACTTAAAAGTGACGTAGTTTGAGAATCAAAGAATACGCAGGGAGACATGGAAGAAAATAACCATTAAACTTTTATTAGTTCACACATATTATATAATATAAACAGACACTTTGGTTTCTTAAAATACAAGATTTCACTTAATAAAATTAAATTCATAAAACAAATAATAATCATTTTACTAGAACCACATTTTCTAACTGACAGACCGAAATTGTCAATTCTTACCTTTAATCTTTTATCAAAGAATTTTCTTCGGGAAGAGTTCTGATTGGCTCGTAATAATTATGATCTATCTTCTTTAGCATTCGGATATTTTAGAGCTAATCTAATAGGGGTTTGAAGGAGACATTCTTCTGCATTATTTGCAAATATAATAATTACGTCATAATAAATATTGTGTGAATTTTTTTGTAGAATATTTTTATTACCACATTTATAGTTCTTACCTCAGCTGTGGCTGAGTGTAAAGCGTTTGGCTTCTGAACAGGATGTCCCAGGTTTGAATCATGGTGAAGACTGGGATTTGAAAATGTTGAATCTTTGGGCGCCTCTGAGTCCACCAAGCTAAGAGGGTACCTGACATTAGTCGGGGAAAAAATAAAAGCGGTTGGACGTTGTGCTGGCCGCATTATACCCTCGTTAACCTTGGGCCACAGAAACAGATGACATTTACATCATCTGCCCCATAGATCTCAAGGTCTGAATGGGGAACTTTACTTACTTTTTTACCTCACGGTGGTAGGGAATTAAAAATTAGAAAGGACTTTAACAAAAGTTTTCTTTATATCTGTGTGAACTACATTTGTTTAGTTTTCTATAGATCTCTGACAGAGTCCGGGAACGGGAAATCGGTGAACCCAAATTCAAACTGGTCGGCAACATGCACGGGAATGAAGCTGTCGGTCGAGAGCTTCTGCTGCACCTTGCGAAGTACCTTCTAGAGAACTACGGCAGGGATTCTAGAGTGACCAATCTGGTGGACAGTACAGACATTCACCTGATGCCCAGCATGAACCCTGATGGTTTTGAACTAGCCAGAGAAGGAGATTGTACTGGGCTCACTGGAAGAGCCAACAAAAACAGTAAATTTGTTTCTTCTTAGCTATTTTTTTCCCTTGGCACATGTGGATATTGGGGGGGGGGGGGGGCTGTACCTCGAGTGTGGGGATTATTACACTATTTCTTAGAACTGCGTATTAATTATATAACATTAGCACAAAAACAGTAATAACGACGACCATAAGGATTCCAAACATTAATGTTTCAATAGAGTGTAGATCCCGAAGTATCTAGAGTATACATTTTCTAGTTTTGAAAACAACACATATTTAATAAAAGATTATCTTCAATCAAAAATAGAAAGCTGTTTTGACCTTTAGTCTCTTGAATTGTTTGGAATTCAATGGACGACCAAGTAGGAGTCCACAGCCTGTGACTTAACGACCAGATTAAGTGAGGGTCTTATTGCGTTAGGACCCATGGATTGTGACTAAGAGTCCCACATGAGCCTTTGGTGATAAGTCTGATGACTCTTTGCACTTTTGTAAATGCAGATTTGACACACAACTTGCATTGGAGTGTCTTTTGCTAAATGTACAGACTACTCGTTTTTTTTTGGTTCCACACTGAATTCGTCTTAACCTGATCCACGGATACCATGATAGGCCTCTAACTCAATGAGTACTGTACTGAACTCATGTATAAAAACTCATGTTTCAGTATTTAAGATTAATGGGATTAAACATTATTTCCATTGCAGACGTGGATTTGAACCGCAACTTTCCAGATCAATTCTGGCCTTCGGGAAATCTACAGAAAGAGACACTAGCAGTCATGAACTGGATTACCAATGCCATGCCAAATTTTGTTTTATCCGCTAACCTACACGGAGGATCTTTGGTGGCTAATTATCCTTATGATGATCACCAGTACAAGGATATTTCTGCGGTAAAAATAAAAAGTTGATATATATTTATTCTTGATAACAACATTATGAAAGTAAATAGGCTTACAATTGAAAATATTAAGTAGAAACAGAGCCTGTAAGAGCTTATGCAAAAAGATTTTTTTAAAAAAAGGGGGGGGGGGGCACAAAATCTTAGATCGTACCTGTAGGTTAGTTAAACATCCACACCAGGTAGCAAAAAAAGAGTATAAACGTCATAGTGATGTGAAGCAATACAGTACAATTCAATGTATAATATTACTACTCGTGTGGTTAATGCGATACCAAATAAATTCATCTCTCAGTTTGAAACTTTTTTTTTCGCTTGATAAATGTTTATAAATGTAATATTTTGATTATCCACTGAAACTCTCCATGGACTCTATGAATATTCATCTCTTCTCTCTCTCTCATTATTCCCAATAGTCGTCTGATAAAGTTTTACCAGAGTAATATCCCTTAAATTTCACAGGTTATTACCATAGTTTGACTATATATAATATATATAGTATATGGTTATTACCAAATCCAACATACTTTGGTTCAATGAACTTCGTTACAGACTCTCATATTTTTGTCCAGGGTGTTTACAGTGCAAGTCCTGATGACGCAACGTTTAAAGCTTTAGCCAAGTCTTACTCCTATTCTCACCCCACTATGCACTACGGCAGACAGTGTAATGGCGACAACTTCCCTGACGGAATCACTAACGGCGCCGACTGGTACACAGTTGCAGGTAATTTCTAAAACATGACTACTTCTATGAGGAAGATGGGGCGGGAGTTGTTAAGCGCTTGGCTTCCGAACTTGGGGTCCTGAGTTCGAATCTCAATGAATACTGGGAGCTAAAGACTTGGATTTTGAACTTAGGAATTTTTAGAGCGACCCTGAGTCCACCAAACTCTAAACTCTCACATTGTCTCAGTGTCCACCTTTCTTCCTTTTAAATATCACTATGTCTTGTTCAGTAGAAAGCACTGTGGCTGAGCGGTAAAGGTCTTCGAATCCTGGTGACTTGGATCTTTTTTTTTAATATCGGGATCTTTGCGTCTGAGTCCACGCATCCCTAATTGGTACCTGACAGTCGGGGAAAAGGAAATGCGCTTAGCGGTTGTGCTGGCCAGATGAGACACCCTCGTTAACCGTGGGTCACAGAAACAGATCATCTTAACGTCATCTTCCCCATAGGTCACAAGGTCTGAAAGGGAACTCTATTTACTAACTTGTTCAACAACAGTGTACATGAATGTTGGTCCAGTGACAAAAAAGTCCTAGTTTCAATGCAAAATTCTAATTCAGAACAAGCAATCAGAGAGGACAGTGACTTTTCCATCTATTGATTATAGTTAGTTAAACGGCATCTTGGTACACATTTGATTTGTACTGTAAGTCTATTATTATATTTGTTACAGTTCGTTACATTACCAAACCTCGATTTGAGTTATAATATATACACTTTTTAAACAAGAAAAACAGAAAATACTTTTTAAAAAAGCATAATTTTGTTCAGTCATGTGGTTAAATTTGTAATAGATCTAGACTAACAATAATAAATTTGTGCCATTAGAAATATTTGTACCAATTGTTTTTGTTTAGCAAAATTTCATGCTTATATCTTTCTCAATGCGCTTTGATCTTATCACTTGTCTGGGCCAGTCCGTCCCTGTTGCAAAGCTTATTTCTACTTACTCTGGCAGGTAAAAAGTTTGTACACGTTATTTCTTCGACACCCAACTTTGGTTAAAGCTGAAATTTTGCACAATTATTTCTTTTACCCGACGACACAAGAATCAATGAAACAATAAACCCAAATAGTTAATTAATTATTTTGTTTGGTATCTCGAATAATGGAAAGAAATTGTAATTTGATCGAAATGGTGTTATAAGATAAAAAAGACGCCTAAGTTTAAACAAACAATATTTTACTATACAATATTCTCTGTAAAAAGTACTTCACTAGCAGAGTGGTTAGCATGTCGGCCCGAAGAGACTTTGAATGCAGGCCATTTCCTCCTTTCTTTTTTTTTTTTTGTAAATGCTTTCAAAAAACAATTACGGTAAAATCCACTCAGATATCCGATTCTGTCTCCCCTCCCGCCTACCCATAGCATATTGAGAAAACTATAAGCATGAGACATAAACAAAAACAATTGGTAATAATATTTCTAATCCCACAGATTTATTGTTGTCGGCCTAGATCTATTACAAATTTTAATTACATAGCTAATTAAAACTAATTACACTTTAAATAGATTTGATGTTATTTTAAGTTTTTAAAAATATTTTTCTAGTTAACTTAGTTGTGACAACAAGGCCTTCAAAACTTGCTACACATTTATAAACATTACATTCAGAGACATAAAAATCTTTCATTTCTATTTCTCAATGTTCAACACTCTTCAACAACTCAATAGTCCAATCTTAGTTACTAGTCAACCTGTTACTACTGTCAACACTCATACAAAAAGCATATATCAAAACCTCATCTTTCTCCTAATGACATCAGACTCCCCACACAGAGTTGCAAGCCAAATGTTAAGCTTGTTTCAAGAAGTGAAGGAAGTCATTTGTCTCTTACAGTAGACATATAAACATAAGCGTAGCCATTAATCTGTGGGTACGATTTTGATACTTATACCCAGCGGTCCCTATCGCAAGAAACTAGAAGATTAAGTGTGACAAATGCAAATCAACTGATTATGTGTGATTAGTGCATTAAGAAATTTAGACATTTTAATAGACGCGTAAGTGCAACCTTTTACAAGTAACAGTATTTAGAAACTCAATACATGCACGTCTTCTTAAAAGTAATACAGCACAATTAATATCTTACGATTGTTTGACACACTTCTGATCCCTGTTAGCTTTAATTGAATGTCTTTAATACAATGATCTAGACTTATGTGATTTACAATTCTGGCAGGTGGAATGCAAGACTTTAATTACTTGAAGAGCAACACATTTGAGATCACGCTGGAAGTCTCGTGTTGTAAATATCCAAACAAAAATCAGCTTCCGAATTTCTGGAAAGAAAACAAAGAGGCCTTGCTGAATTATATGGAACAAGTAAGTAAGATTACAGCAGGAACGAGTAAGTAAGATTACAACAGGAACAAGTAAGTAAGGTTACAATGGGAACAAGTAAGTAAGGTTACAATGGGAACAAGTAAGTAAGGTTACAATGGGAACAAGTAAGTAAGGTTACAATGGGACAAGTAGACCCAAGTAGAATTTCACTTGTTGACTTACGTTTTGAATTATAGGTTTTCAATTGAGTTTTGACATTGTTACACTAGAAAGTTTATGAAAATTCGCTTGCTACTCACAATGATTCTTGCTGTGTAATATTTCCATTTAGGGCTATTTCAATGCAAGGATCTATTGTAAATTTAAAAACAGGACAGAAATCTAATTTTCTCATTGTCACGTGATTTCTAGCTTGTGTTGAGAAGTGATTTGACAGCGCAAGATCAAAGGTCTACACTCGGTCAATTATCATTTATGCATCCAAAACAATACATGTAAAGGTTGTCCAGTAACCTATATTTCTAGCGACAACGAATCTTGATCATTGAATCATGCCTAACCATGTAAATAAACCGTCCCATCTTTCCTTGCTTGGCACTTAGTCTTTTTCCACACAGAATTGAATTCCAATTAATATAATTTTAGGATTCAAAATCTTAACTAAAAATAATGCAGATACTAAATATAAGGGAAAAGATTAACAATTCCAGAGAAAAAGGAATAGTTATAATAATAGTTATTATATTCCCAATAGTGATATCCGAAGGTGTTGTTACAAATGACCTCACACACAGTCCCTGACCCTGAACTTGTTACATGTGAAGGGTGGTAATTTTTCAGTTGACACTCCAAAAGAGTACAATTACTTATATTTCCTTTTTGATCCGTGCAGCGCCTGGGAATATATTTTTATTATTATTATTTTTATTATTATTATAAACAGTCATAGTTTAAGCATTCTATTCATTAGGCATTTAGGCAAATGTCATATTTCATTCCGTGTCACTAACAGAAATGTGTTTTGTCTCATTTCAATGCAGACACACATCGGGGTGAAAGGTACAGTCAAAACTGCATCAGGTAGCCCAGTGGCTAACGCTTCTGTTAAAGTGAGTGGCATTAATCACGTGGTTCGAACCTCAGACCAGGGAGAATACTGGAGATTGCTAACACCTGGAAACTATCAAATCACTTTTACTGCTCCTGGGTAACAGTCCATCTTTTATTTTGCTCTTTTTAATGCATATATATATATTTATAGTATGAATCTCAGAATGATGAATAGTTTAATGAAAAAAAAAATCAGAAAAAAAAAACACGACAACGTTCTAATTTCTGTATACTCCGTAATTATTTTGATTTAATGACTTCAAAGCAGCGTTGGTATCGTACATGAGGAGAGAAAGAATTAACTACTTTGGGTGTCCTGGTTTGTGACTACATGCAGTTGATTTATGGGTGCCTAGAAAGAAATTTCTTCAAAAAGAGACACCTAAAGAACTCTTACAAAGAACGCAGGACACACATTTGAGGCCTACATTTTAAAAAAAAAGTCCTTGCCAAAGGAAGGTGCTAACGGCAAAAACCGTAATTAATGGACCTCCGGTGGACAACGACCCTGTATCAGGGTAGCTTAGTATGCAGCTCACAACTTGGTCTGCGTAGTCACGTGATAAACAGTCATCGTAGCCTACAGACTCGAAAATGTATTTATATTTACTTATATATTTCTGTGGTTGTTTGTTACTCTCTCTCTCTCTCTAATAGTGTAAACCAATCATCTCTTTTACAAACACAAGAGAGATATGGAACACCCAGAACATTATATCAATAAATGACAATAAACAATTAAATAGAACAACTGGTTCATAAAAGGCCAGTATCTACACACTGGTTGTAGAATTAGCCCTGGAAGACCCAGTGGGCCACGGGTGACCCATAACACAAAACTACGTTTAAGTAAATGTCTACTTCATTTTTTTTGTAATTTTTACCTTCAATACCCAGTGACCTAAATATGGAACACAAGGGAAACAACTATTATGTTAAATTTTTCTTATTACTGAATAAAATCCCTTTTGCATATGGCTACCTCCATGTGAAGTTGGGAACTCAGATTTCGACTGAAAAAAATATTTCATTACTGCTTTATACAAGGTAAGACACAATCTTTTTGTTAGTATTAAATATCTAAATAATGTATTTAATGATTATATATAGTATTTAATACGAATTAGTTCTCTTTTTAGAATTAATTACATTTTTAAAATCATTGGGTCATGAGTGACCCATTGGGGCTTTAGGCACTTTAGCCTTAGGGGAAAAAAAAATTCTAGTGACGTCTAAGACGTCGTCTAATCTAGATGTAGATCAACAGTATCATTGTCAGTATTTGATTTTATTATTTAATTTACAATATTTTGAACTAGAACTCTAAAGAACTTGATTTTAAAGTCTGCACTACTTTTATAAATGATAAATCTATAATACAATGTTGTTATTTTGTTACTATATATCTGGTATATATATCTAATCTTGTTAATTTTTTTTTTCACCAGAATATACAATGTCAGCTTCACTCCCTAAAATATTGACTGCTCAAGAAGTGCTAGATATTTTAGAAGTCATTGACTACAATGAAAGTGATTTGGAAAATGATTCAACTGATGATAAGGACTATGAACCAGAACCTGATAAGGAAACAGGTACGGTACGCAAGACCTCAGTTCTTCTGAATCCTCTTCCGATGAAGAAGTGACAGAACCCTTGCCATCTACTTCTAGTGCCTCTGCTAAGAATAAGAAAAAGAAAGTCTATGAGTGGACAAAACATAATTTCAATCCACCAGACTCAGTTTTCCGGGGCAAAGTTCTAGAGCTTCCTGAAAACTATGAAGTTCAGTCACCAATGCTTTATTTCAAAAACTTTCTTATGGATGGCCTGGTAGAGTTGATTGTTAAGAGTGGAAAAAGTATTGACACCAATAAGAAAGAAATAGAGCAAATCATAGACATGTTTCTGAGAATGGGCCTAGCCAAGATGCCCGGTGTTAAGTGTTACTGGGAAACAGACACTCGTTATGATCCAGTTGCTGGAGTAATGAGTTGGAATAGGTTTCAGTCACTCCTTTCAAATTTGCACTTTGTTAATAACAATTTAGCTACAAATGAAGAGAAATCGGACAAGCTTTGGAAGATACGCCCTTGGCTCAAACTGTGTAGAAATAATTGTTTAAAAGTTATTGCTCATGAAAATAACAGCATTGACGAAATGATGATTCCCTTTAAAGGAAAGTTCAGCAAGCTTAAGCAGTTTATAAAGGGAAAGCCCCATCCTTGGGGAATAAAAGTGTGGGCTAGAACCTCGTCAGCAGGTATGCTATGTGATTTTGATGTTTACCAAGGCAAGAAGGATAAAAAGGATGCTGATTCTATTGGTGTTGGTCCTGATGTAGTACTTCAGCTGAGTTCTACGTTGCCACAGAATTAGCCGGATAAGCCATCACTAAATTACAAAATATTTGCGGACAATTTCTTTACAACTTTGCCTCTCTTAGAAGATCTGCAGAAAAAAGGCATTCACTTTACTGGCACAGTTAAACCCAATCATCTGCCTGGCATTTTACTTGATTCCAAGAAAAATATGAAGAAAAAAGGTTGTGGCACAATGGATCAATGTGTTGAAAAGTCTACCAACATAGTAGCTGTCCATTGGTATGACACAAAAGCTGTCAGTATGCTCTCAACTTTGAGTGGTGTCAAACCAAGCAAAACTGTCAACAGATTTGAAAAAGCTAAGTCAGCCTATGTTCAGGTCCAGCAGCCTGCTGTGATAAAACTTTATAATGAAAGCATGGGAGGCGTAGATCTTCACAACTGTTTCATTGCCAAGCATTCATTTCACATAAGATCAAAGCGTTGGTATTTGTACATATTTTGGCAGACCATACGCATGATGTTTGTGAATGCTTGGCTCTCTTATCGTCAGGCATGTCAGCTCATAGGGATGTCTAAAAAAGATGTGTTGAACCAACGCAACTTCCAAACAAAACTGGCATCCCTTTTGATCAATTTACATGTGCATACACAAAAAAAACGAGGAAGACCATCTTTAGAAGGTGCAACTGCAGGCCCATCAAGAAAGAAATCTGCCTTGTGTAGCATGAAGACAAACAACAGTTGTGAGAAGTGCAAAGTATATCTGTGTTATACAGAGCGAAGAAATTGTTTTAGAAGTTTTCATGTTTCTTAAATAAAATTTTCTAAGATTCTAAATAACTTTTTTTTTATTTTCATGAAAATATAATAATTAATACCAACATAACCCAGTGGGTCACCCGTGGAACAAATTGGAAAAGTAGGTCAAGGTCACGTGACGTTAAAAATTAATGTTGATATGGAATTATCAACATATTATATATATATGTATACCAAAGAAATAATTTTAGAACCACTGTAAGATAATGTGGGTCTTCCAGGGCTAAATTAACAAGATGGACATTAAAAATTCTATATAGGATCTAATTCATATAGTATACTAAAGGTACACAATTCAGCAAATGGAATCATTTACATGCTGGTTTTCTAAAATTAACGATAGTCCAACAATATGGTTGAAATCCGGGGGTAGCGATATTCTATGTAGACTACTAAAAAAATTGCAATATAATATAAGAAAGTAAAATGTAATTACCTGCAGCCATACATAAACACATGGTGTGGAACCAGGCACAAACAGGGAGACGACGTAGGTCCAGTAACGTACAGACACTACAGCGACAAGAGATGCCGATCGGATGGACAGTGCCCACATTGGTCTGCCTTTTTATGCGTGGACACAAGGTGCAATCTAGGGGGGAAGGGTCACGTGGATATCGTGGTGGCCGGTGTTTCCTGAAAAGGTATCCACTCCACTACATATATATAAAATAAACTTCTCTCATACTTTCTCTCCTAATTTAGCCTCTCCCTCTCTTTAGATTCTGACTCTCTTCTCCTCTCATTCTTTCTTGTAAACGCTATACATCTCGGGTTCTCACCTAGTTTCTCTCCCTAGTTTCTCTTTGTTGTTCTGCACTTGTCTCTCTGTCTCCCTGTTTGTTTTTAAATAAGAGTATGAAACACGTGTTAATCATTTAATCTCCAGATACGTCCCAGTTGTCAAAGACGTCGTAGTTTCCAAAGGGCCTGCCCAAGTATTGAACGTAACGCTCGGCTCAAATGTAAATAAAGGAATAATGACTATGAAATAAAAAGAATATCCTATAAAACATAATGCATTGTGTTGTTGTAGGTTTTTTTTGTGTTGTGTTTTTTTTAAATATAGTATCCGCCCATGGACAAGGAATATTCAAACCACGGACTTGTTTTGATTGTCTTAAGAAATAATCAGAATCATTTGACGTTGTTTTTCAATTGAAAAAAAACTGGACAACGTATCAGAAGATCATTTTCGAAGCATTTTTTTATGATATTTTTCACTTAAATATAACTGATAAACGTATCACTATAAGATTTTTTACTTATATTAAATTTTTGTGTAACCAAAAGTGAAATTTTTTTTTTAAACAGATTTTCTAGTTTTTCGATCAAAATTTTACAGACCGACAGACAACAAAACAATAACAAAAAAAACTATTAGCAGCTTTTCATCTTACGGGGTCGCCAAAAAATGCATATTTTTTAAAATACTTTTTAGGGACTAACATTGCCCACCGTGTACACGGAAGGCACACCACTGCAAAAGCCAATGTGTAAATAATTTTGGACCTCAAGAAACAGTCTTGGGTCCACTACTATTTTTTATTTACATAAATGATTTACCAAATTGCATTACTTCAGGAACAAAAGTCAGATTATTTGCAGACGATGCATAATATATAGAACAATAAAAACAACACAAGACACAGATATTTTACAAAGAGAATTAGATGAATTACAGAAATGGGAATCAAATTGGAGCATGTCTTTCCACCCAGAAAAATGTCAGTTGTTAAGAGTAACAAAAAAACTAAAACAAATTAATTCCACTTATCTTATTCATGGCAAACCAGTAACACAGACTAAAAACGCAAAATACCTAGGTGTTATAACAAATGAAAAACTGTCATGGAATCCACAAATTGATGAAACTATAAAAAAAATCAAACAAAGCATTAGGATTTATAAAAAGAAATTTCTATAAATCAAATAAGAACATAAAACTAAAATGTTATTTAACCTTGGTTAGGCCAATAATAGAATATGCATCCTCCGTTTGGGACCCCTTAACTCAATAAAACATTAAGAAACTGGAACGGACACAAAATAGAGCAGTGACATTCATAACAAATGAATATTCACATTTGACTAGAGTAACACCTATAGTAAAATCACTAAATTTAGAAAGCCTTCAGGACAGAAGACTCAAAAGTAAAGTAGCAATTATACATAAAACACTGAACCATAATCTTCAAATACAAAAACAAAATTTAATAAAATACTCTGAAAGACACAAAAATAAAGGCACATTCCTCGTCCCATATGCTAGGACAAATTTGTACAAATACTCCTTCCCTAGTGCTATTAGAGCATGGAATGGGTTGCTTGAGCTAGCCAGGAAAACCAGTGACTTGGCAGAATTTAAGTCATTGCTTAATATGCATGACTAAATGCATGACGCGTAGGACGTAATCATCTTCTTTTTTGAAGTAACGTCTGTATTATATAAGAAGATAAGAAACGAATATCTCAGCAAGGTAGCAGGCTCTATGAATCAGTTTGTAGTACTCTATGATATAACAGTGTAACTTGTAATCTTTCCCCAGGATTGACTCCAGAAGTCTATTCCATGTTTGAGTAAAGCTGATAGGTTTCAAACACAAAGGTCATATTACAAACTAGAACATTTGAAACAGGATCGCATTGGCGTTTGGGCTCCATTAATGACCTTCTTTCTAGTGTTAAAACTAAAGTTTAGACTGTACGGCCATATTACGAGATCCTTAGGGCTTGCAAGGCCTGATGTACAGGGAAACAGTACTAGGGAAAAAGAGAAAAGGAAGTGATTGGAGGACAGGAATGTTGAATGGCGGGACATTTCTATGTAAAGGAGAGCCTCTTGTAAGATGCATAATATGAGTCTGTAGAGTTTGTGTTAATCAGTAGATTGATTGCGGTTTCTTTACGCATACTATTGCTGTTGAGTTTATAGTAACAGACCTACAGATCAAAACACTTACAATAAAGTAAATCAACAGGTATATGTTAGATGTGAACGTTTAATCTAGAAGGGGAACAAACTAGTCTCAGTAACTGTAACAAAAATGTTGCTCCTAAGAAATCCTAACCTCAGCTGTCTATCTATTTCTTTTCAACTGCTATACCTATCGGGATTTAAAGTCTGAATCTATTAAGTGGTGTGCTATTTAGTGCACTTGTCATCATAAGGACCACTGAAAAGTTATTACAGTATTAATGCTTTATACACAGATTTATTTTTAAACAAAATATCGGAACTAATTCGGGGGAAAACAAGGAAAAAAAATACTAAAAATAAATACAAAGATTGCAATTGTGTGTGTGTGTTGTTTTTTTTTTTTTGGGGGGGGGGATCTCCGCGCTCACATCGCTAATTAACAATACCTTTTCTTAGCGAGGCCCTAAGAGGTAAAAGGTTCCTGTATGCTTGTGTATAAGACTTCATGCTAATTTATTAGGCAGTAGCAGAGATTGTTTGATAGATAAGTTAGTGGTATTTTGCGTTTTTTTTAGACGAAAAAAAAATCAATGCCATGGGCAGACGTAGACGGTAAAACTAGAATCTAACTCGACCACCTGCTGACCACATATATGTCTGCCTTGGATATGACAAAATATGTAGGTCGCAGCTAGAACTGCGTGGAATACTACCACATAAAATACTTAACTCCTCTTTTATCTTCGGGCTTGAAGTCAAGTCTCATTTTTTGCGTATATCCATATTATAAAGAATCTATCTATATATAATTCTCTTCGTGGCTCAAGAGTTTGGACGAGAAGAAGTAAAGTAAAGATCACTCTTTTATTTCTGTGGATAGAGTTACCTCACGAAAAAACAAGAGGGGGGAGAACATGTTGTATTCACCGGTCACTACGGATGGCTGCCAGGTCGTGCGTTTTGCGCGCTGGACTGTCGTTTGAATTTATCGATAGTCCCGGGTTCAAACCCTGCTCGCTCCTATCCCCTTTTGTCCTGCGGGAGGTTTGGACTAGGAAGTAAACTATCTTCAACTCTGAAGGAACATCCGAAACATGTAAATTACATGTTACAAACAAACATTTTACAAACACTAAATAGCAGCTCCGGACTTAACCATTGTGACCAAGAAGTCACGGAAAGAGATCAAGTAATCTACTATGTATATTTACTCGTCACTAAATAGCAGGACCGGACTTAACCATTGTGGAAGCGGATAACAAGTGAAATTTAAGAGTTTGTATTAGAAAATAAATTCGTCTATGCATTTTATTAATTCTTTACTAAGTACAGTAGCGTGTAGCAAAGTCATACAGTATATCATAATCATAATAATCATAATAATTCTGTTTCCTACACAGATCACGCTCAATAGCAAGAATTACCAAATATTTAAATTTATCTTTGAGAATTGTTCACTTCAAGTAATTCTTCATTAGTATGAGGCGCGAGAAGCTTTTTTGACCAAATTACAAAATTATTACTCCCAATGCATAATGCCGTATTTATTTATCGCGCGTAAGATTGGCGTTTTCCATATTGAATGACACCCCAAAATGACATTTTTATATATATATTTCCGTATATTTTTAAGGACTTTTTCGTATATTTTGCAATTTCGGGAGATTTCCTGGAGCTCCTGGTAAATCGACAGGAGGGAGCGGGAAATCTGTTTTAAGTTAGAAAGTGGTTTAATTTAATCATTTATACACGTTGAATTAGCGCGGGTCCTATGAAGGTGTGGGGCACACTGCGGTCGCAAAATAGCAGCGTATTCTACGCCGCCTGTCGACTAGTAAATTTTTTATTTAGGCCCTAGTATTATTTCGATAATTGTGTTCATTTGTAGAATAAATTAAAAGCTGAAGCATAAGAAAGTCAAGCTAAACAAAAATGAATGAGTGCTTCAATAATAGATCTAACATTTACATTATTTAACATTTGTACCAAAATAAATCTAAGGCAGGCTACTCTACGAAGTTCTACAAGAAAATAAATTAAGTGTGTTTATTCACCAGGACAAACACATTAACAGCATTCTACATTTCAAGAGTCTTGTTCCTAATTCTACCAGTCCTTTCAACAGCAAACCTGAAATCTTGAATACGACCAAAGACCGCCTTCCCCGTTTCACTGCAGGTTTCTACTGCAGTCTTCAAGCAGCACTAAGAATGCTTCTTAGAACCAAACAATTCCGACTCTTCCTAATTTCTTGATTTCGATATAAAGAGAGTTATCTCTTCTTTACCAGCGTCTTCCTGTCCTTGTCGAATAGTGCACTGATATGCACCACAAGCACTGGTGCAAGGCAGGGTTACAACAGTATTATTCAACATGTTTTATTTAACATTTATATGTCGCCTTGCGCTCCATCATGGACATACGATGGCAAGACCGCATTATAAACAGCGATGTCCTTGCAAACGCCGGTATGGACAGTATAGACTTCTTATGGTCCGACAGTTGCGCTGGGCAGGGCACGTATCCCGTATGGGAGACAAACGTATGCCAAAGGCAGTCCTTTTTGGTGAGCTAAAAGGTGGTCGACGTAACAGAGGCGCCCAACAGAAACGCTTCAAAGACCAGCTTAGGCGTCAACTTTCCTTGGCTGACATAGAAGAGAGCACCTGGTTGCATTCGGCCTCAGAACGAGACAGCTGGAGGTCACTCACGAAGGTCGTGGGATACGCATTTGAGACCAAAAAGAAAATCCGCTGCCGATGACAAACGCAGACGGCGAAAGAAAAATCTAAATCGACCACCTGCGGACAATGGTTATGCTTGCCCTGGATGTGGCAAAATATGTAGGTCACAAGCCTTTATTATGTCGGCTTATTGAGAAAGTATTGGGAAAAAAACTGCGGAAAAAAATATTGCTTGGGAAAATTAAAGCACTGCCATTTCATTCATCAAAAAGGCTTAGATTTTTAGTTACGCGGTTTTACTATAATTTTTTTTAAAGGAAACATCAGAATTTGCGCTATTCAATTTTAGCTTTGTCATCATAGAAATCCTTGGGCCTCTTTTCTTTGCGTCTTTTTTGGGCCTTCCAGCCTCTTTTGTAGGTTTTTTTTTTATTTGTCAGTTCTCACATTTCACAAATATTAATTCTTATCTTATCTTATATAATACAGACATAATAATTCATAAACAATTAAAGAGAAATTTTGAAAAAGGATTAGCCTATACTTAATTACTTTACGAAAATATAATAATAGTGTAATAACGTAAGGGAGGCGACTCATGGAGACAGGGATGTTTATTCACAGAACATCACAAATACATAATAACAACATCTTTCTTTAGCACAGTCTCTTCATTTCGGCTCTAGACTTGGGCGGAAATCGTTCTTCTTATAATGTAAACATCCTTCCTAGTCTGGTTTCTAGAAGTGTGCACCTTCTACACTAGCCTGGATGTCGGTGCGCATGGCAGAGTTATAACAATAGTAATGAATATATATCATAAAAATACACTGGTAATGACAAAATAGAAAACGCCAAACTGTGGGAGATGAGTGGACAGAAAAATATAGAAGTGCATATCTTAGAGAGGAAGTGGAGATGGATTGGTCACACCCTTAGAAAAGATACAAGCAACAGAGCTAGGCAGGCCTTAGAGTGGAACCACCATGGAACAAGACGCAGAGGAAGACCAAAAGAACATGGCGACGCAGTGTACTTGAAGAAGCAGAGAAGACCGGGAAGAGCTGGGAAACCATCAAAAAGCTAGCAAGAGACCTTGGAGAGTAGCGTGTTTTTGTCGAGGCCCTATGTTCCATGAGGAACTCAAAGGAGTGATGATGATGATGATGAATGAATATGTTATTTAATAGCAAGACATACTACATAACTATTGAAATCATCAGAGACAGAAAAACGATACAAGGATTAGCTTATCAAAAAGAATAACCAACCAAATTTAAAAGCAAATACACACCATCAATTTCTCGACTGACGAGAGTTAGCCTACTAATGTGCCAGACTTTTATTTTTAAATTTTGCGTATTTATATATAGATACACATAATTTACGTCTTGTTTTGTTATTTTTAGAACTGTTAGTTTAATCTCTACGCACAACAAACTCGCTTCCAGAACAAGCACTTCTACGTTCGAGTATATGTCTCTTCAAGGTTTTTGTCAACACGTTTTATTGGGGGGAAGTAGGTTAAAAAACTAATAAATCAGAGAAAAAAGAAAAAAAAACATATTCTAGACGAAGCACTGTCAGACCCCTAGGAACACGCACTACACCACAGCAGACAAATCACACTTATTGCACGCTATTGTTCTATGCCTCCATCTCAACATTACATGATAAACACCCTAGGGACCCTACACTTACAACGACACCAGTCCTCTCTTGCGCACATTCAAAATTAGCCGCATTACATGGAAACGAAAAATAATCCAACACGGAGCAACACAACATAAACATTGGGAGGTCAAAGATTATTACGATTAGATATTAGTAATTAGATATTAGAAGTTGATTTTTAGCTAAGATTAAAAGGTAAGTGTACTACTAGACTAACTAGAGAAAGTATTGTTGTACTAGTGTACTACTAGACTAACTAGAACTTATGTATAACATAACATAACTAATATTTGTCCACAGGGTTCGCAAAGACTCTACTTTCGGAAACTACCAGGAAAACAAAGAATAGGCTATTGACAGAAAAAGCGATGAAGACAATATTCAAGAATGAACTGGAAGGTTGTTGAAAGGGATTCCATTCAGGCAAATGACAGAGCAATTGAGAAAGACGAACGACAGATCATGTGTGGTGCCCCAACAGACTAACAGAAATAAATATCTGGAGATTATGACTGAAACTGAAAAAGATTAGTAAACATTTGTATATTAACTAGACTAACTAGAGAAAGTATTGTTGTACTAGTGTACTACTAGACTAACTAGAACTTATGTATAACTTATGACTTAAATTTGTCCACATGGTTCGCACTCTACTTTTGGAAACTACCAGGAAAACAAAGAAAAGGCTATTGACGAGAAAGCGATGAAGACAATATTCAAGAATGAACTGGAAGGTCGTTGAAAGGGATTCCATTCAGGCAAATGACAGAGCAATTGAGAAAGACGAACGACAGATCATGTGTGGTGCCCCAACGTCTCAACAGACAAACAGAAATGTAAATCTGGAGATTGTGGCTAAAACTGAAAAAGTAAGTACAGATTATATTAACTACAACATTGGTATGTCTTAGCTAGATAGGAAATTATACTAAGTTTAGTAGATCGTAATTGAACTTTTAAAAGTTAGAATTCAAAGAACTTTGTATTTGAACTTCAATATGTCAATAAGAAAACTTAAGAAGAAAATAATTGAAAATATTAAAAAGTCAGGGATCTTAAAGACTTTACTCCAGGAAACAGATCACATGTGGTGCCCCAACTTTTCAAAAGACTAACAGAAATAAAATTTTGGAGATTCTGGCTGAAACTGAAAAAGATAAGTACAAATTTTTATGTCAACTAGAACATTAGTATATCTAAGCTAGAAAGGAAAATGTCTAAAACTTTTAAAACGTTAAAATTTAAAGAACTTTTGTATTTGTTTATTTTCAATATGTCCACAGGTCTCTTATAGACATTACACCAGAAAAGAGATCACATGTGGTGCCCCAATATTTCAATAGACTATTAAAATTTAAATCTGGAGATAGTGTCTGAAACTGAAAAGTACAGATTATATAAACTAGAACATTGGTATATCTTAGCTAGAAAGGAAAAAATACTAACCAAAACTTAACTAGATTATAGCTGAAACCTTTAAAAAGTTAGAATTTAAGAACTTTTGTCTTTGTTTATCTTCAATATGTCCACAGGGCTGTTAAAGACTACAACAGGAAACAGAAAAAAGATCAGGTGTGGTGCCCCAACATTTCAACAGACTAACCAAATTTAAATCTGGAGATTCTGGCTAAACCTGAAAAAGGTAAGTACAGATTGACTTTTGTATTTGTTTAACTTCAAAATGTCCACAGGGCTCTTAAAGACTTTACTCCAGGAAACAGATCACATGTGGTGCCCCAACGTTTCAACAGACTATCCAATTTTAAATCTGTATATTCTGGCTGTAACTGCAAAAGATAAGTACAAATTATATTAATTATAACATTGGTATATCTTAGCTAGATGGGAAATTATACTAAGTAAAATTTAAGTAGAACGTAACTGAATTTTCAATATTTCCACAGGGCTCTTAAAGAAATTACTCAAGGAAACAGATCATGTGAGGTGCCCCAATATTTCAACAGATAAATGGAAATTTAAATCTATAGATTGTGTCTGAAACTGAAAAAGGTAAGTACATATTATATTAACTAGAACATTGGTATATCTTAGCTAGAAAGGAAACTAAGATATACCAAAGTAAAACTTAAGTAGATCGTAACTGAACTTTTAAAAAGTTAGAATTCAAAGAACTTTTGTATTTGTTTACCTTCAATTTGTCCACATGGCTCTTAAAGACTTTAATCCAGAAAACATCGCATGTGGCGCCCCTACGATTCAACAGACTTGCAAAATTTAAATCTGGAGATTGTGACAAAAACTGAAAAAGGTAAGTACTGATTTTTATATTAAATAGAACATTAGTATATCTTAGCTAGAAAGGATAAATACTAAGTAAAACTAAGTAAATCATGGCTGAAACTTTTAAAAAGTTAAAATTTAAAGAACTTTTGTAATTGTTTAAAAAGTAATTGTTTAACTTCTATATGTCCACAGGGCTCTTAAAGACTTTACTCCAGGATATAGATCATGTGAGGTGCCCCAACATCTTAACAGATTAACAGAAATAAATATATTTAGATTACGGCTGAAACTGAAAAAGATAAGTTCTTATTTTATATTAACTAGAGCATTGGTATATCTTAGCTAGAAAGGAAAATATACAAAGTAAAACTGAAGTAGATTGTGGCTGAAACTTTTAAAAAGTTAGAATTTAAAGAACTTTTGTATTTATATAACCTCAGTATGGCAACAGGGCTCTTTAAGACTTTACTCCAGGAAACGGTTCCACGAGCGGGAAAAAGACTCTGACAGAAAGGGCTGAGAAAAAGTGATCGGAGAACCGTACCACGAAAAGAAAGAGGCAGACAGAGAAAGCGATTGAAAAAATGGACGAGCCTGACGTTAAATGAGTGTCAAAGCGGGTTTCATCTCTAATCAGCTTTTCCTATTTTTTTTTAGCCGCACTACCCCGACATATCAGCGATAAATTCTGACAGTTTTCATATTTCATTTATTAAGTATCCTTTAGAGTTGTATCTTCAGTTGATTAGTGTTTTTAGTGTATCGAAAATCTGTCTGTTTGTCCATTCGTCACGTTTTAGCGCTCCCTTCATATAGTTTTAGTCAAAATTTTATGATAAAAAAGAATACCTTGTTCAGGAACCAGTTTGTTTTCAGGTTAAAAACAACCCGGGTATGTTGTTCTGCCTCATCGTGGCATCCGGGTGGAAACGACCATTAGAGGAAGTGATTAGGTTAAATGAATGGCGAAACAAAACTCCCGTGGGGGTGTCCTCGAGTAGGCGAGAGCTTACCCATTGCACGGAGCGGAGTTGAAAGAGAGCCCTCACGACACTGTCGATTATAATCCGTGCGCCGTTCCTCAAGGGAACGTTTACACTAGTGGCGAGTCCTCCACGATTAGCTTGGTACAACATAGGAAAATGGCGGAGGTTCGCGGTGCACTCGGCCTTCGGCCATGTCTAGCCCATGCGATCGGGGACCAGATGCATCGGAAATAGCAATGCTTTACATAGGCATTGACTTGGGTCTCTTCCAGACAGAACTGTGTGTTCACACAGCTCTTAGATGATTAAACGGTTGAAAACACTGCAAAATGATTCTTTTAAAATGTATTATCTTCTGACCGTATATGATACCGACGTTACTTCAAGAAAGAAGATGATTACGTCCTACGCGTCATGCATTTAGTCATGCATATTAACCAATGACCTAAATTCTGACAAGTCACTTGTTTTCCTTGCTAGCTCAGGCAACCCATTTCATGCTCTAATAGCGCTAGGGAAGAAAGAGCACATGTACAAATTTGTCCTTGCATATGTAACTATACATTGTTATTAATCTCTGTGTCTTTCTGAGTATTTGATTAAATTTTGTTTTTGTATTTCAAGATTGTGGTTCAGTGTTTTATGAATAACTGTTACTTTAATTTTAAATCTTCTATCCTTAGGGCTTTCTAAATTTAGTGATTTTACTAAAGGTATTACTCTAGTCAAATGTCAATATTCGTTTGTTATGAATCTCACTGCTCTGTTTTGTGTCTGTTCCAGTTTCTTAATGTTTTCTTGAGTTAAGGGGTCCCAAACGGAAGATGCATATTCTATTACTGGCATAACCAAGTGTGGCGAGGTTTTAATATTTTTAAATAATTTTTGATTCGTTACTCTAGTGGAAGTAATTTTGAGTTTCCCCGCTCACATAAGTAAATATTGAACAGGCACACTACGAGCAACAATTAGAACAAATGAACTGACTATATGTTGAATAAAAAAAAATACAAATTTATTTAACAACAATATCACTACTAACTTAGGTAGTGAGTCAACAATGATTTAGGTGGATTAATTTCATCATTGACTGCATATGAAGGAGTGGATAAGTGTTTCTATTTTGTGTTCTTAACTTTCTTTGCTGGTCGGTTGGCCGCTGGGCTTGCCTGGTAGATGCAGGAAGGACTCGGAGCTGAATCTTCTTGAAGAGTGATGAGGCTTGAGTCGAAAAGGAGTGTCTGTAGCGAAAGGTTGGAAGGGTATTCTCAGGACCTTAGGTAGGGGGCAGTGGATATTGGGCAGTGGACAGCTGAAGCCTGGACTGGGCAGTTTAAACTTGGCAGTAGGCTCTGAACGCTGGGCAAGTATCTGGGCACTGGACCGTAGGCAATTGATAGTGGGCACTGGGCTTTAGGGCCGTTTGTAGTGGGCACTACGGAGATTCCTTCGCGCTGACAGAAAAGGGGGGGGGGTGAGTTCAGAAGTTGTAGGCTCAGGTTTGGTGACGCTGCTGATCTAGTCGAAGCTGACGATCTAACAGGTGTAGACAGTGCAGATCTAGTGGTAAAGATTGCAAGTCTAGTGTGCGTGATATTGCACCACCAATAACAACCAGGTTGAAAAGAAAGAAGCACTTAGAAACTTCCTCATGGCAATAGGTAGGAACTCTCTTATGCCATGCAATCAATCAGATTGTGCATGTGAGGCATAGAGCTCATTCCGTTCAATGAATACATTTAACTTAAGTAAAACAGGGGAAATAACTACATTAAGCAATACGTGAGGCTATAAGCCGTGATGTTATGATCATACAAGTAAACAACAGGTTTTAACTTCGAACTTCAATATTATATAAACAAAACAAAATAAGGGAGATAACCCAAGAAAAATGTTTAAAAGTGAACAAGAATATATGCTGATAAAACCAGCATACATCTTTAGTGGGCAACGTTATATAAATCATTTATGATTAACAGGAAGGCTGTCTTTGGTTCACATTCGGCTTAAGTAGCAAAGGACTGGTATACTTAGTAGTAAGACTCTGAGGAAGCTGAAGGATGTTATGTGTTTACCCTAGTGAATAAACACAACTATTATTTCCTGTTAAACTGTGTTGAGTTGCATGCCTTTTCGTTGAGTGCCTAACCTAGAGTTACAACAATTGGCAGTGTTATGACTCTACATTGCGCACTGTCATTTGGCGCGACATTGTGTACCAGAGGACACGATAGAGAACAGAGGAAGGAAGATGGCCGATAATTAGCGATGTAAACAAGAAGGCCTGAGATGTGATTCTAAGTTTGGCTCTAGATGTAGTTTATAATTGATTATTAAACGTTCTGTTTTATATCACTTTCGTTGAGGTTAATTGCAAATTTATGGCTACACTCTTTTTATAAACTCTTTCTGCCTTAGTTTCTTTAAATTTTCTATATAGCATTTACTTCTGTTTACAAAGTTTCTTTAATGTGTTATTAAACTAGCATTTATTTATTTTGTTTAACGTGTATTTAGTTGGTATATGATTTTCTATCTTATCTTTAAGATAGTTTTTAATGAAATTCCAGAGGTCATCGACTTTGACTTTTTTTCACTGGAAATAAATGCTACTTATTGTGAAATGTTACTGTATAGATGCAGTTATTCCCCTTATTACGTTGTTGAATTTTTTTTTTTCCTGCTACTTCCCGTTCTCGGATCAAGTTGAAATTTTGAATAGATATTCATAATTTTTCATAGTTGATGATAATAGTCTACATAAATCAATTAAAAAAAACAATCAGTTAATCAAGTCGTTATAACAAATAAAAATGTATATTAAATAAATTTTTACGGTACCTTCCATGGATAAACTTTTTTTAATGATTTTATTGTTGTTTTTTTGCTTGTTTATTTCGTATCCTTGTTTCGATACATTTTATGTTTACTTATGTAATCAAGAACCGCTACTCTTACAGCATTTCCCCAAAAAAAAAAAAAAAAAGCAACATTTAGTTCTACCTTATAGTCTAGATCTGTTAACTCTAATCTTGATTTACAACCTTATTATAGATCTAGTAAATACTTAAAATAGTAAATATATACTTGCATCTATAATCGAGTTATAATTTTGTAAGTATGCACACATAGCATAGCGACAGTACTGTCAATATTATAATCAAATTACATATTTGTAATCTGCAATTTTTTCTGCATATATTCAAATAATTCAATAAATAATATTCTTAAATTTTTTAAAATATAATAATTATAGTAATATTAATAAGAGCAACCTGATTTAGCGTTTCAAGTCACGTAAACTAATACCTTATTATTATATAAATAGTTGAGTTACTGTGAACTTACTCAGTTGTGAGTTAGTCAGTTAAGACCTAGGTTAGTCTTAAAGCTGTCTTACACTAATAGGGCTAAGAGTAGACGGCTTAAAGACAAGTTAGACTTAGAAGCTTAAGTTAGAATAGTTAGATCTTCTACTACTAGGTCTAGATCATCTAGTTAGTACGTAAGGCTACGTTTTTGTTTAGGCCTTACGTAGACTTAGCATTATTAAATGCTACAGTTACAGTGAGTTTTTAATGATATCTAGAGCTAGTAATCTAGATAAGATTTAAGATGTATCTAGTTAGAAGTAGAAGTGTAGCATCAAAATGATCAAGCATGTAGACTTAGATCTATACTATAATAATTAATATAATATACTAATTAATATACAGTCTTAAAGGTAGACTAGTGTAGATCAAGAATATATTTCTTCTTCTTTCTAGATCTAGAGACTAGATGAAATGAGATCTAATTACTTACTGTAAGTGTAGTGTAGTAACCTACTATTTTACTATACTCTATACTATCAGTTCTAGATCGTCTATCATTGATCAGTGTATTAAAAAATATTATGTATAAATGTAGTATATACTCATACTGACAGTTCTGCTAGCTAGATTATTGTATTATTCACTCATGAGTAGATCTAGAGTCTAGTTAGCCTAGAAGTGCAGTGCAGATCTAATCTAGTCTAGAGTTCAGAGTCTAGAATTAGAATTAGACACAATGCAGTAGATCTAGATTTAGAGTAAGTGTGAATTTCATGCAAATTAAGCCAATTGACAGCCATTTTCACATTTGACATATGAACAAAAAATGATATCTCTGTATTCCTTATCCTTTTTCAATCAAAATTGATATGATTTAATGTGTAATTTCCGCATTCAGCTGGCGTATTTATGTCTCTAGGGAGACCTGGCAACTACTGGCCAGAATTTTTATGTTGCCCAGGCACTAGATCAAGAGAATTAGATGAATAACAGAAATGGGAATAAATTGGAGCAAGTCTTTCCACCCAGAAAAATGTCATTTATTAAGAGTAACAAAAAAACTAAAACAAATTAATTCCACTTCCTATTCATGGTAAATCAGTAACACAGACTAAAAACGCAAAATGCCTAAATGAAAAACTGTCATGGAATCCCGATATTGATGAAACTATACAAAATCAAACAAAACATTAGGGTTTATTAAAAGAAATTTCTATAAATCCAATAAGAACATAAAACTAAAACGTTATTTAACCTTGGTTAGGCCAATAATAGAATATGCATCTTGTGTTTGGGACACCCTCAACTCAAGAAAACATTAAGAAACTGGAACAGACACGAAATAGAGCAGTGAGATTCATAACAAAAGAATATTGACATTTGACTAGAGTATTAAGCCTTAAGGATAGAAGACTTAAAATTAAAGTAGCAATTATACATAAAACACAGAACCATAATCTTTAAATACAAAAACAAAATTTAATAAAATACTCAGAAAGACACAAAGATAAAGGCTCATTCCTTGTTCCATATGCTAGGACAAATCTTTACAAGTGCTCTTTCTTCCCTAGCGCTATTAGAGCATGGAATGGGTTGCCCGAGCTAGCCAGGAAAACCAGTGACTTGACAGAATTTAGGTAATTGGTTAATATGGATGACTAAATGCATGACGCATAGGACGTTATCATATATATTCTTTTTTGAAGTAACTTTTGGATCATATAAGATAAGAAGACTGAAAGAATATTTCCAAAGGGGGATAATGCAGTTGATTTTTAATATGGCCAGCTTAAAACTGATTGGAAGAGAAAGAAAATAAAAGTATAGAAATAATACCGCTGCAGAGCAGACTCACAGACCTATATAAATATCGCCAGCATTTGCTTGTAGTAGCTTTACAAAAATGTTCATTGTACGAAATGAATCATTTTGATGAAACATTGCCATTCGTTTATTTCAGATAATGTCATCTGCAGAGAAAACTGCCAACCCACTAGAACCTTTTCTGTTGCTACTAAAAGATGCTAAACAAGCAGGCGCTGCTAGTATTGTAACCCAGGCTACGGGTGCACCTAATGTCTATGTATTTGGGGAGATTCTTCATTTGCCTAATGTTCAAGAGGTTGATATCACCATTTTGCATATATAGAATTTGTAAAATTTTAAAATTGTATTTAAATTAACTACTTTTTACATCTTGATTTAATATATTTTTTATCAGCTAGCTAATGGCCCCCATGCTGCTGTATTCCAGTTGTTAAATGTATTTGCATATGGAACTTACAAAGATTACAAAGGTCGGTCTTTAAATAGCATTTATTTTTATTATTTTATTTGGCAATATCCGCATTTAGTGTCTGTATTTACACTCCTGGCCCTTTTTCTGTGTTGTCAAGGAGCAGGATCAAGACCAAAAGCATTAGCAAAAGGGGGAATAACCTAGTTGTTTTTTAAATACCGACTTTAATCACGGATAAGAAGAGAGAGAAAATAAACTAATAGAAATAATAGAGCTGTAGAGCTCACAGACCTATATAAAATACTGACCGTAAATACGGATAGCTATGTAGATTGAATAAACAACTAGGAATATACACTAGTACTAGCAGTAGTTTTGAATAGAGGGAGGAAAGAATAGTATATTATTATATAATTAATAAATATATCATTATTAATTACATCCAAGTTGCAATAATTGCAGAAAAAATAGTGGATCTAGATGTGGCATTTGTATTTGATATAGACTAGGTCTAGGTCACTAGGTGTAGATGTTTTGCATTAAAATTTAATGTGCTGTCAATATGTAATATTTCTAAGTTAAAGTTGAGATTAATATTGAATTTAAATAGCTATACGCATACGGGACGTCTATCTAGTTAAATGTTAATTAAGTTGACTTTAAATAATAATAATTAGATACAGTAGTGGATCTAGATGAGGAAAAACATTATTATAATTCTAGACAGATGTAAGAGAGCAGTTTTTGATATAGACTAGGTAATAGGTTTAGATTGTGTGTGTGATAAGAACTGAATTTAAATACACCTTCATCTAGGTCTATATAGAGACTAATGATTAAATTTTAAATAGATCTATTTAGTAATATTTTGATTACGATTTAAATTAAATAATGTTGAGATCAATATTGTATTTAAATAAATCGAATCTAGGCCTACTGCAACATTTCTTAATATGTCTGTCTAGAATAATGTTGAAATTAGTAAAATACGATTATATTTTTATTTTAACTTATGGTGCAGTCAACATTTACTTAAAATGGACATTATTATAGTGATCATATTTCTTTTAGACTTTTGGCCTATTAAAATCTCAATAGACAATATTTAGCATCGTTTTTTTCTTTCAATGCTGGATGAGTGGATCCCTGTTTTTTTGTAGCAAAGATTGGGCCCCAACTAGGCCAGCTCATACTAACCACATGGGCCCCATTTGGGGAATGAACATTGGCCCGAACAGGTGCTTATAGGGCTGAGTCTGGGCTCAGTCAGGGGGCCCAGAAAATCCCCTTGTGAAGCCTGTAAGGGGAAGGACTTGTGGGCCCCAACAGGGCCAAAGATAATTGGCCCTTTGGGTGCAATTAATGAAAGCCCAAACAGGGCCCTTAAGGGTCGAGTCTAGGCACAATGAGGGGGCCCATATAAAGCCTCGATAGAAATCCTAATGGGGCTGTTAAGGGACATGAAAGGGCATTTGTATTACAAAGATTACAAAGGTCGGTCTTTAAATAGCATTTATTTTTATTATTTTATTTGGCAATATCCGCATTTAGTGTCTGTTTTTACACTCCTGGCCCTTTTTCTGTGTTGTCAAGGAGCAGGATGGCCCCCATTTGGGGATTAACATTGCCCCATATGAGGGCCCTAAGGGCTGAGTCTGGTCTCAGTTCGGGGGCCAAGATGAAGCCCTGATAGAAGCCTCATGGAGCCAGTGTGGGGCTCACATTGAGGGGCCTGAAAGGGCTAAACACATGGCCCCATTTCGGAGGTGAACATTAGACCAAATAGGGGCCCTTATGGCTGAGTCTGGGCTCAGTTCAGGTGCCCAGATGAAGCCCTATTGGAACCCTCCAAGAACCATTTTGGGGCAAACACTGAGGGGCCTGAAAGGGCTATACACATAGGCCTCATTTGGGGGGTGAACGTTGGTCCCAAACTGGCACAATCAGGAGGCCCTAATGAAGCCCTGATGGAAACCTAATGGGGCTAGTATAGGACAAACGTTGATGGGCCTGTAAGGACTAACCACATGTGCACCATTTGGAGGTTGAACATTGGCCTGAACGGATGCCCTTAGGGCTGAGTCTGGGCTCAGGGGGCCCAGAAAATCCCCTTATAAAACCCATGTTGGGGCCATTTGGGGGATGAACATTAGTCCAAATGGGAGCCCTTAAGGATAAGTCTGGCTCAGTTACAGACCCATATGAAGCCCTGATAGAATCCTCATGGGGGCCCTAGGGGATAAGTCTGGGCTCAGTTATGGGGCCCAAAAAATCTTATGAAACCTGTATGGGGCCAGTAAGAGGAAGGACTTGTGGGCCCCATCAGGGCCAAAGATACTTGGCCCTTTGGGGGCAATTAATGAAAGCCCAAACAGGGACCTTACAGATTGAAACTGGGCACAATCAGGGGGCCCAGATGAAGCCCTGATGGATCCCTTTTGGGGCTAGTATAGGCCAAACATTAAGGGGCCTGTAAGGGGTAACCCGTAAACACATGGGCCCCATTTGGGGGATGAACATTGGTCCTAATGGACGCACTTCGGGCTGAGCCTGGGCTAAGTTAGAAGGCCCAGGAGAAGCTTTGAAGGAACCCTCATGGGGGCAGTGTGGGCCAAACATTGAGTGGTCTGAAGAGTTAATCAAATGGGACCCTTTTAGAGGATGTATGGGTGAGTCTGTGCTCAATTAGGGGGCCCAGATAACACCCAGCTGAAACCCACATGGGGCTAGTGATGAGTGTAAACATTGAGTGGTCTGAAAGGGCTAAACACAGGCCTTTTTTGGAGGATGATTGGGGACCATCAAGCGATGGTGTTTATGCAGTCAATAGCTGACGGTTTCCAGAGAAATACGGTAGGATGCAAGGGTGAATTGACACTGTCAGTATTTTTAGATCTTAAACAAGCCTATGACAGAGTTTGGAGTCAAGGATTATTGCTAAAATGAATGAACCTCGGAGTATGCTCAAATATGTATCAGTGACTAAAAAACTTCCTAACAGACAGGACAGTCCAGTCGCGCTACGGATCTAGCGTGTCTCGCAAAAGAATACTTGAGCAAGGTTTACCGCAGGGCTCATCATTATCATGTACGCTTTTCTTAGTCTTTATAAACCATCTGACAGAACGATTGAAATGTTGATCTCTTCGCTGACGACCTGCTAATCTGGCAAACCGGGAGATCCGCTGCAGCTCTCATGGCGGAAATCCAACATGACCTCGTCACGATTTCGTTCTTTACCTGTATGTTGAAAATGGAAATAAATTTTACAAAAAAAAAAAACGGTTCACATTGGGAAAAGACATCCACCAAGCAGCCATAAATCTAAAAAATGATGAGACCACGCTTGAATCGGACCCACAGCCCTGGATCCTAAGCTGGTTATGTCTGATCATGTGTAAGAAGTACGACAAAAAGCCTCAGAAAGATTGAAGGTCATAAAGCGAATGGCACGGTAAGGTCGCAAATCAAGTAAACGCCTCTAGTGGGCTTAGACTTACAAAAAAAATGATGTATTTGTCCCACCCCACCCAATCGGCTAACAGGGGAATGACATAATATAAAGATCGTGTTCTAATTATATAGATATTTAATTGATTCTGTTAACAAGCTGTGATTTCTACAAATAAATTAGAAAGCCCCCCCCCCCCCCCAGATAAAAAGTTTATGCCATCGCCACCTTCCCATCCCACCAAATTGGCCAACATACTAGATGGGGGGGGGGCAAAATAATCTAGAAGCAGGTTGAAAAATAATTAATTAGTATATATTATTAACATAACTAATAAATTCATACACAGATTGTGTGATTTCTTTACTAAAATTCGTCCCCGAAGGAGGGGGGAAGCTGAGGGGCTGGGCAATTGCCCCTACCTCCCTCCCTGGATCCGCCAGTGAATTGAGGCCATTGTGTTTAGCCCTTTCAGGCCCCTTGAAGTTCGTCCCTTACTGGCCTCCACTAGGGCTTTATCTTTGCCCCCTGATTGTGCCCAGGATCGCTCTTTAAGGGCCCCCATTTGAGAGACGATCAACCCCCGAAATGGGGCCCATGTCTTTAGCCCTTTCAGGCTCCTCAATGTTTTCCCCTGTTACTGGCCCCATGTGGGTTTATCAGGAATTCCTCTGGGCCACCTTACTGAGCCCAGGCTCACCTCTAAGGGCACCCTTTCGGGCCAACATTTATCCCTAAATGGGTCACGTGTTTAGCCCTTTCAGACCCCTCAATGTTCGCCCCTCTTACTGGCCCCACTTCAGTTTTATCAGGACTTCAATATTTGCCCCTCTTACTGGCCCCTCATGGGTTTTACACAGAATTTATCTGGTACCCCTAACTGAGCTACTAAGCCCAGACTCACCATTTAGGACCCCTCAGACATGCCTACAGTCCCGCATTATGCGGAACCGTCCCGCAAAATCATCAAAAAAGCTCACATGTTCCGCATTCACGATTTTTTGTTCCGCCAAGTCTGAATTCCGACACTAAAAAAAATCGCCGTTTTTTCATTATTTATTAATAGTGCGAATTGAAAATATACTGAGTGCAAAAAAAAAATATATATATAGGTCTGTGTTAATTGTTTACATTTCACCTCTCCTCCCGGGACCCGGTTTGTCCTAAATTTACGAAGAAATGGTTGAGCTAGTTCTAGACATAGATCTACTGATCTAGTAGTCTAGGTCTAGATATCAGATCTATTCTTAGAATCTAGTAAATTAGCCAAAATATTCCGTTCAAATCCCTTTCTTTTCCCGACAATGGCTCTAAGATACTAGATCTAGTCCAGAGGCTAGACTAGGTCACTAGAAAAAAATAGATTACTAGATTATAATTTATATGATATAGTCAATATAGATCTAGTCTAGATAGATAGTAAAGTTTAGTACTACTCTAGTAGATTAAGTAGATCATAGATCTGACTTTTGTAACACTAACTCCTTGAACTGGTTTCCAAGTAATCTAAGAAAACTTTCAAAAGGATTTTTTTTAAAAATACGTTGTCGTTATTAAAGATCTAGACCTAAATGTAATTAACTAACTTAGAGTTCGACACAGTAAGGCTAAGGCCTAAATAAGGCTATGGATCTACTTTAAATTACATAGTCATAGTTTAAATTAGTTTCTAGATCTAGAAGTAGGGCTAGCTCTAGATAACTAAAAGTAGACTCTAGATTTAGATCTATCTTAGTATCTAGAAATAGACAGAAGGTGATAGATTCTAGATTTCTATGTATCATTATCATTATGTAATAAATTTATTTTAGTTCTTAAGTCTATAGATCTAGACATAAATATTTAGATCTATAACTATAATATAATTATTATAAACTGTGCACTTAGACTTAGAGGACTTATTAGATATAGTCTAGACTAGTACTAGTAGACTCTTAAATTATTTTAGATCTAGTCACATTCTAGTGTGACTAGAGTAGAGCCCTAGAATTAGAAAAGGATAGATAATCAAGTAGATCTAGAATAACCTAGACTAAATCTAGTCAATAGATTTAGATCTAGTAGTGACAAATAAAAATAGATAGTAACATTTGAGCCCAGGTCATTAGAATACATTTTGGTTAGAATTCATCATATAATTGATATAATATATGAGTTAGAGCTATTGATTTTAAACAAAGGACATAATTATGAATTAAAGGTTTTCTTACTTTTAATTATACTATTTACATCTAATTTATAATAAGCTAACTAGTATTGTTATTAAAGTAATGTAATTGAAGTTTTATTTATTGCGTACAATATGGCTGACAAACGTAAACGCGTGTATGTTCCACATTGGGGCCTAAAATTCCACATTTTCAACCTGAGTGTTCCACATTCTGGGTCTTGGGGGTAGGCATGTCTGACCCCTGTTGTTTGGGCCAATTTTCACCCCCCAAATGGAGCACATGAGTTATAGCCTTATCAGGCCTCTCAATATTTGCCCCATTACTGGCCCTATGAGGGTTTCATCGGGGTCCCCCGACCCCAAGTTCACCCCTAATGGCACCCTTTTGGACCAACATTAATCCCTAAATGGGTCACATGTGTTTAGTCATTTCAGACCCCTCAATGTTCTTCCCTCTTAGTGTCCCCACTTCGGTTTTATCAGGGCTTTATTGGGCCCCCTGAGCCCAGACTCACCATTCATGACCCCTGTTGTTTGGGACAATATTCATCCTCCAAATGGAGCCCATGAGTTATAGCACTTTTAGGCTTCTCAATGTTTGCCCCATTACTGTCCCTAAAAGGGTTTCATCTGGGCCCCCTGAGCCCAAGCTCACTCCTAAGGGCCTGCTTGGGTCAACGTATGCCTTCGATTGGGCCATTGCGTTTAGCCCTTTGAGGCCCCTTGAAGTTTTGCTCCTTACTGGTCTCCACTAGGGCTCCATCTGGGCCCCATGATAGTGCCCACAATCGTCCTTTAAGGACCCCCATTTGAACAACGATGACCCCCCAAAATGGGGGCCATGTTTTTAGCCCTTTCAGGCCCCTCAATGCTCGACGCTCTTACTGGGTTTTATCTGGAATTCATCTGACCCCCCTATCTGAGCCAAGGCTCACCTTTCAGGGCACCCTTTTGGGCCAACATTAATCGCTAAATGGGTCCCATGTGTTTAGCCCTTTAGACCCCTCAATGTTCGCCCCTCTTACTGGCCCCGCATGGGTTTTATCCTGAGTTCATCTGGGCCCCCTATCTGAGCCCAAACTCACTCTTAAGGACCCCTTTTGTTTGGGCCAATTTTCATCGCCCAAATAGAGCCCATGAGTTACAGCTCTTTCAGCTTTCTCAATCTGTGCCCCCTTAATGGTCAGGCCCACTATCTAAGCCCAAGCTTACCCCTAAGGGCACCTGTTTGGGTCAATGTTCGTTCCCCAGATGGGGCCCATAAATTAAGCCCTTTCAGGCCCCTCAATGATCACCCCTCTAACTGGCCCCACATGGGTTTCATCAGTGCCCCTTAATTGAGCCCATGCTAACCCCTAACAGCCTAATGGGGCACATGTGTTTAGCCATGTCAGACATCTCCAAGTTTGCCATTTACATACAGTAGTGGATATAGATCAATAAAAAAATGTATAGATCTATCATATAGTACCGGTATTTGATATAGATTAGGTTTAGATTTCTGTGTGTGTTTGTGTGAAAGAAAAAAATATTTATATAGACCATCTAGATCTATATAGACTAATGATTACATTTAAAATGGATCTATTTAGTAATATTTTGATTACGATTTAAATTAAATAAAGTTGAGATCTAAATTGGCCTATAAGTCTTATCTACATCTATCTGAAACTATTGATTGTTGTGCCAGTAACTGTTGGAGCAAGTCTTCTATACTGTACTCTTGTAAAGAAAAAAAATCCAATTTTAATAATAAACATACCAGTACCAGTTCACATGCTAATGAAATCATGCCTCAACATATAACAGAAATAAGAAAAACAAAACGCAAAGACATCCATAACATTTTATTAAGACATATTAATTCTTAAGAGTAAAGACAAAAAAAAAATCATTACAAAAAAAAGTTAGATCTATAAATAATCTACATTTGCTCTATAATTTGCACTAGATCTAGTAAATGTATGGGTTGTTAAAATAAAATATATCTACATTTTCAAACGCTATCGAACTTTTTCAGAACTATATTTTATAGTTGGCAACAAAAGAGAACTCATTTTATTTTATTTTTGGTTTGAGTGGTATATCTAATTTATCGGTAACCAACCAAGCCAATCTGGCAACAGTTGCAGTTTGTAAATATTGACCCTCATTGCGGAAATTGCCTTTTATTTTATTGAAGTTGTTGTTTAAACCTATTCATACTCAAATTTACGGAATGTTTATGCTTTCTATTAAAACATTTGTTCCTTTTTCTTTCTCAGCAAGTACAGCCCAGTTGCCAGACCTCACAGCAGCCCAGCTAACTAAACTCAGGCATTTAACAGTTGTGTCCTTGGCAACTAAAACAAAAGTAATAATACTTTAATAGTCTTTTATTGTAGTAGCCTGTTGTGATAGCAAGATTTAAGACCCATGGTCTTCTCAAAGAGAAGTAAATGACATGGAAATAAACCAAAGACTTTCTTTGATGTATTTCAGAATAGGTTATAGTTTGATAACACAGTGATTCTTACAAATGATACAATGAAAAATCTGACCTCCCAACTCTAATAATACAATATCACTAATGATGCACATTTTTTTTAACCCTTTAAGTGCTGAGCTTTTTTACAATGAGTGCATACAAAATGGAATTACAATCCTAGTGTTTAGAGGCTAAACTACCACACGCGTCTAAAGGGTTAAATATGTTATTGAACTTCTTCAGTAATGGTTATGCCAATGTATTGTGAGGAAAAGAAAAAGTTGATTGGGTGAAAAACCTATGAAATCAATTATTCAGTTGTTGTTTTTTTAAATTTAAAAACCAATATTCTGCTTAATATGAATTTTATGGAAGTCAAACAAGTACCGAATAATGCTTTTCCCATATTTTTATTGGGTTTATTTTGTTGTATTTGTTTCTGAGAAAAATCCACAATGTTTTAATTTTTTTTTTGTCATCCTTGTTATGAGTTTTTCATTAGTTTTTCTTGAAAGATAAAAGCTTTTAAAAAAACATTTGGGAGTACTTTACATATATACATTTATATAAATATTTTGGTTGCTGTATTCACATATTATCAATATTTTTTTTTTTCAGTGCATTCCTTATTCTGTTTTGTTGGATGAATTGGCAATTGATAATGTGAGGAATTTAGAGGTAGGCCACATAAACAAAATGATTGTAAATTGTGTGTTTTAATGTCTTGATGGCCTACACATATTAATGTCTTGATGGCCTGCACATAGGAATGTTGTATATGTTAGTTTTTGGCTACTAAAAGAAATTAATGATATTGTAGTCTTACAGTAGTCAGGTGTTTTTGTTTGTTTGTTGTTTTTTTTTACTTAAATCTGTAAGGTTGTAAATTCTTTACTTAAAAAAACAAAACAAAAAAAAACAACATTGTAGTGATTTTTATTAAGGTAATTATTGGATAAGGAAGCATGTATTTAATCAGAAACAGCTGCCAAGGCCTAATGTGATATATAATTATATTTACATGTTGACTTTACCATTTTTCTACGAACCATCATCACATATTCTATTGTTTTTAAAGGTGTGTTTTATTAAACAGTTTTTTAGGATCCTTTTAAACTACTTCATCATCTATGCTCAGCTTGTTCTGTGTGATATATCATTAAATTCTGATTTCCATAGACTGAAATAAAACATAATCCAATCAAATCAGGTTCAATCATTTTTTTTAATTTGACTAATTCCATCGAGTGGAAGCAATTTTAATTTGACAGTTTCATGTAAGCATGCATCTGTATGTTTTTATAACAAAGCAGTCTGCTGGGCCTAAGAAACAGTTCAATATCATTAAAATTTATAATCAAGTTTATTTAAGAATGATATATCCGTACTAATTAAAAACTACCTTTGTTTGTCACTCTTGATTCAATTTCAGTATTTCTTTTGATAAACTTTCTCTGATAGGATCTGATAATTGAAGTTATATATGCTGATATCATTCATGGAAAGCTTGATCAAAAGAACCAACAACTGGAAGTGGACTATGCTATAGGAAGGGACATACACGACAATGCATTGACAGAGGTGGTCAATGTTCTACAGCAGTGGTAAGCTGTATGTTTTTAATACCGAAGTCTATGAAAAAAAGCTGTCTGAAACATTTCAAAATAAGTCTGCCTGGAGCACTAGCTCAATAGAAACACATCTGTCTGGAACATTTCTTAAGTAGAATAAAATGTTATTTCTTCTCTTGTAGTATGTAGAAGGGCAGAGTTGAAATGTTCTATATTTTCTTTACCCTTTAAAAAGCATAACGGCTTGTGGAATTACAGAGGGCATAATTATTGTTTGACAGTTGTGGTGGGTGGGGTCCTTTTCTTAACCCTTTTGGGGGTCGATGGCATGCCAAAGACAATGTTTTACGAGTGTTTTTAATAATAATAAAAAAAACAATTTAAATTAACTGAAACTAATCATGAATTTTAGAAAGTGTTTAACATTTTAAATTCGCTAAGCTATTGTGTAGTAATCCATACCATAGCAAACAAAAGATACTTTACAGGGTTCGTAGCTCTCTGAATGAAAATGAAAAGTCTCCTAAAATCCTAAAATTGTGTCCACTCTCCCCAATATTTTTTAAAATATAATTTTGCTTATTTCTTGCTAAAAATTTGGGGAGAAAAAACAACAGTGTAACTAGGCATTCTGATCACATGGCATTACAGGCTGGCTGTGTTAATGAGCTGACCAGTTACGCGTCTCCACCACCTTTCACCCACTTGTGAAGCGTGACCTCGTAATTGAAAATGACCTTGGCTCAAGCAAGCATTTCACCTGGCATTATTTTGCTGAAGGCAGCGCAAAAATGGTTGTTTCCTTTCATTGTTACGTCTGAAGACGTGCTAGATATTATCTATAATCAGAGCAATTACCAGCCTAATGTGTCGGCTACACTCTCCTGGCCCTCCCTCACCTAAAATCTTGTTGTAACAGTAAGAGTGACTTCGCATTGAAAGACCATAAATCTTCTAGCTAGAAATATTATCTAGATTAAGATCTAGTGAAGATAATTTGCACCTAACCAGAAATCTCTGTGACTTTCAGTCAATGTAATGATCTCGATAATGTCTACGTTGCTCTAGAAAAAGCCAGATTCTAAATTTAAGCTAAATCACTAGAACCTAGTGAGATCATTTGCACACAACCGGGAAAAATCCGCAAATTTTAGTAACTTGGATCTAGCCTCTAGATTTACACTAAATCACTAGAATCTGGTGAAGATAATTACTAGATCTAACCCTGTGAAGTCGTGAAAAGTGCAAGAATTTTATTGACTTATGGTTAGAATCTATAGAGTCTATTATATATTCTAGATCTATGATAGATTCAGTGAAGATAATTCTCACCTAAAAAAGTCTGCAAATTTTAGTGACTTAGATCTAGAGTCAAGATTTAGGGTAGATTCAGTAAAGATAATTCTCACACAGTCGTGAAAAGTCTTTGAATTTTAGTAACTGGAGTTAGAATCTAGAGTCTTTTATAGATTCCAGATCTAGGATAGATTCATAAGAGATAATTCTCACACAACCGTGAAAAGTCTGCGAATTTTAGTGGCTTAAATCTAGAGTCTAGATTTTCAGTAGATTCACTGAAGATAATTTGGACACAGCCGTCAAAAGTCTGTGAATTTTAGTGACTTAGTCTTAGAGTCTAGACTTACTCTAAATTCAGTGAAGATAATTCGCACACATTCATGAAAAGTTCATGAATTTTATTGACTTAGATCAAGAGTCTACATCTACTGTAGATTTAACGAAAATATTTCACACACAGCTGTGAAAAGTCCGTAAAAGTTATTTGTCGTAAAAGCCAGTGAAAGTACACAGATGTAGTTAAAAAAGGAATTCTGCTTGAAAAAAAAACGCTAATAGGTCTAATACCCCCCATCCAAAAGCAAATGTCAATTAAACATACAAATGAGCCTGTATAATTACAGGCTCTGTTTATGAGCAGGATTTAAGTTCAGTTAATAAATGAATATAATATTACCTCAAATGCCCACCATGACTCTAATATCTCTAAGATACACATAGGAACTAAAAATGTACATTTCCATCACAAAGAATACACATTATAAAGGCATCTCTAAGAATGTTTCTTATTTTAAATAATGGAATAGCAATCATTTGTAATGTTCTTAAATAAATCTTTAATAAAAAATGGTTGTTTGAGGTTTTGGGATGACTGTCAAGTGATTAAAAGATAACTTTCATTAAATTTTCTGTGGATATACCACTGCTGATAGCATTGTTTCTGTTCTGAGTGGGATGTTGGCCAGATATTTATTATTTACAAAATCAAGTAACAATAATTGATTTAATAAATGCATAGTTTTGTGTATGTTTTACAATATATTGCACAAACAGACGACACACATATAATATATGTATATATATAAACACATCATAAATTTCATCCTTAAAAAAACTCTTAAAATCTCCTAAAATTTTGTAATGGAAAAGTGCTACTAACCCTGACTTTAGATTTTATTAATTACACTGTTTCGCTTTCTTTTCACAGTAAATATCTGTGAAAATACATTTTGAGAATCTAATTCTAGGACTTTCAGTTCTAATTAGGCAATGCATCTCTTAACAATAATTGTGTATTTTCTAATAGGTGTAATGGATGTGAAGGTGTCTTAAAAAGTATAGAGGAACAGATCATCAGAGCCAATACATTCAAAGAGAAGCAAAATCAACAGCAAGCAGCTTTAGAGGATGAGGTAATACATTATCTCAAGACTGACTCTGCTAGAGACAAAACAGATGTCTATGAAACATCACCGCTTCTTATTGCACTAGTACTCAAATATTTTTTTTTATAATATGCAGTTTAAAATAATGTTTTAGGCAATAAAAAAAATTTTGTTCATGAAAGATTGTCGAGCGCCATATTTAATTGTTCTTAAAAAAATAGCAACAGTGGTGTTTGTTTTTTTCACTGTACAAAGTCTTCATGTCTTCATTTCTTAGCGCTGAATGTCATGATGTCCCATCTGTTCTTGCTATAAAATATCTTGACTACATATCTCCTTGACAATTAATTACAGAATTAACATTTCTCTAGCTTGAGAATATATATTTTCTTTTGTTGTTTTAATACTAAAAATAATTGCTTCTTTTGCAATTGTTCAAAAAAATGTTTAATTATTTCAAGATTTTTCCATTATATTGTGATGAAGTCTGCTAAGTTGATTTATAGGTTGAAGAAGAATGTATTTTGCAATAAATTAATATTGACAAAATTAATGCTTACAAAATTTAATAAGCCTACAGATACTACCTAGAGAAAAAAAAATTAATTCTAACCCAATCCTAACTTTTCGTTAATGAAACATCGTACAACTTTTTAAAGAGCTCATTACATCATTGTTTAGTTCTGAGGTTCACACTAATTGAAAATATTGTGATTTTGTTTTCCTTTCTGAAGTACAACTGAAATTATTGTTGGTGCTTTTGCTTTTAAACATTTAGATCTTCTAGAAGATTTCAGTGTCATCACCGAAACAGATTTTCAGTTCAAGACGGTCAACTTAACTAGCACTTTTGTTGCATGGCAGTTCTATATAATTGTACTTTAATGGATGTTACTGATGCTAAAACATTATCCAGTTGATACTTTTTAATTTAAAAAATTTTTTTTTCGTGCATTATGTATTTTATTTTATTTTAAAAATGGTTCAAAAGTGTAGAATTTAGTCCAGAAAATAGTCCTCAACTGTTATTATATGTGACTGTTCTTTTCAATGGATATTATCTTTGACTGTTCTCTTCAATGGATATTATCTTTGACTGTTCTCTTCAATACATATTATCTTTGACTGTTCTCTTCAATGGATATTATCTTTGACTTCTCTTCAATGGATATTATCTTTGACTGTTCTCTTCAATGGATATTATCTTTGACTGTTCTCTTCAATGGATATTATCTTTGTTCTATTCAATGGATACTATCTTTGACTGTTTTCTTCAATGGATATTATCTTTCACTTCTCTTCAATGGATATTATGTTTGGCTGTTCTCTTCAATGGATATTATCTTTGACTGTCTTCTTCAATGAATATTTTCTTTATTCTCTTAAATGGATATTATCTTTGACTGTTCTCTTCAATGGATATTATCTTTGTTCTCTTCAATGGATATTATCTTTGACTGTTCTCTTCAATGGATATTATCTTTGTCCTCTTTAATGGATATTATCTTTGTTCTCTTCAATGGATATTATCTTTGACTGTCCTCTTCAGCTGATATTATCTTTGACTGTTCTCTTCAATGGATATTATCTTTGACTGTCCTCTTTAGCTGATATTATCTTTGTTCTCTTCAATGGATATTATCTTTGACTGTTCTCTTCATTGGATATTATCTTTGACTGTTTTCTTCATTGGATATTATCTTTGACTGTTCTCTTCAATGGATATTATCTTTGACTGTTTTCTTCATTGGATATTATCTTTGACTGTTCTCTTCAATGGATATTATCTTTTACTGTTCTCTTCAATGGATATTATCTTTGTTCTCTTCAATGGATATTATCTTAGACTGTTCTCTTCAATCGATATTATCTTTGATTGTCCTCTTCAACTGATATTTTCTGTGGCTGTCCTCTTCAACTGATATTTTCTGTGACTGTCCTCTTCAATTGATATTTTCTGTGACTGTCCTCTTTAATTGATATTTTCTGTGACTGTCCTCTTCAACTGATATATTCTGTGGCTGTCCTCTTCAGCTGATATTCTCTGTGACTAATGTTTTCTAGGTGTTGAACATCAAAAAGACAATAAAGACAACGCAACAACAGGATCTGGATGAGGCCATGGTCACTGACAGCAGGAGTGATCTTACTGCTGACAAAAGTTCAAAGAAATCAACAAAAACTAAAGGGTAAGTGTCTCTTTAGTTTATATTCACATTTTAAGTCTCCATTCTCTTTCTAGTCTTTTCTTTTTGTCAAACAATTGAGCTGGTCTTAGTTATTATCAAACCATCTATGGGGTATTGCGTTGTGGGACAATGTGTCCTAGTAATATAAGCAATCTCATTTGCTTGATCAATCAATGAACTTTTCTCTGTTAATTTACATTCTGTTAGTCAACTTCTCAGATTTCATCTTCTTTCTGTGACATATTCAGAAGAATGAAAACCTGATCCTTATTTACCCCACCACCCCTATCCACTTATAAATTTGTACAAGCCTAATTCTATATAGAATTCAATTAAATTTAATGTGCATATAAAATGCAATATTCAGCCTTTGGGCAGACTGATGGGCTCCATATAAATCTTGGTCTGCGGCCAGTCTAGGAGATGGAGACTCTGAATGTGCATATAGTCTTATATTAATAATATTTTAAAATTTTATCATAACAGCACTAACCATCTGAGTACATGACACATGGTTTGCTTTGAAACCTATTTGCCATGTCTTGGTTGACTAGATCTAATTAGAAATCAGGGATCATCTTCTCTCCATTTTAGTTGAACCTTTTTTTGTTTCATTTTTTTTTCCATAGATTGAGGGGAAGCAATCCTGGCAAGTTATGGAAGTAACATGTTAAATCCAGTTTGAATTAGTCTGAGTTTCAACCCTGATTTGGTGTCTGTAGACATGAATGTTTTTGTACATTAAAGAAAATGGAGCCATATGCTATTCCTTCTGTACATAGACTGAGATTTGTGGTGCTGAATGTGAAAGTGGAGGAATGTACAGGAAGTGTCTTGTGTTTTTCCTTCTAATTGTGTTAATTTTGATCTTCATTGACTTTATGAAAAGAATTAAATTCATTGGAAACAAAAATCTCATTGTTTTAAAGAAAAGTTTTTATGAGTTAATGACATGAAATAAATGGACTCTAAATAGTTTCAAGTCATTATGTATCATCAGGCAGCCATTATCTCTTTTAGGCAAAATGTGCATGCATTCAATTGCATTAGAATTCCTTTTTCTTTAATCTAAACATTTTTTTTTCTTTCTTTACTTTTAAATGCAGAACTGCTTTGCATACTTCTTGCAACTAAAATATATGATCTTTTTAAATAGAGACCAAAAACAGAGCATCAGAGACTTAGAACAACTTATCAGACTTACTCTTAAAAATTTTGAAACAAAATCAACATAAAAAAAGTCTCAGAAAATAGCTATTTCATTTTTACATGCTTTTTAATACAGCAACAAAAAAAAATCAATAATTAGCTTATACAAACTTATACTAATGGAAAGAGAGAAAAAATGTTGGCAAAATCTGGCAAGCAGACATACTCCAACACATCTTCTACTTTGTAAGAAGGATACAGTCCTGTTTCACCAGTACTTAATGATGTTCCTTTGGAGAAACCATTCCAGTGGTTACCGGCAGTCTCGATTAGATCACCCTTCCTTAACTTTATTATCTTGTTTCCCTCGAGGTCCTCACCCTCCTCATTCGACTCCATGGCCCGGACCAGGTGGTGGGTCTGTCCGCCGAAGTAGTAGATGTCGTCCAGCGAGCGAAACCAGTTTGAGGCGTCACCGTGCATTGTCTGCATCAGCTCGTAGGCCAGCCGACACACCTGAGAGGAAAAGGTGCAGACCAGGAACTGTGAATGGGCGAGGAAGAAAATGTCTGTGACCACGCCCTTAAAACCGTCCATACTGTTCCTGTCCATTGAAATGTTCGGGTTGTGAATGAAAGTAAAATTCGGGTATGCTAATCTCGCCTCGTCTATCAGATTCTCGTCTGACGCTAAGAAAACTTTCCTCTTTAAGACTGGAGTTTGAAGGTTTTCGTAATATTGTTCCACATACCGCATGTACTCCTTCAGTTCGTGATACGCCGCCTCGACTGAAATTAGAAATTTGCTTCTTTTTTTATTGTTTGATATAAAAAAAACAACACTAATTACAAATAGCTAATTATTTAATTGGTTAATTTTTTTTTATTGATTCTTCTTTTGTAAGGTCAAGAAATAATTGAGCAAAATTTTAGCTTAATCCAAGATTGGGTGTGGGAGGCATAACGTGTACAAACTTTTTACCAGACAGACCGAGTTGATACAAGTTTTATAAAAATAACGTCCTACAACCTTATTTTTAAATACACGTATTTGTCTAGTGGAACGAGCCATAAGCCTACAAAACTATAAATAAAACTTCTTTATTTGTAACAAAGTCATAGGCACTTAAAGTTTTTCTATTTTACTTAATCTTCACTCCAATCCAAAATCTTTCAAACTTGGCTCACAAGGATTAAAATTATATTTAAAAAAAATGGCTTTACTATCCTATTTAATCTCTTAGTTACAGATGCTATTTAAAATACCTAATATTCCGTTATGGAATGTTGTGAAAATTTACTTCCCTTAGGCCTATAGACTTACTTATTTTATCTGTTCGACGAACGTGTATTCCAACATAAAGACCTTTCAAGTCGAGTCTCTCTGTTAGTTCATTTAGCTCTTGCTACAAAGACATGATAAACATCTTTTAAGACTGAGCAGTTAGCATCCAATCAATGTACAGTTTAATTACGAAATAACACAACAACATTACAAACAAAATTATTAGAGCAATACCTGTTGGAATCTGAACAAAACAGCCCATTTTAACTTCCAACTATTTAGGCCTATATGTGAATTTAAATATTGGAACTACTACAGAAGTAACAGCTCTGACACGAGATTAAGAAACAAATATAAACTAAATGCAAGGAATTGAAATTTCAAACCTCTAAAAGATACGAACAGATCTGTTCACTTTTTCGTGCATGATCTGAATTTTTAAAAAAACAACACACTATGTTATACACTACTTTGGCAGTATTCCTACCTGATATTCAGGTGTTGGTCTCATAATGTAGGCTGCTAACTGCCCGACCCACCAAGCTGATGGATTTCCGTGGAATAAATTTAGTTTTGGAGCGATATCTGCAGGTATAGCCAAAGGCATGATCTTCCTGACTTCCTCAGAAACTTCCTCAATAATTACATGCCGTAGTACACGTTCTTGGCTGCGAGTCCCCTCCAACTTTTCGATGACAGAGATATTTTCACTGGCGCACGTCTCGCTCATATCCTTAAACGGTTGCCTCTCGTCGGGGCCGCTTTCGTCGGAGATTACCATCACTCTGCCAGTTGCGTAGGCCATAATCAAGCACTGGACGTAGTGGTGGATTACGCAACCAAAGCCGCACGGCTTTAGTGGGCAAACGATGTATTTGGCCGCAGAACAGTTAGGCGGGTTTTGAACAGCGCTCAGTCTTCTTTGGACCCTCTCTCCAAGTTCCAGTGACATAGCCAATCTGTCATTGTCGAGACTGTCAGAGCCCCGCAGGGTAACAAGGGCGTGATCAATAGATCGTTTATATCCTCGTAAGGTAGTCTTGAACTTAGACACAAGCGAATCGTTCGCGTCTGTCGACCTTATTATATTCTGCATCACCCAAGAGTCAGAGACTTTAGCTGCATCAACTTGTTTCTGAGAGAATTGATAGGCCTCCACAAAGAGCCACAGCTCCCGCACAAGGGTCTCGAGCTTCCTTCGATTCTTCTCTTGCTCGTAGCTCATTCTTGATAAACTAGTTGAGAGTCTTCTAGTGAGCTCGGCCTCGACAATTTGCTTCCTGAGCCTCCGTCCAGCTCCTGATTTGTATCTTTCAAGATCCTTGAATACCATGTCGACTCTGTTGAATATGTCCCGATAAGCTCTGGTCACTTTGTCTGTCCTGGAGATGTCTTTCAATTTTAGATAGTCAAGTCTTTTCAGAAGCTCGTTGTTTTTAGCCTGAAATGCTCAACATAATAAAATTGTTAAAGTATTCTGGTAGAATTGAGACACACAAAATACATTTAATGGTATACTCGGGGGACATGTGAGTCATACATAAAATGGCATACTACTGGAACTGAGTTAAGAAAAATAAATATTTCTAGGTATAAATTTTAGCTGGGGTTGAGTTAAACAAGAAATATGTTTCAGTGTCTTCTTCTATGTAAAAGTAAAATTCCCCTTTCAGACCTTGTGGTCTATAGGGCAGATGATGTAGAGGTCAACTGTTTCTGTGGCCTACGGTTAACGAGGGTGTCTTGTGGCTATCACAACGACCAACCGCCTTTACTTTTCCCCAACTAGTGTCAGGCTAGAGCTGGGTGGACTCAGAGGCGCCAGAAGATCCCGAAATTTAAAATCTCAAGTCTTCACCAGGATTCGAACCCCGGTTTGGAAGCCAAGCGCTTTACCGCTCGGCCACCGCCCTTCTTCTATAATTCAGCATTTTTTGTAAAAGTATTTTGATACTTCCAATGTCAGAAGTCTTTTTTAGTGGTAAATATATATGTATGTATATATTTAGTTAAATATTATCCTTTTGAAATAAGTATTTCTGCGTTTTGATCATTCTAAAAATATTATAGACAAATTGTATCAGTAATCTAACCCTAACCCGCGCCATAAAAAAGAGAAGGGGGGGATACAAGAATCTTTCGTGGCCCTGATACGAGACAAGCACTGACTTGCTCAGGCTCCGCTCACTGCTTCGGCCGTCTCTGGGCAAATAACACTTTTTTTTTTATATAACTTGAAGTTCTCCAAATCTTTGCTGCTCATTAACATCCAATAGCCCAGACCAGGATTCGAACTCGTGATCCTGCTTTGTTTTTTTTTTGTCCCATTTTTTCATGTACAAACTGAATAGAAAGTATTAAAAACGCAGTAAGATAAAAGCTAATACCTCAATCGTTTGAATAGTATCCTGGAGTTGACTAATTGATTTATCCAGCTTGTCGGTATTCAACAAAAAGTACTGGCCCACAATACCAAGGAAGTACACCGTAATGGCGAGGAGAAGAATGGACTGTCTTAAGCTGAAGTTGTGTTCGGTACTCTTGAGACTATCAGATTCTCTTCCCATGGTGTTGGATGCAGTAACCCACTGCATATAAACGTAAAACGTGTAGGCTCCTTGCGTTAGAGCTTAGTAGATTGACTAAATGACAGACACAAGGACAGATAGTATAACAGTACTTTTTCTCAGAGACAAACAGGCAAACATAATGTGAGACAACTCAACTTATCTGATAAATTAGAGACGTTACTTCAAAAAAAGAATAAAGTCCTACGCATTTTATGTGACAATCAAGTCATCAATATTAATCAGTGACTTAAACTCTGCTAAGTCATTGGTTTTCCTTTAGGTTTTCCGCTAGTTTAATTGTTAGCACAAGGTTAGATGAGAACTTCTCATGATTAGGCCTATCGCAGTATACAATTTGCAAAACTGGCTTAAGATTTGTATTTCTAGTTTTTTTTTTTTTTTTTTTTTGTTTTGTTTTTTTTGATTGAAATTATAAGAAAGAATATATATTAGGATTTCAATTAGTAAAGGTTTTAAGAAAGAAAGACAAAAGTAAAAATTGACTGTCTTATAAGCCTAAATACAACCACGTGGAAATGAAATGTGTTGTATTTCATAAGCAGCGTGACATATTTCAGCACACGCCCTTCTCTTTATCTCAACCTCTCTCCAAGCCTTAGTCCCACGCTGTCTCTCTCTCCAAGCTTTAGTTCCGAGCTGTGTCTTTCTCCAAGCCTTAGTCCTACGCTGTTTCTCTCTACAAGCCTTAGTTCCAAGCTGTTTCTTTCTCCAAGCCTTAGTCCCACGCTGTCTCTCTCTCTCCAAGCCTTAGTTCCACGCTGTTTCTCTCTCCAAGCCTTAGTCCTACGCTGTTTCTCTCTCCAAGCCTTAGTTCCAAGCTGTTTCTCTCCATGTCTTAGTTCTACGCTGTCTCTCTCTCCAAGCCTTAATTCCAAGCTGTTTCTTTCTCCAAGCCTTTGTCCCACGCTGTCTCTCTCTCCAAGCCTTAGTTCCAAGCTGTCTCTCTTTCCAAGCCTTAGTCCCACGCTGTCTCTCTCTCTAAGCCTTAATTCCAAGCTGTTTCTCTCTCCAAGCCTTAGTTCCAAGCTGTTTCTCTCCAAGCCTTAGTTCCAAGCTGTTTCTCTCTCCAAGCCTTAGTCCCACGCTGTTTCTCTCTCCAAGCCTTAGTCCCACGCTGTTTCTCTCTCCAAGCCTTAGTTCCAAACTGTTTCTCTCCAAGCCTTAGTCCCACGATGTTTCTTTCTCTCCAAGCCATAGTTCCAAACTGTTTCTTTCTCCAAGCCTTTGTCCCACGCTGTCTCTCTCTCCAAGCCTTAGTTCCAAGCTGTTTCTCTCTCCAAGCCTTAATTCCAAGCTGTTTCTCTCTCCAAGCCTTAGTTCCAAGCTGTTTCTCTCTCCAAGCCTTAGTTCCAAGCTGTTTCTCTCTCCAAGCCTTAGTCCCACGCTGTCTCTCTCTCCAAGCCTTAGTCCCACGCTGTTTCTCTCTCCAAGCCTTAGTTCCAAGCTGTTTCTCTCCAAGTCTTAGTCCTACGCTGTCTCTCTCTCCAAGCCTTAGTTTTAAGCTGTTTCTCTCTCCAAGCCTTAGTCCCACGCTGTCTCTCTCTCCAAGCCTTAATTCCAAGCTGTTTCTCTCTCCAAGCCTTAGTCCCACGCTGTCTCTCTAACCAAGCCTTAGTTCCACGCTGTTTCTCTCTCCAAGCCTTAGTCCCACGCTGTCTCTCTTTCCAAGCCTTAGTCCCACGCTGTCTCTCTCTCCAAGCCTTAGTTCCAAACTGTTTCTTTCTCCAAGCCTTAGTCCCACTCTGTCTCTCTCTCCAAGCCTTAATTCCAAGCTGTTTCTCTACGCCAGTGGCGTAGCTAGGGTGGGGAAGGAAGGAGGATAATATGAAAATCCCCCTTGGGCCCCCAAATGATGGACAATTTTTAGCTACGCCGCTGCCTGGCACCACGTCAACAGGTGTTTATCCCATCTTGTTGCAAGTCTGTAAGCTGCTGTAGTGCTTTCATAAAACCCTTTTACTGCAACCTTAATGAAGCAAAATGTGGTTTATGTTCTACTTGCTTTCATGAAGTTTGTACAGGTAGTTTGAGCACATTTTCAAGCCAGGAGTAAGCACGTAATTTAGGCCTTCAATTAAGCCAGTTAATGGTCATTTTTTGACATTTTGTCAAATATTAGATAATATAGATATTGGCCTATTAATTTTTGGGTCACCTAGTGGTTCATTTTTTGTTATAGGCATGATATTGGCAGGTCTCTATTCTTGTGGTGTGTTCTCCGATCTCTACGTGAAGATTCAAAGGGCCGAATCACATTCAAATAAAACTAAATCTAGATCTGTCTCTAGACCCTATTATAAAGGCAGCCTGGTTGTGTGGTGAGCGCTATAGACTGTCAGTCACTGTCGTTTCGATGGTCCCGAGTTCCAACCCTGCCAGCCGCCATCTCCCGCCGTCATGCGGGATATTAGGGCTAGGATGCAATAATCTTCAATCTGAATGAACATTCGAAACATGCACACACACACACAAGAAATAGATTTACTAATTTAAATGATAGAGTCTAGAATTTAGTCAAGATCATTTTACGCTCAGAGCTTTGTAAAAACTGCAGTGGATAGCGAATTGATCTACGGAAAATCTAATTGAAAAAAATATTACTTAAGGTTTAAGAAATGATTAGATCTAGATTTATTTAATAATATGATTAGATCTAGATTTATTTAATAAGTATAGCCTACAAATAATGGTTGGTAGATCTACTACAAGCGAAGCATCCAAGAAAATGGAGTCCCGGATGTTTGACTCAAGTTTGCAATAGTGCAGGAAACAATTGATTTGAGATTTCCACGATAAACTAAACAATGCGAATGATGCTAGATTTCATTTAATTATTGCCAACTCAATGAAAGCCACAAACGTAAGAGCCTAGAAAATGTCATTCTAGAGTTCTTAAAAGTGCACAAAAATAATCATATAACTTTTAAAACCTTATTCACACGTTGTTTATTCTGTAAACCATATACACCAAAAAGACACCAATTTATGGATTTGCCCCCATGCCCCAAAATCTGTGATACATTCTATTAGAGATTTTCGAAATAAACAAAAAAAAATATGAAGTAACTAAGTTTAATACGATATTTCGTATCTGGACACTATCCTAAAACAGAAGAGTTTATTATCAATAATTCTGTAACTTTATTAAGCCTCGCAATGAACCTAGCTTATCAACAATTCCTTTATTTTGTACACCGGAGACACCAAAAAGCTTGCTTCTCTAGGTTTTACGCTATGTATGAAAATCTCGAACAGCTACCAGTACGTATCAACTCTTCCTATGTTTATGTACTCAGGATACAACAAATCGCTGACCAGGGCCGGATTTAAAGGAAAGGCAGGTGGGGTTACTGTTTCGGGATGTCAACAAGAAAGTGCCACCCCCCCCCACACACACACACACACGAAAGAGATTTTTTTTTGTTGAAAATTCTGGTCAGAAACAATTTTGTTTATAAAGCTTATATTAACTCACTCTGTCTGTCTGTAAGGTAAAAAGTTTGCAAATGTTATTAGTCCCACACCCAATCTCGGATGAAGTTGAAATTTTGCTCAATTGTTTCTTTTACTTGACAATACAAGAATCAATTTAAAAATAAAAACCAATAAGTTAATTAGCAATCGGCTATGAATTATTTTGTTTGGTATCTCGAACTAGGGTGTCAGGGTTATGTTAAGGCCTTAGCTCGTTTGACCGGGCCCCTGACATTCAACCAGGCACCTTCGTGCTTGCAATAAATAAGTGACTCACTGTTGACAATGTAAATATTTAATGATATGAATATAAGTTATGATGACAAACTAATGGAGTAATGACATTGAATTTGGAACATTCTAATATTGTAGATCTATTAATTAAACAATAATTCTACACCTTGCTATCCGACCACGTGACACATAAATGCTCGCAATCACACCAAAACGCACTGCTGAATCTAGTACTTAGTGTAGAACTCCGATCCCATATTAACTTCCCTAAACAGGGGAACACAGAAGAATCTCAACAAACGTTACACCAGCATAACAAAAACACTCCATCAGCTTACAAGCAAGGCAACAAAAAGAAAGTGCGTTCAAAAATTGTGCACTGAATACACATTGGTGATAGAATGCCATAATCTACGCACCGACATAGGGAAAGAAATGGCCCTTGAATGAAGTGATGGTATAAGCTAAATTAGTTTCCTTTTAAAGGTCTCCGCTTTAAAGTAAGTTTAAACTAAATGATAGTTAACTAAACAATCTTCTATTTTTATAAACGCCTCACTTACAGAGTGGTTAGGTTGTCGGCTTGAGGAGACTTGAGTCATAAGTTGAATTCAGGTCGTTGTTTCCCTCCCCCTTTAAAAAAAAATAAATGCTAGTAAATAACAATTACGGTAAGAAAAAAATTCACACAGATATCACTTTCTTCCCCCCCCCCCCCCTTTTTCCCCAACTGGTCCAGACAAGTGATTGGATCATAACTTTGTTTAGTGCATTAACTATAGGGCAGATGCTGTTAGTGTTCATTTTATATTTGGTAGAAAGTTAACGAGAGTATCAAGTGGCCATTACAACGACAAACTGCCTTTTCTTTCCTTAACGTTCCTATTAGAGGTGGATGGAAATAAGGGCGTACTAAAATCCAGAAGCTCAAAATTCCATTTTTCACAGAGATTTGAACCCGACAACGATCGGTTCGGAAACCATTCGCTTTACCACTCAGCCACCACGATTCCCCCCCCCCCCCCCAAACTATTTAAGTATGTGTTCTTAGTGTTTTTTTGGTATGGCTGTTTACTAATATTTTTTATTAGATATAAACTATCTATGTAAGAATGAGTCTATTTCTCTCATTAAAATTACTTTCTCAACTTAGTTATAGTTGGCCGTTTGGTGGCTTAGATGAGATGATTCTTCCAAAGCTGGAAAGCATGTCATTATGTTGTCACATATTGGTATTTAATTTACATTGACAAACTAGAGCGTCAGTGTAGTAGCACTTGTGTTTACCTAATAATAATATTGTTATAAACCTGGTGGTGACACAGACCGGGGTAGGCTGTGTGTGTTATTAGCCGACGCATATCGTCCCAGGCCAGCGCAAGACAAGCGGTCAACCATGTCGAGGCCCAGAGGGAACAGAAAGCTGAAGAAGAGAGACTTAGGAGGGAACAGAAAGCTGAAGAAGAGAGACTTAGGAGGGAACAGAAAGCTGAAGAAGAGAGACTTAGGAGGGAACAGAAAGCTGAAGAAGAGAGACTTAGGAGGGAACAGAAAGCTGAAGAAGAGAGACTTAGGAGGGAACAGAAAGCTGAAGAAGAGAGACTTAGGAGGGAACAGAAAGCTGAAGAAGAGAGACTTAGGAGGGAACAGAAAGCTGAAGAAGAGAGACTTAGGAGGGAACAGAAAGCTGAAGAAGAGAGACTTAGGAGGGAACAGAAAGCTGAAGAAGAGAGACTTAGGAGGGAACAGAAAGCTGAAGAAGAGAGACTTAGGAGGGAACAGAAAGCTGAAGAAGAGAGACTTAGGAGGGAACAGAAAGCTGAAGAAGAGAGACTTAGGAGGGAACATAAAGCTGAATAACAAGCAAGATTAAAAAGGGAGGAACGGCTCAAGAAGGAGCAAAGGGCGGAGGAAGAGCGTATCAAGAAGGAGGAACATGAAAGATGGAAGGAAAGAGAAGCAGGGGAAACTAAAAAGAGGCAAGAAAAATTGGAATTGGCAAAACATCAGGAGAGAATTATTGCGGAGTTACAGAAAGAGGGCAGATCGGCGAGAACCCGTGTTGTAAATATTACGCACGCAAGTCACGGCGAATGTGATCGAATGTGGTAAAGCGACGTTCCATCCGATTCTAGAAGGCTATATAAGAGCGAGTGCGAGTCAACACACTATACATAACCTCGCAATGTGACCAGTACGAGGCGAAGTCAGAACCAGAACGGTGTGTGAAGGCAGTCCGGAGCAGAGGCTAGGTTTTAGGTCAGTCAGTGTAATGTTGTTGCCAACTGTACAGTATTTGTGATGCATTTGAAATTAAACTGTTACTGTTACTTTGGAGCCCTGAGTTATGAGGCTCTTTAAGTTCGTTGTGTCGTGTGGTGTAGTTTGTAGAGAGCCTTGATAGTGAGAAACGTAACAATAATAACGCTTGTCTTCGAGTCCGAAGAATAGTGAGGAATGCAGTATTTCGCGTGGCTGAGCAGCCCCAGCTGTGACCTACATATTTTGCCACATCCAGGGCAAGCATAACCATTGTCCGCAGGTGGTCGATTTAGATTTTCTTTTCGCGGTCTGCGTTTGTCCTCGGCAGCGGATTTTCTTTTGGTCTCAAATGTGTATCCCGCGGCCTTCGTGAATGACCTCCAGCTATCTAGTTCTGAGACCGCATGTACTAGGTGCTCTCTTCTATGTCAGCTAAGGAAAGTTGACGCGTAAGCTGGTCTTTGAATCGTTTCCGTGGGGCGCCTCTGTTATGTAATATATGGAGTTCCTAATATGTCTTCCCTCTTAAACACTAGTTTGTTATCTGTATAAACACAAATATTCTACAATGTGACGATTTTGTAGCCTATTGTATTTCAGTTAATAACATCAAGTTTTAATATTTCCTTTTTTTTTTTTGTAATTTTTAGTTCTGTTAACTCTCTGTTGTACTGCGTTGACTATTGATTCGAAGTTTGGATGCCCAGATTTTGATCATATAAAGGTTGCATCCTTCTTGTTGCTATGTAACAAAGCGAAACGTTTTGGTGGAATACTAGACTAGCAAAACTCATTTTATTAGTCTAATCTATTAAAATGATATGTGTTATCCCACTCTATGACACTTAATGTGTAACCTTGTACTGGCACAGTCTGGAAATGTGTTGCAGTAATGGCAGTATTAATAAACAAGCTTTAACATGCCATAGAAGCTTAGAGGGAGCCTTTTGCCCCACCTTAGTCTATTTGAAACCTAAATGTATTTGTTTTAATGAGAAAGAGCATTACAACGCCACGACCAAAAACTAGCCACACAACTCCAAGGCATGAACAAAATAAAATTGTATTTCATTGACTTCTTATTGAATAGGTACGAGCATATTTGTTTACGCTTGAGGCAGTGAGGGATCCAATGGAACTTGAACCCGGTGACCTCCTTCTAAGATGTGATCATTATCTAAAGAAGAAAAGAAATATTTTTTAATATGGCGGAAAAAAAAATATAGGAATGTCTTTAGCATGTGGCTTAGTACAACGCTTATATCTATTCACTTTGTCTGTCTGGTACAAAGCTTATATCTACTTACTTTGTCTGGTACAAAGCTTATATCTACTCATATTGTCTGTCTGGTGCAAAGCTTATATCTACTCACTTTGATGTCTGGTACAAAGTTTGAGCACTTTATTTCTCCCACACCCATTTTCGGATCAAGTTGAAACTTTGCATTATTATTCATTGGCAAAGACAATACATGAATCAATTAATAAAAGTAACCAATTAGTCAATTAAATACTGGTAATACACTTTTTTTGTTTGATACCAACATGGAAAATTAATCTTTCAGTATTTAAATATATGGCTAAATATGCAGGTATTGTCCCCTAGATAATTGTAAACGTTATTTCTCCCATACCCATTCTCGGATAAAGTTTAAACTTTCGACAATAATTTATTGTACCTAACAAAAAAATCGATTTAAAAACTAAACAATTAGTCAATTAATTGTTGGTAATAAACTATTTTGTTTGATATTGAAAAAGGCAAATAATTTTTACATTATTGAAAGATATAGTTTAAAGTTTGGAGTTCTTTCCCTTAGATAAGCTTTGCACTTTTGTTATTTAAGTATTTATATATTTCGCTTGTAGGCAGATTACGATACTTCTTAGTTTCCATTGTACAATAAAAAGATGTGTGTGTCTCCCATTTACAAAATATATCAATAACTATATCTCTTTGTTAGAAATATTTATAAAGTACTAAACATAAACTTGAATTAAATATATATGTGTTCAGTATGTGCAAGACGATTTGATTTTTCCAAACCTAATAGACACACAGACACAATCTTCAAACATTGGCTAACAATTTACTCTTTTAACTGTCTGAAATCTGCTTTTTTCAATCACCTCCACTAGAGAAAATCATGTTACAGTTCTTCAAGCAATTTATTTATGCATACTCTCATTTAATTTCCTTCGTCTGAAAAAGTTTATATTTTAATATATTTTTAATTCCTACATCTAGTTTCTGTTCTCATTGAGTACCAGGTTATTTCCCTTTTTTTTCCCCTAACCTACTACCTCTTTATGGGCAGCACATGTATCAGTGGGTGGAGTTAAGAGGGTCATATGCGATTCGAGATATGTACATTTAGGATATTTAAGAGAAAAAAAATACAACTAGGGAACATGTGCTAGTTCGGCTGTTTTGTATTATTTCCAACATGAAACTGCCCAAGAAATCTCTTTCGCGAATTAAAAAGTATGAAATCATGAAATTCTAAGACTTAATTCAAAAGAAACTGACCAATTCTCGGTACCGTGTCTTCTAAGACATGACCATTGGCTGCTGTCAGGCGGATCCCAAAAGCTCCAGCCGGCATTGCGTGACTATCGTTCAGAAGCCAGTAGCCGTCTCCACTATGGTGCATTGTCACCCAGACGTTATTCCTGTGTACCTGTACTCCAGTAATAGGTATTCTAAAATAAAAAGTTTAATTATCATTTTTTTTTACATTTGCAAAGTTCTAGATACTAGATACTACATTACTGGATTTATCAAGCGTGCTATTCTAGAACAAAAATCGTTGAATTCAAACCCTTAGAATAGCTAGAAGTTTTTAATAGTTCAAATTTGTGTACCTTACTTGGTTGAATTGAAAAGAAAATATTTTTTCTAAAGAATATCAGACTTTTGATCTCACGATGACTTGCTAACCACTGTCAAAAAAGCAAACCTCTGTAGCCACATCACAAGGTACTCAGGGCTCGCAAGACCTTCTTTCAGGGAACAGCACCAGAAAAAAGAAGAAAAGGCAGACAGATAAAGCGATGGGAAGACAACATAAAAAAATGGACGAGCCTGCCATTTGAAGAGATTCTATTCAAGGCAAAAGATAGAGAGGAAATGAGAAAGACAGTCAACATATCTCTTGTGTTGCCCCTACGGTTGACCAGACTAAGGGAAGTGAAATTCTTAAGACTTTCCCATTTTAGGATTCATTAAGATACACATCCTACAACACTGACCACCAACCTATGCAAGTCACATCCAGACTGTGACAAAGATATTTAACCGCTCGAAAATCTGCTAATGAATCAGTGGACACTCTCTCCCCACTGGACTCGACTATTTGTTGCGATAATACGGCCAGTGACTTGCACGTGGGAAATTTAAACGGTCCTTAGGTCGAAAATAATTTTGCCCCTTATCTTACAAGTTATCTTTTATTTTATTGTGCATACTGTTATGAAGCTATTTTCTTAAAAAAGTAAAAAAAAATAAAAAAAATATGCAAACTATAAAAAATACTTTTAAACACGAAGCTTACATAAAGAAAAGAACTTCACAATTACAGCTGTATCCTTTTGAAATATAACACACTTAATTAATTAATTAAGTACCACTGATTAATTAAATATTTTGTAAATTTTTTTTATTCATTCGTGTGTTGTCATTGACAATACACAATTATGCAAGGTTTCAACTTGATATCAGAAAGGAAAGTGGGAGAAATAACCAGACAGACAGAGTGAGTTTACATCAGCTTTGTGATAATAGCATTATTTACAGCTCGAAGAATTTGAAACTTAGACATTCTTAGCAAGTATTTAATCTTAAGTTAGAATTTTGTCCAGCACTTTTATTGCACTGCCTCAGAAGATGGTAATCGGAACCAGCAAGAACTACCGAATGGGGATCGAGACAATAAAGTGAGAACAATATTTTTACAAACTTATCAAAAAGACTGACCGATACCCTGGCTTTAAGTAGCCATTCCCAATTACAAACTCTATGGAAAACTCGAAATCACTTCGCATTTCATCTCAGCTCGAGAAGACTAGTGATTAGACCCTCTCCAATGTAAGATCAGACCTATGAAGATAGTATTGTTCATAACTTGTAGGATAAAATCCTTATCTACATCCCATACAAATGGAAAAATGAAAACCAAAATCAATGGTATGTGCTCTAAAATATTTGAATCATTTTTTGAGCTTTTTTCAAAGCTTGTATCAGCTCATTTTGTTTGTCTGAACGTCTGTCGCTCTGGTAAAAAGTTTGTACACGTTATTTGAGTTATTTCTCCCACATCAATTCTTGGATCAAGTTGAAACTTTGCGCAATTATTCATTGACATATACAAACCATAAATCAATTACAAAGTAACCAATTAGTCAATTAATTACTGATAATTAATAATTTTGTTTGATGCCCATCAAGGGACATTAATCATTCAGTATTTACAGATATGGCTAAATGTGTAGGGTGTCGTCTACTTAGATAATTGAACACGTTTTTTTCTCCCACACCCATTCTCGGATCAAGTTGAAACTTTAAACAATTATTTATCGTACCTAACAAAACATGAATCAATATAGAAAAATTGACCTATTAGTCAATCGATTATTGGTAATTAATTATTTTATTTTATATCGAATAAGGGAGATAACGTGTACATTATTTAAATATATAGTTGTCATTGCGGAGTTCTTGCCCTTAGATGAGCCCTTTTAAATTTTTTTTAAAAGGATTATTTTTACTAGTTTGCTAGCTCAATATACTTGTGTATGGCACATATTTCATACTATAAGTGGTATTTGGGTGAAAATTTATGTGCTTCCTTTAGGCGCTCAATAAACAAAACTCAACTCGAGCTGGATTTCTAACTCGAGACTCCTCGATAGGTAGCTAAGCATACGGTGTACTTCCGGTAATGCAGTTCCGCTCTAATATTAGTTCATCTTTTAAGTCTATAATCGACTAAACACTATCATCAATATCTATCAAAATATTATTGGAAAATAGCTATGGGACTCAGTAGAAGTACTACCTTGCATTTCTAATCTGCAATTTCAAATAATAAGGATTACTTCCCTGGAAAGCGTATTGAATCGTGCTACTTCCAACTGGGCACTGGACAGCTCTCATAGATATTGACCAACGACCATCGCCATTGAGAGCAAAGTCCACAGAGCCTAAACAAGATCAAAACGTAATGTCATCAGATAACATCCAGTGTCTTAAAGTGTTGACGCCTAAAAGTAGTAAAAGTATTACAGATTTTCATACATGTCCCAAAAACTTTAAATAGCTACCATTTTCGTGTATACGGTTTAAAAAATCAAGAAAATGTTGATAAGATGTGCTTTTTAAAGGGTATACAGTAATTTTGGTGCATATTTTATCACTGTGGAATGAAAAGTTCTTATCTCTTCTGTCTGTAGCACAAAATAATTTCAATGTGAAGAAAGCATTAGTCTTAAACTCTATGACTTAAAAACATTTCAAAGCAACGGGCAACTAACTAGCGGTATAATGGAGATTTGATATCAAAATCAACTGCCACGCATTGAGATTTTGCTATAATTATAGCTCTGTTTTTTTTTTCTTATTTAGTTGGTAGGTGAAGTTAAATTTAGCATCTTCGACACCAATTAGTTTGTAGTGCAAAACTCCAATAGATCCACGTAAAAATGTAGGCAAACAATTAATCTACTAAACACATTTTATTAACATTATATCATGCCATATTTTTTTAAAGACAGAAACATCATATAGAACTACTGAGTTTAATCGTGAAAAAAAAATTAATGATGCCAATTTATGGTTGGTATTACTTTTGTCAAAAGATGGCAAAATGTTTAAGCGCTTTGCTTCTGAAACTAGGCTAATGCAAAGACTTTACATTTTGAATTATGCAGATTACCGCCTCTTTATTGCTTCCATTGACTATTGTGTTGATAAATAGAAATCGTTTTTCATTAATGCTTATATCTATCTATGTTTCAATATGTTTCAGATGTTCCCTTAAAATTAAATAGTATTACATCCTACCCCAAACCTCCTGCAGGACGTTGGTGGATTGCGGCAGGCAGGGTTTGGACTCTGTACAATCGGTAGGACAATTCAAAGCGCATATCACACGACCAGGCCCAAACTTTTTTTCATCCTCCTAAATGCAATTTATCATCTTCTATATTTTCTGATGTGTTTTTTTTGTTTTGTTTTGTTTTATTCTTCAACATTTAAAACCCTTTCAAAGTATTCAGCTCGTGACAACTCTTTAGAATAGAATTATCTTTTATTGTAATTACTTCTCAAAGCACAATAGATATTAACACGGACATGGTCTACCTTCGTGACACTCCGGACACAAGTCCTTGACAAAAACTATATGTTCTCCTGTGATGGGGTTAGCACCAGACCCGTGTCCAGTTCCAGTTACCTGACAAGAAATCAATCATGCATTGAACATGTCACAATCATTTGTACCAATAAAATATTGATAAAGCATTATACGCTTTGGTAATTAACGGGACCTTGCTTAGATTAACGATTAATGATTATCAGACGTTAGTAGAGGAATTATGGGATAGAATTTGAACAGACGATATTGATTTTATTGAAATAAAAGGTGTTATTTTTGTCATTTTTTAGTCACTATATATGTATATTATCTTATCTTATTATTCTTAGAAAAAGTATTATAATAATATAATGGTGATAATAAGTTTGTTCTTTAGTCTGAGAAAGAGTAATGTAAAAGTAATGTTTTCTTATAATATTTTGTTGTGAATGGATATATTTATGCAGGACTTCTGACTGCGCTATTGAATTATTTTGAAAATTATTGTCAAGTGAATTAGATTATTATAATCTTATTAATAATAAAGGTATCAAGCAGAATACACATTGGACATATTGCATTTCATTATAAAATATAGGGACAACGTAGCACAATGCTTATTCCAATGTTATTGATTCATTGTATTAAGATGTTTACTTATTAACATACTTTTGGAAAAAAACTAGCACGCACTTTGGAACCCGGTCGACCTCACAGATAGAACAACATTATTATTTTATATGATGATAGAGAGCTAAATTAATAAGCTAAACTATTTAGGATTACGTCGTAGCTGAGCACTATATTAAAGCATGGGCGTATCTAGCAGAAGGGTTCAACTCCTCTCCCGAAATGCAATACTTCACACACTGGCAAATTTTATTATCAGATGATTGCCTACATCAATAAAGTGATGATATGAGAAAAAACTAAAGCAAAATGCAGTCACCTAATTCTATAGGCATAGCAAGGTTGTTGTATTATTTTTTTTTTGAAGCTTAAAACCCTACACTCCCATGTCACCTAAAAAAAAGCACATATTAAGATGTTTTTTCTACCAGTGTATGGGCTTCATTAATAACGTGCGGTGATGAGCAGATTGATAATTGGTGTGCATTTTTTTTGGTAAAAAGCTAGGACTTGTACAAGATAAAAAAAGTTTAACCTTCAAGCAGATTCCACACGTCAAAGAGTTTAAAAACTGGGGTTTGTTGAGGGCTACCAGAGCCGATATTTTAGGATCTGTTGCCGCATGTGGTAGAGGTCGTCCATATTGACAGGTACCCCCGATGCCTTCACCATAATATGTGCCCTGGTTGTACATAAGGAATAGCTTTCAATATCAATAGACATGTATTTACCAAATCTGATTCCTCTGCTATGTCGAACTACGTATTAGACACATCAACAAAATGGCCTGATATTTTTAGGATAAGTTTATTAACACATCTTATGTATAGTTTTCTTTCTATATGCGTATTTTGGGGCCAGCGTCTTGTTCAGGCCTTTTGATAAAGAATGCAATTTTGAAGGACATAGTCAACTTTCTCTGCTGACCCTCCACATGGACAGATTTCACTATTTCCACTAATAGTTTCCTCATTACTTCTGGATAGGTGTGATCGATTATAAATGGAGATTTAGATCTTTTTTTTCACTTTGTATTTACTGTAGGCCTACATTCTTTTAGGACGTATATATATTACAAAGCTTATATCAATTCACTCCGTCAGTCTGTCTGGTAAATATTTAAAACACGTTATTTCTCCTATACCCATTGTGGGATCAACTTGACACTTTACACAACTATGTATGGTTCCTGAACAATTAACTAATTAATTACCGTAATTAATCATTTTGTCCGTCTACTTACGTCACCATTGAAACTTTTACTATACAAGTTCAGAACATCTTGATTCTTCACTCCAGGCTGGGCTAGGGAGTTATAAGGCGTGAAACATTAACAAATACTTGTCATCGTCTAATAAAATAGTTTCAAATACACAAAAAAATTTATAGTTCATTGTCAGGATTCTCTAATTCTTATGGCAATTGTAGATTTTCATTCATGGGGAAAGCCTAAAAATAACAAGCTTTTTGGTGTGTCCGGTGTACAAACTCTAGGAGTGTTGATAGGCTATGATGTTGAAAGTGACATGGTCAGTACTGTGTGGGTATCAATTGAGCACTTCGGAATTAAATGTTTTTAAGCTTTTCTGTTTGTTACTTTTATTTAGCTGTCAATTTGGAAGTTCAATTTAGCGTCCTTCACATTGATTAAATTCTCGTGAAAACCTGCAATTATGGTAGAAGGTTGTAATGTTTTTTAAAAGCACATCATCATCTACCTCAGCGGTTCTCAACCTTTTAAGCTCGGCGACCCCTTTTTTACAATCCCCCACTCTGCCGCGACCCCCAATAAAAGAATAGATAAAAACAATCCATATTTTCGATGGTCTTAGGCGACACCTGGCGAATAGTCAATCGAGCCTCAAGGGGGTTGTGAGTCGAGACCCACAAGATGAGAACCCCTGATCTACCTGTTATATTTTTTTTGGTTAACAGTGCTAAAAAAAAAGATATTACCGCTTACTTTTTATAACCCATAGTGCTCTCGAAATCTTATAAGGTCCATTGGAGTAGCTAAAGATTTGGGGGCATGGGGGCTTGGCCTCTTTAGGGGCCACTGAATTTTGACATTCGACATCATAACATGAGATAATGGTGTAGAGATATTGGCTTAATAGGCCGTATCAGTTTGTTGTTTAGGGAAGCCGCAGCAGTTTATTCTTGTAACCTATATTATTTATTATCTTCCCTCTCAGCCACGAGCTAAAACCGTTCACATCTTTCATATATCATATTAGGTCTTCATCTCTACAAATTTAGGCAAACTTTTTGTTCTGGAGAGAGGTCACGATCTAGACGTCCTTGCTATCTTATTGTACACGAAGTCATTCAAACTCATTAGAAATGTTTGTTAACTAATCTATATTAATATAACTACACCAGTCATACTGAACCTTTTCAGAATGCTTAATTTTTTCGCAAAAAAATAATAAATTACATTTTGGCTTTACACAAATTTTAACAACAAAGCCAAGACGACTTTCGGTTACCTCCCTTTCATTGTTGAAGTCTAGATAGTATATAACATCTAGTGCACTATATTGTACCCTTAAGGTCTTTATTGGCTGAAACTAGAGTTTACAAGTACTTAGTTAAATATATGGTGACTGCTCTTATGCAAGAATGAATTGCGTACACTGTCGGGGGATGGTGGGTGACAGTCTTTGCTTCCCCCATTTGTCTGGAACCCTCGGTACGCCACTGCTCTCTTTAAAAGCATTTTTATGCTTTATAACATGTACTTTACATTTGTTACTCTGTTCTTTAAACAATTTTCTATGCATCCTTTCATGGTTTATGAAAAGTATGCATGCATAAAGCTAATAATGTTCTGTAGTGTCAAGTCTAGTTGATACACGGTCGTTTGGTTGTAGCTTCAAACAGCTAGTAAAACTTAACCGGTGTAGGCGTATTACATTTTTAATATTATAGAGTTTGAACAACCCTGGACAAACTTCTTTTTAAAACTGAATACAACATTTATTGAAAGTACACAGCTATCGACTTAAATGTTGATGTAGAAACACAAATAAAATACTGATATCTGGACCAATTTAATCGAAATATAACTATAATGTAAAAAATGTCACATCTTGTTGTGGCTTGTCATTCGTTTGTTCTCACGCCTTCAACTTTCACATCTTTATTTCACTTGAACTCCGACAGACCAACTCCTGGTTTCAGCAGAATCTCTCCAGCCCACACAACCAAACCATCCGACACCTATACTCAAGGTTTCATCAGAAACGCGCAAATACACTTCAAAAAAATGACCACAGCGATTAGTTTCGGAAACAAAATCATAAGAAGATTTAACATTTAAGCAGTAGGCTAACACTAAATACCGTTTATCAAGAGGTTAATCAAAAACGAATTTAGAACCACACAATTTTCAGTAAAACTTACCATTAGATAGGGCTAGTACTAGCAACACAGACAAACCAAGTGCTAGCGACATCTTTGTAGATATGGGATTCTAAATGTGTCTTCAGTTCAACTGAACTAATGATAAGAAATTACAGTGCAACGTTTTATTGTATCTTCACGAAAAAAAGAGATTTAAAAAAAAAAATTTGATTAAAATCTAAGCCATAGTATATATGACAATTAATGAACACATGGACGTCTTGTAAAATGTCAACACATCTGACATGTGTGCTCCTGCACAGTCGATGATGAACTGAAAATACTCAGCTTTCTAAAAAAACATGGATGGAAATTCTATTCGATTGATTGAAGATTTTATAAATTAAAGTCTTAAAACTAGAAAAAAAAGTTTCGTTTTCTATTGTTTTGCCAACATATCATATTGAACTGTATGTATTAGCTCTACTGGTCTAAATGCAAGTGAGTCTAAATAGACAATGCCCATTTATGGCCACGTTTCTCAACATATACCCACTCACTCTTGCCTAGCACTCCCCACCTTGGCTGCCTCTCTGATTTAGATTAATTGCCTAATCAGATATCATTTTTGCCCCCTCTCCTTAACCAGCCATCTCAGCTTCCCGCCTTTTCTCTTCCTTTCAATAGTATACCAGATAGACCAATTTCAAAATGTACAGAACTTGCTCTACGAATAATTGCTTCATGCTACATTGCAAACAGATTTACTGAGAATACGTGTTAGATCTCTATTATCTATAAGATTAGCCACAGAGCGTACTGCGGCATAAGCAGACATCATCATCATCAAACTCCATTTGAGTGAGGGCTTGAGAGGCTTAAATCCTCTCTTGCAAAAGCCCTGAACAGAAACCCTTGCGTAGTGCGTACTGCATAAGCAGTAAGCACATGTATTTGTAAATCTTCATCGAATAACAGTAATTCTTCTGTACTTGATTCTAGAATTGTCCGTTTCTTTTACGACAGAGGGAAGCACAGGATTTTTCTTCCTTTGACGTAAAGAATGTATTTAAAACTTATGCAAAGATTCTTTACCCTAAAAACAAACCATCAATAATAGCAGACCATACAGAAAAGATACAGAACGGCCTTGTATAAATAAAAATAAGATTTCATAAATATAAATTCTATTTTTATTTCCAAATTGTTTTTTTTTATATTTATAGTAAGACTCCATTTAGCCAGACACTTTGTTCTCATGCTGAAGGTAAGGATGGATCATATGGAACCTGGACTCGTCGTTGTCCTTCTAAAACGTTGGAATTATCTGAAAATAAATGGAAATCAGAAGTAAGATTATCATTCATCAGTAGGTTCTCTTTGACACTACAAAGATCTCAACCTTCTTAAGTCATACAGTCCAATTATTTTATTTCATTCTGATTTTGTTTTTAAATATAGGTAATTATAAAAACTAAACTAGATTAAAATTTTGACATTTCTTTGATGTTGTTGCTGACATTTTCTTCCCAGTATCTCTAAAGCAAGCTTTTTTTATCTGAAATCTCTTTTGACCTGAAACATATAATTAAAAGTGGATTGCTTTTGTGTGTGTGTGAACAGTGTGTGTGAGTGTACGTGTGCCTGTGTGGGTATATTTCACTTCCTTTATGTTTAAACACAAAAAAAGATGCTGCCCACTTGAAAAAAGGTTTCAGTAGCAAAAAATGCGAGTAAGGTTAACAGACATCTGCACGTCAATAGGGAAAAAAAGGAAGACAAAGTCTTACAATGGAAGACGAAAAAAAAAGGAAAACAAAGTTACGTTTAAAAATTAACTTACAAAATCTTTCAATGTAAACTTGTCGATACATCAAAGTGAATAGAACTACTACTAGGCTATTTTAAGTATCCTATTTCTCATGTGAGCTTGCGCTCCCAGAGCTATTTTTATGTATTTTATTTTTATAGGCTTGTGCCAAATTTATTATTTGTACTTATAGTTATATGGGTTAGTGCGGGATATGCTATTTACATGCTGTCTTAAAACAGTTAAGTGGACAGTTGACCAGTGTACGGTCAGTACCGCATCTCTGTTTGTGTGACGAGAGGTCTTGGTGATCTTAAATGCTAGTAATTGTTTTCAATATTTTTATTCCTGTACCTGGGACGGCCTGCTATTGTTACTGCTGAATATAACTGCTGATTATAACTGCTGAATATAGCTGCTGAAATACCTGCTGCTCTATTTAATATTGCTGCTTGAAGCTGTTGCTGTAGATCTAGACTAGTGTTATTTTATTTCTTTATTATCGGCTTAGTAGCTTAGTTATAGTCTGTTTCTGTTCTTAGTAAATACTAATAGTAAGGTACTAAGGTTAAGATGTTCTTGTTTTAGTGTTAGTGTTGTGGGTTGGTTGTAGTAGTAGAATATTGTAGATCTAGATTAGTTTATTGTACATACATATATTAATCATAAATGAATAACTGCACCAGGTACCAAGTTTTTAAGAGAGAAAAGAGTGAATTAAAATGCTACGAAAATAAAGGCACGCGCCGACCGAGGCTCGAACCTGTGACTCCGGATTCGACACCACCGCCTAGCGATAACGCACCAAGCGAAACTAACTTCTAGACCATCGGAATGTCCAAAAAAACATTTTTTCTGATCCAGAGTCATTTCGCCCATATGCAAATTGCCACCCCAGTGGTCAAAGGTCACAAGCCCCAGCTAGCCCCTCCCCAACCCTCGCAGCATCCGTTCACTAACAACTTCGATAGAGCCGACACAGGCAGCCGTTAGGCTAATATATGTATGTATCATTTGTTTCAGCACCTAGCTTCAACTCTATGTTTACATTTACAGCATTATTGCTCGTACCCACTGAAGCTTCAATATGTAATGTGTTTATGTTGTCCACTTGTCTTTGTGAGAGATATACAATTAGATAGAGCCATCGTTTGTCTAACGGCTGTCTGTGTCGGCTCTATTGTTTATTGTAGTGTGTTTGTGTAGATCTAGGTCTAGTGTAGTAGTTGTAGTAATTTAGTTAGATAGTTGGTTTGATCAGTTTTTGTTAGATAGTTGGTTTGGTTGGTTTGTTGGTGTTTGGTAGTGGCGTAGATTTAGAGGGTTTTAGTTAGTTGCTGGGTTCAGTTGTAGTGGGTAGTGTATTTATTCTATAATTTATTATTTTGTTTTTTTATTTGTATGTAAAGAAAGTTTAATTTTAGTATTTAATTTGAAGTAAAGTTTCGTTATCTTGCTTTCATTTAGTTTAGGTTAATATGTCTGGTTACTTAGGCGACCCTTGGTCGTAGACTGAGGTGTCACAGATGAAACCCACACAGTAGGGTTAACACCTGCCTACTGTTATAAAAATTTAATGTTGAGCAGAGAAAAGGCGCCTGCCTGACCTGCTCACACTCAGACGTAGCAAACAATTAATTAGACCTCTCCACACGATGTGTTCCTCAGATTGAACTGTGTGAGAACTTACCAATCACCGAGTTCATGGACAGTTTAGAGTTCTCTTTGATAAAAAAAAAGGAATTTCATCATTAGCATAATACCCGGAAACGCAAATGAACAAGTACTCAGACGTTGAAGAGTTCTAAATATCAAGTTTCTTGTAAACAGCTTTGAATAATAAAAGATTTTTTTCTGAGGTAATTTGTAAGTTGAACAAGAAATGTGAAGGATTAAATTTAAATATGTAACAGCAGTGAACAACAGAGTAAAAGCCAGACAATTCTAAACTTTTGGACAATGCTTGAAGGATAAAGGACACAGCCCTAAAAAGGCAAAGATGTCCTCTTTTTGCCGGACCTCTTTTAACCTTTAGTGCAAATGGATCTAATAATGTACTTCCCTCTTTGTGTTATGTGACTTACCTATTCTTGGTATTGAGTCCTCCATGACATAGCCATTAGCTGCTGTAAGGCGAACTCCAATTGGCCCATCCGGCATAGGCTGGCCATCACTCAGAATCCAGAAGCCGTCTTGACTTCGTTGCATTGTCACCCAGTTATTGTTCCTTCGTACTAGGGCTTTAGTTATTGGTATTCTGAAAAAAAAGCATTATTTAACATAAAAAAGTAGACTGTGGTTTAGTTAATTATGGAATACAAGAGATGAATAAATAAATAAGAGCTCTAGCATAAACGTCAGCTCGCAAATAAAACTTTGACGTAATAATATTCTACTTCTTTTTTTAAGATAAATGTGAGAAAGACTGTTTTGTAGTGTGTGTGTGTGTTTTGTCTGTGACAGGGGGAAGAGGTTAGCGATTTGTTGTGAATAATGCAAAATAAATGGCATTGTCGTTAACGGTTTGGGCAAGAACAGACGACTCCAGAAGGCCAGACTGAAAAGACGTGTTTTTGTAGTGAGTTAGATTTTGTTCAGATATCTTTTTATATTATCACTAAATTTTAAAAATATTTATTTACTTCATCAAAATTAAAATGTGTCTATATTGTAATAAAAGTTCTATTTAGTTTGATTATAAAGAAGTTATTCAAGTTATTTCAGATTTTACAAGCTAAAATATAATATGCATTCAACGATTTAGTTGTCTACCAGCAGTTTGGTGATAGGACGCGGTCGACATCTGCAACTAATACCCATGGCCATTGTCAGAAAACATTTTTTTATCTCGTGATTCACTACCATGATTGTAAGACGTTCGTGTCGTACTTTGTGTTGAAGTAGAAAACCTAGAAGATGTTTGTCAGATCAAGATCTGGTGTTGAAATACATGTGTATTTTTTAAAAATAAAAATTGATTGCAATATTAACACTCATTTTTGGGGTTATAAAGTAAATTTCTTTTGTGAACTTACGTGTGTGTATGCATCTGTCTATAGTTAATTTCAGGAAAAAATATTTCGCTGTATAGTAGAATAAATAATTTTAAATACTTTTGGACAAGAAACAATTTTGAAAAAAACATTTTCTTCTTAATAAAACAAACTGGAGCCGCTGTAAAGGAACACTGGTTCTCTCGCTATGTGCAAAGTGTATTCAATGTGTACGATTTCCAATCCCTCATATTTAAATCAAAACACTTTTTAGACAGCATAATGATAACAACATAAACTAAAATACAGACTTAAATTAAAGTTATGATTTTTAACAAAACTGACCTAGCATTTCTGATTTGTAATTTTATGTACCATGGGTTACTTCCTTGGAAGGCATATTGAATTGTGGTGCCACCGACTGGACACTGGACAGCTTGCATTGAAATAGACCAGCGTCCATCGCCATTGAGAGCGAAATCCACAGAGCCTAAACAAAATGCAATTATTTAACCCTAGGAATTCTATAATAAACTTTACTAATAAAAGTACATTTTATGCTCACTAAATAAAGCCTTTCAAGAAACGTTATATTTTCTGCACTCATTGGCTAGGCCCATTGGTTTGTTCACTGATTTTAAACAATTTACAGATCTCGGTAAAATTCCAAAATGTCCCTTAATCATCTCTTTTAAAATTTGACATTAGCTCATCTCTCTCATGCGCTGCCATAGGGGAAAAGCGCAAACGTCTGTTGGTCTAATTATGTTTGTAAAATGTTTTATATGTTTCGGATGTTTCTTCGGAGTTGAAGATAATCTACTTCCTAGTTCAAACCTCCCGCTGGAAGACGGGGGATGGCGTCGAGCAAGGTGTGAACCCGGGAGCATCGAGACAACCGAACGATAGTCCAGAGCGCATACCACACGACCAGGCAACCAACCATCAATTTAAGCCTCTTTTCTAACTAACACTTCCCCATACATATGAATTCTAGTATCCCTGATACTTCGCTGTCTCTAACTAGTTTATGGCTATATGTTATTTATTCTGATGGCTAGAGAATTTGGGATGAATCAGTCAGTGGTAGTTCCCGTACATATAGTTAAGTTATATTTCTTTCTAAAAGTTAAATCAGGGATATTTAATTTTTGTTATCTTGTTGAAACATTGGTTTATATGCTACAGAATACTCATAACTATGCAAGCAGTTTCAGATTAGGCATCATAATCATATGTCATACAGATTAGGAATCATAATCCTATGTCATACAGGGAATTAGCATTTAACTTCCTTTGACATCATATTCATAACTCCTATGAAATAAAGCTAATGGACTAATGAAAATATTCTCTTCATATATTGAAATCTTTCCATCAACTTGAAGACATAGTAACCATGTAAGTAAGTATCAATTAACTTTCGATCAATCAAAGAACATGCATATTCTTTTGTTTTGCTAACATCGATTTTCTTCACTTGATACGAAATCCAATTTTTACCTTCCCGGCATTCAGGACAGTAGTTGTTGACAAAAACAATGTGTTCCCCTCTGATTGGATTACCGCCTAGACCACGACCTTCTCCTTTCACCTGAAAAAAAAAAGGTGTTTCTTTCAGACATTGCAGTCTATGGGGTCGATGATGTTAAGGTTCACGATGGTGTCATGTGGCAAGAGCAACGACCATTAGATTTGAGTCGACTCAGATACGTTCTTAAGAATCAAAAAAAAAATCCTAGTCGTCACCAGGATTCGAACCCGGGACTTTTTGAAGATAACAAGATAAAAGACTTGATAATAGTAAGACTAAAGCAGGCTGTACAATCACAAGGGGAGTTGAAATATATGTTTAATTTTCTAATTTTTAAAAATAACTTTCAAACATTTTCCCAGAAATGAAGCTTTTTATGTCCTAGTTCAAACCTTCTTCGGCATGGCAGGAGTGGGATTCGAACTAGGAACTATCGTGACGACAGTCTGAAGTGCATAACACAAGACCAAAGAGCCATCTTTTTCTACGGAAAAAAAAACTGAACTAAAATTGTCTTGATCATACATGCGCGTCGTTACGTTGGAGAATTATGTGTTGATGTTTCTTAACATGAAGTAAAGTAGGCCTATAAATGAAACGGCTTGCTATAGATCATCCAGGGGTTGATAAAGACACTGAAGACAAATGGATATAGTTTAACATTGGATATAATTTAACATTGCTCAATGGTACTTAGGTTTCAAGAACATCCAAATCAATGTACTTGGTCTGTAAATAGTATATTGAACTTCATATCGGGTAGGCTTGTATCAAACAAGCAAAATATTTTCAAAAATCCTTTTTTTTAAAAAAAAAAAAAAAAAAAAAAAGGGCTTATCTAAAAAAAAGAAAATTGCACTTATAACTATATCTCTTAATAATGTAAAAGTTATTTCACTTATTCCATATCAAACAACATAATTGATTAACATGATAATTATTTTTTTGATTCAGGTTTTGCTAGGTACAATAAATACTTGTTTAAAGTTTAAAATTGATCCTAGAATGGGTGTGGGAGAAATAACGTGTTCAATTATCCAAAGGTAGAAAACTCTACATATGTAGGCATATCTTTAAATACAGTAGGGTTAATTTCCCTTGTTGGTATCAAACAAAACAATTAATTATCAGTTATAAATTGATTAATTAGTTAATTGTTTATATTGATTTATGTCTTGTCTATGTTAATGAATAATTGTGCAAAGTTTCAGTTTGATCCGAGAATGGATGTGGGAGAAATAACGTGTGCAAACTTTGTACCACATAGACAGGCAGACAGAGGGAGTGAATCGATATAAGCTTAGCAAAAATAAAAATTTGGAACAGAAAACAGTGTATCAGAGTTCTTTTAAGTTTTGGGATGTGACTTTCTTTTCCCACGCTTGCACCTAAAAACCAGGCTTGCATTCATTGCCTGATATAGCCTATACACGCTCTAGTTTGTGCCTATAAAAATAACCTGTAATAAACAGCTACCTTCAGGCATATTCCACAAGTTAAGGAATCTAAGAACTGTGGTCTGTTGATGGCCACTAGGGCCCATATTTTAGGATCCGTTGCTGCTCGCGGAAGTGGTCCTGCATACTGACAAGCTCCTCCTCCAGAATTCTGACCGTAATAAGTGCCCTATAAGAAATAAACAGTGATTTAATTTACTGAAATTAATTAGAAATATTGGGTGTTGTTAGGATCAATCAGTAAAATTGTATTAATTAGTATAGCTTACATCTCTAATTAAATGGAATTTTAGACATAAAAATTCAGTAAGTCCTATGCTTAATAATTATCTTTTTGTTAAAGAAATATCTGTTAATTATGGAGTTAGAGATATGCACTAGTAAGATTCTCATTTGTCTATGTGAAAAAAAAAACACTGACACACCTTGTGAACTTAAAATGAACATTAAAAGTGGATTATTTTCTACTAAATGCATTGTTCTGCTGTGGAGTGTAAATACTACTTTTTTATGTGGTTCTAGTATTATGCTTATTAATGTTACACGTTCAGAGTCAAAGGCAGCTATGTGTGAAGTATTTTAGATATCAAACACGCTTCACGATCTTTAAATCAAAACAAATTAACTTGCTATATATGAGTATTGAGAAACGTTATTACGATGGAAAATTTAGTGTTCCTAATTCATCAAGGGTTTTATATTTTATTAAGAAGTCCTCTGCGAAAATTGGACGTGGCTGGCGTAGAAATCATCATCATCAACATCTGTCCCTTGAATCTCATCGTGACAGTTCGCGTATCAAAATCGCTCAACCTTTCCCGGTCAGTAGCTGTTCTAAGCAGGATATCAAAAGAGATGCCGGTCCATTCTTCCCGTTGTCCAGCCAGAACACTGCTACTTATTACATAATATAAAAAATAAATATATAATTTTGTTCTAATCAATATCAAGTCAGAGTAAGCAGGCTGAACTCCATTACATTATGTCTTAAAATTGTATAACTATTCCACCTATTCAATGGCTGCTTTTTGAGAGAATGCTTTGTTGATTTAAATTTCGTAAATTTAGATTCTATATTTTTTGGACTTATTTATTAAAATCCGATTTTCGAGTATTTCTTTTTTATAGAGAAAAAGAGTTGATATATTTGTTTTCGCTTTTTAATCTGACAAATATAATTCTAAACACCATTAGCTCTCTAGTTGTTATAAAAAGTTCGAGTCAAACATAAATGTTATCACTTACATCGCCGTTGTAACTCCTTCTGTACAGATTGAGAACAGCGTCATTGGGTTGTGCTGGGGAGAGAAGGTCAGTAAGGTCAGCGTGGGTGTGTTTTTATAACAGATTTATTTTTAACACATTAAATGACACCTAGAACGTACAAACTATTTCAGCTAGACTGGGTTTCACTGATGAAACCATCCGTGAAGAGTACAGAACAACTTCGAAGATTTAAAGATTCCAATAAGCTTTCTCATAACCCATAACCCACTTAGTGGGGATCAAACAATGTAATCTTCAATCTAACCCCACACCCTTTTTCTTTTGGTTCTATGTCCATGGATACAATGGAATGGGATGGTGAAAACGTCTTTGCATTTTCAGAAGTTAAATCTGATAAGGGTCAAACTGGGCAGCCACCCAGAGCCTCTACTTGGTTGAGGGGCCAAGCACAGGACTGCAAACTTGTGCCCAATGTTGTTGTTGTGATCACTAGGTTTTAAATAACTGGCATACTTTTATTTTTTCGCTGTTTTTTTTTTATTTTCTATTTCATGTGGGGCTATCAAAATCATTTCGCCTAGGGCTTCCAATTATCTAAGGCGGCCCAGATCTGATGACCTAATGTTCAAAGTCTTTCGGAGAATCTTATTTAGGTGAAAAAATAACTCCTTTTTAGAAATAAAATATTTTATTCTCCTCTCTATAAACACGAAATCTAACTTAATTCAATGACCGATTTTTTCCACCGATCATTTCCATCCTAAACAGGCTATTTTACTCTATGTATAGGTTTTAAAACAAAGTTCTCATTTGTTTCATTTGTGTCATAATTATGACCAATAGCAAACTGGGGCTTTAAAAGGGACATTAGAATTGGTGGCGAAGAGCTGGCAAGTGTCAGAAGCTTTAAGTTTCTTGGAGCTATTGACTAAGACTAAGGAACAAAACCTTAATTACTGGCCAGAATTCCACAGTCTACAGCAGCACTTGCAAAACTCAAAATAATTTTTTACCGACAAAGGCATAGCCCTCGACACTAAAATCAGAACGATGGGAAGAGATAAGAAACAGTACGGACCCCACGATGACCTGCTAACCACTGTCCAAAAACGTTAACTCAAACTCTATGGCCACATTACAAGGAATGGACATGAAATTCTGTCCAAGGCAAAGGACAGAGAGTAATGATGAAAAACGGTTGACAGATCATGTATGGTGCCCAAACAGCCCAACAGACTAAGGGATAGGTGAAGGTGAACATGTTTACTATTCTGTCTAGAAACTTGTATCTTCAAGAAGCCTTTGTGTAAGTCAACTTCCTGTTAGCACTTCTCTTGATACCTTGACGCCTACATCATGTGACATCCACCAAGCCTGTCCTCACAAGTTGTTGTTTTTTTTAAATTGAGAGACTTTCCACCAAGAAATAACATCCTTGGTTTGGGGGAGGGATAAATGACGTGGGGGTAGCTAAGAGATTCAGAACCAGAAAAGATTGAGATATTTTACACTTTATGTTCGATCAGACAGATGAAAAAAAGGACTCTTCAACTTTTCATAGCATAAATATAAGTATATTGATCTATAACTATTACCTACTCTTGCTGTTAAAGTCCTTTTAGGAGGTTTGGTTTCTTTATTTCTTTTGTAAGAGAAGATAGTAAACTTTGACTTTGCTAATTATCAACAAACTGCGCATACTTTGAAAAAACTTATAGAGATATTGATTGGTTGGCTAATTAAAAAATGCAAGAAATGTGTTTCAATAAGTCTAATTTTTTTTAAATTATTCTCCAAAATAGCATTAATATTTTTTTCTCAGTGTATTAATAATTAAGAATGTGCTCATCAAACTCACTCCCTCCCCCGGCAAAGTTTTAATGTACAGTGACTCAGCAAAGAATTCGTGGGCTAGGTTCAGGAATATAATGGTGCCCCCTTCCTTTTTCCAAAGCAACAAGAAGTTTGAGAATAAAAAAAAACCTTTACGCCATGATTGCTACGCCAGAGCTGATATCAATAAAAAATTTCTTTCAATTATCCTATGTTGATATGCTGCGCAAAAGTGCACTCGTTCAAGATAATAAAGTATTGTTTCCAGACTTGAAAAAAATTGTGCTGTTTTCATTTAAATTGTCTAATTTAATTCTCTAAGGACATCCAACATTTTTCTTCGATCATCATGACTTTATCTGCTGTGTCTGACTGTAGCTGTGTTTCATCGTCAGACATACTTTCTAACACCTGCTGAATTTTCTTTTTGCATATAGACGCACATTTTACCCCATGCATGGCACTTTTCTTAAAAGTATTCGAGTATCTTTCCACAGAAACTACATTTTCCTTTTCGAGTATTTGCCCTTGATGTTGTTACTACTTCTCAATGATTGCTGTGTCGGCTTGCATCTGTCTCTCTCAACTGTCTGTTGTCTGTCTCGTAGTCTGTGCGCTTTTTTACTGTTAGATTATTATCTTGTAATAATTTCATTTTGAGGCATTTATGTCTAGCTTTTGAAATGTACTTTTCAATGACCTAGCCTTTTTGCTGTTCACGAGGATTAAAAACATAGCGTTCATAAGTTTTTTTCTTTTTTCCAATGCAAGACATTCAAATTTACTCCATATTTCTTTCATCTTTCTTTCTTTTCCCTTCTCAATTTCAAGACCTTCATATATGTCAATCTCTTTTGTCCCTCTAATTGTTAGAAAGGTGATCACTCTGACCTCATCTGAATCTTCCGCTAATTTGGGGCTAACTCTGGTACAGGAAGGAAATTTCTAGACGCAATTGTAAGGTGTAGCCCTGTAATTGTTTTCTATTTATTATTGCAAACAATAAATCTTTATCTATCGACTAATGATTACCTCTGCTCATCAATACACCGCTGCCACCATGTTGATTAAGATCTAAGTTCACAGTCAACTATAAGCAAATAACTATCACTAGCGTCAATGCGGAAAACAATATTTCCTTATCTTAAACAACTGCCGAAGTAGCGATGGCTGAGTGGAAAAAGCACTTGGCTTCCGAACTGAGGATCCAGGGTTCGAATCCTGGTGAAGACTGGGACTTTTAATGTCGGGATCTTTGGGCGCCTCTGAGTCCACCAAGTTCTAATGAGTACATGACAGTTGTGTATTATATAAACATCCAAAGTTATCTTAAGTTATTTGCTAAGAAATCCTGCTCTAATTCATTAATGAAGTTAAATTTGATAAAACATAAAGCATATTATATTTGTTATTTATTAGGAGCAAATTTTATTAAAGTAGAGTAATTATTAATTAGACTCACCCTTGGTAAAGTAAAGCAATGCTAACAGATTTGACAGTTTAAATACAAACAGCATCATTTTGATAAATTAAATGCACATCAGCTTTCAACACAAATTTACAGACTGGCGAAATCAAGTATTGTTCGTGCTATTTATACATTAAGGAAAAAAAAGGTAACATACAAGAATAGATATTGACTCAACTTGTTAATTGCAGGATGAGCTACAATGTGTTCAAAGCTAATCAATTGCGCACATCTCCGATTTAATCCGGATATTTTTTGCAAGTGTAGACCACTTTAGCTGGCGAAAAATAGACTCGAGTTAAGCAAGATAACTAATTGCATACAATCCTTATTTATCCAACATAGACTTTATTGCAAGTCATTTATAAACACGGACATTATACTTATACTATTAAAGACGTTGAATAATAAGTTCATAAGTGAATGTGTTCGTATCCTGATAGAGATGATACTCATAGGTTAGCTAGTGTAAAACTTAGTCACCAGTGGGCTATCTAGTGAATAAAAAACATGACATGGCCGCCTGTACGTATGATGTTCTCTGGATTGTTTTTCCAATGGTTCCGGGTTCGAACTCTTATCGTAGTCATACTTCGCCGTACGGCATGTGCTATGACGTAATAACTTTCATTTCTGAACGATCGTTTAATGTGTAGAAGATTTCAATATTGCATCCATCCATCGATAAGTGTAAATAAATAATAAGACAATGAAAACAATGTTATAGAAACAAAGCTTATATCAACTCACTCTGTCTGTCTGGTAAAAAGTGTGCACTCGTTATTTCTCCCACACCCAATCTCGAATCAAGCTGAAATTTTTCACAGGTATTTCTTTTACCTGACAACACAAATATCAATGTAGAGAAATAATCAATTTGTTAATTAACTATTGGTAATTAATTATTTTGTTTGTATCTAGAACAAAGGAAATTCATTATTTTTAAGTATTACAATGTAATTCAAACATTTTCGCCATTTTTACTTTGTAAATTAATAATGCACAGACTCTTGCAAACGCTTATTATTGCAGATTGATTTATTATGGAAAATGGAAGAAAATAATTGAAATTAAATTTGCCGATGTATGATTACTTATTGTGTTTTGAGTGTTTTATACATTGTGTAAATTGTGTAGGTAGCTTTTATTTTGGTGACAAGGCAAATAAAGCTTACTGTAAGACTGTGAGCAAATGTTTAATTAGTTTAATTAATTAGGTTCATGGCCAGTCCTACAGATTAAGAAACGGATTGCGCGGGGCCCATTCTGGGTTGTGATAAGGATAATAAGTGAAAATTAAGATTTTGTAATAGAAAATAAATTGTCTTTGCATTTTATTCCTTCTTTAGTTCATACAAAATCGCTGTCAAATTAACTTTACGAGCCATCTACAGTTGATAGAAGTTTTCCAACAAAAAGCCGATAAACATTCAGATCTGCCTTTCAGATTTAGGCCTACTAGCCTATGACCGGCCCTGATTAGGTCTATTGATTCATTAAAACTTGTTCTTGTTTACAAGGGAATGTTTTAGTATACTGCTGTAAGCCAGTGACGTAAGCGGTGTTAGGTTTCATTTTTTTTTTATTTGACGACATACGGAAAATTTTCATTCATAAAACATTGTAGCCAAAATTATTTTTCGATTATGAAACATTTTCAAACAGATATAACAGTCAGCCGTGAGTTTTCATTATGCGACCAATAAGTTTTTTTTTCTCATTTATATTGAAACCTTAAAATAAAATATATATATATAAATATAAATATATATGATACCGACAAAGTGAGAAATGCAGGCATTTTCTAGAATGCCTAGACATAATTCTTAAATCAACTAATTGTATTTTAAAATAGCAATACATTAGTAAATATAAAATTCTTTAATTTCTTCTAACTAGACTGAAATGAGAAAATAAAAACAAACCAAAACACAGAGCTGTCTACACACAACAGCAACAGAGAAATGAAGCTATTCATAAACTATTAAATGTTGCTCTTGTTTGAAATATTTGTGTTAGTTTCTTATTAAATACGAATACAAAATCAATATAATAATGTTCTAATCAGCTGTCTTAGCTTATATAATGAAAGGTTATTTTTTAAAAATCTTTTTGTACGCGCTTTTATTTCCTTGGTCTTTTCTACTTATACATTATCTTCACCTTCACCTATCCTTTAATCTGTTGACCGCCTTTCTCCATTACTGTCTTTTGCCTTGGATAGAGCCTCTTTCAATGGCAGGTCCGTCTTTGGTGTAGTTTTCCTTTCGTTTTCTCTGTCTGCCTCTTCTTCTTTTTCCTGGTACTATTCCCTGAAGAAAGGTCTTTGCAAGTTCCGAAGACCTTGTTATATGGCCATAGAGTTTTAATTAGCTTTTTTTTTTTACAATAATTAGCAGGCCATCGTGGGGTCCAATTGCTGTAGTAATACTGTCTCTAATCTATTATTTTCTAAGCAGTTTTTGAATGTGATACCTTCGATCCTTCTGTAGCATCTCAATCCCATTGCTAGGATCCCCATCTCTAGATTTATTATAATGGATAATGAAAGATGCTTCTAAGATGCTTATAGCCGGACAGATCATCTGCCATAATCCATTATAAATAATGTTATGTTGAGAAATAAAAACGCCGTGAGACCTACTGAGGCTTTTCATGCATGTCCAAGCCCATAGGGAGACAACGAAGGAGATAAAACAGCCTCAGGGAGAACAGAAACTAAAAACATCCCCATGGAGGACAGAAACTAAAAACAAGACCAAAGTGAACGTTAAATACAAGGCTTACAAAATATTTCATGACAAAGGCTGTAAAAGTAATCATTATGTTTTTCCTAAGTTTCACAGATAGATTGACTTTTTAGAACTGTCTATCATTCGAACTGGTTCCTTTGCAGGTAATATAGGCCTATATATAAAGAATCGATCGTATTTGATTTCATTTTTTAAATTGGAAAATTATAACGGAATGTTAGATTTAAAATATCAGCATGCTGGCTTTCTGTGTTTGGCTAACGAATTAGTAATTCTTTTTCCAATGATATACAGTAACTGTCAAATTTCTAGGAAAGTCATTAGAGTCGTTTTTGAGATCCATGTCCACCTTCTCAGGTTTTAGTTCTTTTGTTGTTGTTTTTTTCACAAAGCTCAAATGAAATGAGTTATTGTAAAAAAAAAATAAATAATGAGTACGAGTCTGAAGACATGTTTCATACTATTGTCTCCCTTTTTTTTTTACAATACCTATATTCAAGTTACTTCTTAATAAATGGTGGAATCTTCTGGGTGACTGGAATCTGGAAACACAACCGAAAAACGACTCTAACGATTTTCCTATAAATTTAAAAGTTGATGTATATCGCCGAGAATAGAATGACTAGCTCATTAACCACACGAGGTATCTAACATACATAAATTATTAAGAGAAAAAAATCGCTCAATACAAATATTAATTACTTGTGCATCTTTCTTAATGTAGAAGCTTTAAAAAAAAGTTTTCATGATTAGTCTAAATATCTTTCTTTCAAATCTCACCATTTATCTCCATCTCTAAATAATTTAATATCTTTCTTTCAAATCTCACCATTTATCTCCAGCACTAAGACCACTACAAGTCTATAACTATTCTTTATTTCATCTAGCCTCACACTAGGCTGGTCTTGTTTTCAAAAGAATACAATTGCATTTTGTTGACGCTCTTTATTTAAGGCAACACAATGCCTCTGCCCATGAGACAAACTAAAGCAAGGCATGACAAAGCCAAATATTCTCTCGTCGACAAGCGCTGTATCCTCGCCTCATTCTGAGTATCCTCCAGTTTCATCAGTTTTAGGGTTCTTTGTTTTTCATCGTACATCTTGCACATTGTCACGTTGGCCTCGGGGATCACGAAGAATGCGAAGCTGTAAGGCTCCATGGATACATTGCCAGACGTCTTGACAGGCTCCAGGTCAGGGACGTAGTCGCTCTTTAGTACAATGGGACCATCATTCAGTTTCATTTTTCTGTAAACAAGAGAACCAATGAAATTTAGGGTTATACTGTCCTACCGGTACTCAATTCACATTAACAAGCTTAGTTATACAATGTTTAACAATAACAATTAGCAGTCACGGAAGAATGTATGCGTGTAGAGTTCTTGGGGTTCTACAGTTCCCGTTTACAATAAGGGCAAGACAAATCAACAATCACATTAAAGTGGGATGGGGTTAGAAATGTCGATCACAGTTTTCTGTCGCACACGTGGATAAAACCAAACATCTGAATGCAGATCGTAATTTTCAATTGGACGATCGACTTTTGTATAAATCTGGACATTGGCAGTCCCTCCCCGACATTTTATGAAAAGCGGGACAAGCGGTCCAAAGCGGGACTGTCAGGCCAAAATCGGTACGTCTGGTCACCTAACTTTAGATATAATCCTTTCTGCCCTACACCACTACTGAGTCGCCTCTGTGTGCTGCTGTATCAAAATGCTCATACGTTCAAAAGATTGATAAATAACCTTACTTAGAAAACAAATTCTTTGGGTTAGCCGATGTAAAGATGTAGGCGTCAATCGAGGATCCATTGAACTGGTCAAACTTTAGTGTCAGGTTAGTGTATTTGATGTTTAGCGCATAGACAACCAAGGCACCGTCTGGATATCTGAAATGTTACATCAACGATGTAGTGCCAGAACAAATACACAAGTAAAATGTCGACTAGCAAATGAAGGGGTTCAATAAACTGGTTTACAAACATGTGCATTACATTAAGCGATCCATAATGAGTGCAAAGTAGAACTAAGACTTTTTGGACTTTGTAGCTAATTTGCAATATAGTGCTTTCTCTCTTGTTTATCTTAAATGGCATTAACAAAACAGATGACATTTTCATACATGAAGACAAATTCATAAATAGCAAGCTTTTTACAAAGCTTACTCATTCTGTCTGTTTGTCTGTCTGGTAAAAATCTTGACAACGTTGTTTCTCCCACACCCAATGTCGAATGAGGTTGAAACTTTGCCCAATTATTTCTTGCACCTGACACAAACAGAATTAATTTTTAAAAATCCATTTGTTAATTAAATATTGAAAATTACTCTGTTTGCAAATTTGTATGGTATCAAACTAGGGAAAGAATGGGCACTTGATTGATGTGGCGATGTAAATGTAATTAGTTCCCTTTATGCTTTGTTTGAAACTAACTAAAGATAGCCATGAAAGTTTCTATTTTCATAAGCACTTTGCTTGAGGAGGTTTGAGTCCTGAAGTTAAAATTTAAGTCGTACAACTTTCTTTTTATAAAATAAAGAAACAAATGTTATAATGGTAAACTTCACCCAGACACTCCCTGCTTTATCCATACAAATTGAACATAAATGAAAAGCAGCACCAGGGACAAAGTTTTTGTCCCCCACCTCCCACACCCGTGTTCACTAACAGAGACGACAGACAGCCGTTGGGCATGTAATGGACAAACAGTGGCTCTATCTAACTGTGTGTCTCTCATTATGACAAGTGGACAACATAAATACACTACATAATGTACATATACTATATAGAAGCTTCAGTGAGTAGGAGCAATTAAGCTGTGGACGTAAATATCAATGTGAAGAAAGGTGCTGAAACGAATAATTAAAAACTTGGTCCCTGGTGCTGCTTTTCATGTATGTTCAAGTTGTATGCATCATTCAAATTATTTGTAAATTTAGATCTATTAGACATTCCCAATGAGAATTGGTGGTACAAGAAGCGCAAAGTAACAAGTTAGACATTTCCAACTATAGAAGTGACGATACATGAAACATAAGCACATGATACATTCCCAATGAGCAGTGATGATACATGAAACATAAGCACATGATACATTCCCAATGAGTTGTGATGTTACATGAAACATAAGCACATGATACATTCCAATGAGCAGTGATGGTACATGAAAAATAAGCACATGATACATTCCCAATGAGTTGTGATGGTACATGAAACATAAGCACATGATACATTCCCAATGAGTTGTGATGATACATGAAACATAAGCACATGATACATTCCCAATGAGTTGTGATGATACATGAAACATAAGCACATGATACATTCCCAATGAGTTGTGATGTTACATGAAACACAAGCACATGATACATTCTCAATGAGTTGTTCTGTTACATGAAACAGAAGCACATGATACATTCTCAATGAGTTGTGATGTTACATGAAACATAAGCACATCATAATTCCCAAATGAGTAGTGATGATACATGAAACATAAGCACATGATACATTCCCAATGAGTTGTGATGTTACAAGAAACATAAGCACATGATACATTCCCAATGAGTTGTGATGATTCAAGAAACGTACTCATCTTTTCTCGCGCAGGCAGCGTACATGCGGACGTGCGAACTCACTCTTTCTACCTCAAACGCTGGCCCTTCGATCAGGCTTTTGTATAGGTATGTGACATAGTACTCCTGTAGGTTGGAAGAAAACAAACATCTTAGCAATAAAAACAATTACATTTTTATGGCACAGTTCCAAAGTATTTGCCTATCAATGATTAAAAATATTTCTAGGACAGAAGTTGATAAAAGCTGGTTGCTAATCTATTAAAATTGAAATATAAAACACACACGCACGAACGTACACACACACACACAAGAAAACTGTATCATTCGATAATATTGTGTCTGCTACACTCTAAATCTAAGGACAAAAACAATGTAAAATAAGTAATAAACACAATTTCACCTCTAAAGCATGACCCGACAAAAAGCAATACAGATTGTTGTGGTCACTGACTCAAAATCTGTACTACAGGCTTTGCAAAGCCCCGGACCATTGCCCCTCAATATCAACACTGTCATCATGGCTTCACATAACATTAAAGAACGCTATGGCACCCCTGTAATTATGAAGTGGGTACCGAGTCACATAGTTGTGACTGGCAACACAATTGCAGACTCTTTGGCTCACCAGGGAGGGCAAATTCCACCTGTAAGCTTTCATCAAGCCCTGGCTATAATTTAAAAAAACAGAAATGGAAAAGTTGTTTGAGTGCTGGGACAAGTCCCAAAAAGCCCGTGGAGTCTGGGAGCGCATGAGGCGCCCTGACCGCACTTCCCCGTGGTGAAGGCTGTCCAGGCCTGAGCAAGTTATTATAGCACAGTGCAAGACAGGCCATTGTCCTGTTGGCTCATATTTCTCGCGGTTATGGCCAAATTTTGATTCACGGTGCCCCCGCTGCGTGGAAGAAGAGGAAACCGTGCCTCATGTTCTGTTTGACAGCCCCAGACTTGCTGATCTCCCAGACCCAAAAAATTCTCGACCTGTATGGCGACATTTATGCACTACGCAAGACAGCAGGGTTTCTGTCCAGGGCTTTTGCAAGAGAGGATTTGAGCCTCTCAAGCCCTCACTCAAATGGAGTTTGATGATGATGATGATGATCAAGATTCAAGAGATTATTAAATGCCATTCCTTTGGCATAGTTATGGAAATATTCAGTTTATAAATCTAACACTGTAGCTTGTTTCCCGGGATAAGGGCGTAATGACCTTTCACTTTCATTTTAATTTCATTTGACACTATTCATGCTTATGACTTACTGACTACAATCAGAAAACGCAAACGTTTACAGTATGGCCATTTCACGACTGCTCGGAGCTTGTAAAGACTTTCAATACCAGGGGAGAAAACAATGGACAGACAGAGAAGGCCTTGGGAAGACATCAAAGATTGGACATTGAAAGTATTCTAGTCAAAGCGAAAGACAGAGGAATGGAGAACTACGGTCGACAGATTTTGTGTGGTGCCTGTCAATGTGAATTTTTAATGTTTATCTAGGGAGTAACTTGAACGGATTATCTTCCTATTTATCATAACATTAAGACACTTACTGGAGTTAAGTCGTAAGTTCTTTCGTCCAATAATCCGCATTCTCCGCCCCAAAATGTATGTCTATAAACACGGTCAATAGCGTGGTGGGCAGCTAGTCCGAGTTTATCCAGCCATCTGATGAGTTAAATAGTGTTTAGAGACACAATTTAATTGAATTTATAGGCGAGAACTAGTTCATCTATCCCCGTCTGTTATGGAGTGTGTGTGTGTGTGTCTGTATTTGGTTTACCTGACGTTCTCCTTTTTGGAGTGTGTCCACCGTCTACACGAGATGTATGTGTGTGCATGTAAAAGAAGTCATTAAGCTTAATTTAAGATTAATCAAAACGTCTAGCATGGTATGTTGAATTAGTTGTTAGGAGTTACAACCCAACTCAGGAACGCTATAAAAACTGCCACTCCATGTGTCATAAAATTGAAATGGTTTAAATAGATAAAAACATATTTGGTTCAAAGATCTACAGTTGTTGAGCGTGTATTGACACAATAGTAAGACGCGATAAAGGTGGGATTTATCGGGGATTTCCTTAGTGACGTGACGGTACATTGAAAACTTAAAACGAACAGAAATAGCTAAGAAAAAGAATACCAAAAAAGGCGACCAACTTCAGTAGTGCTTTGTATAGATCTAGCGACATTAGTCTGTGCCCTTTCTTTGTAGGAATTAAATTCAATAAATCGTTGTTTTATTTAAGGAGGCATCTTATTCTTTTATTTTTGTTGAGAGTTTGAGTTTTTTAGTTTAGGCACATCGTCACAATTTAGGTCATGTCGTGCCCACAGCAGACACAAAGCCCCTCAACAAGCGTCTATGTTAACCTTCTAAACGCCTGTCAAATCGCATTGCGGGAAAATTGTGGAAGGGAAATATCCAAGAGAACTTTTTTTGTGATGCTAATTACAGCTCAGCTAATACAATTTAAGTTTAATTTAATTCCTAATCTCAAAACAAAATCTGGACTAAATAAGTCATTGCCTCAACACTAAAATCAGATTGATGCGCTCCCTGATCACAACACACTCTTAGGCATATATATATAGGATTATATGCATGTGAATCTTGGACGCTGACTGCAGACCTTGAGAAGAAGATCCTAGCAATGAAACTAAGATGCTACAGAATGACCCTAGGTGTCACTTACAAAGACCGCATCACGAATGAAGAGATTAGAAACAGGATTAATACAGCACTTGGACCCCTCGATGACCTACTAACCACTGTCAAAGAAGGTAAACTCAAACTCAATGGCGACATCACAAGGTGATCGGGGATTGACCTTCCTCCAGGGAACAGTACCAGGATGAAGAAGAAGATGAAGACAGAGCAAGACAACAGGCCTGTCAGTAAAAAAAAATCTTTCCAAGGCAAAAGACAGAGAGGAATGGAGAAAGACGGTTGACAGGTCTTGGACTAAGGGAAAGGTGAAGGTGAAATCTCTATCGGGATTTGAATTCGAGGCTCCCCCTCCCCCCTCATATAACCAAGTGGATTACGTCACGCAGCTACACGTTCATTAGCTATATGAAACACTGTGGAACTGTTAAATAGCTACTCACAGTAACGTAGTTATAAATCCAAGCGAATCGTAGCTGTCGTCGCAGTCATCGAAGGTTGCCGTCTCTGTCAACCACAGAGGCAATTCAGTGTTCAGAGAGGCCATGCTCCACCGCATTTGGTTCATTTCTCTTTCCATTCTGTCCAAGACAGTGATGTTCAGGAAGTCTTCTACTCTTAGGCTGTTGCCATGGACACTATTGCTGATGGTTTTCAAAGGTTAAAAAAATGTTAAAAATGCATCTTTATTATGTTAAATTATTCAAGTAAAACCCAGCGATCTATAGAGCAGATGCATTTATCAGATACAATGTAATCCTATTTACAAAGCTTATATCAAATCACTCTGTCTGTTTGTCAGTCTGTCTGTCTGATACAAATCTTGTACACGTTATTTCTCCCACTTCCCATTCTCGCATCAAGTTGAACCTTTGCACAATTAGACATTGTCGAGGATGATGCATGAATCAATCAAAAAAATTAACCAACTAGTCAATTGATTAATGGTTAATTAATTTTGTTAAAAAGGTAGATACATCTTTCAGTATTGACATTATATTACAGTATATGTGCCACTCTTTCCCTACAGCGGTTTAGTTTCCTACTAGCAGTTTGGTGCTACAAGTCAACGACCGCAAAAAACAATATTGTATCCTCGTAAACTCCTTCAGAGCTATAGGGAAAAAAAACACTGTGAAGTCAACCGCGGGTTGAAATATAGAACTACAGATTATCTAACGAACTGGCCACACGGCTAATAATTCCACCGTGTATTTAAACTTGACACTGCAGTAATGTTCTACTAGTTCACTTACCAGTGAAAGGATAAAGCACTCAAAAGTCCGTTAGCATCAGGAGTTAAAAATCTGTTGACAATATATTCAAATCAGATTATAGAAAGCTACCTTGCTTGGACAAGAAATCAAGATATCAAAGATCAGAAAATTTCAAATATAAAAAGGCCTACTGATGATTCCTTTCAAAAAGATACATTTAAACAAGTGAAACAGAAAAGTTTACGAATAGATCGTTAGATGATACAAGTAGCTATACTGAGAAGCAAGAGATGGTCGGAAAGAATTTATCAAGGCAGTTTTAAATGATGTAGAAAACAACAGAATATCAATTGAATCTTTTAAAATGACTTACGTGAATCAAGCAAAGATCGCTGATTCCTTGACTATGAATGTTGATTACTATACATGAGTCAAGTGAAAAATTGTGGGTGGAAAGATTAACTGGAGACTTAAACCAAAAAATATGCACATAAAACGATATTACTTCCAAAGCCTGATTTCTGTCCTTTTGATCTACTGATCGTTTATCTACGCCCTCAAAGAATTCAAAGATAAATGTAATTCTGTCTGTTGATTATGAACACCTTCTTCAAACAACGCGCCCACTTAAGTTGCACGATACACATACAGCCTTTAGAGCCATTTATTATTCCTTGTTGAAATGTTACAACTTTGTCTGCAGCATTATTTTGAATTACATACAGATGGACAAATAAACAGCGACATACATTCATAAAACAACTGCCGTGTATACCAACCATTTTTAGCATTATTTATACCAATATTGATACCAATATCTATAATATAATTTCTCCCAACTATGATGCAGAGATTGGTAAAGTAATAACTAACAAAAAAAAACAGACGAATTCCAGGCACTCACTTACAAATACTTGCGTCATATAATCGGTGTCAGATGCCTAACCGAAATCTCAAAATACAATCTATGCAGGGCGTAGCTAGGAATTAGCCATCACTAGGGGGCCCTGGGGCGCTTGACTTGAAATCCAACGACGAAAAATGGGCTGGATTGGGTGCACAATAAGAGGAACACAATTGTTAGACAAACTCTAGACCCACAGTGGAAGAGAAGGGCTGGGAGACACTAAAGCAAACATGGAGGAGATCAGTAGAACAAGAAGCTAAGATGGAAGACATGAAGCCAATAAGCTGGATTGCCCAGACTTCGTCTAAGATGGAAGACATGGACCCAATAAGCTGGATTGCCCAGACTCCGTCTAAGATGGAAGACATGGACCCAATAAGCTGGATTGCCCAGACTCCGTCTAAAATGGAAGACATGGACCCAATAAGCTGGATTGCCCAGACTCCGTCTAAGATGGAAGACATGGACCCAATAAGCTGGGTTGCCCAGAGTCCAATGGCTATGCTCAACTGGGAGTCAAACAAAGTCCCAACTATAATACAAGAGATTGGATAAATTAAATAGAAAATACATTCATGACATAGACAATACTTTTTTTTTTCAACATGAATTACCTTTTCAAGTAATTAAGTGATTGACTTGGGCATGTTACGTCTGGACCAACCAGCTTGGCATTGTCATATAAGGGATAGCCCGCCAAGAGGATTTTCAATAACTTTAAATCTTTCAGTAGAACGCTGGCAGTGATGTTAAAGCGTTTAGGATACGCATTTGTCTCTGAGGATGCGTAAGATCATGTTAAGTATGAATTCTAAAGATGACCAAAAAAATTAACACAAGGGCTATTAAATCAAGCATCTGTTTTCTTTTTCTTATCCGAGCTATTTCTCATCGTGGACATTCTATTTTTATAAAAGAACTTAGTTTTGTACTCCCAGGATAATATTGGCGAATTTTCATCAAAGCTTAGATCTATGAGGCGTGGTGGCCGAGTGGTAAAGCACTTGGCTTCCGAACCGGGGTTCCCGGGTTCCAATCGTAATGAAGACTGCGAGTATAAATTTCAAGATCTTCGGGCGTCCACACATCTATAATGGGTACCAGACATTAGTAGTAAAAAGTAAAGTCGATAAGTAGTAAAAAGTAAAGTCGGTTGCTCATTTTGCTGGCCACATGACACCCTCGTCAACCGTAAGCCAAAGAAACAGATTACCTTTACATCATCTGCCATATAGACCACAAGGTCTGAAAGGGGAACTTTACTTTCTTTTTAGATCTATAAAATAATTTTCCGAAATTGATGACAGCAGAGTAAAACACTATAATCCTTATTTCACTACTTAATAACTAGGAAAACAAGGTTACAAAGACAGTTTGTGTGGAAACACAAACTCAAAATCGGCCCCCGAAATGGTCCACCCAGGCAGGCTTCAATATTTTCAGAAAGAACATCCAAATGAAATTATATCAAAGACAAATGAGAGATAAGAATGGAGAAAGAAGGTTGACAGATCTTGTGTAGTGCCCCAACGGTCCAGCAGATCAAAGGATAGGTGCAAGTGAATGCAAAGTTAGATCTGAACCTGGCCTAACTAGTTCCCCTTTCAGACCTTGTGGTCTATAGGGCAGAGATCTGTTTTTTTGGCCTACGGTTAACGAGGGTGTCATGTAGCCAGCACAACTACTTACCGCCTTTACTTTTCCCCAACCAATGTCAGGTGCCCATTAGAGCTGGGTGGACTCAGAGGCGCCCAAAGATTCCATAGTTGAAAATCCCAGTCTGCACCAGGATTCGAACCCGGGAACCCCGGTTCGGAAGCCAAGCGCGTTACCGCTCAGCTACCGCGCCTATCCTGGCCTAACCGAAGTCTAATAATTGATGTAATTGTTTTGAAGAGGCTCATTTCTCTGCCGATAGGACGTAGCTAAAGGTTTACGAAAATGAAGTTTACAAGATTAGTATTCGTTTTAATTTAGGTCTAACTTATAATGCGTACTAATTAGCTTTTTCTCTTTCAAAAACAGCTTGCATAACTGATTTTAAAAATTAGATTTTTCGCTTTCAGAAAAAAAAAAGTTGCCGTTGCATCAGAACTTTGAATGGTCTAAAATATTGTGATGTCGGATTTTCAATATCTCTTCTAGTTTACGAGCTCTAAACGGGACGGGCGGACAGACGGACAGACAATTCGCACAAAACTAATAGCGTCTTTTCACCTTTCGGGGGCCGCTAAAAATGTGACGGGATATTTTTGGCCGTGTAATTGCATTGCAAATATAGTACCAATAGTGCCAATATTACTTTACACTTACCGCTTCCAATCTGAAAATAGCGAATGCTAAAATTACTGGCAGAAGCCTGATCTAGGAACTTTTTGGCCTCTATGGTATTCCAAAGTCCGCTTTTCCTTTTAAAGTTCATAAAGTCCACCATAACATCCCAGCCGACGGCCTTGAAAAACGTGTACACTGGTTCAAACTGATTATCTGGCAATAAAGGAACATTGAAAATTAATTGTCCCCCCTGTGACCGAGTGAAAATAAAACTTAACTAGTCGACCGGCAGCGTAGCATATGCGGCTATTTTGCAGGGCTGGCCTTAGGCCACTGTAACCTATGCGACCACAGCGAGCACCGCACTTTCATAGGACCCGCACTTTCATAGGACCCGTGCTAATTGAAGGTGTATAAATTATTAAATTAAACATTTTATAACCTAAAAAAGATTTCCCGCGCCCTCCTGTCGATTTACAAGGAGCTCCTGGAAACCTCCCGAAATTGCAAAATATACGAAAAAGTCCTTAAAATATACGGAAATATATAGACAAAAATTGTCATTTTGGGGTGTCATTCAATATGAAAAACGCCAATCGTACGCGCGTAAATGCATCAGCCGTAATTGTGTAATCTGGTCAAAGAAGCTTCTCGCGCCTAAAACAAATGAAGAATTACTTGAGGTCAATAATTCTCAAAGATAGATTGAAACATTTGGTAAATATTGCTATTCAGCGTGATCTATGTAGGAAACAGAATTATTATGATATACTGTATGACTTTGCTACACGCAAGGCTCGTAAAGTAATCATGTACGTAGAAAAGAATGAATAAAATGCATAGACGAATTTATTTTCTAATACAAACTCTTAAATTTCACTTTCACTTTCCTACCCTAACTTGGCCCCGCGAAATCCGTTTCGCATAGAATCCCACAATAATTAAGTCCAGCTCTGCTATTTAGTGATTGTAAAATGTTTGTTTGTAAAATGTTTTACATGTTTCGGATGTTCTTTCAGACTTGAAGGACGAATAGGGTTGGGAGCGTGCAGTATTTGATAAATCCAAACGACAGTCCAGCGCGCAAACCGCATGACCAGGCAGCCATCCATAGTGACAGGTGAATACTTGTTCTCCCCCCCCCCCCCTCTTGTTTTTTTTCGTGGGGTGACTATCCGCAGAAATAAAAGAGTGATCTTTCCTTTACTTCTTCTTACTTCTTCTCGTCCAAACTCTTGAGCCATGAAGAGAATTATAGATAGATAGATAAATGACACTTGCATGTAATATTCCAGTTTAAAAAATTGGGATATTATGCACATTCTTAACAAAGAGAAATCTTACAAGCAAGGTTCCAGTTTTCCAAAGACCTGAACTTGTTCCTTTTTTTCCCATCGTGTTTAAAAATCTTTGCTTTCGAATGAGGTTTAGCCGTCTCCACTGGGGAAAAATAAAGTCTCACTGTTGAAGGCGACAAAGCAGCGGCCATGCGGTGCAATTGTTCAGATCTACAAAAAATTGAAAATGTATTTGTATTTGTGAAATCAAATACAAATATATATACAACAGGCCTACTATATCACAATTTTCTTTTACATTTTGACCCTAGATCTTCCGTAATTCTATAAGGGGTGGTTATTTAGCATATAAATGTGTTATAATTATATAGTAGAAATACATTTTTATGAACATTTTTGTTTGTTTTAAAAGTTGTATAGTGTGCATTTTTTTATTTTTTCCCCTGTGTGTGTGGGAGGTCCTGCATCAACAAAACTTTAAATCAATAATAAACAAAAAGAAATCAAAATGATTTACTGAGTTCGAAACTTGTTCCACTTCAAGGCTTCAAACGTAAAAGTATGAGCGATAAATGTCTTTGGTATGGTGAAATTGCTCTCATAAGTGCGCACTTTGATTTGATAGTCAGACGTTAACGTATTCATAGGAGGCATTGCAGTTAGAGCTAAGACCAGCCAAAGCCATGCTCGCATAAAGCAGCGATCAAACACGAGCATCTTTCTGTCAGCCGTTTACTGCAACATTAGAACAGAAATCAATCAGCGATTCATTACTATATGAAATAGAGCCTTATACTCTTACATTACTCATATTGAAAGGTCAACATTATGAATTGGGTTTGCTTTTGTTATCGAGAATGTCGCAAAATAAAACATTTAGGACTAATTCTATAAATATATAAGCCCAAACCATAGCTCACTCATTGGCTGACTCACTGACTCATGGGTGGACGAACCAAATACGAAACTTTAACTTGTATTAACTTGTTATTACTGATCGTGAACCTAGAACAACGAAACTCTTTTAAGATCGCAGCTTTAGCGATTTATTTTCCCGAAATGATAATTTTTCCCGTAGTTTCATCCCTATACGTATTCCTAAAACCGACATAGGCCTACTAATATTTTATAGAAGATAATTTTGTCAAGCAGTCATTGCCTTAGGTGTGTAATTTTCTTTCAATTCAACTTTTAATGTTTAATTATACAAACGACATTCCTGTTTTGTTTTAAATCGTATCCTAACCAAACATTATAGACGTTCCTTTAAAATAGAAGATAAAGAAGACAATTACGTCATGTTGTCCTCATGTATTTACTGTCAAAATAAAACAAATACAATTTCATTAATAAAACTAAATGGATATTTCTTTTTTTTTTCCTGAACACGGAATTTCTGTACGAAGGCGTGTAGCTAATGTAAGGTCTGTAGCTAATGTGAGGTCTGTAGCTAATGTAAGGTCTGTAGCTAATGTAAGGTCTGTAGCTAATGTAAGGTCTGTAGCTAATGATAAAATGTAGTGGGCCTAAAATGTTATAACTACTAGATGATAGATCTAGATCTACATGTATTATAAATTTAAAATTAAAAAAAAAAAATCGGTAGAGAGGTTATGAATGTGTATATATGTGCATAATCCATTTTTTACTTGTATATGCCAGTTGGATTGTCTGTACGAATGACTGAAAGTGTGTTAGTTTTCATGTCAGAGGCCAATCTGTGATATATTCTATAAAGTGAAATAAAGTTTTGCTTTCGTCTTGGGCCGGTAGAGCAACCGAAAGGGCCGCATGAATGGCAGTAAATTGTTTTAAGATTTTAAAATATTCTCTTTAAAAGCAACACCTTGAGCGTCGTGATTTAAAAAGAAACAACATCTTATACACTTTAAAGTCTAAAACTAATTTAAAGCATTGTCGTAAATACCCTACAGTAGTACATCCGTTTATAGTGCTTCTCGTAGACGTCAATTTTTTATACATACTTGATAAAAATTCGTCTTTCAACTAATGAAACCAATGTCTGTCAACCAGTCTATATGTTTCAATGTTTGTTTCGCTAACATTAAATTTAGCCAGGTTGAGCCTAGTGTACATCTAAGACTAAGATTAGTCTAAGAGTTAAGAGTCTATATGTAGATTACAATTCTTATTCTACTTTTACTTTTAATTCTTTGACAAAAACTAGATACCTACTTATTTTAGCTTAAGGTATCAGAGTTTGGCCTAGTTAAAAGTGCAACTATTTACCTTTTATTTATATAGCTATGAAATATTTTAACTTTTGGTATTATTTACGGTTTTAATGACTGTCGTAGTGAACGTATATAATTTTTTGAAAATATTGATGCTTCGTGCGCACAAAAACATGTAGTTAGAGACGCGTAGATTTATTTTTGTATTGTTATGTATGGCTCATTAGCATAAATCTCACTAAGAATGGCACAGGAATAGGAAACATGCGCTGTACAAAAGTAATATTATAATAATAGTTTCTGTGATGTAAACAGAGCATGGATGAATTCTGAAGCGAATAATTACATGCTCATTCTTGTTCTACAAGAGACTTCTTTGTATGTGAAGTAATCACCGTGTTGAGGCGCGTTGGCTGAGTGGTAAAGCGCTTGGTTTCCGAACCGAGGGTCCCCTGTTCGAATCCTGGGATTTTTAGTTTCGGGATCTTTCTCCCCCGAGTCCACCCAGCTCTAATGGGTACCTGACGTTAGTTGGGGAAAAATAAAGGCGGTTGGTAGTTTTGCTGGCCACATGACACCCTCGTAAACCGTAGACCACAGAAACAGATGACCTTTACATCATCTGCCATATAGACCACCGTGATAAATGCGCTATGTTTATCACAATTTGTCAGTGTGCATTACATTAGTATCATCTACAACCTCTCTCTCTCTCTCTCTCTCTCTCTCTCTCATAGTGTAAGTTTCTCTTTGTTTATGTTGTTCAAGTTTTAAGGTCATCGTTTCTCAAACCTTGGTGCGCTCCTTACCCTCCTAATGGTGATGACAAAGGAGGACAAAAAAATTGCAGTTATAATCCATTGTATCTGTTAATTAAGTAAAATCAATAGTATTACCAATGTTTAAACAAGTTTACAAAAGGAGTTGGTGTTTTAAACAAAATCTAAGGTGGACCCTAATGTCCACTCATGGGTCAGCGTTTATCAGACAGACTGTAACCAAAAAAAAAAACAAAAAAAAACTCGTTTTAAAGCAAATAATACACAGCGAGTCCTCCTCCAATAGTGATAACACCAAGACTTGACACAAAGGCATTTTTGTTTTGGATCTAAATTATTTCCTAATAAAAATGAAGTTATTTTTTGTCTACTTTAGAGATATAGAATACAAAGAATATCCCTGAATGAGGGCCGTCTGGTTGTGTGGAATGCGCTCCGCGCTGTCCTCTTAAGCGTCTCCTGTTCGAACCCTACCCGACCCCATTCCTTACCATCCTGCAGATGTTTGGACTACGATGTAATAGTCTGAAGTTATTAATTGTCATGTTTCAATTGATACGAAAATATCGCGACGAAATTGTCAACAAATGATTGAAGATTGAGATCCAGAGCTTTGACCAGATCAACTCTAAATCTTCATATAAAACTCTATAGCCTTGATAAATAAATCTGCACCCCTAAGCTCTCAGCAAATAAGCTATTGCCTTAATAATTCATAGATGTAAATTTTGTTCAAATTATTAATACATTTAAATCTAAATCCCGATCTACATCTAGCCTCTATTTAGTCTAATTTAGATTTTTGTCAAATACGTAATGAGGTTATGTCAAAATTGCGCGCTATAAAGTAACTTTTTTTTATTTAAAAACATTTGAATCAGTATTTCATTTCATCAGTTAGATAATAAATGAAAAATATATTTTATAATGATCCATTGACACTTTTACCATTGTGACCTTATATGCAATATGAGCTATTAATGAAGATGTTACCTTTTTTTAAAAACATACCTGCCCTGGATTTTTTCATTTAAATGTGGTGTATTTTAAAAAAAAATCTGCTTGCATAGATAATTTAACAAATTAAATGGTTCACTTTCGGAAAAGAGAAAAGTAGCCGTTGCCTCAGAACTTTGAATGATCTTAAATATCATAATATCCTATTTTCATTTTTCTTTTCTCGTTTCTGAGATCTAAACAGGACAGCCTGTCGGCAACACAAAACTAATAGCCACACAAAACTAATAGCCACACAAAACTAATAGCCACACAAAACTAATAGCGGCTATTGGGGCTGCTAAATTGAAATTGACAAATCGTGTGATAATGTTGGTCATGATAAAGATGATGGTCTTCGGCCTGTGGGCTTCCAGACGACTCTGGCTTTCACCGACATGCGTCATAAACCTTTCAGCTGGAGGTCCATCTTCTCCCAGGTCCGTCATTTCTGTTGATTTGTGTTTTTTCTACAGGGTAGGGTAGTCAGAGCGGTCAGGGTTAGGGTAGTCAGAGTGGTCAGATTTCTTCAGAGTGGTGCACCGTCGTTCAGATGACGCTTTTTACGCAACAATTAGAAAGCCTACAGTACATCTTTCTGATATGATATTTCAACCAAACCCATTACAAACACATATGCTCGACTGCCTTGAATGTACCTCACAATTAAGTATAAATCCGACCCGCGCTTTGCTAATTCAACTTTGACGCATTTTTTTTACTAGAGAAATAGCGTGGTACTGTTTTAATATTACCAAAGATACACTTACATCAGATATGGGATTTTTAATAGGCTCAATATTGAAACAGACGTTTTACAAATGCCGATTTTCATAACAAAATTGTGTGTAATTTCTCAATATCCCCAGAAACTAAGTGAATAAAGTATAAAACTTTATACATGCACATTAACACATTCTTTATCATTATGTCCATAATAGGCATACACTAGCAAGACTACCTTGCAAATAATCATGACTGTTTGAGGCCCTGTGTGGATAGTCTAAACGCACTATTCGACAGCCGTCCTGGTTCGTATACCTATACCGCATGGGGTTTACCGCATGCTAAAGGGCGACCTTTTAAGGCGAGCTTAATGAAGAATGGCATAAAAGTCTTACCCTCTGAAAGCGCTACAAGGATCAACTCCAGTTATTTGGCCATTACTGACCTAGAGAAAAGAAGATGGCAGCAGATGACCTCTGAAAGAAACTGCTGGAGAGCTCGCACGAAGGTCGAGAGACTCACATTTGAGGCCCAAAAAAAAGGCTTGCTAAAGACCGGCGCAGAAGACCAAAAGAAAACGTAGACCGACCGCAAACTACGGCTATGTCTACATCAGATGTAAAATATGCAAGTCTCAACTAGGTTTCGCGTGGTTTTGTGAAATACTACACTCGTCCGTAATGTTCGCAATTGACTATTTTTACCATTAACTCGCATATGTAAACAACTCTGGAATTCGAAATGTGGACCTGCTAAACACTAAATAAATAAATAACATTTCAATTCTTTCAATATAAATATTTATTTCTTTTTTTGTAACATATGTTTTCTATTGCAAGTTGCATGTATCCGAAAAGTGTAGCATATGAATGGGTAAACCAATTCTTAAGTTTTTGTTTTGTTGGTAAAATGCCAGGTTTGTTTATCTATTAGATTTTACATTTACAAAGACACTTCAAACTATGAACTCACTTCATACAATGGCCTAGCAACCACGGTACGAAGAGGCTCATGGCATACTGTCCAAGAGGGGGGGGGGGCTATTGAAAGTCAGTCGTTCCTTACTTTAAAGACAAGCACTGGGAATTAGGTTCATAACACTGCTCGTAAGATGTTGAACTGAAGAAAAAAAAGTGTAACCACACTATCACTTTTAAAAGGTGGTACATAGGTACACTGAATTGCCTTTCTGATAGTGCACATGTGTGTAATATTACTCCATTATTTTGTCGGTTGAACTTAACCTTATTGCATTTTGTTTAGGAACGGTGAAAACGGATCATCATATACTTGAACCCGGGTAGCCTGCTACGTCCCCTTTTTCATAGTGTTAAAAATCCTAACGGTCAGTAAATTACTACAGAATTTGCCAATAAAATATATTACTGTTCATTTATTAGAGTGACATAATTTAAACTTGTGTTTCTTTAATTATGAAATGACAGTTAAAAAAATGGTTTTTCTCCTGATCCAAATCTCAATATATTTCTCCAATTCAAACAAAACTATAACTCTTAGGCCAGGTCCTCTTACAGCAGGGAGGTAACCGAAGCGGGTCTGCAAACCAGCCAATCGTTTGACTTTCTTTTTGAGTTGGCCAAACTCCAGAATGATGTGTAGCATCTTGGACGTCGAGAGTGACTCGAGCAATGTTGGGTATAGGAATGTTCTTTAACTCCTGGTAGAAGAGAAACAAATATATAACATAACATCAACAAATTTTATAATATTTTAAAACTTTCATTGTAAATTGCAATTGTAAATTAAATATACAGCACTTTGTGATTGCTTCAGATAATAGTTTGTTGTTGTTTTATTTTTTTTTGGGGGGGGGGGGGGGGGGAGTGATCTTTATAATTAGTAGACTAGTGTCGTGAATTTGTGTTTTTATATCGATTGTTACTCCTAGTATTTTTTTATATGTGTACTGACTATCTTCCGTGTCTTACAATGTGTGTAGTTATTTTCGTCATTCAGTAGATATTAACTCTGTTTTTGTTATATTAAAGTACGACACCTTCCCCAAATCTTCTAATTTAAGTATATATTTTTTTCTTTTATTCATCAAATCTCCCCCCCCCCTTTCCTCTCTCTCTCTCTCTCTCTCTCTCTCTCTCTCTCATGTCCACGTCCAAAACTCTCCACACTATTCAATAACTAAGGGTTTCGAAGATGACCGTGAATCAAGAAAAGATGGAATGGGAAAGGAATAAAACAACATTTTATGGAAGACTTATTATTCAATATCAGCGCTTAACAATATACTGTCGTCATAAAACTTCCAAATGGTTACTAATAACAAAGGAGGAAAAATAAATTGAAGATGCAAAAGTGGTAGCTAAAACAAAATAAAACTATAAATAGAAGGCTGTGCTTGAGAAAAAAAATGACCTCATTATGAACTTCGAATAATGTCGAGGTGGATGGCAGTCGACATCTGAGAATTTGTTGACTCCTTTGCTGCAAGTCATTCCCTCGTCTGAGGACTCCCTCATAGTCTAGTCCCCAGCTAAAATAGTGAAGTAACAATAAAAATAAAAACAAGCATAAAATCAAATATAAAACAATCATTAGCTAACAATATTAAGCCTAATAGTAACAACATAAACGAGCAATTTAACATACATCCTGTTTATTGAAATACTAATACTATTAGTAATAGTGATGCTCACACAATAGAAAAAAATAATCAATCTGATCACTTCAAAAAATACAAAATTAGGCCTTAACGGCACATCAAGATTACATCTTTTGACTCCTTCAATAGGCAAATACTATATAAACTTTCCAGGAGATAAAATATATCGAGTTTTTTTTTTTTTTGTTTGTTTTGAGGCAGATAAAAAAAAAACTGACCCATGTATTTAGCGTAAAAAGGCCTTGCGCTTTAACTTTGAGGTCTCCCGTATGTTAATAATATATTCTCGCAAAATGGGAATGCTGAAAGACTCTAAGTGCTCCTTAAAATCATGAAGATTAAACTCCGTAGGCCTCGGCATTTTTTGTTTTGTTTTGTTTTGCTACTTAATTAATCAATCTTGTCCCATGTTTCTTGTTTTCGGTATTGCTCAAAAGTTATCATATTAGATTTGTTTCGCTCTTTTACTTGAATAACAAAAATAATTTTAATACAATCATTCTATTTAAGTTGGTTTTTTTTGCACTCACAATGTGGATAAAGATCTGTTCAAAGACGAAAGAATAGAACAAAGACCTAAATATAGGTCTATGGTACAGAAGTTATGTTGGAGAATAGCTTGTTTGTTGTTTTTTTTTTGTTTGAACGTAGTTTTGTGCAGAAATAGAAATAATCCATTCAGATGCATGTTTTGTGGTATGCGAATTCCATTTGTTTGTCAAAAGAGCTGAGCAGAAGGCTCTTCGAGCTCTACGCATGTAAGCCTGCTTTAACAACCGTTCTGTCTGGAAAAGATCCAAGTCGTACCCGGGATGGGAATTCCAAGAATAGTTAAAGACAGTGTGCAATAAATAGTTTTAAAACCAGTACAGATAAAGGTATTATTAGAGACGTGTCTTTGAAGTTCTCGTGCAGGAGGCAGGAGATGTCAGAAGACAGGAATTTGGAACCTTCGTTATTACATTCTGAAGCGCATATCTTGAAGTGCATACCCCACAGTCATTCGGAATCCCATGTGTTGTAACGCTAAACACGAACTCTAAGCTACAACATTGGTTTATAGATAAATACGGATAAATACTTGGGGGGGGGGGGCTGATTGATTGGGTATTTGGGCTTTCGTCGAAAGAGTCGCTTGACATTACAGTAAGGCCAATAGTACACTAAAAGTTTTTTTTAAATTATATTCTTCGTAGAGTCATGGGGGCGTAGTGGCGGAGTGGTTAAGCGCTCAGCTTCCGAATCTGGGGTCCTGGGTTCGAATCTCGGTGAAGACAGGGATTTTGAATTAATCCACCCAACTCTAATGGGTACCTGACTTTAGTTGGGGAAAGTAAAGGGGGTTGGTCGTTGTGCATGACACCCTGCTTGTTAACCGCTGGCCATAGAAACAGATGACCTAACATCATCTGCCCCATAGATCGCAAGGTCTAAAAGGGAAACTTTACGTAGAGTCATGCAGAATTAGCGCTAGTGCGAGCCTAGAGGGATCATAATAAATCAAGTTTGCACCTGTACGCAATAAGATTAGTCTACGATTAGCCTTCAATAAGTTACGGAAACCCATGCATTAATGAGTTCAGGTTTCGATGCTTTATCAAACCCTACGGATACATTGTAAAAGGGCAGGTAAGAAAGGATGCCCATCATTAAACTATGGGATCCGATTAGTGCGCCGGATCGTATGGTAATGCCAGGGCATTGGATTAATATCACACAATCATACATCTCCAATAATAATCACCTGTGAAACCAGCACGGAGTTGGCTCCGAGTAGGCAATCCCTGGACAGTCCCTGCTTCTATTTCTCTGCATGACCAATAGAGTCTAAGTTGGCAATTCGAGCAATACTTAGAACAGGGAGATACCAGAAAACTGAATAAAAAACAAAGTTTAAATATAGTTTATGGATTTGTGTGATTAGAAAAAAAAATGTGTTTGGGTAATGGCAGTTAACGAAATTACACTCTGATCCCATCAACAATCAAGGGCATATCATAGTCTAAGCTATATAATATTTGCGAATTAATTCTAGGCCTTAAATCTCAAGTCTAATAAAAAAGATGAGTGCAGTAGGCCTAAATACGCAGACCCAGTTGAGGGATGGGGTGGGGGGAATGCATTCTCTTTTTGCCTTCCACTGAAGGACACCTCGACAAAATACTCAGTTAAAATAGGTTACGTGAAACACTGCAAGGCATCAAACCTTGGCCAAGGACAGACTTTAAGACGACCTAAGGTACATATCAGAGTTTTTATCAACTTGGCAGGCTCATGCTGACCAAGGGCGCCAAGGCTGTATTATAGAGCCCTGCAGTCTGTCCCTCAGCCGTCTGGTAGGTCTAAAATAATCTAGATTATTCTAGATCAACAGATTTAAATAATTTTAATAATGGATAATTATGGCTCAAGCACGGTAATATGATAGTGCTAGTTTAAGAATGTAGCTGCATTTAAAAGTCTGTACTTACAAACTTTGTTGAAATTACTTAAATTGGATCTAAATGGTCTAATTTACGATCATAAATATAAGCCAGATTGAACAAAATAGTTGAAAGGATAAGCAGATTAGATTTAAAAATAATATAGGCCGTGGGCCTGTATAAATAGTCTATGATATAAATCAAATATTCATTAAAGTTTCGCACCGTGCAATATTATTCCAACCATATACATAGATATATACTACAATATCGTTAGAGCGTAAACCTATATATGTGTGTTGGAGTTTAGATTAGGCTATCAAGTCATATCTACACTATTAATTGATCTATTTACTTATTATAGTTTGTGAATTTGCAGATGAAATTTAATTTATACTTTCTGCTGAACATGTCAAAATTAACACAGTATCGACCTGTTTCGCCCATTCTAAATTTAATTCTATTTTACTAGGTGGAGAATTTGATTTGGGAAAGGGATGGGGTATTTGGGGTGCGAGAGGGACAAAAATCACTTAGGCTACAGCTAACCGCACTGGGTGACACCGACCATGGTGATTCCACTGTTTAAAACAAAACAACACCAAGAAAAGAACATTTAATAACTATTTGTTCCATTACCCGGTCTATATTTTTTACAAAGCTTATATCAATTCACTCTGTTTTTCTGGTAAAAAGTTATTTCTCTGACATCCAATCTCGGATCAACCTGAAATTTTGTTTAATTAATTCTTTTACCTTACAACACAAGAATCAATAAAACTTTTTTTTAAAAAGTAGTTAATTAACTTATATTGGTAATAAATTATTTTGTTTGGTATCTCGAATAAGGGAAAGAAATCGTACTTGACTGATGTGGTGACATCAGATGAATTAGTCCCCTATTTAGGTCGAGAGCTTAAAGTTTAAAGCTAACAATAGATAACTATAAAACATTCCATTTTCTTTCAAACAGTCCGCCACGCATTTAACGTTGTCATATAAATATTAACATTGAAAAGTAAAAACAAAAATATAAATCATATAGATGCAATGTCAGCAAACGAAGGCTACATTTTATAGCCTACATTGTTGCTTTGTGACTGAATCTAAAGCTTTAAATTCACAATGCACATCATATATATCTATTTACATCCCAATTATGATTTTCCATTATGCTTATGACTGAAGTTATGAACGAAAAGAAAAAAAAAGGATCGCAGCAATTTAAAGTTTAGTATGAAATCTAGAGCAGAGGTTCTCAAACGTTTTTTTAAACCAGGGACACCCTTATTTGTCAAAACTTGCACACGGACCCATAATTGAAAAAAAAAAATTTACAGCCTAAATATAGGCCTATATTATATAAGTAAGCGATATAAAAAAAGACATACTTATTTAGTTGAAGGAGTTTTTATTGAGGTTATAACTTTGTTTAAAATAAAATAAAATATGAATGACTTGGAGAAGATTGGTGGGATTATGAGTATGCCCAGCTCAACGAGCACAAATTTCGAGTCTGTTTCTTTTATTTGCGGTACGGTAGGAGCCTACGGTTTATTACGGCAAAGAAACCAGTAAGCCTACTTATGATAAAAAGACGGGAAAGCAGTCAACAACTTCTTTACAAATGACCCTTCATGTAGGATATAAATTTGGGATATGTTTTTGTAACAAGAATTTCTGGTATCCTTGTTCAGACTTTGGTTCAAGATCCTCGTTTGTGAATATTTCAATAAGCTGCTCCTGCATTAGTACGGATTCGTCTGTGATTTGAGTAGGCTGTGTCCAGGTGCAAAAGGGTTCAATACCCAGTCGGATTGTCTTCAAATATTTAGTTTCGAGTCGTCATAATATAGTTCAAAATAGACATTTAACAGTAGTGAGCGGCGAGTTGGTTGTTTTTTGAAATTATCCGATCGGATAACCTGGCTTAAAGCGATAAATGTTATTTTTATTGTATACAATTTTCATCTTTCTGCTGACCCCCTTCGGTCGTCTCGCGGACCCCTGGGGGTCCGTTGTCAACAGTTGGAGGATTACTGATTTAGAGTAGGCCTATATGTACCGAACATCAGATAAGTAGGCCTCATATATATATATATATATATATATATATATATATATATATATATATATATATATATATATATATATAGGCTATACACTTATAGAGTGCTTTTTTTTTTTTTGTAAAAAAAAATATAGGTGCCGGTACTCAGTGATGGATTGCCTAACTTTTAACTTTATTAAATTAATAATAAACGTCGTTAAAATGAAAAACAATTTTTCAGCACGTTGAAAAAGGTGCGGTATATATATGCTTTACCGGTGCATACCATCACAAAAATCACTGTATATAGGTATGTGGTACGCCTTTTTTTTTTTTTTTTAAGGGGAAACCACTCTAACATAAAATTTAGAATAATATTACTTTATTTCGTCTTTTGTAAACAACTTAACCTGGATATTCTAGATCTATTCTCAATTCTGTTGACATTGCTTACTCTACTGTGGATGGGCTCTAAAATTCTAGTCTGGATCTAGATCCTGACTAAAATGATTAGATTCGTAAACTAATACCGTCATATGATATACACTTTTCCTTGTTCTACTCTGGTATGGCAACATACATTCATATCATAAATCATAATCATACTAGATTTAACTAGATATTACTATTAGAATTTAGGTTTAATTAAATTAAGGTTACAATTTTTAATTGAATTTACAACAGTAACTACAGTTATCTACATACTTTACATGATAGATCTAGATTCTAGACTATAGTAATAGTGTAGTCAGTATAGTATCCACACAGTTTGGTGTTTTCTAGTTTGTCGTACCAGTGTATTTATAATTTATAGGACATTTCTCAGGCATCTGTTGATGAAAGTCTGTACTTTTTTTGTTGTTGCTTCAGTTGTTCTCCATGTTTCAGAACCATATAGTAGGACAGCCTTGATATTAGAGTTAAAGATTCTTAGTTTAGTCTTTTTGAGATGTGAGGAGATTTCCAGGTTGGTTTTAGCTGTGTAAATTTCTGACGTGCTAGATTTATATGGCATTTAATGTCTTCATCTGTTCCACCTGAAATACTAACTACACTCCCAAGGTATATAAAATTTTCTACTTGGTCTATTGTCTGAGAATCCAGTTCCATGTCTCCGATTTGTTTACTTTAAGTACTTTTGTTTTTTGGTGGTTTATTTTGAGGCCTACACTTTTTCCTACTTCGCTTAAAGCTGTGTCCTATTCTTGCATATCCTGTAGTCTGTTTAATAATAGCGAATTCCAGATCTTCCAGCTTTTGTGTGAGAGTCCATTGGATTCCTTTCCCTGTGTTAGAGTATGCTTCTTTTGTTACCCAATCCAATACTAGAAGGAACATGAGTGGCGAAAGAAGACATCCCTGTTTGACTCCTGTTGTGACAGGAAATTTCTCTGACAGCTTGCCACAGTGGGTTATTTGGCAGGTGAAACCATCATAAAGGTTCTTGATTATGGTTATTATTTTATTTGGGATCCCGTAATGTCTTATTACAGTCCAGATAGATTCTCTGTCAACATTATCAAAAGTTTTTTCAAAGTCGACAAATGTTGCATAGAGAGGAGATTGCCATTCGACACATTGTTCTACAATTATTCTGAGTGATGCTATTTGGTCAGCACAAGATCTCCCTTTTCTGAATCCGGCCTGTTCTTCCCTTAGGTGTTCATCGCATGCTCCCTTTATTCTGTTTATTAGGATTCTGCTGAAAATCTTGCTTGGTACTGACAACAAAGTGATGTCTCGCCGTTTCTCACATTGTGATAGATCTCCACTCTTTGGTATTTTTATTAGCAAGCCCTTTTTCCACTCACCCCGAGGTGTTTCTGTTAACCAAATTTTGTTGAATAGTTTGTGCATTTTGTCAACTATTTCACTTCCTCCTTCTTTTAGGACTTCAGGTGGTATGTTGTCACTTCCGGCAGCTTTACCTGTCTTCATTTGTTTGAGTGCATTCCTTATTTCTTCTTTTGTTATTTCTTCCATGTATATGTCTAGTGTTGGTCCTGCATTTAGATCTGGTGGATTTTGTGGTTTGGGACTATTAAGCACTTCTTGAAAATATTCTTTCCATCTTTCAAGTTGTTCATTTATTGAAGAAAGTAGTTTTCCATATTTGTCTCGGACTGGAACAATGCAATTAGCCTTTTTGGTACTGAGAAGTTTGGTGATTTGTACAGTTGTTTTATATAGATCTCCTTTACCTGCTGCTTCTTCTGCCTGTTCTGCCAGATTATTGTAAAATGATTGTTTGTCCTGTCTGAGCATTTTTAGATATTATATTATACTATAATTAAATACATTTTATAATAATAATATAGTACCTAGATCTGTATCTATTTCATAGCTTTTTCATAGCAGAAATTAGTAGAATTTTACTAGATGATAGATCTAGACTCTAACTAGATCTATATTTATATATCTATAATCTATATATATAGTCAATATAGATCTAGATTCTGACATCTCGACTGTGTGTATGTTTATAAGTATAGAGTATAATACATAGTATCATCTACTACTCTAGTCTAGACTAGATCTATTAGATCAAGTCTAGATCTAATTTAGGACAGACTTAGAATAATTATAATAAGAATCTAGATCTCTAGGACTAGAATCATCAGATGACAATTCTTTTTGGTAATTTCGATTGACGAATCTAGACGATCTTCTATTTGGTAGAACATGTACATGGATACAATTCAGCTAAATTTGAAACCATGAGTAAATATCAGATCTACATTCTTCCACAAGCTTAATGACTTATCTTTCATCTAGTCTAGAATACATGCAGGAACTATGTAATCAGTTTACTACACTTAAAGAGACAAATTAAAATGCAGTTTTTTGGATTTTGGGTGATTTCAACCTACCTGATATAAATTGGAAAACACTAACCATAGATAAACACCAAAACCTTAAGGACATAAATGAGCTTTTCATAGAAACTTTACACAACCTAAGTTTAGATCAAATCATCAAAAAGCCAACTAGATTAAACAACACATTAGATCTCTTCTTAACCAACAGACCTGGATTAGTAGTTGATTATGATATTATCCCTGGTCTATCAGACCATGAAATCATAAAAATACACAGTCAGATAAAAGCAGTAGCCAATACAAAACCCAAAAGAAAAATCTTATCTGGAATAAATGTAACCTAACACAACTACATGCATTAAACTTTCAACAAACATTCTTATTAGAAAAAGACATTAACCAACCAGTCGATGACCTCTGGAATTTCATTAAAAACCATCTTAAAAGCATTATAGAAAATCATATACCAACTAAATACACATCAAACAAAAAAATAAATGCTGGTTTAATAATAGACTAAAGAAGCTTTGTAAACAGAAGGAAAACCTATATAGAAAATTTAAAGAAACTAAGGCAGAAAGAGTTTACAAAAAGTGTATAAAAATTAAATACCTAACCCAAAAAGTAAGCTGACAGCTGCAGAGTGAATACATTTATAAACAATGTAATATCTAAAGATAACAACAAAAACCTATGGTCATACATTAAGTCTAAGGCATAGCGCCATTAAAAGATGAACATAACATAATACATAATGATAATGACCTGCGACCTATACTCTGAATATATTATTACTTTTTTTTTTCAACTAATCAATAAATAAACTTAAAAATTAGAATTTGTTTTTCTTGACAGGCATATATGGATAACACTATAGATGCATTTGATTTGATTGGATTTAAAGAGAGCTTAGGCTCAGATGAACAGTTTTGGAAAAGTTGCAATGATGAAGAAGATGAAGATAAATGTGAAGAATTCACTGAAGCTGAATTAGCCAGTAAGTAGGACTCTCAGGAAATAATTGTATAATAGAATAAATTGTATTGCTTTGAACTATAAAGAAAGTAATGTTTACTTTTGAGACCTAGAGTTACTGGTTAATCATGGTATAGAAAATAAATACAAAGATGTCATGTGGCTAGCACAATGATCAAAAGCATTTATTTATAGTGTTAGTTCTAGGTGCATCATCTTAAGTTTTTCAATTTGAAATTTAAAACTCCTGACTATGATAGAGAATTCTAACTTACATCTATTAGTGTCACACACTATAGACTCATCATCATAAGGACAGGAATTGTTTGAATTTTAAAGTATTTCCACCCTAAACAGTACATGTTTAAGCAAATTGTACTTTTTCATTACCTAGACAATCCAGATAAAAGAATCCTGTGGGCTGCTGAAAATAACAGATTAGATGTAGTTCAGGAGATTTTGGCTTCAGAGCCACACTTGGTTAAAACCTGCGACTCTGACTTGTATACTCCTCTTCATAGAGCTTCATACAACAACCATAGAGATATGGCTGAGGTGACAATTAATTACATTGAGTTTAAATATTTTTTTACTAATTGATTCTTGATATACTGTATCTGTATTATTTAGGTCATATAATCTACTAGTTATAGGAGTCTTTTACATAGATCTAATTCAAATTCAGTAACTCCTATTACAATAGAATGCAGTGTTTGCCATATTCTACTAAAGCAGTATGATGCAATAGGAAATAACCCTCCCCTATTTTTTTTTTTTTAAATAAATGCTTAAAAAAAAACAACAGATATCCCTTTTTCTCCTTCCCACCCAGTCCAAATAAATGACAGGATCATAGTGAATTGAGAAAGCTATAATTGCACAGATTCATTGATGTAGGTTTAGATCTATTACAAATTTAATTATACGACTGATCCAAACTAATTGATACAATTACACTTTGAATAAGCTTTTTTTTTTTTTTTAAAAAAGAAAAAGTGTTTTTAAAATTCTTCTTCCTCGTTCTCATTATTATGTTTGAGCGTTAAGATGACTAGACCAAATACATGAGATGAACTGCACTGTGGTTTCCCAATCAAGGAGCTCTCCATAAAGTTCTCTTTCTCATCATTTATTTAAAAATGTTTTTGTTTTTTTCCCGGAAAATGTCCTCACAAGTACTGTAGGCCCTAATTCTATGTTGAAAATATTAATTTGTGAAAACAAATAATACAGTAGTATTAATGTCTTGCTTTTAGATATTTACACTAATGAATATTTCAGAAATGCTCATCCTAAACTTGGTAAAAAAAATATTCACAGCTTCTTTTATCTCATGGTGCTGATGTAACATCTAAAACTGCTGATGGCTGGCAACCATTGCATAGTGCTGCTCGTTGGAACTCTGTTGAAACTGCCCAGTTGTTGATAGATGCTGGTGCTGATGTTAATGCTCAGACCAATGGAAGTTTGACACCATTGCACATGGCTGCATCAGAAGCAGAAAATAGGCAAATGCTGGAGCTTCTGCTTAACTGCCCTTTCATAGACACAAGTATCAAGTCTAAGGCTGGAGAAACTGCCAGAGAGCTTTGTTATAGGTGCAGCCCAAACTATAAACTCTTTGATCTGACAGATGAATGCATTAACATGTTTCCTACTTCATCATAGATTGATTCAGAAAACATTTTTGTATAATACATAAACTATATGTATACAAGATAAAATGTATAAATATTACATAAGTAATGAAACAAAGTATTAAGAATACTAAGTTTATTTACCATAGCACTTGTGAATATGTTTTTAAAACTCAATGTAAAATAATTTATCTAAATTCTAAAACAACTATCCATATATACCGGTACTACATATTTGCGTAAATATATGTATATTACTTTAGATTTAATTCTATGTTCATTCCAACAGTAGCCTATTATAATTGAATAAGTAATGTGCTTTGCAGGAATGTATATGTTAAGATAAAAAAATTATGTCAATAAATGTTACTGGCAATCAGTATGCATATAATATACAAATTGTTTTAGTACTCTTATTTTAGTAGTTCTAGGAGTGTTATAAAATTTAAAACTTTTTTAAGACCGGGCTATAATCGACAATCAAAAAACAATTATATAAATTGCTAATAATTCAAATATATATATTTGAGTGCACGACTTGCAAAACAAGGATTGTCTCAGGTAAACAATGCACTTTTAGTTTAAAAGCAGTAATCACAATACACACAAAAAGTTGTGTTCAAGAAATTTTAGTGCTTTCTGTATAGTATTCTCCGATACAAGATTCGGCATTATCATGTTAACCAATCTGTGCACATAAAACCAGAAAGCACAACACAAAAAAAAATGTTTAGGTTAAATAATAAATGTATTTTTATTACAACTACCATCATAACAGGTAATTACATTGTGCTAACGGATAAAAATGACATGCACACAATATGGAGAATATAGCATGAGGTGGTGAAAGTGTCTCTTTCAACTTATTCTTATTATCATCAAGTAATCCTTTAAACTTTGCTGCTGGTAGAAAACAGAGCAAGCAATCCTGCTGCAGATCCCACAGAAAAAGAATAATTACTAGTAGAGGTTAAGGAAGTGATTCAACAAACCATTACAATAATCTTTCTAACTTCAATGTTCTTGCTAAATGTTAAAACAATTATCTTTATTTATTCTAGTTTGGAAAAGTAATTTAGATTTAAAAATTGCAGGATATGAAGAAAACATTCGCAGAACTTGAATGATAATTTCTAGTATTAATTAAAATAAATCTAATCTTTTTAAAGTGGATATTTAAGAATAAATAAATTCAATTATCATTATCATCAAGCCTCACTCAATAAGGTATTAAGAGGCTCCTCTTATGGCCTGGATAAAAAACCCGCCTAGCATATAGGTCTAACTTTTGGCTTCCAGAACTGTTAAGACAGTCAGCAAGTTTCTTATTCCTCCCAGCATTCTAATTTGGCCTGAACTGTGCGAAATATGGACAGTGGCCAATCCTGCACTGTGCTATAACAGCTTGGGCTATTTAGGGACATGTCCCAGCTCTCATTGAATACAATTTCCCAATTCTACCATTCTGATTGTTGCCAGAGCATGATGAAAACTCAGTGGTTTTATTGTTTTAGCCTTCCTAATCCAAGGCCAAGGAGTCTGCAACAGTAATCACAGCATTGTTACCATGGTGCTACAGTGTTTGCCTAAACAGTATACAGCCATGAAGCTGATATATTAGGGGGGAACACCATCTCTTTGCTACACCATAGCAAAGAATCAACCACTGATTTTTACCGAGTGAGAGCCAGGGAACTAGATGTGAACTTCATAACCTGCTCTTCCAAGGTCACTGGATGGGAAGACATTGGTGGCTTCCAATTCTACATGAGGCAGAATTTTCTAGAATGTGGTCTACTACCAATAAATTTGTGCTTAAACAGGTTAGTACCCATAACTTTTTGCTATGAAATATCATGCACAAAACAAGTAAATTAATAAAAGTCATCATGTCAAAAGGATACACAACTGGGTTAAAATTTTTCAAAAGAAAAAATGATGCCACGATCAGGAGCACTAGGTAAAGTGCATTATTGTAAAAGATTGAAAATGTTGTGGCTTCATAATCTGCTACTTCATTCTTTTTCCAAAGCACCCTAGGAGAAAAAAAAATAATACAATGAACATCAATAAAAAAATTGTCTTTCTTTTTTCCTGTTAGAATACACAAACACAAAAACACTAAATATTTTAAATACCTTTCATCCTTTTCTTTCTTTGTCATCTTTTTATCATCAGCAAGTTTCTTCATTATTTCTTTAGCAACTGCATCTTCCCTCTTAAGGGCGATTCTAGTCATTTAAAAAAACATTTTGTTAGCCTGGCAGTCATGTTTCAAGAGAAATGGTACCTTATACAACGTAAAGGCTATACACACAATACAACTCACACAAATAATACGTACTTGTGTTTCAAAATAAACTTGACATTACGATAGGCATATGCTACGAGGTAGGTGCTGATGAAGGTTCCAATGATGAAAACAATGGCTGACTGGTACAAGTCCATCTGGTGTATTCTCCAGAAAAGCCCTGAATATTGAAAAAAAAATAAAAAAAAATGGTGAGACTAACTTACAAAGTTTCATAATTACTCACAATTAACCTGAAAATAATCTTTGCTAATGACTCAGAACTAAGAAGTCTGGATGTGCCTACGCTAACCAATAATTTTTTAGTCTCTCTTAGTTTAAATGTGATTTTTTTTAGTCCAAAGTAAACAAATCTATTTCAGAGAAATAATTTATAATTAAATTCATCTCAATAACAGAACCAGTAAAAAAATATTATAAAATAGAAACTTACATTATTAACACCTCTAGGGCTCTTTCCTAAAAGTAAAGTAGCTGTACCAAGTGTTACTTACTTTAGGAAACTTTACATTTTTTTAGATTTTAGGAGTACAACGAACCTTGATCAATAAAAGGTTCAATAAACTCGATTAAAAAGCTCTATCTAACCATAATAGTTTCATTACAATATAATATTGTTATGCTTCTCTCTCTCTCTGTCCTACACAGGCGTTCTGTAAACACTGCTAAACACACAACACATCAAGAACCTGACAACAAGAGCTTCACAATTATCTGGTACTTTAATGAATGGATAAGTACATAACAGCCAATACTAGACAATTGGCAACAAACACATCAACAACTAAAATGTACATCACCGTACAAAACTCTACTGTCTATCTCTTTCTGGACTCGTGCATAACACTTGAGGACTCAACCAGGACCGACTTCATAGCCAGACTAACAGTCCCGGTCTCCTCCGTGTCCTATCTTGAATTGCACTGCTTTACACACACTGACTGTGTCTCTGGTACATGCAGGCTTATGATCAGATGACCATAACAGTGATCATATTTGTGTGCAAAAATCATATCAGTACTGTACCTTTCCCTTCAAAATAACACTAAACTGTACTGCTGGCCTGTGTTACAAATGTCAGCTGAGCCTATTGTGACACCAATAGGGTTATAACAATATATTGAACTTGAAATTTTTATCAAAGTACCTAGATCTATACTTAATGATTAATGTATATATTATAGTAGGGATGTTACAATATCCGGTAACACGCCCCTTTTATTAAGTCAAAAAAATTGTTTCGACTTTTTTCTGACATTTTTTTACATACCTTGAAGGTGCACTTTTTTAACATATTAATTGAATACTTCACTGTAAAAGAGTTATAGTTTTTGATTGACCAATAAAAATGGCTTCCGGGAATGAAATTACGCTTTCCCACGTGGAGTAGAAGGTTACTTTTTATTAGACTTAAATAAAGGTTCGATTTCCCTTGTGTATAGTTTAAAAAGCTCAACATTCCCACGCCTTTAGACTCTCCAGTATTGTAGAGCATTTTTCTGGCTAAATTTCAGTGCTTTACTTTTCACATAATACTGTGCACTTTGGATGCTATTAATTTTTAATATTTAGCAGTTGAATCTAATGCTGGAGGCCATTGTTAACCATTGTAATTTTAGCCATCTTGGTCATGTGACATCAAATAATTTTCTGATAGGTTGAATTATTATAGCAGTTAAAAAAACAAACTTAGAATGAAATGATGTCAAAATGGCTGACATTGATTTATCTCTGCAGTTACGCATTTTGAAATAGATGTAGATTTAGATCTAATGAGTATATAATATGCATCTTAGTGTTCAGATATTTTAATAACAATAAACTTTCCTTTGAAACATGTTTTTGGACTAGTTGATTAATATATAAGAAATGGCAAGCATATTCAAATCTCCTCACATCAGTGCCCATTGGTTGCTATGATAAGGACAAGCACACATAGAAAATTTATTTTCTTTTAACCAGGACATCCCTAATTATAGACTAAGTGATGGTGTAGATAAAAAATCCATGCCATCTACATGATCAAAATTCTGGATGACTAATCTAGATAACAGTCCTACGTAGAAGTTCTAGATCTATAAATCTAAATAACAATAATATCTATGACAAGAATCTAGATCTATGTGTGTAAATAAAGACAAAATTTGCTTATATTTAGACGAGTATAATAGTAGCTAGATTAGTTCATTCTGACTATACATATCTAGATAATAATAATAACTCATAGTCATAACTAGTCTAGTCAAGTCAGTCTTATTAATCACAAATTAGTCTAGTGATTTACACTGATTCTTATGATTCTACTCAAGACTAGTCTCTTATCTAGATTATATTTCTTTCAAGTCTAGATTCTAGCTCAGCTAGCCTAGATTTTAAGTGAAATGATCATTCATCGTCGTGATAAAGATTAGTAAAATCTAGATATAAGTACATCTAGTTCAGAGTACTCTGAGAATGAGTAATTCTATTCTAGATCTATAAAGTCAAGATCTTTACTCTTCGAGTGAGGCCACGTCACAACAAAGTACCCAAAATTAAAACCGGTCTCGAAAACAAGTCTACATAAGAAAATACATAGAGATTTAGTCTACATGATATCCTTACACATTGGAATAGCAGATACAATTAGTGCATTGCCATAAAATAAAGCAGAAGACTTTGTAGATACATTTCTACTAAAGTCTTGGAGTAACAATTCCTCTTCTCTGGAGAGCTTGTTTTGTTTTCCACCTGCCATGTTGATAATATAGACCGGAAAAGGTTGTAACAGTTAAATGTAATAAACTCCATTAGACATAAGATCATGAAATTCTTAATATTCGACAAAAACTTTGTAAATGTGTTTTCATCAAATAATGCTTCTAAATCTATATCTAGTCTTTATAGCCTAAATAGCCCTAGTAGCATTTCTAAATGTAAATTACTTTAAATTTAGTAAGCCTATATTTTTTTTGTAGAAATTATTTTTACAAATGGGTCTTCAAATCCTTCTGAAATTTAAATCTAAATTTAATGACATTTAGTGACTAGTGACACAAACTCAATGAAATATAATCTTTTATATATAATTTAATGTATAATTTAATAAATATAATTTATAAGTATAAATAATTGTATTTCTTGTTAGTACATTTAGTTTCTCATAATTTTATAAACTATTGGTAAGTGGTCTTTAGTATCGTCCAGAAAAAGTTTTTAAAAAAATATTTATTTATTTTGATTCCATATCATTTTTAGTAAATATTTCCACTTAAAAACAATTTCTTATGTCTAAATATAGAAATGACAAGTGATGAGTTAAAAGAAAACTAAAACAAAATTTAAAACACATCTCGCAACTAGATCTAAATCTACGAGGTTTTAGCGCCATTGCTATCCAATGTACACAAATTTTCGAAGTTGATGGTTGTCAAGTGTATGATAAACCTGGTGGGGATCTAGCATCTACTATCTAGAGATCATTAAGCCTATCTAAGTATCTTTGTAATGTCTATTAGATCTAGATCTTCTAAAACTCTGATGACTAGGTCTAGATAATAGGTAAAAGGTAAACAGATCTAGATTATTTTTTTTTTAAATTTACATTTAGAATTTTCAATTTAGTTTAGAAATCTAGATCTCATCTAAATAAATCTAATGATCTAGATTCTAGTCTAGTACGGACTCTACTATCTCTAGATTCATTGTAATTGTACTATTATTATTACTATAGTAACTAAATCTATACTCTATAATAGTCTATACTATGGTATGACAAGTATTAACAATTGAGTCAATTGTCACTATTCTTGATGATTATTGATAGTACTAGATCTATAGGAGGTTGATTATATTTTGAACACTCCATTGAATTCTCCTTTCTTGAATGGGTCCCTTTTTTGTTTGTAATTCATTTGTTTTTATGTTTGGAGCTAAAAACGACATTGCGGGACTGCGCATGTCCAATTTTAGATAAGTTACTGTAATTTTGTTCCGTTTTTCCAAAGCAGATGGAAGTTATTTAGATTCTCGGTAACCATGTATGTAAAGATGTTGTTTTAACCTCCCCCGGCAATTCATACCCATATAAGGAATGAAGGCTATATTATGAGCCTGTTTGATCGTAGGCTGATGGGCATATCAAAATAAGCTTCCAAACATCTTTAGAAAGACATTCCAATCACATTTATACCGTTAGCCGTTAAATAAAATTTAAAAAGGGGGTGTCCAAACAAATAATAATGAATTCAGCTCATTCTCCTTTTTGAACACAGCAAAATCATAATTTAAGAAAAATTATTGGGATTAATAGATCTATGATTTTTTCAATGAATAAACATGACCTAGATCGAGATATATAGAATTTATAACTTATGAATGAAAGAAAAAGTGCGGGCTGCTAATTTGAAGCCAGAGTCTATGCCCACTGCAGGTGATGACGCCAGATAAGTTGGTGGTGAGGAGAGGTATGTATACACTCAGAGTGTATTGTCACAAACTATCCAACAGGCAGTGGAGGGAAGGGGGAGAGAGTCATGAAAAGAATTACAAGCATCTATGGGAGGAAGGAGGTGTTAAGGTGTCACAAAACGAACATTCAAATTATGAAAACAAAAAGAGGGTCCTTGGATGGGAATTGAAAGAAAGACAGAAAGAAAATACAAGTAGCCTAGTTGAAAATATCATGTTTATTAAATTAAAATAATTAATTTATAGCTCTATAATCTATATAAATTTATTTCTGTCTGTTTCAACACATAGATAATATAGATATTTAAGTAAATAAACTATATACGATATATATATACATATATATATCATGGGCGTAGTAATTCTAGACTCTTTGCATGATGAGGATTAGATGTGTGTTAAAATTAAATGTTTGTTTTTTTCTTTATTCATTTAATAAAACAGATGATCTTTTGTAGTGTAGTACAGGCTAGGATGGCCATTCTTGCCTAAGCCTAAATAGCTTAATGAAGTTAATAATCCTCTATATTCTCTCTATATAAATCTAGATCTATCTGACTCTAGTAAGTAGGTCAAGATCTAGACATTTAACTTCAATCAATGTATCAAGCTCACTCCAAACATTTGCCCATTTATTCTTTATATAGATATAAACATTTTTAAAAAATCAACAAACAAATATAATATTAGATCATTAACATTGATGTCTGAAACTGGTTGTTTGGAATAAATTTCGGTAAGAAAATTGTAATTTAAAACAAACACCCTATAAATTTTTTTTTTGTATGGAATCAAACAACTTGGCTTATGAATCAAATAAAACAGCTCCAAAAACAGAATAAATGTTGGTGGGCTCATTAGCATAGACTTAGCCAACCAGAAAATATAGTCTTAACCCTAGGAAGAGGTAAAGTCATCCTGGTAACATAGAAAGAAAAACATAGCTAAATGGAAGGAAATTGGGTCAGAATCATTGGAAAATGGACCCGCACATAATACAGTGAGCTAGTTTCATATTCAATATCAAAATGAAGATGTAATGACCACAAAAACAGCGAATTGTACGGATTCATGTAATGTCAGCAATAAATAAACTATTATAGATTTAGACTCCATTCTTAGATTCTAATCACTGAATCAGAGTAATCTCTATCCATATTAATTAAATAATAATAAATAATTAATTCTACTCTATACTTATAATATAGTCTTGTAGTATAGACTAGAGACACCAGAGTAGAAGAACAAGAAGTAGAGTCAGTACTTGATATACAATGATAGTAACAATGTCATTACTAGTGTAACTAGATATAGAGATTTAAATTTAGATCTAGAATAATCTAGATTATTATAATTATTATATTATTTATTAGAATTAGACTCTAAAATTGCTAAATCTAGCTATCAATTTTCATTCAAATCATTTGATTCTATTTAAATTTCTTAAATTAGTTTACAAATCTAATAATATGAATTGGAGCTAGGGATTAGGTTCTGTATGAATTTACAAAATTAGGTAACAGAAAAAAGTATGTTGTGTCTATAGTCTATGTACATATAAATTTGTAATAATATATAATGTTTAGTTTAAATTATTAGATAAAACAGTGATGCCAAGCCATATCCAGCCTGAGGCCACTGAGGGCCATTTTAATTTTTGACACTCGTGTCATGGGCCACATAATAGAAAAGATGAAAAAAAAATTATATAAAAAAATAAAGCACTTACATTAGAAACCAGTAGATATAATACTTACACTAATTCATTGGATGTAAGAAGTTTATCTGAAACCAACTTCCTAAACTAAAATCCCTCTGTGATGAGACACCAAGTCGAAGCACTAAATCTAGATGTTTGTCTGTGAGGCAATTAAGCCTCAATGGTTTCACCCCTTTCCGCCTACTAAATGAAGAATTTTATTTAAAAGGCGCTTACATCAGCGATTACATGCAAAATCAACTTGTTTTTTCTTGTAGTTTGATGAGTTCATTTTTTTTTTTTAGATATATGTGATGTCGCTTTAAAAAGTCAAACCCCATAACCATGATGGTTCATTAAGTTGAGGCACTCGGTTTCATATCTCTTGTCAAAAAAAAAGGTTTTAGAATTTCGTATTCAGACTCTATTACAATGAGACAATTCTTAGATATTTGAAATGTTATAAAATTTACAGTGCTTAGCATATCATCACACGGTTCTGATTCAACACCTTGCTACAGAAGTTCCGTTTGACCTGACAATTTTCTAACAACTCTTGCTGCCAGTCTGCTATGACATCCAACCATACGCTTGGCGGTATCAGTAGTCACTCCCACTAATTTCTCCCAAAGGAAAGAAGCCTCCTTCATGATGTCTGAAACTTCTTTGTACAGTTGTTTGCCTGTAGTGGTCCCATGCATGCTCATCATAGCAGCTATCTTTTCTTTGATTTTAAAATTGCTTTTTTGTACAGTGATTAAGTAGCAAGAGTTGAGCGTTATCAATCATGTTGGTGGCAATAGTAAACCTTTCAAACTCTGCTGCTCTGTCTCTTAGTTTTACATTGAGATCTCTAATTGTCATGTGAAAAAGAGTGGCCACTTGAACTACATTTTCTTGACACATTTCTTCCATCACAGATATTAACTCCCTTTTTATGTATAAGCTGTTGAAAAAAACTTTATTTCACTACTTACAATGTTAGCAACTCTGTAGCAGGCACAATGTTAGCAACTCTGTAGCAGGACCTTACTGCCCACTCATTTTCTTGTCCCTTCTTGGTAAATATTCTTGTCAATCCTCATATCTCAATGCATTCTATAGCAATCTTTTCTTCATGGCTTCAGCTAAGAATTATGCCATATTTGTTGATGTTTTTGATTTCATAATGCTGATTAACATTACATTCTATAGAAACAGACAAAAACAGCTCTTAATAAATCTAACATATTGGCTTATTTTCATGTTCCACTAAAATATGTCCACTTTTCCTGGTAGTTTCTACATTCAGTCTACTTTTCATTTCTTTGAATCTCCCATTTCATTAATACACAAATAATAAATGCTTCGTCATCCTTTGCATTAGTACCAAAAGAAGTCAACTCAAAATGATGTTAGAAAGAGTGCACAGTTAAGATGTCAAGGACAAGGCTCAAGATAGCAGCAGAATTTTCTAAGAATTAAAAATAATTGTAAAATATGTAGCTGTAAGTTTCGCACTGATCGAGTTCGGCTTTGATTTGTCTCACACATCTATTATAAATATTATATTATATATTTATAATATTTATTTATTTATTATTTAATTATTTATATTATAAATATAATTATATAGAGTAGTAATGAAAGAGTAGTATAGTAATATAGACTAATAGTAAGTAAATAGTTTAAAATAGACATGTCACTTTGACTAGATCTATAGGCTTTATATTAGTCCTTAGCAAGGAGATTAAGACTAGGACCACTGAGTAATATATCTTCAATATATTAATAGAGCTTTAGACAGGTTTAAGCTAAGGTATAAGTAACTATAAGTTATGCTATAAGTATAGATATCTGGATCTAGATATCTATCTGGATTGACTAGATAAGACTAATACTTATACATAGTAACATAGGATTAGTCTATTAGTGAAAGTAAAGTACACTAAAAATAGATAAGTTGCTTAAAAATCTAAATTATATCATTTTTATAATAATTATAATAATAATATAAGCTGGAATGTCTAAAAATGATATCTCATTTTAAGTAGATCTTTATATCTCTATCAAAGGTTGAAGCTAAACTTAGTTGTTCAAAGCTTAAGTTAATCAAATTTTGTGTTATCTGAAGTGCCACAGCGTCATAATCAGGATATTATGGTATATATATATATATAGCCTACTTATTATATTAATAATGTTTTACCAGTTCTTTTTAGTTTTTAAACTTGTAGTACATATATATTTTTTTTTCTCTTTTAAAGCAGTAAAATTACTGTGATGCCTCACAAGCTACAGTTTAAAGTCATTCATGCATCTGGACAGGATGACATTTACAGAGCAAGTGAACTTAACCATCACAGTCCTTTGACCAAAGGATGGCAATCTGCCAGGTATGGATATAATGTCAGTTTTAGTTATTAAAACTATTTCGGCTGAGAAAATGATGGCCTAAATAAGAATAATTGAGTACAAAATTATCATATTGTGTTGTATTTAAACTTTATTTAGCATTTTTAGCTTTCAGTGCTTTCTTGCAATTTTATTATCTTTTATTTGCTACATAAATGACTTCAATGAGACATAAGATAAAATATGAACATATACATTTATATTAGAGTAGATCTTAGCTTTACATTGCTGAGAAAAAAAAAAGAAATAATGTAAGTGAGGTGCCTTATTAAATATTTGCATTAAAAAAAAAGATTTTGTACATAATTTTCAAGAAACATTTAACTTAGAAAATGGTACACTGAAAATCACATGATATCATTTTTAAAAACATTATTTTGATTTAGGCTATGAATGAACCACAAACCACTAAGCTGTGATTTATTATAAAATTTCATTGGATATTTTTTTTAGATTAATAGAATTGCAATTTTAAATCTCTGATCAAATGTCTATATTATATATATTATTTATTTATTTAACCAGGTTTTGTTTATATCCACAAGACATGGTCATTCAATTAGAAACCCGTTCAAGATTACGTAAAATTCAGATTCTATCTCACCAATTCCTTATCCGTAAGTTTCATTGAACTCTATGTTAAATTAGAATTTGACAAGAGTCTTTATTATTTAAGATTTTATAGACTAATAATGTAAACTTAGGCAAACTTCATGGTTCCTGAGAAAGGACAAGCACCTGACAAAGGAAAAGTCTGATTAGTAATAATAATTATTTTCTTGTTTGATATCCTTTCGGAGAGGAAAGAGAAAATTGGTTACAATTGATATTGCCACATAAATCATAATGACTAGATTGATAGTTATGCGGAATTAAAAAGAAACTCAGTAGAATAAATTGTGATTGGCATTTTAAGGCATATGAACTAACACTTTAAAACATTTATTGCAGTAAGATGCAGTAATAGTAAGCACATGATTATTAAATAGACATATATTTTTCTTTTTCATTAATACATGGCATCACATTAACAAAAAATAATAAATACATTAACATACTATGTAATACATACCCTGTCAATTTATTTGATACTGAAATAAGGACTATCTGTCTGCACAGTTTTCTTTTTATCTGCATATTTTCACTACTTTACAACCAAGCAGTTAGTTTTAGTAATAAGTTCTAGAATACTGTTTTAGAATGAAGTTTTTAAGCCTTTTTTTTTCTTAGTAATTTTTCTATAGAGCTTCAAATTCTTAAAATCATGTCTGTGAAGGATTATAATGTACAAGCGTGACTAGTTGATCGTGTACAGTGTTGTCTAGTTTGTTTAAAGATGATAATTTCTTTTTTTTTTTTTTGGTCAGCAACCAAGATAGAATTCTTTGTTGGCGATGTCCCAGATGGAGCCCAATTACTACTTGAAAGTGCTCGATATGCACGATTAGGGTATGTACACATCATTTTAAAGCATTATTTTTTTTTTATTTCATGGACTTCAATTTGACAAATATTTTGTTACAAATTTAAAATATATTTATATATATATATTTGATTTTAAATATATATATATATTAAATTTTAAATATATATATATTTATATATATATATAGTTGATATATATATATATATATAGTTGATATATATATATATAATAGTTTTTTCCCTAACTGTTTTTAGGTATGTTTCTCTTTCTGACAATGAGAAAACAGGCTATAAGGCTAGAGAACTTAAATCAGTTCATGTTGATGCAGTGGGACACTTTCTGAAACTAAACATTCATAAAAATCATGTCAATAAACACAATTTATATAATCAGGTATTGAATTCATTTTTATTAAACTAATAGTTATTACAGCTTATTCTAAATTGTAAAACATCTATATGAAAAAAAAAACACATTTCAGCTAAACTAGATCTGCACATATATTTTTTTTAGGTGGGCATTATTGCAATAAATGTTATTGGGGATGAAATTCATCGACTTTATGACATTACAGACCCTGTAAGTAAAAGCTTAAAATTAAAGGAAAACATTTTTTTTTATATACTTATCATATACATTAATTTATTTATTTTGTATGACATTACAGACCCTGTAAGTAAAAGTTTAACTTTAAGAGAAAACATTTTTTTATATTTATAATATACATTCCTTTGTTTATTTTGTATTTTTATTCATTTATTAAAAAAAAAATTTTATATAAAGTTTTAAACATTAGAAATGTTATATAAATGTTCCGTGAGGTAAAATAAAAATGGCATTATTTTTTTATCACTAGGACCTTCTTTTAGATGACCCTAGAATTGAAAGAGATCCAGCTCTTGAAGGACTTTTTAATAAGTAGGCCTATGTTTGTTTGTTAGATGAAAAATTTAGTTTTTCAATTTTGATCTCTGAAATTAGTAAATCAAATGTTTAATAATTAGGAAAAAAAAAATGTGTGGAAAATTGTTAATTGAATTCATTTCTTTATAGACCAGACTACATTTCCCCACTGGATGACCTAGCCTTTGACATGTATCAGGATCCAGAAATAGCACAAATTATTAGAAGGCTTGAACGAAAAAAGCAAGAAGCTGTTTTGCGTATGTTATAAAGTTTTTTAAAATTATATAAGTTCTCTTATGAGAAATGGTTTTTAAGTTTCTTTTTTTTTTTTTATTGAAATAAGCAGCTTGACATTATAAATAGTAACTTTATTTTCTTTGGTCAATTATATAAATTGAAAACATAACTCTTAAAATAGTCCTTTTCTTTTTCAGAAGAGAGGTATGATTATGCAAAGAGACTCAAACAGGCAATCACAGAATTGCAAAAAGTGAGACGTTTTTGTTCTAATTGGATGAAAAATACATGCTTTTATTGCACATTCAGTTTTCTGTATTCTAATGTACAAATAGTTTTTTTTAAAGTTTTTTTCTTCTTCTTCTTCTTCTTCGTTCTCATTGTTCTGTTGGAGCGTTCAGATGACTAGACCAATACATGAGATGAACTGCGCAGTGGTTTCCAGATCAGGGAGCTCTCCATATAGTTTTCTTTCTATTGGGGTGTTTTGGGGCCAGTGTCTTATACGGGCCTCTTGGTAAAGAGAGCAGTTTTGGAGGACGTGGTCGGCATTCTCTGGTGATACTTCACATGGGCAGATATCACTGGTTCCAATTTTGAGCTTCCAGTACATGTGTTGTCGCATTCTGTTGTGTCCGGTCCTGAGTCGAAAGATTAGACGTTAGTCTTGTCGGGATAGCTTATTGTAAGCGTCATCTTTCTTGTGATTTGGATGAGAGCTCTTCCATTTCTCATTTATTTTATTTACAATTAATTTCTTCAATTCATCTGGAAAGAGTGAAGAGTTTATTTGTGAGTTAGTTCTCCCACTCTTGGTGAGTGTGCCAGCCTTCTCATTTCCTTCAAGTTGTATATGAGCTGGTATCCATTGAATAATAGTTTTTTTGCTGTTGTTGTTGAGCTTTGTAAGTGCTGTTCTGAGGTTTTTAATATAAGAGGAATCAGACTTTTGCAAGCTTTGGAGGGTTGTTTTCGCATCGGTTTTAAAAACAATCTGACTGTGTGGGGAACTTAGATGATTTGGTAGCAGCTAGTGCCAGTGCTTCCCTTTCTGCTCTGTGGCTGTCAGAGAGCTCTCCAGTTGCAATGGATTTTTCTAGTTTGCCTCCATCTGGCCATTGGATGAGTATTCCAGCTCCCCCATTTGTGGTGGCTTTATGGGATGAGCCATCTGTGTAAACTCTGATCCACTGATTGCTAGGATAATTAGTTTGTAGAAAATAGTTCACTATTTCCTTGAGCTCTGTTGGTCTGTAGTCAGATTTTCTTTTTATGCTTTCAATATGGTCCCTTATAGTAGGAAGAGGGCTTTCGTCCCAGGGTGGAGATTCATTATAGTGTATCGACTATTCTAGAGTTATTTTTTCAAGTTGGTGTTTCTTTTTTAGGTTTAGAGATTCCTGTATGAAATTGGTCCTTTTGAGGTGTTTTTTTGTGCCAGTTTTGTGGATTTTTGTTCTGAGTGGGTGCCTCTCCAAGGTTTCCAATTTAGTGAATTGGGAAAGGATTTTTATTTCTCTTTTTTCATCCAGAGAGATCAGGGCAGCAGTTTCCTCCATAGCTCTTATGGGTGTTGTTTTGATTGCTCCTGTCATTATCCTTAGACCAATATTTACAACCTTGTCTATTTTTCTTATGTTGGTTTGGGCTGCTGAGCCCCATGCTGTGGCACCATATTCTAGTACAGGTCTTACGTAACTGGTATAGGTCTTTTTCAGGATGTTGTGATTAGCTCCCCGATCTGTGCCAGCTAATTTTTTCAAGAGGGATTGTCTCTGGATGCCTTTACTCTGTGTTTTACCTATTTGGTTTTTCCAGGTTAGTCTCGGGTCATAGGTGACTCCAAGGTATGTAGGGCTGTCATTTTTTTCTAAAGCTTCCTTATCTAATGTTAATTTTATTGTTTGTAGTTTTGTTGACAGTGAGAATATGGTATATGTGGTCTTTTTTGTGTTGATGGACATAGCCCAGTCTTTGGGCCAATTATTGCGTTTATCGAGAGCATCTTGTAATTGAAATTTCGATGTTCCTACACATTCTTCTGTGCTAATTAAGGCAAGGTCATCTGCATACATGCTGCTTTTAACTTTTCTTGGTAGGTTTTGATTGAGATCTTTTATGAATATTAGGAAAAGTGTTGGGGATAGGACTCCTCCTTGGGGGACACCATTTTTTATACCCACTGTGTGGCTTCTTTGTCCTTGCATGCAAACTAAGGCTTTTCTATTATTTAGATATTCCTTTATCCAGTTGTACATTCTGTGGGATATGTGATGCTGGATTCTGCCAGATTTCCAGCTAGCATTGACTATTTGTAGCAGTTTTCCTTTGGCTTGAGGACCCAAGTGAAGAAGCATGTCATTAGATACTTTGTCTGGGCCTGGGGCTTGTTTTGGCTTGAGGACTTTTAGGGTTTCATCTAGTTCCTTCCTTTTAAGATTTGTGGTCATTCCCAAGGAGTAAGCTGGATTGTTTTCTTTAATTTTACCTTGGATTTCTGAGTTTACATCTTTATTTCTACTTTCATTGATTTGTATTTGTCCTACACTTTGGAAAAACTTAATGAATTCATTAGCTGCTTCTTGGCCTTTCAGGGGTTTGTTGTCCTTTTCTATTACTATAGTTGTTCTGTTTTCTTCCTGGTTGAGACATTTGGCTAAACGCCAGAGTTTGTGGCCGTCTCTATCTACATTTAGTTGTTCTGTTTTTTTCATGCCAACTTTCCTCATAGTGGAAAGTTAATTTTTCCTGAAAACTGCGTTAGCTGCTTTTAGATTTATGTTATTTTCTATACAAGGGTTATTTTCTACTGTGTTTCTGGCTTCAATAGTGGCATTGTGGAGTTGTTGAAGGTGATCAGACCAGTTGGGGATATAATCTTTTCTTGCTCCTCTAGGAATTGATTACTTAGCTGCTAGGAGGATTGCTTTAGAGAAAGCTGAGTATGACTTATTAACCTGATTTGATTTGCAGTTTATTGAAGTGGTATATAGGTCTCTGAACTTTGAGAATATTTGCCAGTTAGCTTTTTTGTAGTTCCATCTGGGGATGGTGGAGTTTTCTGATAATTTGAAGGAGGTATCGATACTGATCAATATGGGTCTGTGGTCACTGGTGGCTAGCTGGTCTGCTACTTCTCTAGTGCACTTTTTGTATATGTTATCAGTTGCAAAGACTAGATCTGGAGTGGTTGATGTTAGCCAGGCTCTTGAGAAAAAGGTTGGTTTATCCTCAGGTTTATTAAGCAAGATAAGTCTGTTCTCTGCTTGCCATTCTTCAATTTCTTCTCCCCTGGCATTTAGGTCTGGGTATCCCCAGCACTGAGAGTGACTATTCATATCTCCTAAGATTAGACATTCTTCTTGGTTAGGTATTTGTGTGTGGTCAATCTCTATTTCCTTGTCTGGTGGGATGTAGCAGTTAAATAGATTAATATTTCCATCTGGGAGAATTAGCTTAGTTTCCATTATTTCTGATTCTGAGGAGTTGGGCAGAGTTATGTCTGTGGTAGGGATGTCATTTTTAATGAGGGTGAGGATTCCTCCTTTGGGTCTGATTTCTCTATCTTGTCTGATACAGATGTAGCCTCTAATGGAGAAACGTAGATTAATGTTCAAATGAGTTTCTTGGATGCAAGCTACATCAATTTCTTTCTCATGCAGAAATATTTTTAGAGCTTCTTTTTTCTTTTGGATGCCCTCTGCGTTCCATTGTAAGATCTTTAGACTTTTGGTCTTGGAGTGTTGGCCAGTAGTATTTACTTTCTTGTCCCTGCTCCTGGCTCCACAGGCAGAGATAGAAGAACCACCAGCTCACTTGTGTGGGCTCCTTCGAGGCGGAGAGCCCGGCCCCCTACCTGCGCTGCGGGATTCCACAGGCAGGACGTCACGCCTATTAGAATCGTTACTAAACTCCAACATAGATGAGGTTGCGTGTTAATGTGTTATGCGCCAGGAGGCCCATTGACTCCGACTTCAGCCTGCTTTTCTTTTTAGGTGTGCTCCCATAGCCTTTGATCATTCAAGATCATCTACAAGGCAGCAGGTGTTTATTTTTCGGAGTTTTCTCTCCTAGATGAACTGCTATCCCTAGCTAACGAGTTTCATCTACCTGGGTTTAGAGCGCCCTATACTCGCTTTTTGCAATCATTTCCCTGGATTTCTGCGATGTTCTTAGAAAATATTCTAACCACTGGAATACTTCACCTCGTCCTCCATGACTACAAACCAGTTGGTCTGCGTCTGTTTATTTGCTATTCACAGCTAACCCTTTAATCTAAGGGTCTTTCCCCTATCTGCCACCTGGGGACGCGCTTGGTAGAAGGTTGTAGCTCCCCCAAGGTCTTTTTTTTTTTTAATAAATGTTTATTGCTAGTTAAAATTTGATGTAGGTGTGACCAACTTATTTTGTTACTATTTAACACAGACATAGCCATTGTCAGTAGTGTGACTAGATTTAATTTTTTGAAATATTGTTTTGCTATTTAGGTAGGGGAAAAACTTGGTAAAATGGAGGTAGAGAAACGTCAAGCTGTTGAAAATGAAGACTATGATAAGGCAAGATTAAAGAAAGTACAGATGGATGAGTACAGGCTGCAGGTGTACAAAGATCTTAATCTAAATGATTTATTAGAACTTACAGGGGTACTAGCTTGTTTTTCTTTTTTTAAATGTACATTTTTTTCCACTTTAGATAAATTGAAATGTTAAATATATATATAATTATTAATTTCTTTTCAAAAAGAACTTTTTACTGAATATTTTCTTTGATGATTCAATAAATAATTATATCAAGACAATCAATTTTCTAGCCTTAATATATATGGAAGTTGCATTATACAAAAGCAATAATAATAATAATAATAGTAATAATGTCCCAGAGCAACATTATTTAATATATAATGATTTTAATTCAAAATGTGACCTTCAGTTAGTATCTACTGTTTAATGATATTTTAATATTACAAATGCTCATTTAATGTCTAGCATTACATCTTCCAATTTATCTTTTGTTTTTTTAATCTTGAATTTTCTTTTCTTTAGCATAGAAGTGTTTCAATATTAATTGTATTTTTTTGAACCACAGAAAGGTAGTGATATAAGCACATTGTATATCTGTGTTTAAAATTTTTTTTTAGAGTCGACACCCTCAACATATTGATCTTGAGCCTGTTCGGCACTATTCACCTCCAACTCCTCCTCCTCGATTAGAAGAACTGCCTCCTCCTACTATACGCACACCTCCACATTACGAAGAGTATCCGCTACCCAGAAGGTGAGTTATGTTTCAATGGCCTTTTTTTTTAATCTTTCTTGCATGACTTTAACATAACCATTTTCACTTAGTATTAGAAGTATAATGTAGCCTACCATTTTTTACATCACATTAATCTTCTTAGTGCCTTTTTAGTTCATAGAGATAGACCTAAATTGATCATTTTAATATCATAAATTTGTTCTGGTTGATATTTTTTTTAGAAAAAAATTTATATATTTTATCAGGATTCTAGGTCCTTAAAAAATGGCAGACTTTCCAATTAAAATGAAAACTTATAATAAATTTTTAGAACTTAATAGAATTTATTCTTTAGATTATCATTGCTAGATAAATGAATATAAAAATATTGAAATGGAAATGCATAGTTTATGATTTATAGAGTGATAACTTCTATGAAAACATTTTACCAATAAAAGGGACATTAATGATATGACTGCTTGAGAATGAATTTTTAAAATTAAAAAAAGTCATTTAGGCCGCTTTATTTCAGCAAGGGTTTTAAAATAAACTTAACAGCAAATTTTCAAACAAAGTGCTACAAGCTTTATTCTATACAATTTTGTAATTGAAGCGAATGTATGCAGCATGTAACAATATGCTAAATTTACATATTATATTCATTAAATTGTTAGTGACTCTGTGTTGGAAGTAGTTAGTACCAAGACAATCCCTAGCTACTACCCTTTTGATGACATGCCATTACCAAACCAGAAGAGGTGATGCCTATTTGTATTACTGTTTGACTGACATTGGAATTACACATCACCTTATTGTTTATCATTCTTAAAAAAATGTTCCAGGAAAGCCTTTACTGCTTTATGTAAATGTATTCTGTTCAGTGAAGATTGAGCTTTTATGTTTATTTTATTTGTTTAATATGTTATTTTATTTGTTTAATATGTTTATTCCATAGATTTTTTTTTATTTTGAGCTTAATAGAAAAATAGCAACAGTAATATGACAGAGAAATCTTATTTAGTTTTGAATACAATTTAGATAACATGCAGCCTAGCCTTGTAATTTTACAAATAGATTATGCATTGGCATCAACAATAAATTTTTGTTACTTTAAGGCCAACAAATCATTGTAAATGTAAATTGTAAATTATTCATTGTATAATTTTAGTATATTTTTCATATCTTAGGCTTTTCTTTCATGATATTAATAATTAAGGAAAGTTCAAATTGTAATCTCAAAAAACAATACTAATAATTAATTTTTTTATTTTAACTGAAATGTATTAAAAATAGTAGTATGTTTATAACTCCAAATTTATACTTGTTCTAAAATAATTACTGAATCATCATAAAATACAATTGTTCCAAAACATTCCATCGCACAATGATTTTTACTTTAATTAGCTCAGGTTAGTTGATTTTGCCTTTTTCTCAATTAACCGTAACCCAATGGTCTTTAGCAAGTCTGTCATAGAACCTATAACAGTGCCAGCTGAAGAAACATCTAAATCTCCTAGACCTCCTGAAACAAACAGGTCTAAAAATAACTCTCCTCGAACACCTTATGAGTCAAGGCGACTGCCACCCCCAAAATTAAAGTGAGTCGAGGACCACTGTTTTTTTTTGTCTCATTCACATTTTGTTCATTGTGCATTCACAATATTGTTATCTTCTAAAATGTTTCTTGCATGCAGTGCATTTTAACCTATTATGTTCTAGTGTGACTTATATATGTATATCTGATTTTAAAGTTTTGTTGTTTTAGTCTTTATATTTATTCAAAATGAAACAAATGATTGGTTTCCTTATAACATTTTAATGTGTCAGTCACTTGATAAAAGCATTCTAAAAGAAAGCAATATGTCTGATTTTGATTATTTCAACATTTCTGATTACATACTTTAAAAAAACTTTAAAAATAGAAAATGTTATAAAATTCATATATAATTTACCTTCATTCTTCCCAATGTTTGGCCACTGAAACTGGTGAAAATATTTTCATCTGCACCTCAAAACAATGGGTCCAAAAGGGAAACTTCATTCTATCAACTTTTCAATTTGGTTTTCAATAAGTATTATTCACTATTTTCTGAGCTCCTTTTTTTATTCTATTTGTGCCAGTCTCTTTTAGATAATCACTTCTTTTCTTTAGCACTCCATACCAATTAATCTAAACAAACATTTGGTTGTAAGTTGTAAATATATATCTATATTAATGTATAATACTATAATTTTAACTAATATGTCACTTGAATGGTAGTTTATGACAATGAACTTAAAGATTTCATTTCATAATAATAATTAGGCGCTACAAGAAAATCAAGGTTTCATATGATTTGTTGAGTTACAAGAACAAAAATAAACAGTAACAAATACACATAGAAGTTTTTCTGATGCCAGTCAATACATTGTTTGCACTCATTCATAAAGCTCCCTAGTTTTAGGCAAAATACAAACTATTTTAAAGCAACTATTACTTTAACAATTTAATAGCAAATGCTCTGCAAATAAAAAATGTATTCTTATAGGATCCTTGACCTAAATTGTTTTGAATCTTTTGTGATTGATTATAATGCACCATACATTTTCTGTTTGCTTCCGTGATTATGTACCACATAATATATATTTTACATTTGGTTGTGATTTTTTAAAAACATTTTGCATGACATTAAAGCAGCATACATTTTGTTTTCAGATCTATCAAAGAAGATGAAGAAAAGTGTGTAGTACTCATTAAGTTTTGTTTGTTTATTAAAGTTCACCTTTGACATTCTTTTTCCCCATAAAGTTATGGATCATCCCTTGCCCTTTGTTTTTTTTTAGTTTTTTTTAAAATTTCATTTTACTTTCTAAAGATTTCATTTCTCTCTTGACTTTCGTGATACAAAGCTCAACAAAAATTTATTTTGTCACAATAGCTCTGTATTATTTTCAGAGACCCATTGCTCTTCTAGTTAGATTTATTACATTTTATTTATTGTTAGCTTTTTTTTTTTCCTCTATGCATTGAAATATTCTAAATTAATTTATTGCTTTAATTAAGTTTTTATTTTTGCTTTAATTTGTGTGAACCAATTTAACAATTCAATTTTTACTAATCAAAATGTTTTGCTTCTCAATGTCATTGTTAAGTATGCAAAAGGTGTAGAAAAATATTACTTTTCTGAGTAGCATGTAGTCTGTAAAAAATGTAATTAAAAATTCCAATGTTTTTTAGTTTTAAGTTGGTAAGATTTAGTTTGTAGCTTTTTAAAATATTTTTAAAATATTTTCTTGTAAAAGAAATGCTTTTTTAAATTTATGTCTTTGATTAATTATAGTAAAAGTGAAATAGTGTGTGTGTTTAAAGAAAAAAGCTTTGATTTATTTCATATCCTGATATTTCAATGGTTTAATTTTTTTGTTATTTATGTAAATATAGAGCACTCACATTGGAAGAAGAGCTTCCACCTGAACCTGAAAATAACCAAGGTAAGCTGAATGTTCTTTGTATGTAGTGAGTCCCATTGTGTTCAAGATAATCTTGGTCTTTGACATTAGGCTCAAATGTTCTGAAGCTCAACTAGGCATATTCTAGAATAAAGATAATTTATAATTTTTTGTTTAAAAATTCAAGTGCCCCAAATATTGGGAGGACACTGACCAGGGCATATAACTGGACCAACTAGCTTTCTGTCTTTGACAGATTACTATTTTTTCCTATTTGAAGCATCTCTTGGTGCTATTTATATAACTTGTTTTAAGAAGAATAACTAGAATAAAAAAAGCCCACTTAGTACGTTAAAAATAATTGAATAATTACTATTTAAAAGCTAATTCAAATCTAAAGAAATTCCAGTTTTATTTAAACATCTTTTTACATTAAGTGAAGCCTATATCTTTTTTTTCTTCACAGAAGCTGAACCCATGTCTGAAGTTGACTTAAGAGAAGCTTCAACTGCAATTGATATTTTTGGCCTGTCATTGGTATGATCAAAAGTTCTCTTAGAAGAATAAATTTAGTTAGATTGTGTTCTCCCACCAATCATTTATCTCATGGCAATGCTTTTAGTAGATTTCATGTGCAAAATCTTTTGCACTCTTAAGTTTTTGTTAGATAATTCAATTACTTTTCATTATTTCTTCTTGCATTGTGGAGTGTTTAATTAAATATTGTAGCTTAACACTCTGGCTCATTTTTTTTAAGTAAACATCTTGCTATGTACATTTCAGGTTTCAAAAGCCTACTCGAAGACCTGGTCTTATCGAGAGGATGCCCTGACTGCCGTCCACCATCAGATGCAGCAAATGTCGACAGGTAATAAAGAGGAAGCTAAGTCAATGCTAAGAGCAGCCATATTTCTAGTGAAACGTGGTATTGATGATAAAGTGTATGCGGTAAGATTTTCATTAGAATATTTTTAATATAATTTTTTTTTATTTAGAGAAGCAGAGATGTTAATTATTATTTGTTTTTGTTAGATATATCATGCCAATGTTTCACTTACCAGATATGGTGTTTACTTTAGTTATTTAGAGACAGGACAAAGGATTGTCAAAAAGTAAATTAAAAATAATACAGGCAAATTCAAGCAAAGCTTTAGCTCTTGGTCAAAACATGAGTAGATGTACAAGGAATGACTGGAAATATAACAAGAATATAGATGATAGAGACATGACACATTTGGGAGCTGAAGTAAAGAGTCGGAACATTTTTGAGTTTAGAAATAATGGAAGACTGTGTAGAGAAATAGAAAAATATAATACAAAAAATAAGTGCAGTTAGAAAATAACCCTGACTGTAATCTTGAGACTTAACACTATTCTAGAGTAGAATGTAAGCACTTGTGAAATGAAATAATTAGTAAAAAAAGCACAAGTAAGACCAAACACATTCAAAATAAATCAAATGGTTTGGCTACTAGTAATAATAATCCTTTGTCCATCCATTCAACCATTTCTAAGAGTGTACACAATCAGATGGCCTCGGTACAAAGAAGGTCAAAGGCATAGAAAAAGTTGGATTGATGGAGTGAACTTTAAATAGGTTTCACACTTTATTGTGAAACACCTAGCTATAGAAAGCTGCACTCCTTGCAAGCGTTTCTCTGGTCAAATGGGAAGTAAAGTAGTTTTAACTTAACGAAACAGAAACATCTCAATAAAATACTCAGAAAGACACCAGGGTAAAAACACACTCTGTGTGCATATAGTATAAAATAGTTTTAAAATTTTCTTTCTTAATTTTTCAGGTTTTTCGAGCTGCTCTACATCTCTATAGAATGCTTTTAACAGAATTTGTTCCAAAACACAAGTATGAAAATAAATCCATATGACTCTAAATTGTTTTGTTTTTTTAATCTTTAGCTCCTCACTTGCTAGCAATTGTATTTCATCTACTTTTTGATGTCACTAGTATTATAGTGTTTTTAATTTAACATATAATTTAAGATTAAGTTAGTAAAATTCTAAGCTATTTATTGATGCTTATTAATTGTGTTCCTTTTTTTGAAAGTCTAAAATAAAGATGCTTGTGACATTTTCTTCAGGTTAGGTAAGCCTGACATAACGAGTGCTGTGGAGAAAACATTGCCCAATCTGTTTCACAAAGCAGGGGACACTGCAGTCAGAAATCGGGATGATGCTAAAAGCTTCATTCAAGAAATGGCCAATTTCCCTGAAGTCAAAGTGAGTATTAGCTGAACTAATACTCAAACATGCCTACAGTCCCGCATTATGCGGAACCGTCCTGCAAAATCATCAAAAAAGCTCACATGTTCCGCCGTTCCGCATTCACGATTTTTTGTTCCGCCAAGTCTGAATTCCGACACTAAAAAAAAATCGCCGTTTTTTCATTATTTATTAATAGTGCGAATTGAAAATATACTGAGTGCAAAATATATATATATATATATAGGTCTGTGTTAATTGTTTACATTTCATCTCCTCCCGGACCCGGTTTGTCCTAAATTTACGAAGAAATGGTTGAGCTAGTTCTAGACATAGATCTACTGATCTAGTAGTCTAGGTCTAGATATTAGATCTATTCTTAGAATCTAGTAAATTAGCCAAAATATTCCGTTCAAATCCCTTTCTTTTCCCGACAATGGCTCTAAGAAACTAGAGGCTAGACTAGGTCACTAGAAAAAAATAGATTACTAGATATAATATGATATAGATCTAGACTTTATTCTAGAGATAGATCTAGTCTAGATAGATAGTAAAGTTTAGTACTACTCTAGTAGATCATAGATCTGACTTTTGTAACACTAACTCCTTGAACTGGTTTCCAAGTAATCTAAGAAAACAAAAAAAATACGTTGTCGTTATTAAAGATCTAGACCTAAATGTAATTAATTAACTTAAGAGTTCGACACAGTAAGGCTAAGGCCTAAATAAGGCTATAGATCTACTTTAAATTATATAGTCATAGTCTAAATTAGTTTCTAGATCTAGAAGTAGGGCTAGCTCTAGATAACTAAAAGTAGACTCTAGATCTAGAGCTATCTTAGTATCTAGAAATAGACAGAAGGTGATAGATCTCTAGATTTTTATGTATCATTATCATTATGTAATAAATTTATTTTAGTTCTTAATAAGTCTATAGACTATAGATCTAGACATAAATATTTAGATCTATAACTATAATATAATTATTATAAACTGTGCACTTAGACTTAGAGGACTTATTAGATATAGTCTAGATCTAGACTAGTACTAGTAACTAGTAGACTCTTAAATTATTTTAGATCTAGAACTAGAGACAACATCTAGTCACATTCTAGTGTGACCAGAGTAGAGCCCTAGAATTAGAAAAGGATAGATAATCAAGTAGATCTAGAATAACCTAGACTAGATCTAGTCAATAGATTTAGATCTAGTAGTAACAAATAAAAATAGATAGTAACATTTGAGCCCAGGTCATTAGAATACATTTTGGTTAGAATTCATCATATAATTGATATAATATATGAGTTAGAGCTATTGATTTTAAACAAAGGACATAATTATGAATTAAAGGTTTTCTTACTTTTAATTATACTATTTACATCTAATTTATAATAAGCTAACTAGTATTGTTATTAAAGTAATATAATTGAAGTTTTATTTATTGCGTACAATATGGCTGACAAACGTAAACGCGTGTATGTTCCACATTGGGGCCTAAAATTCCACATTTTCAACCTGAGTGTTCCACATTCTGGGTCTTGGGGGTAGGCATGTCTGTAATACTTCAAACTTCAGTACTTTCTGTTTAGCAAAGGAAATTATTACTTTGAAAATTTATTTCCTATTAAATTATATTACTTTTAGTATCATTCATTTTTTGCATTAGACATTTTTTTGCTTAATGATTAACATGTTCTTTTAAAAAGAATTATACAGTTATATTGCTTGTTAGCATAATCACACAAGAGATTCAACTAAAAAAAACACAACTAGCTTAATGCTTTGTGCCATGAAGTAGGGAATTCCTGATCTATTAAAGGACATTGTGCTATTGAGTTAATTATTCTTGATCTATTCAAGGATATTTTTCTTGAAGCATTTAAAGTAAACAACTAAGAAAATTCCAGAGAAAAAATGTACGTACTAAAATTATGTTCTAAAAATATGTTAAATTAAAAAAAATTGTTTTCATGTATTAATTCTACCTCTTTGTCTTAAAATAAACCAAAGTCTAGGTTAAATAATCTAACAAATCTATGACTGTTAAGTATAGGAATTTCCTATGATGTAAACAGACACCTGTCAATCTCTTGCATGACATGTATGACATTTGACAGGAAATTATTTGATTGGCTGAACAAAATGATTTCATTGGTTAAGCCAAGTGTCAAAAATGAGGTTATAAAAGGCACCATCAAGAACGTTCAGTCATATAGATTTTCATAGAGATAGGACATATTTTAGTTTTGAGTTAGAATTTGAAGAGACAAGCCTTTTATTTTATTAGATCTAATAGTAATCTGAATATATTTTATTATTGAGCTTTGAATGAAGTTATTTATCTGATACAGTTTTATTTCTGTACATATTATATATATTCTTGTGCTTCCAAGTTTCAAATTAAAATTTTGTATTTGAATTAAAAAGGATCTTCGTTTATTGAATCTCTAAGATAGCATTTAGATCTAGAGATATACATCTACAGAATACTTGGCACCACAGTAACAAGATATAAGCGCCCCTGATGAATTTCGTCAAAAATCAACAACGAATTCAACTAGCAAGAGAGAAACTTACAAACTGTAACTTCAGAATCTTTAACTGTGATACTCTTAAACCTAGCATAATACATTAATATTTTTGTGTCTCTTTTTTTAGGCCACACAGACACTAGCTCATGAATGTGTCAAACCTTTCAAGCTTACACTTGGGCCTCGACATGCTCAAAGTCGATGTGAGATAGTGGAGTCCCTGTATCAAAATTTTGGTTTGAAAGGGTAAATAATGTTTTATTTTGTTTTGCATGTTTGGGATGTTTCTTCAGATTTGAAGACTATTACATCCTAGCTCAAACCTACTGCAGGATGGTGGGGGATGGCAGGGTTTGAACCTGGGCAGAACAAGACCATTAAATGACAGCCCAAAGGTCATACCACATACCAGGCAGCATCACAAATAGTTCAAGAAAAAACTGTTGCTAACAATGTAAAGTAGTTTCTTAAAATGTAGTGAAATGTTTGGGAAAAGTGGTGAAAGTTTTTTTTTTAAGATATTGGTATTTTATGGCATTACATAAAAGCTTAATGAAGATATCTTGATTTTGAGAAAATCTTGTTTACTTGATCTAAATACTTTATTTTATTTCAGAATCATTAAAAAATTAGGTCACAAATATTAACTGTTTAACTATTGGTCTCTTAATGTTTTGTTATATGTACTCCTAATTTATAAATTATTTATAATGTTAGTTAATTTTAAATAAAGAATAATAATTACAAATAAATAGTATACTTAACACATTTTAAGCATAAAAAATAATGCTTTTTATTTATGTTCATATTTTATTTCTTCTCTTTTAGGGGTTTAACAATTGACAACATAATGAAGTTTAATGTGGAAGGCTTAAACCACAATGCTGGAGAAGTAAGAGATGTGATAGAAAGACTGATCAAAACTATGTACAAAAATCATGGAGCACCTATCAAGGATTATCTCCCTCCAGGTACTAATGTCTCTGTCTCTCTCTCTTGTTTCACTATATATTTGTTATTAAGTTATGCATAATGTGCATCTCCTTAAGTGATCATGTCTCCAATCAGGATGTTTTGAAATTGGCCAATATGTGCAGTATCTATGCTCTTTTGACACAGAAGACTTTGTTGGCTCGTACATGCCACTCAAACGCCGGATGAAAGAATTCCTAAAGACATCCTTTATGCTGAGCATGTGGAGGGAATCAGATCAAAGAGCCAGAGATGTATGCAAGCAAGACACAAAAACTCAAGCTATCAATGAAAGTTTATGGGAGGAAATAGCCAAAGATTGGACTGCATGGAGACAGATTGTGCATGCTGATACAAACCTTTTAGAGAGCAAAAGAAATGAAGAAGCCTTAGTCAAGAAAAAGAAAGTTTCCTAAAACAGATGCATACACACACACAAACTGTGTTAAACTTTTCTGCTTCAGAATTGGCTTGATTACCCACACCAGATTCTGCCCCGTTGTAAGAACAAAATAAAAGCAATGACTTATCTGGGCGCATCCTTTGTCTTCCAAAACAGAAGGAGCCATATATATGATATTTAAAGTTAAATATAATTCCAATGAGGAAAGAGGAAATATTACTTAATGTCTTTTGACCTTACCTACCATGTAGTTATTTACTGCCTAAACCAAAAAAAACAGCTATATTAAGTATAGAAACCTTGTACTGCAAAGATATGATAATTTGTTTATTGTATTCATTACCAGATGATGAAAAGACTAGAAAAAACACTCTATGGCGACAACTTTTTGAATACTTTGACCAAGTTGATGGTAAACCTCCCAGAACTGATGCAAAAGTGAGGATTTTAGTTTTTATCAAATGTTTTGTCAACTGTCATGTCTACTATAACTTAAGAATGCATTTATAAACCAGCTTACTTCCTCTTGGTCTTTGTTTTTTTTTTTTTTAATTTTATAATAAAGCAGTAAAATTTAACTTTCTGTGCCATTAATCTTAGGAATGGAAATTACCAAGTTAAAAAAATTAATCTTCCAAAACACATGTTGAAGTCACAGAAGCTTTTTTTTTCTATTTTAAAGCCTTTTTTTTTCTCTATTATACTCAATGAGGATATATGTTATAAAAATGCTAAGGAACTACTTTTACCCAAACTATATGCAGGTAGTCCCTGGAAAGTCTTTCAAACTGTTATTTCACATAAGCTAAAACAATGTCATTATATATTACTAACAAACTTTTATTATTTTAAAATTGAAAAGAAACAAAAGGCTGAAGAGGAACAGAAAAAACAAGCAGAAATTGATGCCTTACAAAAACAGCTCCAGGCATTGAGAGATATGAATGCAGGCAAAACAGTAAGTTAATGTTGTCTTGTTTGAGCTCAGCTCATTCAGAAAATTAATTTTTCCTCTCTACTTATTTCTGACCTACTTAAATTGAAATAAGTGTTACCAATTCAAAGAAGGAGAGAGTCTTAATGATAGTAAAATTGAAACAGACGCATTATAAATACTAACATCTTTTATGGTATTTTTCTATTAAAATCAGTGTTATTAAATAATTTTCTTTTTAAGGAAAAATGTGTTTACCTTTTTTTGCTTCTCACATTTCATTGTCACATACAGTGGAACCTTCAAAATCTTCATACTCAAAACCTTTATACTAACCCTTTATACTAACCCTAAGAGGTTGTTTTAATTGTCAGAGTGGTCTGTACAATGCTTTACATTACTTTGTGAAGAGGTTTTATTTTGTGCCACGAGTCATATTAAGAATAACTGTTCAACAATAAGTATTTCATTACTAAAACAAATATTTATTTTTACATGACATGTTTTTTTCATAACTTGTTTAAGCTTCGAAGTGACAGAAGCAATGGCGTAAGAATCTTGCTAGTAACATTTATAGATTCATTTTGTTATTACTTACCTAGAATGATTACTTTGTAGAATTACTTTAACAGAAAAGTAACAAAATAGTTCACTTTTGAAATTCAATAAAATAATAATTCCATAGTATTTTTTAAAAGCTGTTTATGATTGATTAAAATATTTTAGCAAAGGGAGTTTTGTCTGAACTGACTACTCTTTTAATCTCTTTATATATAAACATTTAAAAAATAAAAAAAGCCTCAAACAGATTTGGCTGGAACAAAAAAAAATTATTTGTTTCAGATAGTCCATCTATGAATTTTCATTAAAATTAAATTTTATAAATGTTGTTTTATATTTACTGAAAAGAAACAATTGTTAAATTCTAAATTTTTAGTCTGTTATATTTTGTTATGTTTAGAAATTTTTTTTTTTTTTTTTCATCAACTATTGTTAAACTTACTTCATTCTAATCATTAGCATTATAATCATTAGCATTAGCTTACTAACAAATAAGAAGTAGTTTGAAGTTAAAAGTGAAAAAAAAAATTCTTATTAATTTCTTGAATTGTTTCTAGTAGTTATTTTTTTATCTAGTTAGATGCTTGAATGTATTCAATGTAAACTAATTTGTCAATGAATAATTTAGTTAGGAGAACATTTTTTTTACTATTTATATGTATATAAATCTCTGATATCAGCGCTGACAGTAACAGTAATTTAAATTATTATTAAATTGCAAAGTTCAAATTAATTGATATAGAAGTTTTGTGAGATATGACAGAGAATGTGTTTATCTGTCTCTATATGCTGGGTTGAATTTAATTTGTATACAGCAGTTATACTATTAAATGAACATATAGAAGTTAGGTCTTGTTAGTTAACATTTTAATAAATTATCAGAATGAAAGAGTACCTGAATCTTTTTGCTTACTATATGGGATTCCGAAAAAAAAATTTTTAAAAATCCTAAAATTTTAATATATTTAGAGATATTTTATATTAACATCACGGACATACGATGGCAGGACCGCACTACAAACAGTGATGTCGTTGTGAACACCGGTATGGACAGTATAGAGGGACTTCTTATGGTCCGACAGCTACGCTTGGCAGGGCATGTATCCCGTATGGGAGATGAACATATGCCAAAGGCAGTCTTTTTTGGTGAGCTAAAAGGTGGTCGACGTAACAGAGGCGCCCCACGGAAACGCTTCAAAGACCAGCTTAGGCGTCAACTTTCCTCGGCTGACATAGAAGAGAGCACCTGGCTGCATGCGAGGTCAGAACGAGACAGCTGGAGGTGACTCACGAAGGCTGCGGGATACACATTTGAGACCAATAGAAAATCTGCTGCCGAGGACAAACGCAGATGACAAAAAGAAAATCCAAATCAACCACCTGCGGACAATGGTTATGCTTGCCCTAGATGTGGCAAAATATGTAGGTCACAGCTGGGGCTGCGCAGCCACGGGAAATACTGTATTCCTCACTAATCTTCAGACTCGAAGACAAGCCTTATTATTATTATATTAACAATATTATAATTAAATTGAAAACTCATGCTTTGTCATTCTCCTTTAGTATATTTATTAATTTAATTCCAATAATAATCTGTAACCGTTACTTTATACTTTAGCAGGACCTCATCAGACTTAGAAAACATTTATTATATATGGAACTTAAATTAATTAAACCAAAACAAAGACCTATCATAAACAAAATAATATTTAAAGAAACAGTATTACACATTGTTGTTTTTATCTACTAATTACAGATTGAAATTAAGGTTTCATTAATTGCTAAAATAATAGATTTTATTTTGTTTGGTTTCTAACACTTTGCACTTGGCCACTAATTTTTGCAGCCTATAGATGCTTCAGTTTTATCAAAGAATGATCCTTCCAAGAAAGCTGCACCACAGAAGGTAGTAACATATAGTTTGTACTGCGACATATAGCAAATTTGACTTGTTATGTTTAGTTAGAATTGTTTGATTAGAGACCTTAATAGTTTGATGTACATGTTTTTAAACTTAAAGTAATTTTATTTTAAATCTTTTCATTTCTTTATTATGCTACTTTAAACAAATTAGTTTTATTTTGAAATATTCAGCTATTTAAACTAAGCTATCGAAGTAAAATTAATGTATATATCAATTTATTTTAGTTTCAAGTTTTATTGGATGCTAGCTGAAATCTTGAGGCTAATTTGGAAATTTTTAAATTTTCATTCACTGTTTTTCAATACTTCTAATGAATGTTTATGTAGAAAATCTGACCACAATGAAATTTCCTATTATTGGTTATATGTGACATGGTTATGTTCAAAATATTTTTGATGTTCACACATAAAATTCATTACCAGAACTCTTTTTGGGTATTTAAACAACAACAAAATAGATTTTCTACAGCCCTTTTTTACTAAACCTCTATTCAAGTTGCACATTCAGAAAGGATGGGCAAAACTCAAAATGTAAAACCTGTTTGGACAAGGTTCTTGAAAACGGCTTTCCTAGAAATTTGACAGTAGATGTATATCGTTTAGGAAAAGAATTACTAGTTCATTGACCACACTAGTTAAAAAAAGTAATTTAAATTTGGCTTGAGGACTAGAAAATCTATATCTTGAAAAGATTGCATCTTTTGAGTATTTTCTCATTAAAGAGTTCAATAAATTAATGTTCAGGAACATTTTGCGCACTGTCTTCTAAGTCTAGATCTCAAGGCCTATCATTAGAAAATTAAAAAGTCTAGTAGATTTATATATTCATTTAACAAGGAGGTATTGTCTTTTTTCAAAATTATTGTATATATTTTTCTTGTTAAGAATTGATGCTTGACTATATTTCTCATGTATAAAGAAATTATTATATCAACATATGTTATTGGGAATAATGTTACTGTATCTTTATGTTTATAAAAACAAAACTGTTGCAATTATTCACAGAAAAAACCTGAAGCAGCAAAAGTGAAACCCAAAGGTAATAAACCAACAACAAAAGATGATGATGATGTCTCAATGTTTACTGTTGACAAGTAAGTAATGCGGATGATGTTTCAATGTTTACTGTTGATAAGTAAGTAACATACATTCTAGACAGTAGATATGATGTTAACATTAACATTTCAAGAGTTTGAGACTTACTTGCCAAGACACTGACTGATACAATCAAAGGTACTTATGATATTAACATTTCAAGAGTTTGAGACTTGTCTAGACACTGACTGATACAAATTAGTTTTCCATTACAGCATTTGTATATTCTGTGGGGAAAGGAATGAAAGCTTCACAGAGGAAGGTCTGGACATACATTACTGGAAGAATTGTCCCATGCTGAAGCGGTGCACTAATTGCAAACAGGTATTAATAATTTTTTTTAAAAATTCTAATTGAATAGTGCAATTTTTATGCTTATAGCATACAAAGTGTAATATGGTTTAATCTTTTTTGTGAACATGTGGTGGAAGGGGGAATCTGGGAAAAGGTTTCCATGCTGTCTTTAGGTGCTCAGCACTCATCTCAGCTTTAGTTAAGGTTTCAAATCAAGCCCCCTTGATAGGTAACCAAGCGGCTTTTGTCACTCAGCCACATTTCACAACTATTTTTCAAATTAGGATTGGATACAATACTCATTTTATTTTTTTTTTCCCTTTACTTTAACATTTCTTTGAAGCTTTTATTAGTTGTATAATTTTTTTTATGAATATTGTAACTTTATCACTTTGTTTTAATTTATTAAAATAAGTATGAATTCAAGATTTGTAGTCCCTTATTAATACTGTAACCTAGGCATTCACACTATATGCCTACTTTGTAGCTATTAGAAGTAGTGGACAAGATAACAGGGTTTTATACATTTAGGAAAGATTCAGAGGGTGAAGGTTAAGTGGATAAAGAAAACAGTCAGTTTAAAATTTTAAGGTCAGTATGACAATATAACTTTACTCTATAGTTCCAGGATTGAGTGGAAATCTGGCTCAAAGAATGCATAAATGTAATTGAACTATAATTTGTTCTTATTTAATTGTGAGTTAATCCATTTTTTCCTGTTCAACAGGTTGTTGAGATAGCCACTTACACTGACCATGTGCTGACAGAATGTGAGGCCAAATCAAACTTTAGCAAATGTCCCAGGTGTTCTGAAGCTATCGCCAAGCCAGAATATGACCAGCATGTGGCTGATAAAGCTTGCAACCGTAAGATTTCTTAGCAAACTTTACGTTAGAGAATCATATTTCCTAATTTAATAACATACCCCATAAGTTATTATTGTAGGTTTAAATGATCTAAGAATTGTTTTTTTTAATGGGTTTATGACTCAGGACAGAGAATTGTTGTAGTACAAAATGGTGACTTTATTTGCTTGAGAATTAAAACATTATTATTTATTTTTTTAATATGAAATCTTAATTTTTTTTTCTTTTGTCATATTCATCAGCTCACAAGACAGGTCAAAACCACTGTCCACTTTGTCATGAAAATATATCTTCTGGTGAAGATGGCTGGAAGGAACACTTGATGGGACGGACAGGGTGTAAACAAAACCCAAGAAGACTTTTGGCTCTTAACAAACCTGCTGGGGGAGCTACAGGTAAAATATTTTTCCCAGTTATTGGACATTAATTGGTTAAAAGAGTTTCCATTTCAAAAAAGTAGACTGAGTAACTTAAATCATTAGTTAGTAGACATAAAAGAAAACTTAAATTGCTAAATTGAGTAATAAATATAGTATTGTACTGGTATAGGTTGTTATCATTGGAAATGGTAATATTTTCAAGTACCTATAAAATGCTTCCAATGCATGCATCTCACATAGCTGGGGACATCCAATCCTGGCCTTCAAGTGTGGCTCAGATATTGAGCCGGCGGAACTGTTGTGACTAATAGGAGAAGGGAATAAGGCGAGCAACTGGCAATTAGACCAGTAAGCTTAAGGCAGGAGGGGCTCGTTAGCCTTGACTAACCAACCTAGGAGAAGAAAAACTCTGAAAACCTCCGCTGACTTAACGGCTACACCCAGATATGGGAAAAAAACTTCTGGAGACAGCCCTGGGGACAGTGCTACATCCTGGCAAATCAATGCTTCTGTTCCTAAACTGTATAAGATATATGCCAAATCTGCTACTTTGAAGGGAGCAACTTAGTTCCTATCATATCTAATGCTCATGCTCTAATCTTGTTACAAGACTAACCACAGCCATTCTATGACTGAAGGAGGCCAACAATAGTAAATAAAATTTTTCCATTTGAGACCTAGCCTTCTAGTGTTTTATGGGGCATAAGATATTGATTTGTTTTTGTAGTCATAACCGGGCCACCAGCTCCCCAAAATTTAAGAAATTTAGTAAAATTAATGTATTAATTATTGTGCTTACCCCTTGACACCATCATAACTGTAAGTGATTTATTCTGTCCTCCTGCTAAGTATCTAAAGATTATAGGGTGAAGAAATTTATTGAAATAGGTAAATTAGTCTGGTTTATGAAATAAAAAAAAACTTGTAATATTCATACATTGCCTTCTTTACACCTGCTGTTGAAGTACATATGGAGGCTTATGTTTAGACTTTGAATCGGTCATGTGACTTATCGAAAAATTAACTTGATCCTGGTGTTGCTGCAGTCAGAAATCTGTGAAACGTGCCTTCATTTTTTCCATACTTTGTCACCATTATTTCCAATTAAATATTGTATTTTAGTTTTGTAATTATATTATATGTTTATTCCATTATTCATTTGTTTTTATCTGACATTTGTTTTTATGAAATTGTATAAGTTTTTATTAATGAGGTTTTTGCAAATAGGCTAAGTTTAGGAAATTGTAACTATGATAGACAATATCTACTAAAGTTAGTGTAACCTGATTTTTTCTATTTTTTAGACATCTCAGGATATTTACTGTCAGTAGCACATGTTCCAAAGGAAAATTTTATGATCTAATATTTAATTATAAAAACAACAAAAAAAAAAAAGCAAATAAGCATTCAGTGTTATGAAATTGTTCAAGTTTTTATTAATGAGGTTTTTGCAAATAGGCTAAGTTTAGGAAATTGTAACTATGATAGACAATATCCACTAAATAACATTCTTACTAAACTTAGTGTAACCTGACTTTTTATATTTTTTAGACATCTCTGGATATTTGCTGTCAGTAGCACAAGTTCCAAAGGAAAATCTTACGATCTAATATTTAATTATAAAAACAAACAAAAAAAAAAGCAAATAAGCATTCAGTGTTAACTTTTGATACTACTTATTAACTTAAGCTCATATTTTGTCTTATGATAACTTTGACATATTTTTTAACTTAAAATTATATCTAGCCATGTACCAGTACATATATATATAGCTAGATACAAACTTTCTTACACAACAATTATTTCCTATTTGAAGAGGCTCCATGGATCAGGAAATTTTTCTGTATTCTCTTCTCTTGTTTTACTCTACAGGTAATAAAACTACTGCAGCACGTGGAAGAGGAGGTAAGGCAGGCTCTGTACGTGGACGCAAATAATACAAACTAGTATACAACTATTGGTCAATTTTCATTTGTAGTAGAATGTTATTTAATTTATAATTTGTTTATTGTTTTTGTTTCTTTTGATTGGCTATTATTGAAACTTTTGTTAGTGTATTCCTTTAAACACAGAAATTATTTTTTTTTTGCTTCTCTGGTCAGTGATCAGTAATTTTATACAGTATAAATGTACAGAATATTTGTGCCATTTGTGAAATGTGATTTTTTGTCTTTTTTATTTATTTTAGAAACCTATTCAGATCTAGATAGGCCTATTGTAGAATATTGAATTCACATGATATATTTACTTTCAATGTGCCTTTGGTAATGCTGTGGCTACATAGAGTAACTTCAGTCCCCATGAATCAATTGTTGAGTCAAAGTATTTCAAAACCTGTCTTAACAAAAACAGCAAAAAATATTTAACAAGCATGTATTTATATTAATTACAGAAGTCATTCTAAATTTAACAAAAATACTGTCAAGATACTGTTTTCTTTGCACATGTAAATATTTAATACAAAGTAGTTTTGCATATGCAACCCATATTTTATGTATTTATTTGACACTTTAATGACAAGGAAGAACTGCTTGTAAAATTGTACATTTAAATTTTTTTCTTTGTAAATTATATCATTTCATGTACAGATAAATAAATAAACACAAGTATGATCAATATCTTGGCTTTACAATTAGTGTTGGTCATTGGCATTGTTAAGTCTCCCATGTTGACTTCTATAATTATATTCAACTGTATATCATTTGAAATAGTTTTTTTCCTTTCCTGTTAATTTCTACTTCTTACTATTTGATAGTTTTTTTAAGTATCAAAAAAAATTTGGTTATAGCTTGGCCATGCAGAAATTAACAACTGCAGCCTATTAAATTTCCAGCCTAATTTCATTATAATTTTGCAGCACTTATACGGCTTAACACACATTTTATTTAGCATTTTTAACTAATTTTTTGGGGGGTTAGAAAATATCTTCAGAAACATAAAATTCAATATTTGGCATGAATAATCTAAAATGTTACCAGTAATAATATTTATATTGATCTAGAACTTTTACATTAAATTTTTTTTTTATTACACTTTCATTCAATGCATATGTTGTAAAACACATTTTCTCAAGAGAGTTGTTTTGTCTCTCAAATTACAAGACATATGCAAGTTTAGAAGTTCCTCTATGCAACTATTTAAACACACTTAAAGAAACACTGTGTTTAGAATATATTTTTCTTGAGCTTAATATCTTCAAATTCAATTCAATAAAACAGGAAATCAAGTGATAAAAACTTCACATAAAACATATAACACTTCACACTTGTACAAATTGTTTATATAATTTGACTGATGAATTATATTTAAAGGGAAGATAGTGCCAATGAATGTCCACTGATCAATGGATAATGACCACTTAACCCTTAAAGTGCTGAACTGTTTTACAATGAGTGCATATACAATTCTGATGTTTAGAGGCTAAACTACCCCAAACGCTTTAAGGGTTAACAAAGATTCTGATAATTAGCTTTGCTTTTATAGTTTTCTGAAAAAGTCTAAATAAGTCTTTGCTTTTTCTTCAACCTTCTTTAACCTTTTCTTCAACCTAGTATGTTTATCTGTCGCTGCCTACATGTTTACCATAGCATCTCTTCAGTCATCTGGAAAAATTTGGTCATCTACAAGTGACCTATTCACTTGGTCATTTAAACACTCTCTACTTTTAGCCCACTTAACCAGCCACCAATGTAACAATTAATATTAATTCACATCTTAATATTCTTCTGAATCTGAAGAAATGGATATGTCTAAAGGATAGCAGTCCCACTGTGAGCATATTACTGGACATTCATATGGACAAATAATGTTTTCTAAAGCAATTTTATCATAGAAGTCTTCTTTAATGAATTCCCTGAACATCATATAATTCATGAGAGGTGCTGGCAAAGGAAGTTCAACCAGCTTGACTGGTGCAAACCTCCCAATACATCTGAACACTTTTGACCGGCACAGCTCCTTTAAGCTAAACACCTGTGTTGAAAGTTCCAAGATATGTTGCCTTAAGGCTTCATCACAGTAAACTGCCACTGGCCACTGTTTTTTCTTTAACCATGTCTCTTGCAGGAACATGGGATTGAGCTCAACTAGAAAATGGACAACATTCCAGAGTTTCTCACTGACAGCCATGTAGAGATAAGAAGGTCTTGATTTTTTGCTCAGCTTACAACCCCAAAGGAGAAGTGTGATAGCACATTTATCGCTGTGTAATCTGATGGCTTGCTCTAAAGGTGTTTCATGCCAACTAGTTGGGAAAGAAAAAAAATCATAAAATGTTTAAATACAGTCTATAAAGACTTATTGGAGGTTTGCTAATGTTTGTACATTGTTTTAAATATACAAAACCATCAAATTACTTCACTGGAACTAATGATTGATAATAAAGGTAGACTAACAAACATTTAAAAGTAAACATTATATTTACTTGAATAAGAATATATCATGCTACACTATACTTGAATTAACAAAATTCAAAAGTATTTTTCACACTCATTTTCAATTTTTTTTACTGTTCTAAGCAAACATAAAGTATTCTAATGTAATTTGTTTTTTTATAAACACTAAGTGATAAAAATGAAATTCAAATAATACAAAAGTTAAAACCTGTATTGTCTGTCCATCTTGTAGCCATATTGCAGCAATAATCTCACCATGTATGGGTTATGCTGTTCTATTGCTATGGTCATGGCAGTCACTCCTGCTTTACTTTTGGCATTCACTTTGCTACCACTTTCTACTAACAGCTCGCAAATCTCATATCGCCTGATGGCAGGGACAGGAATAATGCAACAGTTCGAAATTGAGAAATGTGTCTTAGTGATTACATATGCATTAACTTTTACTATGGATTAATGAAAGCAATAAAGGATAATAATAACACCCAGACAAATGATGCAAAATGAGGCTACATTAACATATTTATATCTGTATCAAAAGATGGATGTTCACAGGCTTGGAGAGCTGTAATAAAAGATTCCACAAGCTGGGTCTTTAAGTGTATTCAGCTTCTCTCAAAAATTAGTTTAAGACTCAAAATAATTGGGATGGCTTGCAATTTTATTTCAGATGAAATCCAATTGCTATATTTAGTCAGAATATACTTTTTGAAGTTTCACTAAACCACATGTACACATATGTCAGTAAAAGCAAAACTTATATGATTAATTCCAGTCATGGAATAAAATAATAATAATGGGACTGAGCACAAGAAGAAAATTAACAACATTCTAGAGTTTCTCATTACAGTCATGTGACTTATTACTATTAAATATTTTTTATTATTATTATTCATAGATTATTGTTTTTTTCAGAGGCATTAAAAAAATGAAAGAGTAACTTGGAAAACAAATGTCACAACATTCATAATTCTGGTCATAAACCAGTAATTTATTTACATCTGAACATGTAGCTGCCAAAATCTTATAACATGTCCACACCATACATTCATCTTCTTTTTTTTAAAGAATCATCTGTAATGTAAATTAAAGAATGAGAAAAAAAAAAGATCTTTTTGTCAAGCTTTATTGAAGTTTATTCTTTCAAATTTGGTGGAAGCTGAATTAATTTGAGATTTTCTGGTTAAAACATCTTGCTTGGTCTTGACAAATAACAACATGACACCAATGTATATACAATTGATTTACCTTACAAAAAATCTTTTAACAATGTTATGAATATGTTATAAACATAAGAAGACAAAAATGGAAGCAAAATAAAACCAAAAACTCAGTTGCTACTTTTTTACCTTAAAACTACAGCAATGTGTAGAGCTGTGCATCCATTCTCTATCACAGCATGGAGATTGCATAAATTATTTATGAGCAACTGACAAATATCAAGATTGTTTGTCTGGATGGCCCTGTAGAAACAATTACTTAAGATGCAGTAGTGGAAGAAATATTAGTCATAATATGGGTCTGTCTTAAGTTACTGAAGTGAAATTAATAAAAGCAGTAAATACATTACAATATTGTAGGTCCCAGTTCTGAAATGATGATCTTATAATACATAATGTAAGTTCTATATTTATTTATGTTTTTTTTTTAAATTTTAAGGATATGTTAGATTTTTGTAACATCCAAAACAACATATAGTTGAATTTGAAAATAAAAAACTTAAATAAACAAAATATGCAGTAAATTTCTGACTAAATGCATACTTTATGAGTGGAGTTACAGCCCCTGAGTCAAAGTATAGCTTGGTATTGACATCTGCCCCTGCATGCAATAGTTCTTTCACAATTGCAGGACTGTTGGACAAAATGGCTCTGTAGAGAAGTGTATACCCTGTGGATCAAAGTCAAAGATATATATATTTATAATTTTCTAAAAATTGGATAAAACTAATAAGCCTGCATAAAGTGGATAATATGGAAGAGTAAAAGGTTTACAGTAAAGAGCTTATTATAGTTTATTTAACACCTTTTTTTTTTATTACAATCCATAAAAAAAACATGCCAACCTGTCTCTTTATCAGTGAAATTAACTTCACATTTATTGGTTGACAGCAGCAATTTAGTTAGCTGAATATTTCCATGCTTCACTGCACACCTGTTAAATCACTTTACTGATATACCAAATGATTGAAAATTAAAATATTAAAATATATTATAGTATTAGTCTTCAGTATTTTGGGGGAGTAGAATATAGTTGTAGATCTAGAATACAAATGATACATGGATAATATGCTCTTCTTTCATTACATAGCCTTTTCTGTTACTATCTACCTATCATCTCTAAGTTAGCATTGATTCTAAGCCTTTCAGAAAGGGATATTTCATGTCAAGGTATATTGTTAGTTGGACAGTGGAGTAGCTAGAGTGGGGGAGAATTTGAAAATTGAAAATTTGAAATACTTGAGGGGGGCCCCCAAATGAGTGCTTTTTACATTAAAAATTAAATATTAAGCAAAATGCAGGGGCCCCCAAAGGATGGAAAATTCCTAGCTATGCCCCTGTAGTTGGAGTAAGATATAGCTCTATGTATAGGGTATTAATTTAGAACCAAATAGTAATATTTAGGACAGAAACTGATGACCACAGATTTAGGTTAGAATTAGGGAGAAAGAAGGTTGCCATTATATAGGCTTGACAACATATTTTCTCTGTATTAGGTAAATTTCATTAAGAACATTGAGAAGACTCAGTTGTAATGCTCAATCTTGTATATGATTATATCAAGATGATTGTGACTCAAAGAAGTATTCACATTTGAAATTTTCTGCAATTATTTCTGATAATTAAATGAATGGAGGCAATAAGTGTGATGAACACAGATTCCCTTTAAAACACAAAACATGTGACAAAATCAAATGAACATTGAGCATATAGTTAAATGCCTAACACTGTTTTCAAACAATGAACAATAAGCCAAACCTATTTCAACACAACATACCAGATGGCCCTGCATCCTGTAGTAGTTTCTGAATTTACATTTGGTGGTTTACGCTTATTCTTCAACAACAAATCAACCATGTCAAATAGTTCAAGCTGGCATGCAATAATCAGAGCTGTTGTATTGGTACATTCACTGGGATTTGTGTCATTGATGTCAACATCTTTTAATTTTAGCATTTTTCTGACCTAGTATAAATACAATTAATGTACTGAAGAACTGTTAATGTATAGACAATATTCTAAGTATAGGAAAAAAAAAGGGGTGCGCAATGGCTGAGTGGTTAAGCAACTGGCTTTCGAACCTGGGGGCCTTGGTTCAAATCTCAGTGAGGACTGGAATTTTTAGGGCATATGTGAGTCCAACCAACTCTAATGGGTACCTGACTTTAGTTGGGAAAAATAAAGGTGGTTGGTTGTTGTGCTGGTCACATGGCACCCTGCTCATTAACTGTTGGTCATAGCAACAGTTGACCTTATCATCTGCCCCATAAATTGCAAAGTCTGCATGGGGAACTATAGGGAATAAAAAAAGAATTAGTTTCATAATAACCACACCAAAGAGTTATGACAAGTTAAGAACTGAGTTAAATTTCTATTTACAATATTTATAAATCTATATAAAGAAAAAGAAATATTGTTACAGGGAACTGTGAGATATCCTTGAAATGAATAGAAATGTTTGTTTAAAAATATGTTAGTAAAATAAAATAATTAGATGAAAAATGTGTTTCACTTACTTTCCTGCAATTCCCAGCTTGAACTGCAGTAAAAAATTCAATTATGTTAGAACTGTTTTCATTTGTGCTTTTGAGTTTCTTCTCCATCTTTTAAAATTTTAAGATTTGAATAGAATACGACTGCAATAAGTTTAAAATCTAAAATTATTTTTTAAAAGACCTACATATTTCACATCTATAAAACATTACAGTCTATATGAGACTTTTTAAAAAAAAAAAAAACCATAGTTGTATCAATTAGTTTTGATAAGTCCTGTAATTAAATTAGTAATAGATCAAGACTAACAATAATAAATCTGTGCGATTACTAATAATTGTACCACTTGTTTTTGTTTAGTGCAATTTCATTCTTTTATCTTTCTCAATACGTTACTTGTCTGAACCAGTTGCAATAGGGTGGGGGGAGAGAGAAGGGGCTATATGGATGACTTTTTAAATGCATTTATGAAAAAAAAAAGGTGAATAACCTGAATTAAAACTCAGGGATAAAGCTTCCTCAAGCCGAAACACTAACCACTGTGCCAGGGAAGTGCTTATCAAAATAGAATGTTTTATAGCTAGCTATTGTTAGTCTCAAACTTTTCTCCCTACAAAGTATAAAGGGACTAATTCAACTTATACCACCAAATCAGTCAGTACAATTTCTTGCCCTTGTTCAATAGCTAATTAAATGATAAGTTAATTTTTATTTTATTATTCTTGTTTTGTCAGGTAAAGAAATAATTAAGCGAAATTTCAGCTTGATCCCAGATTGGGTATGGGTGTGGGAGAAATAATGTGTGCAAACTTTTTATCAGGCAGACAGAGTGAGTTGATATAATATTAAACTTTGTAAAAATTAGAGAAAATATAATTTCTTTAACTTTAACTAGCTTTAAAAGTGCAATAACACTGCTATCCGTTATCTAATAAAAAAAAGTTTCTCTTTCAGACCTTGCAATCTATAGGGCCCTGCACAATGACAAACTGTGGCCTCTACTTTTCCCCAACTAATGTCACATACTCTTAGAACTGGGTAGACTCAGAGGCACTCTAAGATCCCCAAAGAAAAATCCCAGTCTTCACCTGGATTTGCTTTGGATGCCAAGTGCTTTACCACTCAACTACTGCGTCTCCCATTGAAGCTTAAGTTGAAATATATTATAATATTTCCTCTTCTCTCAATAACATTAGTACCCCAGTGCTGCTATTTTATATATATATATAATATATCTATATTGTACATAATTTTTTTCACACTTAAGCCTAGTAAAGCTTGAAACACCTTTTATGTTTGTTGTACACTTAATTAAATATGTAGGCTGTAGGATCATTAAAATTATCAATTCTTCTTATAATTACAATATAGTCTATATATAGAGTATTAGAGATCTATAACTAAACCTATAACTATGATATGGCATACTTACTGAGTCAGTGATTACACTCTTAAAAAATAAAGAAGATAATCTTATCTTATCTAATACAGACGTTACTTCAATCATAATGATGTCCTTATAATATATAATTATATACTAGCCTTACCCTTAAATTAGGTTTAGGTTGATGTAGGGGTAATTGTAATAAATTTTTATCTCATACGAAGCTAGAATTGGGCATAGAATAGATCTAGAATATAGTACTCTGACTCTAAGTCTAATGATATAAACACTCGCAGATAATGACTTACTTCAATCATTGAATCAATGTAAAGATACTCAGATAGTCACTTTTAATGGCTGAACAGAACACTCAGTGAGTTGAACAGTATAGATGAAATGATATATTTCATATCATGAAAGATCTATATAGATCCATATAGGCTGTAGGCCAGATCTACAACAAACTGAAACTAAAGAATGGCAAGAAATAATAATAATAAAAATAACACTAAAAATGTTAGTCTACTCAATGTTTATCATAGATCTAGATCTATAACCAGGCTTTTAAGTCTAATCCATAGACTATATATTACATGGACTGCCATCTCTGCGCACTAAGCCTATATTTTTCAATAAATAAGTCCCGTTCACCGAGGCGTCCTTGGTTGCATGACAAATTGACTTCCGGTAGATTTTTTTAACTATATAAAGAAACCATTCCCGAAGATTTTTACCGCCACTTTTACAGCAAATCATGAATGGAAACTTAATTGTCATAGAAGATGTTACAGAGTTAAGTGTGCACAAACCATTTTGTGACTTAGATCTTTAACTTAAAAGCTCTATAACTGATTTTCTTAGCCAAATAGACTAATTAGCCAAGCCTGCATTTCGTGTATTTTCTTGTTTACGACATTGATTGAATTGTAATGCCAGTTTGGATTATTTTCTTAGTAAATCACATTTGACAATTTACACATCTTGTACGGTGAATGAACATATGGCAAAATAAGTTTTTTTTTGTGAGCTAAAAGGTTGTCGACGTAACAAAGATGACCCATGGAGATTCTTTAAAGACCAGCTTAGGCACCAACTTGCCTTAGCAGACATAGAAGACAGCATCTTGGTTGCATGCGGCTTTTGAATGATAAAATATTAAAAGGATCAATCACACATTTCAGTATATTCTGTGACGTTTAATGGCAACCTATTATAACACAGTGCAGGACAGGCTACTGTCTTGTTGGCTCATATTTCTCACGGCTATGGCCAAATTTCGATTCACGGTGCCCCCATATTCTGTTTGACTGCCCAGACTGGCTGATCTCCGTCTCAACAGGTCAGGGAAACCAAAAATTCTCGACCTGTATGCAATACAGCAGGGTTTCTGTCCAGGGCTTTTGCAATAAAGGATTTGAGCCTCTCAAGCCCTCACTCAAATGGAGTTTGATGATGACTTTTTATGGCCTTTTTTCTGTCTTGGTGAAATTTATTGTAAGACTGAATTATTGATTCGCAGCTGTCGAATTATTGACTAGCCTTAGTAATCATTATTGCTAATGGTAGTGAGAGCCGCATCGTCGTCAAATATCAGTTCCCCAATCAGGATATGTCGTACCGTTTTGGTCAAGCCAGTTTAAGAAGCCTTCCATCCAATCTACCAACCTTGTTTTACCCTGCTCTTAATAGATAATACCTAAAAGAGTCTAAGAGGAAGAACTGTAAAACTTTTTATGTGAAGCTGACAGTAGTTTCAATAGCTTAATTGGACAAACAATTTTCAATAGTAAAAACCACTTCTGTTTAGTGTGAGCATATTGCTAAATGAAGTTCATATTCCTATTACTTTCTACTCAAGTTACCCAAGAGAAATTTTATCTAAAACAAAAATTTGTTATAATGCATGTTTCTTATACTAAAGGAGCATACTATTTCCAAAAACCTGATTTGATTGTCACTCCATTTTTTTTTATGAAGCCTGTTACAGTTACAATGAAGGGATGAAATTTCGGATAATATTCTGTTTGTTTTGTGAAATGAGAATATATCAGAAATGGTCATCTTCAGTATTTAATGTTTCATTTAAAAAAAGATAAAATATTATATTAATACATATTTGATGTACAAACAAATGAAAACCATACAAAAATTTTTTTTTGAAGTATAGATGATTAAACTTGTGTCTGAACAATACTACATTGACATTAACTTATTATTTTAGACTTTTTACACAAGCTTGACTGAAAGAGAAAGTTGCTATAATTTAAATAATAACATTTAATAGTCTGAACATGTAACTTAAAATTGAATAATGCATTTATTGACAAGTGAATATTGAAGTAATGATGTGCTTTCTATTTTATTAAGTCAATAAGCTTTAGGTCTCATGTCAGTTAAAGCATACAGTATTGTTTTTTAAATCTTTTTAGTGTGCTAGTTAACTTGATTCAAGTTACATTTACAGTAAAAAAAAAAAAACAAAATGTTTAATAATTGAGTATACAATTTTTCAAAGTTGGACAACTATTTATTAAATCTATATTATACAATGAACAAAATATGTTTAAGATTATTTTCAAAAAACTATGCCAAAATATTAATATTAGTAAGAACAATATTATCTTCAATTTCTTAATATTATAAACACAATATTTTCGGACATAGCAAGTCAGTTTTGTGACATCCATCCTATTGATAAACTCTTAGGGATAAGGAAGAATAATTTCTTCTTGAAATATACATCTGCGGAAAAGAAAAGATCAATTGCTTTTAATGTGAGAAATAATACAATTCTTATTAAATTTTAAAAATCTCAAAAAATTTATAGTGTCTTCGTTCAAAGAATTATGTAAAGAATTTCTTTAAGCATTTTCTCAACTCATCTGACATCCTTTTCCACCAAGATAACTGGTTAATCTGTACTTCTAATTTACAATTGTTGCAATATATATTTAATTCTTATGCAAGAAAGTATAATTTGAAGGAAAATACAGATAACAATGGTATTGGCCTGCATGAACCAATTATCACTTTAAAAATACCTGCACAGGCTGAAGGGAATATAATGTTTTATTTACAACATAACAATATTGTGTAAATATTCACCTAGAAAATTAGCTTTAAATAAAATAGCACATGGATTCTTATAATTAAAATAGACTTACCGTTTAAAAATATATATGAATTAATTAAATACTTGCTGTTAAATGTATTATTTATAAAGCTTCTGGCACTGGGTGCAAACTCTTTTGAAAACAATGAACATATTGTGCCAGTATCTGTGTAAATACTTGAATTCACACATTGAAAGGTAGCAATTAGAGCACTTTGAGTACCATTCAACATCCTTTGTGTACTTCTTTGGTACTTAAAAGTTAAGATCTAGATCTACAGTGAATAATAGCACAATTTGGTAACTACTCAGCCTACTGGAATGCGTGAGAATAATCAAAAAAAAGAAAATAGAACCAATTAGAATGTCTAGTCCAAACTAGTACAGTTGTTTTTATCTAGGCAAGATATGAGTAGTGATCAATAGAGCCAGATTTAGTACATGAGTAGTATAATTGGCAAAGGCTGTCGACAGTAGTATTGCTCATCAGAAACATTAAAACTTTATAATCAGTGTATAGGAATAGATCTAGATATACAGATTCTAGATGTATAGATCATAGAATACTGGTATAAGTATAAGAGTCTAGGTCTATTGTTATTATATAAAATATACATATAAACTTGATATACTATACAAATAATACAGTACTATAGAATATAGATTTGAGTCATTAGTAAAGATAAAGTAGATCTTAAACGAATGATCTGTGAGCCAAGCACTTCCATTCATGATTCACAAATGAAGAAGCTAAGGGCTAAGACTTAAGACGAAGTTAACAAGTCAGGAAGTCACAAGTAAGTCAGATGAGATTTAGATCTAGATAGATAAGGCATAAGCCATGAACAAGCTAAGATTAGTAAGATCATAAAGTAAAAAAGCTAATCATCTAGATAAGATCTATTATTATCCAGACTTGAGACTTATCCTATATCTAGTCTAGAGTTAGATTCTATATAAAATACAGATGGATGCCTGGTCATGCGGTTTGCACGCTGGACTGTCGTTCGGATTTATCAACGATCGAGGGTTCAAACCCTGCCCGCTCCCATCCCCCGTCGTCCTGCGGGAGGTTTGGACTAGGAAGTAAACTATCTTCAACTCTGAAGGAACATCCGAAACATTTTACAAACAAACAGATCTAGACTAGATCTTGATTCTCTGGGTTTATAAGACACACACAGAAGATGAATCTAGCAACTTCACGGTTTTGACGTTCAAATTAGATCTATTATTAGTCATAATTTTGTTAACAGCACTATAGCCTAGGGATAGCCAGATTTTTATAAAAACAAATTCTGATTTAGCCAAATTTTTATAAAAAACATTCTGATTTTATTAACTTATACCGGTGCATTTACATAAATAGTGTTTTAACTAGTTTATTAGTAAAATGAAGAAACTATATAGTAGTGTGTACGGTCGTACTTGACGATAAAGTTTATTGCCATAGGTAACTACATGCATTTGTGTGATAGTCAAAATGTTTACGTGTCCAATCACTTTCAATTGATTCTAGAATTTTATTAGGCGAAGAAATATTTAGAACAGTATCAGATCTTTCTATAGCTTTTAGAAGAATTGGATGTTACTTACGCTGACAACTAATAAGTTGAAGGCCGAAATATTTGTTCAGATTTTTCCGTTAGTCATAAATACATCAATGACTTAATTTTTTATGGTTGATTTTCCATTACTATAGATCTAAACAAAAGTTGGTAAAGAGTATAGGCTTATTAACTCACTATTGTTATTTTATTTAGACCGACTCACTCGCAGACTTAACTTAGGCCTATATCACCCATTATAAACAAATATAATAAACGACACTCTCAAAAATATATTGAATATTTCAGTAAATCTCTTATTTAACTCACATTTAGAATATACATTGTACAAAAAAATTAATGTGATGAAAAACAAATCACTTTCTATTGAAGTAGGTGCTGTCTTCTATGTCAGCTAAGGCAAGTTGGCGCCTAAGCTGGTCTTTAAAGAATCTCCATGGGTCATCTTTGTTACGTCGACAACCTTTTAGCTCACAAAAAAAGACTTATTTTGCCACATGTTCATTACCGTACGAGATATGTGTAAATTGTCAAATGTGATTTACTAAGAAAATAATCCAAACTGGCATTACAATTCAATCAATGTCGTAAACAAGAAAATACACGAAATGCAGGCTTGGCTAATTAGTCTATATTGGCTAAGAAAATCAGTTATAAAGCTTTTAAGTTATAGATCTAAGTCACAAAATGGTTTGTGCACACTTAACTCTGTAACATCTTCTATGACAATTAAGTTTCCATTCATGATTTGCTGTAAAAGTGGCGGTAAAAATCTTCGGGAATGGTTTCTTTATATAGTAAAAAAATCTACCGGAAGTCAATTTATCATGCAACCAAGGACGCCTCTGCGAACGGGACTTATGCTTAGTTACCTTAGTGTTGGCAGTCCATTTCTAATAGTCTATGGTCTAATCGAAGTACCCAAGCGTCACTAGTTACTGAAACAGGGGAAGTAACTATCATTAATGTTTATGACAAACAACAAAATAATACTAAATTTCATAGGATAAAGTTTCAGTCAGAAAGGCGGGCTGAATTTGAGCTCGGGTCCACCGTGGTTACTAATCTATTTTCAGCACATTAAACTAACTATAGCAGCGGTTCTCAACCTTTTAAGCTCTGCGACCACTTTTTAGAATCCCCCACTCTGCTGCGACCTCAAAAGTCCCCACACGCACAGCAATATAAGAATAGACAAAAACAATCCATATTTTCGATGGTCTTAGGCGACCCCTGGCAAATCGTCAATCGACCCCCAAGAGGGTCGCGATTCACAGGCTGAGAACCCCTGAACTATAGGCTTACGGCACGACTATTATTTTTATGAAATTTCTGTGAAAAGGAAATAAGGCCTACGTAAACAAAAAAAATGAAATATTGTGATACAATAAACATGTAGAGCAAGATACAGTGTTGTGTACACCATATGCAGAGGCATGTAGTGAAGGGGACAAGGGGGAGCTTCATGCGAACCAGTAGCAACTCTTAGAGGTGGGGAGAAAGGTTTATAGATTTCTAAAAAAAAAAATTAAGTAAGTTCTATTAAATTTATTTTAATAAGTTGACCTTTTCACATATGTAGTGGAGTGGATACCTTTTCAGGAAACACCGGCTACCCCGATATCCACGTGACCCTTTCCCCTAGATGGCACCTTGTGTCCGCGCATAAAAAGGCAGACAACGTGGGCACTGTCCATTCTACCGGCATCTTTTGTCACTGTAGTGTCCGTATGTTACTGGACCTACGTCGTCTCCACTCCCTTTTGTGCCTGGTTCTACACCATGTGTTGACGTATGGCTGCAGGTCTTTAATGTATAATAAACAGTTTGGAATCGTCCTACGAGTTGCCTTCGTCTTGTCATTTAGTTTGTTCTGTGCAAAACCCACCACACATAGGCTACATCTGATTAATTATATCTGTCTTATAGAGTACTGTTATAGTGTAGCATATTTCCATAAATCCCATAAACAATAATTGTATTAAAACATTTTTGTTGGTAATATTGTATATCTTATCTTATAGATCACAGGCGTTTCTTCAAAAGTTATAAATAGTTATTCTTTTAATGTTGCTAATCAGTTGATTATCAGCTGTGGATCCCAGACGAGGAAATGTGAAGTTGTTGTGCTAGATAGGCCTATGACTAGAAGTATTTGGCGTTTCCAAGATATTTATAACATGATTTAACAGTAAATTACCAGTTTAAGTAGCGGTAATGGCTTTTCAACATTTGTAGGCCTATCTATACATATCTTGAAGTTTATAGGCCTATAGGCTACATTTTTAGTGTTCATGTAGAGCGCGTAATGTAGAAGAAGATTTTGCATAATCATATAGGCCTACTTTTGAGGGGCTAATATTTGTTGCAATAGATTTCACTACTTTAAAAAAAAATCAATTTAAACCTAGGCCTATATCTATTAAACGTGAATCTAGGCCTACATATTGAAGCAAAAAATAGGCCTTATACTGCCAGAAATAGGGGAAAACAGCAATGGATAAAGCTAGCATATAGCCTATAGGAGGCCTTTATTATATTAGCCTAATTAAAGCCATAACTGATTCTTCCACGTGGTGTAGAAAAAAAAACAGAAAGAAAATTAAGCTGTGAGAAGAAACATAATAGAATGGACGAGTCTCTCATTGAAAGAGATTCGGCTATCCAAGGCAAAGCATCTCGTAAGATAAGGTAATAATGGTCAACAGACCAACGGTTCAATTGAATAGATTAATTAAGGGCTAGGTGAAGGTGATTATGCATATTTACCAAATAGATCTACGTGAAACTATATAGACACTACTTTACATTTCGAAATGACCAGCGGTATTTCCTTAAATATCTTTTACAATTGTCGTTGAGTCACTGACCCTGAACTTTTGTGCAAACAAAAGTTCCCTTGTGTCGGCCTAGTTCATTGTGTTTTAGATTCACGTTTAACGGTTATGTTAAACTAAAGTTTTTAAAAATTCAATCCACGTAAAGAAAGGAAATCTATTGCAACGAATATTAGCATGCACAAAGTAGGCCTAGCCTAGATCTAGCTTACATGATTGTATGCGTTGAGAAAGTTGAGTCATAGAACTTGAACCTCTTGTCTAGACCAACGAAAGCGCCTTGTGCCGGCCTATTTGTTCTGCTTTGGAGAAATCCAAGCAGATGATAACATCTCTATTTCCAGTTGCTCGAATCCCAAGACGCTTGGGACGATGCGAGGCCAAAGGCCAAGCACACTAGGAAATTCCCTCCATTTTCCTTCAATGTACTATAATATAGTGGTTGCTTGAGGAACGGCGTGTGAATCGTGAAACGTATTTGAAAGTGTGTTTACACTACAGCGACAGCTAAAAAAAATGCTCTGCAATATTATAGTACAACAGATTTTACAATAGTTGCCCATATTGGAAGATTATTTTTCGTTATTATTTTTGTAAAATCTTTTTTTTTCTGATCCAGTCAGTCATATCCCCATTATTTATGACATTATTATTTTCGATGAAAAAGTGTTAAGTAGTACATGTGACCTTGAGCCAGAGTTTGTGGATAATCTGTTTATTAATTAATACACACACACATACATATGTGTTATTATTATATTTAATAGGCTAAATACAATGCAATAAAAAATACAAGATTCATTTTTGCATAAATTTATATTAATTAAAAAGCTCACTCTGTTTGTCTGCCAATAAAAAGTTTTAATACATTTTTTTCTCGCATTTTCAATTCTTGGATTAAGTTGTAACTTTGTACCGGAAAAGACATTAATCGGTAAAAAAAAATAAACAATTGTTTAGTTGATTTTGGTGATTAATTATTTTATTTGATATCAAACTAAGGAGAATAACTGTCACTTAATGAGAGATGTGGATGTCTATATGAATTTAATGTACTTATACTAATTAATTAATAATATTTTAAATGACAGAAAGGGTGCTAAACCCTGCCATTTTCAGATAAAAAAAAATAGCACTTCTTTCCCTTAGATAAGCTTTGCTTTAAAAAAATTTTTTTTCTTTTCCTTGTTTTTAATTTTTTTAAACTTGTTTCACTTCCTTTAAATTAAAATGAAAATAAAAATTGACTTCAAACACAAATACTATGGCATAAAATCAGTCTTTATTGTTGGAGCTTTTCACAAAATCAAGTAGGTTTTTACTGGTCCTGTGTATCAAACATTAAAGACAAAATAAAACAACTAGGAAGCATAAACTAAGTAGTTACTGAATAATCTTAAGATGCCTATATCTACAGATGTTTGACTACTGTAAAACAGTGCAAATATATATATATATTTAATCTAAAACAAAATACATGTAAGACATCTTCAATCACAAAATAAATGTTTAAAAAGTTACATTACTGCTATACTAATGGATACTGAAATATGTATCATATTTGACCAATAATATGATAGCAGTAATCTAGAGCAAGAACTGTTCTTGGCATGCATAACAATAATGTGCATACATTATTTTATAGAATATAGATGAAGGTAATTCAAATAATACCACACAAAAGAATTTAAATAAAGTAATAATTGATACTTTTCTTTACTTTTACTAAGATATTTTTTCTCAGCCTACAAGACTTGTATTTTATATTTTAAGAAATAATCTTTTAAAATAGGAAATGTGTTTGTATGCTTTTTGTTGCTTTAATTCTTTTATAATCAAATACAAAAATGTAATTGTTGCAGTTTAAATAAGTAACAGATTGTTTGGATCTATGGAAAGATCATAAAAACAATAGCGATACCTATAATATGTGAAAAGTAAAAAAAAAGTGTAGACATAATTGTAAGGACATAATGAACTTGTATAACAAACAAAATAAAAATTTTATTTTGGCTTTTGATCATGCCATATATAAAAGACTTTTCACTCTTGTGCTCATAAAACAAAATGCTTTTATTTTTTTTTGTTCTCACTATATATAATAAAGGATATATAAATGTTTTTTTTAAAGGAGGTTTTATGCTACAAAGAAGTGTGGTTTATATAAATATACATATACATTTAGGCTTTAGAACATTGATAAAGCACAATGGTTAACTTTTTTATGAAATTTAATTCTAGCATAAAAATTTACTTTACCATAAAAGATAAGAAACGAAACAAATAATTGTCATGTCATGATTGTTTATGTAATGAAACATTCTTGCACTTTTATTTTTAAGAAATATAAATTCAAAAAAATGACATATGTCATAATTTCTATGAAAATATTGTAAATACCAAACCAGTGTGCAACAATCCATCATGTCAAAATCAAGCAACACCCATTAATTAAAATTAACATATTTATTACCCATAGACTTATATATACTACTCTAGACTGGACATGGAGATTTTTTAACACTTCAAAAAATGTTGTGAAAATTTTTTAGAAAGTTGGATCAAGGCCTTGTTTTGTAAAGTAATTAAAAGAAGTGAAGTTTTTTTCAACCCTAACCTATGTAACATATAATTTAATTTTTAGATCTAGATCAAGTAATTGAACATCAAAATAGGAGTACTTTCTTCTCATAATTAATATTTTGCAATTTTTAAATACATAATCTAGAAAGATCTAGATAATCAATCTATTTAAATGTACATAAGATGATTTAAATCAACATGAATTATTTCGATCTAGGATTTTTGAAACATTATCTCAATGGAAACAAACAGGAAATGGCTTTGTTTCATATATTTGTGTGAATATCCAAGAAAGGATTTTGCATTATTTCTTAACTTTGAAAACTAAAGATCATTACTTTTCTAAGACAGAAAAGATTGATTGGGGCGACTCCCCTTAGAGATTAAAAAAGAGATTACGTACATAAAAATCTATATATAGGTCTGTGAATCAATCAATCATGGATAAGAATTAATTTCCAGTTTCCAGTCTAGTATAATATATAAGTCTATGTAATTACCCTTTTAGCCTTGGTACCTCTTGATTTTAAATATATATGTTTTTTTTTATATTACATTATTACATATATTAAAAGTTTGAACAATATTTCAGATCAACAGATGATCACAAAAAAAATAAAACCTGTCAAGAACATTCAACTCAACTTTACTCTGATAAATAGTAAAGGCACAATATTTCAATGTTGTCACTGAAACTTTTGATTTCACAATTGTAGTTGAACATTTTTGGAGGTTTTTAAGTACACATTTATTCCAACAATGTTATATAATATTCAACAATTAAAATTTAAGTTCAAAATTTTTTTTAAGTATAAAGAACAAGAAATCAGATGCATGTTAGATTTTTACTAGAAATTTTAAGAATTCAGTAGAATAATGTGATTTAATTTTTGTATAACTTTCTTTAAAATCATAATTTGTTTTAAAGAATAAGAGTAAACACATTTGCAGCTAATCTTAAATCATTGTGACACTAGAGTGTCAGAATTAAGTACCTAATAGCACTAAACAATGCAATGATCTTAAAAAATAAAAGATGAAGCCATTTTTTTGTGGTATATTTTAGAAAACCTTAAGAAAATATAAGGCAGATTTAAGGTTCTATATTTTCTTCTATTGACTTTTGACTTGTTAGTTTTGCACGTCATTCAGTATTGAAGATTTTATATACTAGCCATAACCTCCTGCAGGACAGCAAGGGATTGCAGCATGCAAGGTTCGAATTTGGGACCATCGAGATGACAGTTAAGAGCCCAAACCACATGATGAGGTGCCACCATATATGAATAACTTCAAATAAATCATTTATTTGTATTTCACAATATTTTTCAAAGCAACCCTTAGAAACAAAATAATATTCTTCCTCACTACTCTTATGTGGCCAAATGTCACAATTAAATATAAATTATAATTTGCGTTTAAATTTATTCTTATAGGAAGCTTTTAAGGAAAGGAAAGAAGTTTCTAATTTTAGTATAACTAACTATTTAACAGATTTTCAGATTCTTTACCCAAAATTAGGCATGAGATTATAAGCACACATAAAGAAGTCAATGTAAATGCTAAAAAAAACAAAAAAAACCAACACATAAATATATGAATAGTGAAATAATATCAGTAATCATTGCATAGTTAGTTTGTTTAGACTGCGTTATCATTTTGAACTTTTGCGCAATTTAAGCATGAAAAAAAGACATTTAAAAAAAAAAGAATTTTCAATAAAGAAAATGGCAGTATTAAGATTCCACATTGTGGAAAAACAAAAACATATTAGGATTGGTATATATATAAAACACATGTTTAAGAACTAAAAAGTTTGATGATATTTAGGTTGACATTAAAGGTAAAGGGTTTTTCCATATAATTATCACAATTGGTTCTTAAGTAAACATTTCTTTTTAAAACAGCCTACAATTCTTCTTGTTTCAACAAAACTTTTGTCTGATTCTAACAAACAATTCATTAAAATAGATCACCTTTTGAAAAAACATTTCTGTTCAGACTTCATTATCATCGTGGCCGTGTTTAAAATTATGTTATGGATGAAATGCATAATAGTAATCTAATGGTATTTACAAATAAAATCTAAGGTGAAAGTCACAACCTTTCTAATAAACAAAATAAACATGATCAAATTCATAATGAATATATAAATTATAGTTATATGTATATATATTAGTATTAGTCATGAAAAACAACATATTAATAAAACTAATCACTGGGGAATAAAGGAAGAAAACATCACATTAATCAACATTACATTTTTTTTTTATAACATTTTTTTCTTAAAAAAAATATTTTTTATGCTATTAGAAAATGAATATAAAAATGGATGATTGATTTTTTTTAAAATTTTGATGCACAAACATTGAAATTTACATAACAAAGAGAAGATATACAAATTAAAATCTTCCTTGACCAGTAATGGTATGCATTATGCCCAACATAAGGGTGTCTCACCATGGCTTTTGCTAGAGAGGATTTGATCCTTTCCCCCCCTCACTCACAGCAAATTAGAAGATAATACAAATTTTAATGAATTAACAAAAATTGTTTTAATTTAAAATCATGTACAGTCCATTTTTGAAATTATTATGGTTATCGACAAAAATGAATCATTCAAGCAATTATATTGAAATCTATGAAATGTGGACCCATACAAACTACAGTCAAAAGAGTCATCTGTTGGAAATTAATTTAGATCTTTTGGATATCAGCATTGATAAACACATTTTTAAGTGTTCATTGCCTTTTTAGTAAAGTATAATTAGTCTTTGAAAATACTTTAATAAAGCATTACACCTTTTGTAAACTTTATTTTAAAAACCAATCATCTTTAAAAAAAAAAAGAACCATACTTATTAAGTTAATTATTATACTATTACACTAAGCAGGCAGAGGTAGAAAGCTAACTTTTTCGTTTGTGTTTCTTCTTCTTAGCACCAGATTTTTTTCTTCCACTTGCTGCTTTCATTGCTTCAAAAGTTTGTCCTTGCAAGGTGTCCAGCTGGTTCTGTAAAGCAAACAAAAGTCTTAAAACTTTATAACTTCTTTCATTCAAATAAGTCTCAAATGTATAAAATGTACATGGTGAAAAAGAAATGTAGAGCATTTTAAAACTTTTCTCAAATGCTGACACCGAACCATTTTATGCAAATTTAAAAAAAATATTTATTCGATAAAGAACATTAACACATTGTATTGCACAAATCAGTCATAGAATCACAGAGTATATTGTCAAGATAGTTTAACCTATTTACTACAACCAATAAAGAAATTTTGAAAGCCATATGAAATATTAATAAATTAAACCTTGTATGATTTAGACATTTTAATAAAATTGCACAGTCTTGAAAGACAATTTAATGGGATCAACTATGTTAATAGATATAGCTCAATCTATACAAAATTATAAGTATGTACTTGCCTGCAAAACCCTAATGTCAAGGTCAGTATTTTCTGCATCTCTCTCTAAGGCTGCTAACTCCTTTTCACAAACCAACCTTTCTTCATCACTCAACACTTTTTGTCTTTTCTCATGGACGGCCATCCTACAAAATTTTCAGAATAATTTCAACACATTTTGTGCATGATTAAAAAAGAAGAAGATTTAATTAATACATTAATACTATTCAAGTTAATATTTTAGAATATCAGGTACATAACAAATTTAATCATTAACAAGACTGACCAATATAAAATGTCACCAAAAATAATGTACTGGAAATAAGGGGCAAATGTATTAGAACTAACTGATTATTTGGTATTCTTTGATATTCCAAGCAGAAGGTATTTGAATTTTTTTTATTAGCAAGCAACAAAAAAATAACAACATCAAATAAATGCCATTATTTATAATATAAGTTCTTTGCTCCATAAGTGATGAGTTCCATGACTAAATCTGGTTGAGGATGTATATCTTGTATTACTGAGGTATGATGCACAGGTCAAAGGAAAATAATACATTCCAATTATTCTAGCACCTAGTCATTGACCTTATTTTATTAAACTTATGGAGTAAAAAAAGAAAGAGAAACTAAAAGAAATGAATGTAACCTTTTCTTCTTTAGCTTGGAAAGATTAAGCTTCAGCCTTTCTACTGCAGCTTTCAGATCTTCAGGTGTGGTAAATGGGTTATCAATGAGATCTGTTATGTTTTCTACCTTTGGAGTTAGGGGACTTTCACCTGTAAAGTGAGATACATTGCAAAATATTATATGTATATATATATATATATATGTAAAAGATATGTAAATTTTTCTTAAAAACAAAACAAACAATTGTACATTTACAGAAATAAAAGCTGAGCCAGATGATTGTACACCAAGAAAATTTAACAATTTCTACATATTAGGATAAAATTAAAAACTGATCTACTGTGTTGAATTACAAAATGTATTGAAACATTTTATGACATTTCAAATACTATTTGAAATAATAAAACATAATTTTTAAAAATTAATTATGTTCAAATTTTATACATAAAACCTTTTTCTTTTATCTAAAATGTGAAATATTTTCTTTATTAACTAGGATCAGAAAAGTTACCTTTAAAAGGTGAAAGCTCTGAATTAAGCCTGCTTGAGTTAGGACTTGGAATGGTAGTATTATTTTTCAATGCATCTAAAGAAACATTATCCACAACTTTGATTGGAGAAACTCTGAGAATTTTTTTATCAGCAGGCTGAGAAGGAATTTTAGGTACTGCACCCTGATCCCACTGACTTGGCTTATGAGGGATGTGAGTTGGTGCATTTAAGTTTGTGTTTGTTGTAATATCCTTTACTGGTGAAGAGTTAAAAGAACAAGAGGTAGGTCTATAACTTGGAATATTTACATTTAAGGGGATGGAATTTTCAAGATCTGAAACATTCTTCAAAGGCAAAACAGGTATATCTTCCACATCTGAAAATAGCCTTTCATTTATCTGATCACTGTTTTGAGATTCTGAACACTGATGAGTATCATTTTGATTGCTGGCTATAGTGTTAGGTTCAGGTGATTTGGATTTGACAGATCTTTTAATGACGATAGAATATTCATCTCCATTAGGAGATAAAATAGTTGCAGTAGTGGCAATCATGCTGTTTTGTTCCATAATGGTCAAGTCTGAAGGAGGCTTGGATTTGGTATGTTGTTTATCCACAGGGTTATAGCTGTCTCTAATTTTGGAAAGTTTTGAAGTTCGTTTGTTTGTAGATGTGGAATGCTTGATGGCAGGGGAAGATGATTGAACACAAAAACATTGATCCTCATTTGAAAGAGGAACATTTTCATTCTGGTTAATATCAACACATGGCAAAGACTCTTCTGTGAAGTCACTGATATTAGAAGCATTACATGAATGCTGTACACTTCTGCAGCTCAGAGAATCTAGTGCAGCATACCCACAGTCTATATCTTCTCCTTTTTGGGTACTATTTTCACTACCAGTTTCACTGTCTGAATTATTCCCCTTTACACTGTAGAACCCACTGTCTGTGGTGTGTTTAGTTTTGTTAGATGATGATGTGCTGTCAGAAACGTCTGAAGAATGGGTTTCTCCATTAACCAGGACAAGTGCTTCTAGCTTTTTCCCAAGAGCACCCTCATCAGACAAGAGTTGTTTATCCTCTGAGGGACCAGCACATTGGTAAGAAGCATGGAACTGTTTTGCTGTAAGTGTTGTATCCAGAGGATCTTCATAATCATGAGATGATGTCATATCCTTGGAGGGAATCATATCCTAATAGTAGAAACAAAATAAACAACTTTATTTTTAAAAATACAACGATAAATAATATTTAAAAGTGTGTTTAATTCTTGAATATGCCAATACAGCATACTTGAGTATATATTACATTGTCATACAGGGCAATGACTCCTCATATTTAGGATGTCAGTTGCAATAATATAAAGGATGTCCTTTAGCTTACGTTGATGATTTTTTTTTAAAGCACAATAAAATAACTTGGTAAAAAAAAATCATTATCAACATAAATGATAGGGAAATATGGACAGGCATGCTTGGTGCAATGATGTCATGTCAAGAGTGAAAGAAGCCATATGAGCAGTTCTTATATCTGGGAAAGTATTAAAAAGAACACTCTAAATGTCTATATAAGGAAGTACTATTGTAGCTCAATGGATTAAAGTTTAACCTTAGGTGTAAGTGTAGGATACTTGAATATCATGATCTACCCCCTTCCAAATAGAACATTGTTTTTTAATTAAGACACAGTGGGAAAAAAAGCAATCTCACATTATTATAATCTGGCATCACACTTTTTTAGCTCCTTCAGTGCAGCATTACTCTCAAGGAGTAACTTGGTGTATATTATTAATTTCACTATCTTTTAAATGTTTAACTTATTATTTCTCTCTTATTTTTTTTTATTTCCAGTGATGTTTTGTGATTTTTGAATATTTATGGATTAAAAGTAAAATTAAAGGGTAAATCTTTCACTATAACAATTTTTATATGCTTTTTATTTTATATATTTCTTTTTTCGTATTCAGTTTAAACTTAAAATAAAAAAAATAAATTTTCCTAATAATTTATTTGATTTATTACAAGTTTGTAGCTAATTAATTTTCCTTTAAAATAAAATAAATGTGCATTTTTTGTACTGGATAGTTTCCAAAATAAAGAAGTGTTTAATTAGACTTTTTTTCCTTAACTTAATTAGTGCTGTCATAAAAGGTAATCTATAAAATGTCAAGAAATAAATATGCTTTAATAGAACAAACAAAATTTAAAGGGCATTGAAAATCTATTGAGTAGTCTGCACAAAATTAAAAAAAATCGCAATTCTATCTAAAGATTGCATTTTATCTAAAACCTCTTAATGCTACGACCTATTTGTACGCAAGACAGTTTTTTTTTTTTTTTTTTTTTAACTTACCCACTTTGAAGGAGGGATCTTCTTATGCAAATTTGCATTTTCTAAATAGGGTAAAAGAATTACTAACCCATTGTCTTAGCACTGTGAGACTCATTAAGCTTTGGCTATCACTATCCTTGACTTTGATGAAGTCTTCAAGACCCTGCGGCACATCTCCAGTGGATGTTTCTGATAACAAAACTTGTACCCAGGAACTCATTTCTTCTTTACTTATGGGCTAAGGAGAAGTAATCAAATTCAAGGTCTACAATTTAACAAAACAAACAAATACAATACATTTGACTCTCTGTAGTCCAACATGCTCAGTTATTAGATGCAAGGATGATGTTTGCATCAGCTACACACGCATATTGTGACATGCATCTTTTCATTTTATTTTGTTGCTGTGTTAAATGGTGATACATTCCTAAGTGTCTTCCTGTGATACTATACAGTATATGATACAGTTTACCTGCCCTATTTTTTAGTGTTCAAATTTTGTAAATGAAGGCGAGCAAAATTGGCTAGCATAAGCATAAAACATAATCCCTTCATAAAAATTGGGAAATTATTAAGAGGTATGTTCATGATGAAACTCCCACTGCCATTTCTTGATTTATGACATTGGTTGACATTATGAAAAATAAGGAGAAAATAGAACATTATTATTGAGAATCAGATTACATTTGTGTAATTCAGCAAAATTATCTTATTGTTTAAGGTCTCAAAAACTACACTGTATTAGTCTACAAATAGAAAGTTATTTTATTATAAGTATCTTATTAGTAATGTTTTCTAAGAATTACCTCAACAGTTATCTTTTCTTTCCCACTTTCTAATATCATGAGTCCAAGTTCACTATTGGTTTCCACTACAGCTCTACGTATAGTGCAGGGCCTGAGCAAGAAATTAAGTTCACATTGTCGGCTTTGTTGAGTACGGTAACACTCAAACATATTTTCTCGAACAAGACACCATCGCTTGCCCCATTTTCTTCTATTAAATGTACTGAATATAAACAAATAGCCTAAAGAGAGAAAAAATACAACACAAAGTTAGATGTAAGGTTATAAAATTATAAAGTTTATAAATCAAACCAACCTGATGGGACAAAAAAAAATTTGAAAGATGAAATTAGCTAAAGGAAATGTTTTTGAATTAAAAACAATGCTTTATTAACTGCAATAGGATCTAAACATTTACATGTAGGTGTTTTGTTTTTTGTATACAGGTCAATTTAATTGTTCTTTTTATACTAAAAAGAAAATATTAATAATATTTTTATAATTATCTGTGTACTCCTATTTTGTTAAAAGGTAATTGTCTTGTAATTAAGACCTAGTGTCAATAGAGTACACAAGATAAAGCATTGGCTAAATCAGTAAATATAAATAAAATCATTTAATTAAATAACAATTGTGAGCACAAGGTTCAAAATAATTTCATCATAAACATTATTAATATAAAAGTATGTTTTATGTGAAAATATTATGAAAAAATGTGCTCATTTAAAAAGTAAGTTTAATATAAAAAATACTTTTCATAACATCTCACTTATATAAAGTAAATTGTAATGATTATTTTGAATCAATCATAACTGAATACAACAGCATAGGTTATACTCTCCTGGTCTTGAGACCTTTAAGCCTCTGCTATCTAGCATGTTGACAAGGGTCCCATTTGCACTTTGGGGGGAATGCACCATTCAAATGCTTCCAGATAACTCATTATTGCAAGGCTTATCTCCCATATCTCCGTTACCTTAGTACATTTTTCATATTTAAAAAATTAATTAATTACAACTGATTGATTAAATAATTGGTTTTAATTTTTGTTGATTTATGTGTTGTCATCGAAAATGAATAATGAATAATTGAGCAAAGTTTCAACTTCATTCCAAAATGGGAAGTCATAGGCAAGAAAGTCTATAAGATTTTGGTAAAAAAAAAAACAATCATAATGTTCTCTATTTTGCTATTTGAAAATGATGCTTGTTTATTGTTCCATATTAATTGGTTTGTTGCTTTCTTGAAAGAATATTTATTTTTTAGTAAACCATAAATATTGTTAATACTAAAGTATGTTTTTTCTAAGAGAAGTACACAAGACATTTTGTCTCCTAAAAACCCGAAAACTGAGAAAATATAAATTAGAGTGAAAAAAAAAAGAAAGATATGGTAAAATGGAAGGAGATAATACTATGGAGAATATAGGACTTAAATTTATATATCAATTTTTATATCAAAATACCTTTGTGATCAACATTGACCATAATTTCCTCTTGTGTTTCATCTAATCCTTTCCAAGAAATAGGAGTTCTATTGTCCATTGGAGTATTAGGTGCAGAAGAACTATCACTGAACACATTTGGAAGACTGAGGTCAGATGTTGGAGTTAAGCCTGAAGGTGAAGTATTTCCTACAGACGTGGAGGAGGAAACAGAAGACTCTTCAACTATGCCGTTGTGAAGGTCACTGTAATCTCCAGAGGAAACTGAGGTCATGTTGCTGGTGCTTTTTCGTGGCTTTGTGGACTTTTTCCCAATGCTCTCAAAGAACTGAGTTGCTCTGAATGCAAATGACCCCATTCTCATCACCTTGTTGCCTTAATTTAAAAACAAAATGGTGGAAATTGAGTTGTTATTAAAGAACAGTTGACAAAATAGTACTTAGAGCTATCAATAAAATATATAAATCAATTTTAAAAATTACATTTACCAAGCCTAATTATTGGACTATTTTACATGTAGAACTAGCTGTTAAATGTTTGAAATGAACATAGTAAGATTGGATATTATTTTAGTATTCTATTAATACTTTACCATGACTTTAATTCATGGGTACCATAATTTATTGAAGAAATTATAACTTAAGAAAATGGATGTAAGTATTTATGCCATAAGGATGTTGTTTTTTTCAACAGAAACAAGACTTGTAAGCAAACCTTATCAAATTGTTAACAAGTTTAAGCTGAACTTGATCTAAAAGAAAATAAGTAAGGGCATCTGCATTTAGTGAGGTAAAAGCTATCATAGAAACAAGATACCTCTGAGTCTTGCCTTTGAACTATCCTCTGAAGTTCCTTCACTTCCCGTTGAAAGGTTTGAATTAGAACTGGTTAGATCATTCTGTAATAAAATAATATCAAACATAGATTTAATATAAAATAAAATGCATGTATAATATATCACATTGTATCATAGCATACAAAATAAAATAAAATAGATATCATTCACATAATTACTATGATCATATTTAGAATTCGCTTGAAGCAAATTTTTCAATATAAAATACTGTAGACTTGAAATATTCAAAATTTATACCAAGATTTTATTTCATTAATTTACATTGTTAAAGCTTACTTAATTTTGTCTATACAATTATGTCATTAAAACAGAATTAATATAGTTGTATGTTTATAAAGAAAAAAAAAAGAGAATTAAAATATACTGCCTCTATCTCAAAAGAAAACATAAAGAAAAAGAAATGAAGTATTTAAACAATGCAAGCATATGTCGAACAAAGGATTCTAAAGATTGAATTCATAGTCATATTGTTCTAAATTTTGTTTCCATGCTTTAGATGAATAATTTAAAATCATCTCGGCTGGAAAGTAAGAATCTAACATGCTTTGTAGGAAGTTTTACTGACAAAACTCATCTGTTTTTGCATCTTTCTTTGAATGTGCAATGAAATAGAAAGAAATATGCTTCATGCATGTGCTGAGGATATAAATTGTAAAAACCTAAGTGATGTTAAAGGTCTTATTATAAGGAATTATCTATTAGAATATATCTAGATTTTATTAATTTACATTGTTAATCTCATTTTATTTAGTCTATGCAACTAGTTGAATTAAAACAGAATTAAGTTCACAGTATTTTCATAATGAAAACAAAAAGAAGTGAAACTATCTTTTAAACATTGCCAGTTTTGCGCTTTATGTAAAAATAAGAATCTAGTTTTTTACATAATATATATCTTATAAATCAATATTTCTTACACAACAAATGTTCCATTCTGTGTACAAATTATTATAAAACTATTTTAGAACCAGAATTAGTACCATAGGATTTGAAGCCACTGTTATAGATAATGCTTGAAAATCAGGCTAATAATATTTATTGATTTATTGTGGAAATGATATGCAGGGAAAGCTATTTGTCATATATCCATTTCACATTGCAGGGGATTCATCTTCCTGGAAAGGGTTACTGAGAAATTATCAGTATAGGAGAACATTCAGTACTGTCAGAATGATGAAGTGATGATATCTTATTCTCTGCAGGATGTGTCTAGATGTTCCAAATGAGCATCATATCATTGTAGAACCTTTTTTTAGTCTGTACTTGCATTCTTACATTCATATTAAAATACTAATAAATAATAGATAGTCATCTTTAGAATATGATCACATTTTTTTGTGGGTACTATTTTATTTAATTAAAATTAATTAACTGTCATTCCATCTTATCTTAATAAATAAAAAAAATCCTTCCAATGAGAAATTCGTCCTCTGCCTGTATCCATGTGTTAATCTAGTCATGCATGTTAGTTAGAGACTCTACTAAGTTATTATTTTTCCTGGCTGATTCAGGCAACTCATTATGCTGTAATGGCACTAGGGAAGAAAGAGCACTTTACTGATTTTGTTCTACCACATGGAATAAGAAATGTGCTATTATCTTTTTGTCTTTCTGAGTATTTTATTAAAGCTATGCATGACTGACTTAGTTTGTGATTCTTTCATAATTAAAATAGTGTATCTTTCTGAAAAATCAAGATGAGTTTACAAAAAAGTGCATTAAGTATTAGTAGACACCAAATAGTTTTTAGATTGAAACAGGTTAAAAATAGGGTTCAAGCAAAGAAGGAAAACAATTTTACAACATATGCAAGAAAAAAAACACACAAAAAAACCCTAATATTTATAATCTAAACAACCTAAAAATTATCAGTGACAAAAAAGTATTAGTTGAAAAGAATAGTACAATGTTATTGAGATAGGCATTGTACAAATAATATGACCAACACATGTCAATTTATTGTTGTTTTTTTTCACTAGTTTCATGCAAAATTTGATGAACAGCAACCAAGCAAGAGGTCAAGGAACTCAATGAATGTAATAGAAGTTAATCAGTCCTAAAGTTTGAGATGAAAAAAGTGCCATGATGATAACACACAAATTCATGAAAGCCAGGCTGCAAACAAAACAACTCACTCCTCTGAAGGCTAGGATGATCTGATCAAGAGGTAAAGACCAATTATAAAAGACACTTTTCCAATCCCATCTTGCCAAAGTTAGAGGTGTTGATGACTGAAGAGTAGTGGACCTTGATTTCACCTGTGGGACGCCTGACTGGTCTTGTGTATTTTGTCTGTTTTGAACACCAACAAAAACAGTTTGTGGAGCCACCTGTAGAGTTGGTTCTGGGAGTTGTGTCCCTTGTATCTGATACATGCCCTTTTGTCTTCTTCTTAAAATATCTTTCATGGTGGAACCAATAGATTTTTCTTTATAACTTCCTGTGTTAAAAGGACGTGCCCTTAAATCCAATGTTTTGCTTTTGAACAAGGAAGATTTTTCACTACAAAAATGCCTTGAGAGTGTTTTTGTCCTCAAAGGCTGTTCTGACGCAGTCTGACTTAGGATAGAGCTGTTACAAGTACTCTCTGAATCAGCTTCTTCATCTATGAATAAATCTTCCAAATCAGCTTCACATGGTCCAACTTCATCATAATCCATATCAAGATCTTCTATATTTTTACTAGTTTTGTTATCCTAGAAGGGCAAAGGTCAGTATAAATGGATTTGCTTAAATAAAAATAATATATTTTTCTGCATAGCAAGTGGTAGTCTAAATATTTGCATGTATAAATATATATAATTGTTTAATAATGAGGCAAAATGTTTAGGACAGTAAAAAAAATAACCATCATCTATTTGGGAAATTTGGACATTTAGTAGTATAAATATTTAGCATTCAGAGCAAACCATTAGAAGACAAAATAACCAGAACTAAAGCTTAATGAAAAGAGATACAAAATTTTACAAATCAAAAGTTTTATTTGACCTTATTATTTAGTCTCAGAGAGCAACACTACTGTTTTGTGAAGTTTATTTATGACTAGAGTTAATGTAATTAAAGAGCTTAAACAACACAATGATATATAAAGAAATATAAGAGGAATAATACTGAGGTGCTACTACTGTGTGTGTTTAAAACAATATCAAATTTTAAATGTTTCCATTTTACCATACAGACATGTACATGGGAAGAGTGATTACAAAATATGATTTGTGTATTAAACAGAAATACATGTTACCTTGCTTCCCATGTGGCCAGTGGCACCATAATCTGAATTCCCAGTGAAGGCCCTAGCAAGGTGAGTTTCATATTTGGGTAGTGGCTGACCCTTGGAGACTCCATTGATATGCTAAGTGAACAAAATAAATGTGAATTATGATTCGCTATCAATTTAAATGTTGTTTAAAAGTGTAGAAATAAAGTATTTTCAAGATATAAGAATAATTTAGACAAATATTAAAACGAACGACCAATCAATGAAATTAACTAATAGAAGATATAATAATTATTATTTAAAAATATAAAATTTCAAAAATGGAAAAAACAAAATAAATTATAGTCTCCCTTCCCCCTTTAACACTCTTTTTAATGATTCCCCACAGTAACTATCCATACAATACCCTCTATATGTAGTAAAGTTCCCCTTTCAGACCTTGTGGTCTATAGGGCAGATGATGTAAAGGTCATCTGTTTCTGTGGTCTATGGCTTACGAGGGTGTCATGTGGCCAGCACAATGACCAACCGCCTTTACTTTTCAACAACTATTGTCAGGTACCCATTAGAGTTGGGTGGACTCACAGGTCCTGAAATAGAAAATCCCAGTCTTCACCAGGATTCAAAGCCAAGCAATTTACCGCTCAGCCACCGTGCCTCCACTATTATGAAATAGTGTTATGCAAAAATTTTTTTTTTTTTGAATACCAAAAATAAGAAATATATCATCTCTTTTTGCTATAATCTCATTAAGTGTGAGTATAGAATAGTTACAGCAGGAAAAAAAATGCTTATCACTTGGTTTACAAAGAGAAGTTCATGCACCACAGATAAAACAATATTGAAATATTAATATACGAAATTGCAAGAATTTATAATAGCAGCAAAGTCTTTTTAAGACTAAAATTACAATCTAAACTTACGTCTGCCCATAAATAAGCCCAGTCTCTGAAATCAACAGAAAAGGTGTAGGAATCATGTGTGGGGTGTGCCATTTTGATTTCAAAGCCTCGACGTCCATCTCGCTCCTGAACCAATGCCTCATATCCACTGAGGGAAATCACCATAGAAGGTCTGGCATCTTTGTCTGGCTTATACATAGCCAGGCAACCATTGCTAATGGCTACAAGCCTTCTATTCCAGCTAAGCTTGCCCTTGTGGTAGAGTTCTCCTGAAAGCAAAATATTTTCCAACTTTCTGAAGGGGACACTAATTTCCCACTGTGAAGAAGATCTAGATTTACTGAGCTTTTTATTTTTTTTAAGCCCAGATTTCTTTTTTGGCCTCCTGAAAAATGAAATTTATATCAGCTTTAACTAGTTATTTTCATATATTAATTCTATCATGCATTCTATTTATGTAAACAAATTTCAAGATATCGTGAAGCTTCCACATATTTTATTATGAATGCAACTCAGATGTGTTAAAATAACAATTTAATTGCCCTACATTTATGCAAAAAATAATAGTATAGAAACCAGTTGAAGGTTTTATTATTCAAATTATTCTGTTTATTTTAATATTATAAATATATACATAACAAGGTTACAAAGACATTTGTGTGAAACACAAGCTCATAATTGGCCCCCGAAGTGGTCCACCCAGGCAGGTTTCAATATTTTCAGAAAGAACATCAGAATGAAATTCTATCAAAGATAAATGACAGAGAAGAATGGAGAAAGAAGGTTGACTGATCTTGTGTTGTGCCCCAGCGGTCTAGCAGACCAAAGGATAGGTGAAAATGAATGTGAAGTTTGATGTGAACCTGGCCTGATGTCTAATAATGAATATCTAATTGATCTAATTGTTTTGTAAAGGGTCAATCTCTTATTCAAAGCCTCAAGAAAAAAAAATTTCCATTTAAAAAAAAATTCCTAAAGTTAAGTGTTGTAGCTGGCAGTGGTTCATCTAATTGGAATTGCAGTTTACAAGCGATAATAGGAAAAACTACTTAATAATTCTTGTTTTAAATTATGTTCAACATATATGCATACTAAATAGATTTTTTCTCTTTAAAAAAGTAAACATTTTCTTTATGTAAATGTGGTAGATAGCATGACAGAACTTACTTGACTTAGCAATACAAATGTAAAAAAAATATTTTTTGACAAAAAATCTAAAACAATTACATAAATTTGTTAAAATATGGTTGATAATCAACTCCCCTACTAAGGAGCCTTCTGTGTTTGCTACTATTAATAGTGAATATTTGTAAAAGTGGTGTATTTTATGAAAAAACTGTTTGCATAAGTGATTTAAAAAATTAGATGTCTCGCTTTCAGAAAAGAAAAAAGTAGAGTTGCATCAGAACTTTGAATGGTCTAAAATAGTATGATGTCGAATTTTCACTATCTTTTCTACTTTACTAGATCTAAACAGGACAAACAAACAGACATTCCACATTCCTTTCAGGGGCCGCTAAAAATCTTATCTAGTGCTGATGATGAAAAGTATTAGGGAAAAGTTAGGAAAATATTTTTAATGTGGTATCAATAAAAAAAAATGTGTTAAGTTTTAGAAAACCAAACATTTTAAATTTGTAAGGAAAAATATTTTCATGATTTTTCATTTAGAGTATACTTCAATTATTACTAAGAAGTTATTAAATTGTACAATTAGTATTGCCTGTATAGGTTATTAATGAATTCACATTAGTGATAAGTTAAGACTTACTTGGGTAATATTATGTTATTTTTGTTTCTAAATTCTTGATCTTGAGCATCAACTGTTTCATCAAAAGATTCATAGCTTGTGCTATCTCCATCACCTTTGATCATTTTTAAATGAAATGATTGCATTAGTTTATAAAATAGAAACTTTAAGGATAATATCTATATTTTTGGGGGTTTACATACAAAAACATATATATATTTATATATTAGCATTACACACAGGCTATACCCATTGATTTTTTTCTCAGGCTTTACAGCATTTATTATGGCCATCCCCTCCCCTATTTTTATTTTGGAGCTTCCAGTAATTAGGTTACACTTTAACAATCCCCTAAAAAAATTTTATCCCCTAAATTATTGTATCTATTACAATCAAATGAAATGGCCCAATTAACAAGACAAGTGTTTATGAGGGAAGATTATCAGGAGCTCTTTTTATTACTTAAGTGGTGTTGCACTGTTGTGCTAGTGTGCAAATGTACATAAATATAAATTCTTACAATTAGCTTTGCAATACGTTTCAATGAAACAAATTATTGTGGAAGGGTTGATATCTAGTGTACAGGATTTGCACTTCAGACTAGAGAATCTGTTTAGTTGTTAATATTAAACTCTAAAAATCTTTTTTTGAATAATAAACAAGAAAAACATTTTTAAAAATACTTTTTAAAAAACAAAGCTAATATTAAGTGTAATTGTTTCAATTAGTTTGGATCAGTTATGTAATTATATTTGCAGCTGACTTATACATAATCTGTGTGATTAGAAATATTTTAAACCAATTATTATGTTTAGCTTTTAGCTTTCTCAATATGCTATGATCCTATCGCTTGCCTAGGCCAGTTTTTCAAGATAACAGAGAAAATAATTAATTACCAATACTTAATTAACTGATTGGCTATTTTTTAATTGATTCTTGTGTTGTGTTCAGCTTGGGAGAAATAACATTTTCAAATACAGAAATAAAAGGTGCTTTCAAATACAGGTAAAGAGAGAACCCCATTCCTAAGCTTTATTACATTTCGATGTGACAAATATGATGGTGCGGTTTGGTCTGTATAAGCAGATGAAACAATGCATTCTTTCTTAATCTTTGGACTTGAAACTGATACTGGTACCTTATTATTACCAAATGAGATTATTAATGATTTTAATTCATAGAAGATTTATATTGTAAATCTATAAAACTTTTGTATATCTTAAATAAGAAAAATAAGTAACTAAGTAGAAAAATGATAAAATGGGACTTAATTTTGCCAAAATGACCACTCTAAATTTTCATTAAGTAGATAATTTTTGCCTTGGAATGAGTCATTAGATCTACAATCTACAAAGAGGGCTTTTTATCCAGTATAACAATTAATTATTTTTATAGAAAGACTGAAAAAGGTCAAAGATCAAACCTGATAAATCTCCATCTGATCTTTCTCCTGATCTGTCAGATTTCTCAGAGTGAGTTACATAAAGCTCATTGCGCTTGGCAAGAAGAGGACGAAATGGCAACTCCGGAGGCCTCTCTTCACCATTCAAGGAATTTCTGCTTCCGAAATCAAAGAACTTTCCATCTTTTCTGGGTGGCAGAGGAGGTGGACTCAGAGGCAGTGGAGGTGCATTAGAATCTGTCATGTCCTCTGAAAAGTCTTCAATGCTGCCAATGGTAACTGCATTGCATCCATCCAGACCACATGATATACTGTTTTCCTCAGAGGACAGCTGAAGTCTGGCCACTGGGATCTCATAGAGATCATTTTCATCATCATTATCACAATCTCCATCACTGCTGTTGGTTGGTTTGCTGACATTCTCTTCTTTTAAGCTGTTAGTGAGAGATAACAAAACAAGGATCTCAATGACTAATTGGCATTCATTTTTAACTAAAGCATGCAGGCAAAAGTGTATGTGGGTGTGTAGGCTATTAGCTAATTTGTTTAGGATAGGGGAAATCAGATGAATATCAGATAAAAAAAAATATTTTGACGAATGTAGAATATACTAGCATATCCTGCTGTGACTACTATTCATTTTTAAATATATTTTTTCTGATTAATTAATGTACCTTATTTTGCTATGTTGCAATAAGCTTTTCTTTTTATGTTCTAGTAAACTTAAATTATGATTAAATCTGGAACCACTTAAATAATTGATAAACAAGCAATAGAAACAAAACTTCAATAAAGGAAATAACTGCTAATTACTGCCATTAATTAGAAAATTACATGATTTAGCTCCTTTTCTGCTATATAAAACTAAATTAATTTATTATTTCTAAATGATTTATTAATTGGTTAATTTTTGGATTGATTCATGTATTTGCCATCGACTATAAATAATTGTGCAAACTTTCAACTTGATTAGAGAATGGGAAGTGGGAGAAAAAAAAATCTCAAAATGTAATAAGGGCATTAATCCATATATATATCCACATCTCTCATTAAGTAGCATTTATTACCCTTAATTCAATATCAAATAATATAATTAATCACCAGCAATTAATTAACTAATCATTTATCTTTTTTTTTATTAATTCATGTCATGTCAGACTCTATGAATGATTGTGCAAAGTGTTAACCTGATCCAAGAATGTGAAAAGGGAGAAAAAACATGTTCAAACTTTTTACCAGACAGACAGACAGAGTGAGTTGACATAAGCTTTGTAACAAATAAGTGATAAAATATTGACCCATTTGTTTTCTAAATTTGGATTCAGACTTCAGAGTTATTCCTTCTCCTGGGTGGGTAGCCAGCTAAGGCTAATCAGCCCGTCCTGCCCAAAAAAATGATGGCTTACTATTCAAAAATAATGTTTATTTTCTACACATAGGAAATGTTTTATTTACAATATAATTAAAATTATTTTTGTTAATTCATAACATTTATTTTCAGATGTAACTTGTCTACTGATGTTGGAGAATGTTCACTAACTCACCTTTATGCCTTGCATTAAAAATGTTTTAACATTAAGTCTTATTTTTATTAAAAAATGAGAATATTCAATGTGTTGTAGATTTAGTTTGTGTTTTTCTTCACATTTGTACAAAGCTCATATTAACTCATTCCATCTGTCTATTGTTATTTTTTTATTTTGTTTGATATAAAAGGGGGAAAAAAATCAGCATTGAGACATATGACTGTAAATGTGGAGATCTTTTTATTATATAAACTTTATTATTTTTTTTTTTAAGTATTTTTTTTATATTTTTCTCGTTATCGTTCACTTTAATTGCAATACATATACAGAGAATGTTCCCACACTTTATTTATTTAAACTGAACTGATTAATTGAGCCTGTGATGGATTGCATGAGCTGACAAGCAATTAGCAGACTATAAACTTTATTACAGTTGTAGACCAGTACAAAAGAGTTGTGGGGAAAGAACTAATTTATAACCCACAGCATTAAATGTAGTTTCCTTTTTTTTCTACTCGAGTTTCAATTTTATCACAACCTTTAATATAGTCTCCTTACTTCAGACCTGCTAAAAAGTATAATAATCTAGACTGTCAAGTCAAAGTTCGCAATAGTTTTTATTTAACTTCAATTGTATTATTAGAATGAGAAGTCACTTTCCAGAAATCATCATGGTGACAATAAGTGTTATGTATATCATGATCTATTTCCTCCAAAGAAATATTATAATAAACAAGAAAAACATAAAAAATACTTTAAAAAAAAAACAAAGCTTATTGCAGTGAAATTGTATCCATTAGTTTGGATGAGTCATAAGACTAAGACTAAGACTGCTTAGTTGATCCTTATGGAAATTAGTTGTGATTACAAGGACACTTTTCTCATATAAAGACAAAGACAACACAACAGAAACATACACATAAATACAACAGACACAACATAGAAAGTTCATTCAGCAACTACACACAGGCATCTTGGACTTGATCATGTTTCCTGATCAATGAGTGGCGTTGATATAGTCTGACCGAGTGAGGTACAAACAAGTTTTTGTATCGCTCTGTTCTTGTTTTGATTGACAGTAGTCGCCCACTTTGCGACAACCTGACATAGTTCTGATGGAGCCGGTGGTCGTTGTCTTCCAAGATTTCTTCGATTTTCCTTAGACACTTTTGTTCAAAAAGTTCCTTTAAATGTGGTAATGTTGTGAGTGTAATTTTTGATGCACATAAATTTGTAATAGATTTAGACCAACAACAATAAATCTGTGTGATTACCTATTGCTTTTGTTTAGCACGATTCATGCTATTTGCTTTCTCAGCACACTATGTTCCTATCACTCATCTGGGCAGGGGGGGGGGGGGGGGGGGAGAAAAGGATATATGGGTGAATTTTACTGTAATCGCTTTTTAAAAGCATTTACAAAAAAAAAGGGGGCAATGACCTAAATTCAAACCCATGACTGATGTCTCTTTAAGCCAACATACTAACCACTCTGCTAGTGAGGTGCTTATAACTCCAGATTGTATGGTTATGTATTGTTTGTTTCAAACTTACTTTAAAGCAGCGACCTATAAAGGTGACAAATTTAGCTTATACCACCACTTCAGTCAAGTACAATTTCTATCCATTTTTGAGATACCAAACAAAATAATTAATTTACAATAGTTAATTAGCTAATTGGTTATTTTTTTAAATTGATTCATGAGTGGTCAGGTAAAAGAAATAATTGTGCAAAATTTCATCTTCATCCAAAATTGGGTGTCAAAGAAATAACATGAACAAACATTTTACCAGACAGACAGAGTGAGTTGATATTAGCTTTGTAAAAAGATATGTACGAAATATTACTGGTGGGGTGCTTTTGGGATGTCTGTCTTTGGTTTTTGCTGGTGAACAACTTTAGCTCCTCTGTTCTCTGACATTCTTTTGAGGTGACCTGCCTTAAGTAATTTATTCCTTTTTATTTCCCTTACTATCAAGGGTCTTCATATAATATTTCTTGGTTGGTGCAAGTCATCCATCCAGTTTCCTCATGTATGGCACCATAATTTTTTTCTGAGGATTTTCCTTTCCCAAGTATTTAAGCAGATTTTCTGTTATTTTGTTAGCATCCAGGTTTCACTTACATACATAACAACTGGTCTTTTGATTTTAATATTTTCCCAGCTACATTTATTTTCTAATTACAACTGATATCAAATGTATAGCAGCTGTGTAAAGCTTGAAATAGACAAATGTAAATCTTACTGTGGCCAGATTTATAGCAGGGTTTTTGTAGGGAGTTATATGCGCATTTATCAACCTCTTGTTTAAAGCTTTGACTTGGGTTTTGTTAAAAATCCTCAGCCATCATTACATAAAATTTGGCACACAAAAAATGTTAATACAATGTAATATCATGTGATGTAGTCTATCTAGTGTTAAAAAATTGTCTAGTATGACCCATATCCATCAAGTTTGAGATTAAGCTTTGCTCATGTTTGCAGGATAATCAATGATTGGTTGAAATATATGTTGAATCAAATGGTTTGCAACAGTTCAAAACAACTGTTACAATGTCATTTGAGACAAAAAGCAACATTTCTCAGTCTAACATATAACTCCTGATGACTTACCTGTCTGTCGGATCAATATCATCATAAACTTTTGTGCCCTGTCAGAAACAAAACAAAAAATCTTATTAACTAATTGTCAGCTGTGACCAGTAGAGTCAGATGTTTGACACCAAGTAATTACTGAACAGAAACACTGTATAGCATTCAGACATCACTAGTGGAAAGTTTGGTGAAATAAATCTCTGCACCTATGAATAAAATCCAAGGTTACTAAAAACAACTCTCTTATGTGAGATTGGATGCAAATTGCCTTCACTTTTAAAAAAACTTAAAATGCAAGGACTACCCAACTAATACCTAACACATACTTAGATGATACACTCAGAAGTAATACAGATGTTTTGGATGATCCAATCTTGCAACAGATATCTGTTTTAGGTGTCTATCTTGTAAGGAGATTCGAATGTCCTAATTTGTCTAAAAAAATAATTTTGGAGGGCAGAGGCACTTCCTGCAAGCCTTTTGAAAATCAGATGAGATGTAAGATTTCTTTTTTAATTTTACTAAAAACTTTATTTCATTATTTCAAAGTTTCTTTTGAATACCTATCTGAATTACAAAAGAATCTCTTTTCAGAAAATTAAAAATAAGTGTGGCATTTATTTGGAGCACCACAAAATTGACAGCTAAAAAATGTTTTTAATAGCGCTGTTTATTTCTGTGGTTGAATATATTAGACTGACATATCAACATATTACAGCTCTATCTCTTCAGACTGCTAAAAAAAAAAAAACTTGGCCTTTAACTACTTACCTTTTCTGAAGCATTATCTTCTTCATCTGTTGGATCATCCTGATATGGGTTAGTTACTGGGTCTGCTAAAGACCTAGAAATTTCTCTTTGGGCAGCAGCAAAATCTGACGTCTGCTCAACAGGAACACCGCTTACCTCTTCTGTGGCCTTGAGAATTTCAGGGGAAAGCTTGCGCCCTAGTTTGGAAAAAAAAAATGTGTTGGATTTATATTCAATAACATTTTTGATTACTAACAAGAATACAACTTGCTCACTGGAGGGAAAAAATCTACATCTTTACTGGTTAAATGCTGCATGTGGTAGTTAATGACTTAGAGAACACGAATAATGCTTTGAATACTACTATGATAAATAAGTAGGCCTAAATTTTATTGTTTCAACCAAACATTTTCTGATTAGCTTCGATTTTACATTTGATTTGCTGGCCTTACTTATTATCTCATTTGTAATAAAATTATACAAGTAAGGGTATTTTGTTAATAATATCTAGTGATAAAAAATTAAAAGTAATTCTTCTTCTTCAAGCCTTTAGTCTATGTTGTATTTGCCTTTTTTTCTTTTTTTTTTTTAAATTATATTAAAAAACCTACTTAATAAAAACTGGTGTCAGAAAATATATCTTTTTTTTTTAATCCTGGCTTAACTCAATCTCTGATATTTTGAGACAGATGTGAAATAAAAGTAACTTAGTATTTCAATAATGATGGATAATGTGGCATGGAAGGGATAATTCTATGCTCAAAACTATGAAATGAAGTGATGTAAGTTATGATCAGGCAGATCGAAATTACATTTGGCTTCACCTTCACATATTGTACTGGTAGGAACATAATGTCATTAATATCAAAGAATGATCTTGAGCAAGTATACAGATCGAAGACACACTTAGTAAAGTTATCAACTAAATCAGCCAGCAATATGAAAGAGAGAATGAGAGGGGGAAGAAAGGAGAGTGTCAGCACGTCAGAAATACAAAAAAAAAAAGGCAACGAAGTTTATGTAGATTAATTCCTAACAAAGTCATAGGCCTAAAGAAATTGATCAAAATCTATCATTTGAAAAATATTGCTCTAATAGTAAAAACATCTTAAATCTTATCATTATTATTATAGTTCCCAACTGATAAAGGAATTTTCCACCCAAGAAGCTGGATCAGCTTGTTGTTCCCCTTAGTGTGTGTTCTCCACATAGGGCCTCTACCATATAGCTGACGTGAGCTGAGAGAGAATGTCTATGTTTGGACTAATCTAATGTGAACAGGAACTTCGTTTACCCCAAGAGATAAGTGCATGCAGGCAAAGGTATTTGTTCCAAGGCTTAGATTTCTGAGCGATGCCAGAAGAAAGGAAGAAGATAGGACGCACGTAATAAACATTCTACTTCAGAGCTTCTCAAAACATTCTTTAGTGCTGTCTTTTGTCTTCCCCACCCCCTAAAAAAATGTTAATAACGTTCAACTTAAATATAAATACGTAGTTAAACGTAGGCCTATGCTTGCAGGCCTACCTAAATATAGCTAGATTATTGCTAAACGTATACTTGTAGGCCTAACTAAATATAGCTAGCTTATGTTAATCGTATGCTTGTAGGCTACCTAAATATAGCTAGCTTATAGTTAAACGTATGCTTGTAGGCCTACCTAAATATAGTTGGCTTATTTTTATGGTTCCTCAATAACCACATTCGACCAAAAAGAAAAAGTTTTAGAACCAATTTTTTCCTTCTGGATATTCGTATTTGAATATTTCGTTCCATTCTCTTTTCAACTACAAAAGTTACTTCAAGAAAGAAACGCGTAGGCCTATAATTGTGATGTATTTCAGTGAAGTCTGAGCTAGGACTAATAATGATTGAAGCTGAAATCCACTTCATTCTATTATAATTACAACGTTGGTCTTGGTTCAATCAGTTCATGTTCACTCTACACTCAAGTTGTTGTTTTTTTTTTGGCCTTGTAGATTATTCTTCAAGAATCAATTTCATTTACTCACTATTTTTTGTTTTCATTCCATCTGGCAGTAAAAAGAAAACTTTATTTGTTTATACTATCTATAAAAACTAGGTCACTGGTCTGCATTTTACCTTCTCTAGGTGGCACTGTAGGTGGAAGTTTAATTATATCCAGGCATTCAATGAAAAACTGTCTCCTCTCCTCCGCAAAGGAAGATAAAGTCTCAGCGGCTAGAGTGCTGGTCAGGAACTCTTCAATCCCAGGCAGGAGTTCTTTTAAAAAACATTAGCAACAAATCAATGAAATAATATAAAGTTGTGGTAAATTTTAAATTGTGATTAAACACAATATATATTTCTGTTGAACAGTCTTGAAGTGTAATGTATAAAAAAAAGAGAAGCCATAAAGACATAGTATATGTGATATATTTGTGATACATATCATGCTGACATACTACAAAAGAGCCAGTGTTATATAAATCATCATCCCAGAACAGCTTCCAGAAGCGGCCTTAGCAGTACGAGGGGCCCTGATCGAGTGTTATTTTTAAAATAAGGGGGTGGGCGTAATCCTAACTCGATACCCAAATTATCATTATCAGAGCGTTCATAATAATAGGTTTAGATACCGGAAAGGTATTATAGATCTTCAGTAAAAAGAGCTTGTCTAGGATAAACAATTATTGAAATAAATCCACTCTACTATATTTCAATCTTCAGTGTAGGCCTACTTGTACGATACAATAGAACGCCTGATTGAGACCCAGAATATTTGTATTATGGGCTGATGGTCACAAGATAATCTCGCATGGCCCCTCAGGTATTTGCTCCTGATCGCCACCCCCACAAGCCGCACTTCCAGCTCCGCCTCCTCTACAAGCAAACACCCATGTGTCTGGAATTGTACTTTTGGTCGTGTTAAGTTCCAGACAGCTTTTCAATAACGGTCCAATTGGGATTTGACACATATAAAACAACAGAATAAAATAAGCGTAGCCTACTTAAAGAGACAGCTTTCCTACCCCCCTTCTGCCTAAAAAAAATCACCCCTCTCCTTATAGCATCATTCACTCTGGTACAGCAGTACTTAATAAAAATGGTGCGAGTGTAAAGGTAGATAATTGGTGCTAGAAATAGGCCTACATTTCTTTTATCAAAAACTATCTATAAAATTAAAAAAAAGAAAAAAAATGTTGATATCATCTCAGGTGCCTGAACATTTTAACTTAAAAAAAAATTCGCACGATAAATAACGCAAAATGCCATGGATCTGAAGTCGCTGCAAGGTTTTGATAAGCTACTGATTGGAGCCGGGCTCCTACAGATTGAGTGTTACAGTGATATGGCTCTCTGCCAAGAAAGAAAGGGGAGTAAACTTAATGGTAAACGATGTCCCTAAATAACTCGAAATCAAAGACTTAAACAAAAAAACAACAACACGGTTTAAAAAAATCGTTTCAGCTGATAGCTATACATGTTAAAGTTAAAATATAAAAAATAAATCAAATTATAAAGTCGTGTAAAAGGTCAAAGTGCAGATGTGTAAATGTTTAGTCTGTTTGACCACAATAGAACTTATAATTGGTATTATCGTAATGAACGAAATTTAAAACTTTGTAATATAAGCTGACAAATCTTACACTCAATCACAAGTTGGACGTAATTTTATTTCCATGAAGCTCGAGCACATTTGCATTTTATGCATGATATGCATACAAATTTGTGTGCAATTTAGTGAGTACAACAGGCCCACAGGTGTTGTCACGAGTTTGTGCCATGTAGCACTAACTTCATTTATTATCTTGTTTTAAATGTACATCCTTTAAAAAAACGTCTAGTGTTAACAAAAAATTGCGTATGTCTGAAAATGCAGTCGGATAAAACAAATTTTTTAAAAGCCATTAGACTAAAACTTTTTTTTCAGTTTTTTATACAGACCGTAAATAAGTCTAGAAAAAAGGTAAATTAATACCAGGGGAGAGTGTAGTTGTTGAACCACATAGGACTGAAGCTGGATATCTCAGTTGTTTCACAAAATATAACCCTTATCGTTAATCATGTCAAAGTACAAAGCTGTTTCTTTAAATATACTTTTGTTGCGCTGCTATACAAAAAAAATATAGAAAAAAAAATGTGGAAAAAAATTATATAAGGAAAGAACTGGACATTTACAGCCATTTGGCTCAATTCCGTAAGATTTATTTCCCCTTTTCTATATAAAACAAACTTAATTAATTACCACCAATTAATTAAAATATTGGTTAAATTTTCTTGCTTGATTCGTATTCTTTTAGGGACAATGAATAATTGTGCAAAGTTTCAACTTGATCAGTGAATGGGAAGTGGGAGAAAAAACGTGTACAAAATTTGTACCAGACAGACAGAGTGAGTTGATATAAGCTTTGTACCAGACAGACAGAGTGAGTTGATATAAGCTTTGTACCAGACAGACAGAGTGAGTTGATATAAGCTTTGTAAAAATAGTGTGTTTGAGTGTTAGTGAACTGAAAGTGTTGGTTTTATTTTCCTATATAACAACAGGCTTGAAACTGGATTAACGGTGAATATCAACGAAGCCATGTACATGTTTAAAAACTAGAAATCAAGATACGAGCACTCTGCTAAACTCTACAGCGGACTTGAAGTATTGATCACATTCCTCTAATACGAAATATCTTTTCAAGTCACCAACTCATAAAACGTAAGGCTAAAATTAAAGATTTTATATTGCATGCACAAATAAAGCTGAGCGAAGTGTAAGGTCTAATTACATTTATCTCTACCTGGTCTGCAAGCTTAGCTTAACCACAAAAATAGAAACAGATTTATATCTATTTATTAATGTGTTATATACAAGTATATTACACATAAATCTACAAAATGAAAGACGGCTTCGTTTATCAAAGTTGTACCAACAGTTCTCTCTTTTTATAGCATGATATCATCACAAGTGGCTTTTACAGATCAAAAATAAATTATAAACTAACATGTTTCTTTTCAAGGTAAAAAGCGCTTTGGTTGTTGGGAAAATGATCGCATTATGGAAATGACTGAAAGACTGTGTATTGTGTAAAAAGGCTGAGTTGTGTGCAAAAAAAATATGCTGTTTTGGGGAATGAAATGTTCAAAGAAAGAGAGGGAGGGGATAAGTATTGACTTAATTTGTTTGTCTATCTGTCTGTCACGATATTAAATAATGTCATTAATATTTCACTACTAATTTGAATGATCTACCAAAAATTTTAAGAACCAATGTAATACACATTCGTTAAGACTTGCTCAGGCATTCCCATGTGTTACAGTAACAGCATAGAAGGAACAAGAAAAGGAGAAAAAAAATGATGTCAAGGTAAAAGGGTGAACGCGCTGCATTCTGGGAGAAGGTCACACAAGGACAGAGAAAAGAAATACATGAGATAAACTTGTATGTAGATGTTAATTAATCTACATTTAAATTTGTTTGAATGATTAGTTTGGCGCAATTCCTCAGAAATGACCATTACTTCGCCCTTGCCTTTATTTCCCGCATGACCAAAGGGATGACGGTAGATTCGAAATTAAGACCTTTAGGAAGACAGTCTGAAGAGCATATCACATGACCATGCAGTCATTTCAGTATCGAGACATATCGGTTGTGTCCATCTGTGGTGGGGTGTACTGTCGGGTTATAACCACAACCTAAACTAGCCATATTAAACACATAAAGAATGAATCCTAGGGAAGGACGACAGATAACAAGCCATCAACAAAATAATAGTAAACTGATCACCCTGAACTTAATCAACAGGCCAAGTAGATAATCCCACTGTCCTATTGGATGGAATGTCGGGTAACACGAATTAACAGACGTAAAACAACACCAGTTTCTGTACTGAGATTTCTGCGTTTGTACATTTTATTTAATCCTGATGTGTGGCTCAGGGAAGTAACAAGATAAAAATGAAATTCCTTAGAAGTGTAAAGAAATACGATTTTTCCTCGCTTGACGAAATCTGAATATTGAAGTTTTCGATACATTTAGTTGTGTTTATTTTAATGTTGCGATAACATTTCTTCGGTCAGTTCATTATTGTCGTTACGTTTATAAAATCCAAAGATGGAGACAAATTATAAAAGAAAATTGTTGGCTTAATCATTGGTAGGGTTATATTTGACAATAAACTAGTATCAACTGTCAAATTTCTAAGAAAATCATTAGACCCGTTTTCGAGATCCGTGTCCACCCAATGTCCACAATCCACGTACATTTTGGCAAGCTAATAAAATAAATTGGGGGTATGGTGGCTGAGTGGTAAAGCGCTTGGTTTCCAAACCGAGGGGTCTCGATTTTAAATCCCGTTAAAGAGTGGGATTTTAAAAATTCGGTTTTTTTTTATTTGGGATGGGGGGGGGGGGTTGGGTGGTGGTGGCTGATCCTACCAAGGTCAAATAGGTAACTGATATTTGTTGTGGAAAGTAAAAGCGGTTGGCGAAGTGATATCCACATAACACCCTCGTATACTGTTGGCCACAGAAAGAAATGACTTTTATGGTATATAATAATATCTACGCTAGGTCTTAACGTGGAACTTTACTTATAAAATATAACAAAGGCAAACACAAAATGAATATCTGTTTTCATATTCTCCATTAACTAAAGAAAAAGATTATAAAGATATGTTTTTAAACAATTTCATAAGTGCCCCATATGGGTGCGTTGTTTTGGTAAATAATGCAGGTAAAAATGTAAGTTTCGATGTTTTTCAGCACGAATATCAGACGCTGAGAAAACTCAAACTCCCTTCTTACGAACTGTACATTTAAAGCAAGAGTGTTTGCGATCATTCACACTCATCGCACAGAGTCCTGCGTGTCGCCCGACTACATTGGATGTCATTCTACACGTAGACAAAGAGATAAAAGAGCTGATGGCAACATCTGGAATATGTTATCTTTTGCCACTCTCTTTTTGGCAGAAAAGGAGTTTGATTTCAGAAAATAAAAAGTATCCGTAGCACCTGCAAGCTACAAAATTTGGTGAAATTGGATTTTTTAAAAATAGTTTTTACTTGTTTTTAAATCTAAGCGGGGCAGACGAACAGACAGACTAAACAAAACTAACAGACGCTTAACCCCATACGGATCCGCTCGAAAGTAAAAAAAAATTCTACCTGTTTTGTTTTTAATCTTAATTTTACATCAAAATTAAAAGATTACGTGTCGAAATTGCAAAGAAATATTTAACCATTGAAAAGTTTCCTTTCAACTTGCCGAAAAGATAATAGGTCTAATGCTGGAGATCTGTATATATTTATGGAGAGGATCTAAATACCATCCAGCTTACAAACCTGAGGCAGTTCAGGTTTCATATTTTTAAGTATGTTGTTACGTTTCGTTGGAGTAATATCCAAATAATCATACACAACTTCATAGTTGTACACACGTAATCAAACAGAAACAACATACACACACATATACACATGCTGTGTACGTACCATGCCAGAGCTTCCAATTCTTGATGTCAACCTGACACTGGGCTAGAGTCTCCATTAGAATATCAAGATTACAGTCCAGGTATGAACTCCCTCTCGTTAAAAGTTATCACATTGTTCAAAGTCGTGACTATAAGGATTAGGCACATTCGTAGACTAAATCATCCCATTCGTTACACGATGAGTTGTAAACTATATTATAGAGAACATTTACACCACTTTAATAATTGTACAACTTATCACTAGGACCTCTCGATTATGTTTCAAAAATAGAAACTAAATGAATACTTAGAAAAACACACAAATGAATATGTATTCCTTTATCCTTGTCTGCACATACTATTTAAGAGCTTTTTTAAAATTTAAGAACAGTTTGCCATTTAAGCAGGCAATCAGTCGAAAGCCTAATTCATTAGTAGGACTTTAACTGAAATGGTATTAAAATTAATGGGGCCCCACGATGCTAACTACTGCCAAAAAAACGCAAACTAAAACTTTATAGCCTTATCACAAGGTCCCTAGGTTTCGCAAAGACATTCCTACAGGAAACAGTAACAGGAAATGAGAAGAGAATGAGAAAGCGATAGGAAGCCAATTTAAAAGAATGGACGGGTCTGTCATTGAAATATGTGAAGTCAAAAGACAGGAACGAGAAAAGAAAAAAGTCGGGTCAACAGATCATGTCTGGTGCCCCAACGGTTAGACAGACTAAGGTCAAACAAAACATGTTATTATCAAGATAAGATACAGTAAGATAAGATAATTTTATTGGTCCAAACAAATGAATTTAGCAAAATAATCGTTTAAGGTCTTCAGTTAATGTTCAATTTTGGAACATAAACATGTTAAGACGGTGACCAAATTAAAGTTGGCATTCTTTGTGTAGCTTTGTTCTTGTCAATGCAAGAGAGAGTTGTTGTTATTTTAAACTTCTGTGTGTGGCTTATATCCTTTTCTTAATGTAAATTTATTTCTAGACATTTTGTTTTTCAGTTTAAATAAATAAACTCAAACAGTTGGAACATATTGCTTGAAAAATCTTGAAAAGTCAAAAGGATTGTTTTTAAATCTAGCACCAACACCCAGCTTTCTGTCTTAGAGAGTTGTATTTCCCGAGGAAGGATTTTAGGCATCACATACAAAGATAATGTTACAAATCTAAAACAGGAACAAGATTTGGATCCTAATAAGCTTCTGACCACTGTTAAAAAGCGGAAGTTGAGACCGTTCGACCACATAGTGAGACCTTAAGACTTTTCTGCAGGGAACAGTACCAGGTAAAAGAAGGAGAGGCAGACACAGTAAGTGATGTAAAGACAACATGAATAGGCGGGCCTGTCATTGGAAGGGACTCTAATCCTGACAAAAGACAGGAATGAATACAGACGGTCGACAGATCAAGTGTGATTGTGCCCTAACGGTCGAAAAGATTTGGTTGAAGGTTATGTTCAATACAGAGACATCTATGTCCTAGAAAAAAAAAGACATATCAAATAACAGGATGAAAAACAAACGTATACAATAGTCAGTGGTATGAATCGCTACAGAAGTACATTGTGGCCTACTTAGGAAGTTATCTGATCCAGCAACAAATCAATAGGAGGGTGAGATAACAACACATGAGACTGGACATGTCTCTTTCTACTGAACACATAAGACTGGACATGTCTCTTTCTACTGAACACATAAGACTGGACATGTCTCTACTGAACACATGAGACTGGACATGTCTCTTTCTACTCAACGATGCTAGTTAACAACAAAAGGGGCACCATAACTCTATAACTGAGCACGTTGTTGTTTCGTACAGGAGCATGTCTGCTCACGTCTGTGGAGGAATTAATAGTAAGGATGCCACCTCTAACAAGCAATAGAAAAAAAAGACTACTTTTTAGATTGATTCGTGTATTGTTATCGACAATGCAAAATTTTAACTTGATCCGAGAATGGGAAAGTGGGAGAAAAAACGTGTCAAAACGTAACAAGGGGACTAAATCCACATATATATATATCAACATCTCTCATTAAGTAGCATTTATTTGCCTTATTTCGAAACAAAACAAAATAATTCATCATCAACAATTAATGAACTAATTGTTTAATTTTTTAAAATTGATTCATGTCAAATCATGTCTTGTCAGGTTCAATGAATAATTGTGAAAAGTTTTAAAATTGATCCGAGAATGGGAAACGGGAGAAATAACATGTTCAAACTTTTTACCAGAGAGACAGACAGACAGACAGAGTGAGTTGATGTAAGCTTTGGACACATTTGGTTAAGTGAAGATGAAAATTTGAATGCATGTAAGTCTAATTGAGCTGTAGATCTATTTTGGTTCATCCTCAGAAACTAGTTAATTGGTTGTATTTCAAGCTTTTTTTGATACAACCATTATAAATAATTATATAAATGATTGATACATAATTACAAAATAGGAGTAAATTTTGTAAAGAAAAGGTAATTTGCAGAATCACCTTAGATACAGTTTCTAAACATCTCCATTATATGAATTTTCATATATTGTATGTTCACATCATAGTTTATATATCCAACGGGACTTTATGCGCTCAGCATTCTATTAGCATCGAGTCAAGTAAAGTTTATACAAAATGAGTCCCCAAAGATTTATATTTCAATTAGTTTGGATATCCTATAGAACATATCATGCTGTTGCCATTTCTATGTAGTTGTTTTTTTCAGCCTTTAAATAGAAAAAAAATAATTTAGAAATGTTAATTTACACTAGTACTAGAGAGAACTATCAACGAAGCTAGAAGTATTTAGTGTGAAAGAACTAAAAAACACAAAAAGTACATATTTGTACGGTAAGAACGACTTGTCACACTTATGTGTCATGTCAAGCGGAAAAAGTAAACAGGTAGATGAAATCCTACACGTCACTGACCTACTTTTGTGGTGACAGCTATTTTTTAAACTCAGTATGTATATACATGGGTGTGTGTGTGTGTGTTTGCGCCTGTAAGTATCGGATTAAACTATTGTTTCACAGTGTCAAAACTAAGTCTCTGAAAGCTACTTGAGTTAGTTAAACCCCTCTTCATTGTTACTTTATTCTGTGAGGCCCTTTAGAGAAATTCGAACCTCAGGCTTATCTATAATGCTAGATATATGTAGGCCTGTGTAAACAGCTAAAAGGCTAAATATATTTTCAACATATTCCTGATTGTAACGTAACATATAGATACAATTTAATTACTGTAGATCCATTTTCGACCATTACAAAATTACATTGTAAATTACAGACTAATCAATAAAATTAATTTCAGATCATAGACTTTTAAATTACAACTAAAATAAAATAAAATAAAATAAACTTCTATAATACTCTAAATGTCTTAGTAGTTAGTAGGCCTAAAGTTACACTTTAGGACCTTGCGATCTAATAGGGATGATGATGTAAAGGTCATCTGTGGCCAACGGTTAACGAGGGTGTCATGTGTCCAGCTAAACGACCGCATTTACTTTTCCCAACCTAATGTCATTTACCCATTAGAGCTGGGTGGGCTCAGAGGCGCCCAAAGATCCCAGTCTTCACCAGCTTTCGAACCCGGAACCTCCGGTTCAGAAGCCAAGCGCTTAACCGCCACAGCACCTCGGTAGAAGTTTAAGTTCCAAATATGTTTTAAAGGCTAAAATAAATAATATAAAAAAACCGATTTACTAAATGTATGCGTACATTAAAAACATTCTATCCAAACAGTTGCAACAGACCATGCACAGGGTGCACAATTCTTTCATGTTTTGTTTTTAATCTTAAGTGTTGTAAGTCCATTATAATTAAACGGAAGAACTGTAAAAATGTTACGAGGATCAACCGTTGGGCCATATATATTATACGATTGAAAAGGATTGATCATACATAACAATGTCACAAAGACCCAGGCACAAACACAAAGAACTATTTTAACGCAGTGACTCCCTGGTCGGTGAAAGGTTTGATGGTAGTATCAGACACAAGAGAACAACGCTTACATTGAGTGCAGGGGGATCAACATTTTATCCACTCACTTTTTAAAAATATATTTAACGTATTATGGTTTAGTGTTTTATGTATTAGTAACACCTATGATTTATTATAACTGTGTTTCATAGGACTACGAGAAGAAGATTCTATTCATTTTTAGAACTCTTTTAACAGCATAATTATTAAATGTAAGCAAATCGTGCCTTAACATATCAGAAAGCTAGTAGACAAGATACCTGCAAAAGTTTCTTTTTTTCCACGAGTACTTTTCGAGGATACTTCTTTTAATAGCGTGGAAAAACACTTACACACGTAGAATTAATGGTAACCACCAGAGATGAAACTAAATAGATTGCTGAAGGAACATAAGTATATCAAACAAAAGTCAAATACATGGACATATTACTTATTGGTTATGGGATACATTATCATATATTCTTTATGAGATACATTATCTTATCTTCTTATGTTATAAATAACCCACGCTTTATCAAAAGAGGAGATAATTACGTAATCTAGATAATCTAGTCGTGCATGTTAATTAGACTTAAGCTCTGTTGAGTCATTGGTTTCCCTGGCTATTTCAAGCAATCCACTCCATGCTCCAATGGCACTAGAGTGTAACGAATTAGTAATTAATAAGTAAGTGTATTCAATTAAAAAGGCGAACTTGTGCGCCATTCTGCCCTCAATTGCATAGAGGACAGTAGCTGGTAGCAGATGACCTCTGAAAGAGTTGGCGATCTCTCACGAAGCTTTGGGGACACATATTTGAAGCCTAAGAAAAGCCCTTTGTAGAAAACAAGCATAGAAGACGTAAAGAAAATTAAACAAGATTACAAAGAGAGTTAGTGTTATCACAAAAACTCAGAGGCGACTTCCATCGAAGTCACCAATGGACCAATGGGCCAGGAATATTTAAGCCATTGTCTTGTTTTGATCGTTTAAATTAAATAAATTTTTTTAAAAATCATTTGTTCGGTGGACAACTGCTTTGTCTTCATCAGAAGTGGGAAAAATGATGCATGTGAGAAAAATGATGCATGTCGCAAATGGATTGCTTAGTTATGTAAAATACTGAACTCATCCTTAATCTTCGAAATCAAAGACATTGTTATTATTATTATAATAATCTGGAGCTGTTCAAGTTTGTGGTTCACTGTTAATATTTTTTTCACTTCAAGTTAAATTGAAACAATTAAATCACTCCCCGTAGTGTTTATAAGGCATTACATATTAAAATGATCTAGATGACAACTCTTCAATATGTTGAGCTTACAGTTAGTATTTCTGGTTCTCCTATACATTTTTATTGTCAAAGACCACACAATACAGAGGCGGTGCCCGAGTTTAAAGACTGGAATTACAACACAGCTCTCATGACCTTGAAATGAGTTCTTGTCCCGAAGAAAAAAAAAACGAAACACCTGTCCAAATACTTCAAAAGGTCACATAACGAGCGTACAATCTCAGTTTGTCAACCTTCAAAGTCCCGCCTCTAGTTCGACAGCATATAGGTCTATCAAAGGATCTAAAACAAAAAACCTGCAGATTGAGTCGTGGTACTTATGCTTGACAAGCTTATTTATCTACACCCAGTGTATAGTCTTCTTGAGTTTGAAACCACTTGGATCAAGAAGTTGTCTCTGGGTGTTTGGGTAAATGGTCCTTTGTTTGTTTCATGGACACTTAACAGTTCACAGTTTGAGAACTACTGGCCTACAACGATGTGCACACCAATATTATCACGATAGCTTTGAACCAGGTAAAAACGAAAGTGTTAAGATAAACACACACGCACAGAAATTAAGATTAACGACGTGTCACAGTTTGATCTTGTGTGATGGACGCCAAGCACGACACTGCTAAATACAAAATAGACATACGCGCTATTCTTCCCTCCTTTATCTACCCCTCCCTCCTTTACCTACCTACCCCCTCCCTCTCTCTGTTAACTACACCATCTCTCCCATTTCTCTTATTAAACAGCTGCATGGATAAATAAACGTCTGGTAACAATAATGCCTTATATACACTACGGGAATTGATTTAATAGTTTCAATTTAACTCTAAGTAAAAAAAAAATTAACATTAACAGCCACATTTCAATTGATTATAATGACGATATTATACAAGGGAATTATTTAATTACATAATTTTCTTAAGTCGATCATCTCCATAACATTGTGTTTTTAGACATTGAGCAAGAACACTCCTACGATTTTCCAATTATCCGAGGCTTTGCCTTTCCTCGCGTGTATATACAAGAACACCTTTCTCCTGGCATATTTACAGAAACACAATTGCGTGCTTATAGAGCAAAGGTCAGAATACAAATTGCTCCTTTCTCGGTCCTTAGTAAAACCCCTCTCTTGTTTTCTCTATCAGACCAGATTTTTGAAGTGGCAAGATCAAGTGCTAATCACTTGACTCAGATTTCCACCGCCGAATCAGAGGCCGTCATCTAAGAACAGCAGTATAAAGCGGACCAGTAAAAGATTCCCAGGTTGTAGATTGCTCCGATAAACGTAGTGCATATTTTGTTGTCATCTGCATTCAATTTATGTCTATGCACTATTCAAAACGTATGTTAAACAACTTTCTATATTTTTTATTATTACATTAATCTATTTATTATTATTTTATGGGAGGCGCGGTGGCTGAGCGGTGAAGCGCTTGGCTTCTGAACCGGGGTCTCCTGTTCGAATCCTGGTGATCACTGATATTTGTTATTTCGGGATCATTGGGCGCCTCTGAGTCGACCCAGCTCTAATGGTTACCTGACAATAGTTGGGGAAAAGTAAAGGCGGTTGGTCGTTGTGCTGGCCACATAACACCCTCGTTAACAGTAGGCCACAGAAGCAGATAACCTTCACATTATCTGCCCTATAGATCAAAAGGTCTGAAAGGGGATCTATACTTTTATTTTAATTTCATGATTAGTAATAGAAAGTAAGCAAGAAAAATAGAAACTATGATTTTAGTTAACAAAATGTGACATGTTTTTTTTAACACCAGAATATGTTTGTTTGTAAAATGTTAGTTAGTAAAATGTTTGTTAGTAAAATGTTTGCTTGTAAAATGTTTGACATGCTTCGGATGTTCCTTCAGAGTTGAAGATAGTTTACTTCCTAGTCCAAACCTCCCGCAGGAAGATAGGGGTGGGAGCTGCCAAGGTTTGAGCCCGGTACCATCGATAAGTTTGAACAACAGTCCAGCGAGCTAACCACACAACCAGGCAGCCATGCTAGAAGTCCTTAGTGCCGTTTGTGAGAATGTAACTGGTTGTCATTAATTGATAAACACTAAATAAATATACAACCTTCTTTGCTGTTTTCGTCTATTGAATTTAAAAGCACAAACCGAATCAATGAAATTACTTAGTAAAGTCATATATACAGTTTACTACGCAAGTATGGTTGCCTGGTCGTGTAGTATAAGCTTCGGACTGTCTTGATCATGGTTCCGAGTTCGAGCATCACTCGCGTCAAACCTTTGCAGTACATCTGAACGCAATGATCTTCCTGTCTGAAGGAACCTCTGGAACTTGTCATTTTAGATGTTGTGATTATGTTTGTAATGTTATCACAGCGCCTTGAGCCTACATCATGTTTGCTAACAGCGCTCTATAAATTAAATTATTATTATTACTTACAAATCAAACAAAACGAATAATTTTTTTTCAAATAAAAAGTTTTCGATCTCTTTATGAGCCACAAAGGGAAATTGTGTTGGATTAGTTTTACAAAATGATTCTGTTAACTCAAACAAAACAAATATCGCAAGTTAGTAGGACAAGTAATGCTTGTTTCTACCGTGCAGGCCAAAATACTGTGAGTGTGTAACATGAGTGTAAATGTTTCTTATATAGGTCAGTGCCTTTCTTTTCTTTTACATTCCCCCAAATCTTTCCTACCCCCGTATTCAATCAAAGAGCAGATGCCAGCCAGAACAACAGTACAACTTTGTCAGACGCTGCAGAACTCCGCGTGAGTTACCCACAGTGTGAGAACTTTGACAAAACTCACTTTGTCGGAGGGAATAGAGCTAACTAACAAAGGTGCGTGAGACGTGGGGGAGTGGGCATCGGAAGAGTGAACCCCACCCAGTGACGCCACTAACAGCAACGCTCCTTGTTTCCCATAGATCTGGTTTCAGCTAAGGTGATAAGAGATAGTGAGTTAATAGTGTGTACCTACTGTGTTGCATGCGTTTCACTCAAATAGTTCACGCAATGTTTATAAACAAATGTACGAAATAAACACACACCAGAAACTTACTTTGCAAACCGTTCAAAAAGAAACACAAAACTCGTTTTGACCTCTACGATAGAGCCCATCCCGTTTAAGTCAAAATAACGAATCAGATTCTATTAAATGTCTATATCATGAAAATACCAAATATAGAAAGCATGTGTAACTCTTTCTTCAACTTAACTCAAAAAATGGCCAGTAAGGTAATTATTCTGATCATTAAACATTTTCGCATTGAAAAAGCAGATACAAATCTTAGTCTAAAAAGTAACAAAAAGAAACCTATCACTAATAATTAATGCACCAATAAACTTATACCCTAAGAAACCTATTAACTAATAATTCAACTCACTAAGAATTCAATTCACTAAGAAACCTGTTCTTTATGTCAATATGTATAAGCGTTCTTACACTCTAAGAGATGGTTTGGCTAAAACAAGACAGAGTAGAGTACAATACTAAGACTAGTCGAAGTTTTATTCGAGTCTCATATATCAGGAATTGTTTTCCATTTTGAACGAGATGGGTCGATGTAGTAATGTAAGTAAATAAGGCTAGGCCTGATTTCATATCTCAACAGTAAGTGTATTAAATAAGTGTGTGTGTGTATCAACGTTTCTGAGAAAGTAGGTGAGAGAAAGAATGTATCTGCCCCACTGGTCCAGTGCCAAGAACACTGTGGTGTCGATATGTTTTATGAATGAATCTCTCGGCATTCAGCAACCGTCATGGGAATGTAGCACTACGTAAAGTTTATACCAATAAATTTTGCGTTATAATTTGTTTTTACTATAGAAAGCTTGATTTGTTTAAATTACAGAACAAATAAATAATTGTAAATTGAAAAAAACATACTATTGTTTTGAAACCTTTTTCTTTGTGTTCAAAATATATATAAAAGCTTGCAAAATGTATATAAAATTTAAATAAATTCAACACCGACGATCATGACCTTTAAAAAAAAGTACATAATTTATAAATTTTATATAAACCACATCATATCCATAAATGTGAATTCTATAGTTGTTTAACTCATTCTAATATGACAAATACCCATTGAAACCAAAGTTATCGTGTTTTTTAACGCAAACATCCATCAATAATCTATAAAATATATGAAATCACTAATAAATATCATAATTAAGATAAAATAGCTTCCAATTCTTTCAGATGTCTACAAAATAAACTTCGAAGAACAATTAAAACTTGTACTAACATAAAATATAGATGAAACGCTACTAAACTAGATCTACATTTTAATAGCACCTAGAAGTAACAAAAAAGGGAACATTACACACGTTATCATAGCAAACATTAAATTTGAGGATGACTTGTTTAAAACACTACACCACTAATACTTCACAATCCTATTTAGCAAAACATGGAGTTGAACTATGAGATATATGCTCCAGAAGAAATAATGTGACACAATGTAAGCAAGACAGCTTTGATAAACACAAGATGAATACACAAATATCTTCAAGTGAGCAAACTTCAAAAATAAAATACCACTAACATGTGAGTCGAAACGTTGGGTACAGAGCACGCGCTACGACGTCAGGGCTGCAGAAATAGAAGGGATGGAACTCTAGGGGTTAGGGTGAGGGCAGGGGGTGTTTGGGGAGAGAGAGGAAATTTATTTTCGGCAGGAGATCAGAATGGCAGGTAAATTGTACAGAGGAAACCACCGAGACAGACAAGTACGTGGGTTTGGGGGGGGATAAGAAAAGTAGAAACATGGCAACCGATGGACCTTGTAGGAGAACAACAAACGCTATCTTACTCACAAAAGGTCAGTGGTTGACATTCAGCCATCAAGTAGGTCATAACTTTAATTATGTCTACTGATGAAAAGAATGCCAAGTCTTAAAAATAACACCATATGACAAAAGAAAACCAACTACTGAGCTATTCATAATATTAATTTCTTATTTTTAATTCTATTTTTGTGTCTTTTGTTTTTAAATTCTCGCTGTCTACTGCACACTTCTGACAGAATGTTTCCCATTTGAAAGGATCTCGTGTTTCGGTTTTCCGTGAAGTCAATAGCATTCCATTCCTAGAGTTTCTTGTTAAGTTTCTCTATAAATAAAACAAATGTAATTTTCTAAAACTAGCATTTGGCTTCCAGATGAAAAGATGAGAAGAACTTGATTGCAGTCATTAAAGAGAACACCGAATCATTTTAATGAGCTGTAGAACTCCTTTTAGTTATGCAGAATGGGTACATAGTTTTATTAATGTGTCTAGTTTAGTATCGACAAGAAAAATGTTACTCGGTAATATTTGTACAAAGCTCACTCAGCCTGTGTAGGACAAATCTTGGACACGTTTTTTATACACATTGCACAATTATTTATTGTCGATGACAATACATAAATCAATAAAGAAAATAAACCAATTAATTAATTAGTTAGTGGCAAATAATTAATTTTCATTTATATAGAAAAACGGAGATAAAGATTGCAGTATTAAGCGGAGATTGTGCGGTTCTTTCTTTATATAAGCTTTGTTATTTTAAGTTGGTTTTTTTTTCATTTTTCTTTTTTTTTTTTTTTTGATATGTTATCAGATTCATTTGAACTTTTTACAATTCAGCTAGCGAATTGAAAAATAAAATATAGCATTATCATAATTATGTCACCCAAGAAGAGATGGACGTTGCAGGCATGTTGTTACTATATTGTTTAAAGGTAACAGATATATTACAAAAACAAAGATATATCTATTTAATGTCATTAATAGTGAGACAATAGTGTGTTGTAAGTCAAAGAGAGAATGTGACATTTTAGTTAGTGACATACAAATGTGTCAAGTAAATGAAAGTATTGTACAAATGGTCAGTCAGAGACTTTAGTGACGATCTACGAATGCCTGGAAGAATGAAAGAAACATGCCGTCGGTGAATACCTTTATAAAAAAAAAAGGTAAATGGCTACATAGTTTAACATAGACTAAAAGAAATTTAAACTTAGTTTAGCTCAGTGAAAAAAGTTTGCTCAGTTGTTTGTTTTGATACAGTTACTAATTCCACTCCTGTCGGACAAAACAGAAAAGATATATTTACTTCTGTAACAAATGTTTAATTTTAGGTTTCTATGTAGTTTCTTTTTCTTTATTTTTGCATTTCTCTTCGCTCTATCTCCCTCTCTATCTTTCCATCTCCTTTTCCTCTTTCCTTCTCCCTCACTTTTCCCCACCCCCACCTCCTAGTCTCCAGAACTTTCACAAGAGAGATTCTTTGTTCCTTTTTGACCGGCTCAACCTGAATCGGTAAGAATAATAAGAGATGCAGAAATTCTTGTGATAGCAAAAGTAATGGAATATTTATCATGCACAATGCCAGCTACCAAAGAAAGGTTTTGTTTTTTTTCTTTTAAAGTTGGCTGCTTATCCGGCCATCTGCTACATAAAAACTAACGCTGCCAGATTTTAGCAGTACGTTTATAAACATCTGGCGCCTGTGATCAGACAAGCCCCATTGTTCTGAAATGCAGTTAGCATACACAAATAATAGTTTCTTGTCTGATCTACATTCTTACACATTGACCTCAAGTTTCAGACGTTAATTCAGTAATGAAGATTACGTCCTAGCAGGACCTTTTGCAGGACGACAGGGACCCCCAGTGGGCAGGTTTCAAGTTGGGGGCCATCGCGATGACGGTGTGTAGTACATTCGACCACGACCCTTCTAAAATAAAATTATGTAAAGTTCCCCTTTCAGATCTTGCGATCTATAGGGCAGATGATGTAAAAGTCATTTGTTTCTGTGGCCCACGGTTAGCAGGGTTTCATGTAGCCAGCAGAACGACCAACCACCCCAACTAAAGTCATGCACTCATTAGAGCTGGGTGTACTCAGAGGCGCCCTAAGGATCCCGAAAAAAAATCCCAGTTTTCACCAAGATTCGGACCCGGGACCCTTCGGTTTGGAAGCCAAGCGCTTTACCACTCAGCGTCGCGCCTCCACGAGCTGTTTTTATTAAGCAAGCTCGTTTGTTGATGTTTTTAATTAGGCATGTAGAGAATAGATCTAAATATTACTTTTTTTAATTAGGCATGTAGAGAATAGATCTAAATATTACTTTTTTTAATTAGGCATGTAGAGAATAGATCTAAATATTACTTTTTTTTAAAATTAGGCAAGTAGAGAATATATCTAAATATTACTTTTTAAAATTAGGCATGTAGAGAATAGATCTAAATATTACTTTTTTTTTAATTAGGCATGTAGAGAATAGATCTAAATATTACTTTTTTAAAAATTAGGCAAGTAGAGAATATATCTAAATATTACTTTTTTAATTAGGCATGTAAAGAATATATCTAAATATAACCTTTTTTTTAAAATTAGGCATGTAGAGAATAGATCTAAATATTACTTTTTTTTAAATTAGGCAAGTAGAGAATATATCTAAATATTACTTTTTTAATTAGGCATGTAGAGAATATATCTAAATATAACCTTTTTTTTAAAATTAGGCATGTAGAGAATAGATCTAATATTACTTTTTAAAAAATTAGACAATTAGAGAATATATCTAAATATTACTTTGTTAATTAGGCATGTAGAGAATAGATCTAAATATTACTTTTTTTTTTAAAGCTAAAATGAAATTCTGTAGTATCAAACTAATCATTGAGTTGCATTGTGACGTTTTATCTTCTGAACTGAGTATTTGAACACCATTCACGTATTTGAGCACCATTCACGTATTTGAGCACCATTCACGTATTTGAGCACCATTCACGTATTTGAACACCATTCACGTCTTTGAACACCATTCACGTCTTTGAACACCATTCACGTCTTTGAACACCATTCACGTCTTTGAACACCATTCACGTCTTTGAACACCATTCACGTCTTTGAACACCATTCACGTATTTGAACACCATTCACGTCTTCGAACACCATTCACGTCTTTGAACACCATTCACGTCTTTGAACACCATTCACGTCTTTGAACACCATTCACGTCTTTGAACACCATTCACGTCTTTGAACACCATTCACGTATTTGAACACCATTCACGTCTTTGAACACCATTCACCTTCGGATGTGAAGGAAAAGACGAAGGCAAACAATTAAATCTCACTCTAGAGTTGTACAGCGTTTTTTAAATATGCAACTGTATTACGTTATTACTCTCATATTTCACGTTGGTGCAGTTAGTTGCTTTGATAACCATGTCACTGTCTGTGAATTTTGTAATCTCAAAGTCGTAGTAGCGTTGTTTATTATTATAATTATTATATCATTATTATTATTATGTGAAAAACGAACTAATATTCATTCTCTGGTACTACCAGGGTCTTTAGAGAGAAACAAAATTTAATGTAGTTCCATCAACAGTGTTCACTGTGACATTTTTCTGGTGATATGGCAGGTCTTCAGCAGTACCGCTTATGTTAGGGGCCTTTAAGGTATCGTCTGTAGATCATTATCCCCTCAGTTGACATGACAAGATTCCATAACTGTATTATCTCCTAGCTTATTATTATTATTATTATTTATAATTTATATTAGCGCTTACATTTATATTTCTTCTATAGTCCCATTATAATCTTGAGTATGTTGAATTATTTGTATCTTATTATTCGTAACTTTGTGATTTGTGCCATGGCGCTATCTATTAGATCTACGAAGTAGTTATGTTACAAACGAATGACATTTAAAATTTAAAGTGCTAAGAAAAGTTGTGTTTTTTTAATTCTTTACAATTTATCGAGATGTAGTCGTTCTAACCCGTTGTGACCTTTAACCCGTCTGCCTTTGTTTTCCTGACCGAAGCAATGACCTTAACTATCCATAACAAAACAAAAAAAAACAAAAAACACCGCATACTTTCTTCGGCACTCTATGGCGCCAAATCTTATTTTTGTAAAAAGATTTTTTTTAAACAAAAGACAAATTTGCATCATATATATATATATTTATTCTATATCATGCTAACATACTACAATAGAGCCAGTGTTATATGTATAGGGCTCTAGAGAGAATGCTAAGCACCTTTGACTGAAGAAAATTCATCATTCAAAATTATGTTGACACAGCATAGCTCTCCACTGGATCGACGCCCCTGTAGCCCCAATAAATTACTTTGTGCGTCCGAACACTTTTATGGCTAGCGTTATAAATGTTGAAGAAAGCCGCTAGATATTAAAAGGTCTATAAAAGGTTGTTAATTGTTTCAATAACCTAAGTAAACTCCGCCATGTTCTATGTTTACATACAACAACAGAGCAAAGAGATTTGTTAATGAGTTAATAATTTATGGCACTATAATGGTATATTGACCTTCGTCATCCATAATCGACTATGGATAAGTCGATATATATATATATATATATATATATATATATTTATATATAATCACACTCGTATATATATGTATAATTATTATTTTACAAGGTCTCATTAGCCACAGGTCAGCGAGGGTGGTGAGTGGCCATTCTGATGATCATTGTATATAAGTTCCCTTAAATACACATCATCAACCAATATTAAGCATGGCGTTAAAAAAAATCCAATGAAAATGTTCACGTTTAGAGTTATTTGATCTCGAGCCTCATGATTTAACAACAAACGTTTCAACCCCACAGCCCACCATCTTTTACAAAGTCACTAAAACTCAATATTTTATCAACATTATATTCGACCGCTAATGCATTTTTTTTTTTTTTTTTTTTTTTTTTTTTTTCCACTGCAATTGGTCAAAAGACGTCAAGAGATTCCATTGAAAGAAGTGGTCAAGGACTTAAAGCATAAAAAAAAAAAGAAAAAATGCTCTTGCTAACCCCACATATCCAGAAAGAATATGCCTGATCAGATCCGTCCCATAATCCCCCTTCCCCAACATACCGCTGGGTAAATGCCTTCAGGTACACCTGTTAATATTGTGACAAACAAGAATTCCAAAAGGTCAGTGATTCGCAGGGCGAAGGTCAAGCCCTTTAAGAGAAACTTCGTCTTGTCTAATATAGGTTCCGCAACTGAATTTTGTGTATACCTTACCTCTCCCACCACTGGTAAATAGAACGAACTGCATTCCTGGGCTCTAGACTGTGTTCACCATAGACTTCTGACAACTGCTAGGGCTCAAGTATATTTCTTAATTAAGACATGAAGTCATCGCTAGGGATACGTATGTATCTCACTATAAGATCTACTTAGTGTCTAGCACTTAAGTTGTTGTTTTCCTGTAAACAAAAACCTAGATATTTCAATATACGCATTTTTACCCAGGCAATCTGCAAATCTTCACCCAGACAAAGTGATGCATTGACTTCTCTAATTCTTCAACATTTTGATACCAGTATAGAAGATTGGACCAGAGTCATTTAAAAAATATCTAAGATCAATAGTATTTCCTACAGCATTAACTTTTTACAAAATCATAAATTACCCGAGTAAATGCTTTGTAATCGCACCAAATAGTAGAGGCGTAGTTGGTGGGGGGCACGATGCCCGTGGCGCCACACGCAGAGAGACGCCAAAAAAAATTATTGTAGATATTTTAGTTAGGTAATACATTCTATGGTTATTTGTATTATATTATTATTAATTATTATTTATTTATAAACCTTTATTTCTATGTGATGATCATGGGAAAATGGGGGGGAAATAAACTTTCTTGTCCCGAGCGAACGTTTTGCTAACTACGCCACTGCCTAATAGTACTTTATTGTCATACTCGTTGTTTTATAAAGATATAGGGGAGATAACACTTTCTGTATTAAGAAATAAGGCAGTGATTGTGCGGTGCCTTCCCTTACATAAGCCTTTTTTTTTGGGGGGGGGGGGGGGGGGTTTAAGTATTTAATTATTTTTTGTTATTTTATTTTAAGGTAAGAATAAGAACAAAAAAAAAGGAAGCCTTAGCAAAATAAATTTAGAAGGCAAACAATAGCCATATTGTGTTTATATTAAGCGTGTCGCTGGACTACGTTATTGTTCTCTTTTGTAATGAGACAGCTGTAAAACACAAATTACAAGTCCCTACAAGTAACAGAGGTAAAAGTAACAGGTAAAAGTAACAGAGGTAACTTCAGTTGATTGGGACTTTGAGGACAAAAACAGTTCATTTTGATGCCCTACACAATCAATTAGATCTATAGAAAAGTCTGAGGTTTTACAAGTTTGGACGTTGAAACTTAAGGCGGTAAGCATAAGCCCACTAATAACCTAGGCACAAAATGCATCTTGGGAAGGAATATGTGAATGTTGGGAACCGCTCTGAGAGTATTTAGTAGAACATGTACGTGATACTAGTTTCGGGTCAATCCATTTTTCTAGCAGTCATGTGAATGACGTAATGCTAATTTATCTTGTACGAGAATACAGGTGTCTGTTTATAGTACCCCGCATAGAGACACCAAGAAAAGACATGTCCCATTCTCCAAACACTGTCTGTATTATCAAATCAGCAAGATACAATTTACACGTGGTAATATTCAATTTTATTGTTTCTTACTTGGGGCACATTAGAGATCTTCCCGATAAACTACCAAAAGTCAAGGAAGCCTAAATTGAACTTCACTGTTGCCAATTAAAAAAAAAAAAAGAAATCAGCTGTAATTTTAACGTAGCAGTTGATCTTCGTATTAACTCTTATTACTCTAGTTAGTTACCCATATGATTTTAGTAGGTATTAAATCATACAGTGAGAGTCTCTGAGTAATGTGCATATGAAAATGTGTGCTTCAAACGGTAGAGCTTAGACAATTTAAATCTGAAATGCTAAAAAAGTAAAAAAAATAATTTATCAAGTGCCTATACCTATAAAAAAACAACAACATAGGTATCGATACCTCCTTTATTTTGTACGGCGGATACACCAAAACTTTAGCTGTTAATAGTTCTTCGGGCATAAATGAACATTTCAGATAATCAATGTAACTGTTTCGACTTCGGGTAGGCTTAGACGACATTTTGGTACGTTATTGTCAAATGTCTTATGTTTCGGACGATTCATTAGAGTTGAAGATAATCTACATTCCTAGCTCAGATCCTCCAGCAGGACGACCGGATCAGGGAGCAGTGTATGAACCCCGGACAATCGAGACGACCAGAAGAAAGCCCAGCGCGCATACCGCACGGCCAAGCAGCCATCCAAATCCATGTTATGTCTGTTCAAACGTTAATAGGTCAAAGGTCAAGTTTTTTTAAGTTTAGTTGTTGTTTTTGACTTTAACATCTTCTGTAGACTACCGTAACGCCTTCAATTATAGATCCACTTCATCACGGAAACAAAAATAAAACAAAAATCCTTTTTTTTAAAATCAAAGGTGAAGAACTCTGCACTATATCTCTCAATAATGTAGAAATTATTTCCCTTATTCGATATCAAACAAAATAATTAATTGATTGATTGGTTAATTTTTAATTAATTCATTTTTTTCTTAGGTACAATAAATAATTGTTTAAGGTTTCAACTTGATCCGAGAACGGATTATCTATTATCAATTATCAAATGGACGAAACCCTACATATTTAGCCATATATATATATATATATATATATATATATATATATATATATATATACATATATATATATATATATGAATACTAAAGAATTAATTTCCAAAGTTAATATCAAACAAAATAATTAATTACCAGTAATAAATTCACTAATTGGTTAATTAGTTTTATTGATTCATGTATCGTCTAAACCAATGAATAATTGTGCCAAGTTTCAACTTGATCCTAGAAGGGTGTAGGAGAAAAAACGTGTACAAACATTTTACCAGACAGATAGGCTGAGTGGATATAAACTTTATAAAAAAGCTAATAATGCACTATGAATGTATAAATCAAAGAATAGAGAAACAAATTTTCATCGCTGGCCGCAGAGATTGGTTCTGCTGATAACGCCAGACATATGATACATGTTTCAAAACTTAAGATGTCCCTAAAGTCGAAGAAAAGTTGGTCAGCACTAAATTACATAAAATAAAAACAAATCTAAGCAACTAGAATATTGTGATGACTTGCATAATAAATAAAACTAGAGGAACAGCAAAGCGCCCGTGTCAAGCTGCCTGTCAGATTTATCTAATCACTCCTTTTTAATCCCAGACAATTTAGTTGGTTTTTTTTTCTCCTCTCCGCTTGGTTGAAGGGAAGAGGGGCGATGGCTGATAGACGAAATAGGGATTCGGGAGTGAATGGGTTGGGGGCTAGGGGGGTCGGACCAGCCATAATAGTTATTCTACTCGCCTCCCATCAAAGGTCGTAATTTAGATTAACTCTAATTGTCAGAAAATGTAGTCTGAGTCATCACTGCCATCTAACTGTAATCTAACAGATTTATGTCCATTGTTTAAAAAAAAAGCTGTTTCCGTCAAACCGATACACAAAATATTCATTCCATTCGCAATAATTTTTTGTTTTATTCTCTAGAAATTATTCATTGAAATTCTAGCTTCTCGATTCAAAGAAATTGAAAACAGAAAAAAATCATGGAATCTGTACAAAATAAATAAAAATCATGGAAAAAATAAAAATACCAGAAAAGTATCTTCTTCTCAGTGATGGACAAAATATAAATGGATTTAAATAAATATTAGAAAGACATATTCATTAATGAACAAGTAAAGGTGGCTGGTCGTTGTATTAGCCACTTGACACCCTCGTTAACCGGCGGCCATGGAAACATGAGCTTTGCAACATCTGCCCTATTGATCGCAATTTCTAAAAGTTTTTAGATGAGGTGTTGGACTTCTATAAATTTAAAGTTGGCATTCAATTATTCAAATGCGCTATAGAGAAATCGATCATGTAGTTGATAGAGGAAAGACATATGTTATTCATCAATTATTTAAAACACTGATAGACATTAGAACTGTCTACCTAAGATTCAGAGACCACAGTCAGCTGACTACTATTTGTTCCGGCTACTAAAAGCTGACTACAATTTTGAAAATTAGAAGCTCTGAATCTGAGCATCACAGGAAAACGATCCAATTATTGTAGGTACTCAGAGAGTGAGTCATAGCAGACAGGCTAGATTGTAGACAGGCACCTAACACAAAAACGTCTGTGCTCACGTGAGTGGCTGTATGTTGAACACATCCGGAAACAGGAATCGCCATGCATTCAATACATACACACACACAAACAGACACAATTAGCGAGTGCATCTGAATATCTCACAGCAAATGAAATACTTAATAAGGTCTAATGAATACCACCACGGCACAAATCGCCACAATGTAAAAGTAATGCAGGTTTGTTTCCTTTTTTTGTCAGGTTAACGAAAACACAATTACGTTACACAAACTCGCTGGTGGGCCCTGCGGGTCAATCGCACTTACACATAACATCATATTATATATTATTCACAATAGTGAACCAAAAGCAGACCATTTTCACAGGTCCGCAACAAGAGAATGGGTCACTGCGCACTAAGCATGCTATGCATGAAAGATGCGCTATATAAAAGCAATTATATATATATATATATATATATATATAAACTATAAAAAAAAAAGAACTTGTCGAGCTTGTTAATCAAGTTACTGATTCAGGCAGCCTGTTGTATGCTCTAATGGCACTAAGGAAGAACATATGGATTAAGTAAAGTGCCCTTATCTTTGTGTTATTTTGTGTATTTTATTAGATTGAGTTGTTTTTTGTTGTTGTTTTTTTGTTTTTTTACAGTATTTGTAAATGATGGTTCAGTGCTTCATGTATTTTACTTTTTAGTCACCTGTTCTGAAGTGTCTTTAATTGAGTGATTCTACTAATGGTGTTTCTCTAGACAAAGGCAAAAAAATATATTTATTATTAAGATAAGATAACTTTATTGATTCAATCAAATGGAAATTCAGTTTGACTACAATTGACAATATCAGGGTAACTAGTATACAATAACAGTATAGATAAAAAAATTCGAACAACATTCACACACAGCTGCTTTATTATATTTGCGTCTGTTCTAGTTTCTTTGAGTTTTCAGACTCGGACATGTCAATAATTTTATGTGAAATGTATTTCCACGTGGTTGAAGGGGGGAAGAACCCAACACGGAGTATTATTAGTGTTTCTTTCTTCGTTCTCAATTTTCTTGTAAGAGGGTTCAGACCAGTAATCCTATATCTGAGATGAACTGCGCTTCGGTTTCCAGATCAGGCAGTACTCCATATAGTTCACCGTATTAGTGTGTATTTTCTGTATCTGAAGTCTTGATTTTCAAACCAAAAAAATTCTGTCATACTTTCACGAAGAAACCACACCATTCGTGTGAGGCAACAGAAAAACATCGCCACCACTCGTCACGCTCCGGCGACTTTAAAATTAATAGACACCCAACATTACGCAAAAGTGGCGTGTGCTTCTTTTTTTTTTTTTTTAAATTGCAACACGTGTGTTAGGGCAGCACACTGACATCGTCTGCAGTTATTCTCTTTTCACTGAAAATCTGGTTTGTTCCGGAATGAAGACTCTTAACTCCTGTTTTTCGACTGCGCGTTTGGAAAAGGAGAAGAAAAAAAAAAAAAGGGCGGGGAGGGGGGGGGGGGGCGTCCATAAGCTCTCTATTAAGTTGCTCCCAACAATTGCACTGAATTATAAGTCAATCATGCTTGCTGAAACATTCACGGTCGAACTACTTCGTGACAAACAAGAATGGAACGAGACCAAATCGTACTATCCAGGCCTTTGGTTCAGTGGCTGTACACGGTGTGTGCAATCAAACTAGGGTGTTCATCTTTGGAGTTCTGGGGCCTTTGAGTTCAAAATGTGAGACTTGAATTTCCTCAAACAGCTCGGCCTGGAGCAAACATAAAAACAACTTTTTTTTTTTCTCTAAGTTTATTATTATAGCCAGAAGTTTCAATGCTATCACTATGAGACACTTCAGCAATGAAGACTAATCTAATAAATAAAGTAGAAATAATGCATAAAAAACTAATTTACATATACAAATTGACACAGAGAGCAAAGACAAGCAGACAGAAACTTTTGTTCCCTTGGCAATGAAATCAATAAATAGAAACAATCTGATAGAAACTTTGTCACATGTAAATTATGAGGAGTCTGGTGTGAATGTACTTTTTGTTTTTTTATAGTTACAATCTATTGTCTGGTGTAATGCACACATTGTAAGACAAATTTCCTTACGGACAATAAAGATTATTATTATTATTATTATTAATTAATTGCGCTAGTGTGCAAATGTACATATAATACCAATATATTACATATATAACGTAATAAAATACACAAAGATAAAGACATTCTTTCTTATTCCAAATGCTAGGAACAATTCATACAAGTGCTCCTTCTTCCCTAGTGCCATTAGAACCTGAAATCGCCTTAATAAAAAAAAAAACTATAATGACTTGGCAGTATTGAATTCTCTTATTAGTATGGACAACTAGATTAACAAGCGTAGGATTAAATTATCTTCTGATAATAAGGAACGCCCGTAATTTAGAAGGTAATATAGGACCAACGCTATCACTAAAAAATCAATGCTATCACTATCTTTCCAATGTTCTCGCAAAGAACTTATGCAATCCGGGGGAGCAATATTAATGCCGGGCATCATGTAGAAAGACCATCCATTCTTGTCAGTCTTCTGGCATGAAGGGATGGCAGATACACATGGGTTAAAACATTAATAAAGAAGGGAAGAGAGACCAGATCTAAGTTCTTTATTTTCTCACAGGCACAGTTAATTAGATCATGTGACTTGATTGCAGGGGTGGAATGTTTGTCAAATGGACCACGGCGTTACTTTATTACAAAACTCACTATGTCTGTCTGGTAAAAAGTTTAAGTTAAAATTTTGCACAATTATTTCAAGTATCTGACAAAACAAGAATCAATAAAAAGAAATTAAACAATTAGTTCATTAGCTATTGGTAATTAAATATTTTGTTTGCTGTCTTACAAGGGAAAGAATGTGATAGATGTGGTAGTATACGTTGAATTAGTCCCCTTGAGGAGGCTTGAGCCCTGAGTTTGAATTCAAGTCGTACAACTTTTTTGAAAATGTATTTAAATGGCGACATCCGTATTGTCCACAAAGATAGCCCCTTCTCCCCTTCTCCCAAACTGGTCCAGACAACTGATAAGATCATAGCGCACTGAGAAAGCTGAAAGCATGCCATTGAGCTAAACAAAAACTTATAATCACATATATTTATTATTGTTAGTCTAGATCTATTACCTCTTTAATACTATGGTTGATCCACACTAATTGATATGATTACACTTTATATATATGACTATAAGCTTTGTTTGTTTGTTTGTTTGTTTGTTTTTAAAGTATTTTGTTTTGTGTATGTTTTCTTGTTTTACTTCTTTTAACAAATTTTTAGGTTACAAATAAAAAAAAAAGGGAGCCGCCGATTCACAATTGTTTTCAATAAGTCTTCATACTTTCAGAAGTTCAGTCTGACGACTTAATATCCACAAGTGTATTCATGAGATTCCTGTATTTGTAAAGAACCAACAGAACGCCTTTTTTTTTTTTTTTTTTCGAACTATAATTTAATCTTCCAAGCTGAAATCATAACAGAAGAACTCACACTCTGTACTGCATACACATACACTAGAATTACATTTTAATGATGACTTCAGAGTGCTTGATTTAACATGAAACTTGAACATTTTAGATTTGATGAACCAGATGTCGGACACTAAAACAAGTTTCTCTCTTCTTTTAACAGTTTTCCCAAACTCAGAAATCGAAACTTCAGAGACCGGTAACAATTTTTTTTTTCATTTTTAATAAATATTATCTCTCCGACGTTGTTTATTCTTTAGTGTAAAAAAATTAACTCTTTCTCTCCTAACTGACGATACCAGCGCTGATTCCACCAGAATGTGGTAAATAATTACGAAGAGAAAGAGTTAAAGCTATCAAGAAACTAGTAGAGATGTTTGTATTCAATCAGACTTCTACGCTTTTGAAGCAATCATACTGTACAACTCTATTGTCAATACAATTGTTCACAATGTTCGATCTTAATTTATATTTGTTAAGTAAAAATTACTAGCTAACTGTTCAAAGATTTTTAAATGCAATATATAGATTTTTATTTTTGTATTCAGGATCTCTACTAGATCAAGTGCACCGTAAGAGACCTGATGTATTAATATTGTAGGAAACTCTTTTGTTCCATTGTTCAATACACGTGAACATAAAAAAATAACAAGATTTGTCTCACAGGCAATTAAACATTAAAATGTTAGCTGAGAGTAATGAATATTTATATGTTAGTGAAGTCCTCAGACAATCTTACTGCATTCACAGGAGTGTATCAAGTCCTACAATGTCCTGAGAGTGAGAGACGGATTGATAGACAAAGAGAAAGAGAGAGAGATTGAAAGAGATTAAGAAAGAAGAGAGAAAAATATATATAGAGAGTGAGACCATAGGGAACAAGAGAGAGAGAGAGAGGCAGATTGAGAAAGAGAAATTGAGAGAGAGAGACAGACAGACAGAGAGAGACAGAGAGAGGGGGGGTTGAGAGAGGGAGTTATAGAGAGATTGAGGGAGAGGGGGATTGAGAGACAGAAAGAGAGGGATTGAGAGACAGAGAAAGAGAGACAGATTGAGATAAAGAGAGATAAAGAAGAGCTCGATGGGTAGTCTTAAAAAAGCGCAATTTTCATGATAAAGTTTATCCCACTTATCGAGGGCGTTATTCTGATATAGCTCATAAAGCCAGTCGATATTTAGTCCACTGCTGTAAATACATGTACGTATAGAAACTCAAGATACAGGCTGGTATGAAACTTACAGAAATACCCAATTAAACCCAACTTCTACGCGTCTTACTATTGAGTCATTACAATATTTCAAAAAAAATAGTTTATAAATCAGCAGTAATTAATAAATTTTGTTTCAAATTTAAAAAAAAGGGGGGTGGTAAGGTACACTATTCTAAGTGGAGATAGGATGCAGTTGTTGATAGTTTGTAGTTCATAGTTTCTTTTATTCTTTCTGAAAATATTGAAACCTGCCTTTTTATCTGCCTGAGTGGATCACTCCGGGGACCGATTTTGAGTTTGTGTTTCCACACAAACTGTCTTTGTAACCTTGTTTTTTTTTTATTTTTTAATTATTCTAATTGTTTAATGATTGGATCTAACCTAATTAACCACAATACAAGCGCTACAGACCATTACATTTTTTTAGCCCTTTTAAACAATTTCAGCTCCGTGGTTAATTGACTGAAGTCTATGCTATCGTTTTGAAGTAATAGACTTTGTAAGGAAACTTAATTGAATCGCTATTTAGAAAAAAAAATACAGATTTCAGGCTGTAATACATGTGATGTCTGCGTCACTAACTACTAACTTTATTGGCCCTTTCTAAGGGCCTACCCTACGTAGTTTCTTTACTGTCAAGAAACCAATCTCTAAATCTATACATTTCATCAGCTCATTCAGTCCACATGTCAACATCATAGAATGTCATATAGATCACATGAGTTTGTCGTTACGTTACTTTAGTGGTCTGTCCAAACCAGCACATAACAGTCCTTTCAAATCGACAATAATGTACATTATAGTCCTATCAGATGGACAGCAATGTACATTACAGTCCTATCAGATGACACAGTGTACATTACAGTCCTATCAGATGGACAACAGTGTACATTACAGTCCTATCAGATGGATAACAGTGTACATTACAGTCCTATAAGATGACACAGTGTACAGTACAGTCCTATCAGATGGACAACAGTGTACATTACAGTCCTATCAGATGACACAGTGTACATTACAGTCCTATCAGATGGACAACAGTGTACATTACAGTCTTATCAGATTGACAACAGTGTACATTACAGTCCTATCAGATGGACAACAGTGTACATTACAGTCCTATAAGATGACACAGTGTACATTACAGTCCTATCAGATGGACAACAGTGTACAGTACAGTCCTATAAGATGGACAACAGTGTACAGTACAGTCCTATCAGATGGATAACAGTGTACAGTACAGCCCTATCAGATGGACAACAGTGTACATTACAGTCCTATTAGATGGACAACAGTGTACATTACAGTCCTATCAGATGGACAACAGTGTACATTACAGTCCTATCAGATGAACAACAGTGTACAGTACAGTCGTATCAGATGGACAAAAGTGTACATTAAAGTCCTATCAGATGGACAATAGTGTACATTACAGTCCTGTCAGATGACATAGTGTACATTACAGTCCTATCAGATGGACAACAGTGTACATTACAGTCCTATCAGATGGACAACAGTGTATAGTACAGTCCTATCAGATGGACAACAGTGTACAGTACAGTCCTATCAGATGGACAACAGTGTACAGTACAGTCCTATCAGCTGGACAACAGTGTCTGCACATCTAATGACGCACGCCGTAAGACTTATTACGAAGCCAGGTTGCTTGTTAGTTCATGAGCAACAAATCCCTTTAGTGATTTACAGCCACCAACGGGCCGTCCGGAAGTGACAGGCCGACTGGCGAGTCGACCGATATGACCGACGAACTGAAACCGATTATCGTGTGTCGGTCAGTTAAGTGGATCCCGCATTAATGGAATTCCGGATTTGACACCGACTGATCTCCTTTTATTAACCGTGTCGCTAGACGCCGGACATGCAAACGGGTGGTCGGAAAGGGCGATTGGTGTTCCGACAGGTGGACAAAGGGGGAGATAATAACCATTACCCAAAGAGCTGGAGCTGACGCTTCGGCCTTAGTTGAAACATGTTAGGTAGAGGAATAGCATTAAGGTAAAACGCGATGCTTGTATAAATATTTCATCGATACTTAATGCTGTCTGAAAACTGCATTACAAAAAAGGACATAACTGATTTTAAAACAAAAATCTTATGCTTTAAAATTCACTTTATTTTACACCTCATACTTGCAAGCTACAGAAGAATCCTAGGTTTCACATTTAAAGAACGCATCAGAAACCAAGAAACGAAAGACAGGGTTACTGCAGCGATCGGACCCATGATGACCTGCTAACTATTGTAAAAAAATGCAAGCTTAAAATCTATGGCCATATTACAAGATCCTCGGGGCTCGCAAAGACCTTCCTTTAGGGAACAGTACCACGAAAAAGAAGAACAGGCAGACATAGAAAGCGATGGGAGGACAACATAAAAGAATGGACGGGCCTGCCATTGAAAGAGGTTCTAACTAGGTCAAAGGACAGAGATGAATGGAGAAAGACAGTCGACGAGTCTTGCATAGTGCCCCAAAGGTCCAATAGACTAATGGATAGGTTAAGGTAAAGTAAAAAAGATTACATGATAATTCGCATAATTGCATAACATTATAAAATCACATAAATGTTTGTATTTTTCATTGACAAGACTTTGTGATGAAAACGGCATTTCAAAGTGGATGTAAGAAAGGATCCATCCAATTATACCTACTACTACATTAAAATAGAATGATTACAAAAGAAATTTGCCAGTCGTTTGAGTGCTGAAGAAGACAAAGACTCTGTGCTTCTTCGAAAGAGGATAATTGGGTCAATTTTTTATTATGATTCATGAATATCCAGTATTTATTATCCAGATACCCAATTTATAGCGCTCTTTTAATAATAAATAGAATCTATACCATAGGCCGAATCAATAGTGAGAAGATGAGTGTGTCACTGAACTTGGTAACATTGTCTGTATAGGCGGACTAAACTAGGTTAGAAGAGTGCTTATTGAACATGAGTACGCACAACACAGGCGTGACGTCATCCCGTGTCTGGGATTTCCCCTCGAAATCTATATGCTCACTGTTTGTCTACACACAACCAATGGAAACTTTTATCTAGATCTAGTCACATGTCGTACATTGATAAAAATAAAGAAAACAACTTAGTGGCTCACCCCATCGCCAGGGGCAGATAATTTTGAAAATATTTTTTTAACTATTACTTTTTTCTTGACAACATAAAATTTAACGTATTTTATATTTAAAAAAAATCGATGAAATGATGTAAGCATATGAGGGAAAAAACGAGTATTTCAACTTAAAAAATTAAGCCTTGTATACAACGAAAAGACTTAAGGATACATGTGACCAATTATAAGACTATATCAAGAGTATATAAATTATTGTATATATTGTTGTTTAATAACTCCCAAAAGAAGAGATGGAGTCTAGTAAAGTGTATAGACTTTAAACTCATTAACATAGGTTCTCATTTTTAAAAAGACTACAAACAAATGATGTATACATGTTACATTAAAGATGAATATGATGACAGCATTGGGGGCACAGTTTCAAAGAAAATGTTGAAAATTAAAAGAAATTCCTATTAATGCATGAGTCAAATGGACCAGCAACTATTTAGCTCACGTTAAAATTCAAAAGGGTAGCCAATTTGTCACCCGTTACAAAGAGGAGTGGCTCAACCAATGGGCATCAGGAAACACAGGCAGAGCCATGTACAAAAAAATGACTATGCCTAACAAACTGGACAGAATTAACTTCCTCCCCCGCAAAGAATAGTCTACAATTTCCCAACTAAGAACAGGTCACACACCTCTATTAAATTGCCATCTGAACAAAATAAACTCCACACAACTCCCCCTTTGCAGACACTGCGCCCACCCTTATGAAACCTTAAACCGTATCCTCTTTGAATGCCCCTTCCTAATCCACATCAGGCAGACCCTACTTTCACTACAGCCCAACATAACCAACACCCTGTACGGCAGTGCTGAACAACTGAAGAAAACAGCACACTTTTTTCCTTGGTACAGTCTGCAAAAGAGCTGACAGCTCAGCAGCAATAAAGCTGGCTAGAAGAAGAAGAAGAAGTAACCCATTAGAAAATCTTACAGGTTGTAGATATCTAGAGATATTCGGGAATTTGCTTAGTGAAGTAACTGATCTTATTGTGGAGGTTCCTACCCTCTTCAAACTTTAAAAGCACTTGAAAGCATTAGTACATGTAACAAAAGCATGCCATATTTATGAACAGAGTTCTCGACACTTTAATAGCATTGCTCTCATTTTTCTTTTCTCTCAACCCCTCTATGTGGATCTGAGACATGATTGTTGAGAGAATCAGTGGTTACAAGTGGGAAGCGTGGTCGAGAGGCCAAGTGCGCTTGAACTTGGCTTGGCTTGGCTGCCTAGAAGGGGGCTCGAGGTTCGACTCGGGCAGAGTTGTGTTTACTGAGCGCCTAAAGGCAGAGATTGGACCAAAGCGCTCTGAGCATGCTATAAGCGTGAAAGTAGCGCTATATAAAAGCTATAAATATATATATATATATACAACTGATTTTTGTAGACAGGCGGAGCGATTTATTTCGCCACACTAGGAGGCGTCAACTATCCCTGATCACATATCCACCTCTCTTTAAAGCAATGCGTCATTTGATACTATACTTCCCAGATAATGTGAAGTTTATCTACCAAAAGAAAAGTTATCTACGGTGATCTTTGGGCTGAGTAGGTTTTATTGGGTGACTTCTGGAACATGACTTCTGTTTAACCGAGGTTTATAGGTTAACCAAAAAAGCAGCAGCGTGATGAAAATTCGTTGACTGCGAGCTGGATATCATCAGGGCCAGCCTTAGGCCTATTCTGCTGCAGTGGCAAACTCTATATTTCACTTTTTATCCGTATCCCTACCCAAACGTGGCCCCGAGAAATCCGTTTCGCATAGGGCCTCAGAAAGGTTAAATCCGGGCCTGCTATTTAGCAAAAGATGAATACAGAGTAGATTACTTGTTCTACCCCCCCCCCCCCTCTTTTTTTTAGCCGCTAAAGTTACGTAGGGTAGAAATAAATTAAAATTAAAAGAGTGATCTTTTCATGACTTCTTAGTCACATTGGTTAAGTCCGGTCCTGCTATTTAGTGACAGCTGAAGATTACTTGTTCTGCCCCCCCCCCTCTTTTTTTTCGATTGGTAACTCTAGTCCGACTTGCAGAAATAAGAGAGTGATATTTCCTTTACTTCTTGTTCAAACTGTTGAGCCATGAAGAGAATCATTTATATATAGATAGATTGTTAAACGTTTTATTTTTTAAATGGGAGCGCCCCCGCCAAGGGCAAGTGCCCCCCCCCCCCCCAGGTGCGAGTATACAGCCTTGGACAGTGGTAAATCCGGCCCTGGATCTAGTAGGATCCTAAAGGTATGATGGGAAACATCATGAAAACACAGATACTGTAACTCTAATAAGAGACATGCTCTATCGTTTTATGCTGCACACGTATTGAGCACACACACACATACACACAAACACGCCACTTTGTCCACAATTGTATGTAGCAATCATTACCAATCTTATTATCCAGCACGTTTTCCAGGTAACAGACAAGACCCTTCCCACCATTCCCTCCTACCTTCTGCCAGTTTGTTCCTTCCGCTAAACCCTTTGAGCACTGCTCCCCTCCGGTCAATAAATGCATGAATAATAAAAGAAGGTAAGCTTTAGGGAGGGTGGGGGGATGAGGGACCAATTTAATGAGACCTGACTGATGGACGGGCATGTTGAACACGTAGCTAACGAGCAAATGTAGACAAGGTGTAGACTGGGGTCAACAAAGGTCACGTCAAAATCGCTTCCCCTTCCTCCTCTATTTGTGTTTTCTCAGCACGTAGATGAAAGCACAGCCCATTTTCAACCCATGTAAAAGATGCCATTCGGTTCTAATTAAAACTCTTTAGTATATTTCGGTTGTGTCGTGGGCGCTCAGAAATAGTGTTCTACTTATTGTACTGCTAATTGGTATTCGCATAGTGATTGCATGCTAACTTTGTATACGTGTTGCTGTGATGGCCTTCTGTAGTCGTAGAACGACTATAGTTCATTTTAAAAAAGGTCGGAACGATGTCGCCCACACAGCAGTTCCCCTACTCCACACAGCTGAAACGGGAAATTCCCGATACAGTTTGATATCATCGGCATCGCAGGTTCTGCCAGACTGTAGCACTGTATACTGCAAACTGCCTAAGAACCACCTGCTCTTGACTCCCAAAAGCTTTCTCGGGATTGGGCAGGGCAGCAGAGGTTGGAATTCAGTTTTCCTTCTTCTATGGGGTAGCCAGCCAACGCTAGCGTGCTCCTCCTGACCAAAGCGTACTGGTTTACAAGTCAATTATTTCCCTTGCCCGTCTTCTGTCAGTGATTACAGTTCCACCAGAACCGATATCTGAGCAATTCGTGAAGGCTTTCTTGGACAGGTTGTCAGAAGCTATGTGAGATGCATGCTATTAGATGCATTTTATAGGTAGTGGAATGCTTATATCCAATACCACTTCCGGCAAAAGCAACCTAACTTATAATACTCCATATTGTATCATATTACTAAGACAATATGTGTGTTTATAATTTTTCCATACGAATGAAATGTTCACATTTATTCTTCAATGTATCATCAGAGTGATTAACATAATTAGTTCTACCTCTAAGATAAATTGTGTCATTAGACTGGTCAACAAAACTAGTCCTACCTCTTAGATAAATTGTGTCATTAGACTGGTCAACAAAACTAGTACTACCTGTAAGATGAATTGTGTCATTAGAGTGGACAACAAAACTAGTCCTAAATCTTATCTATTGTTTGGGTGTTGAAGTGGACAACAAAACTAGATCTATATTTCAGATTTGTTGTTACATAAGAGTGGTCAACAAAACTAGTCCTACATGTAAAATAAACTATAACATTGTGGGTCTAAATAATTAGTTCCGTGTAGATGGGCTAAAACATAGGAGAGGTAACAAAAAAAAGTTCTAGATCTTTATAGGGAATAACTATAAAAAAAAAATAGACAAACTTCAACCAGTCTTATGTTATAGAATTTAGGCCGCATAATTCAGACGAATTCTAACTGGCTACTAGAATCTATTTAAACATAGCAAGAATCCAGGTGATTCCTACTGTATTCAAATCTATGAGCTTTCTTCCCTAAGGGTTTGTTCACACCTGATTGGAAACCGCTCTGATAATCTCTAAAGCATGGTCTAGTCAAAAGATATCCGATAGATGTTAATTTCAATGAACTTCAATCAGATAACCATTGCCCGATGGTAAGAGAAGATATATGAACTAGTAGGTCACCCGCATTGTCAACAAACCTTCAAGCTACAAGTTCAAACAAAAGGCAATATTTGTTGAATATTAAAAAACATGGGAATGACCTAAAATTGTGTTCTAGGTTTTAACTTTAATTTGTAATGAGAACAGCACAGTTTAAAGATGACATCATCTCCTCACTTCAGGTTTTATTCTTAGAGCTATATCTAACGCAAATTTCACTAAGTCTATGAACTTTTGTTTAATATGGAGTTTGAAGGAACACCTTTTGCATGCATAGAATTTCCCCCTAAAAAAAGGCCTAATATTTTTTCTCAAGAGTGGAAATACAGATCCCCCCCCCCTTTTTTTTTCTTTGTTGCACCGTTTAAATACCAATTTTAGTTTGAGTTAGCTTTACATTATACAAGAATCTCCTGCACGTGGAGTTTATAGATGACCTAGCATTAAGTGACTGCAGTGTAAACGTCTTACTGTATATTTGCATGAAATAGATTACAATTTTAGAGAAAGAAGATTACTTTCTCAGGCATTGTAAACACGACTGACCAACTGCAAAACCGCCCCTTCCCTTTTGCAATGCTCCACAAATTTAGCATGCAATTAGCTGTTTGTCTCGAGCACTTGACGAGTGTTAGTGACCTGGGAGAGCGGCTGATACTTTGGGTCACAACATGTGCAAAAAAGCAGTGTGTGAGTCTAATTCGTGACAAAAGTGGTTTCTTTGGGTCACTTTGACATACAGCCACTGTTTACTCTTAGGGAGAAATGAACCATTTGTCTCATCGTACTGTTTAATACCACATACTATTTTACCTGTTCTTTAAGTCGTTAAATAATAAACGAGAGAAAGACAGTCAGACAGACAGATAGATAGACAGACAGACAGATAGATAGATAGACAGACAGACAGACAGATAGATAGATAGACAGACAGATAGATAGACAGACAGATAGATAGACAGACAGACAGACAGATAGATAGATAGACAGACAGATAGATAGATAGACAGACAGACAGATAGATAGACAGACAGACAGATAGATAGACAGACAGACAGACAGATAGATAGACAGACAGATAGATAGACAGACAGACAGACAGATAGATAGATAGATAGATAGATAGATAGACAGACAGACAGACAGATAGATAGATAGATAGATAGATAGATAGATAGATAGATAGATAGATAGATAGATAGATAAGATAGATATAAATATCACATTTCTGCACATATCAGTTTTTAATAACTACGATTGTTGAATGAATCTACATTATATTTAATGTTATTTTGTTGACTAAGTATTGTTGAATAGTTTTTAACGTACTCTTGTAAAATGATTCCCTCCAGCATAAAGGATGATAATGTTAATAATAATAGTGCCCAATCAGAATAGTTCATTAAAACGCCAATGTTCAATAGTCTCCCCCCCCCCCTCCCTACCCCGAAATATAATGTTCAATCCAATTCAGTTCAGAATGATATTTACAGTACAACTTGAGAGGAACAAGAGAGATTCGAACGTTGAGTCAGTTCTACAGGGGACACATCACTACCAGCAGGCAGAGAAGAAGAAATGTTAAACATTAGAACGCCAACTTCAAAACAAACTTTTATTGCGTGACTCCCGTTCCTATTACCTCTATTGTAATTACGTTTGTTGAAGCAATGAATGCGTGCGCTAGATGAATGCTTGTCAGTATTGAAGTAATAAACTCTGGTCTCTTTCCATTACAACACCCCTAAATGTATAGATCTAGATCAGTTTATGCAGACAATTCTTAGTTTTGTACTATGGGGTATGCCCGGGCAGAGCAGTGCGCGGGGTACTGGGTGTCTGTCATATCAGGGGCACGAATATTTACATGATGGGTTGACGATGACACAAGATTCTCTTTATAGCTGGGCCCCGCTTAAGGCGCAAGGTCTAGAGTGGTTGCCTCGCCACACGCTAAAGACGCCTCTGAGTATGACAAAGTATGCAGTACATTGAAAACGTAAAGTCAATAATCTAGATCTATATATAATAGTATATATAAAGTTCTATATAGTGTGAAGAATAAAGAGAAACCAAATGTGAACATTATCCATTCCAAAACTCAACAGCCTGGATCGATTTATATCTAGATAGCTCTAGAAATATAGAGTCAATAATAGATCTAGATATAAGAGTCTAGAATCTAAAATAAATGTTGAAATAGTCAACCTGTGAGCTAATCGGTGCATTGAATTTAGGGCGGGGAAAAACAAACAAAAAAAAACACCTGGTCGATGTAGGCTACAGACCAAGATCATAGATCTACACATCTGACTACTCCTATCGCTCTGTTAATAAATTATTTACACTTTTATTCGTAAAAAAAAAAACGCAATAGAAATAACTTAACAACTTGTTTCTTATATACTTACTTATTGTATAGTTGTGTGTACATCTAGATCTAGTATTTTAATATCTAACTAGATCTAGAGATTTAGATAAGACTTATTAATATTATTTTAAGATATATTTTGCTAGATCTATATATATGTAAATATGTATGTGTTGTCAATAATAAGATTGATCCATAAAGATTACAGCTATTAAAGAACTCTAAATCACTTACCATCCAATGTATCCATATTAAATAGTGAAATTAGGAAGTCGACACATTCTCGATGCACACCATGTTACACAGAGGTAAGCCAAGCTCAATTCATTTGTAAACATTGCCTGTAATTTTTCTCCCCCTTAAATCCTCCAAACGAAACGTAGAGTTAATGGATCTCTGTACCAGTTATTCCCGTAACTCTTTCCCCTCTCTTCTCACAGTCGGTTACTCTCCCCTTTCTATCCTCGCTTCTCCCCCCTAGCAAGTCCGAATGTTCCGTCACTCACTCGCTCGTTGACTGTCATTGCCTGCGTGTTTTTACAATTAGCCAATCGTCTTGCCTAGTATTCCTGTTGAGATAAAACACCGGAGGTCTTTTTCAAGTTCGTATGGTAAGGGCAGCAACTCGGGAATTATGTCATTTATTAAAGCACACAAGAGTTAGAATCCTTTTAATGTCGTGTCAACTTGTTTACAAGATTAAGAAAAGAATAGGCCTGCCTACGAAGGAAACTTTAAGGACTGAGATAGCACTTTAAAATCCAGTAACAATTATTTTTATTACAAGACACTTTGCTCTCCCCTCCATAGCTAACAATAGCCATGGTTCTGTTCATAGTCTTCGTTTCCCACAGTATATTCATAATTTCCACATCCTAGCAATCAATTTAGAACGTAAATTGTTAATGCAGACTCGAGGAAGTCCAATTCAAATTGCTTTATTGTCTCAATACACTACCGTTTTGTGATCGAATGTTGATTTAAGTCTCTAGTTAGGCTTAGTAAGTTGAAGACGCCCATGTATATCTGTATGGAGGCTTGGCAAGTCGAAGACTTACATATATATCTGTATGGAGGCTTGGCAAGTTGATGACGCCCATGTATATCTGTATGGAGGCTTGGCAAGTTGAAGACGCCCATGTATATCTGTATGGCCAATTAATGGAAAAGAAATGAAGCGCTCGCAAGGAGGCCAAAGAAAACGCTTCAGGGACACCCTCAAAGCTTCTCTGAAGGCGTTCAGCATATACCCAGCCACCTGGGAGACAGAGGCACATGACAGAGCATCATGGCGTTGCACTGTGACAACTGGGCACAAGTCGCTGAGGAAAAGAGAACAGCGCTGGCAGAAGAAAAGCGCCAGAGAAGAAAAGATGACACTAGCTTCAGCCACTAGCGGATCCAGAACTTCGGAGTGGGGGGGGGGGCGATTTTTTTCCAAACCCTAACCCTAATGCCCAGTAAACCCTAACCCTAAGCATAAACGTGCGTACAGCATATATATAATATATATATGAAAATAAAAAAAAATAAAAAAGCAGTGTTTTACTTGAAAAATATTCTAATATGAATTTATAGACCTATACTACATTGCAAATAAAACTATTAGAAGATACCCCACATATTTAGATTAAGGCTTTGAGGATCGCCGCCGAAAACAAAAGCTCGAAAAATAATATTTATATAAAAAAAAACTCATTCGTAAGTTATACATTTATTTCAATAGGCATGTTTGTAAATTTGTTTTGTTACAGAACTATAATCTAAAGATCTAAAATAAATTAGGATTCAAGCATAAATTGTGAGCTTTAGTCCCAAATTTAACTAGAAAAATTGCAGATTGAGTAAAGATTGAAAAAAGGCGGATTGGAAAAGAATATTTGTGTTGAGAACTCATTTCAATCCTTATTCTTCTACTGAGAAATTTGGTATAAATTCCAAATTTTCCAAAGCAAAGTCTCTAGTTGAAAAATTATGATAAAAAATGATGAAATTACATAAACTCTGTCGCCATATTTGACTTTTCTGTTTTAAAACATCGCGTTTTCGTCTGGAAAAAGAGGGGCGCTAGAGTGAAAACGAATAATCCTCGCTCCTTTTTATAATATTTGCTAATGATTGCATTTGGCATTAAAGAATAGGGGTGGGGCGACTCGATATAAGAATTTAATTTATGCATATATAAATAATATTAGTGACAGATTTAAAAAAAAAAATTGTAATATCTTAACTATAAAACAAAAAAAGAAAAAGTTTTGTTTTGTCCGATGGGCGGAAGGCAATTGCATGAATTGCCCCTCCCACCTGGTACAATCCTTTTTCATTTTATATTTACTAATGATAAAATTTGATATTAGAGTGTGGTGCGAAATAATATACAATGGGTTCACATATCAATATGTAGCTTATATAGATATTCAACTTATTTTGTTCACCAACTATGATTTCACCATTAAAATAGGACCGCCCCCCCCCACTCAGAGGGCTAGAGTGGGGGAGGACAATACAATCGATCCCCCCCCCGCCCCCACTTTAGCCCACCGAATCGGCCAAGATACCAAAAAGGGAGCGACATCATATAAAAATTATATTTTAATTTAAATAATTTTGCTCACAAACTATGATTTCCCCATTGAAGTAGGAAACCCCCCCCACTCAAAGGGTTTAGGTGGGAAGGGCAGTAGAAGTATTCGCCCCCCCCCCCCCCCCCCCCCAAATCGGCCAACAGGGGAACGACATAATATAAAGATTGGTTAAAACACTAATAACAAGTTTTGATCATATAGATATTTAATTGATATTGTTATGGAGCAAGCTTTGATTTCTACAAATAAATTGGACCGCCTCCCCCACTCGAAAATTTATGGAAAAGGGGGGGGGGCGGAATTGATGCCATCCCCCCCCTCCCGACCCCATTAAGTCAGCCAACATACTGGTGGGGGGGGGGGCGAAATAATCTTTAAAAAAGTTGAAATATAAATAATTAATAAATATTATTAACATAAGTAATAAATTCGTATACAAATTGTGTATAATTCTATACTAAAATTCGTGGGCGAGGGGGGCGATCGCCCCTACCCCCCCCCCCCCTCCTGGATCCGCCAGTGGCTTCAGCTGAAATAAACTGCCCACTGTGCAGCCGAACATTCCGGGCTCACCAGCCCACTGGATGACAAAAGTGGTCATCATCGAATCACGATGGACGAACTATATATATCTGTATTTAGGAAGAATTGAAGGTTTCTGCTTTTTCATGTATATGAGTTACTATTTCTACTTTATCTAACGTGGCTTCCTCTCCAAACTAAATAGCTCTGTGATTGTTTAGTAGTGAACATTATCATTATGAGACTCATCAATGTTCTTGAATCAGTTGAACCAAACAGGGGACGAAATCAGTCATTTGATTGCGTTCCTTGGTAAAGGATTCCAGTATTTATTTTTAATCATTCTTTTCCACACTCTCTCTATCCTTAACGGCTTAAAATTTGTAGCGGGGAAATCCTGGAATCTTGCGAGTAACCAACTTAATAATATAATGCACATTAGATTCGACATGCTAAATTTTAGTCAATTTTGGTTACACTGGATTTTTAGATTGCTGTATACAATACTTATCCATTATAACGGGAAATTTGTTTCTAATTTATAAGCTCAGCGTATGGTCATGGAATCAACTGAGTAGATTGTACATCACAAGTAGCATGGTATATGGCTATAGGTCTTGGTGAGTCCGTTATTACGAGAGTATGTGTAATTGTGTATAATATTACACAGTAAATTCTGTAATAATCTGCACAGTTATTTTTTTAAAGGTACAAGAATACCAATCACAGTTAAGGTACATATAGAACCTGTAGGTCACTAGCATTTGTTCATTGTGTAGACTTATGTTGTTTCTTGCTAATGTTCTGTAATCATCAGCTTGGCGTATGAGTAGGTGCTTACGCAAGTAACTTGTGAAAGACGTTTTGGCAATTTAAAATGTTTAAGAACAGTTTGAAAAACATCTAGATTATCTATCAATCTGTCTATCTTTCTGTATGTCTGTCTAACTATCTATCAATCTGTCTATCTTTCTGTCTGTCTGTCTTACTATCTATCAATCTGTCTATCTTTCTGTCTGTCTGTCTAACTATCTATCTATCTTTCTGTTTTTTATCTGTCTAATTGTCTGTCTATTAATCTATCTATCTATCTATCTATCTATCTATCTATCTATCTATCTATCTATCTATCTATCTATCTATCTATCTATCTATCTATCTATCTATCTATCTATCTATCTGTCTGTCTGTCTGTCTATCTATCTAATTATCTTTCTATCTAATTATCTTTCTATCTAATTATCTATCTATCTATCTATCTATCTATCTATCTATCTATCTATCTATCTATCTATCTATCTATCTATCTATCTATCTATCTATCTATCTATCTATCTATCTATCTATGTGATCATGACAATGATAATGATAACAAATGTATAACTAATTCTACATTTTTCAATAACAATTCTACTAAAGAAATGTTCACTCAGCAAGGATGGGATGTGCATGTTTATTCAATTCATTAAGAATCAAACACACAAGTACACAACCGAACATATATAAACATAGAAAAATAGAATCACGTGATAATTAAATAACAGTTTTAATTGGATGATTTTAAAAAAAAGCTTAAATTATATTCATGACGTGTAGAAACTTAGACAAACGGCTGAAGTCTTGCTACTCCACTACAACAACAAAACCTAACCAACAGAAACTTCATTGAAGACAGATTGTAAACAGCTTCAATGAAGAGGACACAAGTACAGATTGTAAACAGCTTGAATGAAGAGGACACAAGTACAGATTGTAAACAGCTTGAATGAAGAGGACACAAGTACAGATTGTAAACAGCTTGAATGAAGAGGACACAAGTACTTTTTTCTTGTAATGAGAACTGAAGATTGAACGTTTTCAATATATGTTAGACACATACCATATTTAAAAAACCGAACATGTAAATTATCTATACGACAATGTACATAGCTAATGATCCTGGACATACATGTTTTGAGTGTCTCCTTACATTATAAATAATCTAAAGCATTTTTTAACATGTTGATAGTTTGTAGATATTAATATATTTTTTTTTACATACGAAATTACAAGAAAATTTGTTTTCATTTTCTATTAAGAAAGAAATACTCAAAATTTATTCAAATGAGACTATATTTATATTATTATGAAAAGACTATCGTAATTTAGCATCACGCTGTTACACTAAAACTCTTTCTACAGCATACTAGAATTGGATCCATTTATATATTCATGTTCATTTACCAGAGTTGTAATTTCTGTAAAGATACAACTAAAATGAAATGTTATTAGTATGTTTCACATTCTAGAAATTTTGATGCTGGCGTAAATCAGATAATTTTTTTTAAGATAAAAAATATTTGGTTATTTCTCATGTTGGACTACTAAATCATGACAGTCCTAAGGTGAACAAGGCTACAAGTATTCAATTATTACAAGGTGTTAATGACTGAGAACACAGAGAGTCCATTGTTACCGACAAATATTGACAGGGTTAAAAAAAAAAAGACAAATTACATATAGCAGTGCACGGTACACATATTTATGAAATTACTAGAAATTAAAAATGAAACATGAAAAAAAAGGGGGGGGGGGGGGAGAGGGGGAAATCGAATATCTAGAAACCGTTAGTCTTCAAAGCGCACACAAAAACAAACAATTGATTGGAGTAATACACATCATGTGATCCCCAAACGTGACTACATTACAATGTCTTTAGAAAATACAAAATATAAAAATGTAAGTGGGAAGAGAAACGCACACATCAATACATTGTCGTTGATATATATATATATATATTTAAATCAAATATTTGATTGTCATTATTTGTGTTCTCTTGGAAGATGTAAAACTTCTGCGTCAAGTCTGAACCATGAGTTCAATCCGAGTATATAGTTATACGTTTCTATCCTCGGAGTTCACTGTAAGGAAGGGCATTGTTACTAGTAAGTAGTGAGACGGGAAAGTTGAGCAATAGAAAGAAAGAAATACGGAGTTAGCGAATAAGGAACCTATAAAAGTATGATTATCAGGGCTAGTAGGTCGCTATGATTGTGTAAAGTACTTTACTTCAGGCCCTGGTTAGGCGAGGGTACGTTTGGTTGTATTCTGAGGGGACAGCACCGGCGGATCCAAGGGACGAAGCAGTGAGGTGATCGCCACCTCCCCGCCTTAACCCACATACCCTAACCCTAAAAGGAACGCAGATTTAGATTTGTGTACTTCATTAGTACACGAGATAGATACCAATTACAGATCCAATACTAGATAAACTTAAGAATAGTTTTTTAAAATATTTTTTTATAACTAGACATTGCAAAGTCCCAACCCTTTTACCAGCCTAGCTCGAAGAGTAGATCTACACAGTGGAGAAATATAGAAGCAATTTAATGTGATCGACATCTTTTTGAGCGTTTCCAGTCGAATACTCAGTCCTTCCCCATACAACCAAAATACTTCAATGACAGTACAGACTTCGTGTGAGGAGCCTTGGGCATGGCTCATCTTTAAAAACCAACACTATAACGCAATTAAGCCCCATTTGTGATTTGTGTGTGTGTATGTAGTTTGTTTGTGTAAAATTTCTAGATTATTTAATTTTTTAATGGTGTGTACTTTACGTCATAACTATCAGTAGCTGAGTGATAAAGTGCTTGGGTTCGAATCTCGGTGAAGACAGGGATTTTGAATTCCGGGATCTTAAGGGCGCCTCTTAGTCCACTCAGCTCTAATGGGTACTTGACAATAGTTTGGGACAAGTAAAGGCGGTTGGTCGTTAGACTGGCCACAAGACATCCTCACTAAACGTGGGCCTCAGAAACAGATGACCTTTACATCATCTGCCCTATAGATCGCCAGATCTGAAAGGGGAACTTTTTATCACATGAAAGACATTTAGTTTTATAATTTGGAACTCAAATTCAATAAATTTTGAATTGAAAAAAATGAGAATTTGAAATTTAACGCAAATTTTTTTTATGCGAGCCTTTTGAAATTCTTGTTCATTATTAGATTTTTAAAAAATTAAATGTTTATATATCTCATTAAAAAATTTATAAAAAACCCTTTTTTTTAACGGTTTAAACTACAATTATTTAAGCATAAATATTAAGTAAAAATGTTCTATCAGCGAAAAAATAGTCTACAATTAATTAGTTCAATAAACATATATAACGCCCACTTCTGTTTGATACACCCATGCACATATATTGAACCAAAAAAAACTGAGTTTATTTTTGGCTACACATATTGCTTATATTTTTTATTTAAAAATAATGAACTATAGAATGAGTAATCAAAATAAAATCCTTTTTTTCCCTAAGAGTTTCTAACTTTGTAAATTAGGGTTCACAAATAAAACAAAGATATACAAACATTTATGTCGCTTGTCAATGTCGATTCGAGCACTTATGGAGAAAAAGAAATGGTAAAAATGAATATTATAATTCTGATATCAATCACAACTTTCAACCAATCACAGTAAGAATATTAAAGTTTAGACCTTTTTCTAAAAAAAATAATTAAATAAACTATTTTAACCAGTAACAGAGATAATTTAAAAAAAAAACGTACACATTTAAAAAAAAAGTAGGTCAACCAATCACAATGGCAATAACAAAGTGTACATGTTTAAATATATTCCAACCAATCACCAAACGGAACATTTTTTCACAGGGTTCATTTTGGAGCCTAGAGTACAGTTGAAGGCTTTTGCAAACTCTTTAGAATTAGATAATGGGCCGTACACTCGAATGGGGCCCAAACTGTGAGCCGAGATTCGAATCTTCCTGAGGGCTTCCTCGTCTCTCATCTTACCACACCAGATCTGAAAAACAACAAGAAAAATATTTTGAAAAATACTTATACAAAATACAAAGATTATATTATACGCAATTGTATCAATTTGTTTGAATCAGTCATGTAATTAAATTTGTAATCGGTCTAGACTAACATTAATAAATCTGTGCGATTAAAAATATTTTAACGTACTGTTTTTGTTTAGCGCAGTTTCATGCTTTTAGCTTTCTCAATACGGTATGATCCTATCATTTGTCTGGACCAGTTGGAAAGAGGTTGGGGGGAGAAAGAAAGGGAGGGGGGGGGGGGACTGGATCACCTTAAAAATGTATTGATAAAAAAATATTTTTAAAAAATGGGAACGACCTGAATTCAAGCTCAGTGCTTAAATCTCCCCAAGCCGACACTCTACCACTGTGCTAGTGAAGTGCTTATGGAAGTGGAAGGTTTTACAGTTATCTATTGTTAGCGTCGACCCATAGATGGTGCTAATTGCTCTTATACCATCACACCAGTCAAGTACGATTTCTTACCCTTGTTCGAGACATCAAAAAAATTATTACTGTCACGTACACTGTATCTATATTTAGCCATAGTCTATATTTAGCTTGTCGGCAGAATTTTAGCTACCTCGGGATTTTCTATCACGCAGCAGGATTATGCTTTGAAATAAATATGATTGGTTTAAAGCAGTGATGCCCAAACTACGGCCCATGGGCTAGATCCGGCCCGCGACGTGGTTCCATCCGGCCGCCGAAACGTCGGCACTATGTATAGAAATCTACCTTCCAAGCAAAAAAAAAGGTTGAAAAAATGTATCTTTATCTACGTTTGGGCCCTCACTTTTATCTCTCATGGATTGGTACCATGAACTTTAACATTTGTGTGTTTATGAAATGGGACTCTGAATGTAGAATCTACCAGGACAAGTTAGCAGATCTTTACCTTTTTTTTTTCTTTGTTTTGTTTTTGTTTGTTGAACACGATAATAAGCCAACATATTTAGTTTGTAAAGAAAGTGTCTGGCTGTTTACTGAAACAACTTAAAAAGGGCATTATAAAATAAATATGGTGGCATTCTTGGTTTGAGTCGCGAAAAAAAGATTGTTAAATACTATGCTTAGAAATTGGAGGATCCATGGAAATATTAATCAAAAAGAGACCACAATATGAGCCGGTGTTGCTCAAATTTAAGTAGAGAATTGGAGACATTGTCTGACGCGTAAAATATATAATTGTCACATAACCTAATTATTAAGTGTCAAATCCATAGGTTTCTACCAAAATAGCTTCAGAACAAGTTTATTTTATTTTATAACTTTTCGTTCATGTGGCCCGTGAGATGAGCGTTGGAAATTAAAATGGCCCCCGGGTAAAATTAGGTTGGGCATCACTGGTTTAAAGTATTAATTATTGTACTTTGAGCTGCATTTATTGGTTAGCCTTGCATCGGAGAGATGTTGGTCACGTGGTAACGCCCAAGCTTTGTAAGCTGAGAAATATTGCCGCCAGTCTTGTGTGGAACGTGTTAGAATTAACATGTACAATAGTCTAGTGTTAGAATTCAATTATATTATTGTGTAGATCAGTTATTCTTTTCAAGTACATTTAACCATTGTAATTATTTGTGAATAGCTTTTCCAAGTTTTGAATTAAAGTATTTGTTTTAGACGAAGAGAAGTTACTTCATTGAATATATAATAATATACTTAGATCGTCTTGTCAACTAGTAACTTCTAGATGATCCTATTATCAACTGGCAACTTCTAGATGATCCTCTTATCAACTAGCAACTTCTAGATGATCATCTTATCAACTGACAATTTCTGAATCCTCGGTAATTACGATCATTGATTGTGCTTCAACGTGACATCTTGGCATCAAGTTTGATCGTAACATCTAGCACAATTGATGATCGTAACAATTACCCATTTATTAACAAATTTTAAAATATTTTCTTTGTTGATTATTGTCTTTTTTAGGTAAAAGATATATTTGTGCGAAATTTCAGCTTGATTTGAGGATGGATGTCGGAGAAATAACGTTTACAAACATTTTACCAGACAGACAGACAAAGTAAGTCGATATAAGCTTTGTAATTCAAAGGCAATGGTTTTGTTAGTTGAGTCTCTTTAATTGTGTTTGTCTGTGTACATTTTTTTTAAAATTAACGAACTTAAAGATGGCTGTGGAGTTAATCTGGACTTAGAAAAACAAATATGTCTAATGGCCTTTTTTATTTAGCTGTTGGCTATCCTCTTTAATAAAAAGAAGTTGATGTTTGTTATTATTTTTTTTACAATTGCCAGGCTATAGAGAAATCTAGATACAAACATATTCAGTTCGACAGTATAAAACACAAGCTATAATGGAATCTTGCTAATAAAATATTCCTTTCGACAGAATAAACACAAGCTTTAACGAACGTTGCTAAAAAAATATTTCTTTCGACAGAATAAAAAAAAAAGCTATAATGGAATCTTGCTAAAAAAAAAAAAGGATTCCTTTCAACAGTTTTGGCTTCTCTCAAAGACAGTTTGGATGCTTCTTCCAGACAGTAGAAGAGATTCTGAAATGCCGTGGCGACATAAAGTACAAATATTTTTTTCCCCTAAGAAGTGAAAGGAGATGTAACAATGACAGTGGAAGAATAGAAATTGAGGAGGAGAATGTCTTGATAAGTGTTAACAAAAAATCTGACTCGTACGGAAACGAGACAAATCATGACAATCGTTATAGGAGGCCTGAACACTGATCTGCAACGCCACAGTTTAAACCAATAGCTCGTTTCCACGTCTCAGGTCTGAACGACATGGCAACGAGCTATTGGTCTAGACTGCCCACAGGTTGTGACGTTGAAGTTCAGTGTTCAGGCCTCCTCAGAAATCTTCTCGTGTACAACATACAGCAGGGACTCAACTCTGGACTAGTTCATTCTTTCATATAGTCATCTCTATATTCACCTAACTAGTCATGTGCTATCTTCAAAAAAACACCGTTCCGGAAATGTCTGTGTCTTACCTGAGCGTAGTTCAAGAAGAAGAGCTGATGGTGGTTGAGACCTATTCCAGGTAATGCTGGCTCCTCGCCGTTCTTCTCAATCCATTTCATGTAGGCCTGGGACAAAACAATAAAATCAATACTATCAGTCATTCTATCTTTGTATTGAATGTTATGTAGCACATGGTTCTTAATACAGATTTCTCACACACTATCTTTATCTGTCTCTAATATTTTTACCGTGGTGATAAACAATTTTCTCATTTAAAAAAAAAATTGAAAGGGAACTAACTCTGTATGACTGTTTCAAACCACCATTATCAGCGATATTCTCCCCTTGTGTGATTCGTCCATTCATCTGAAAATTTTTTTTTTTAAATTATAAATTAAAAATTCATGTTCAAAAACAAAAAATATCCATACATGTATATAAACATTGAAACAAAATTACTATTTAAGACAATGTTTTTTTTTTTTTTAAATCTACATAAAGAAATATAAAATCTTTCTCGTTATTTCCGGAACTACGGTTTTGTATCATTAAAAATTCCAAAGCCCTCTTATACTGATCAAAGATATCGGATACGTAACAAAATACACACCAGTGGTCTTCAACCTGTTTTGACCTACCGCAGACCTTTTCGATTTTTTTCTTAAAAAAAAATCCACCAGCGCCCCCCTCTAAGTAAAACAATTATAAAGAAGCGTGAGAAGGCAAATTAAAAAAAATATCATCTATTTATTAATTTTTATGCTGTCAATAACACTTATCCCGCTTGGGAGACGACCACATGACAAAGGCGATTGTTGTGAACTCCTTGGCCTATGACTGACGAGCTTTGAAAAGGACTGAGTTACAGAGGTGCCCCCTGCCCCGTGAGCACTATAAAGATTTATTCAGGCGCCATTTCGCTCTCACTGGCATAAAGGTAAGTACCTGGTAGCATTCTCTGGCAGCAGATAGCCTCTGAGAGAAAGAGTTAGAGCTCTTACAAATACTGCGGGACAAACATTTGATACTCAAAGAAAAGCCATTATTGAAGACAGGCGCAAAAGACGGAAAGAAAACTTAAATAGAACACCAACATACAATGGCTTTGTCTGCATAAATTTCGGGAAAATATGTAGGTCGCAGTTGGGTTTGCGTAGTTATGTGAAACACTAGATTCGGCCGTAATCTTCGAAATTAAAGGTAAAAACAGCCAATATTATCATTATGCAAAAATTAAGTCAAATAATTTGCAGTGATTACACACAAAAATTAATTGTCAAGACTTTCTTTCAAATCCTAAGAATAGTCGCCGTTTATATTTTTGAATATTAGGGCCTACTGTTTTTAGGTTTAATTGTAAATTTAGTTTTATTTTTTAATATAAATATTATTATTGCTGAATTCACTACAAAAAGAAATCAAGCTAATGGGAAACTTGTGCCCCATGCAGTCTGACAATATTAAAATTTCAAGCTTTAGATTAGCCAAAACAAGGCGAAGGTCTCCTCTAGTCGCTACATCCAGTCTATTTCTTTGCTTATTCATTAACTTTGTTACGCACTAAATCTAGGTTAACCATGTATGTTTACTGAAAAGCTAAAACATAATTCCAATTTCGACCACAGTTTTGGAATTTTACTGAAACATTTAAATGCAACCACATTTCTGTTGTCCCTCCAGGGGCGTAGCTAGGATTTTCCATCGTTTGGGGGCCAGGGGGCTTGACATCTTTAGGGGCGGCTGCATTTTGCGTAATATTTAATTTAATTAATAAAAAAAGCTATAATTTGAGCCCCCCCCCCTTTAAATGGGGGCCCAAGGGATTTTCAAATTTCCCCCCTCCCCCCACCCTAGCTAAGCCACTGTGTGCCTCCTATGTTTACATTCCTTCTACTGAAGACATAGTTTTGTAAATCTATTTTTTTCATGCAACTCAATTCGAACATCAGTAATAGATGTTTAATAATTGTCATTTATATATTTATATATAGAAGCGAATCTTAATTTCTTTATAGAGCATTGTTATGTGAATTGCATAGATATCGGTGTCCTTGGGCAATAATTCATTTGTCAACAAACAAGTTATGTGAGATTGTAAAACTCTTTAAAATAGATTTGATATCTCGATAAAAGAGAAAATGAGATTATCAATAAAAGTTAATCTCTTTCCTAGCAGTCGGAGCTTCGTTTCATTCATTGTGATGCCTGCCATGTCAAACAATGTTTTTTAAAACCTGCTTTAAGTCATCGCCAGCGGTTGAATCTTCCTGTTACTAAAAAAAAAATGTATTTAAAAGTTAAAAAAACGAGCCATAACAATTAAAAAACCCTTTCGAAATCCAGCGAACTTCAGTTTACAAAAAGAGTCTAACACCTTTTTCATCATTTGTTTCACAAAACTGCTGAAAGATGCGCTTATTTTCGGCATGGATTTGTATTTTATTTACAGTTTTATGATTAGATTCAAATAGAAATGAAATTGTGGGCTAAACTTTTCTTGTGTATCATAACTCACAAAGTGAATAGTGAATAGATTTGTTCTTTATTCTATATTACCCATGAAGTTATTGTAGCGTCCAACCACTGGTGGTTCCCTATATGTCGCTATAAGCTACATAACTAGTCAATTTTGAAATAATATTTCATCTCTAACAGAAAAAAAAGTCTTTTTGTGTAATATATGTTTTTAAAAAAATTTAGTTTTAATCAATTTTTCAACAATATCATAAGAATTTTTTAAAAGCTATACATTTTTCTAAGAAGCCACTAAAACATATCCTGCTTTGCTGTTTTTTTATTTTTAATATTGTTTTAATTGTAGATTTTTATAATTGTTCATGAATATTCTTAAATTATTTTTGGATATCGCTATATGTTCGTGAAGCCGACTTGGTTTCATAACCTCATCTGAAAATGCCATCAAAGTAGAACTTACTTTTTTTCTAGTGGCAATTCACTATATCTCAAGGAAATATTACATGACATACCAGTAAGTTTTCGTAACAACATTTTATCAATGTTTTTTTGTTTTTAAAAAGTTAAATTATTCTATTAAATGGTACCTTTAATGTTTTTTGCAATTAACATTGACATATCAATATATTAATATATGTAGATAAAATAAACTATAATCTAAAAGGCGTATTTCTTAGATTGTTTATCAAATCTTAAACGTTTATACGCGCGAGATCCAAGGACAATAGATAGTCTCTAATCATAGCAAAAGAGTTTGAATTTTAAAAATAGAAAATGGGATTCCCGAACTCAATTTCTAACGCTGTTTCTGTTCTTAAATTAGAAGAAAGTTAACTATAATTTGTCTATATTAGGTTTCCCAGCTTTAATGTTGAAGAATTTAAAAATTTGTTTTGTTTCAGATCACCTTTAGTTTCTTCTTTCCGCCTTTATGCCCAGCGCCCCCTTACCGCGCCATTCTGTGCCCAGCGTCCCCCTTCCGCCCCTTTGGCTCTCAGCGCGAAAAATCTCGAAAACGCCCCCTAGGGGGCGATATCGCCCCCGTTGAAGACCACTGAGTCTTAAACATTTGGGAGGATAGAGAGCAGGGGTCTCAAACACGCGTCCCGCGGGCCACGAAACAAATTTGTGAGGCCCGCGGCCACGCCCGCGAATTTAAAAAAAAATTGATAAAATTTACAATGACCAAATATAAGCTGTGAAATGATTTACAACTGCACACATCAGTATATGAGGTGTCCGCCCACTGCAAGCAAATATTCTGTGAAGGCAAGCTTTGTTGTTAGCGAGATGGCATCAAGACCATTCACTGAAGGCCAATTTGTAAAATAGTGTATGCTGCAGGTGTGTGAAATTATCTACCCCGAGAAAAAGAAACTCTTCGAAGGCATACGTTTGTGGATCACAGTTGCAAGCAGGATCACCGAGTCAGCGACTAATGTTCAACAGCAACTGATTCCCGCTGCAAAAGACTTTGTAGCATATTCCATTGCACTGGACGAGTCTACTGGTATAACAGACACCGCATACTGTTTCGTATTTATTCGTGGGGTCGAAGAAAACTTGAACATTGCTGAAGAGCTATTGGACTTACTACCCATGAAAGGAACGACGACTGGACGCGACGTGTTTCAAGAACTGGAAGCTTGTATTGACAGGTGTGGGCTACCGTGGGAAAAACTTTTTTCAGTGGCTACGGAAGGTGCACCAGCAATGTGTTCAGAAAAGGTTGGTGTTGTTGGATTAATGGTAGAGAAACGGAATCAGCTCAGCTTGGTGGGACCTTTTGCAGCCATACACTGCATTCTGCACCATGAAGCACTCTGTGGCAAAAGTCTACAAATGAAGAATGTGATGGATGTTGTCGTGAAGACGGTGAACTTCTTACGTGCACGGGGTCTCAACCACAGACAGTTTGTGTCATTTCTAGCTGATTTAGAAACGGAATACGGAGAGTTGCTGTATCATACGGAAGTCAGATGGTTGAATCGTGGAAAAGTGCAGCAGAGATTTTTTGAACTGAGACGGGAAATAGCATTGTTCATGGCAATGAAAGACGGAGACATACCTCAGCTCAGTGACCCAATGTTTTGTCGGATCTTGTTTTTCTTACTGACATCACGCAACATCTCAATGCATTCAATTCATAACTACAGGGCACAAAGCAACTGATTACCGTGATGTTTCACCGCATCAAATCATTAAGATACAAGATGACTTTGTGGGCCACTCAGCTGGCAGATGAAAACCTGGCTCATTTGTTTTTTCTACAAAGCATTACGGTTGAACCACAGCGCCTGAAAGACTACGTAGACATCCTCTCCAGACTACTGAAAGATTTTGAACATCAATTCACTGCTCTCGAACCACAGTTTTTCCTTGTTGCCACTCCGTTCGCAGTTGAAGTGAAAAACGTTCCAGAGGATGTCCAGATGGAACTACTGGACCTGCAGTGTGACACTGTTCTGAAGCGAAAATACTCTGATGTTGGTGTTCCAGATTTCTACCAGTTTCTTCCCACAGAGACGTTTCCACACTTATTCTGCGCAGCTGCTAGAATTCTAGCGATGTTTGGGAGTACATACGTTTGCGAACATTTTTTTTCAGATTGAAGATAAAAAAACAGCATTACGATCACGACTGACTGATAAGCATCTGAGAGCAATCTTGCGGCTTGCCACTACACGTGACCTCAGGCCTAACGTTGATGGTCTGGTCTCTGCTAAACGCTCTCAGATGAGTGGACAGAAACATGAGTGACAAGCCATCTGCAGTAGGCCTAGTAATTATAGGTTGTTGTTTTTTTTTTGGGGGGGGGGGGGGAACTACAGTTTCTGCTTTTTAATTAGTGACAGAGACAACGTCAAATTATTTTAGTAAACTAAACTGCCTGTGCATGTAATAAACTACACTAAATGTAATTAATAATTATCAAAACTTTATTTTAGCATTTAACTGCAGTGACAGTAGTGTTCGTACAATTTAATGAAAAACATTCTTTTTTTGTGGTGTGGCCCGCTGATTGGTTGTTACTTTCCACTGTGCTGAAATGAGTTTGAGACCCCTGATATAGAGCATGTGCTGGCCACATGACACTCTCTTTAACCGTCGGCCATAGAAACATATTACCTTTTAAACATCTATAGATTGCAAGGTCTGTTAGTGGTACTTTACTTTTACACGCATAGTTATCTCAGAAGACATTTTAATTGTAAAAAAAAAAAAAGCTTGGACTGTTACGTATAAAACTAAATTTAGTGAAAAATATTTAGCGCTTGAAGAACTTACATATTCATTGACCTGCTCCAGCTTGTAGTTAGAGTACTGGTCAATGACACACTGGGCTCTCTGCCTAAAAGCCTCTATGGTCTTCTCATCCCACCATTGTTTGATGTTCCCTTCCTTGTCGTATTGCCGCCCTGCTCACAAAGAGGAAATAGAAACAAAATCAGTTGAACACCTTTAATATAAGCATGAAGAATTTGTTTTGTTTTGTTGAATTATATTACAGACTAATACAGCATAAACAATTGACTACTGTTTAATTTATCAACTGAAACCAAAATTATCGAAATTATGAAACTGACAAGAAACATTTGAAATAAAGAAATTAATTCTTTGGACAAAATTTTCATTATTTTAAAAGCATTTCAAATTGAAAACTCACATTCTACTATTTGTAAACTTAATGGAAACCTAGCTTACAAAAACTTATGTTTATACAAATCACACACAATTTTAAAAAAATGTATACAACTTAAAATAATCTTGTAGTTTTAGTTCTAGGACGATGACAACAGAACAGAAGAAACTGAAATCTAAGGAATAATCTACCAGGTCACGTGATTCGAAAATGGAATAATATAATAAATAAATTATATAATAATAGAATATAAATCAAAGTATAACAACTGAAAGAATATATAGTGGATTTTCAGGACTGTATGACGTGGCAACGAGTTATTGCTATAAACTGCCCACAGGTTTTGACGTTGCTGGTCAGTGTTCAGGCCTTCTATAACGATTGGTCTGGATTGCACCAACAAGCAGAAACACTTTTTGTTTCTTCTCGCTAGAACTGCAATGTTAATGAACTACGCCTGCTTGGACAATTAAACGTGCTTTTACGATAAGGCCCTTAATTGTTTCTGACCATCATCTAAATATTTCTAAATGTTGGCTAAGTGTTGCAGTGCTCTTGAACTAAGCCTTTTCAAACAATGAAATGTATTTTACTTTTTTTTCCCGACCAAATCAACAAATTTTACGATTATTTCAATAAAGTGTCGATTGGGCAAAGTGTGTGCGTTTAAATTATAGGGCAGTTAATGATGTCTCACCTTCCATCTAACGCTTTCCTAGATGGCAACCAGAGAAGATAACTGTGAGAACAGACTTAAGTAGACTTAACCTGTAAATGCGTAATTGGAAAATATAAAGGGAGTACGCATTATGTCGCTAGGTCACATGATCCTTAAGTTTAACACATAAATTTAGAGAAGACTTTCTCTTCTTAGCAGTTGTTGAACAGACTTGTTTGTAAAATGTTTTTACATGTTTCTGATGTTCCTTCAGAGTTAGAGACGTAACGACACATAGTGTTCAAATAACAGAGTCAGAAGCGTCACTCACGTTCATTTAGACCTAATCAATCATATGGACATAATCACATACATGACTTATTTTGAATGCGATAAATGCTTATTCATTATACTTTTATGGTCACAAGAATCGATACTAACCTTTATCATCGAATCCATGTGTAATCTCATGACCAATGACAACACCAATTCCTCCGTAATTTAGAGACCTGTTGGCATGGATCATCAGTCACAAGTAAGACATAGTATCATTACTGTTCTTGGAACTGTTCAACCCTCCAACCACTCTTCCTTCCCAGAATTCTCCCCACAAAAAGTTTATTTTGCCCGTCATAAATGGTCATAGACTGTTTGAAAGGTAATATGAGATGGGGCTAATGTGGTAGCAAAAAAGTAAACGCTTAAATTGTATGCCCCTAATTTTTGAAATGATAGACTTTTATTTTAATATTTAATTACTCCAACATTTTGTTAGTATTCGACTAATTTATGACTAATCACCTACTTTAGCGGTATTACTTGTAAAGTGTATCGGAGGATGAGTCGCTGAGAAAAGAATTACTAGCTCGTTGGCTTCAAAGGGAAAACTCTAGTTAGACAGTTATAATTTTTCAAAGTAAAAAATAAATAAAGGTAAACTTGGCTAGAGACTAAATTTAGATCCAACATCGGTTTTGAAAGGAGTAGCGCATTCTTGAAAGAACTATTGCGTTCGGGAATTCCCGAATGTAAAGGATTATTAATCTTATATTATAAAGTAGAATGTGAGGTGTATGTATGTATGTATGTATGTATGTATGTATGTATGTATGTATGTATGTATGTATGTATGTATGTATGTATGTATGTATGTATGTTACTTATAGACATCAAAACCGCTTGACCAATCTTGATAAAACTAGGCAGGAATGTTCCTTGGGTACTAACTTAGACCGTAGTGTATGTATTGTAGCCCTAAAACAAACTTAAGACCCTCAAAAAAAAAAAAAAGTTGTCCGACTCTATTAAAGCTATAGTATTTATGGATCTAGGCCATGGTTAACAATGTTGACAAGAAAAAAGATCGAAAGGATTTAGACCTAGATCTAATTTTAAGAAATACACTTTGCGCAGATAGTTTTTTACTTTGACACATGAAAATACAAAAGAAGATCCATTGATTTCATTATATAATAAAATTAACCTTCAATTTTGTGTTTCAAAAACATTTTTTACATAAATTAGTTCCTGATATCTGTGACTACAGATTTCCTGGCGAACATCCTTTCATTAGACATTACCAAATGGTTACACATTAACAGTGATTAACACATCTCTCTACTGAGTCTATTCCTAGGCCTAGATCTAAAACTCTTATTGAACTCTAAGATAATAAAACTTCTTTTCGCAAAGATAGTTTCTTATCTTATCTTATATAATACAGACGTTACTTCAAAAAAGAAGATGATTACGTCCTACGCGTCATGCATTTAGTCATGCATATTAACCAATGACTTAAATTCTGCCAAGTCACTGGTTTTTCTGGCTAGCTCAGGCAACCCATCCCATGCTCTAATAGCACTAGGGAAGAAGGAGTATTTGTACAAATTTGTCCTAGCATAGGGGACAAGGAATGTGCCTTTATTTTTGTGTCTTTCAGAGTATTTTATTAAGTTTTGTTTTTGTATTTGAAGATTATGGTTCAGTGTTTTATGTATAATTTCTACTTTACTTTTGAGTCTTCTGTCCTGAAGGCTTTCTAAATTTAGTGATTTTACTAATGGTGTTACTCTAGTCAAATGTGAATATTCGTTTGTTATGAATCTCACTGCTCTATTTTGTGTTTGTTCCAGTTTCTTAATATTTTCTTGAGTTGAGGGGTCCCAAACGGTGGATGCATATTCTATTATTTTTATGCATTAACACATAAACATACTAATTATTGTCCATTCATTTCATATTTTAATCAAATTAACATTCAAATTTGTTTTTCTAAAGCATTTTTAATACATTCGTTCGCTGTTCGCTAAATAAAGCTGCGTAGCCGTGTTGAGATAGGCCTATATTCATTCATGAAAAAAGGTCACGCATGCGCAACACAGAATGAACTCTATAAAAGCCAATTTTTAACTCTAGATTAGTGTAGATTTAGATCTATGTCTTCCTCAAGATCTAATTTATAGTGTAACACATGAACATACAAAATTAAGTCTATTCATCTCAAATTTTAATAAAATATATGTAGGCCTAGAAGCAAATGTTTTACTTTGAACAAATGGATTTAAGCCTATTAGCTATTCTGATTTGATAGCTTCATTCACACTATTTTTATATTGACACATTCGCTTTACTTATTGCATTATTATTTCGTTTAATTGTTTACAAAACACTCTCAGTGACTATATCGACAGTAATGCGCAAATAAAGTTCAATTAATTTTCAAGAAAAATGTATGCATCGTCTTGTAAGTCTAGACTCTATAATAAAAGTCGTATATTAAAAGGTCTAGATCTATACCATTGGAAATACTCAATAAAACCCCCCAGTTCTTTATTAAATTCAAAGGTGCATTAAGTTTATTAAAGAAACCATGAACTCACTTTCACAAAGAAACCATGTACTCAATTTCACAAAGAAACCATGTACTCAATTTCACAAAGAAACCACGTACTCACTTTCACAAAGAAACCACGTACTCACTTTCATAAAGAAACCATGTACTCACTTTCACAAAGAAACCACGTACTCACTTTCACAAAGAAACCACGTACTCACTTTCATAAAGAAACCATGTACTCACTTTCACAAAGAAACCACGTACTCACTTTCACAAAGAAACCACGTACTCACTTTCATAAAGAAACCATGTACTCACTTTCACAAAGAAACCACGTACTCACTTTCATAAAGAAACCACGTACTCACTTTCATAAAGAAACCATGTACTCACTTTGGAAAAGTTGAGCTGTAAAATGATGGTTGCAAGATGCCGGCTGGGAAAACTGAAAAAAAAAAACATTAAAAAAAAACAATGTTATTTTTTTACCACGTAGAGGTGTACAGCATATCATGTCTAAGTCTCTACTGTTTTTAGTTTTTTTTAAGTTAAGTCTTAGCCAGAAGGTCATATGGCAACTGCGGTGTTCCATTGATTAATCACCACCCAGCTTCACCTTTCCTTTAGTCTGTTGAACAGTTTGGGCACCACAAAAGATCTGATGATCGTCTTTCTCCATTCCTCTGTCTTGCCTCAGAAGTTCTTTCATTGAAGTTGTCTTTCCATAGATTTCTCTGCCCGTCCCTGTGTCTTCATGTGTGATGTGGTCTTCGTAAGAGTTAGCTAGGAACTTTCTGTAGCCTTTCAGTCCCATGGCTAGGATCCTTCTCTCGAGATCTACAGTCGGCCTTCATGATTAGCAAGTTTTCAGAATGTGGTGTGATCAGGGGACACATCAGTCTGATTTTAGTTTCGAGGGCTACGCCTTTTTCTTTCCATATTGTTTTTAATATTTTTAGTATGCGATTGTGCTGTGGACTTTGCAATTCTGGACAGTGGTTTAAATTTGTTTACCTCATCTAAAACGATAGCTCTAAGGCAGTGATGCCCAAAACACGGCCCGCGGGCCAAATCCGGCCCGCGAAGTGCTTCCATCGCCGAAACGTCGGCACTAAATATAGAAAAATCCCCCCCCCCCAAAAAAGGTTCAAAATGTATCTTTACCTATGTTAGGGCCCTCACTTTTTCTAATGAATTACTACCAAGGCATTTAACATTTGTGCGTTCATGAAACAGGACTATAAAATCTACTAGAAAAAGTGAACGGATCTTTACTTTTTTTTGTAGAACATGATACCATTGCTAGCCAACATGTTTGTTTTTACAAAGAAAGAAAGAAAGTCATAATATAAACAGAACTTACGTCATTTTTTGAAGTGTAAAGAGAACATTCAACTCTCCAAATACTTCAATGTAAGTACTAGATCCTCGGGTTTGAAATAATATAGTTTCAGGTCAATTTAATTAATTTTTGTATTTTTTCCATCATGTGGCCCGCGACACTAGTGTTTGAAATAAAAATGGCCCGAAGACTGAATTAGGTTGGGCATCACTGCTCTAAGGTATTTAAAACTACTGACACTTGTCAGCTTTTCGCCTCCAATTTTGATGTTACTTTAAAATGTATTTATTTTTTCTGCCTTGATTTGCATACCAAATGCTGCGGATTTTTATGTATACGCATCACCAAGTCAGCTAATTCTTCTACTGTCAGACCATCTATGCTGTCCACAAATTAGTAATTCTTCTTCCTCCAGGGCTTACAGAACATTGTTACCCTCGATATCATTTTCCATTATCCTTTGAAGGAAGATATGGAAAAGAGTTGGTGAGAGTAGGCAGCCTTGTCTTACTCCAACTGTGATTTTCAACCAGTCTCCAATGTTGTTGCTGAGGTTTACACTGCACTGGTGGCCTGCTTATAGAGGTTCTGGATAACTTTTATTATGTTTTGATATAACATACTTTTCCATTGTCGCCCAGAGTGCCCCATGCCATACTCTGCTGGCCAATAACTGCTTTCAAATCGAAATTAAAAGATTCAGTTTGCTTATTAAAAATAACAACATGATATTCAATTTTCTTCTCAGAAAAACGTTTAAAATGCTATTACAGTGGAATAAGCTCAAAATAAATAAATAAAGATATTACAGAAAAAAAAACACACACAAAAAAGAATAAAATAGGAATAAAGTATTTTAATAACGAAGGGTTATATAGACAAAATCAAACAATTCAACTATTGTGCATATAATGTAGGAAAATAATCAATAATCTAAATACATTTAATTAACATTTTCGTGCTAGTTTAGAGCTTAATTTGTTGTTGTTTTTTTTGTCGCTATTTTATTTTTTTTAGGATTAGGCTTAAGACGTCTGGACATCAAGGCTCGGCATTTAGATCCAGTTACACATTGATGAAAACAGACTTAACAAGAACCCAAATTTAAAAAAAGTTAGACATTGATGAAAAAGACTTACAAGAACTGAACAAAAAAGGGCACATGTTGATAACACGTATCTAAAATTAATCAACGCAGACATTTGATTACACTAGGACATGATGAGGACCAACAAAGGCACGTTTAAGATCTATAAATAGATAATGGTTAAAAAAAAAGGTCTTGACAAAATTTGTAGACGGCGATAAATTGCTCAAACAGAAACAAAGTACACAAAATGTACACAAAATTACACAAAAAGTACACCACTGGAGACGACTGTTGTTAATCACAAATGACAAACTGAGATCAAAAGTACACCTCAGACTTACCTATGTCGTTAGCGTTGGGATTGTAAAAAGCATTGACAATGACAGGCTCTTGTTCCCAGCTGTGAAATAACAAAGTAGAATTTAAACAACAAAAGCAAAACAAAAAACTGAATGGAAAATTTAAAAAAATTAAATTCTCTAAAATCTTATACTTCATTAAAAATCACTAAATTTGTACATTATTTGACGTTTTTAAAAACTAAGTTAAGACACTCTCCTTCTTTGTCGATGATTTCATTTAATAATTATATTATAACTGTGAATAACTTAAAATAGAACTATTCAATTAAGGGCATTTTCTAGGTGTGCGCATCAATACATTGTGTAACTCCTATGGTGCACGTTATCTTATATAATACAGACGTTACTTCAAAAAAGAAGATGATTACGTCCTACGCGTCATGCATTTAGTCATGCATATTAACCAATGACTTAACCAACGTTAGAAATAAAAGACTGTCAGCAGTGCACTGCATCACAGCTCTAGCCTTTACACTGCATCTGTCACAATTTTAGCCTTTACACTGCATCTTGTCACAGCTTTTATCTTGTCACAGTTCCAGCCGTCTTGCGAGGAAAACCTCCCGAGAGAGATTCAAGTCACACGTTAGGACGAGAAGGTGAAACTCGTAGACAACGTAGCTTTCACACCTAGTCACAGAGAGCAAGCCGTGGCCAACACAACTGAAGGCTATTTTAAAGTTTTAGTGAAAGGCACGACCTACACAATATTAAAGTCTCAGACATCAGCACAAGAACGGGGTTCAAACCACTTATCCATGAAAAACTGTTATTGGTAAAAATTTTGAAAGCCTAACAAAAACCTAAAAAAAAACTAACAAAGAAAATTTTAAAATGTCCGAATTCTTACGTTCTCTAAATCAAAAGTTCAGAAAAGTGTAAAAAGAAAAAAGAATAAGTATATAGCCATAATAAATAGAAATTTAAAAACACTCTGTGAAAAATAAAAATTCCATAATAAGGTCTCTCTAGCACATTTCTGAAGATCCTATCAGATATTCATTAAATACTGGGATTAGCAGGGCATCAAACGCTGGAGCTCAAAAGATGTAACTTTCAAAAATCTACTTCGATCAATTAGGTTTCAGCTATAAATATTGCGCGTAGTGATGTCACCATTTTTAAACTCTGATTCAATTATATATAAGAGCTTACTATTTCTTCACAACTGTAAGAACCGCTGCTTGAACTCGTAGAAAATTAAAAAAAAAACACTACAAGCAGCCCTACAAATGTACAACCTTTTACAACAAGAAATAACTAATTGAGATAGAAAAAAAAAATCAAACAGGATTTTTTTTTTATTTACAACCAACAAAAAAAAAAAAATACCAGAAGCCACAGCGCGACGTCTTTGGCCGGCAGCTACGTAGGATCCAAGGAGCACGTGCTTTTTTTTTTTTTTTTTTTTGGTCAAGTAATAATCGAGGACAAACAACTCGACAAGTTGTAGAATAAAGTTTCAAGTCTTCACTCAAAAAAAATCTTTTGTTTCATGACCTTATTTATTTTTTGAAAAAAAAAAAAAAAAAAAAAACCACTTGGAGTGTGTGTATGTGTTCATTTTTTTTTTTTTTTTTTACATTTCAAGCAGACTTTGAGCATATGGAAAAATCCTATGCAGGAATGTAGAAACTTGAATATAAATTATGATATAATGAATTCGTTTTAAAGGGAAACAGAAATATATGTATCAGAGTATCAAACATTATCTTGATATGAATGAAAACATGATTTCAAAGATTCAAGAAAGTGATATTTTATGATGACATGTAAACTAAAAACGGTAACAGTATAGGAATATGAGACAAGTTCCTCGCTGTTAGCATTGTTCTCGACCACTTATTGCAAGTGGGTCCGTGACCTATGTCGAAGGTGCCGGTGGGTCTAAGGAACGGGGACGGTACGCTGTGTACCCGGCACGGCCCGGTCTGGCCCAGTCAATCGATATGGCCATCTACCGCCCCCAACCCTCAGATAGGACAGGGGTGAAGAACCCCATGTCCAGGCCTGGTAGTTGGATAAAAGCCTTTCTAACCACCAAGGGGATAATGGCGCCTACGGCGCCGACGCCCTACTGTACTTCACTGAAGCTGAAGATGATATGTAAACAATCGGATGACTGACAGGTCGTGTGCTATGCGTTCCGGACTGTAATCATGATGGTCCCTGGGTTCAAACCCTACCCACTCTTTCGTTCCCCTGAAGATTTTAGCTACTTGTGATCAACTTCATTTCAAAAGGTAAGTCCAAAAACTTTAAAAAAAAAGTCAAACAAAATCATTTGTTGAATAATAGATCGTAAAACATTCGGCCCTTTTCTTTTATGAAAAAAACAACAACATATATTGTCCTGGTTAGGATCGTGTGTGCTGTGCAAATCCAACAATACTTCATCAACCAGTCTAAACTAGCTAAGGGACATTACAATTAACAATGACATACGTAATCAAGACTTCTGAATACTACAACTGATGTATTTATTTACAAATGGGATGCTCGTCTTGTCTCACTATCCGTCGTTGTCTGATCAGTCTCTATTCACTATTCAACCTTCTCTAAGCTTTAGCCATCTTGTTTTTCCTGTACCCACATTCTGCCATGTCATTCGTATGTCTGATTTAGTCACTACTTTTACCGTCGCTAAAAACAATAAACAATATATTTATTTACAAATCTAACGTAATCTTTAAACTAAATTAAATTTGAGATCTAACATCGTAGATACACATTGTTTTGAAACATTGTGTCCCGCAAGATGGTCGCCAAAAAGTGATGGTCTAATAACGATGCGCTTTTCATAATTTAATGTTCCGAAAGGTGCCAATAGAAATTACTTTCTGTTTCCCATATGCGAAAGAACGCAAAGCGTCAAAGGGAGGGGGGATGTATGAATAAATTGGATATTATGAACTGCTTATTGTTAAGTTTAAAAGTTTGAGCACAATTTAAAGGTCAGTAAAAAATGTTGGAAGCTCAGCGGCAAAATCTGTAGAAGTCTACGAGTCAACAGGTGAATATCTCATATGAAGTAAGTCATTTTACAAATTACTCAGCTTGGAAATTGAGGCCTGATCATGAAGTGTTTCACCATTGTTTTCAATACAGAAGTTAACATGCTTTTAAAAAACTATTGTATCATTAAGGGATATTGCATTGCCCATCGCACGATGTTTCTTACTTGATTATTTTGTTCAGTAGGATGGGGATTATTTAAAGTTGGGATTGATACAAATTTGCAAAAGAAACCATATACGAAGCAGGTTGGATACACAGCTATATTTTGACAATGTTTAACAGTTCTGACATAAAAGTGTGTCTTTTTTAATGCATGCAAAATTAATTTATACAACTAGAAAAATAATTAATTTAAAAAATGTGTTTGTTACTGTAAGAAACTTTGACAAACAAAAGTAGCATTTCAATTAAATACTTTTAAAAGAAACAACAGCGAGGTAGGTAAAAAGAAAAAAACTTGGGGGTCGAATGACGATTTTGCAGGGGTCGCCAAAGACCAACAGACCTATGGATTACCATTTTTAAAACATTATCGAAAGCGCTGTTACTTTAGAATATTTACGGTTGGGGGTGGCCGCAAGGTGGGGAAAAGTAAAGGGGGTCGCCGAGCTAAAAAGGTTGAGAACCGCTGCTGTATTGGTTCACAAATAATGCGAAAGTTAATGAACACTACAACGGGGTCACGGTAATTAGGAAAACAATTACACGCCCTAACCTTTCCCCTAGATGTTCGACCCTGGATACAATTACATCCAATTCAAACTTTTCTTTCATATTTTTTTTAATGCTCTGACATTTTTTTTTTTTAAGTTCTCAAGTATTTTTTAAATGGGAAGGGGGGGGGGTAGGGGAAGCATCGAACAAAAAGAAATCGAATGAAAACGTAGAGATCTGTCTCAGAAATGAATCTTTGTTGTAGGAATAACAGAAACTTTGTATATTTGATATTCTTTGTCTTCCCGTAGGGACATTACACACATTCTAGCCGTCATTGAACTAACTGTACTTTATTTGAACGGAATAGAAACACATACAAACAGTTACATGCACACACACAGACACACACTCCAGTAAACCTCAAGACCTGTGACACTCGTGCCCACAGCCTAAAGTCTAGGCGTCGTACAATAACATTCACAAACACACATACTCATAAACAGCAAACACACTTAATTGTCACCATTTCTTCAAACCTAATGTTCACTCGTCAAATTGGTTCGCTCGTTTTTTTTTCGTTTTTTCAATATCAAAACTGTCAAGGTCATTTGTAAGACGAAACAATTCAAGCCGACATGAATGTAAAGAAAAAGAAAACATCACTAATCCAAACAAAACAACAAACATCACAGCCTCGCCCTAAGCTTCATTTTATTTCCTTTATAACCAGCAAAAAACACACACAAAAAACTTGTTAAGGAAAAAAAAAAAGTCCTTATAATGAGAAGGTTTACACAGGGAATGTTCTTTCCTCAGATTTCACACAAACCAAAATAAAAAAAAATGCTAATGATGAATTATGTCTACAAGGGTTGACGATCAAAACATTAATTAAGAACAGATGTTAGAATGATTTGTCCTTGTAGATTCCTCTAAGCGTTTTGCTTTTTATATGATAATAAATTACTTATAATAAGCCATTGTTAGTGTCTTTTTTGTTTGTTTGGTAATAAACATTATGAGAACAGAACAATACAAAAAATGTCAAACTTAATAATGTTACTGGGCAAGTTCTGAAGCGTTCGGTTAGCGAACCGAGGGTCTCAAATTAAAATCACAGGAATAATCTAACATTTTGAGCTTGGTATTTTAGGACGCAAGGTAACCGAGTGATAAATCAATACAATTTAAGCATAGAGACCATTTTACATGCGGCGAAGACGTCACAACCTGTGGTCAGTGAAGACCAATAGCTCGTTGCCACATGGTACAGACTTGTAACGTGGTAACGAGCTTATGATCCTCACTGCCTGCAGGCTGCGGCGTTGCAGGTCAGCGTTCAGGCCTTCAATAACGAAGGGTCTCGGTTCAATGTCCGTTACATGACAATGCAAAGTAGCATATGACCAATTATGTGGAGAGAGCTTTGCTGCCTTATGAGCCAAAAGGCGAGGGAAGACCTAAGTTGGTAAATCGCTTGAACTCTGGAACAATGGATCTCGAGTTCGAATCCAGAAGAAGAATGAAAGTTCGCCTGTTCGAGATTTTTAGGACTCTCCTGAGCTCACCCAAAATTCTAATCGGTTCCTGACATACGCTAAGAAATGAAAGGCAACTGTCGTTGTGCTGGCCATAAGTCAGCCTCGTTAACCTTAACCAATGTAAAGAATTCTGGCATAAAATACCTTCCTAAAGAAGACTAATCACAATTTTACGAGATTTACATCGTCTGCCCAAAAGACTAAATATCAGGCTGTCTTCTAGTCCGAAGATTAATGAGGAATACAGTATTTCCTGTGGATTTGTAGCCCCAGCTATGACCTACATATTTTCTCACGTTCAGGGTGAGCATAACCAATGTCCGCCGGTGGTCGATTAAGGTTTTCTTTCCGCCGTCTGCTACTAAGTTTGCATACGTGTTTTTGTATAATGTCCAATCTTGAAGTGAAATTTATTTTAAAATCATTTGATATTTTATTATATTCTGTTATAATAAAGTTACACAATGACAGCATCGATGGTTGTAGTTTAAAAGAGATATCCCCATACATTGCTAAAATATGAGTCGATAATTTCCCAAAACTATAAATACATGTATAGACTATAAATTAAATATGTTAATACACCGTAGTTCCTTTTGGAAGCATTTTATTGCTTTGCATGGGCGTAGCCAGGATTTTTTTTCGGGGGGGGGGGATTTTTTTCTCTCCCACCTGCGGGCGGGGGGGGGGAATTCAATTTGAGGGGGGTCGAACTCCAAACCTCCCCCCCCCCTGGCTACACCCATGTTGCTATGTATTAATATAAGATTGGGAGGTTGTTAGCTGTTGGAACGTCTTTTTTTTTTCAGCTCTTGGCATTTTAATTAAAGCTCAACAGAAAATGCATTTATTACATTAGTTCGCTTTACTTGGGAAATCTATTGCTCTTGCTTATATTTCTTATAGTGTTCAGATATTATATAGATTTTATAATATTTGAATGGTCTTTTAATAATTGAATGTGATAACTCTTTAATGGCAAGGCTCCGGTTGCCAGATTTATTCCACTTGAAACGACTCATGCCAAAATAACACTATACATTGCATACCAAAATAACATTGTACATTGCATACTATAAAAGGTGTTGGCCACTACAAAATATTACATAAAAGTACACTAGGATAAGCTTGCTACTTAATACATTAACTAAACTATTAGTGTTTTATAATGCGCTAGACTATACTTACTTTTCTCTATCTACTGGCTGCCGTAATTTGCTGAAGATTTTTCTAGATTGAAACGCCAAAATCTTGAGATTATTATCCAGAAAATCATCACTGAGAACTAACTGAAAGAAAAAAGTTATCATTGTTATACATTAAATGTAAAAAGAAATCGAGCAGCAAAAGCAAGTAAGGCCTCCTCCGTTACACAAGTAAAATGATTCATAGATTTTTATTCATACATGTTGTTAAGGAGTAGGTGTGAGTGTTTATGTGCTAAACGTGAGCAAGATTTAAGTGTATAGACCAGTGATGGGCAAACTATATCTCTATCTATCTATCTATCTATCTATCATCTATCTATCTATCTATCTATCTATCTATCTATCTATCTATCTCTATATATATAACATTTAAAAAGTCATATATTCTTTTGATGTGGCCTTCTTCTCCAGATCCCATGTTCAATTCCCTATGTACAAGTTACGCACGCCCTACATCCCATGGTAATCTGCTACTACATACGCAGATAAAAAAGCTCACATCATTCCAGCGTTTACCTTGAATTCTTTGAAAACCACTTACCGTATCAAACTTGGCATCCAGCTGTACTGGGTCAGTAATAAAATCAGGATAACCGATTCGCTCCACCATAGCGTTGGCCTACATAAGTAAAGAAAAAAAAATGCATTAATGTATTTCAAAAACAGACGGTAAAAAACAGGATTACAAAGAGAGTTTGTGTTACACAAACTCAGAGGCGGCCCCCGTCGAAGTCGGATCCCTTTCGGATCTGCCTATTCGCAAAGAATATTCGACAGGTTATTTAATTTTGATGGTCAAAAGTAATAATGTTTCAAAGATTCATTTGCCGTTGTAAAAAATGTTTTATTTTTTGTTTTACATGTTTCGGGTGTTTCTTCTAAGTTTAAAATAATTAACTTCGCGCTGGGCGATGGAGGATGGCAACAAGCAGGGTATGAACCCTGCCTGGTCGTTTAGTTTGCGTGGTGGACTGTCGTTCGGATTTATCGATGGTCCCTGGTTCAAACCTTGCATGCTCCCATCCCCCGTCGTCCTACGGGAGGTTTGTAATTAAAAAACAAAAAAAAGAAAAGAACAGAGATATCGTGCTTGTACTTCGATGTCTCAACACAGTTAGGCCTATCAATAGAGATATCGGCATTTTTATTTAAATGAAACTAGAATGAGGATGTAGATCTACCTAAATTAAACTTCTGATTTAGCACTCTTAAGATCTATATTTACTTGATCTAGACCTAAAATATGAACCTGGAATAATGTAGCTGTAATTTAGTTAAGATTTGTGTAAAAAAAAATATCCTAGATAATCTATCAATAGACTGAATGCAACTTTAAATTTAAAAATAGTATATTAGTTTTAGTATATGCCCTATTACATTGCAATATTATCAAAACGTTTGGAAATCAAAATCTACACTTCAAGTCTAGAAATTGAAATTCTACATCTTAATCTAGTCTATTTTAGTCTAAACTAGATCTAGAAATTCTAGATCTAGACTCTAAAATAATTTTAATTAGAATATAAATCCAGATCTAGATATACTGTAATAAAAATCTAGATCTAGTTTAATCTTAGGGGGCCGCTAAAAATCTAGATTAGATCTAAATCAAGATATCATTCCTTTTTTAAATGCGAGTCACATAACGAGGCCTTTTAAACATTACTATACCGAGTTCTTTTAGCATTTCATTTGAAGAATTAATTCCATATAACGTCAAAGGAAAAAAAAACACTACGTCACACGGCCTAGACAAAAAAAACGCCTTCATCAATACGAGCCATTTATTGAGTGTTCATAGACATTGGTGTACCTAGTGCGTTCTTTAAGCATTTCATTTAAAGAATTAGTTCCATGTGACGTAAAAGAAAAAAAAAACACTACGTCACACAGCCTAGTTAGACTAAAATATATTTTCATCAATACGAGCAATTTTTCGAGTGTTAATAAACATTGGTGCACCGAGTGCGTTCTTTTAGCATTACATTAAAAGAGTCCATACATATGACGTCAAAGAAAAAAAAACCATTACCTCACAATAGGCTAGTACCGGTACCATAAAAAAATGTCTTTATTTACACGAGATATTCAACGAGGGTTCATAGACATTGGTGCACTGAGTTCTAATAGAATTTATTTAAAGAGGATCAAAGCCGCATTGTTTTTTGCGTTTTGTCTGTCAGTCGGTCTGTCCGTCTTCTTAATATAAAAAAAAACAACAGCTATTAAAAATTGATTAACCTTTATTTTACGTTTCAAAACATCGCAATAATTTTAGGTATAAACACAATTGATTTAAGTTTATATAATAGATTGTTCCGGATGTTTGTATAAATAGTAAAAGAAAAAGAGAATTCCAGATAAATGTAATACGTTAATAAAATTTGTTGGATGGTGTCGTATAAAAATTAGAAGAGCTACAGCTTTGTGGAGAGATATTCATACCTTACTTTGATATTTGGATGTTGTTTTCCTTAAAAATCGGAACATAATATTAACAATAATTAGATTTTTTTATGGTTTAGGTAGAAAATTAATTGTACTGTAAGAGAGAAGTCAGTTAAAATATTTTTCAAAAAAATCCGGAATAACATTTCGTAAATGAGAAGATTATTTGTTTATTAATTAGAAGAGGGAGTTCAAACAGTTCTTTGTCGTTAGTAGATTTTTAAATAAATTCGGAAATTTCTGGCGACGATTTGTGAGAAAATGTAAGTAATGTAAGTCGATTTCTTTTCAAAACAAAATCCGAACATACTTTATCGATTACTAAACTTTTATGTTATGTTTCAGCAAGAAAATTAAATGTCTAAAAAGTGATTTTCAGTACTTAATTCTAGTAAATTACTTTTTTTTAAAGCCCTAAACAACCTATTGTCGATATTTTAAAATTTGTTTAAAGATGAAAATACTGAACAATTTGATATCGATAATCAAATTATGGTGACGCATTGTCAAATAATATACGTGTAATATTAGTAAATTATGCGATTTCAAACAATCATTAGACATAATTCATTTTTTTATAAAACAATATCTGGAACATTTTTACAGTTAATGAAATATAAGTTAGTATAGAGATTTTGATTTAGCATTAATATGCTATTTACATAAAAAACGGAACAACATATTATTGATAATGTGTTTTTGCAACGTTTAAACATGGAAATAAAATGTAATATAAGTTAGAAGAGCAAACAAACATTTGTTGGTGTTGATTAGTATTGCACTAAAAAATCCGGAACAATCAATTTTAGATATTTAAAACTATTGAGATGTTACGGGAGAAACATTAAAGGGTAAATTAGATTTTCAATAGCTTTTAGAGTCGTTTTTTTAACTAATCGTGACGGAAAGATCTACCGACAGACAAAACGCACAAAATAAACCTTTTTTATTCTGATGAAGGCACTAAACAAAAAATAAATAAAATCTGATTTTTTAAAAAAGTTTAAGAAATTAGTCTTGCACTATGTCAAGGCTGGGCTTTACGCTATTACACGGAAGTCGCTGCATAAAAAGTCCATTCTAAAAATGTGCGTGATATTTACATACAAAGTGCATTCTTAGCCTTTGTAAACAAACATAAATGTTTTCTTTTCATTTTAGCAGCTAGTTGACCAGAAAAACACCTTTAATTAATATTTATATTTGTTGTAAACATTTCTAGTACATTTTATAAAAATATTTGACTTGGTGATACTGAAAATACGCGAAAACTGTCCATCTTTGTTAGCATATTGTAACATTACCTCCCTTACATTGACGTTATTGTTTTAGAACTGGTGTATTTTTATGAAAAAATCGCTTGCATAATTAATTTTATAAAATTTTAAAAAACCAAAAGTAGCCGTTGCACCTAAACTTTTCAAGCTGCATTTAATGGTGAAATAATATTTTTCATATCTTTTCTAGTTTTCGAGATCTGAGTGTGACAGACGGACAAACGGACATTTTGCACAAACCTAACCCTAATAGCGGGGGCCGCTAAAAAAAGAGCATTCAACGCTAAGACTTTTTTTTAATGACCTTTTCCTTGGCGAACTGTCGTGTCTTTTCGTCCATCCATTCATTCTCTTCCAAGAGTTCATTGAAGGCTTCTCTTATGTCGTGGATCATGGCCAACGCCTGTGGACAAAGCCATTCTATTTAACATTAACATCAAGCAGTCTTCGTATTTCAATTTAATAGCGTCCATAGATTAAGTAAGCTTAGTTTATGAAAAGACGGTCGTTAAGCTACTGGCTTTTTTTTTAAAGTTTAAAGACAAGATTCTTGTTGGTTTTAGAAACGTTGCAGGCCTTCAGTTTTTCTTAAGATTTCTTTTATTTGTTTTAAATTCTTTGAATCATTAATAGTGTATTATGGAGGCGCGGTGGCTGAGTGGTAAAGCGCTTGGCTTTCGAAACGGGGGATCCCGGGTTTAAATCATAGTGAAGACTGAAATTTATTATTTTGGGATGTTTAGGGCGCCCCAGTCCCAATGGGTACTTGACATTAGTTGGGGAGAAGTAAAGGCGGTTGGTCGTTGTGCTGACAACTTGACACCCTCGAGGACCACAGAAACGGATGTTCTTTATATCATGGTCTGAAGGGGAAACTTTACCTTAATTTTTAAATTAATTGCATTATATATCTTTTTTTTTCTTTTTTTTTTTTCCTATTCCTATTATTCTACAAAAACTTTTTAAAAAAATCTAATTGATTTTATTTTTGTCGTTTATAACTAAAAAAATTACATATGTTTTGGATGGGTTTTGTATGAAGTTATATTTTTACAAATATTTGTCAAATTGTTAATTTTATTTTCACAATTGTTAATTAATTGTTTTTGTTTTTTATTTTAATTAAAATTTTGTTATCGATGTATATTCATAAACCTCAATCTCGCTAAAAACCCACACCCACACTACAGTGAACATTTTCTAACAAGCTTTAAACGTGTTTCCTTACCACTTACCACCTGCCGCTTACCGCTTACCATTGGTTACCACTTACCGTGTCTTTACTTTCTTTCTTGAAGTTGTCTTTTATAAACATGGCTCCAACAGCCATCCCCATTCTGAAGTTGACGTACTCTACACATTTGATCCACCGGATCTCATTCTTGTTGACTCCCTAATGCAATCAAAGTGGAAACCTTTTAGTATCACATATGTCGAGTTTTACCCTAACTTCTGAGATCACTTATTTTGAGATACAAACCTAGTTTGTAAGAGAAAGAAGCATGTTTCGTCAAGTTGTTTAGTAATCAGTGATTTTAGTTGAAAACGTAAGGAGCCCCCAGATTGCGACAATCTCTGTAAAACTACATAACTATATGACAACTGAATTCAAGAGTAATATACTATTTACATCATCATGAAATGACTATCTATACCATCATGAAATTGCTATCTATACCATCGTGAAATGACTATACCACCATTAAATGACTATGCCATCATGAAACGACTATCAATATAATCATGAAATTATTATCTACACCATCATGAAATGACTATGCCATCATGAAATGACTATTTATACCATCATGAAATGACTATTTATACCATCATGAAATGACTATTTATACCATCATGAAATGACTATTTATACTCTATACCATCATGACATGATACCACAATACAAGAACGATAGACTGAAGTAAAAACAGAGGGAAAAACATAAACATACATGAATCAGAAAGATTTGATTTAATGGAAAGAAAACACTTATGCTAATTTCTATTAGTGCTGAGTTTTCTTTAGAGAATGTTCTACTGCAGGAAGAAAACCGTTAGCTGCTGATGTAGTGTACATACGTCTGGCACACGAAGCACCTCTCTAGTTGGTATTGGTACATTGTTGAATTGATTTCTAAATTTAAAATTATTAAATATTTGGAAAAGTTTCCATAAACCAGAGTGACACTTTCCTTATGCCTAGTAACATTATAACTCGTACACCTGAAAGTTCTGTTAATGCTTTACGTTACCTGTATTGCCAACTTGAACTGGCTTTGGGCATCCACGAATGGATCTGAAAATTCTGGTATTAAATCTCTAATTAGACGCCAAACTATGTAGTTTGCGACAGTTCTGAAAGAATAAAATTATATTTAACTCATTGATATTGCAGTGTTAAAGACCCAGAAATCTTGCTAACTCTAATCATTGGTGCCAGCCTACTGCCCAGGGAACCATATCTTAAAACAAATATAGAACATAAATAGGTAAGCACGGGAGACAAGTCAGTCAATTATATAGTTGTATAGTTTTTACAGTTTTATGCAATTTTTTTTTTACCTATTATCTGCCTCATAGATAATTTTGACCACATCCTTGACGTATTGTGTGGCGAACAAGACGATAGGCTCATCTTCTGTGATTTCATCTAGTACAAACTCACGTAAATATTTCAAGACGTTAAACTGGAAAAAAAAGATAATTTGTTTTATGCATATTATAATTAAAATATTATCCATGTCATATCGTGTACCACATTCATTCGCAATGTGAATGAGTGATGTACTTCTATGTAAAGTGTCTTCTACCTTGGGTGTCATTGCTTGCAGTTCTCTGACTGTCATCTTGTGATACAAAGCACCAGTGTCGTGTCTTTGTTCTGATGGACTTGTTGCCTGGAAAGTCACATCGATGCTAGTTTAGTTGTTGACATTAAAACACAAGTGTCTTACAGTTATCATTTATGTCTTTTTTAAAGACTTTCAAAAATTGTTTTCTGTGAACATCAAAATGGCCACTGCCTTCAAACCTAGTAACCAAATCTTCAGTTTTTCTGACACATCCAGTCTCATTTTTATTTCAAGTTTCTAACAAGGGACATGACATTAAAAAACAGGAAGTTTAGGAACAAAAATCTCAAGGCTATAACTTCCATTCTTGATCGTTCAAGTATTACATTTTTTTGTAACAAAATAAGCGCCTATAATATAAGAAAAAAAGTACTATTTAATAGGTTAAATGAATATATGTACTGAAGTTTGAAAAGGATAGGGTCCTCCACAAAAATGCCGCCATTGACTAAAATCAAACTACTACTTACGTTAGCTATTAAAGTCTCTAAATGTATGACGTCATCTATCTGTTTTTGCACATCTGGTCCTTCGGCGCCCAAGATCTCAGCAATGTCAGCGATAAGTCGTCTGCAAGGAAAAGAGAAACACGTTAAGAGACATGGACACTTAAAGAGATAGGTCTACGTTAAAGTGAGGCCACGCGTATGCGACAAAGCCCTTGTTGACTTGATTCCCTGACACAAATATTGAAAGACAGACAGACAGAAAGATAGATCTAGCCCTATATATGGAACAACAAATATATCAAACAAGTGAATCCGTCGGTTGAGGTTGAAAATCGCAGATAAAAAACAACAAAAATAACTCGACTTTTAAGACTAGCTTGGTATCACTATCACAGAAATAACTTTGCCCACCAAATGGTTTAGAGTTATTGTCACCAATTAAAAATACCGAATCATATATCTGTCCTGTGAGTCTAGTGATACTTCGAAGTGATTCAAGGCAAGGAAAGCCAAGATTGCTATAAAGTCCAATCCTCGCTTTAAAAGCCGCCAGCACACATGGCAAAAATGACATGTTGTAATGAAGACCAAACTAAGCGCACATACATATACACACATACAAACAATGACGTGAATCTTTACCTAAAACATCAAACACTACCCCACATATACTCTCAGCCCGTGAATTCTAGTATCGCTGTTGCTCGTGTTTCTCTTCGCCATAGATTGTTTCGTTTCGGACTATTAGAATATCAAGAAGTAAATGGAACCTACGCATAAGCTGCCTTCTGATGAGCATGTTCTTTTAAATAGTAATATTCTCTGCTGGGCATACCAAGAGAAGCCTGGTCTAGCTAAAAAAAAAGAACAATTTATAAAATTAGTTGGCTAATGTACAACAAAATGTACAAACAAAAAAATAATGTAATGCAGTAAATCAATAAAATCATATTGTGGAGATTGGTATGCATTGTTCTCTTTGGTGATTTTTTTAATTATCCATATTCATAGTCGGTGTTATGTTTATGGCTTTCATATATGTACATATCTAATAAAGATTTAATCAACATGCATGATATGTATGATACATGTAATCGCTTTCCTTTCGCGCTATAAACATTTTATATCTTCAAACAATTCCAAAGTCAAATGGGTTAAGAACAAAAAAAAAAAAAGAAAGTAAAGTAATGGATAATATCTATACTTCAGTTTCATTCTTCAAACAAATATCAAAATGTATTTTTATTTGATTTGAACAATTATTAAGTAATGTTAGTGTATATGCGTTGTTGTAGTTTAATGTTACTGAAAGTAAAAAAAGCATTATGAAAGTTCTTCCAATTAGCATTATAATATGTACAAATCTTAAAATAAACAAATATTTCATCCCCGATTGCTTAAGCCTAGGGGTTTACCAGTCAGCCCCCCTCACCTCCATGTTTTATTAGGTACTATAAATAATTGTTTAAAGTATCAATTTTATCAAGGAATAGGTGTGTGAAAAATATCGTTAACAATTATTTAAGGAAACTAAACCCTAAAATTTAGCCATATTTGTAAATAAAAGAATTACTTTTTCTTGTTGGTATCAAACAAAATAATTAATTACCAGTAATTAATCAACTAATTTTTAAAAAAAATTGATTCATGTCTTGTCTACGCCAATGAATAATTGTGAAAAGTTTCAACTTGATCCTATAATGGGCATGGGAGAAATAATGTGTACACACTTTTTACCCTCCTGAAAAATGTGAAACCATGCTTGGGGCAGTTGCGCAGCCATTTTTTTTTAAATAGATGCGCCACTGCCCCCAGCATGAGACACCATTACTAACCTACCTGTAAGATGTGTACGCTCGAGTTTTTATCGTCTGCACCAACAAAACAGCTGAACAGATAACTGTTGGTAGCACCATTGTAGTTGGCCCTGATCTTGCCTAGCATGTGTTCCAGCTCAAACTTCTCTGCTGGCCAGTTAGGGTCCAGTAGGGGCCATCCTCCTACATCTTGAATGACCTCCAACAGTGGATCTTTACCCTTTGATTCGATTTGCGCTAGGAGAGCGTTAGTTTAAAAAGGGAAGTAACACATTTTATTGTCATCCACACAGAGTTGTAAAACATACATCACACTCATTTAAAACATTTTTTTTCTGTTTAGTTACGACATAGATATAAGGTAGGTGATGAATAAAGCTCTGGAAAAAAAAAAAGACTGCAAAAGATCCACCGTGTTCACATGTTATCTGATTTTCAGATTCAGATTTTTCACAAGAAACAAATTTTTTTTTTTTTATTTTCAAAATGTTGGATACAATTTTAGAACTTCCAAACATGACGATACCAATTATTTGAAAACTTTTTTGAGATGTGATGGACAAAGTAAGAGTCTTGCTCAATCACTAAGTAATCAAGCACATGGCCATCAATCTCTATTGCAAATGTATACAATTGTTGGTTGACTTAATGAAGAATAATAGATTTCGGTTCGAAACAAAAAATTCACATATTTTTTGGTTTTCTTAAAAATGGTTTATCTTCTAGCCTGGGATTTCTACTTATTTTTAAACGTAGCCCAACTCTCTTTTTTTTTCAATTTATTGATGTAGAGCTTCGTATAATCTGGTTAACCTTAAGGAGACATAACTATATTGCACAACTAATCCACTTACATGTGTTAACACACGATTTGTACAGCAGTTTGGCTTTCATGACGGCTTCACCTTCTTCCTTTTTGATTGGCTCTTCAAGGAGAGCTAGAGATGAGAGAGTCACATTGGATGTGAACACAAACACATTCTCACTTAGGTGTAGGACACACAAGGCAAAAGTAAACCAATCAATAGTGGTCTAATTAGTAGGAAAGGAGTCTAGTAGAAAGATCTAGAACATAAATATATGCTGATGAAACTTTAGTTGAAAGTTTTTTGATGATAAATTAAGGAAAAAGATGACATTTTTAACTACTTGTGGGATTAAATTTCAAACAATAAAATGAAAGTTATGATTCAGAGCTTGCAGTGGCTGGAGCAGACGTTGTTGAACTCTCTAAGCTTAGTAACCGAAGATTAATAAATTTTTCAATTTTCATGTGACCATCCCAACGACCAACTGATTTTATGTTCCCAGCCGTCGGATAACCGTAAGAGTATGGTGAATTCAGGGAAGTTTCAATATCCCTTGCTTTAAAGGAAAAACTCATGACCCTTCCGTTAGAAAGTGAATCGACTTACTCCTCGGCCACCACGCTATTTCACCGTTAAAATAACATGTTTGAAAAAAAAAGTGCTACATACATATACTAAACATATCTGATTAGCAGCACCAGGGACCAAGTTTTTTAAGTTAGAAAGTAGTGAATTAAATGCTACGAAAATAAGGGACTGCGCCGACCGAGGCTCGAACCAGTAACCCTGGAAACGGCAACACCGCCTAGCGATAACGCACTAAGCAAACGTAACTAGACCATCCGAATGTCCAAAAAACCATTCTTCTGTATGTATCACATTTGTTTCAGCACGTAGCTTCAACTCTATATTGAAAAAAAAGATAGATGAACTGATGGATACGTATATATTTTCTCAGTATTGTATGAAATAAAAAATAAATAAATAAAATAGCGAATCGTTACTGAATGATTCTCAACACACTAAAACCAGAAGATGACATCATTTTGAGATGTTTAGATTAGGACATCATTAGGTAGCTGTACACCATATTCTCACCTCTCATAATGATTTGATTCTCATCATGTAATTTATCAAATTGATTGTAGGTTGCCTTCTCTTCAGGAATGACGTGCTTCCTGTTCCACTGACCGCATGCGTACTGGAAGAAGTCGTTGCAAGGGTCGGCGGTAAAGTCCATGCCAGCCATTATTTGGGCCGCTAGAGAGTATTGGGATAGAGAGAAACAGTAATAAATGTAGTGTCAATTTAATCCTATTTAAAGGCCTGTAAGAACGCACATAGATTTCTCAGCGTTCAAATTAAAGTATCTTAGTCTCAAGTTCTCTTGCTTTTTTATGCTTTAAGACCCAAGAGACTGGAAGTTGGTTCTTCAGAAATAAAGTATTTACATGTAACATAAAATATAATTTCATGAAATACTTAATCGCATAAGTTGGTGGCATTAGATGGATTAGTTAAGCTAGAGGCATAAGTAAGTTAGAGTGCAGCGTTTCTCAAATTGACGCCCTCCCAAGGGAAGAGCGGGTCCTAAAAAGCTGTATTTTCTTTGTAGTTATCAATCCATGTTTATATGTTAACAAAATGAAATGAAAATATTATCAATGTTTCAAACAATTTAATAATTACTCTAATATGGACTTTTAAAATGTTTTGGTTTTTCACGCCTGCAACAAAAATTTTTGAAGACATTTCCAAAGGTCTTAGCTTCTTCTTGCGTCAAAATAGTTTGAATTTTTTTTTCCGATTGTTGTACAATTGTGATGTTGCTATCTTTCGTGTAAAAAAAAGGTCAGCGGCAAATACGTCTTGCTTAAATTTAAGATGTTCTTACTATGACCACGGCCATTACAGACGTCCATGCGCTATATGCACCTCGCAAGTAACATTGACTAATGTTGCCTTCTTTTTTTGTGTAAACTTTGGTTGATATGCCCTTTTGTTTTTTACTAGGATGAATAATGCGCTATAGACTCCTGGAGAATGCATTCTCAGCTCTACTTGCAAGAAAACAGTTCAATTCCGCTCGCCCTAACCCTTTATATTTCCACTTTTTTAAAAAAAGCGTTCTTCCTTATACCAGAAGAAAGTGTTGAAGACGCCAGGAGAAAGAAAGTCTGAAGAGCTCAACGCAGGGCACCGCTTTCAGTTGGCTCCAAAAAGTCACGGACTCCGTTGGGAAACCCTTAAATAATTGGGGGGGGGGTATCTGCTGTCTTTCCATTATTGCCTTAAGAATTAACTTTGCTGGTGTACAAAACAATTTACAATTTATTTAATTCTAAATCGAACTCCGTTAACGAACATAAATAGATGAACATTTTAAATATATTTAGAAAATAAAACTGGGAAATTTTGTTATCATTATATGCCTTAAATATTTGTTTCTTTTTCATCCCATTTTTTAAACCTTTCAGAACTCTACAGCTCTAAGCTGGATTGGAAGGGTGGGGGGAGGGGGCGAGCCTAATTCTTTTTCGTTTAGGGGAATCCACCGGTAAAAGTTTGAGGAACACTGTGTTGGAGAGTTGAGTTACATTTCCTTTTTTTTTTTTTTTTAGTTTATAGTGATTTATAAATAGCATATTGAAAGTAGTTAAAATAGAATTAGTATCGTCTACTAATTAGCTCAGAGTATCCAAATGTTTTTTGTTCTAGGTCTCCAGGTCAGAAGAGTATTTTGAACAATTGTATGCATCCGTGTCAATGTCATATTGAAGTAACATTTTATAAGCAAACGTATTGAGTTATGTACTATTGATACACCCGTTTCAAAATTATTGAGTATTAAAATACATGATAATATTTTTTTCTACCAGTACATGATAATGGGTATAACATATACACACATAAATGTGGCTGTTGACTAAAACAAAACAATAACAACAACAAAAAACAACAACTGTTTCTTAAAGATTATGTAAAAAAATAATATTTTGCTTGATTATTTGCCTCATCTAAAAAGTTGATTAACAGATAGAAATATACAATTTATAATAATAATAATAAAGATTGTTTTCGAGTCCGAAGATAAATGAGGAATGCAGTATTTCTCGTGGCCACGCAGCCCCAGCTGTGACCTACATATTTTGCCACAATATAGCAGGCATAACTAATGTCCAACGGTGATCGATTTAGATTTTCTTTTCGCTGTCTACAATACACATTTAACATCAACAAAAATATAGATTTATTCAGCACCTACAAAACATGATTTAGATGGAAATACAATCATCTTTTAATATCTAACTTCTGTAGTAACAGTAAGACGTAACATTAAGACGTGACATTTACTTAAGAAAGCTCATGATCCACTAATACTTGGACCATTCACTCCATTAATTGTGTGACGAACGTAATTACCTTTAATGCATCTTTTAATTTGACTAAAAGCTCTCGCAGACGTAGAAACAAATAAGCTTACTCACCTGTTGATACGCAGGACTTGGTCGTACACACTTTGTTGGAGGTAGCCACTGAAACGGAACATATATTACAAAATAAATTCTAAAAACGATGTTTTTTAGTCAATAGCCTTCATTTAGCAAAACTTTAAGTAAATGTGACAAAGATTGTATCGAATTGTACAGGCGTACAGTTTTTGTAACACAAACTCAGAATCGGCCCCCGAAGTGATCCATTCAGGCAGGTAAAAAAGCCTTTTTCAATATTTTTTTAGCAAGAATATCAGATGCTATAAATTAAAAACTATCAACCATGACATTATCTCCGTCAATACAAAAAGAAGATAGGTGTAGGAATGGAAAGTTTTACCGATATTATTTTATTGTTAGACTGACTGACAACATGATACCACATAATACAGAGATACGAGTTCAATCGTATTATTATCACATTGTTAATATTTATATTTATTCATGGTTCAATTTGTACCAGGCTTATCTGATGTTGTTAAAAGGATAATTTAATTTATCGTTTTTTAAAGGGCTAATCAGTCATTCAATGCCTCAACGAAGAAACTTCTCAATTGGGTTAAATCTCTACAGTGTTGGAATATAAATTGTGAGAGTACAGATAATGAGACACTGCTCATGAAATAATGGTTAAATTAAGCTCGACTTACCTTATTTACGTACTAAACATAATTTTTCACTAAAACCAAAGTAAACATTTTATTTAACATTTAAGTAGCTTATATAACGTATACATTGTTCACGGCCCGTTCACTTTTTAAAAATACTTTACAAAATAACAAAAACTTAGCTCAAATATTTAAAAAAAAAGAATAAACATGAAAATGGCCTCCTCTGCATATGTAGACTAAGTCAAGTCAAGAAATGTTTCCCTTTCAGACCTTGCGATCTAAGGGGAAGATGGTGTTAAGGTAGCCATTGCATCAGAACTTTAAAAGGTCTAAAATACCTGATGTCAGAATTTAAATTTCTTTTCTAGTTTTCGTGATCTAAATGGGAAGGGGGGACGGACGGACAGGCAACACAAAACAGTGTCCTAAAAATCTATTGAATATAGAAATCTTATATACTCTTATACGTAATTCTTGTATTGTATATATACATCTATATATACATATATATATCTATATTTTGTTTATAATCAGAATTTAACATATGAAAATAATATAAGAAAGTAACAAACAATTAGCAACAATTAACATCATCTTTGTAATAAGCCAAAGTGTTGCACGAAGGAAGCCCCAGGGTGTAAACCATGCTTACGTGTGATTTGATCCCGATAGTGAAGGTCTCGGGTGAAGGCAACAATAACAACAACTATACAAAGTAGGAACAGACAACTGCACAACAGAAGAAGACATTTCTCGGTCTTTGTCCACCTCTTGAACCAGTTTCTCGCTGACCTCCTGCTCTCGGACTTCGGGAAAAACTTGACCTACATTAAATGAGAAACAAGCTCGCTGGATGATCACTTGGAAATAAAAATGTGATACGATTTTCTTTTTATAATATATCGCCCGAACAAGCATTTCACAAATTTCTTTTATTGTCCTGCTCTTTACTCTTTACCAGAGGCAATTAAGTAAACAAATTATGTTCTTTTTTATTTATATTTCTTTGTCTGAATTCAAGTCAAAAAGACTAGATACTGAAATAAGTCTAGATACTGAAATAAGTCTACCCAGACTAGTTACGAAATAAGTCTATCCAGACTAAATACTGAAGTAAGTCTATCCAGACTAAATACTGAAGTAAGTCTATCCAGACTAGATACTGAAGTAAGTCTATCCAGACTAGATACTGAAGTAAGTCTATCCAGACTAGATACTGAAGTAAGTCTATCCAGACTAGATACTGAAGCAAGTCTATCCAGACTAAATAATGCTTGAACTGATATCCTTTTTAGTTTATAGAAGCTATAAACGATAAACATATTTTTTTGTTGTTGTTTTTTTTTTATTGATAATGAGTATTCCTACTAAATGTACTAATGATTTTTGTTATATAAATTTTCCCAATGTTTCCCATCGTACCTTCAACAACCTGAAGACCACCGAGCTAAAAACACTGATCCTTAACGCTCACACCCTCCTCCCTTTTTATTTCCCTACCATCCTTTATCTGGATGTAACATATTTCAAAAATGTCAATTTGCAAGAGAACAGTATCGCGTGAATGAAAAGAATATCAAGAAATAAAGAACGCTGTTGTTGTTATTAAGACAGTACTTCCTCTCTACAACGTAGAGAGCTATTAGTTTTCTCTCAATAACTTATACAAATGTTAGATTTTAAAAAACAATGAACATTTTTACCCCTCCCCCTTCCCCCCCTCCCAGAAAGAATCATCGTGAAGCTAATGTATAGACTTTATAATAGTCACATGATAGCCTTCAGATTTAGAGAAGATGCGCAAAATACTCCTGAACATTAATTCGTTACACTCTCTGACAGTTGCAGAAATAGCCGAAGACCTATAGCTCTTTCAAGAAAAATACTTTCTAGTTGTCTAAATTTATAAATTTACTTTTTTTTAATACTTTCAAAAATTATAACTTTCAAACTACAGTTTTTCCTGTGTGGCCAACGAGCTAGTAATTATTATACCAACGATATACATTAACTGTCAAATTTCTAGGAAAATCGTTACAGCTGTTTTCTAGAACCAGGACATTCTATAAAAAGTGTCAATGGCAGAATAAAGTAAGCAGCTACACTTCAGTGAAATATAGTGTTGTTTTTTGTGTGTATTCTAGGTATTCTAGCCTACTATTACAGTTATATTTTTACAGTTTCTTAATGCTAGGAAACATGTGTACTAGTGCTTCTTCTTAAGTGCTATTAGAGCATGGAACGGATTGTCTTAATCAGTCCGGAATATTTATGATTTCGCAGAGTTAGAGTCACTGTACACTTTACCCTTGAAATAACCACAAAAATAAAATCATAAGCAAATAGAATCTGGCCTCTTCTATTTTGGCCACGCTTTATATAGCCGTAAATACTGTAAAGACCCTAGGTAACCGCTACTAAGCCATTTACTATTCTTCCTTATTGGGTTAAGAAACAATTGTCTCTTAAAAATTGCTCAATGTAATCCAGATCTCTTTATTTTTAACATGTTATATATATATTATTTAAATTTAATTAAGATCTTACAAGCAGACAAATATTTTTAAAAAAATGAAACCTTGAAATTAATCTTTGATGAGTCTAAGCTTGCCATGACTGGGAAGCTTCATTTTTTTCCCCAGACCTTTAATTGACTAACCTGAGCAGGGTCTGACGGGGTCTCCGGGTCATCAAGGCTTGATGCGGTGGTAATGTTGGTGGCTGTGGAGCCCTTGTGAGATGGCGCCATTTTGTGGGCGGCGACATGATGGACACCTCCGTTCATGACGAACGTGTCCTGCTGTCTCTGTGATGGTAAATACTTGGCCAGGAGATTACCTGGCATTGTTCGAGCCCCTTATTTCAAGAAAGAGGCAATCAGCTCTTTGCAAGTATCCTACTTTATGGAGTTTTTGTTTTCTTACAAATAGATGGAGACTTGCAAACTCTTGCACATGCGCACTCAGCAAGTGGAGAGCCTTTTAAATATCACCGAATCACGTGATGATGTGGATGGAAACATAGCCATTTTGTGGAAGTCATAGTGCGTCACGTCTGTTTTGATTGATCACATTGGATGAAGCAAGGTTTCCTCTAAAAGTTTGTAATATCTCTCCAGACAGTGAAAGCACCATTGACAAGCAAATTTCATCTGTTAAAACCAATGCTGGTCGAGAATTGAGACTTGGGTGACAAAGGTTGTCTCATTCTAAAGGTTAAAGTTTAATTGCTGCACTTGGGGCTGAAAATAACTGAGAAATGCAAAGTGTGAATTAAAACGAAGTATAATTTAAGTTTATAATAGAACATTATTATTTTTCTATCTATCTATCTATCTATCTATCTATCTATCTATCTATCTATCTATCTATCTATCTATCTATCTATCTATTTGTCTGTCTGTCTGTCCGTCCGTCTATCTATTTATCATTTGTCTATCTAATTGTGTTTCATTCTTTTCTTTTTTTTTCTTCTCATCACTAATCATCAAAGATCTTTTTTTTTATTTATTAATTTTTTTTAACTTTTTCTTTGGCTGTGAAGGTAGTTTAAAAAGTATAAATTTTTATTATTATTTGTTGTTGTTTTTTTTCGATTATCGCACTTAACTATTCGCAATCCAAACAGGCAGATTCGAATGCTGTTTACACAACTGAGTGAAATGATTATCTAAAAAAACCTGTCTTAGACTACTTAAAGAAATTTAAATTTTTTAACACACAAAATGTCTGTTCTATAACATACACACACACATTCACACACACATCCACACACATGATCACACATATTGCACTTTTTATTTCCATTCCTCTCGGATGCGATGTGCTTTTGTTCTTCAATCACGTCTTAATAAAAAACAAACCTTCAACACGCACACATTCTCGCGCAGGCATACACACCTATCCAATAGATGTATGTTTATGTCTGTCTGACAAGCTATTAAATAACCAGCAAGCTAAACAAGCCAAAGAATTATTTTATGTTTCAATTGTTTCGTTTATTACTGTTTATTTCAATATATTTTGAAAGCTAGATTTTATATAGTTCAAAGAGTCTCGAGTAAGTCTAGCTGTGCATTGTAACAGCAACATGGCCGGCCTTAGGGATAGGTAAACTGGACAACCGCCTAGGGCCTCCGATTGGTGGGGGCTCGCACAGGGCTCAAAACAATTTTCAGAAAAGAAATGACGTAACTTGTCCCCAATGTTATTGTTGTTGTACGCTAGGTTTTATAAAAAACGTATTTTATTTCTCGGTGCCTATTTATTTATTTTTCTATTTAAAATGGGGCCACCTAATTCACTTCGCCTAGGGCCTTCAATTATTTAAGGCCGGCCCGTTCTCTTTCACCTATCCATTAGTCTATTGGAACATTGGGGCACCCCATAAGATTTTTCGATCGTCTTTCTCTATTCCTATTTGTCTTTTGCCTTGGATAGAACTTCTTTCAATGGCATGTCCGTCCATTCTTTTATGTTGTCTTCCCATCGCTTTCTGTCTGACCTGACAGCAAGTGGTAAAATGTAGTAAAGTTCCCTTTTCAGACCTTGTGAACTATAGGGCAGATGATGTAAAGGTCACCTGTTTCTGTGGCCCACGGTTAACTAGGATGTCATGTGGCCAGCACTACGACCAAACGCCTTAACCTTTCCCCAACTAATGTCAGGTTGGAATCAGAGACGCCCAAAGATCTCGAAATTAACAATCCCAGTCTTCACCAGGATTCGAACCCGGGAAGTTAGTAGGCATTAAATATTGGGACAAGAAGATTAATTTGTAGACTGTTAACGCCCTAAACACGGTCATCTTTTTTGTGTCATACAGGAAGAAGATTATAAGATGACTGTCATTAAAAGAAACATTACGAAGTGACTAAAGATGATTCTAAACAGCGAGGTTAAAGCTAGAAACGGTTTGAAATGGTGACACAATATAGTAGACGATTCATCATTAGCATTGAAATCTTTGATTCAAAAATACATTTTACTTCATTGTATGTAATAAAAAATGTAACAAGAAAAAAATACAAAAATTCTGAAAAAAAAAAAAGACTTATATTAAATGTAATTTTCTAGATGCGTTTTGATCCCATCACTTGTCTGAACCAGTTTGGAAAAGAGAAGGGGGGGGGGACAGATGGGGAAGAAACGGGAATCTCTGTGAATGTTGCCGTGATTACTTTTTAAATGCATAAAAAGATAATGAATTAATTAATAGGTTAATTTTTTTTTTAAATTGATTATTGTTTTATCATATCAATGACAAGAAATAATTTTTGTGTGCAAAACTTGATCCGAGATTTGCGTATGGGAGAAATAAAACGTGTACAAACTATTTACCAGACAGACGAATTGACTCGATATAAGATTAAAAAACATAGCAATGCATTGATTTATCACTAGAATATCCCAGTAAATACTTGTCTATATGTGTTTTAAATCAGAGTAAAGGAGAGAGAGAGAGAGAGAGAGAGACAGAGACTAAGGGAGAGCAACGAGAGAAAGAGATAGAGAGAGAGAGAGAGACTAAGGGAGAGCAACGAGAGAAAGAGATAGAGAGAAAGGGAAAGAATGAAAATAAGAGAATCAGTGAGGGAGAGAGAGAGAGAGTGATAGAGAATGCCAAATTTTGGTAGAGAAAGATGAATAGTGGGAGAAGGAGAGAGAAATAGAGAGAGAACGTGAGATAGAGGGTTTAGGAGAGAGTGAGAGCCACAACAAAGAAGTAAAAGTAACCAATAAGATAAAGACTCATTATGGTTGCACGTGATCATGCAAACAAATGGTAAATATATTAAATGAAAACATACTATGTATATACTGAATAAATTTTAAGAGTGTTTATGTGCATAAGTGTCTGTGTGTGAGAGAGAGACCGAGAGGGGGGAGAGAGAGAGTCTGATAGTCTTATTTTGCAAGACTGCGTTTGATGACAACATACTTTGACATGGAAATCCTCCAGGTGAAACTATAACAAGCAAACATCACTGGCTTTGTTCTCCTCTTTTGACACCATTAATATTCTGCTGGATCTGCACTTACCTAAAACAAATATAAGCCTACCATTGAGGAAATAATACCCCAACCTTTAAAAGAAATTGTATAAATTAACATAATAGCAGCCAGCAAAAGGGGAGGGGGAGCCGCTTTTAGTTTTGTAAAGTCTGTGTGTCCGTCCTACTGACCGTCTCTTAATTTAAAACTAAAAGTGCAATCGAAAATCAGATTTAACCAAATGATAGAACATGTATGGAAAAAAACAACAACACATAAGTCAATTGGAGTCATAATGACAGTATATAGATCGAAAGAATCCGTATCTAAGCCACTATGATTGATTTGTAAGACTAATTTTTATCTTGTCTTAACACAAAACCCGGTGTAGAAAAAACAACACATTCAATATAGAGACAGTCACATAAGGTACTCTATATACCTTTTGAGATTATTTTCCTCAAGGTTCATAGAACGGCTTTGGCTCAACCGAGACCAATTGTTATAGAAGGCCTGAACACTGACAAGCAACGTCACATTCTGTAGACAGTTTAAACCAGTAGTTTGTTGCCACCTCACAAGTCTGTACTACGTGTCAACGAGCTATTGAATTATTTGATTATGCCTTTTGACCTGGTTCAATTTACTCTGATTGTATGACGTCATAATTATTATTTTCCTTTGTCGTATCCAGCTCCCGAGTATGTCAGGTAACTTGCCGTGGTTTGTGAGAATGGTGATACTAGTCAGTTGTTAACAAATGACCTTCTAGAAATCTTCTTCAAGAGCCTGAATACAACTATCAGAAGGAGGTACTGTTGCAGACCTGCTTCATTGTTAGAAAATTTCTTAGTGGACACTTTTAAGGAAACCCATTGAATATTTTGCCCTTGACGAAATGCGATGCTGACAACGCCAGAGAAAGACAAAACTATTAGGCCTTACGTAAATATTATGCTAATACTTAAACTACTTCTATTATTATTAATAATAAGAAGAAGGAGAAAAAAGAAGAAGAAGAAGAATTGTAAATCTTAACTACATTTTTGTTTCACTATTTCTAGAATTAACTGTAATTTTTGTTTAGTTGGAGAGAGAGTGAAACCAAGAGAGAGGGTGATAATAAAGTAATTGAATATGTAAAATAAAAAAATAACCAATTAAATGCTTTCCTATTAGTGTTAATTTCATTTGAAAGTAAATCATTTTTAAGCCTTAAGTTATTATTATGACAACGAAAAGTATATCGTCCACGTGTGAAATGCCTCTAAAGTTAGCGATTGCAGTGTTCGAACCCATAGCTAATGTTGCTACAGTTTTAAGGGAGTAACAAGTCTACATGCACAGACATTAACTTCATCTTGAACTAGAAACAATATATGGGCAACATAGGCCAAAATCTCAAGGAGATTGTAGTTACTAGTAAACAAAGCTAAGTTCTACAGTCGAAATTAGAAATCACACATTGGCTTGATACAAAACTTGCTGACAAATGTTAATATCGACAAAAAAAAACCATGACATGAAAATATAGGGTATAAAGTACTGAGACGATGGTCACGCGTGTTACACCAATGGAAGTAGGGGCACTCACAATGACGGCGGAGTGGACATAAAGAGGGGAGGGGGTGAGAGCACTCAGCACCAAGAGGGTGCTGGGGGAGAGGAACCTATGGGTACTGACCAGAACAGAAGTCATCTCGCCTGTGGTCAAGACTTTCTCATAAATCAATAATCATTATAACTGGTCGACTGGGAAGAAAGGAAGACGATGTATCGACTAACGTTTTAAGGACAGCCCCTGGATAGGGGATGGGGGCCAGCTTGGCGAAGAACAATCTTTTGATAAATCAAAGCCTTTCATTCGTAACTATAATCGCTTGTGTTTTAAAATAAGGAGCTTTTAGGTTATTTAGAGAAAGTTCCAACAGGCAAAGGATAGTTTACTTTATATAATATTACATGGCCTCGTCCTTCCCAGCTATAAAGAAGTTCGATGTACAATACCAGTTTTTAGAAAGCGGAGGCCCTGGGCAGGATTTACTTGGAGACACCCACGCTCTATAAGCTTGAATATAAATGTAAAAAATGATATAAGTAAATTTAAAAGTTTGTCATATTTGTAAAGAAAGAAATAGAGTCTTTATAAATTAACGTAATTTGACTTATTTTCTTATATTTGATATACATATTTCTTTAATAATGGTATATTTTTGAGATATGGAGGCCCCTTTTAAGGATGATGCCCTTGGCGGATGCACAGTCGTGCACTAAACCCAGCTCCTGTATATAGAATAAAGCCTTATCTACTGTGTACTTCCCTGTGCAGTACCCTAACAATCTGCCTTGTCTACTTGTGTGCATCCATATGTATGTCTACAAGGCCTGTCTATCGCCCTGAATAATACGCCATACTGCCTACTGCGAATCCAAAGAAACCTCGGCTCCAATATTTGTTGACCGTAAATATAGTGTTGTTAGTGAGTACTATTATAGAAAGAGATGTGGGAGGATTCTAGCAGAGGCGCGTAATCGTTTTTAAAAACGAAATAATAACGCGAGACCGAATGACAATACTGACTGGAAAGGGAAGTTTAGACCAATAGCTCATTGCCACGTCGTAAAGACCTGTGTCGAGGCTGTTTGTCTAAACTGTCCACATGTTGTGACGTTGCAGGTCAGTGATCAGGCCTTCTAAAACGATTGGTCTCGGATGGCCTAAGTAAATGTTATGCCATTTATTTAAATGACTGGCAACTGGTTGTTGCTAGGTGATGGGGCCGGTTCATGCTTCGAGCCCTCCATCGGGCTTATATGTTTTGCACTATTTTCTTTGCCTTCTTTTCCCAATAAACTTGGTACCTTAGTAGTGCTGTTACTCTTTTTTACATTCCATGTTTAATATCTAATAGATACTTAAAAGCTTCCCTCTAAAGACACTTAGTAATCCACACATTCTTTTGGTTTTTGCAGTCCTAATTACGTCCATGTTCGGTGCTCTTCTGTTCCGTAAAACTTCTGCCCTACAGTACATGAGGTCCACATATCTAAGACAATAAAGGGAAGTAGTACCTACAATATTGCATAGGCCCGTGACGAGCGTTTCGAAATCTTATTAGTCCCCTGGTAAAAAAAAACGTTTGGACCTCAGCGTGTAATAACATGACATGTCTACTTGTCTAGGGGTGGTATCCCAAAACAAACAATGCATACATAATTGGATAAGTTCACTAGCCTATACAAATCAACTCCAAAACAGGAATATTGTATGAAACAAATTTAGAACCATTGCTAAGGAGGAGCTAGACAAGGCTTGGACTTTGGCTGAGGGCATGAGGTCAGTCAACTGAGTTGGCAGCGTCACAAGTCTCCTGGGTAACTCGAGTTATTGTTAGGACGGCAAGGATATTTGTCTTATTAATAACTGTCTGCTGGTGTTTTCCTTGCATGCTTGTGTGTTTATGGTAATATGTGTGTATGTGCGTGAACGGGATCTTTGAGTGTAGAAGAGTTAGTCACGATCTGAGTAAAATCTGATATAATCTTTTGTTTTCTATTTCATGGACATCTGAATGTCCTTATTAAGAAAACGTGCTTTCGTACCTTTATTACAAAAAACAACAATAAAAAAATAATTAAATATATATACATAAATAACATGGAAACATGTGCTAGTATCATACTACCTGTTAAAACAATTAGAATAGAAATACATCTTTTTGAAAAAAAAGCCAAGAGATGAGATGGTTTGAAATGGAAAGAATCATTTATCTCCCTTATCAAAAACTTCATTATATTCCCCCCCCCCCCCCCCCCCCCCCCCCCTTAAGAAAAAAACAACTCTTGAACATTGAGTTTAAAAAAAAACAACAACAGGCAAATGTATTTTTACTGTTTCAGTGACGCACATTCATAAAAACATTAATTGAAAATATTAGATAAGATAGGGAGTTTGTGATACACATAAACTAGTGAAGGCCCCTGCTGTTCATTAGTACTTATGGTAATGTTCCAGTGTTGCATATGATGTCCTCCCACGGATAGAGGCGTTGCATTATAGGAACACGTTGTAACCCCTCTAGATAGATAGATAGATAGGTAAATAGATAGCTAAATAGCTAATAGATAGATAGATAGATAGGTAAATAGATAGCTAAATAGCTAATAGATAGATAGATAGATAGATAGATAGATAGATAGATAGATAGATAGATAGATAGATAGGTAAATAGATAGCTAATATATAGATAGATAGATAGATAGATAGATAGATAGATAGATAGATAGATAGATAGATAGATAGATAGATAGATAGATAGATAGATCCAGGGGGCTGAAAGGCCTTGCACTGGGGTTTTATGTCTCCTCATGTGGCTGGTGAGGCCTATGTGAGCCCGGAATGTTCGGCCGCACACTGGGCAGGTTATTCCAGCAGGAGCTAGTGTCGTTTGCCTTGCTTTTCTTCTCTGGCGTTTTTCTTCTGCCAGCGTTGTTCTTTTTTCCTCAGCAACCTGCGCGCCAGTTTTCACAGTGCAACGCCATGATGCTCTGTCATGTGCCTCTGTCTCCTAGGTGCCTGTGTCTATGCCTTCAGAGAAAGCTTTGAGGTTGACCCTGAAGCGCTTTCTTTGACCACCTTGCGAGCGCTTTCCTTCGCTTAGTTGGCCATACAAGAGTCGTTTAGGGATGCGGTGGTCTTCCATTCTGTAGACGTGACCTGCCCATTGCAGCTGGGACTGCATCAGGAATATACACCAACTGTCAGCCATCATCTTCTAATCCAGTGTTTTCCAGAGTGGGGCACGCGTACCACCAGGGGTACGGGAAGATGTATATATATATATATATATATATATATATATATATATATATATAGAGAGAGAGAGAGAGAGAGATAGATAGATAGATAGATAGATAGATAGATCTTTCACTTTATGAGCTTTGAACTCAACGAAATATACTCAACTGTCAGCCATCATCGTCTAGTCCAGTGTTTGCCAAAGTGGTGTACGCATACCTCCAGGAGTACAGGAAGAGTTTCAAGGGAGTACGCGTTGTACCTCATTAACCATGCTGATTTTATTTAGAATCGCTTCTCAGATTAAAATAACCAGGGAACCAAATTTGATGATTTGTCATCTAAACACAAACCATTTCATCCTTCTCATTGCTCCAAATCAATGTTAATTACAATAAAACTTACATTCTAGTTGATCTGTCGTTTAGTATTATTTTGTGCATGTAAGCCTACAAAAAAAAAAGTTTCATAGTTATTAAAATAAATCCATTTGTGGGGTGGGGGGAGAGGGGGAGAGGATACTCTTGTGTTACACAAACTCTAGAAGGGGTACAAATATGTCAAAAGTTTAGGAATGACTGCTCTAAGCCATCAAACAACCAGAGTAGCCAGGTCGTACTTAAATCGAATTTATTACATAAACGAAAAAGTGTAGATGTTTGTGTCAACTGTGTGTGTGTGTTTAATAAGCGAAGAGGCCCACACACGTGTGTAACATTCCTCGAAGTGAGAATGAGTCGAAGGCAATAAACACTATTCGCCGAGGTGCCGGTTCGATAAACTGAAAACACTTATCATTAGTTAGAAATTAAAATCTTGTTTTCCTCTCGTAGTTTATAATGAGTTTCTTTTCTTTTGTTTGTTTTTAAACCAGGACAACGTTGTCAGTTTTTATCATCTTTCAAAGACTCAATGTCAATGACAAACCGGCATCAAGGGTTTCATTCGGCCCTGATTAATTATATATTATATCTATATCATTCGTAAATAAACTTCCCTATCAAAGAAATATTTCAGCTAGGTTAGTTGAAACCGTAGTTGGATTTAAACGTTCAACTAGAGTACCAGCAGCCACACAGTGTTCGTCTATTGGTTTGTTAAGAAGTTTGAAACATTCCTTCAGAAGTGAAGATTGAAGCTGATGCATGACCGGAGAGGGTGGGAGAAGGTTTCTGTGCTGCCTTTTCACACATAAATGTTGTTTTTTAAATATATCGACTCTGAAATTCGAACTCAGTCTCCGGGTGGATCAACGACGTGTTTGACATCGAGCTGTTCAAGAAATCCTAAAAGTAGATGGTTTTATAGTCTATTGTTAGTGAAAAGGTTTTAGCGAATGACCTAATTCTCTACATAAGGCTTATCTCTCCTTAGCTTAGTACATTTTCTATATATATATATAAAAAAATTAATTGTCACTGATTGATTACCCAATTGGTTATTTTTTTAAAAATTGATTCATGTGTTGTCATCGACAATGACTAACTGTGCAAAGTTTCAACTTGATCCGAGAAGAAGGAGAAATAACGTGTAAAGATTGCACCCAAACAGACAGACAGACAGATTGAGTTAAAATAAACTTTATTTAAAACAAATGCACACACGCTGACACATACTTGCATTAGGACACATACAAGTGTGTGCAAAGAAATATGTGTCTGCACGAGATTAATTTATAATGTTTTAAAATATGGATTTAGCTTTTAATATTATACGTTTACAGTTTAAGCCTCGCGTAATTCTTATCTCGATATAGCAAACTTGTTCGATCAGATTTGACTAATTCAATTAAATCCTAATGCACACCAACATGTGGGTACCATTTGTTAAGTCTGCTATGTAGACCGGCGTTTTTATCTTTAAAAAAGAAATATCTTTTGCTTGAATTAAAAAATAGATTAAGAAGCTCCATAAACCAATAAAATATATTTACACTTCTAGTCTATACTGAAACAAATATTATCACTTCTTTGAATATTCCAGTATGAGTGATATTTTTCTGATATTTTTTTTTCTGGTCTACTCAACAACATATGTAGGTATTATGGTCTTGCCATCATTGGTTATTCGTCCACTTGATGTCCACCGCATCTCACAGGTTCCAAAGATGTCCAGCCGGTAGTTGTCAAAGTCTTTTAAATGTTGGACCAGTTTTCCGCATTGGTTCAGGGCTCTTACTTTTAATGTACTAATTAGGGTCAGTTTCTTTGCATTGAAGGGCTTGGCATGTATAGAGCATTAGACGTCCTGTTGGTTTTGGTCCAACACCGTCATCAGGCGTTGGCCGCCCTCGCCGCATGTAGAATTATGTTTAAAGTTTGCCGCTTCTGTATTAATTGAGGTTTTATAGGATGGGATCGCTAGCCCCAAGTGAACCCTTCTTCCTTTCTCACCGGGACTTGGGACCGACTGAGTTCAATAAATAGGCTCCAAATAGATAGATAGACAGACAGACTGACAGATAGACAGGTAGGCAGACAAATATACACATAGATATCAAAAGCTGAATTTACTTTTCGTATGCAAACACGTGTTAATCTCTTTTTTACCCTTTTTCAATTATAATTCATTATTAATGCATGTTCATTTGACAAAATAACGAAACCTAAAATACATTTACAATTAGTATTCAAAACATATACTACGAGAATCTCAAAATTTTCACCACATTAACTATATCAAAAAAATACATTTGGGAAAGAAATGGAGAAAAGAGAAAAAAAAAAAAAAAAAAAAAAGAACTCTTTCCAAACAAACGTTCTGGTCAGCCTGTAGAATGGAGATCATGTTTCCTACGGAATGTTTCCAATTTCCTTTATTATTACGTCTGCTCCGAGTTCTGACCTCTTGCTGAGAATTTCATTGATTGCACGGACAGATCGCAGCGTGCCAGGGACATTATCCAGTTGGTAATCTCGTTGAAATTACCTGTTAGGCATTTTTTTCCCACATTAGTTAGGCGCACGGTATGACAAGAGTGACGACACATATAGCTGAGAAACACGTCTGGTGAAGTGATGAAATGACTTCCTTTGCTCTAGTTTATTAGTTAGAGTCACGTGATAACCCAGAATGATAAGAATAACATGGATTCAATATTAACTGGTTTTCATACAGTTAGGTAGAAAAAACTAGTCTTTGCAGAGTTATAGGTCATTGTTATATTAAATGCACCGCTGTACTTGATTGTTTTCGAAATATTTCAATGAATCAGTCAAAGAAAGGTTTACATAATTATAAATACTATTATTTTTTTAATGTTAATGCCCCGCACAGTATTAATCTATCATAACCTTTTCAGATCTTCCCATCTATAGGGCAGATGATGTTAAGGTCATCTGTTTCATTTGGCCAACGGTTAACTAGCTGGGAGCCATGTTACCAACACAACGACAAACCGCCTTTACTTTCCCTTACTAAAGCTAGTTGCCTGTTAGAGTTGAGCCGACTCCGAGATGCCTTAAAAATCTATACATATCCACATCGATAATGTATGTATATAATTCTCGTCATGGCTCAAGGGTTTGGACAAGACATAAAGAAAAAATCACTCTTTTATTTCTGCACGTCGGACTAGAGTTACCCTACGAAAAAAAAAAAGGAGGGGGGGGGAGGACAAGTAGTATTCACCCGTCATAAAATAGCAGGGCCGGACTTAACCGTTGTGACCAAGAAGTCATGGAAAGATAACTCTTTTTTATTTCTACCTCACGTCGATTTAGCTGCGAAAAAAAAAAGGAGGAGGAAGGGAGAACAAGTAATCTACTCTGTAGTCACCCGTCACTAAATAGCAGGGCCGGACTCAACCGTTATGGGGCTCTATGCGAAACGGATTAGGCGGGGTCAAGTTTGGGTAGGGATACGGATAATAAGTGAAAATTAAGAATTTGTATTAGAAAATAAATTCGTCTTTGCATTTTATTCATTCTTTACAACCTACAGAATTACTTTAAGAGCCTTGCGTGTAGCGAAGGCACACAGTATATCATAAAATTCTGTTTCCTACATAGATCACGCTCAAGAGCAAGAATAACCAAAGGTTTCAATCTACGAGAATTGATGACCTTAAGTAATTCTTCATTAATTTGAGGCGCAAGAGGCTCATTTTACCAGATTCCAAAATTACAGGATAATGCCGTTTTTCTATCGCGCGTAAAATTGGTGGTTTCTATATTGAATGACGCCCTAAAATGACAATTTTTGTCTATATTTTTCAGGAAATTTGTATGAGTTTTCAGAAGATTTTAATAATTTCCGGATATTTCCAGGACTTTTTCGTATTGTTACGAATCTCACTATCCAGGCTCTCTGCGAACTGCACCATACACCACCAACTTAAAGAACTTGACAACTCAGGGCTCCAAAGTAACGTAACACTTTAATGTCAATAAATACCGCCGTATAAACTCTTGCACTGGTCTCTCCGTCTCGTTCCGGGCTTGCACTGGGTTCAACAGTTCAGGACTGACTTCACACACTAGGCTCGTTGTGTCGGACTCGAACACAGACCAAGATCAAGACGCCAGTCGTCTCAACTGTACTCGACTGTACTCCGCACTGAACCGTCGTAATGCTCCGTACAGAACCACACCGTTGAACTGTGCTGTAGTCGACCGGACTGTATTGAACCGGGCTGTAGTGGACCTTCTGTCGTGAACCGTGCTGTATTGAGCCCCTTTTCTCAACCGTCTTGACTGCGACACCTTCGCTCTTATATAGGGTCCCTACTGGCCTCCTCGAACCGGACAGAACGCCGCTCGACGTTTCTAGGTGGTCAGATGACTACAACTCTCGTGACGCTCCTGAGCTTTGTTCACGACGTCGATCCTTCCCGAACCGTCATGTTGACACTCGTCTCGGCTGACCGTCGTAACTCGTCACGGTTGACCGCTCGTCTAGCGCTGGCCTGGGGCGATTTGGTCGGCTGACTACACTCACACCACTATCCCCATCTGTGCCACCACCAGGTTTATAACAGTATATTTTGCAATTTCAGGAGATTTCCAGGAGCTATTGGTAAATCGAAAGGAGGCCGCCGGAAATCTGTCAGAATTTATAAAATGGTTTAATTTAATAATTTTTACACCTAGAATTAGCGCGGGCCCTATCAAAGTGCGGGGCCCACAGCGGTTGCATAGGTTGCAGTGGCCTAAGGCCGGCCCTGCAAAATAGCGGCGTATGCTACGTCGCCGGTCGACTAGTTATATATATAATGGTATTGTATATACCTAGATATTGTAATTCTCTGAAAGTGCAGTTAAATTTTTAAAAAAAACAAACATTTTTAATTTTTATTCCTCTTTGTAAGAAAACGCTACTATAAAGCAAACAATATTTTTTCGACACTCCCAAACAAGATACAGGACGAATCTCTGGAAGACAAACCTTATGGGGAGCTTCCTGATTTGGAAGCCAGTGCGTATAGTTCATCTCATTTGTAAGAATTGAATCTGAACCTTTCTTAGTGAGAATGAGAACGGCAAAGAAGATGGACAGGAAGTAGAACAAGAGGTCATGCTCTGTTTTTTTTCTTTAGCGACAATTATTCCATTATTAGCTTTCTTGATTAACGAAATAAGGTAATGCAATAATTAAATGCAGGCTTGCAAATTATTTTTAAAGAATAAGATTAATTTTGAAAAACACATTTCTGATGCCACGATTTCTTGTATTGGATGATGAATCAGGTTCAAAATACCAAATGTTGCTTGTGGCTGAAGACTAAAGAAAGCTAAAAGAGAAAGCAAGAGAGAACGAGATAGAGAAAGAGAGAACAAATTGGAAAGAAAGAGAGAGAAAGAGAGAGAGAGAGAGAAAGAAAGGGAGTGTGGATTTGTAGTGAGAAAGGGTAAAAATCTGGCCAAACAGATCACTTTATGATCCATACGCCGTAGATTTCATTAAATTAACACGTCTGCCAGGCCTGTGATTAGATTGAGATTTGCCAGGAAGAGCGACCGGCTTAGTATTCTGGCGGGAAAGATAGAAGAGCAGAAGAGATGGAAGAAGCTTTTCAATGAAGGGCAAACATTGGGAAGAAACAGGAGAGTGTATGAGTGTATAAGGAGGAAGAACAGAGGATAGACAAAAAGGAAAAAAAAAAAAAAGGAGGCGAAGCAAACCGTCTGCAAGAAATTGAATATGCAAGAAGCAGACGATGACAATGGCACATCAAAACGTAGAAGATGGCGGGAGAATGGACCGTGTCTGGGCATACAGAAGATTTCATTATGTGATTGATTGCAAAGAGAGAGGCAGAAGAAATAAAAAAAAGAGGGCTCAGAAAGAAAAATTACACTATCTTATAGTAAAAAAAAAAAGAAAGTAGAAAAACAGATCTGTAGAAAGCAAAACGTCGGATTTGTCGGCTAAATACAACAACAAACAGAGTCATGATGCTGGGAAACCGGGACATAGACACAATTTAAGATAACAGATTGAGAGAAGAGAGAGAGAGAGAGAGAATATGAGAACCTGGTAGAAAAAAGAGAGAGAAGGAGTCAGGAGACTGTCACCTTGTGGTAAAAACTCGCGGACATAAAGAAAGAAAAAAGCACCGTAAAATGATTTTACTGACCTTAACAGTGAAATGAGAACGGGGGAGGGGGAAGGTGAGGAATGAAGGTGGGAAAAGAGAGAAGTAAAGAGAGGGAGTAAAACTCGAGAAGAAGAAGATGGAAAGCAGGAGGAAAAAGAAAACGGAACGAATGCAAGGAGAGAAGAAGACAGAAAGAGAGAGAGAGAGAGATGAAGGAGTAGAATATTACGTATAACACTCTGAAAAAACAATTTTTAAAAACCACAGTTGTGTCAAAGCAAAATGAGACCCACATTAATTGTTCCGGAAAGGTAATGTGTGAACAGTGAGAGGTGTGAAGAGTCTTGTTATGAAAAACATCTTACATTTAAGCAATTTGTTACAAAAAATAATTAAAATACTTTAGCTCGTGTCGGACAGGATTTAATTGCAACTGATGGCGGTAATAGCCTAGACTGCAACCTAAGGCCACTGGGGAGGGTTCCTGGGGTGGGAGAGGCGAGCTGCAAGATCCCATAGGGGAAAGGACCAGGCGAATCTATAATAATAAATAATGGCTAATATAGGTCCACTAAACCTTAGGAGGGAAAGGTAAGTACTGACCTGCTATGAGCGGTATAAAAGGCTGGATGAATACCTCCCAGCTAGAAAACTAGTGGATGGTTGAAGATGCAGAAGACGTATCCAGATGCAGTCTTTTATGCATCATGCCACTAGACTATCTGATGAAGATGGCCTCTCCACCAACCGACAAAACATTCAACGCTTTCATCCCCTTCCCCCTTGGTGTCGCCCAACGACCCCAGACCTACGTTTGAAATTAGTAGACCCTAATGCCACTAAGCAAAGTCGTTCATCTAACGACCTTCAAATCCTAGCTCTGGAGACCATTAGTACCTTTAAGCCCAGTGCTATTTTTGCATACACTGATGGGTCGGCATCAATAGATTCTGGAAGAGCAGGCTATGGAGCCTACATCGACTTTCTTGGCTCTTACACAGTCAAAATCTTTGGACCATGTGGTAGTGTTTGCAGTTTTGATGCGGAGACCATGGCAGTCTGTGAAGCCTTAAAAGTCATTGACTCTCAACTCGGCGAGGGACATTTGAGGGCAACACAGATTGTTGTGGTTACTGACTCAAAATCTGTACTACAGGCTTTGCAAAGCACCGGACCATGGCCCTCCAATATCAACACTGTCATCATGGCTTCACATAACATTAAACAAGGCCGTGGCACCCCTGTAATAATGCAGTGGGTACCGAGTCACATAGGTGTGACCGGCAATGCAATTGCAGACTCTTTGGCCCACCAGGGAGGGCAAATTCCACCCACTGAACAGGCTGTAAGCTTTCATCAAACCCTGGCTATAATACAAAAAACAGAAATGGAAAAGTGGTTTGAGTGCTGGGACAAGTCCCAAAAGCCCGTGGAATCTGGGAGCGCATGAGGCGCCCTGACCGCACTTCCCCGTGGTGGAGGCTGTCCAGAACTGAGCAAGCTATTATAGATTAGTGCAGGACCGGCCATTGTCCTGTTGGCTCATATTTCTCGCGGCTATGGCCAAATTTTGATTCACGGTGCCCCCGCTGCGAGGAAGAAGAGGAAACCGTGCCTCATATTCTGTTTGACTGCCCCAGACTTGCTGATCTCCGCCTCAACAGGTCTGGGAAACTCAAAATTCTCGACCTGTATGGCGACATTAATGCACTACGCTAGACAGCAGGGTTTCTGTCCAGGGCTTTTGCAAGAGAGGGTTTGAGCCTCTCAAGCCCTCACTCTATTTATTGGAGTTTGATGATGATGATGATGATGTGTAGAGATTACAATTTTTGTGTAAACAATTAGTTAATAATGGCAATGTCTTCGATTCCAAAGATTAAGGATGAGTCCAGTGTTTCACATAACTACTCAAACTACATGTTTTTTCCAAAATTAGGTACCATTCTTGCAAAAACCGAAAAGAAGCTTCAACTTTACGGAGGCCATGCTTCAGAAGTCCTCAATCGGAACTAGTCCGGTTAATCAGAAGTAAGCCTACTAACGTTACTCGTCTTTCCATTGTTCCTTATAATTTAGTATCAGCCAGCGCCTTCCTCAACGTACTAAATTTTAACTTAACTTGAAAAAAAAACTTTGGACGAATAATGAGCTGTAGTCCCTTGTAGAGTGCATTTCAGCAGCTCAGAATGACAACATAAAAAGCTTACGGCGCTCCCCCAGTCCCCCTGGCCCTGGCCAGGCCTGGATTAACCATTAGGCAAACAAGGCACGTGCCTAGGGCACCAAGCGCTTTGGGGGCACCACAAGTCCTCGAAAAAAATCGGTCGATTAAGTTACGCACGAAACTAATTTTCTAAAAAGAAATATAGGTTGTCTTCCATTGGCTTATTGGAAGGCTTACTCCCCGTTCGTTAGTGGCCGCGAAGTGGCGTCACACTCATTTGTGTTACATAGGTTACAATGAGACACTTCCTTCTTGCCTCTGCGCGGCTATTTACGTTCATTGCTTCCGTTTTAGTCTGCTATACTAGTGAAAACAATTGTTAGTAGTGCTAATTTGTCGAAAATAAATTAAATTAGAATTTATATTTTGATATATTCTTAATTTAATTAAACTCAAGATGAAACGTGTTCAGTTAAGTGGTGCACAAAAGAGAAAACTAGCTAAACAAAAAGAACATACTGTTTCTGTTGTGAAAGCTAAGAGCCAAAAATAACGGATTTTTTAGTTTCAGTTCAGCAACAGGTTAATCATGATTTTACTAACACCATCAACAACTTGATAAGTCTACTTCTGGCCGTTCTGCAAATCCTGACAAAGCATTAGTGCTTGAAAATTAAATTTGTTGTGACACACTTCAGTCTGTTGAAGATGATGAAAAAGAAGAAGATAAAATAAACCAATCAGTATCTAAAATCCAAATAGATCGACAATGAAACAAGAAAGGCTTGATTCCTTATCTCTGCTGATGATTGAGGCAGACTTGTTGCGCAAAATTAACTTTGATGATGTACTCAAAAATTTTGCCAGACGTAAATCTAGAAAAAAGAACTTCAAAATGTAAATGTGTCCTTTCTTCGACTTTCTTATGATCTTAATCATCTTCTTATCTATTAAAAAAGTTTCAGTATTTTTTGTCTATTATGAAATTGAATTAACTAATAACTTTAATACTGAAATACCTTATTGTGGTTTAATATGAGTGATAGTAATGTAATACAAATTATATAATTAATTATTACACAAACATTTGTATTAACAACTGTTTTTCTTTGTTAGTATTTTGCATAATAATGATAATATTGAACATAGGCCTACCAGCGGTCAGTGGAGGAGGAGGATCGGGCCGGGCTCGGGCAGAGGGGGCACCTGTGTGGGTTTGTGGAACTTTGTGCCTAGGGCACCAAGAGTTCTCAATCCGGCCCTGCCCCTGGCTGTCGCAAACTAGCGTTTCAATAACACTGATGTTAAATTTAATAGTAGCCAGTTTTCTTGCCGTGTCGATGTATAATTTATAGGGTCTGGATTTACTGAGGTTAGAGTTGCACAAAGAAAAATCATCCTCCCCCCCCCCCCCCCCCCCGATCTCCAAGATCTTAATTTACAAGAGCCCAAGGCACAACGCTCTAGGGGCTCCATGTTGGTGTTTTGTTAGTATTTTATACAAAAGGGCTTTTGTCTAGGTTGTAACACATTTTTTTCGGATTAGGTTCGTGTCTTTGTGCTAAGATAGGTGAGTGTGTTGTTGTTTTTAAATTGTGTGTGTATGTGTTTGTACAGGCTAGTAGTTGTTTGTTTAATGAGTGTATGCGCCTTAGCTTGTTCGAGTATGTTTATTGTAGATATATTTGTTGATCTCAGTGTGTGTTTGTTTGAGTGAGTGTGTGTCTGGAACTTCTTTATTGAAATCTATTAACACATTCTACTATCATCTCCCCGCCCCAGAACGACTTCCTTTTACTTAGTGTTAAAGTGTAGAGCTCTTACCACTGTGAAGTCACATTGGGTTAAATCAAATCAGTCCGTGCACTCTACACAAGCATTAGTGTACATCCATTTTAATTGCAATCGCTATTTATATCTCCCACTCAGAGTACAGATAAAAGAAGACGTTTTTGGTAGGAAACCCTCGAAGACAAACTAAATCTAGTTCATGCTTTTTTTTTCATCAGATTTAATCTTTCTCCTAGCTTACATTTTGTTACTGAATCTGCGAATATGTTGGCATTAGATCTACCTTGATCTGTATTTATGTATACCTTCAGTGTAAAATCTACCTTGCTTTTTTTATGTTAAATGTATGTAACACCTTTGTCTGATTGACTGTACACATTAATTAATTGCAGATTACTTTTATTTTGGAGGAACTTTCATAAAATACGAGAGGAAAAAAGTCTCTAGTATTTCCAGTTTACGCTATTTTTTTCTCAAAATATGTGCTAACTGTAAATCACACACACACAAAATAATAATAATATTTTTAAGAATGAAAAGAATTTTTTGTGATTTCAAATATTCTATCAGTCATCAGATTTATTAATAGGGCCTTCTTGTATTGTAAAGTAAAATTAAGCTAACTATTCATAACTATTCATAGGCGGATATGGGCATTCGAGTAAAATGAGGTATGGCAGGCTTCAAAGGGACGGTGCGCCCGACGCCTAATGTGAGCTTTGAATGATAGTACAGAACAAACGATGAATGATACATGGACTGTCGTGATATATTTATATATTTATACAATACCACTAACTGACTGACTGATTGATCAACAGATCTCTTAAACTAGCACATAGATTTGCATGAGATTTTTTACACAGGCTCCTTTTAACACTTAGGTGAATATTTGATTGTAATAAACTTTATTATATTTACTTTTAAATGAAAAATAAATATTGAAACTGTATCATTTTGTTAATGTTAATCTATGAACTCGTTTTCTTTTAAGGGGCCGCTTAAGATTATATCTCTCGGTCTTATGATAAGAGCAGCATTTCATAATCTGTGGGCCTAGGGTGCCAAACATAACTTTAAGGGGGCGCGGTGTTGACAAAAAAAAAAGGGGGTGGGCGAAACTTATATATATATAAGAGAGAGAGAGAGAGAGAAAGATGCTATACTAGCATAGCACATTGCCCTTAAAATAGAATAGTCAATTTAAAATACAACTTTTTACGAAATGTAATGTATGATACTGTATGACGCAGAAATAAGTATTAGTAATGAATAGCATTGTTCAATTTCATATACCTTAGTTTCTCGATCGATGTGAGTGTTCAGTGTTTTGACGTATATATCAAACCTTACATTTGTTGACAGTTTGAAAGTGATGCTCATCATCAAGTACACACTTTGTAGCCCTCATTTCATTTGAATACCAGAGCCGATTTCGAATCTATACCCTTTTCGAGCCTTGCGATCTATGGGGCATATGATGTTAAACTTTTCTATAGCCAACTGTTAGATGACGTGTCATGCGGCCATCAGAACGACCAATTAGGCTTTACTTGCTACAACTAATGTCGCGTAACCAAATTAAAATCACAGTCTTCCCCTGGAATCAAACCCATGACTCCCGGTTCGGAAGCCAAGCGATTTATCACTCAGTTACCACGCCACCATAATAATAATAAGGCTTGTCTTTAAGTATTTTCAGTGGCTGCCCCAGCTGCGACCTACATATTGTTACGATTCTCTATAACCCTTTGACAAAACAATGTGGCTAAGTCAAGAAGCAGATAACTTGGGCTCTGATATAACGAGACACTTTAATGAGTGTAATAAATAATGAAGAGAAAACAATCAAATACTTTACAAATGGGCTGAAGTCAATGTCTGAATATAACAGCTATACACAACTTGTTCCGCTCTCAGTTCGCCAGACTTGACCAAACCTTGTTTTTATCAAACAACACATAGTTCATAGATAACCACAAACACCGTTGACCTAAACGGAGAATGTCTACATCCGTCCCTTTTTAAGAACACAGGCCTGTGTCACATGAGTCGGTTGATTACACAGAGGCTACACTGACCAGCATCACAGTCCAGTTACAACAATATTTTGCCACATCTAGCGCAGGCATAGCCATTATCCGCCGGTGGTCGAATTAGATTTTCTTTTCGCCGTCTACAACTGTCCTCGGCAGCGGATTTTCTTTTGGTCTCCAATGTGTATCTCGCGGCCATTGTGCGTGACCTCCAGCTATCTTGTTCTGAAGCCGCCTGCAATCAAGTGCTCTCTTCTATGTCAGTTAAAGCAGGTTGAGCCTAAGCTGATCTAAGCGTTTTCGTGGGGCACCTCTGTTACGTCGACCACCTTTCAGCTCCCCAATATATATATATACGTTATTTAAGGACACCTAATACACTTTATGATGCTCAGACTAATCTAAGATTGGCCGAGGAAATAGTAAAAGATGGATATCCTTTTATCGAAATACGAAATTCTTATCCTTGATTGTTGACATTTTTATCTATAAAACACAATGATTAAACGCACCGCTCTGTTTCCTTTATAATTTAATACGCACTATAAGTAAATTGCTGTCTCTGCAAAAAAAATTTTTTTTGAACACTTTCTTTGTGCGTGGGTGTACCAAAATCGAACATTTATTGTAGCTTAAAAATAATTTAAAGAAAAAAAAAAGAACATTGATTTTTTTTTCTACATGGTTTATTTTTACCTTGTTCAAATGTAGCGTGTGGAAGTATTATCTGATTGCGTCTCAAGAATTCGCTTAGAGAAATCAATTTGAAAGTTAACACCATCGCATACACCTCCAGTCTGTAGACAAGGTAATTATCTACTGCACCATGCCTCCACACGTCCCACACACTCCCCCTCACACACTTCAGTCAAATGCTCACCCCCACAAATCACACTCACACTCCCACGCAATCTTTTGATCGTGAGGTGTAGGAGGCGAAAGAAAAAATGTTTTTGAAAAATTTGAAGATTTGTATTGAGAGGGGAAAAAAATTCTACCATTGAAGAAAGGAGAGAGATATAACAACGAAAAACTGAAAATACTCCCAGCAGACAGCGGCTTTATCTGCGTCAGGTTTAGCACAATATATATGTTACGTACAGGTCTATAAAACATTCTAACAATCTGAAATACTTTTTGTCTTTAAACTCGAAAGGAAAGTTTTATATATAACTAGCCGGATATAACCCGTGGAGTGCAAGCTCAGTTTTAGTTTTACTGAAACTACTGGCTTGAATTTAGATCTATGTTAAATACGGAGAATGTCCCCTGCACATTTTGTTTTTATTTTGCCTCGAAAATAAAAGTATAGAGTAAAAATGGATTTATTCAAGCAGCCGACATATTTATATCAAATATACAAGGTTACAAAGACAGTTTGTGTGGAAACACAAACTGAAAATCGGCCTCCGAAGTGGTCCACCCAGTCAGGTAAAAAGGTAGATTTTAATATTATCAGAATGAAATTCTATCAAAGACAAATGACAGAAAAAAAAGAAGAAAAAAAAAAGGTTAACCCCAGCGGTCAAGCTGCCCAAAGGATAGTTGAAAGTGAATGTGAAGTTAGATGTGAACCTGGCCTGACTGATGCCTTATAATGAGTATCTAATTGTTTTGTAAAAGACCAATCTCTTATTCCTCAAGAATAAAACAGTTCCATAAAAAAAAATCAAAAAAAAAATTTTGTTTTTTCTTTGGTTATGTGTTCTATGGACTATGTAATCCTGCTGTTCACGTTATAATATGAAAAACTACTTATTAACTATTGTTTTAAATTATGTCTGACTTGTATGCATACAAAATAGATTTTTCTCTTTGAAAATGATATAACAAATTTGTGTGTAAATATTGTACTTAGTAATACAAAACTTACATAACTTAAGAATACAAATATAAAAATAAAATTTTTGAGCAAAAAATCTACTACCGTTTAGCATAAATGTGTTATAAATATGATATATGTTCTCCCCCCCCCCCCCCCAACCCTAATAAGGAGTGTCAAGTGTTTGTTACTATTCATAGTAAATAGTTGGAAAAGTCTAGTATTTTTTATCAAAAAACTGCTTGCATAAGTGATTTAAAAAATTAGATTTTTCGCTTTCAGAAAAGAAAAAAGTAATCGTTGCATCAGAACTTTGAATAATCTAAAATACTCTGATGTCGGATTTTCACGATCTTTTCTAGTTTTCGAGATCTAAACGGGACGAACTGACGACGGACAGACGGACGGACAGACGGACAGACAGGTCACACAAAACTAATAGCGTCTTTTCCCCATTTGTGTGCCGCTAAAAATAATGCGAAAACGGGTTTACCCGATTTGTTACAAAAGTTTCGTTCTTTAATAGAGATACAATTAAATACTTATTTTTTATATATAGGACCCTCCGATTGGGTCAGGGATATAAAACATAATCTACGGTCTCTGCAATGATCTAAGGAACATTTCAGGCAAGTTTTATCAAGATTGGTCAAACGGTTTTGATTTGTATCCGGGACATAAATACATACATACATACTACTTACATTGTGCTTTATATTATAGATAATGATAGAAGCAATTTAGAAGAAAACAAGGACATTAGAAGATAAATTGGATCCGATAAGAAGGAGGAAGTGGAAAAACGCTATGCCTATGCCTTAAATATGAAAAGTCATTGGTTTTCCTGGCTAGCTCAGGCAACAAATTCCATGCTCTAATAGCACTAGGGAAGAAGGAGTATTTGTACAAATTTGTCCTAGCATATATTTTTCATACTTATGTGATCGCGAATGAGTTGTCTAATGTGTTGAGGTGTTAAGCTAAATATGTGCTTGCTTATGTAGGTTATTTATATATATATATTTAAAATGTTTAGGCTATATGTGTCTATGAGGCATGTGTATGTGTCGCGATACTAGGCTACGCTTGTTGCTAATGACAACGGAAGTTGTTCCGCGTCATGAACATTGGAGATATCAATAGATTATTCCAGAGAGCGAAATAGCTCAGTAGAGACAACTAAAAATACAAGTTTTATTTTACTTCCATGGTAATGTTGAAATATTTCTAAATTTAAGCATAGATTGAAAGATAAGATAAACAAGAGAATTCGGAGATCAATCTACATTAATGCTTTATTTCAAACATTTTATTCATTCATTTATTTAAATTGTATCAGTATATCCGACAAATTATAGATCGCCGGCTACGCGATATATGGGGCAGATGATGTCAAAGTCATATATTTCTGTGACCCACGGCTAACGAGCGACCATCCTCAATCTTTCACAACTAATGTCAGGTAGCCATTAGAGCTAAGTGGACTCAGAGGCGCCCTAAAGATTCCGAAGTTAGAATACCTAGTCTTCACCAGGATTCGAACATAGGACACTCCGGTTTGGAAGCGTTTTACCACTCACCCATCGCGCTTCCAATTCTATTTTGTGCTTTTAAATTACTTCATAACTAAATTGGGTTTGTCTTCTGTGAATTATAATAAAAGTCAAGCAACTAATTATACATCTATGATCACAACGAAATGATAAACAATTTTACCAAAGTGAAATGGGAATAAATGACCATGCATCTGTATAGACTTATTCAAAGTGCATTTGTCAAACCAGTGCTTTGTTTGCGATGGATAAGTTTGCGTGCGCGATACACGAGTCTAATAGGGGAGTCCAAGACTAGAGCGATATGCGATATTCGCTTACAAAAAAAACGACTCAGTAATATCTTAAGAATAGAGCCATCAGACTCCAGTATATCGACATTTTGGTCTAATTGTCTGAGCATAGCTACAAGTCTAGAAGGACTAGATCTAGATCTATATATCTAATCTCTTCGTCAATACTCAACCAAGAACATAACAGCTTCGTAGTTATCACACCTTGACGGCGTTCTTGAAGCTTGATGGGTCAAGTGTTTAGGATTCAAATCAACTCATCTAGGTTCAGTCCAGGTTTGAAAGTTAGGAATCTTGAGGAAATCTACTGGTTTAAACCCACTTTTTAAAGAAAATGATCATTATCACTTACAGTATGTAAATACACTTTAATTATCTATAAACACACATTAGGGATAGTAGTTCTATTTGGATTATAATAGAAGAATTAGTCCAAACTATTTGACTGCACGAACGTATGATCAATTCATAGAAGTGCTCTTGTTTCCCGAGTGCAATAAGAGAATGGGACGCCATGTCTGAACCAGCCACTTAGCGATTGGAAGTCCTAGAAAATGACATGAAAACAAGAAAAACAACAGCAAAAAGGATCTTCCCCAAAAAAAACAACAAAAAAGCTAAGTGTTGTTGTATCAATTATTTGGATCAGTCATATAATTAAATTTTTAATAGATCTAGATTCTAGACCAAGAAACGTAAATCTGTGTGATTAGAAAAAGTTTGGCAATTGTTTTTCTTTAGCGCCATTTCATGCTTTTAGGCAGTTTCAGCTTTCTTAATACGCAATACACTTATCTGGACCAGTTGGGAACATGGAGTGGGGGAACAGAAAGGAAGATCTGGGTGGAGTTTACTGTAATTGGTTTTTAACAGTATTTGCCAAAAAAAGAGGGGGGGGGGGGAGGGGTAACGGCCTGAATTCAAACTCGTGGCTCACGTTTACTCTGGCCGACGTGCTAACCACTCTGCATGTTAGTTACTATTGACTAGAGAAGATTGTATTTTTATATATTGTTTGTTTCAATTTAGAACGGCGACCTATAAAGGTGAATAATTCAGCTTATACCACCACCTCTGTGCAGTACAATTTCTTTCCATTCTTCGAGATACCAAACAAATTAATTAATTGAAAATTGTAAATTAACTAATTGGTTACATTTTGTATTGATTCATGTGTTGTCAGGTAAATTAGACACTTGTGAAAAAATTCCACTTGATCATAGATTGGGTGTTGGAGAAATAGCGTGTGCAAAATTTTACCAGGCAGAGTGAGATGATATAAGCTTTGTAAAAAATCCTTTTTTTTTTAAACAAAGGGGACGAAACCCTACATAATTACCGTATCTATGAAGGATTAATATCCCTTATTGGTATTAAACAAGTAATAAATCCCCAATAATTAATTGAGTAATTGGTTTAATTATTGTTTATTGATTCACGTCTTGTCTATGACAATGAATAATTGTGCAAAGTTTCAGCTTGATCGAGAATGGGACAATATACGAATCAATCCAAAAATTAAGCAATTGGTAAATCATTTAGAACTTTTAAATATGTAGCATAAATGGAGCCAAACCCAGTTATCTTTCAGATAAACGGTAGTATTTAGTCGTTCTTTTGCTTAGATAAGCTTTGTTTTTCAAAAGTTTTTTTTTTTCTGTTGCTTGTTATAATTTTTAACGCATGCAAACAATAAAATGTAACACAGTATAGTTCTTGAATGTTCCATGAATGCCACGTCCGGAGTATAGTCCTTGAAAACTTCGTCAGCATAGAAAGTGTTCATGAGAACTCTTACAATGTGTAGTAGTAGTGGTGGTGGCTTAAACAGGAAGACACAGTGGCATTTATCAACGAACAGGCATTGAGCACAAGCTTACAACCTGATCTGATTTAATTAGTGCATTTGTTAGTACTACGTTAGTCGTTCAGAAAACTTGAAAGATGACGACGAGAAACTTGGTAAGAAACTCCAATGTTAAGCGCTATGTTGTTAGAAATGTATTTCTGTCTTCTTGTATTACCATAGACTCTAGATATAAGTGTTAATGTTTATGTTCATGTTCATGTTGAACAAATTGATTTTCTTTTGTCTTCTTTCTTACTTGCGAAACTCTTTCTCTCTATCTCTTTCTCTGTCTCTCTCTCTTTCTCTCTCTCTCTTTCTCACTCTCTTTCTCTCTCTCTCTCTTTCTCTCTATCTCTTTCTCTCTCTCTCTTTCTCTCTCTCTCTCTTTCTCTCTCTCTCTCTTTCTCTCTCTTTTTCTCGCTTTCACCCTTTTTCTCTATTTTTCCTTCATTCTCTCTTTGTTTTCATTCTCTCTCTTTCTAATTTTGTCTTTTTCTCTCTATTTTTCGTTTCATGGAGGACCTCAGAAGAGTGGACACCAGGTGGGAGGAGGCTTCAGACATTGCCAATGACAGATCTTTATGGAGACAGCTTGCCGTCAATGCGCCGAACGGCACGGAAATGGACCTAAGTCTAAGTAAGTAAAAAGTCTCTATTTTTCATTTCTTATCCATTTACCTCTTTCTTCTCATCGCTTTCTCTTTTTTTCTCTATTTTTTTCCTCACTATCCCCCATCTTCTCTTTTTTTATTTCATTATCTCGTCTATCACTCACTCCCCACTTGCCCCCTTGCCTCCCTAAAATAGAAATATTGCTGTGGTTAGAGATGTTTCTATGAATCTCGAAACAAAGTTTTCTTATTTAAAGTTCACCTCTGCCCTCAAACACACAAACACAGGCCCTAACAGAAATCACATGCAGATTTAAAGGTCGTTGAACTGGTTTGAACAATTCTTTATTGTGTTCGCTGTTAGGCCAATGTGTCCCGACACTTTATTCAATGTATGCATATTATTTGTTGATATCATTGAATATATCCACATGTTTAGCTACTAAAATGCTACAAGAGCATTAAATTTAAAGATTTTTTAAAAATATTGGGTAAATGCATTATTATAGAGACATAACTATAATAATAATAAAAAAAACAAACTTTTTTTGCCCCTTAAAAAATTAATTGACCAGCTTCGCCCCCCTCCCCTTCCTTTTCATGTCAGAACGACCCCTCCCCCAACCACACAGTTTGAAAAATGCTGCTGTAAATAAATATATAGGAAATGCTCAGCCTGATTTAAAATGACCCCAATACCACGGCATGGTATACGTGACATAGAGCAAATCTAGATTTTTCTCTTTCTTGTGTTTTGCCAATAAGAATCAATCGAAGAAACAGTAGACAAGTAGAATGTAGACAGTTGACAACATCATAATTGCTTAATATTAACTAATTAGTACATTTCTCTCTCTATGGTAGTAATGATAGACATGCGCTTCCTCATTCCAATCTATGTTTCCCCTCCTTTTAACTCTATTAATAGATTGACTACTCCGATGAAAATGTGTTTTATTTTATATCTATATACCAGGCCTTTTATATTTACTTCTAAATGTCTTCGCTTAATTGATTATTCTAGAATTTAATGTATCAGAATGGTCGAAATTCTTTGGTACAGTTGTACCTAGCTATGTTGGCGACGTTTTTTACCTTTACCTATGGTCATGTTACAAGATCTTCAGGGCTCGCAAAGACCTTCCTTCAGGACAAGAAAAACAAAGAAGAAGAGGCAGACAGAGAAAGCGACGAGAGGACAACATAAAAGAATGAAGTTCTAACTAAGGCAAAAGACTGAGAGGAATGGAAAAAGACGGTCGACGAATCTTGCATGGTGCCCCAATGGTCCAACTGACTAAGGTAAAGGTAAATGTTGACAACGTTAATGTGACAAAAAAATATATTCGAGGCAAGAAGCCTTACTTAACGACAAGTCTTACTTAACATGATAAGAAGTCTTACTTAACGACAAGTCTTACTTAACATGATAAGAAGTCTTACTTAACGACAAGTCTTACTTAACATGTGTTATGACATGATTAGGAATTAGTTATTTGTTTCGGGAATAAGGGGAAAGTTTTACTTAGCGACAAATGACGTGACAGATCTTTGAAAAACAAGAACGCTCTTAGTGACGCTAGAAAGAGGATGCTTTGTGTAGAGCAGTAGAATAGAGATACGAATGTACGGACATAGCTGACATCGGACGATTCCCTTCTTAGTTATTAAATGTATTTGAAAACAGCATCAGCGTCGACTACCTATTTTGATTGTTTCGGCTTTTCGCCGGTGTTACTGAAGTAGTTTTGAGTTCGGTATTACCTCCAGCCAGACGTAGATCTACACTAGATATATCTACAAGCATCACCACCGCGCGGAAGCCTGAACACATGATAAGAAGTCTTACTTAACATGATAAAAAGTCTTACTTAACGACAAGAAGTCTTACTTAACATGATAAGAAATCTTACTTAACGACAAGAAGTCTTACTTAACATGATATGAAGTCTTACTTAACACGATAAGAAGTCTTACTTAACACGATAAGAAGTTTTACTTAACACGATAAGAAGTCTGACTTAGCACGATAAGAAGTCCTTCATTGATGCGCTTCGAGACCTCGAGTTAAAGAAAGCCATAAGAGTTAGTGGTAGACGTAAGGCCAGTGAAGCCCTCGCCTGCAGTCCCTTAAGGACCACTCTCTCTCTAAACAAAAGGCCCAACTCTATACAGTCATATCATTAAAATCAAGGTCTATTCACAGTTAAAATAGTAAAGGTAGTAAAAATTTAATTATTTGGTAAAAATCTAATGTAAATAGTACATGTTCATAAATTCATAAATCAGATCTTCGTAGATAACCTCACTTCCCGGATAAAGCCCAGTACCTTCCCAGGGTCGACATTATCAGGTAGATAGACAGAGGGAGACAGAACGACATTGATGTTAGTGGTACCCCACCCTCCAGACGATGCTTTCAGGTACCCCTTCCCCATAATCTTGTAACTGAATAATATTACTTTAAGTTTTAAATAAATGGAGGACACTTTATCTAACCCTCGATAGTCTTCTCATAAAAGTAAATTTATGGTAAGCATGCGAGTCAAAAATCGTTTCAATCTTTAAAAAAATCACTTCTGAAAGAAATGTTTCGTCCTTTCTGACTGAACCTCTACATTTTTTTATGGAGTATATAAAACGTAAATATAATTGTCCTTTTTTTTATGCGATTCTATACTAAGCAAGGTTCTAACGCGTGTTTAGCAAGAGAATCAGTTTTAAGACAATCAGAAAATTGAGATGACAAATCATCGGAGTTGGCAGCTCCCGTGTGTCTTCTTGTATAATGTTGTATAATGAACGGTTTGTAAAAAAAATAAAAAGTCTGTGTTGACAGCACGGATTAGCATTGTCTTGGAGAGATGGAATATTAATAAACCGATGCTTGGCATAATTGAGTTCATTGGGAAAACAGAATCAATAAACAATATCCGAGACTTAGTACAGCGACGCATGCCGGGAAGAGAAGTTGATACAATCTAATAGCTTTTCTTCAGACAGGAAGTTCTTTGTTGGTGACAATGTTCACGACAGTAGATATATAAAGTCAGTTCATGATTTCAGTCTGGGAATAGATACAGGAATAACAGAAAAATACATAACTAGATTGACACATGGATACGCATAAGACGTAATTATCTTCTTCTTTAAAGGAACGTCTGAAATTTAAAAGATAAGAAGAAGATAAGATATATTTTAAAAAGAAATAAATACATATTTTTTTTTAATATTGCCGACTGATAAATACTATCAGCTTAATAGCTCTTAAAACAAGCAGATACAGCTTCCTGAATCCTATTGCGACAAACGAAAATAGGTCATCAATTCTCGTAGATAGATTGAAACATTTGGTAATTCTTGCTATTGAGCGTGATCTATGTAGGAAATAGAATTTTATGATATACTGTATGACTTCGCTACACTCAAGGCCCGTAAAGTAATTCTGTACCTAGTAAAGAATGAATAAATGCAAAGACGAATATATCTTCTAATACAAACTCTTAATTTTCACTTAATATCCGTGTCCCTAACCAAACTTGGCCCCGCGAAATCCCACAATGGTTAAGTCCGGATCTGTTAGTTAGTGATGGATGAATACAGAGTAGATTACTTGTTCTCCTTCCCCCCCCCCCTCTTTTTTCACCGCTAAAACTACCTGGGGTAGAAATAAAAAAAGAGTGATCTTTCCATGACTTCTTGGTCACAACGGTTAAGTCCGGCTCTGCTATTTTGTGACGGGTGAATACTACTTGTTCCCCCCCCCCTCTTTTTATTTTGTAGGATAACTCTAGTCCGACTTGCAGAAATAAAAGAGTGATCTTTCCTTTATTTCTTGTCCAAACTCTTGAGCCATGAAGAAAATTAAATATATAGATAGATAATAAAGTGAACTTCACCTCGAAAGGATGTCGTCTGGAGCACTAGAAATAAAGTCTTCAGTAGGTGTGGAGTAGAACATTGTTTCTCGTCACAAAATTTTAGCTAAAAACATAACACTTTAAAGGCGACTTTCAAAACTTAAAATGCCCTTGATATCACATGATTTCTCATTAAAGAAGATAGTATATATATAAAGTAAATCATCTTACTGTAATACGATCAGCCTCTGGCCTTTAGAAACATCTATTTTAATATAAACTCCGGGTCTTCGTAAGGCATAACAATTCGATACAAGCTCGTGTTACTTTGAAGGCTTCAAGCCACGATTATTTCTGACTGATCTCTTCTCTTTAGTCAATAGAATATTTTCACGTTTCATTTTTTTTTTTTTAAAAAAAAGCTCCTTAAGTGAATAAGGATTAAAAATAGAAGTAAAGTATTTAAATGGAACAAACGAAAATAGCCGGCATTGAAAAAAAAAGTGTCGATATTATAGTCAAGTGATCGAAGTTATTTCAGCTATTTCAATTCATTGGTAACGAAATGTATTCTATAACAAGTGGCGGGATAGTCGATCCACAGAATGAATGCGTATTATATTACACTTGTGCAGTTGTATGTGCAGTTAGAATGCTATAAGCCCTCTAGTGTGTAGGAAATGATAGGCTTCAGTATTTACCCGAATGTTAGGTACAGAAATAGATAGTAGGAATATTATTAGTAGGGAATGAAATACTTGTGGCGTGACGAAGGATTAGGCTGCATGGGGCGGTACTTTCAATGCTTTATGAAGAAGAGTTTACTTTGTGTCTTCTTTGATAACATAACATTCTGAAGGTCAGTAAAAATGAGCAAGCTGTTATGAGGACAAATCTACCGTTACCATTCTTTTTTTTTTTTTTTTTTTGCTTTAGATCTCGATTTATAGTCATTATTTGTTGAGTGATTGGATTTTTTGATGTGGTTAGAAAATATAAATATGAAAACATTTATTTTTAAGCTGATTCAAAATTCAACAGTTCTCATTACTGGCACGATTCTAGATGTATTACCACGAAAAAAATAATAATACAAAACTTTATTGATATACTTATTGGTGAGCTAGAAAGTGTTTGACTTAACAGAGGTGCCCCACGGAAACGCTTTTAAGATTAACTTAGGCGCCAACTTGCTTTAACTGACAGAAGGGAGCTGCCGAGGACAGACTTAGACAAAAAATCTAAATCGACCACCGACTGACAATGGTTATGCCTGCGCTGGTTGTGGCAAAAAAAGTAGGTCACAGCTTGGGCTGCGTAGCCACGAGAAATACTCATAAATTTTCGGACTTTATTATTATTACTGTTGCGATACATTAATTAACAAACGCATAAAGAGCCGTGAGAGCTATAAAAACCGAATACTCATATTTGCCTAGTTTCACCAATAGTAAAATCAATAAATTTAAGACACTTCAGGACAGAAGACTAACAGGTGAAATAAAAAAAAATCATATTGAGTGACATCAATAATTTTGAATCAATCATGTAATTTATACTTTTAATATCTATTCTAGACTAACAATAATAAATTTATGCGATAAGAAATATTCTTTTTTAAAGCTTTTACCAACTGACTTTGCCGGCCTGTCGTTCTGGTAACATTTTTGTTACTTCCCATTCTCGTATCCAGTTGAAACTTTGTACAATTGTTCATAATTCATTCAACACTGAGCCATCACTTACAAATAAAGATAAAACACAACCTAGTGAAATATTTAGAAAGACACAAATATAAGTCCACATTTCTTATTTCATATGTTAGGACTAATTCGTACTAGTGCTTCTTTTTCCCTAGTGCCATAAGCGAATTAAATGGGTTGTCTGAATCAGACAGGAAAGCCGATGACTTAGCAGAGTTTGTCTCTAATCAACATTCAGGACTACATTGATACATGGGAATGAGTATGACATAATTATATTCTCTTTGGAAGGAATATCTTGAAGTTCATTTTGTTCACCCAACATTATTTTTCTTGATTCAAAGTCTTTATGAGCATTGCTTTTAAATAGACTTTTAATACAGTCGTTACACTGAATCAAGCTGAATGCTACTTATAACTACAGACCATATTGCTCAGTGTATAATATCATTTTCTCATACTCTCTGTAAGAACTTTTCATTATTATTATTTATTGATAATCTTTTAGTTTCTATGGACATGTTTAAACAGGAATCAATGTTTCGTTTCCTATTATTTAAGAGCAAAGTTCAATCCTACCTAACCTGACACCACATTCTGTTGGTGACCTACGGTGCTACTACTGACATCTCGCGTGACTCGTAAAGTGGTCATCAGACCGCCAGTGGCTAGTGCTGTGTCCATCAATCTGGTTCACAGCAGCCTGGCACTTGTAAAATGCATTAACCTCCTGGCCTCTCAGGGCGACAATAAATGTTGTTCCATGGAACCATGGGGGCAGGGTTAAATTGGTTTTTGAAATCTGGCGCTCGTATTGGGTTCAGCTCAAGTGATTTTCTTTTTTTTTTTTTGCAACAGTAGAATTTTCTTTTCCCATCTTTGTGACGTATTTAGTCATGTGACTACAGACTGAGGCAGCATTACGCTTTAGATGAAGAAGTATGTGACTATATTTAATTCCATCTTATAGACTAAAAAAAGGGGGGGGGGCTAATAGATTGTTCTTTAGATATCTTAAAAGAAGTGATTTGATCCTATATACTTTTATTTAGTTATCTATACATTCTGTATTAGAAAAAATATCAGGTGACCGAGCCTCGCTCGGATGAATAATTTGTTAAGGAAGGATATATTCCCGAAGTCATTTTGGGAATATTGTTGTAATTACGAAAATGAACGATCGGGTAAAGACTATCAATCCGAAGAGCTGCTTTTTCGTTCTGTCAGTTCTCAATGTAATTGTACATGGCGATTAGAATAGAAAGTCCCCCCAACAGTAGGCCTATAGAAAACCACAGTTCACGTCTTAACGTTTTACATTGCTTCTTTCGCGTAGAACTATTGGGCTATTGTTGTAATTACGAAAATGAACGATCAGATAAAGACTACTAATCTGAAGAGTTTCTTTAGTGTTCTGTTAGTTCTAAATGTAATTGTACATGGCGATTAAATATAAAGTCTCTTAAGTCGTCCTACAGTCTAGACAAACCACAGCTCACGTCAGTCTTATAGTTTTACAATCCATCTTTTGCGTAAAACTATTGTAGGCCTACTATTATTGGCTTGGAAGAAAGTCTTTGCAGTGTTACTTCTCAGATGGTAACGTTCAGACATTTCATTATGGAATTAGTATATATTCATTATGGCTTTAGTACGAAACATCAAGTGACGCAAATCTCTACGTTATAGGGTAAAGCAGGCACTTTGTGACAAAGTAAAATGGCAAATTTTTTCTTAAGACATAAATCGTTGCATTAGTTCTCTAAAGAAACGTTTCCGTGGGCACCTTTTTGTTACGCGGAAAAATTTGTTCGTCCCCCATACGGGATACGTGCCCTGCTCAGCCTGACTGTCGGACTATAAGAAGTTCATACCGGCTTTTGTCATCCATCCATCCATCCCAGTGGTGCTACAGCCCGTGGAGGAATATGGCCTGCTTTTACAGATCTCTCCATTCAGATCTCTCCTGGGCCTTCCGTCAACACGCCCTAACTCCAAGCTTTTTACCGAGGTTTATAATTAAATCATAAGAGGCTGCAGCGTACGCTAACTCGTTGATCGCTAGATGGATATCATGTTTAGTGTGAGCAAGTAAGGCGTAGAGAAGCTGTGTTATGACCATTTCCTTTTTTTTGGTACAGGACAGTATACACCGAAGCATGAACACATGGTAATAATTCACCAGCAAAATAATAATAAGGCTTGTCTTCGAGTCCGAAAATTAATGAGGATTGCCGCTGTGACCTACATATTTTGCCACATCCAGGGCAAGCATAAACATTGTCCGCGGTGCTCGATTAAGATTTTCTTTTAGCGTCTGCGTCTGTCCTCGGCAGCAGATTTTCTTTTGGTCTCAAATGTGTATCCGCGGCCTTTGTATAGAGGGAATTCTATAAGTCCCACAGTTACGCTGGATAGAGCAGTATCCTGTATGGGAGACGAATCTCAGACGAACGTATGCCTAAGGCAGTCTTTTTGGTGAGCTAAAAAGTGGTCGACGTAACACCGTAACGCTTAAAAGACCAGTTTAGGCGCCAACTTGCCTGAGCTGACATAGAAGAGAGCACCAGGTTGCATGCGGCATCAGAACGGGACAACTGGAGGTCACCAGCAAAATAAACAACAATGTAAAAGGTATCTACACCGTTCTATGCAATTAAAGAGTAAACAATTTATTACGCACTTAAAACACAATAACTAATCATACATCGGCACATTTAATTTCATTACTTTTCTTTCATAGTTCTATAATAAATCAATCTACAATAAGATGGTGCGCAAATGTTTCATCAGGTCTCTTGATTCTTTAGAACTCGTTCTTGTTTGCTAAGAAATATTTTAGTGTACTGCGATAAGCCTAGTGACGTAAGCAGCGTTTTTCCCGTTTACGTCATGGAAAATTTTCATTCATAAAACATTCTAGCCAATATTTAATTTTCGATAATGAGGCATTTTCAAACCGATTTAATGGTCGACCTCGAGTTTTCCCGATGTGGCCAATTAGCTGAGAATTTTTTTCTCACTAATATGCACATACCTTGAAATTTTAAAGAAAATCGTTAGAGCCGTTTTTGAAATAAAATGTATATATATATAAATATATATATACATACATACATACATGCATACACACATACATACATACAAGAATTGCTCGCTTAAGAGTATAGGATTTGAAAAAGTTCGTTGAGTAATTTTGAAAAAAGTTGTGTTTTTTTTTGCAGCCCTGCCATATTACTTCCCTTGAGTCGAAACTCTTCAGTTATAAAGAGCTATGAAATTATGTCTTTTCGCTACAGGAAAGAAAGAGGGGAAAGGTTTAACATTTATGTAACAACTGGGTTATCCAGCATCTTTTTCTAGTTATCATAGAAGGCTTATCTTGTTGTCCGAAGATTTAGAAGAAGTGCAATATATCATGTGGCCACGCAGTCCTGGGTGTTGTATACGAAGCAGATCGTTTTGGCACAGAAGTTTTGGCGTTCTGGTTGTTTTGGCACAGTGGTTCTTTTTTAAAGACGTATGATGCATTAAATATGTTCATTTTATAATGTCTTTAAAAAGAATGATACATGTCTATGTTTTGTATGTGTGTTTGTATTCGAAAGTATTTTATGTGAATAGCAAAAGTTCTTTTTTTCCATTAGATTTTGAATATAACCATGTATTGTAATTATTGTCACGTCAATAAACGTCATTTTTTGTTGTTGGTTTTGATAGTTCCCAAAAACAAACAAATAAGACATTAATAGAAAGAAGTCGATGATTCTCAGTTGATATTTTGGCTTTTTAAAAAAGCTAAATCGCTTATAATTTGTCCTTTCTGTTGGGTCGTTTGTCCGCCCTACGGGTTGCTTGTTTGACCAAAATTCAACATTTGTAAATAGATTGTATTTCAACACAGACGCGTCTGGCAGAGACAACTACTGAGAAGGGCGAGACGTCTGGTTGCAGTGGCAGACCCAGAAAAATGTTTGGAAAACACAACACGTCCATGTGAGTAGAACAAGAGAGGAATAGAAGAGACTATGTTGAGCTAACATAGGAGTGCATAAATAGAGAGATAAGAAAGTCTATGTAGTGCTAACATAGGAGTGCAACAATAGAGAGATAATAGAGTCTATGTAGTGCTAAAATAGGAGTGCAACAACAGAGAGATAAGAGAGTCTATGTAGTGCTAACGTAGGAGTGCAACAACAGAGAGATAAGAGAGTCTATGTAGTGCTAACGTAGGAGTGCAACAATAGAGAGATAAGAGAGTCTATGTAGTGCTAACGTAGGAGTGCAACAACAGAGAGATAAGAGTCTGTGTAAAGCTAACATAGGAGTGAAATAATAGAGAGTTAAGAGTCTGTGTAGTGCAAACGAAGAGACATACAACTTCTAGGTGAAGGAGATGAGTATTTCTTAATGTACTTCCTTTGTGAAGAAACAAAAGACTCCCTGTTGGTTTAATGGTTCCTTGGGAATACTAGGGCCTTTTCATCCCTTCCAAACTGTCACTTTTACATGTGAAATGAAACTGCCACCCAATGATCTGTCACACTCAGAAATGAATGCAGAATGCGTTATTACAAGAAACTCCTAATTGACATAAGGATCATTCAGAGGTTGAAAGTCCTGTATCCTTAATAATGAGTATTGATCAGTGTAGCGAGTGTGTAGTCTGAATTAGCAATACGATTATTGAACTATAAAAATAACTTTTAACGGAATAAAAGTAGGAAAAATCAGTTTTTTTTTTGTTTTTTTTTTTGTTTTTTTTTTTTTATATTTTATTTCTGAAATAACTAGGTAGAACAGTTTAAGAAAAATATACAACTAATTAAAATCAAGTTGTAGACTAGTGTTTATTTATCGATCTGAAAAGTTTCCTCCCATTTGTCTGGTATATAGCGTGTAGTCTTGTCTATCAAACATAGAATCTAGTTAATTGCTTCCCTTGGCGATCTTTTTTTTTCAAATCTATATAATATGTCCCTCATTTAATACTCACTCTTATTAGTTTCTACCTCTTCTAACCCAACACATCAACACACACACAGCTTTCTGTCTCTCTGTTTCTCTCTGTTTCTCTCTCTCTCTTAATATATATTTTTAAAAATCTTTCCAGTAAATCCAATTTTTCAATTTCAAACAAGGATGGCTACCTGACCGCGTGAAACAGTCCCGAGTTCAAACCTTGCCAGATTCCATTCTCTGCTATGCTAGGTTATTATAAGCTTTATTTCTAAACCAGTTCCGAAACTTAAAAAACAAAAAACAAAGTCGTAATCCTTGGAAAATGATTTGTAATAGTCGAGGGTGGGGGGTAAATATAAAAGGACGAGAAACGTTTGAGCATATATGTTTTTTTTATTTGTCTGGTAAAGTGGGAACTAGTATCCCCTTGCTGTTAAGTCCAAGTCCTGTAATCATTCGAAATACAGCCTGCATCGGTAACATATTAGAAAGGTCGAGGTTCGGGCGTTCCAAACACTACATTACTGTATGTTTCTTTTGTTGTTTTCTGTTCATGTGTATGTTCTTTGTTGTAGTCCTCTTCACTCTGTTATTTTTAGTTTTTTAAGTTCAATGAATTCTTATGTAACATAAAGTAATACCTCAAACTCGCCTCGTTCCTAGATCTAGTATGTTCAGTAATGGCGACCAGCTTTTTACAGCCTAAGAGCCAGGATAATTTTCAATATGAATGTCAGAGACAGACCTCGAACAAAATAACACGAATCCCTAGAACTAATGTCTCTACGGCTTTATTATTAAAGGTGGACATTTGGGGGCCGAATTACACAAAGTCATGAACAGGAAATGATGTAAAATACTACCTGTGACTCGTCAAGTACGATTTTCTAAATACTGTAAAACAGCAAATTTATCAGTAGATTTTCTCTGCCATATAAAGGATTACCACTAGCTGGTTTTCGCGATGACTTTAGGTAAAGTTCTTCCTCTAGCTCTATAAAAATAAAATTCTAAAAAATTACTTTTTTTTACTTTTTTTCTACGAATGCTAAGATTGACTGAGGTCTCAATTATCATTATTAGGCATAGTTTCACGAAGTTTAAAATGTTGCCTTTTCCATTTTTATAGCAAACAGTAAACGAAGATCTGTTGCCACTGCTACTCCAAAACACCATTTTATCCCTCAACAAATTTACTTTACTATTCAGAGCCGGGCGATCTCTGTCACATTTTAACATCCCCTTTTCAAAATCCCAAACCTCGTTTTTAGCAGCCAAATATGTAATGCTTTAAGTAGCGTACTGAAATAAATATTGAATTTTTAGTTTAAACTTAAAATGTAATGACTTTGACGTATCTATGCATCATGGTGCAGGACCTTGATGAATGTAAAGTTCAATAAATATGTGGAGTATTTGATTGTTTACATTCGTGCATAATGTCCCGGAACTGTGGAACTATCTTACTAGTTTTTCATACTTGTTTTTTTTTCTTTAATTGCTTGTTCACAGATGTATAGCAATATTCTTCCGTTGAAAAACATAAAGTCTATCTTCCAATCTTCATTAGAAATATTAGTAAAACAGTCACAGTCAATTTCCTTTAAGGGGCATAACAAATTCTTTCTTGAGATCCCATATTCTTCTTAATACATCGCCCATTCCTAGCCAGCGGATACTATGGGGTCGGTTGACGAGGGTGTCATGTACCCAGCACAACGACCAACCGCTTTTACTTCCCGTACTTATGGAAGTACGATGTACAAGGATCCGTTCGGAAGCCACGCGCTTGGGCCTAATATTGTAACTCTTCTAGAACTAATGCTATAGTATTTGTATTTCAAAACTAAACTACAAAATCGCCAATCATAACAATGATCACAACAAGATGTGGGAATACACCAATAAGAAGGACAAGAACACATTATTTTGTTGACACCTTTGGAAGTTTCAGACGAAGTAGGAATGGGATGACAGTGATACATCGTCAAGGAATGGATTCAAAATGTATGTCACTTTGGCAAAACTAAGGTTAGCTACCAATCAGATCAATAGAATATCGATCCTTGTTTATGCATGTGGCTGTTGGAACAATAATTTGTGTGTGTGTTAAATTTTAAACTATTTTATTAGCTTGCTATGTTATCACTGCAATTTTTATTGATAAACTCTAAAACACACGCATACACACATACTAACAGTTTCACATGTACATACACACATATATCTTGACACTTCTTAAGAATTTAAGCTATAGTCCAATGTTTGTAAACCAAAATACAATAAAACAACACAATGTATTGCAAGCATTTGTAATAGTTACCTGTTTCTAGTTCTAGAAGAAATCCCGTACAATGTATCAATTTACGAAACCGAGCACACAAGTCTAAATCAGTGTAAAGAATGAAAAAAAAACCTCTAGATCTTGTATACGACAAAATTCTGTTTTCAATACTTAATATAACGGAATTAAAAAAAAAGGACGTATAAGTAAACTTTAAGTCCAAAATGGATTTATTTTATATTCGCTTACATTGAGATTACATAAACTGTTACACAAGTCTATTACATCAGTTAAATGCTTTTCTTTACGTTTATATATTAACGCTAAAACTTAAATGCATAGATGTGAAACAGTGCGTACTACAACACGAAATATAATCAATAAAGCAATCGAAACTAACACATAAACGTGATAAACGTGATTGAATAGATCTAATTTTTTAAACAAAAAAAGCTGCAACAACAACGCGCTTAAAATGTTGGGATGAGGTGACTGGTATCCCTTTGCTTCGGCGGAGATTTAGTTGTATGTATCTAGCCGAGCTACTTGTTTTGTTAGTCTCACTTAGTGAATCAAACGCTCGACACCCCCCCCCCCCCCCCTGGTCGCGCTGGCAATACGTCACACGGCAGACGAGCGGCTCCCTACCAGGGTACCACTTACGAGCGAGCCACTGATTTCTAGAACTACGCAACTCAAAACTGATTTGAACTCCAGCTCGTGTTTTTTGTGTGTGTTTCCCCTTGTGTACTAGAATGTTCTGTCTTTATTTCTTGACTTCTATCTATCGACCTTAAACCTACTTTTTATTTTAATTTTATTTTTTACGTCTGGAACTCTGTAATATCGTTTGACTAGTACGTAACTACGTTTTTATTTCGGCTATATTATGAAGAACAGAGTTTGAAAACGCGTTTTTAAAATAGTCGCAACCTGTTATACCAACAAGCGCCTCAATTTAACCTTAAAGCAGAAAGAATGGAAGACATGTAGCAGTATACATCAGTGGTTCTCAAAACGAAAACTAGATAGATAGATAGATAGATAGATAGATAGATAGATAGATAGATAGATTGATAGATAGATAGATAGATAAAGATAGATAGATTGAGACCACACCATACATTTAAGGTGGTTGGTCAGTATGCTAGCCTGATGACACCCTTGTTGACCTATAGCCATAGAAACAGATGACCCTTACATTCTCTGCCTTCCATCTATGGCAAGCTTTACGATTTTCTTGAATACTCACCACACATTTATTTAGTTTTCATTTTTGTTAGGAAACAAAGAAAGATTGTATTGTAAATCAAATAAAGCATAGTATTAGTCTCGCTATACAAGATAATGTGCCTCTCTTAGCAATTTAAATTTATTGTGTGTATATGTGCTTTCACACTAAAACAGGAATTAAGTTTAAAAAAATGTTAAAAACAAAGTTAGAACAGGCCCCCGAAGTTGTTCATTCTGGTATATTTCAATATTCAATGTTTTTATCATGTATATCAGAAGATGTACAGTAAAAACTATCAGCTACCCCAAACCTACATACGTCCTTACAAAGAAGACGCATTTGTCGAGAGTGTCAAAGAGGCTCAAATTATCTCTTGCAAAAGACCTGAACAGAAACCATGCAGCTGTGTGCATTATACGCATGTTATCATACAGGGTCCATTAGTGACAGTTCCATCTACTTTTTAAGGTATTCACACAAAATTATGTATTGTTTAAAAAGACCGCTCCCTCCTAAGGTTTAGGGGACATAAATTCGCCATTAATTCAGCAGCTTTAAGCCCTACTCTGATTGTTACATTCGAAGCTAATGATGTAGCACTATGTACCATGGATTTACCAGCTGCCACAAAGTTCTTGTGTAAAAAGGAACCAATGCGTTGATTTCTCTGCTGTTTATTGAAACGCTTTCTTAGATTGACCATGTTGCCTTTGTGAGCGATTTTCTTTAGTAAGTTATCAATGAAAATATTGATCATATTAATGAAATTTATCTGAAAATGATTTTGTTGAAGGTTCCAGATTTTTATTCAATTTAAATTCTAGATTTAGTTTAGATCTAAAGAGTTGTAAATTAGAAGTCTAGATCTTCTTCTAGAATTAGATGTCTTTATAATGAAAGTACCTACATACGAGTAGCATCATTCATATATGTAGCTGACGGTGTCAAAATCACAGGTTCGATACCCGGAATGAGACAAATTTATTTTTTCAAATATTTTTTAAAAAATGCATTTTATTTTATTTAAGTTGTATAATGGAGCTAATGTATTTGGCAGAATTAAAGTCATTGGTTAACATGCATGACGCATAGGACGTAATCATCTTATTTTTTGAAGCAACGTCTGTATTTTATAAAATAAGAAGACTTTTTTAAATGTATATTTTTATGTTTTTGTTGTTGTTTTTGTTGTTGTTTTTTTTTCTGTGTTACAATCGAATCTGGGGATGAATACGTTATTTTAAAACACAATTGCTGCCGGAGAACCTAGTTTAGGAGAAGAATTAACAGAGTCTCTCTTTTCGAAATAAAACACTACAATTGTGTAAAGTAGAAATCATGAAAATATTGACCACATAATGTATTTTAATTTCACAAATAGATTTGCAAAAGTAGACCTAACAAGAAGCTTGCAACTTATTGACTTAATGTCTTTCTTTATATCGCGTTAACTTTGTTTTACATGTTTCAGATGTTCGTTTAGAATTGAAGCTAATCTACATCCTAGTCCAAATCTCCCTCAGGACGACTGGCTGGGTTACCAGGGTATGAACCCGAGACCATCGGACGACAGTCAAGCGCGCATACCGCATATCCAGGCAGCCATCTTCGCTAAAATGAGTTTGTCCAGCAGATAAGATCTCTATTTTTACCTTCCTAGCGACAATAAAAAAGTTTCCCCTTTCACACCTTGTGGTCTATAGGGCAGATGATGCAAAGGTCATGTGTTTCTGTGGCCTACGGTTAACGAAGGTGTCTTGGGGCCAGCACAACGACCAACCGCCTTTACGTTCCCAACTAATGTCAGGTACCCATTTAGAGCTGGGTGGATTCAGAGGCGCCCAGAGATCCCGAATTGAAAATCCCAATCTTTACTGGGATTCGAACCCGGGAGTCAAGCGCTTTACCGCTCAGCCACCGCTCCTCCCCTAGTGACAGTAGATGTTATTAATTATTATTTAGTTGTTTTGGAAATGTATATATATTTGAAACTGTTCTTTTGTAAGTATTTTTTTTGTTTAACATTTAAAAGCTACATTTATCATAGTTAATATTAAAAAGCTACATTTATCATAGTTAATATTAAAAAGCTACATTTATCATAGTTAATATTAAAAAGCTATACTTATCATAGTTAATATTAAAAAGCTGCATTTATCATAGTTAATATTAAAAAGCTACATTTATCTTATGTTGCCTTTTCAGACCTTGCAGTCGATAGGGCAGATAATGTAAAGGTCATCTGTTTCTTCGGCCAACGTTTAACGAGCAGGGTGTCATGTGGCCAGCACAACGACTTACCGCGTTTACTTTCCTCAATTAAAGTCAGGTACCTATTTGAGTTGGGTGGACTCAGGCGCCCTAAAAATTCAGAAATTAAAAATCCCAGTCTTCATTGAGACTCGAACCCAAGACCCCAGGTTCGGAAATGTAGTAGTTGTCTTATCTTATCTTATATATCTTATCTTATATAATACAGACGTTACTTCAAAAAAGAAGATGATTACGTCCTACGCGTCATGCATTTAGTCATGCATATTAACCAATGACTTTAATTCTGCCAAGTCACTGGTTTTCCTGGCTAGCTCAGGCAACCCATTCCATGCTCTAATAGCACTAGGGAAGAAGGAGTATTTGTACAAATTTGTCCTAGCATATGGGACTAGGAATGTGCCTTTATCTTTGTGTCTTTCAGAGTATTTTATTAAATTTTGTTTTTGTATTTGAAGATTATGGTTCAGTGTTTTATGTATAATCGCTACTTTACTTTTGAGTCTTCTGTCCTGAAGGCTTTCTAAATTTAGTGATTTTACTAAAGGCGTTACAGTAGTCAAATGTGACTATTCGTTTGTTATGAATCTCACTGCTCTATTTTGTGTCTGTTCCAGTTTCTTAATGTTTTCTTGAGTTGAGGGGTCCCAAACGGATGATGCATATTCTATTATTGGCCTAACCAAGGTTAAATAACATTTTAGTTTTATGTTCTTATTTGATTTATAGAAATTTCTTTTAATAGTCCTAATGCTTTGTTTGATTTTTTTTTATAGTTTCATCAATATGTGGATTCCATGACAGTTTTTCATTTATTATAACACCTAGGTATTTTGCGTTTTTAGTCTGTGTTACTGGTTTACCATGAATAAGATAAGTGGAATTAATTTGTTTTAGTTTTTTTGTTACTCTTAACAACTGACATTTTTCTGGGTGGAAAGACATGCTCCAATTTGATTCCCATTTCTGTAATTCATCTAATTCTCTTTGTAAAATATCTGTGTCTTGTGTTGTTTTTATTGCTCTATATATTATGCAATCGTCTGCAAATAATCTGACTTTAGTTCCTGAAGTAATGCTATTTGGTAAATCATTTATGTAAATTAAAAATAGTAGTGGACCCAAGACTGTTCCTTGAGGTACACCTGAGTTTATTGTTATCGGTGTTGATTTAGAGACATTTATTTTTACAGTTTGTTTCTCCCTATCAGAAAATCTTTAATCCACTGATGCAGTGGACCATTAATGCCAAAATATTTTAATTTTTTAAGCAAACTATGGTGGTGAACTTTGTCAAAAGCCTTAGAAAAATCTAGTAAGATAGCATCTATTCGTTCACTATTATCTAAACCTTTTGAAAAATCATCAATTAGTCCTATTAGTTGTGTTTCACGTGATCTATATTTCCTAAAGCAATGTTGGTATGGTGTGAGTACATTATGTTTGTCTAAGTTTATGTTGAAGTGTTGATTGATTGGTCGTTCGGCCTGCGTTCGTACTATTGACAAGATAATTGATCCCTGACCGCCATCATATTTACCTTCATAGAGGAGGGTTGGGTTAGGACGTAATAATCCTAAGTCCTGTAGGGACTTATATAACACACAACGGAATAGATTTTGCATTCAGTTGGACGTGTTGATATGAAAGAAAATATGTTGACCAAATAAAAGATTTTGTAGAAATATTTATAAATAAATAGTTTCAATTAACTCAAAATAGGTTTCATCTGTATACTTATTTTTTCGACTAATCATTGAATATTATTTATCAAAATCATTTTTAAAATACTTCTATTCAAGTCACACATTCGTGAAACCTTCTGGGTGAGCTATGGTTGGGGTTTAAGCGTTTCTCGAAAATGGCTCTATCAATTTTCCAAGAAATTTTACAGTAAATTTATATCGTTGGGAAATGAATGACCACACTAGGAAAACTCTAGAATAAAAAGAAATTTAGTTTAAGTAGAAAATATTCACCTTGAACAAAATATACGTCTTCGGGCACGCTTGTGGGCACGGTTCATTGACTCTATTTTATAAGCGCCAAATACTACTGACAGATTTTTTGATTGATCAAGAGAACTCATCAACTGTCGTACGGATTTGTAAGAAATTTTGTACACAGGTTCCTTTTACCTCCTAGGCGCTAAGAATCAGTCTGACACCATTACAAAATGATTTAAACTTTATTTAATTTATGATTAAATGACCGATGATGAATTGGTAGGGAATGAAGTGACCAGTACTCGGGTAGATAACTAAAAACCCAAATAAGATTTTTTCTTAAAAATAAAGACATCCTTTTGCACCCTCTTGACAGCAAGGCGCGACCTCTAATGTTGGGTGTACCTGCAGCTTAAGAAACGCTTTCCTAATCATTTTTCATAACGGCAGTGTCACAACCTCATTAGTGACGTGTTGTGACATTTGGTCACTTAGTTGAACTTGTGGGTCGTACGAGAAACCTCTCAGCTTTTAAAGTGAGGAAATGAAATGTAAAGCAGTTGTTACACGGTCTCTTTCGAGAGAGGGCGGATGTAAGATACAGTGTTCACTTCTGTTATTTAGTGCAAGCTAGTAATTGAGGAGCTATAACTGAATTCATTCGTGGACTATGTTTCTGTTATACCTATTTGCATGGCTTAAGCCTGGATATCAGTATATTTTATTTTTTATATGTAATAAACTTAGTCTGCTGAACTAAGTCCAAACTCAGTGTATTTTAGTCACGACTGTTCAATGTAAAAAACATACATATGATCTAAACTTATTGAAGAGCAACCAGTGACACAGACACACGCCTGAACTCTAGGCGTTAAAGATTCCACGCTCACACAGCTTAAAATACTGTGACAGGCAGGGGAGGACAAAAACTTGGGTTTGAACTAGAGAGCTTTGTGTTTACAGTTTTATGCGAAAGCCACACGCTTAGGCATTTGTCAAGACTCTTTATGACGTATATAATTTTTATAACGTGAAAATAGAACATAATGGAGGTATGCATACGTTAATGGGCTTTGTTGCTGCACATAAAAATTATATATGTCAGACACGAATAGCCGCCCAAATTTTCAGTAAAAGAAATTACAAAAGTTATTTTTTTATAGAAGAAGTTACGAAAGTTATATAATATAAAACCACAGACCTATATATACTACAATAAATATAGGTATTTGCTCTCTATTTCAAATTTATTTAGGTAGGTGCTGTTTTACTATTACACACCAAGTATCTGATTTTAGAAAAACCCAGGTTCGTTTTTTTGTTTGTGTGTAAAGCTATTCGCTAACAACGCACAGATCTAAATTACATCTCTTTATTAGTATAATTATATATATATATATAAATTAAAAATCTGTATAGATGCGTTGGTAAATAGTAGATCTAGAGCTACATATTATAAATGATATTAGTAGATTTATGTTAATAAATTAAGTGGAATAGATCTATTGTTTTAGAATTTTAAAATCTACATATCTACATATTTTTTTTATGGCATCACGTACAGCACAGCAGACAAACTTACAAAAGCCGTCAAGTGGCAATAGGTTCTGCGTATACAGTTCACGCCATACACGGTTCTGCGTATTCCGTAGGCGTAGTCATATCACCACATGGACGCATGTGGTTCGTGAGACATTCAAATAAATAATAAAAACTGCACTCATCATTAATCTTCGGAATCACTCACATTGTCATTAAGTAGACTCTAGATCTACATTTCAGATTGAATCTAGTTTAGAAATCTAAATTCTATCTTGAGACTAGATTGTCTCTAGTCTAGATCTAGCTCTACCTGACTAAAGTTTATTAATTAGGCTAGGCCAATATCTACTATCTCGATTATTCTATATATAGTCTATATCTAGATCTAGAAAAATTCTATAGCTAGTCTAGATCAGACTCAGTAGAAGTACTATCTATAGTAATCTATACAATATTGAATATACTTCTACTAATAGATCTACTTTTCAACGCCAAGACCTAATATACCAATATAATAATAATAAGGCTTGTCATCGAGTCCGAAGATTCATGAGGAATGCAATATTTCCCGTTGATTCGCAGCCCCAGCTGTGACCTACATATTTTTTCACAACTAGGCCAAGCATAACCATTATGCGCCTATAGTCGATTAAGATTTTCTTTTCGCCGTCTGCGTCTGTCCTCGTCAGTGGATTTCCTTTTGGTCTCAAATGCGCATTCCGCGGCCTTTGTGAGTGACCTCCAGCTGTCTGTCTCGTTCTGATACCGCATGCAACGAGGTGCTCTCTTCTATGTCTGCTATGGCAAGTAAGCACCTAATCTAGTCCTTAAAGCGTTTCCGTGGGGCTACTCTGTTTTAGCTCACCAAATAAGACTGCTTTGGGCATACGTTCGTCCCGCATACGGGGTTCGTGCCATGCCCAGGGTAACTGTTGGACCATAAGAAGATTTTCTATACAAGTCTATACTGTCCGTACCGGCGTTCGCAAAGACATCGCTGTTTGTAGTGCTGTCTGGCCACTGTATGTTTATGATGGAGCTCAAGCATCTTTGGTGAAAGCGTTTAAGTAGTCTTAGTTGTTTTCGGTATAATACCCATGTCTCAGATCCATATAGAAGGGTTGAGTAAACACTTTTTTTGTAGGCAGGCGGAGCGATCTATTCCGCCAACTCACTCCTGGAGGCGTCGAAAAGCATCTTTGGTGAAAGTGTTCAAGTAGTCTTAGTTGTTTTCTGTATAGGTTTATATAGTATACTAGACTTAAATCTAGTCTGAAATCAAGACTAAATTTAAGACTAGATCTAGACTGCCAAGAGTACCAGTAAATTCTGATTATCTTAGATTCTGTTTCTACTAAATTTAAAACCTAGATATATATTCTAGAAGTAGATCTTTACTGATCCTATGGTTACTGTCAGGGCTGAGTTCTGGTCAGCCTGGGTCTCCTGTTAACTTTAGAGGAGAAGGGGGGCAGTTCAGGTTGTTGACTTCAAAACTGTTTTTGTTTTGGATTGTTTTACTTTGTGAGATGTTTTTTTTTAATGGAATGTAACTCATAATAAAGTAGTGTGGTTTTGTTCCTAGTCCAAGACAGTAGGACTTTGTGGATATAGATATAGTCGAAGTGTAGACTCTAATTATTTCTGTATAGTCATTATTCTGTCTATGGGTTATTGAGCTGTTATATTTTAATTGATACTGGATATTTCATTTGTCAGTACTGTGACTGTATTACATTGCAGTTACTATAATAAACGAGTTATATATCTTGGAATTGGCATTGTTAATGTTCATTCTATCGTTATATGTGTCGTTACGGTATTGTTCAGGACTTGGGTACATTTAGTAATCAGCATTGAAGTGCGCATACGTATATTAGAAAAGAAAAGAACCTTGACAGTTACAATTCAAATTCAACGTGAATATTTATGATTATATAGATTACAGATTATAACTAGATTTTATAGATCTATGACTTTTATGACAAGGCTCATGGTATGTGTGAGATCTGTTCCCGGTCACTTCTTCTCCGGTCATTTCATCCCCGGTCATTTCATCCTCGGTCACTTCATCCCCGGTCACTTCATCCCCGGTCATTTCATCCCCTGGTCACTCCATCCCCCGGTCATTTCATTCCCAATTAAATATTTTATATATAAATATGATTATGTAGAATGCTTTCTTTTTTGTCATTTTATGACATATTACTAATGCGTTTATGGTGTTTCCTCTTCCACTTTGTATTCTTAATGAGAAATCTAATATTATATGGTGTGATTCCACCAGTGTTGTATTGCTTGCTTCAGGACAAAACCAGAGTTACGTATGATAGATTGCTGGAAGCAAGTAAAGAGCTTGCACCAAATGTAACACCAGAAATTATTGTTACATACTTTGAGAAAGCCGCCATGACAGCTTTACAAGAGAAGTTTCAGACATGCAGAGTAACGGGAAGTTATTTTCATCTCTGTCAAGCTGTATTACGTTAAGTCAATGAATTGGGCATGAAAAGTGACTATGACGGTTGTAACGAGTTACGTGGCATGGTAAGATGTCTTTCGGCTTTGGCCTATGTACGTGAAGAACACATTATTGATTCCTTTGAATTACTCGCCGAATCCATGCCACAACACGATCGGATGCCGGAACTGTTATCCTACTTCGGGCATACCTATGTACGCGGTCGCAGACAGCGTGGCAGAGGAGATAACTATGTTTCAGCTTTATTCCCTCCAAGTACATGGAATAAATACCTGGATGTAATCGGTGGTGCTGCGTGACGAATAACGCTGTGGAGGGTTGGCATCACGCCCTCCAATCTCTATTTTCATGCCACCATCCAACTATGTGGACATTTCTAGATGGTCTACGAAAGGATAGTCAGTTGCACAAGGCATCAGTTTTACAGGCCAGCGCAGGCACTGAAAAACGCACAAGAAAGAAATATGCAACACTGGTTTAGAGAATAACAAACATTGTTCATCAATATAATTCGATGGATCGTCTTCTGTACTCACAATCGATAGCTTATCTATCTTACTGATGTAAATGAACACAAAATCACTTTTTTTACATTACCTCTTTATTTTTAAATGCTAAATTTTTATTGTTTTTAATGGCATTTAGTTTTAATTTTATTCTAATCTAAAGTGTTACAATTTTGTCATTTAAATAAAAAAGGAATTCTCATTTAATACTTTTTAAAATTACAATTTGTTAGATAAAATTATCAGATGATGAAAATATCAGGGGATGAAATGACCAGGGGATGAAGTGACCGGGGGATGAAGTGACCGGGGGATGAAGTGACCGGGGATGAAGAGACCGGTCACCGTGAGAGATCAATTTTTCAAAGCAACTATAATTGATCGACTTCATCTAAAACAAGTTCATTCCTATATTCACATGCAATTTTTTTTTATATTTATAAGCTTAGCCTTAGCTTGGACCAATGTCACACTATGACGGATAAGACAAATCAGGTATAAACATCAGGATAAAACACGTGACCCCTTAACTCAAGAAAACATTCAGAAATTAAAACAGACACAAGTAGACAGTGAGATTCATAACAAACGAATATTCACAATTGATTACAGTAACTTTGTAGTCAAACTGAATTTCCATTTGATTGGATCAATAAAAATTATCTTATCTATCTTTTGAAAAACACTTTTTAAAAAGTTATTAAAAAGTTTGAAAATCACAATTTTTATTTCTACAATTATTTTTGTGTGTGAAATTGTGTATCGGAAAATGCGGGTACCTGAAGTAAGCTAGTCCTAAAGAAATATACAGATCTTGGGTAAAAGAAATATCAAATAAAGTACTGTAAATGTGTAATTTCACGCACTTGTTTCAGGTCTTTTCTTTTTATAGTCTCTATCGGGTTTTATCCCAACCACCAGTATTTTTGTGCAGAAAGTTTTTCTATCAGGTAAACTTTAATGTACAGCTAAATAATGTCAGTTTAATTTAAAATGAGAACTGAAAAAATACACATAGATATATAAGTAAAAACGTAATTCCGGCCCAATTTCTAATCCTAGTTTTAAACCAATAAAACGAAACGCATATGCGCAACATAGCCCGTTAATGTCGTGTATTAGATTCATAAATATAACACCAGTGCAACGAAGTGAGAGTGACCTGGTGTATGTAGATGACATGTGAGAGTGCAAACAGTTCAAAGTGGAGACATTACTGTGAAATTGTTATTTTTGGTGTTCATTTATGTTCGAGGAGCACGAGAGCTCGAAAATGAAGCAAAACAAACAAACTACTACAACTAATCTGTTTAATGCGTTAGTTGTAGTAACATAGTTTTGTTTCCTCACTAACTGAAATTAGCTGATGACTTGGAAGACAATATGGTTACTGAATGAAACTGTAATATAGCTAAGTGCTCACTCAACACATTAAGATTTATGGCGTCCATTATTTTTTGATAATGAGTTCACTAAAATTGCCTCTCCTTAAGAAGACATAATTGTTTTAAAAGTCTCGGTTCGTTTCATACTGTTAACATCCATTTATTTTACTGTCAAAAATAGTTATATCCTACGTATATAGCGGGAAGCGTACTGAGCGCCTAAAGGCAGCACGGAAAACAAACTCCTAGATACCCCCTCCCCCCCACCGGTCCACAAATGAGATTGGACCAAAAGCTCTCTGAGCATGCTATAAGCTAACCTAACCCTATAAGCTATAATATATCATGATGATTATTTCTTAATTGTATCTGAATCTTGATCATAAATAAAACCAACAGCAATGATGATTATGGAAAGCCTGAGAGTGGTCATCAGTGGTCATTGCAATAAGTCACACTGTAGACGCCTTGCTCTCCTGCCCGGTGCTTTCCTCTCTCGTTGGCGAAAGACATTGCTGTCCTGATGTCCTTCTCTGCCGACCTCCAGTGCTCGTGTCCTCTGTTTTGTCCTTTACTCCTGTTGCCATTCCCGCTGCTAGCTGACCTGTGTCCACTGCTGTCTGACAAAGGGCTAACAGTAAAAAAAAAAATTAGTCATATGCTAGTATCTGGACGCGACAATACATTCTGATTTTTTACTGAAAAAAAAAATATTGCCTAAAAATGTGTGTACTTTGCAATTTTGTTAAAAACGCCAATTTTTACCATCGGGATCTTTAAGGTGCCTCTGAGTCCAACCAGCTCTAATGGGCCGGAGGAATTCCAGCTACCCGTCGCCTCAGCGTGGCCCTCCGGTGGAAACGTCTAGTGGGTGGAGACTAGATAGGCTAAGTACGAGTAGCGAACCAGGCCCGGCCGGGCTTCCCTGGGTGAGCTTTTGTTTTTTTTCTCTCACTCGGGGTTGGGATGGAAAGAACGCCCGGAACCCAGTCCAAAAAGTCCGCGGCGCCGTTCCACATGGGGGCCGTCATCAGTGTCCCGTTAGCTGGAGTGGCGGTCCCTGCACGGAATAGTGGCGGTTACAGTATAGGAATATGAGACAAGCTCCCCGCAGACAGCACTGTTCTCGGCCACTTATAGCGAGTGGACCCAGGACCGGGGACGGTGCGCTGTGTACACGTCACGGCCCGGTTTTGCCCAGTCAACCGATATGGCCGCCTACCGTTGGGTGCCCTCAGACAGGACAGGGGTGAAGAGACCCATGGAAACAGATTATCTATACATCATCTGCGCCATAGATCACAAGGTCTTGAAGGGGAACTTAACTTTATATATATAATATATATCATTAAATAAAATGGATTTTATTTTCTGTTGTTCTTATTTAATTTGCAATGTTAACTAAAAATGTCTATAGCTCTGCTTTCGTAATTATTTTTAAACCGGAACCAGACACATCGTGAACTTTATATAGCTGATACATTTTGCTATCTCAAAACTGGACAATTGTGCATAACATAATCAAACGATCTCTAAACAAATATCATAAGCTGTCTATGGAAGTAGGACTATGTTGATGATATAAGGTCTCTATACAAACATCATAAGCTGTCGATAGAAGCAGGACTTTGTTGATGATATAAGGTCTCTATACAAACATCATAAGCTGTCGATAAAAGTAGGACTATGTTGATGATATAAGGTCTCTATACAAACATCATAAGCTGTCGATAGAAGCAGGACTTTGTTGATGATATAAGGTCTCTATACAAACATCATAAGCTGTCGATAAAAGTAGGACTATGTTGATGATATAAGGTCTCTATACAAACATCATAAGCTGTCGATAGAAGCAGGACTATGTTGATGATATAAGGTCTCTATACAAACTTCATAAGCTGTCGATAGAAGCAGGATTATGTTGATGATATAAGGTCTCTATACAAACATCATAAGCTGTCGATAGAAGCAGGACTATGTTGATGATATAAGGTCTCTATACAAACATCATAAGCTGTCGATAAAAGTAGGACTATGTTGATGATATAAGGTCTCTATACAAACATCATAAGCTGCCGATGGAAGTAGGACTATGTTGATCATATAAGGTCTCTATACAAACATCATAAGCTGTCGATAAAAGTAGGACTATGTTGATGATATAAGGTCTCTATACAAACATCATAAGCTGTCGATAGAAGCAGGATTATGTTGATGATATAAGGTCTCTATACAAACATCATAAGCTGTCGATAGAAGCAGGATTATGTTGATGATATAAGGTCTCTATACAAACATCATAAGCTGTCGATAGAAGCAGGACTATGTTGATGATATAAGGTCTCTATACAAACATCATAAGCTGTCGATAGAAGCAGGACTTTGTTGATGATATAAGGTCTCTATACAAACATCATAAGCTGTCGATAAAAGTAGGACTATGTTGATGATATAAGGTCTCTATACAAACATCATAAGCTGTCGATAGAAGCAGGATTATGTTGATGATATAAGGTCTCTATACAAACATCATAAGCTGTCGATAGAAGCAGGACTATGTTGATGATATAAGGTCTCTATACAAACATCATAAGCTGCCGATGGAAGTAGGACTATGTTGATCATATAAAGTCTCTATACAAACATCATAAGCTGTCGATGGAAGTAGGACTATGTTGATCATATAAGGTCTCTATACAAACATCATAAGCTGTCGATAGAAGCAGGACTTTGTTGATGATATAAGGTCTCTATACAAACATCATAAGCTGTCGATAAAAGTAGGACTATGTTGATGATATAAGGTCTCTATACAAACATCATAAGCTGTCGATAGAAGCAGGATTATGTTGATGATATAAGGTCTCTATACAAACATCATAAGCTGTCGATAGAAGCAGGACTATGTTGATGATATAAGGTCTCTATACAAACATCATAAGCTGCCGATGGAAGTAGGACTATGTTGATCATATAAAGTCTCTATACAAACATCATAAGCTGTCGATAGAAGCAGGACTATGTTGATGATATAACGTCTCTATACAAACATCATAAGCTGTCGATAGAAGCAGGACTTTGTTGATGATATAAGGTCTCTATACAAACATCATAAGCTGTCGATAGAAGCAGGACTATGTTGATGATATAAGGTCTCTATACAAACATCATAAGCTGTCGATGGAAGCAGGACTTTGTTGATGATATAAGGTCTCTATACAAACATCATAAGCTGTTGATAAAAGTAGGACTATGTTGATGATATAAAGTCTCTATACAAGCATCATAAGCTGTCGATGGAAGTAGGACTATGTTGATCATATAAGGTCTCCATACAAACATCATAAGCTGTCGATGGAAGTAGGACTATGTTGATCATATAAGGTCTCTATACAAACATCATAAGCTGTCGATAGAAGCAGGACTATGTTGATGATATAAGGTCTCTATACAAACATCATAAGCTGTCGATGGAAGCAGGACTTTGTTGATGATATAAGGTCTCTATACAAACATCATAAGCTGTTGATAAAAGTAGGACTATGTTGATGATATAAAGTCTCTATACAAGCATCATAAGCTGTCGATGGAAGTAGGACTATGTTGATCATATAAGGTCTCCATACAAACATCATAAGCTGTCGATGGAAGTAGGACTATGTTGATCATATAAGGTCTCTATACAAACATCATAAGCTGTCGATAGAAGCAGGACTATGTTGATGATATAAGGTCTCTATACAAACATCATAAGCTGTCGATAGAAGCAGGACTATGTTGATGATATAAGGTCTCTATACAAACATCATAAGCTGTCGATGGAAGTAGTACTATGTTGATGATGTACGGTCTCTATACAAACAATCAAAGCAGTCGATAAGCTGTGTATAGAAGCAGGACTATGTTGATAATATAAGGTCACTATACAAACATCATAAGCTGTCGATGGAAGTAGTACTATGTTGATGATGTACGGTCTCTATACAAACAATTAAAGCAGTCGATAAGCAGTGTATAGAAGCAGGACTATGTTGATCATATAAGGTCACTATACAAACATTAGAAGCTGTCGACAGAAGCAGTACTATGTCGATGAAATAATTGTAAAACTTGAAATCTGTGTTTTTTCATTTAGTAATGTAACGTTGCGTTGACCTTTAGGGTCTAACTGGACACTACTAGGATTGATTACTACGGACATAACCGCTGGGGAGAGAACTCTCACCTCACAACGCGCTGACCTTTGCCGGTGCTCTTTGTTTTGGCCTTGAGTCTCTTCCTTCTGTCTGCCAGCTCCTGATCCGTCACTGCCATGACGTCACGACCGGACCCAGGGTGGTCGCTGTCCTCAGAGTAACTAGACAGGGTGTCTCGGGCACTTGTGACCTAAATTGGTGGTTTGGGTAAACAACAGTATCAGAAGAAAAAAATTTTTTTTGGAAGCGTATATGTGACGGCAAGATGTTATTTTTTTCAAAGAAGGGGTGTATGACGTAATTCACCGATAAACTAAACATTTGGCAGTTATCTAAGAACGTCATCATAGTCACATCATCATAGTCAAGTCATCAAGGTCACATCAACATGGTAACGTCATCATTGTCACGTAATCATTGTCACATCATCGATATAGATGAGTAATATGCCATCTTTTGTCTTTCGGAAATTTTGGTCTATGGCAATAACTATTAATTTCTAGCAATTCAGTGTATCAGGTGTGCAGAAAATAGGGAGTGTTAATTATCTTCAAAATTTAAAATGTAAACAATTTTTTTTTTTCACTTTTCGCACTTCAGAAACCAATTTCTAAGCTCTATCGTTTGTAGCGATAAAAAAAAATATTTTTTTAATTTGGCAACGGTAACATTTTTTTTTTAAATATAGCGCCCTTGACATTGTTTAGCATCGAAAAGGTATCGAAAAAATTCCCAGAACACTATCATGGGCGCCCGCAGGATTTTTGCAGGGGGATGCAAGCTGCCACCCACGGCTCCAAGTCGTATCCTCAACTTTCTTGTAATTTTATTAAAGAAAAGAACTGCCCCTGCCCCAGCATTCTGACCCTCATACCTAATCGATATTAAATGCACAATAATTTTTTTTCTCCATGAAATACAAAAATAAGAAACTAGACATGTGAACAAAGTATTTACTGTACATATTGTTAACTTTATCCGTGAGGCTCGTGCTTACCTACGCTAGATCAAACAAAAACTGCCAATGTTGACTGTGGTTGCAGAAACTGTCAATAGCTTTACTTATGAATTGCTTTTCGTCGCGATGGACAAGCTGGAGATGAACACCTATCGCGCAGTTCTGATATACTACTTTGCATTGCAGTTTTTGTATCGTTTTAGGTTGAAGACAAGAGCAAGTTGAACTCACCATTATTATTGCTCGAAAATTGAGGCATAATGAAGAAACTTAAGAATTAAGATATGCAATGTAAAGCCACGTTCTGTAATAACTCCTAACATGTGTTTTTTTCTCAGTGTGTCTGTCGACTGCGAATTCTCGGCAGCAGCAACTCAATATCCGGTATCAAGTTTTTTATGCCAGCAGTCTCTCCTTCCTCAAGATGACACCTCAGTATGGTCAATTTGGTTTTTGATTATGCCGTTAATGTGACTGCTGACGTGCTGTTGAGCGGCCACTATGTTAATTTGGAAAGACTGCAACACCATGGAAACTGGTTCAAGAACAGATGAATAATTGACGACAATGAAAAGACTAACCAGAAACACAAGAGGAGGAGCCATTTACTACACATGTGCAGTTTATCTGGTTTCACTTGCCAAACAGTCAAAGATCTCTAAGTTGAAATTTATATCTGGAATGGTTTTTATATTTTTCTGTTCATTGTCTCTCATACAAAAGAGGTAAATTTAGCACAAACGCTAGGAACAGTTACGGAAAAAAAAAATGCCAGCCAACACGGGAGAGTCTTGGCCGAGTAGTTTGTCCATATCTAGACTGTACAATGACATTAGATACATGCAGACAAGGAACTAAACCAATGAAGTCGAATACAATCGCAATCAACAAGATATCTGCAGTTTCATCACTAAAATACCCAGCAAATGCAGTTAATTCATAATGCTGCAGCTCGTATTTTTTGGGTTCTTGCTGCTGCCAGTGCTCCGTTGATGCAAATCAACGTTTTCACTCGAATGATGGCATGTGAAGAACTTTCTTGTATCTCTTCTATTGTAAACTCGTGGGCGTGTTTAACCTGCTGTTTTACCGACCGCAACTCCGAAAGACTCTTGTTCAAAAAAAATATAACATTTATCACATCGAAAGACCTTAACTAAATATTATAAAAAATAATTGTGGCATTTTACGTTTCGAGACGATTTTTTTCCCTTTGCAACATGTGACTAAAGATGGCAATCCTTTGTACGTTCATCCTTCTTTCTACTACTATTGTGTATGGCATCTGCAATCCAGGACTTTCCTTTAATGCTCGCTTTTCATGTGGATCTATCCAGTGCAACTTTTTCCCAGCAGTTAGTGCCGTTTTGAAGAGCTTTAAGTCGCGTTTGCATATATCAGTATACCTTAGCAGTGGACGACCAGCGGGTCTCCTGAATTCTGTTAAATCGCCATACAGAATGTCTTGTCGACCTTGTGGCATTCATTGTAACTATAGCTATGTGCAAATATGAACAAAACGTCACGTTTAACATGCTATAGAATATGTGACATCCTCTATAGAGCAAAGAATTGCTAGCCTAGAATATATCGTACATGGTACGACATGAACTACAGATTTGCCTATTCTAGTTACAATAATAGCATATCTTTACAACTGTACTTCAGTGGAAGCAATACTTGTTAAGATACTACACTTAATAATATTCTAATGATAGGCCTTTAGATTTAGACTTAGAAGACGATGCGCACAATTTTCCTAAACATAAAATTATTAAACTCTTGAATCAATAATGCATGGGCACTCGCAGGGGGGGGGTACATGGTGGTGCACTTGCAAGCCCTTGGATCTGATTAAATCTACATCTACGTAATAAAACAAAACAGATTATTTCATTATTTAAAAAATGAATTTTCTTTTTTTATATTGAAGAGGGGGTTTATCGTAAGAGAGAGAGAGACAGAGAGAGAATAGGGATACTCAGAATCCCTGCACCCCCCTGCGGGCGCCCATGTACACTATACAGTTTGTTTCGTAACAAAATCTCGAATCTAAAACTGACGTCATTTCCTGTCTAAACATAACTACGTTCTGGATCTAGATAATTGCATGCCCAATTTTTTAAAAATCTATTTCCTTTTCCTATTAGTCAAGTACCCTGACAGTATTGACTGTCTAAGTCTATCACACTGTTTCCCAAACTGATTTTAGCGGAGCCCTAGTGCTCCGCAAGACCTGAATAGTTGTTCCACCTTGTACTGAATTAATTAACGATAGTAGGTTACCACGTGAAATAATCTCTCTAAAAGAAAAAAGCAAAGTGTTCCGCTAAATACTCAGAATGTACGAAATGTTCCTTCAAGGAAAAAAGTTTGGGAAACACTCTGATGTATTATTGCATGTGCTGGGTATAAGAGGAGAAGTAACGACTGAGGAGAAAGGAAGACGGAAACACTGTGTACATTGAATGGCGGGAAAAAGTAGATTTGAATGAGTTTTGAGATCTCATTACATAATCCTTTTACATCCTGTGATTTAATTTGTATTTTTCTATATATTCGTAATAAAAAAAAATTGAGTTTATTTTGCTCAGAATCTTTTTTTCTAAACTGTGTGTCCAGTTAATACACACGCATACAAGATAATATTGGATTAGTTGTATGGAGCTAAAACCCTACCCCAATATCTTATACATCAATGTCTTGTTTTGAGACATTGCATTTGGCCTGGTCTATATAGTTTTGAACTTTAAACAAATGCACTTGTTTAAACTACGTGGCCGCTAAGTTTTATTGCCTTTAAGGTCTTCTCCCCTATAAAAGTTTTAGACAGGTTAGTACTTCACACAATTACATTGTGACTCAAATTGTAAGTGACCTCATTTCCACGACCTACCAACTGAGGTCAGAGTCTAGAGCCGGTTGATTGTGCAAAGTGGCTTACAGGATGCTAGTGATAATCGCACATGTTCTAACTTATATTAGGAGCTGCGCTGTTATAATAGATCTACTATAGTTACCAAAATTCATAAGAAATGTTTATTCAAAAATCTGTCAATATTTCCGTTTTAAACGCATAAGTATTTAAGGATATTAAACGCGATTTTATGACTTTACCACAACATAGGGCTGAAATGAATAAAAGAGTCGTTGGGGAGCATGTCACCAGGGCCGGCCTTAGGTATAGGCAAATCAGGCAGCAGCCTAGGGCCTCCGATTGGTGGGGCCTTGCACTGGACTCAATACATTTTTAAGGGGGAACAAATAGCGAAATTTGTGCCCTATGCTGTTGTTAGAGTCACTAGCCTGACTTAAGTTTTAAATGCGTAATTTTATTTGTTCGATGTTTATTTTTAGCCCCCTCCGGAAAGAGGAAAAGACACTGTTATATTGTGTGGAATGTCTGTCCGTCCATCCGTCCCGTTTCGATCTCATAAACTAGAAAAGATAGTGAAAATCCGAGATCATAATATTTTAGACCCTTTAACGTTCTGATGCAACGGCGACTTTTTTCTTTTCTGAAAGCGAAAAATCGAATTTATTAAATCCCTTATGCAAACAGTTTTTTCATAAAAATACACCATTTTTACAACTATTCAATATAAATAGTAACAAACTTTAAACAAACATTGTTGGTTCTCAGGAAGGGAAATTAGTATTCGCCATTTGTTTAACACATTTATGCAAATGGTTGTAGATTTCTGGTAAAAAATATTTTTATTTACAATTTTATTACCAAGATATGTAAGTTCAGTCATACTAAATATACATTGACAAAAAATTTTAACTTTTTTTCTAATGAGAAAAAATCTATCTACTATACAAATAAGTCCGCATAATTTAAAACAACAATTAATAAGTAGTTTTTCATATAATAGCGTGAACTGCAGGGCCTGCACTATGCACTAGTAAACAAAACTTAAGGAATTTTTTATACGGAAATGTCTTATTCTTGAGGCTTTGAATAAGAGTCTGGCCCTTTACAAAAACAATTAGATCAATTAGATACTCATAGACATTTGTTAGGCCAGGTTCACACCGAACTTCACATTCACTTTCACCAATCCGTTGGTCTGCTGGACCTTTGGGGCACCACAAAGGATCTGTCAACCTTATTTCTCCATTCTTCTCTGTCTTTTGCCTTTGATAGAATTTCATAATGTATTCTTTCTGAAAATATTGATACCTGCCTTTTTACCTGCCTGGGTGGACCACTTCTGATAGAGTTTAATACCGATATTCTTCTGAAAATTTTGAAACCTGCTTCGGGGGCCGATTGTGAGTTTGTGTTTCCACACAAACTGTCTTTGTAACCTTGTTTTTCTTTTAAGACTAAGACTAAGACTGCTTAATTGATCTTTATGGAAATTTGTTGTAATTACAAGGACTCTGTTCTCATATTAAATCTTGACATTTTAAGAATAATAGTTGGCCCACGTATTTGTCGTCACTAGGGACCTTTCAGAGGCGTTTTCAAATAATCTAATGCCGCCTGCCTCACCATATATCAACCTGTCAGAGCAAGTTATTTAATTACAATTACCCATACTGGTAAGAGGACACCTTCTTTGAGAAACAATCCTAAATATTTATTTGTTTAATCTTACCTGATTTTGATTCTCAATCTCTTTGATCTTTCTCCGAACCTCCCCACCCCTCTTCGCGTTGCTGCCCATTTTCCCTCTCTTCCTTCCCGCCCTTTCACTCCTCTCCAGGTCCTCTTCCTCGTCCATCGACAGGTCCTCCTTCTCTTCTCTTCTTCGAGTGAATTTGTTGGGCTTCCCTTCTGGGTCCACGTCACTTGACCGCCTGTGTGTCCCGATGTGCTGTTTGGTGAGTTTAGGAGTTGGGGTTTTCAAGGATCTTCTGTCTGTCTCTTGGCTGGTGCTGTAAAACACATAATTTAATTTATAACTAAAAATAAAATCATTATTTATATTAATGTACTATCGCATATACTAATGTTGGGGGAAGTTGTTAATTCTATTGAGGAGGTTGTTATTTGTTATTGGTAGTTTTTTTTTAGTACATATTACATATAGTTACAACCTCAACAGATTAATAAATCAAGTAATACTGGTTCTTTCGCGATATAACATTTTATTGAAACAAAAAGGGCACAATCTACTGGCGTCAGATCAGGGGAAAAAAAGCACGATATTTCCTAAGCACTGCCACAAGAGGTCTCCTTGTCCGTTAGGCTGTCTCTTTTTCCGTTTTAAGTTTTTAATGTATCGCCGCGTCACTTAGGAAATCCCCGATTAGTCCCAACTTATACGCGTCTAACTATTTAGTCATTACACTATATATATCATTTGAGCCTTTTGTGTATGTCCGAGTCAATACACAAAACATGGAATTTCATTCGGAAAAAAAAGAAATGAGTTTATGAGTTTAAAAAATTACACGTTAAAAATTGTTTGTTATTTGACATGTCTCGGATGTTCCTTCAGAATTGAAGATAATTGACTTCCTAGTCCGAAGCTTCCGTAGGATGACGGGGGATAGTAGTGGGAGGATATGAACCCGGGACCTTCGAGAAGTCCGAACGACAGTCCAGAGCGCATACCGCACGACCAGGCAGTCATCCTGTAAAAACCTTTACATTCTGTAGAACAAACAGGAAACGTTTGCATATTGATTAGATTATCATTATATCATGGAAGGAAAAAAAAGACATAAATCGTAAATTGTTTGGTCCAAATTTACATTTTTGACATCTTCAATGACAACATCAATAGCACTTCTGATGTTTTGGAGAGATCAGCTAAATATTGAGATAACTTGTCATTATCTTTTCTTTTATTTATTTTGAAAGCGTTCACATCAAGGAATGCTGGCTAGAAATCAACTAAAGGGATGGCGTTTGGTATTCCCTGGGATATGAAGTATGTTTCATTGTTCAAACAACTTGAGTATTGCGCTCTATTGCTTGTGTCTCGTACACTATATCTATATTTAGCCATAGTCTATATTTAGCTTGTCGGCAGAATTTTAGCTACCTCGGGATTTTCCATCACGCAGAAAGATTATGTTTTGAAATAAATATGATTGGTATAAATTATTAATTATTGTACTTTGAGCTGCATTTATTGGTTGGCCTTGCAGCGGAGAGATGTTGGTCAAGTGATAACGCTCTAGAGCCCGGGAAGGATTCTAGATTGCGGCAGTCTTGTGTGGAACGTGTTAGAGAGAAGATGTACTAGAGTCTCGTGTTAGAACTTAAGGGAAGAAGACATGATTATATTATTGTGTAGATCATTTATTTAATAGAAATATACACACTCTGTTCTATTCAAGTACCATTGAAATTATTTGTGAATAGCTTTTCCAAGTTTTGAATTAAAGTAACTGTTTTAGATGAATAGAAGTTTCTTCATTGAATATAGTAACATACTTAGATCGTATTATCAACTGGCAACTTCTAGATGATACTCTTGTCAACTAGCAACTTCTAGATGATCATCTTATCAACTGACAACTTCTGAATCCTCGGCAATTACGATCATTGATTGTGCTTCAACGTGACATCTTGACATCAAGTTTGATCCTAACATCTAGCACTATTGATGATCGTAACAGCTTGTATTTAAGTTTTTTAAATGTCCCAGTTGAGAGAAGCCACATTTGGCTTTTTCATGTTTTTATATCCGTCTAACTTTCAAGCTGTCATTAAAAAAAACCTAAAGCGCTATTTGAGATTAGATATTACAATTGCGCTTGCTCTACGGATAGCACAATAACTTTTGATCTCGTAAAAGAAAACCGTTTTGCTGTAAAATTTAATTGAAACTATTTGATCATAAGAATGCACCACTTTTAAAACAAGATATAGTAGGTCAGTGGGGGAAGGAGTGGACGAATTTAAAAATCCCCCCCGGGCCCCAACACCCAAATGAGTGTTTTTTACTTTAAATATTACACAAAATGCAGGGGCCCCCAAAGAAGTCAAATCCCCAAGGCCCCCAGATGTTGGAAAATTCCTAGCTACGCCCATGGTAGTTATGCCGATTCACACAGATACCGTGTACCTACAACACAAACAGGACACCAATATTTGTTTGTCAGAAGATAATATGGTATTCCAAATTTCCGCGTTAGCATTTAAAATTCTAGAGTTTCATTTACACTATGAGCTTCTATAGTTGGTGGTCGTAAGCTTAAGCTGCATTTAGTAAATGTCCCTCTGGTATGAAATATTGGCTCTTGGCTTAAGCTGTACATAGTTAAAAGTCTCCTTTCTGAATTCCTCTCATCTCATGTTAGACTACGGGTTTGGAATCTAAGGAACTCTTATCCTGGATAAAGTTACTTCCTTGTTCCAGTGCAAAACACATGGAGAAGCACATTTGTAAAGCTCACTTTTTATTTTTTTGTCTTAAAAATGAATTTACTTTTACAAAAATTTAAATTGGTACTTGTATTTGTTAAATTATTTTTTTTATCTTATTCGATGCCTACTATTAGTTCGCCATTTCTTTATAATTAAAAGGTGGAAGGTGGTCAAAACATAATTGCCATAATTAAAAAGTTAAATTCTATATAGACAGCTAAAATTGCGAACATAGTACTAAGGCTGATGAACTAATTATTTGAACATCAATGCAGATATGTTTTGTTTTCATTTATTGTAAATTTCGCATTGCGTCGTTTATTTTTATAGTAATAAAAAAAAAATTCTTAAAATCAAAATATATGAAACTGTGCAAATTTAATATTCACTTTTTTTTTCTTTTGAGAATTATGGCATTTTCTTTGCAGCTTAAACATAGTTAACACTCATAGCTCATGCATGTCTACTCTTAAAAAAAACTCGACTCACGGTACTGAACTCGTTGTATTGATAATAAGTTTGCCAAAGCTGGTTACCTCTCTTAGGAACCAAGTGCTTTACAAAACGTTGTGAGTTATAAAATGTTAACGATAGTATACATTTAGGTCAGTGGTGGGCAACCTTTTTCTTTCGAGGGCCGCGTAAACTATTTTGGGGCGATGGGGGCCGCACATATATATATATATATATACATATATATATATCATGGGCGTAGCCAGGGGGGGTTTGGGTTTCACCCCCCCCCCGAAATGAGATCCCCCCTGCGGGGGGGGGGGGGGGGGAATCGGAATTTAGTGACTGATTTTTTGGTTTGATTTTGTTTATTTTAGGTGAGATTTTAATACTAAGCCATCACTTGCCCCAGCACAACTAAGCGGAATTTGAGTTTAAAACCCCCGACCAGGGGGGTCGAGTTTATAACCCCCTACCAGGGCGTTTTGAGTTTAAAACCCCCTCTTCTATAAAACAAAACAAACAAAAATGCAAACGACAATATAAAAAAAAAGCAAACTAAACACTCAAAATTCTATGAGCGTAGCCAAAGGGGTTTTGAGTTTACCCCCCACGCTCTCTTCAGCAGGGTTTGAAGCTAAAAAATACCTCTTCAATATAAAAAAAAAGGTAATTACGCACTCAAAATGTTATGAGCGTAGCTTAATGGGTTTTGACTCAGTTTTGAGTTTAAACCTCACGCCAGCGGGGTTTGAAGCTAAAAAATGCATCTCAGTGTAAGAAAAAAAGCAAATTAAGCACTCAAAATGCTGTGAGCGTTGCCAAAAGGGGTTTTGAGTTTAACCCCCCCCCCCCCTCTTTCAGAGTGGTTTGATGCTAAAAAATACCTCCTCAATATAAAAAAAAGCAAATTACACACTAAAATTATTTGAGCGTAGCCAATCCTATTGGGGTTTTTAGCTTTAAACCCCTCTCCGACAGATGGCTTTTTTTTTTTAAAGTTTAAAACCCCTTCACATGGTTTTGAGTTTAAAATTCCCCTACAGAGTGTTTTGAGGTGGAAAACCTCTATCTTCAATATTATTCTAAAACAAACTACAGTTACACATTTCTACCAGTGGTGGGGGCTCCATTAAAAAAAGTGCAGTGAATAGTCATCTGCCGAAATTGAAAAACACTAAATGTGGCTCAACAAAGATGGCTAAGACAGATTTTAGGAGTCAGTTATAGAGATCGGGTCTAAATCAAGGAAATCCTATGCCGAAGTGGGAGTCGACCCCGTAGTAAGATTGTGATATAGCGTCGCATAAGGTTTGCGGGGCATGTTCTCCGACAAAATGAATTACGCATAAGAAGAGTTGCGATGACATCCTAGTACAACTTGACGCCACACATTTATGGAGGTCCTCAGAGCAGGTGGGAAGAGGCTTCAGACATTATCAGTGACAGATTTTTATGGAAACAGCTTGACGACAAATGCGCAGAACGGCGCGGGAGGGTCTTAGAATAGCACATTAGTTTTTTTAAAACAAAACTTTTTAATAGCAGGAAAATACACTGTGGATACCTCAGAATATGCATTTTGTTAGCTTTCAATACCAGAAATCGTGCTTGGCGGTGGGGCTCCGCTCCGCGATTGGGAAGCTCCTAGCGCTCCCCCAGACACCCTTGCTGGCAAAGGCGGGGAATCTACAATTTTTCCACTAACTCCATGAAGAACCTATTCTAGGGCACAATAAACGTCTTCCGAAAGAATGAAGATATTTGTAATTATTTTTTCTAATATATTTGCACACCTGATTTCTGTATATGTTCGCGGGCCGCATAAAGCACTCCGGCGGGCCGCATGTGGCCCGCGAACCGTAATTTGCCCACCCCTGATTTAGGTGATTATTTTTTAAATAGGTCTTAGAAATATTTGTTTTTGAAAATCTGACAGCTGCTTGTACATTAAAGCTAACAAAATGTCAGAAGGATGTTTTTGGTTGTTTTTTTTTAATTTGTCTAACTTTGCAATGCTACTTTACATTGGTGTCAGAAATACATGACAAAATCCTTCATAACATCAATAAAGTAGAGATCAGCATATTGTTTTCAAAGAGATAGTAAGCAAATTACTATAATTAAACAACGTTTAAAAAAAAGTCTGTCAGACTGAAAACTAAAATTGAAAATAATATAAAAATGTGCATCAAGTCATTAAACACAGAGCTTACGTGCCCGAACATTTCCTTCAATAGATATGGCTTCTTCTGTCTCGGAGACAATGCATGCGCCCACTGGCTTTTGTTACGTCTTGAGATGGGTCAGAACCTGGAGTGACTGATCAAGCCAATTCTGAGCGGCAGAGTTGGCCATGGTTCGTGCATGTATATGCATCTGTCCTAGGGCTAGCTGACAGGGAGGCAACTTTCTTCTTCTTTCTCTTGACTGCAGCTTCGTTTCTTTTGCACTCGGCGAAGTTCGTACCAGCACGTCACAGTCTGTCTCCATGCTGTACGGTCTTGGGCTATCTCCTCTCACTCATATCTCATTCACCAGAAGGATTGCAGAGGTTTTAAATGCTCTGGCAGCTGCTTGTCAAGAGTTTAGACTTAAAATAAGCCTCTTCAAGAACGAAATCCTGGCACCAGATGTACCAGCGATACCTATAGGAAATCACACACATACGGTTGTGCAGGAATTCACATATTTGGAAACAACAATAGCCAGCAAACCTAGATTTAGATACGGAGCTGACAAAAAGAATAGGAAAGGCTTCTGCAGCAATGGCAAAACTCTCCAAGCGCGTGTGGGAAAATACCAAATTGACTACGGCAACAAAAATCCTATTCTACAATGCCTTGCAATAAGAGTTGTAAATATACATGCAAATTATCGCAATGTATTCAAATATATAGACTATAATATAAAAGGTACTAGCTAAAACAGAGAGCAAGCTTTTTTTTAAAGTTTTTAAATGTTATCTTTTTTTTTACCATAGGCTGCAATATTAATCAAGCAAACTGCTTCGAGAAGACAATGGGCTTGGAAATAAAGATAAATGATTTTGTTCGATGACTCAGTTGTCTAGATGGTGTATGTTAATAACCTCTCACTCTTCCCACCCAAAAAAAACCCAAAAAAACAAACAACGTATTTCCATTTCTGAGAAGGTGGTGGTTCCGTTTTCATTGTTGAACTAAATTAAAAGTGTCAGATGTTTTATTTTTAATTTTTCGCCATATTTTCCATACAAAAGAACAGCTTACACATGAAGGGGTCAGTTTGATCAAATTCATACCTCTGCACATTGTCAGCAACATCATGTCCACTATAGACAGGTCGAGAACCAACAAGCGTTGTAGGTTGTTGTCGTCTTTTGTAGCGCCGAGCTCTATCGTCCAACTGGTCGTCAGCACTAGCTCCTATATATATATATATATATATATATATATATATATATATATATATAGAGAGAGAGAGAGAGAGAGAGAGATTACAAAACAGTCATATGTTAATTACAAACTGCTAATTCATTTGTTTTCACGTCTGATTCAGGGATTACCTAGGAAAGAAAAAGCACTTATATAAATGTTTCTAGGCATATGAAATAAGGAGTACTTTAGTACAGTGATGCCCAAAATACGGCCCGCGGCCCTCATCTGGCCCCCGACATGATTCCATCCAGCCCGCTGACACGTCGACACAAAGTGTAGAAAATCCTTTCTTTACAAAAACAAAGTTTGAAAAAAAAATCTTTCCTTACGTTAGGGTAAATGGATTGATACTGATAATAAGAAAACATATTTGTTCTATAAATAAAGAGTGGCTCTGTTTAAATTACATAGTATTAAATAGCTTTATGAAACCAAACACATAAAAAAATAAGGCGGCATTATTGGTTTGAGACGCAACTATTAGATTATACTTATAGTAGAGGGCTGCTGAGAATATTTACCAAAAACAACAATAAAATGAGTCGACTGTAACGCTAGCCACAGAGCTGTACATATTGTAAGTGGAGACATAAAGCCATTTTCCACGGTAGATGCATCAAAAAGTGCTTGCTAGAAATTATGGTAGAAATCAGTCCTGAAAAGAAGAATGCTGTTGAAGACGTCAGACTTTCTCATGACGATTAAAAGGCGAGAGAAAGATATGGGTAAAAATCTCCCTTCAAAATTAACAGACAAACCAGATTTCGACATGTTTATAATTGCCGCTGACAAGTCTACCGACATATCTGTTGCCGCTCAAAATCTTGGTCATTGTTCTATGTACAAACAGCAGTTTTGAAAGTATGGTTGACAGAAAGTCGTCGAGTCAAATGGAACCGCGCCTGTTCATTGAATTATTCACCTACAAAATCTATGTGGCAAGGTGTTTAGTCTGGACCATGTGATGATGATCGTGTTCAGATTCAACAATGTTCTTGATTTTGAAAATCCATCTGCGGTCAATGCGTCAAGTTCCCAGACAGAGATGCAACTGCTGCAGATTGACTTACAAAGCTAGACATCTCTGCTTGACAAATTTTAAGTCATGCAGACCAATGATTTGTAATCTGTGTTCATTGCAGGAACTTTTCTCAATCTCCTACAACAAGCGTTAACGATGATCACAATAAGTAGCGGCATCTGCTTGTGAGGAAAAACTTTTCAGTGATGAATCTTTTGAAACCCATGCTATGAAATTTGTTTCAAGGACGAACATCTAGATTCAGTGATCATCTCATGAAGCCGGATTTAGGATAAACCTCTATTAAACTAATGTAAGTGCTGGCTTCACGGGTTTCTAATAAAAAATGGTTCATTGTCTATTTCCTTTTTAAAAAAAACCTTTTTGTTGACGTGGCCAGCGACAGGAGTGTCGGAAATTAGAATGGCTTGCCGGCCAAATAAGGTTGAACATCACTGCAGTTTAGTATATTACACAGCTATGGTGCTGGAAGATACTTAAGCTTTAGCAAATGCATTGGCCTATATCATCAATAGATCATTTGAACTCTGCTACGTACTTTACTTTGTGACAAGAGTTGTGCTCTATTCAAATACTTTTATAAATTGATCTTTTTTCGAACTTCTTCCACTTGTAATGATTAGTTTTACCAATGTGAATATTTTTAGCACCCATAGGAAATCAGAGAAACCCAAACGATCTAATTTGAGTGTTGCTCTAATACATAAGAAATTAGTGGAAACGAACAAAATGCTCCCTATAGAGCTTAATATGGATTAAAAGTCAGTGTTTCTTTTAGGACTAATGTGAAGATATAAATAATGTCCATTTTTTAAGCGTTGTAAACCTTACCCGACGGTGACATGTCACTGTAAGAGGACACCACGTCATCCATAGTGTCAGAGTAGCGAGAGGGTGGTGAGGGCGGAGCGTGAGTTGTCGGAATTTTCCGTCTTTCCGTAAATAAAACAAATAGTCTGTACATCTGCAAGAAAAAAAAATTACAAAGACAGTTTGTGTGGAAAGACAAACTCAAAATCGACCCCCGAAGTGGTCTACCTAGAGTCTTCACCAGGATTCGAACACGGGACTTCTTGTTCCAAGTGCTTTACCACTCAGCCAGAGCATCTCCGTATATTTAGCGTACAGTTATTTTTTTTTTTTTCAAATAATAATTATTAACCTTATCCATACATTCAAAATTAATAACATTCCATTAGTAAAGAGAAACTAAAAAGGATTTATTCTTCTTGCAAAATTAGATAAATTGGCAACACGAAGAAAAATTCTTGACCTATTTTAGTTAGGTAGTGAGCTAGCTAGAAATGACTTGAAAGATTTGGAGACGTAGGTCTACATGGACCACACATTCCCCTCGCAAAATAAAAATTAATATCTCCATTCTCATTTGTCATACAAACTAGACATAGATCTAGACCTAGTTTTAGATCTAAATCAAGATCCAAGTCAAAGTCTAGAACTAGATCTAAGTCTAGATCTAGAAATAGATCTAAGTCTAGTATAGAATTAGAGCTAAGTCTAGATCTATAGCTAAGTTTATATCCAGATCTAATTCTAGATCTAGAGCTAGATATAGAATCTTGATATAGAATCTACTATATTTGGACTTGAACTCGTATGAATAATTTACACGTTTAATCTTAAAATTACTAGGCCAATATTATGATCATGAATAGTAGGCCTTGTGTTACCGGGTAATGCCATTACTAATGGTGTACTATGCTGTTCGTATCCAATACTATTGTTTACATAAGAAATACATCTGCACCCTTAGCTGTCAGAAGATAAGTTATTGCCTTAATAATTAAAATTTTGTTTAAATTATTAATGCATTTATTATAAATATATTTAGATCTGGGCTTCATTTAGTCTTATTTAAACTGTCAAGTGTAGGCCCCTATAATGAGGATATGTCAAAACTACGCGCAATAATATCGTCACGTTATTGTTGATACTATATACAGTCATGTAATAATACGAAATTCGTATTATAATTCTTTTTTACAATATTTGAATCAGTATTCTAGTCAATGATTTAGTAAATGAATTGTAGTTAATAAATGGAAAATATATTTTAAAATAAACCATAGACACTTTTACCATTGTGATCTTAGGTACAAATTTTTTGTGCCAATGCGCGAATCAATGAATGAAGCATAAGTTATTAAAGAAGCAAAATATTTAAAAATCTTTAAAAAAATCCACAAAACTTATGTAAAGGGGATCAACTCTGTCCTTAAAACAATATCTGTTAATAATGTACAAGTTATTTCCCTTTTTGGATATTTGACAAAATAGTTATTAATAATTAATTGACGAATTGAATATATTTGAATATTGATTCATTTTTTTATATCAATTATTTTTAATAATAATATAATTGACTTCTTTAAATAAGGCCTGACTCGCACTCAATATCTTAACCACAAATTGAAAGTTAAAACACTTTCTGTCATTTTTTCATGCCTGTACATTATGCAGAAATACATATTATACCTTTTTAGCCACAAGCAAAATATTGAATCAAAAGTATACAACATCACATTACATCGATAAGAAGATGATCCACGACTAGACTTTACAAATATTCAAACAGGAATTTATAAGCCTTTTCTTAATTCAATAAATTTAATTTAAGTTGTTGCAATAAAAACTGAAGAATCAAAAATCAGATACCGGCCGATTGAGGCCGTTTTACTCTATACCCGGCTGCCAGCCCATCACAGTAGATACTCAAATTTACATAAACATAAGTACATTGCAAATTTCTGTCTCGGTTTAAGATCATTTAGCATTAATATTTTAAAAATTGGTCATTTATTGTTGTCTATTTCGAAATCAATCTAACTCCGAGACCTACCTGAATAGAACCACATACCTGTAGTACAAGTACCAGTGAGTTCTTGCAGGTAAAGAAGATATTAGTGTAGCTGAGGACATCGTATCGAAAAATCAACAACATCCTGAGCACGAGAAAGGGGCCATCTTGTAGCAGCACACTAATAAATATTGAAATTACCTGACAAAATAAAAGGAGACAATGATCACTTCATTCCTATAGTGTTGGATGAGTTAAGTTAAAAATAGTTAGCTTGGCAAGTCTCTGTCACAAATTATGCTGTCAGTTCATTATTTGTACGTGCGGAGTTCTTCCCCTTAAATAATTTTTTGTAGTTTCTATTCTTAGATTTGGTCTTTACTTTACTCATTCTGAATTTTGTAGTGTTTATGTGTGAACTTGGGGTCCACAGAAATATATGAACACAACAGAAGTTCTAATTCCACTTAAGACGCAACTTAAGAATTAATTATGCTAGCACCACACCTGCATTTGAGAACTTACTTCCACTGGACAGCATCCTTCAGAGGTCACCTGCATGGCAACCGAAGCTCTGGATTTCTTAGATTTCGTTGCCGTGACAACAAGGGTAAACTGCATTAAACTTGCCGTCCAAAGAGACAAAATGACAATGGTCAGTAAGGGGTTCTCACGGACAGTTTTTTCCTTTCAGAATAAAAACAGAACATCCTATTAATGTACTTTTCAACATTCAGTGGCGTAGCTAGGGTATTTGATGCCAAGTGCGGCTTCTCCTCATGATGCCCCCCCCCCTTTTCGAATATAAAAACAGATAAAATATGTTATTATACGTTAACAAAATATATTGCAAATAAATATTACGTGCTTTCTTGGTCGCAAAATTATCAATAATTTTATCGAAATCTGTTTTCAACCAATTGCCTACTTAGTGAAGCGCATCGTTGATTGGTATTAATTCTTGATCAGCTTAATTAAATCTGAAAAACTTCGATCGCACATAGCCATGCTTACCGCAATTAGGCCTATCAGAAATATGTAAGAATATGATAATTCGACCTGAAGAGAATCTTAGACATCATTCTTTTTCTCTCAAAGCAGAATCTGACATTCTATAGGCATCACGAATATTTAGACAATATTTAGAACTGAATCATCTAGACGCATTCTAGCTGATATCTTTTTATTATTTATTTTTGTTAACTTAAGATTTCAATCAGGTCATTGTTTGAGCAGTTCTAAGGCTCTGAAGAAATTGCAACAAACTGTTGAAGCCTTTTTTTGCTCCAGAAGAAATTTATTTTTGTTAATGTCGCTATAGCACTATCGAGATTGATTTTAATCTGAGGATTCAATAGTTGGGATAACAACAAAATTCATATTCACCAGCCACATACATCATGATCATATTGGGTGATTATTTCTTGAACTATCACGTCCAAGGAAGAATAAATCTCACTCGTAGCTCGTTCTTATGTGTTTATTCAAAATCTTCACCTTTTTCGCTTGGCTTCTTTTTATGGCAGCTAAACGTCTTTGATGTTCTGCACTAATCCTCAGATCAGAACACTTACTTTCGCTAAAGGTAATAATGGCTTCAGTGTTACCCTTCTGATTAGTAGTTATCGATGTTTTTAATGTTTTCCATTTAAGTGCGCAGTCTCGAATTGACGATCATAGTTTTTGAAGGTAGACTTATCCGTCGTTTATTTCAGTTAATTCAGGGATCAAGAATCTAAAAATAGTTGAGAAAATTAAGACTGAAAAGCAACTAACACTCCGCCTACTTAAGAGAGTTTGTCTTTACAATTCTTCTTCAACTCGTTCGTAATGAGGGCTAGATTTTGCTTTGAGAGAAAAGGAATGATATCCAAGATTCTTTTCATTATCAGATTTTTACCTTTCAACCCTGCCGTCAACCATTTTAACCAGAGAGAACAATTTCTCTGTCTGAGCTAGCACTATGAGCGCCATCCAGACTTATCAATATCGAGCAACGTTCATAATATTAACAGAGTGGCAAAATAAATATTTAAAAAAATCAAATACAGTAGTTCATGTTTATTCTTGTATGTACAATGTGTGCAGTTTTTACTGAGAAATTTTGTGCTCAGTTTGATACCCCTCATCACTTGATGCCCCGTGCGGCCCGCACAACCCGCACATGGCTAGCTACGCCACTATCGACATTTTAGCACGACATCGGCGTTTCTAGGGTGTATGAAGCGCGGCCGCACAGGTTGACACCCATCAGACGCTGACACCATATTGAGAAAAGCTGTATTTATTTATTGTTTTTAAAAGCAGATTATTTGTTTAAAACTTCACATTAGCCTGATAGTTAAAACAACCTTCTGAATGTTTATAAGAATATATTTTCATTGATTTTTTGTTTGATGGGAAGGGGTTATCGATCGTGAGGTGGTAACAGCATAAGCTAAACGCAGCAGGGGACAGCAGCCGTAGCGCCGCCTCTGATAAGATAATCAGTATTTTATTTAAATCGGTGCTCCAACGGGTCCAACTATGCTTACAGTTAGCCTAATTTCTGCAGCTTTCCTCTTTTGAAAGCATTCAATTAAATATTCGTGCCAGATTTTTAGGTATACTGTGTTTTGGACACACCCTAAAGTTTGTATTGCCACGTCCATGTGTTATTTATTTCATTTTCTACTGCTCTTCTAAATCTAACCCTTTAAAATTAATTATTAAGGTAAACACTTTGTCCAGCTAATCGAGATCGCTGAGATGATAAATTAATGTATGGCTTACTCCATAAGCCGTAAAACAGCACATTTCGAGAAGAATTAAATGTTTCATTAGTAATATAAGTTAAAAAAGCATTATTGTTATTATTTTTTTTATATTTATAATTTTTTTTATACAAATGCAAAATACAAACAAACAAAACTTCATAGCAAGATTTAAATAGTTAAAACGTTACTTAATCCAAATCATATTCTAGCCAAATGTATAGGTCAGACCTTAAAAGCTTCGAATAATTCAATGATGTCCGCCGCCATGCCAATGTATACGAGCAAAAGTTGCGACAACTGTTCCCTAGTGATTTCCCCTTTGGGTAGCAGCCATCTTCCAATGATAAGAATCAGGAGGAGCATCTGTTCCAATATTTTACACCACTCTTCAGAACCCAAAGAGATTGCGATACTTATCTAGTGAAAGAATTTCGTGAAGGTATAATTAGGTATTTATTTACTCAAAATTGAATGATCATCTAATGATCTAAACTTCTGTCACCTAGTGTAGAACTTAAGTCATTAGCAGTAAGTAGAACAAATATAAGATTCCAAATAGTTGAAACTCCCATGTTTGTTATTATTTGTTGTTGTTTGTTACTGTTTGTTTTTTTTGTTTTGTTTTTTTGCTTAATAATATTACAAATTGGAGGCAATTTGGTTTATATAACTTAAATAAGTTATTAGAAAACCTCTCATGGGAACAGACAGGTGTATTATGCAAAGTGAGAAATCTAGCGCATGATAATTTCAACTCACGTATTTCTGGTTCATAGCAGATTTAACATCTAAACAGATTAATTGTATTTCTATTACTTATTGGTGCGGGTGTGGGTAGAGGTGCTTTATATCTTATTACTTACCATCTTGCCATTCAGTTTTAGAACGTCAAAAGTGTTATTCATAGCAGGTCGCCTTGACACTCCATGCTGTCTCAGTCTCTGAGCCATTAGGTCTAACTCCAAAAACCAAATGGCGGGAACAGCTGTGGCCAGGTAAAGGAACACACTAGGGCATATCCTAAACCAACACAGATACAAAATATTTGTGTAGATGTGAAAAAAACAACTGAAAACTAATTCTTTATGCAGTAAATCCGATGCAGTCCTATTGTAATGAAATAAAGTGTCATTTCAATGCTAGTGTTTGCTAATCCTTCCAAATGACATCCAGAGTCAAGGCACGGTTTTTAAAGAGAAAACAATGAGTAGTATTGAAGAATCAAGCGTGTGGTCACGCGCTCGGTTGCTTTGCTGACATCATAAAACTCCTGATTACCATTAGCATTATAAAAGAATAAACAAAAAAATTATTTTCTCTGTGGATCAAATAAATCTGAATGCTCTTTACCGTTTACTCAAATACTCAAATCAAAAGAGTTCCAATCCCTAGAAAGTCTAACAATGTGTTTGTTTTGTAAAACGAATAAAAAAACAAGCAACTAGACTCACCATTTCCACTCTCTGCCTTTCTTCTTACACAAGGTGAAGAATGTCTCAATCACCAGTAATGGAATTGTGCCACTCAGTGACCAGAAGATGATGTTACGTTTAATGACAGTCACTCGCCAAATACAGAACAATCCATGCAAGACGAATAGACCCCTGCTTAGTAATGCCTTAACCACAGACAGAAACCGCCTTGTCTTTTTAATGCATGAGTTCATTTCGTTATGTTTGAAATTGCTGTCCAATGAAATCGCTCGTAATAGATCGACAATATTAACTAACAAGTGAACAACTCTAAACAGGTCACTCACTTAAAGGTAGCATAAGACAAATGTATGTTTACTTTGTTAAAGGCTTCAAATTGATCTCACCTGAATGTTTCACATTGGTTAGTTTCTCAACTTCAAATTATAAATTGATTTAAAATGTAAAAAAAGAAAAAAAAGAAAAAAACAATATTATTGAAGATCGAATGATCTATCTCAGTGTTTCCTAAACTGTTTCCGCGGAGCCCAAGTGTTCCGCGAGGCCTCAATAGGTTTTCAACGAATTACCGGAATTATAAATTAGTAGCAGTAGGCAACCACATGAATGAACCTCTCTAAAAAAATAAGTAAAGTGTTCTTCCATATACTCAGAATGTGCGAAGAAGGAAACAATGTGGGAAACACTGGCCTAGCTGCGCTAAATGTACTATACAATATACTAGACTTTTTTTTCAATGAACGATTCCTATTCAATATATTTGAATAACTTTTGTATAAATATATTTTCTTTCAAATAATTCATTTGTTAATTATTTTCATGAATATTTCTAACAAGTTATTTTAGCAGATAAATAATATTTAGTTTTACTTAACCTATAATTTTTAATAATATTCACATGGTAATACTTCTAGTTTTTAAATTTTGTATTAATAAGACTTTTGCTTTGTTAATAAAAGAATTAGTTTCTTGGTGAACAGACACAAGTCAGAACAGACACAAGTCAGAATTGACATACATCCAACACAAAACACGTACGTCCTGATAGCCAGCAGGTCAAACTAGCCAGACCTGGAAGAAGAAAAGAGAAGCACAACAGCGCCATCTAGTTATCAGAATATCAACATATGGGTGTCCAAACAATCCAGATTGGATCCTCGGACCGTGGACGTGATACCCTGCGTCTCCTTCAGCACTCTCATTAGTAGCTGTGCCGTCACTTCTATTTTTAGACTGAAAGAACGGAGAGGGTGTCGAGGTAGTCATTTCAGACCCAACTGGATAGAAAGAAAAAAAAACATTCGGAGAATTAACTCGTTTTTAAATTTGATATTAAATTGCTGTAACCGTTGAAAAAAATAAAGTACCTTGCATATCTATTCATATATTTTTTTAATAGCCGTCTCCGGCAGGGTGAAAGTATTGCGCAATGCTCAAAATGTTCTGTTATTAGGGTAGACTCTTTTCGGTGAAAAGTACGTTTACCGCTAAGTTGCATTCTATTAAACACATTGTAGTGGGGCAGCGCGATGACAAGGCTTTCACGAACTGACCGTGAATGTTGATGTCAGAGATAGCATGGAGGCAGCAGACGGAGCGAAAGTTGGCCTCCAATTTTTTATAATTTGGATTTGAACAATCTTAGCCACATAGATATTTGTTTTATTTCCATGTTTGTTATCGATTTAAGAAGAGTGTGACAATCAACATACGATGACCCACCTGTGGCCTACATATTTGTTACATATTACACGCATATTTTCATAATACATACATGCATGTGTATACACATATAGGGCCTACATACTCTTACCAAATTGCAGCTAAATGATGGAGTGTGAAAAACAAATGCCCTTGTTATTGTTATCCTCCACAAGATATGTGTCCTAATTCACCGAGTGGAAATGATATTATCAATTGCCAAAAGTCCGTTCTCATACATTCAGCGCGGGCAATCCATTACGTCTGCTAGGAAGATTTCTCTGACAAACTTTTTTTTTTCTCATTCCATTGACATAAGGGAGACAATTGAATCCACAATTTTGCACGTACCGGCTGTTTATTTCCATGTTCTGAACGTTTCGCATCTTTTTCTTAACATTAGAAACATGAAAATATGGTCAACTATACAAACTTACCCGACATTGTATTTATGCTACATTCTAAGACAGTATATAAATTAGAAAATAATCCTATATCCTCTTGAACTCTATAACTTGCCCTTTGTTTTAATTTCATGTGTTTTTCAATATAATTAAGTTCCGATAATCCCTACTTGGACATGCCTCCATAAACAAAATGATATTTTTGACGACTAAAAAAGAATCTAAGAAAGCACAGTGAATGAATACATGGATTGGGTACTAGAACTTACATACGTTTCATAGACAGTCAGTGTAATTAAAACAACAACTAATAATGTCCTATGAGGTTTATAAAACTTATACAGTATTGTCAATTATTTTGTAGGACCAGTGGCGTAGCAAGGTACCCGTGGGCCCGGGTTCGAGAATATCTTATTGGGCCCCCTATTTCCAATAAGACAAATTTATTGTCTGACATAAAATATCGTTTAGATCTATCTCTAGATCTAGTCTGTATTTATCGGTACATTTTCAAGGCATAAAGGTATTACGCTTCATTCAGTTATGACTCCGTTCAGAAATAATGTATTGTGACTCAATGTCTGCACAAGTTCTAGTGACAAAAAAATGTCTCAAATTAACAAACAAATGTTTATTAGTTCTTTATTTTCCCACTATACACATTTACATCTAGAAAATACTCCTATTAAATTATTAAATATTGATAAAAACCATATTCTAGTTCTATGTAACTCAGTTAACAGTAAAAAGATATAAAAGTAATTTACTATGATTTCATTTTTCTTGCCTTCTGATAAAAAGTAAATGTTCCCCTTTTAGACCTTGCGATCTATAGGGCAGACCATTAAGGTAGGTCATCTGTTTCTGTGGCCAACGGTAAACGAGCAGTGCGTCATGTGGCCAGCACAACGACCAAACGCCTTTAGGCCTTTTTTCTCCAACTAAAAGGTACCCATTAGAGTTGGATTGACTTAGGGGTGCCCTATAAGAATCCCGAAATTCAAAATCCTAGTCTTCACCGAGATTTAAACCCAGGACCCTATGAAGCCGAGCGCTTAACCACTAAGCCACCGCTCCCCACGCCTTCTGATAAGCAAAGCACAAAATCACTGCGTCTATTTCTAATTTTTGACTGTTTCTCGCTCACTGGAAAGAACATCAAGTGAAGTCAACTTGTGCCTTAGAAGTTCTTCAATATTTTGTTTTATCCATCACATCTTCAATGAAGAAACTGTCACAGGCAAAGTGAGAAATAGCAAGCACTTTGTAACAATTTTAGAAAACGTTTTATACAAGCTAGTTGCGTATGGTTTTTTAAAAATCTCGTATTGAACACAGATTTCATGATATTTGGTAGGCTTCTTTAAAGGATTGCAACTCTGAACAATATTCTTTGGCAATAATATCTACTTAAGAGTAAAAATGTGGTGGCATCATTTAACTCTTTTGCACTTGAAATGAAACTGAGCAGAAACAGGACTTTTTAAAAGGAGGGGGGCTGGGTGACACCCTGGGCTGACCGCACAGGGTGACACCCATCCTAGTGTCGCCACTGCGAAGGGGTTCAATGAAACAGGGCCCACGACCATAAGGGGCTACTGCGATTGGGCCCATGACCCTTGACTTGTTGAGATCTTGGAGTAGAGATAGTCCTGATTGTCACTAATTAAAATTTCGATACATCTACAAATTATTCAATTTTTTCAAAGCTCAATATGTTTTTATTTTGTTTTGTACTTAAAATATGTAATATCAACGTTTGTCAAACTTCACAGTATAGATATATTTTATTTCAATTTTAGTCTGACAAAAAAAAAAGCTTTTGAATCCGATGACGAATATAATGTGAGATAGTGTAAGATCAATCAAGAATATGCCCCCCGAAAGTCTTCATCGCATTGTTTTGTTGTTTTCTGTATTGTATACAAAATGTTAATGAAATTATTATAACAGAATAAAAAGGAATTGAAATCTAAACAAAATAAAAATAACATGAAATACTTAGCATGCCAAAGAAACATCAGAGTGCTAACATCGGAATCGTTAAAGTTTAATATGTTTGTGCTATTGCAATTAAGGAGGAAACCGAATCAGGGGGCAGGTTTAGAACAAGATAGGTAACTAAATGGATTATGGAATAGTGTCATTCTCTGACCAATGCTTAGTATTTGGTTGAAACCTGGTTATTTGCTCTTAAAGAAAGTTAACACCATTTATTTCTACAAAAAACTCAGAAAATTGCTATGATAATTCAAATTTGACAGGAAATCAAAGCCCAGCAGATTCAAAATGATTCAAAATAAGATAATAGATCTGATGGGCAATGCAGTTCTGGATAAAATACTGGTACTTTAGGACATCCATTCTGCACCATTTGTGTGTTGAGTGTTGCCACCAATGAAAGCAATGGTGGCAACACTCAAGACAAATAAAAAGTTGATATCAAATTTGTATTATTTTTTTGATACTGCTAGTGATCTCCGATGACGAACATCTGAAGAAAAAGAAATTAGATTGTCATTTCTAGGTTTTGCTATATGTAAGAATCAGACTTCATCAGAGTTTGCTAAACAAATGTTCCAAGTAATTAAATAAAACATTTATCCTTAAATAAACGTCAAGGCTATAGCTATGAAGGTGCTTCCAATATGACAGGAGACTAGAATAATCTTCGGGCATTGTTTCATCAGAAGAAGCTGCTCGCACATTTAGAAATAGATGCACTAGTTTTTTACTTTGCTACTTAGAAGGCCAGAGAAATGTTCAGTAAATAAATATTCGATCTGTTTACTGTGATATAATGGGCATAGAACTAAGTACCAGTTTGTATCAATATTTCAAAGTTTGACACCTGGGCGTGTTTTAAGAATGTAAATGTGAAGAATGGGAACTAGAACTCATAAAACATTTCTTCATAGATTTAAAACTCCGTAAACTCGTTTCATTATGTTCAAAAATTGTACAAACATTGACTTTTAATTTGTGTTGGAGTTCTAACAGAGTCAATCGAAATAAGATTATTAAAAAGCTATTCTACTTGCATTGGAATGTCTTTTGGTCAGTATACCGATACATTTACATTACTCAATTGTTTTGTCATACATTGTATTCGTCTAATTGTGGGAGAGGGATCACCAATATATTCTTGAACCCGGGCCCACGGGTATCATGCCACTGCTATTGACAATCTCAACTAACACGATTTACTACTTCGACTAACACATTTCAACTTGAACTAGCTACTGTAGACTGTTCAACTACAATTCTCCAACCAACTACTTCTCTTGTAGGGGCATGAGGTATGAGCATTCAGGCAAATGCCCGGTGGGCCGGTAGCCAAATGGGATGATAGGACCAGAGTAATTATCTTTTTTGATATAAGATAAGTGCCGCTTGGATGTCACAAAAACACTTATTAAATCGTTGAAGGTTTTATAGTATTTTCTTTCAAAAGAACCCTCTGAGCGTCGTATTTATATTCACTGTATGCTTAAGTATCAATACATTATCAAACTTAACTGAATGATTTTGAGGACAGGAAGACCTAGCATTGGATGTCCATCATATAATACACAATGTAAATGAAATGGAAATGCCCGGGCCGATTGGACACCCAGTCCGCCCCTGCATACTTGTATACAGAATGGAAGACTGCCGCATCCCTAAACGACTCCTGTATGGCCAATTAAGGGAAGGAAAGCGCTCGCAAGGCGAACAAAGAAAACGCTTCAGGCACACCCTTAAAGCTTCTTTAAAGGCGTTCAGCATAGACCCAGCCACCTGGGAGACAGAGGCACATGACAGAGCATCATGGCGTCGCGCTGTGAAAACTGGCGTACAGGTTGCTGAGGACAAGAGAACAACGCTGGCAGAAGAAAAGCGCCAGAGACGAAAAGCAAGGCCAATGACACTAGCTCCAGCTGGAATTACCTGCCCGGTGTGCAGCCGAACATTCCGGGCTCACCTAGGTCTCACCAGCCAAATAAGGAGGCACAAAACCCCAGTGCAAAGCCCACAGCCCCCTGGGTGACAAAAGGGGTCATCATCGAACCACGATGGATAAACTATATAAAAAACCATGGTGAAACGGTAAAATAGCTTGCTTGCTATCCAGTTCTCTTCTAATCTACCAGTGATGAGGAACACGAAGACGACGACCCCCTTGCAGCTAAGTTGGCGGTCGCCAATTCTGTTGAGGTCTTGCTGTGACTCAGATGTTGCTGGTTGTAGAGAGTGTCTTAGCTAGGTTGGGGGAGGAGGGTCCGAATTCGAAAGTCCCCCGGAGCCCCCATTTGAGTGGGGTCCCAAATCAATGTCCTAATTTTTTTTTACTTAAAATATTAAATATTACGCCACAGCCATGTATCTTTCTATTCTCGTGGAGTAAAAAATACCTAGACAGCATTGATCTAAATGATGTCAAAGATGCCTTTGCTGCACGGCGTGAGGCGATATGAATTGAGATTTGTCACTTGTGCGTTATCTCGCCAATAAATAACAGTATTATTCAATAAAGGGGGCCTGGTGGCTGACCTTGTGGTCTATATGGCAGATGATGTAAAGTTCATCTGTTTTTGTGGCCTACAGGTTAACGGGTGTCATGTAGCCAGCACAACGACCAACCGCCTTTACTTTTCCCCAACTAATATCAGGCACCCATTGTAGCTAGGTGGACTCAGAGGCGCATAAAGATTCCGAAGCTGAAAATCCCAATCCCAAGCGCATTACCGCGCCTTTCCTGGCCTAACTAAAGTCTTCTAATTGATGTAATTGTTTTGAAAAGGCTCAATCTCTTATTCGAGCATTTGGTAGTTTGCACTAGACAAAAATTTACGAAAAGGAACTTTACAAGATTACTATTTGTTTTAATTTAGGTCTAATTTATAATGCATACTTATTAGCTTTTTCTCTTTAAAAAACTGCTTGCATAACTGATTTTAAAAATTAGATTTTTCGCTTTCAGAAAAAAAATGTAGCCGTTGCATCAGAACTTTGAATGGTCTAAAATATTGTGATGTCGGATTTTCAATATCTTTTGTAGTTTACGAGATCTAAACGGGACGGACGGACAGACGGACAGACATTTCGCACAAAACTAATAGCGTCTTTTCCCCCTTTCGGGGGCCGCTAGAAATACGGCTTCCGTGTTGGGGCACTTGACCACTGTATTAAAACTACACACTGGCCATTTAACAACTGAAAACAATTGGGTTGGGGGGGGGGGGGAATATCCATTACAAAAACGGTCAAAGTGCAGTCATCTAGACAAAAAATTACACTAAATTTTAAAAAAAGTATTCAGACACTCACAAAGATATTAAGCTATTAATTATAATGTGGATGCTCCAACATCTATTTCAATCTCGATGTGTTTGGGCTATGTGACTGTCTAATGATTAAAAAAAATTGAGTCATACTATCCAGGTTTTTAAATGCTATTTATTTTGACTTGATAAATGAACGTCTGCATGACGTATAGCTTCTTGATTGGATAGTTTGATAGTATGCTCTCCGAACTGTCGTTTCCATGGTCTTGGATTTAACCCTAGCTTGTCACAATCACTGACGTTCTGCAGAAGTTTTGGAATTAGGACGTAATAATCTTTTGAAGAAACGTCCGAAACTTACAAGTTTTGATTTAATTTTCTTAGTTAATGAATGGCTGTCTTCTAAAAATATTTAAACCTAAAATTGTTGTCTATTTTACTATACAATAGAAAACGAATTTAGGAAACCATGGAAACGTTGGCACTTGAAGTTTAGGCACCGTAAATTTAGTGTCCAGACACCATGGAAAACAATAGCTTATAACCAAATTTACAGCCAGAAAAACGCGAATCGTGAAATATTATTTTTTTAATTATTGATTTTTATTTCAAAATTACAATAACAAACAAAAAATGTATGCAGACATTTAATAAATAACTATTTCAATTTGTTTGTAGTGTCAATTTATAAGATTATGAGTAAATAACAATGACTCATTTTTTGTACCAATAGAATTTATTAGTTAAAGCGGGTTTCTATACTACACACAGAGATCTATTGGAGATTGACTTATCAGGTCTTCTTGCATGCTTCGATCCCATTTAATAAAGCCGTTTAGAAGACGAGCTCGTAATTCGGAGAACTCACGTGAATGGCCTTTTGCCCACTAAATTTAAAGATGAAAGATATACTTCTTGTCACTGAAATATCCAGGTAAACTAAAAAGCTATCGACAGAATCTATTTCTTTCCTCAGGTAGTGCTAATAGTAAATTAAGCGAGATTTAATGTTAACCTTGCAGTGTCTTACAGGCGTTATTTTTTAATTCCTCTTATCAGCTTGAAAATTCTTCATCTTCAAGAAAAGCAAACAAAAAAATAAACCTAGGTGGGGGAATACGCATCTTGCAAAAGCTCTAACGAAATTTCTAGAAATTTAGCTGTTTATGCATATCTTTTTGGAAAAGAATTACTAGCTAATTAGCTACACATGTCAAACTCTGGTTTGACCACTATAATGTTTCAAAATATTTTCTTCTTCATTAGTTAACGCTCTATAAAAAATCAAATGAAACATTAAAATTGTTATACTAAAAACAATTTATGTTACTTCCTATATGAATCAATTTTAACAACAAGGATATTAATAACAATATCAACTTGAGGCTGTGATAGCTGTGGTATGATAGACATATGTCTGGAATTAACCTCTGCTAGCACGAATGTCTTTTGTGTAAGATTTTTAGAAGATTTTGCAATTTCAATTATAAACAGCATTGAAATTATATACAATGAGCTAAAAAAAAGAGGGGACCTTTCAACTCATTTTTTCATATGCCTTTTTCTTTTGAAACTTCCCACGTAATAAATAGTTCTTTGAAGGAAGAAAATGTTTGAAAACACATAAAATGTAGTGTCTAGCAACAACAGTGAAACACTTTTCCGAGTGTGTCTGTGAACTGTTTGTTTAAGTCTACATACACATAGTTATACAGTGTAGTGTCTAGCCGCAACAGTGAAACACTTTTCCGAGTGTGTCTCTGAACTGTTTGTTTAAGTCTACATACACATAGTAATACAGTGTAGTGTCTAGCAGCAATAGTGAAACACTTTTCCGAGTGTGTCTCTGAACTGTTTGTTCAAGTCTACATACACATAGTAATACAGTGTAGTGTCTAGCAGCAACAGTGAAACACTTTTCCGAGTGTGTCTCTGAACTGTTTGTTTAAGTCTACATACACATAGTAATACAGTGTAGTGTCTAGCAGCAACAGTGAAACACTTTTCCGAGTGTGTCTCCGAACTGTTTGTTTAAGTCTACATACACATAGTAATACAGTGTAGTGTCTAGCAGCAACAGTGAAACACTTTTCCGAGTGTGTCTCCGAACTGTTTGTTTAAGTGTACATACACATAGTAATACAGTGTAGTGTCTAGCAACAACAGTGAAACATTTTTCCGAGTGTGTCTCTGAACTGTTTGTTCAAGCCTACATAGACAACCAAGTTGCCGGAACTGTTGATACATCCCACAGTGTTGACCAGCTGGTAGAACAGTTTCCCAACATTCGAGGGAGCTTCATCTGTCAGAGAGTACGAGGCATACTCCGAGGGGATGTACAGTGGCAGTGGAGAATTGTGGAGGTGACAGAGTAGACGGCGCAAACTGCCAGCAGGGTTTTTGTCGTCCTGTTTGTCGAACGCATCGATGACGTCATTTTCTGGCGTTTGACGATGGCGATTCGAATCTGAATGGAAATGAAAACACATCCGGTGGCTGTGAAAATAGGCGGGATTACCACGCTGGAGTATATGATTACGTATTGTATCTTAGCCACGGCTTCTGGGTGCTCATTGAAGAAATTAGACCTTTTAATAAGTCCCATCGATATGTTTCTTACGGGGTCGAAGTTATAGTCTAGGACTTGCCAGAAGCTGCAGTAGACGAATATGGAGAGCCAATAGGCGGCCAAGCAACAAACGGCAAACCAGATTCTTTTTGGCGTCAGAAATCGGCCGAAATTGAAAGGAAAGAAGATTACCAAAAGTCTTTCAGCAGTTATGAGCATTGGCAAGGTCAATGCGATGAGACCAAAACCGTAATCCAGCAAAGTGAACAAATTAAACATGAAAAACAAGACATCACTGCTGACCTTTCAGTAGCCCACGTATTCATGGTTCCACACGGCCTCGTAGATAATCTTTGGTATACTGTTGAAGGATATCAAGTAAGTCATATCACAGAAAGCTAAACTGACCAATAGAATGTTTGAACATTTGGACATTCCATGTTTGGTCAAGACAATGATGCTCAAAATATTCCCCACAACACCAAAGATGGAAATGGTTGGAGTGATGCCAAACATGAGAACTTTTATCGCCAGCCATGTGTTTTGATCGTTGATGATGTCCGAAGCAAAACTAGAGGAGTTATTTAGCATTTTAAAAATGTTTCTATTTTTTTCTGAATTATACAACTATGCAACCCTGAAGCGGATTCGTTGAAATCAGTTCACAAAATTTGTATATGGATGTCTACATGGAAAATGAACAAATGTAGATCTGTTAAAACTTAAAATGTCTTTAACTGAACAGCATCCTGTCAGAATTCACGAAAATGTCATTGATCGAAGGGAAGAACTATAAGTATTCTACATCCAAATATTTATTTAGCACATGGTTCACTAAAACATTTATATAGTGGAAATCTGTGGCATCACGTATCTTTTATATATTCCGTGTACTTTGAATTACAAACCAACAAAAAGAGAGTGGTTTTAACTTGACTAATCTGATCTATAATTACAGTTATATAGAAGGTGTTGAGGTAATTAGCTGCTTTTTTCTCTCTCTCTCTTTTAAAGAAACTAAAGCATAAAGAGTTTACAAAAGTATATAAAAATTAAACACTTAACCCAAAAAGTAAGCAGACAGCTGCAGAGAACTAAGCAATGAGCTAGCCCCAGTGTTCAAAATACTCTTTCAGGCTTCACTTAACCAGGGCAGAGTACCAAAGGACTGGAAAGAAGCTAATGTCACCCCCCTATTTAAAAAAAGGAGAAAAATCTGACCCAGGAAACTACAGACCAGTATCACTTACCAGCATCACATGTAAAATCCTAGAACACATAATATGTAGTAACATCATAAACCACTTAGACAAACATAATGTCCTCACACCATACCAACATGGCTTTAGGAAATATAGATCATGTGAAACACAACTAATAGGACTAATTGATGATTTTTCAAAAGGTTTAGATAATAGTGAACTAATAGATGCTATCTTACTAGATTTTTCTAAGGCTTTTGACAAAGTTCACCACCATAGTTTGCTTAAAAAATTAAAATATTTTGGCATTAATGGTCCACTGCATCAGTGGATTAAAGATTTTCTGATAGGGAGAGAACAAACTGTAATAATAAATGGCTCTAAATCAACACCGATAACAGTAAACTCAGGTGTACCTTAAGGAACAGTCTTGGGTCCACTACTATTTTTAATTTACATAAATGATTTACCAAATTGCATTACTTCAGGAACAAAAGATTATTTGCAGACGATTGCATAATATATAGAACAATAAAAACAACACAAGACACAGATATTTTACAAAGAGAATTAGATGAATTACAGAAATGGGAATCAAATTGGAGCATCTCTTTCCAGCCAGAAAAATGTCAGTTGTTAAGAGTAACAAAAAACTAAAACAAATTAATTCCACTTATCTTATTCATGGCAAACCAGTAACACAGACTAAAAACGCAAAAATACCTAGGTGTTATAATAAATGAAAAACTGTCATGGAATCCACATATTGATGAAACTATAAAAAAAATCAAACAAAGCATTAGAATTTATTAAAAGAAATTTCTATAAATCAAATACGAACATAAAACTAAAATGTTATTTAACCTTGGTTAGGCCAATAATAGAATATGCATCCTCCGTTTGGGACCCCTCAACTCAAGAAGAAACTGGAACAGACACAAAATAGAGCAGTGAGATTCATAACAAATGAATATTCACATTTCACTAGAGTAACACCTATAGTAAAATCACTAAATTTAGAAAACCTTCAGGACAGAAGACTCAAAAGTAAAGTAGCAATTATATATAAAACACTTCAAATACAAAAACAAAATTTAGTAAAATACTCTGAAAGACACAAAGATAACAAAGATAAAAGCACATTCCTCGTCTCATATGCTAGGACTAATTTGTACAAATGCTCCTTCTTCCCTAGTGCTATTAGAGCATGGAATGGGTTACCTGAGCTAGCCAGGAAAACCAGTGACTTGGCAGAATTTAAGTCATTGGTTAATATGCATGACTAAATGCATGACGCGTAGGACGTAATCATCTTCTTTTTTGAAGTAACGTCTGTATTATATAAGATAAGATAATGTAATTATACATAATTACATATACAATTGTGTCCTATTTTTGATGATTACCTTTTCTAGGACAAGTTTTAATAGAGAAACTCAAATTTTATTAGAGAAACTCTTAGAGACTTGTAATTCTCACTCTTTACAATGACATGTTTATTGATCAGAAAATAAAAAGAATATGTTTTCAAGTTCTACTTAATAAGCAAGTAGTCTCTCCAAGCGCCTCAGATTATCGATTTTAATAAATATCACGTTTTGAATCAAATCAAAGTAGATCTAGTGAGAGAATACACTGTAATTAACGAACTACTAAATGACAATGATTCTTGAAACGCTCAAAGAGAACATAATTCGTAGATCCGAGCGAAACTTTTTGTTTTTTCGTTTTCAGAACGTTTGTTCAAAATTGTCATTTTAAATATTGAGTCAGATATAATTGTATCAGCTTATAGAAAAATATCCAGTGAAACATTCATACCTTCGTGCTTCAGCACTAACGGCTTCTGAAGATTTTAATGAGTGGCTTTGATGCAGGGCTGTCCTTATATCTGAAATTTTGTTTCTGTTAAGTAGATCCGACTTTTCTCTTGTCTCTCTTTGGGATAGTCCTTCTATTACCATGACCGTGTGAGTCTCATCGCACTAGGGCACGTGTTGAGAACTCTATTCTCTGATAACACGGACAAGGAAAGCGGCAGTTCTTCTCAGGACTTCTCTGTCTCCCTACAGAGCCAGCTCTTCATGCAAACCAGCTTTTGCTTCACTCATATGGCCATGTTTAGGGTGTAGTGTTGCGCACTCGTATAGGATGTGGTTGACTGTTTCGACGCCGTCCCGACAATGCCTGTAGCGAGAATCAAAATTTGGTTTAAATTTAGCAAAATAGGCACCAATTGGACAGTGTCCCGTTCTGTATCTAGCGATTGCCACCTGTTCTTCCCTATTTAGCTGCCACCATTCGTCCGATTTTGAGGGCCCTTTTAAGTTTTGCCAGACTTCCCTGCCCGTATTACCGTTTTCCCAGCTTTTGCTCCATTTATTTCTTGCCCATTCGTCCACAATCGCACGCGCCTGCTCAAAAGTCTGTGGCTCGTCCACAGGGTCCAGCTTTGTGCCGAGCTTGGCTAATAAGTCAGCCTTTTCATTGCCTTCGATTCCTACATGCCCTGGTATGAATTGGAATGTCGCCCGAATTCCGTATTTTTCTTGGAGGCGTCCCACGCACGCCAGTGTTTTTGCCAGTGGTTCCGGGAGCGTATCGGCGGAGCTTTCAATGGCTTGTAGGCTCGACAGAGAGTCTGTGAATAGCACAATAGGATTGGGTTGTGCTGTTTGACCGTTAAGTCGTTCTTCAATGTACTCTACTGCATTTTGAATTGCTACCATTTCAGCTACGTAATTGCTCCTGCCAGAACACGCACCCAGGATCTCATCGTTTTCGGCCGAGCCAGGGAATCGAACCACCACACCATACCCAGAGGTTTTTTGCCCAAGGTTCTCTCTCGTGGAACCATCTGTGTACGCCTTGATGAATCCAGCTGGGTATTGGGCGACAGTTTTCCTGGCTGTGTTTCGTAGGACAGTATTTGTGCATTTCTTGTTAATTTCTGGGTCAATCAGCGATTTCCTCACCTCCGGGATTCCAGGAGCATACGCCGGAGAAGAAGCCCCATGCAGAGCGAGAGCAGCTCTGTTCTGGGGTAAATCGACTTCTTTGGACAATTGCCGCACCGAGTGCATGAAAGAGTTCCGATTCATCCGACTTCCGCCCTGCCAGTTGTCAACCAGACTTCTGACCGGGCAGTCTTCTTCTAGCCGTTTGAATTTTTCGTAAGCAATCATAACGGCTCGTCCCTTCTTAGTCTCAGTGGTGAGAGATTTGTCATGACCTCACATGCCGCAGTTGGCGTTGTTCGAAATGCACCGCAAATGAGTCTAATTGCTTGGTTCTGCACTGAGTCCAGCCCCGCTAGAGACGTTTGTGAGGCATAGACTTGTGCAAGAGACGAGTACTCCATTCTTGCCTTACCGCTCCAATATAGAGGGCCCGTAACACGTTCTCTTTGGCTCCCAATTTGGTCGTGGCTAATCGCTCGATTACCTTAAGGCTCTCCGAGGCTTGCTCTCGTACCATTCTCACATGATTGGACAAACCCATTTTTGGGTCCAGGGTTACTCCCAGGTATTTCGGCTTGGTTTCCATCTTTAACTCGGTACCATTGATTGAGAGAGAAATCTTTTCTTTGTGGACATTTTTGCCAAGAGTGAAGAGTGTCCAGACTGTTTTCGCACAATTTACCTCCATATTCCACAACCGTGTGTAGCAAGAAATCGTGACTTATTCACGTTGGATCTCTGCAGCTAGAGCGACTGCAGATCTCCCAGTTTTCCAGATTAACAGATCGTCTGCAAAAAGTAGTGAGCGACACCCTAGGCGTTTGGTCAAATCGTTAATAAATACCAGAAAAAGTGTGCACGAGAGTGACGAGCCCTGAGGCAACCCCTGTTCAAGTACCTTTTTGTTTGATAGTTGCTCGCCATAACGTGTCTGAACTAACCTGTTCGTTAGGAAGCTTTTGATCCACCGGTACATATTGGAGTTTACCCCAAGGTCCGTCAACTTCATCAACAATCCTTGCCTCCAGACTCTATCGTACGCCTGTTTCAAATCTAGAAAGACCGCAAGTGTCGATTCACCCTTCTTCTCTTTTCCGCCTTTCTGGAAACCGTCTGCCACCTCTTGCATAAAGACTGTTACCTGGTCCATTGCACTACGCCGTTGTCTGAAACCACCCTGCTCCTGGCAAATTAGGTTGTGGGACTCAAGGTACCACTTAAGCCGTCGGTTAATGATTCTCTCCGCAACCTTCCCCACACACGATGTGAGGGAAATTGGTCTGTAACTCTCAGGGCTGTTCGCATTCTTGCCCTTTTTAAGAATAGGAACAATGGTAGCCAATCTCCATGCCTTTGGGAAATCCCCTTGAATCCATGTCCGATTTAGCAAGTCGTGCAGTTTTAGGAGGCCAATCGTTCCGAGATTTTTGAGCATCTCAGCACTGATGCCGTCTGGCCCCACTGCCTTATGTAGCCTAGCCTTTCTGATAGCGAAAGCCACCTCCATCATAGTGAAGGGCTCCGAGAATGTTTCCGTCCCAGCCTTGCCGTCGACCCACTTGCGTTTTTCATTGGCTCTTCTAACACGGTCAAGGGCCATCGACACGGAAGATTTTTTGTGAGCTTTAGAGACTCCAGCAAAGTGTTTGTTCAAAGCCTCCGCTCTCTTTTTGTCAGTAATAACAGGGCCATCTGGCGTTTGCAGGGGTTCCGCTACCCTCAGTTCCCCCACTCCAGCCAAATTGTTTAACAACTTCCATGCCTGCCGTCCATCCGCAAGGTCCAGGTTCGCACAAACGTCCGACCACTTTTTAAGCGATTCCTCCGACACTGTATCCCTTACCAATGCCGTAAGTTTATTGTAGGCTCGTCTCGTCTCTACGGTTCTTTGTCGAGCATGCCTTCTTCGTGCTGCTTTTCGTTGCCTGACAAGACGTGCCAACTTTCGAGACCAAAAGGATCGGTATCTGCGCTTGCCACTGGTTCGCGGAATGGCCCTACGAGCCGCCGATAGAAGAGCCTTCACAAAGAGACTGTAAGTTGCGTCAATATTATCAAAATCAATATCACGTTTTTCCAGGAGCGCATCCGATGCACTCATAAAAAGTTGCCAGTCCGCCTTAGCGTACACCCACTTACGTCTAGAGCAGGCTGGTCTTTTTGTCGTACCGAGATCAATAGAGACCATTAGTGGTAGATGATCCGATCCCAAGTCTCCCAAGACATCTAGTCGACACTTCGCAACTATGTCCGCAGACACCAGGCACAAATCTGGTTTCGATTCCCCTCCATGCCCGGAGTGGATAAATGTACTAGGGGAATCAACGCCATTGAGAAGGACCAAATTTGTTTCATCGCACATGTCAATAACCTTCTGTCCCGAGAGATCGGTTGTTTTGCAACCTATGACCTGGATTTTGGCATTGAAATCACCCGCACTATTGTTCTGGTGTTGGAGAGGCTTTTGTTATCGAGTGTGAGGACACTTCGCGGTGGATTATAGACATTTAGGCATTCAAATCTCTGTCCATTCTTGAATACTTCCACCAGGAGTGAGTCGGTCTCACCACATCCCCGTGAGGTGGCTTCCTTCACACGAGCAAGCAAAGGATTCCTGACAAAAGTGACTAACTTCTGACATTTTACACAGGGACAGGTAAAGGCCGTGAAGCCCGAGAGCGAGGGCACACAACTCCTTTTCCTACCAGCGTTGCCAGCTTCCTGCACCAAGAACACATCGACCTCGAGTTCCGACAACAGTCTTAAAATTTCAGGCTTCTTGAGTCTCAATTGCCTGTTTGCATTAAATGATATGATTCTGAGTTGCCGAATACCACAACCATGTTTGGGCCTGGAGGGATCGTCCCTCCTAAGTGTACTTTTTGAGCTTTTCCCGGTCACATTTGGTGTGGGGGTCACGACTTCCCCGTCCGTGGCATTAGTAGGGTAGCTTGGCTCGACTTGCATCGAGGGGCGTTGGCCACCCGGAAACAACCCTGGGTTAGTATTTGCTGTCAATATCGGTGAACTTAGTGGGCGGACATCTTGAAGATCAACGACGGTAGCTAACTTTTCGAACACCAACCCGTCGTCAAGATTGGTAGAACGGGGCCTATCAGATGAGTAATGCCCATACTCGGGGTTAATAGATAAATTTTGTAAAGCCAAATGAGTGAAATTACCCGAGTGCGGGCGAAACTGGTTGCATGTTAGACTGTTGGATTCGATCTCCTCAGGTGGGATCAATGCTACCTACTCAGAAACTCGTGTTCGCTGAGCTAGCTTCCAATGTCACGCTTGCCGTGACTACCTTGTGATGTAATGAGAGATTGTCTGGACTCGTTTCTTTCACCGCCAGAAAGTTCGCCATCAGTGAGGCGACTGGATGCAATGTCGTGCATCTGGGAACGTACCTTCTAAAGTCTACGGCGTTTGTGGGGCGCACCCTAATCCAACTTTTAACCAGGCACCCACACATTGGGTTGGACATCCTGGATTTTACGAGCACTGCCCACTTGGCCTTTAAAACCGTGGGCAGAGGGGATCCCCGTTGGCCGCTGTTAGAGGCGTTCACAGCGTTACCAAGATCCGCCACGAGGAGGCCGGTATCACCAGAGGACCTCATTACCATGACCTACATATATTAAGTATTTAGTTCTTATATCTCCAGCCTCTTCATGCACGTGACTTGATGCATTTAGAAACTTGTGTTTCTTGCATTATTGTCTTTTTAAAGGCTTGCGTGTTAATGTACCAGTTTGATAAATGGTTAATACAATTATGTTAAAGTGTAAACAAGACAATAACAGACTTTACTTAGCTAAACAAAGAATAAGATTGTTTGGCGTTTAACTGTTTTATAAGACTTACTAGCAACTCATCTCATCTCTGTCTATGGTCCCACATCCTCCAGACGTTTCCAACTGCCTTGCCCATCTTCCAGGCATTTGCTTCTAAAGCATGGTGACATGTATTTCTGGGCTTTTCCCGCTTCCACTTTGCTAAGTAGTTCCAGGCAAGGGCTCGCCTTTTCATGGTGTATGCAGGTTTGCAAAGGGTGTGACCAATCCATCTCCAGCGTCTTTGGAGGATATCTACATCAATGGGCTGCTGCTTTGTTCTTTACAATCAACAACTGAACAATATTAAAGACGTTTGCATTTGTGAACTTCTACAGTCAGACCAATACTCTAGTGATTTTGTATTTCTGTTTAATTATGATTGATTGCAATTGAGGCAGTCAAAATGTAAATGATTTCGTCTAAGAGGACACCACTTTATTGGATTAAAAAGTGACGACGGCGATGTGTGGAAATCTCAACGGCCAGTACCACCATGAGAACGAAACTGACAGTAAATATTCAATCTCTAGTAAAGGTACTGATACGATGTGTCACATATCAGCGCTGATAGAACCAATGACTTATTCTAGTAGAAAACAAGTAACATAAAAAGTATTTTTTAAAAAACAATTCCAGTCTTTTATCTCATTTTATTTTTTTCTTGTAATGCTTCCATATTGCAAGAGACGTTTCACTGAGCTTGCCCGAACAATGTCTTGTATCACAGTCCAGCTTATTTCTACATAAGACGGTGCGCAAAATTCATATGAATGCAATTGTATATATTCAACTCTTTAGTGAATACAAAGAAACATTTGAATCGAGTGCAAATACCCTCTGAAGCGTATTTAAAATACTAAGAAATACTAAGAAACCCTAACCCTAATACTAAGAGTCGAATGAGGGAAAACCCGCTGAAAGAGTGTGTTGTTTTTTTTTCCAAAAAGCCTAATTTTATTTAAAGATGATTATACCTTGAAAAATGTCATTGCATGGCCAATTAGTTAGTTTTATTTCCCCAAAGACATACATAAACTGTAAAAGTTCTAGGAAAATCGTTAGAGCCGTTTTTGAAATGTCGAAGTGTCGATGTTCCACCCAGTAATCAACATTATGAACCCATGAAAAATGTGCAAGCTAATACTAGGAGGAATTAAAAAATATAGTCAAGTCGTGTATATGAAATTAAAACGAAAGTATACACTAACCAAAGAAATGTCTAGGCTGAGTAGCCTGAACTAGATATGCCTTCGGCTTGTTTGTTTCGTTTTCGAGTAGAGAATAGAATAATCGGGAATATTCGTGTGACGTCAAAGTTTTGGAAATGTCCGTTTATTCTGTTCGCTTTTCGAATACTTCACACAGTGAATCAAACACTAACGTACAACCATTGATTCTCAATATGCTACTTCGTAATGATACCTTGCAGTTGCTAGTTAATTAAATGGCGAAGTCAATAAACGACAGTGACATTTAAATAATGTGACAGACATTTGTTTCATTCTGAACCTTTAACGGGCAATGAAAAGGAAGACTAATTTACTATCAGGCTTTGAAAGTAAAACTATTACAAACTCGATTTCTTTTACCACAAAAAGCTCCTAATTTACATGTAATGTAAAATAGAACTATGGTCCATCCAAGATTTGGATTATACATGGATTGTTATTGCTTTTATCTTTTCTCATTCACAACGTTCGATCTGGTTCTTCCTGTGAAGTCCAAGTTGTGCACCACAGCAAAGTTTTTTGTGTTTTAACATTTGATGACATAAATCTACAGAAACAACTTTTGTGTCTGGGAACTCAGTTGGTGAAGTTTTTTTTTCTTTTATCATACCACAATCATGTGATGTCATTTCCATTTGGGCAATTAAAGAGTGTTGTGAATTGACAAGATACATTTTTAGCTAAATGCCTCATACCCATACAAAGAAATATCGCTTGCCCAGTGTGTACTAAATAAGTTTGTCAAATATTCGACTGGCTATTTCTCCGATCTATAAATTGATCAACATCACCATTTGTTTGATTTAAAGAGATGTACATGTACAATCAACGAAGTACGACTGTTGTGCTAATATGTTTAAATTGCGTCATTGTTTGTTGTAAATGTTTTGTGCGAAAGTAAAGGATGTGACGAAATTTTAAAAAAGTCTTCTATGTCTACTTGTATAAACACAAAGTCTCTGTTATTATTATTGTTATTATTAATTTATGTCTACAGTATTTTATCTATTTATCTGTGACAACAGAACAACCGTGTATTAAAAAAAAAGTCAATTGCTTTTTAAATTTTTTTTAGTAATTAATATAATGACAATACATTTTTCCAGATTACCATTTAAGTAAAAATACTAATTTACATTATGTGTATCAACATATGAAATAATCTAAAAGAAACTGAAGATATAAACCTACAATACTATAACCATTAGAAATTTAGATTATGTGAAACTCAACTTTTGTATTTAATGCCATTGCTTACAATGGTTTTAAAATGGAGTATTTTAAATAGGCCCATATATTGGATTTCTATGAAAGAATTCCGTAAAGTTCAATAAATTTGCCTACGTAAAAACATTTTAATAACATTTTAATACTTTAACACTTCTGTTCTATTGTATCAAGGAATCCAGTGATCCATTATCGTAAAATGATCTTTATCACCACCTATAAATGTATTCACTAAATCTCTACAAAAAATGATTCTGATAATAAGGTGACAAGACGAACAATGAAGTCACGTGTGGGTCACAGTGCCTGGTCATCAGACTCAGTCGCCTTGAATGGCTTGGACCGATACGCATAGTCACAATATTTGTATTGTATGGTGATCTAATAGAGAGCAGAAGGGCTGCAGGTTGTCCATTCTTACGATACGCTGATGTATGTCAGTGATACAAGATGACACCAACAGTTGGGAGAAATAAAAGGCACATGATAGACTCACATGAAGGGTAAGCATATGGGGGGGGGGGGGGAGTTCTCGATCGCAGGTAGTGAACACTCCAGAAACAGGAGAAAGGCTGCAGCGTCAGGTGTTTACAAATGCCTTTGAACGTGGATGTGTATCAAGGATTGGCCTCTTTAGTCACACGAGAAGCGACAAATGGAAAAATATGACCTAAGTAAAATAAATAAAACAAAGTTTCTAGTTAAAAGTGGTCCAGAGAGTGCGAGCACACTTTTTCTAATTTACATAAATGATTTCCCCGTACTTATTAAAACTACTTATATAATTTTAGAGAAATTTTTGTAAAATTTATTTAGGCCTAATATTAGCAAAAAACAATAATAATAACCCTAGTCTTCAAGTTCAAAGATAAAGGACAACTACTGTATTTCACTTGGCTACAAGGTGATTGGCACTTATAGCTATGATAAATATATATACATATATTGTCACACCCAGAAGCATTTTCGGGCGCAACTCTGTTCACCGACCACGTTTGGCTCGCCAAAAAAAAAAAAAAGATTGTCTCTAGCATACGGTCGTCCCAAACAATTAGGATAAGCTACAACACAAACCCTCACCCCATAGACGCATCTCTCTTAATTTTTCTTATGAGCATTAGCTAGAATTCAACATCATTCAGTTGTATTCGTCAAGGGAGAGACGCCGGTAAGATACGCCTTTCAACTGAGACTCAATTTTAACTACATGTATCTTCGATTAATCTCGTATGGATATTTAGAAATTAAAAACAAAACACTAACGTGTTTCAACAGTTACACTATTGTCTTAGATTCAAATTTAAATGTTCATTAACTGAACGGTGCTATAACGACTAAACAGTACAGCGTAATAGTATCGTATAAATTGGTTGAGTCATTGAGAAGTAGATATAGTAAAGTATCTATTTACTATACAAACGCATATAAAAACTACACAGCATTTGTTCCGTTTTAACACCACACTAGCGGAAATAATGAATGTCATGGCCGGTTTAATAGAGGGATAGAAAGAGACATTTTGGGGGCAAGTATGGTGGAGGTGGGGCGCAACCTTATTGAATTGTTTACCGGCGACTGATCTTTTCAAATATTATGTATTTATAGGCAGGGGGCACGATATATTTCAGTCATTTAGTTAATGCACTATTCTAGTAGACCTATCTGAAGTGATATTGTTTTAAAGTCAAACTAAATATGAATGATATTAGAGGTTGAAAAGATGCTTGTTTGTAGAGGGAGGGGTTAAAACTGAACTCCCTTCCCACACCCATTCTTAGCAATGGTCAGAGGCCGTGACACTACGGTTCTGGTCCTGTTGTCAAATCTGTGCCCAATCAGGTCTCAGGGCCTCCCGTGGACATCTTCATGACGTCAGGTAACAAGAGAAAGAAGAAAAAAAAAAACGGCAATGACCAGGTCCCATAACACCTTACTTGGGATAAATGAAGCTGACTTCTACAGACTTGTGAGGATTACAAAAAAAAAAGGTCAGTTGATATTTAGATCTAATGCTAGACGGATTACATAATTAACTGGTCAATACATACCTAATGCTCTGTAGCAGTATCGTTACATTGCTGTATAAGGGTACATTATTAATAAAAGTAGAAAAATCAAAGCGATTAGTTTAAATAAAAAAAAGAATTGATCTCCACCACGAAACCTTATTGTAACATCACATTGTACAGCCAATGTTCTATTTGAATTGACTAGTTTGATTTAACCCTCCAGGCCACTGAAATGAGAATGGCTTTTTATTTTATTTGTTAAAGCAAATGTATAAAAAAAAACGACTGCTGTTCATAAAACTAGTTAATGATAAACCGACTTGGTAAATGGTATTTATTGGTGATATCAAACTCTATTTTCTTTCAGTTTGCGCAAGTTTATAAAGCTATATTTTTATATCTAGAAAACAAAAAGTTTTCAGTTCCATAATTTCCACACTTATTGTTGTCATTTAGCAATAAATTGTTTGTATAGTAAATTGAATTGGATCCATATAAAGGGGATATTGTTTTCGAAGCATAATTTCAACAAATTCAATTGTCAGATTTTAAATACTGAAACAAAAAGTGAAGATATTTGCTTAGACATTTCGTTTTGTTTGTTTTTGATAGTAAGTAGTTTTTGATAGTAAGTAGTTTTTGATAGTAAGTAGTTTTTGATAGTAAGTAGTTTTTGATAGTAAGTAGTTTTTGATAGTAAGTAGTTTTTTGATAGTAAGTAGTTTTTGATAGTAAGTAGTTTTTGATAGTAAGTAGTTTTTGATAGTAAGTAGTTTTTGATAGTAAGTAGTTTTTGATAGTAAGTAGTTTTTAATAGTAAGTAGTTTTTGATAGTAAGTAGTTTTTGATAGTAAGTAGTTTTTGATAGTAAGTAGTTTTTGATAGTAAGTAGTTTTTGATAATACAATAAATTGATTTTTTCTTTTGTGAAATTGTTTTGAAACTTACAGACTTAACATTGAAACATTAAAATAGTTTTATCTTCAGATTGTAACAAAATGGAGTATTCTTACAAGAAGCTTGATAATATTAAAATGTGTTCAATATCGGATGCAGAGCAATGCAATGCAAGTTTCTCTGTATCTACTCTTGTTATTGAAGAGTCTCCAACCTCAAAAGAATGTGCTATAACCCATTCAGGGGATACTTCAGACAACAATGTAAATATACAGAACTTAAGTGAGCAGTCCACTTCGGAAATCTCTTCTCTAAATAGTCAAATGCTAAGTTCATCAAAGTCTATATTAAATGGACATTTGTATGATGAATCCCTATCCGGAACGAATGACCTGGCGTACGATGATTTAGTAACTAAGGATAGAGAGAATGTACCATTGGTTGAAAATACTGACGCCAGTCATCTACTGCTAGAGTCTTTAATTTCTAGCGTAAAGGCAAAAGTAACAGATCCTAACTCTGATCAACTAGAGCAATTGACAGAGAATTTAGTCCATCCGACAAAGTGTTTTAGTTCTAAAAGTCCTGTCAACAAACTACAAACACATCCCATAAGCAGCAAAATATTTCGACCTTTCGAAAGTAACAATAAAGAGATACAACTAATGCATGTCACGTCGAATGTTGTTGAAGTCGACAATCCCCGTCCATGCACGCTCGATACAACAAGTAAGAGCAGCTTAAATTTTGTATTGGATAAATCAAATAAAACGCAGAATGTGTCTTCACCAAATCAGACAGAAATCATAGAAAGATTAGAACATTATGATAGTAGAACTAAAGCATGTATAACACATGATAAATTTGAGGAGTCTGTTAGCAAGAATGTTGTATATAATAACACGATAGCATTGGCTTGCCATTACTTGTGTGCTTGTTGCGCAATAAAATGTCAAGGCTACCTTAATAAAACACATAGTAACATTCGTTTGGAAAACTCTCATCTATCATCTAGTGAGGACATTCTTTCTGTAGTACAAAGACAAGACGAAGCTTTTCAAACGATGGAAGAGAAGTCAAACGAAACAAAAGTGCAACTCGACAAAACTCCCACTGCTGATAAATCTCAGAACTTTCAAGTTCTACCATGTAGCCTATCAGATGACACAGATACCAATGACAATGTCGTAAAATCTACAAGCAACGTTCATGATGGCACATCTCTAGCATGGTACCAGTCACATCAAAAGGTCTGTCAGCAAGCCAGCCCCGCTCAGTATATCAAATCAGATCTTTCCAGAACATGTCCAGCGACGAAATACACTCACTCAGCTACTGGTGAGCAATCATGGCCATTAATCACTGCAAGTCAAATATCTCAAGAATGCAATTTCGACCATTTAGCGGCATCAATCAGGAGTATAGACAATGCACAGGAGAGAGAAAGTGAATCGAACATGGTGACTGCCGAGAAGGAGGATACCACTGATGACGACAATGACAGCCTGGACTACTACACAGGTAGATTTAGTTGTTTTTTCTTTTTATTAAAAATTTGTCATAATCTAATTGCTACTTGCATTTTTCCCACTTTATATTGACTTACTTTTATTTTCCGCGATTTTGTATCAGTATTTTTTTCATATTTTTATCATTATGGATTTTTATTGTTCGGGAAGGGGAATTTTCTAAGCTTTTTAATATTTCATATATTCTTCTGTATATTTTCGAATGATATAAAAATCTTTAAAAATATACAACTAATCTTACATTACTTATGTGGTCATTACGCGATGCTCTTAAAAGATTTAAAAAAAAAAACATGAAAAATATTTTTTTTAAATACTTAAAATAAAAGAACACAGTAAACTTGAAATAGATCTAGACTGACAATATCAAATCTGTGCGATTAGAGATATTATTAGCAATTATTTTTGTTTAGCACTATTTCATGCTTTTAGCTTTCTCAATACGCTAAGATCCTATCACTTCTCTGGACATGGAGGTTAGAGAAGGGGAGAAAGAAGGGGATATCTGACTAGATGTAACTGTGACAGCTTTTTAAATGAATTTTTAAAAAAGTTTTACCAACTAGAGGGTTCAAGCTTTCTCCATCTAATACACTAACCACTGTGTCAGTGAAGCACTTATGAAAAACAGAATTGTTAGTTTCAATTTTTTAAGCGACGATCTAATTTTTTATAAAAAGTAAAAAAGGGGACTAATTCAACTTATACCTTATATCTCACAAGTACAGTTTCTTCCCTTGTTTTCGATACCAAACGAAGTAATGAATTGTTAATTAACTGATTGGTTAATTTTTAGCGGCTTCCGAAAGGGAAATAGCTGCTATTAGTTTTGTTCATCCGTCCGTCCGTCCGTTTTTGCTTTAATTTATATGTCTTGTGTCAACTAAAATGGACAGTTTTCTTTACATCTGATAAGATTTAGCTTATTTTTTAAACTTCAAGAAATATTATTCCGTTTTCTGACATCTTCTTATTTATGCATAAAATGGATTTAAAAATTCTGTACTATGTTTCTACCAAATCGCGGAACACCACAGCGGCAATATAAGACTCACAATCTAGTTCTGAGAATCCTAGCTGCATTACAATAAAGTTTTCTTAAATTTTGAAGGAAACTTTTGTACGTGGGAACCATGTCACAATGAAGAGAGTCTTTTGTCAACAGTATATACCAGTGATGCCCAAACTACGGCCCGCGGGCCAGATCCGGCCCGCCAAAACATTAAAACAAAATGTAAAAAAAATATTTAAAAAATTAGAATATTTAAAAAATATTTTCTTTAAGTTAGGATTCTCACTCTTTCTTTGGTGAATCTATATGTTTGGTATTCGAATATTCATATGAAATATTTTTTTTAATTCTAAGAACACAAGTGTTGTTGTTTTTTTGTTTTTTTAATGGCGATAAGACTTTACAGCTATTTTTGCCTAATTGTTGTAAAATTCCGCTACTGTCCTCGACATGCTTGTGTGTGCAACACAGAGCATCATTAGTGCAACACAGAGCATCATTAGTGCAACACAGAGCATCATTAGTGCAACACAGAGCATCATTAGTGCAACACAGAGCATCATTAGTGCAACACAGAGCATCATTAGTGCAACACAGAGCATCATTAGTGCAACACAGAGCATCATTAGTGCAACACAGAGCATCATTAGTGCAACACAGAGCATCATTAGTGCAACACAGAGCATCATTAGTGCAACACAGAGCATCATTAGTGCAACACAGAGCATCATTAGTGCAACACAGAGCATCATTAGTGCAACACAGAGCATCATTAGTGCAACACAGAGCATCATTAGTGCAACACAGAGCATCATTAGTGCAACACTTTTTGGTCGTGTTTTTTGGAGCTCAAAGCGATTGTTACCGTAAAGTGTTTAACGTTTGGGATGTAATGAAATGGGAGAACAGAGGAAACGAAAAGTGGACCGTATAAACTTTCAGGAAAGTGGGACAGAGTTTTACTTCTCTGTGGAATAGGATAGTAAGCCAACATGTTTGATTTGTAAAGAAAGTGTCTGTCTTTAAAGAACATAACATTAAAAGGCATAAAACAAAACACAAATGGTGGCATTCTTGGTTTGAGCTGCGAAGACACGATTGCCAAGTTACGACTTGAGATTGGGGGATGGTCGAGAATATTTAACAAAAAGAGACAAGAAAATGAGTCGGCGATAAGGGCCAGCTATAGAGTTGCTCACATTTTAAGTAGAGCAATGAAGCCTTTTTCCGATGGCGAATGTGTAAAAAAAGTGTTTGCTAGCTGTGATGAAAGAAATCTGTCTTGAAAAGAAGAATGCAGTAGAAGCTGACAGCCTTTCTCGCATGACAATAACAAGGCGATTGGAAGATATGGGTGAAAATCTCCATTCACACTTTAAAGACATAGCATCAGAATTCGAAATGTTTACTATTGCCGCTGACGAGTCCACTGACATAACTGATACTGCGCAACTCTTGGTATTTATTCGCAGTACAAACAGCAATTTTGATATAACAGAGGAGTTAGCAGCTATGAGGAGCATGCATGGGACTACAGCTGGAGAAGACCTTTCAAAGAAGTGTCAATCATCATAGAGGACCTTGCTCTTCCTTGGAATAAATTAGTTGGAGTGACTACTGATGGCGCTAGAAACACAGAGAACTGACAGCAAGAATTATTTTAAAAGTTGTTGAGTTAAATGGAACTGAACCCCTGCTTCTTCACTGCATCATTCACCAACTAAATCTCTGTGGAAAGGTTTTGAATCTGGGTCATGTGATGATGAGTGTGCTTAACACTGTAAATTTCATCAAATCACATGAGCGGTGAATCACAGAACTTTTAAAGATTTTTTGACGGAAAAAGATTCCGAATATGAAGTGCGGGGCTGGTTAAGCCAAGGGAAGGTATTTAAAAGTTTTTTTTTTATTTGAGACATGAAATTGAAATATTTATGGCGGAAAAATCAAAACAAGTGCCACTACTGTACGACCACTCATGGTTGTGGGATTTGGCTAGGTTATGCGACATCACATCACATCTAATTGAACTCAACACCAAACTACAAGGGAAAGACAAATTGATTTCGCATGTGTATGCAGAAATAAGCGCTTTCCAAACAAAATTGCAACTCTTCATTCAACAGGCGGAAAAGGTGCATCTTGTCCACTTTTCAACCTGTTCCACTCTACAAAATAATAAGCTGCTAAATATGTCTATCCCAAAAGAAGGAATGATCCAACTTCTGAGGCTCTTGATAGATAATTTCAGTGAAAGATTTGTGGATTTTCAGAATTTGAAAAATAAAATACGTCTTTTCGAAAGTTCGTTTACTGCCTATGTGTCAAGTGCCCCGACAGATCTGCAACTGGAACTGATTGACTTACAAAGCAAGTCATCCCTGCTTGACAAATTTCAAGTGATGCAGACTATTGACTTCTACTCTGTGTTACCTGCACAAACTTTTCCAAATCTTCAAAAACAAGCGCTAAGAATGATCACAATGTTTTCAAGCACTTATTTGTGTGAACAAACTTTCTCAATGATGAAACGGGCAAAAACCTTGTTACGTAATCTCCTCACGGATGAACATCTAGATTCAGTGCTCCGACTTGGTGTTTCATCTATGCAGCCAGATATTCAGAAGATGGTTTTGGATAAATTTCAAGCATCACATTGATTTATATAAGTAAGTCTACAAATAAAACTAATAAAAATAGCTTATTGTATATTTTTTGTTTTCTTTTCGGTGATATGGCCCGCTACACAAATGCCGAAAATTAAAATGGCCCGCAGACCAAATAAGGTTGGGCATCACTGGTATATACAATTATTAATGTACTTCTGTCTAGGCTGTACTCCTACGGATTGTTATTGTATAAACCTTTTTTTTCCTTTTTTAAGTTTCATTAGCATTTCAAAATAATTAACAACTGAGACTTGGCTGAGACTCCATTCATATAACAAGACAAACTTGTAAGCTTATGAAAACTTGGGTAATGGGTTGGAACCCACGCAGATACTGCCACACCTTTCACTGTCTCATTTTTAAGCACTTGCTTTCATTCCATAGGATCCTTTAATGCTAACACCTTTTTTTTTTAATTGCGTCACTTTCAATAGATGTGTACAAGAAGAACCGTCGTAATCGTACAACGTTCAGTCCAGAGCAGCTGGTAGAACTTGAGAGACTATTCCAGGCTAACATGTACCCAGACTGCACCACCAGGGAAGAAATAGCCAACAGGTTGGGATTGTTGGAGGCCAGGATACAGGTTGGTTGAATACTTTTGTTTCACTAAGTATAGTAGCTAAATGTCCACTTTTAAGATATGTCGATGTATACGCTCGACATGAAACACCAAAGTTAATATTGACAGTTGCGAGAAAAAAGGTCAGGCATAAGGGATCCTGGACCAGACACCTGCATATCCACATGAGGACAAAAAGAAGGACAAATCTTTAAAAAGGAGGACAAATTAAACTTTAATAACTAGGCTAAAATTTATTATTTGATAAAACGTGTCTCAGTAAAGGCTCTACAGCCACTACGTAAAATAACATTTCTCAGACCAAGACAATTTTCACTTTAGCTCATCATAAGCGTAAAGATTATGTGAGGAAATCGTTAAAGGACCATTCCTTTTGATTGTATGCCCCTAATTTGTATTTTTAAAGAAAGCCCCTAGGTAATCTTGTGAATTCTCTCGTGTTCATCGTGCGTTATTAAGCGAACATTCCCTGTCAACATAAACATTAGACACACGAATGCAAAACAAAACAAAACAAACAAAAAAACCAAGGAAAACATAGAAAATACTTTTAAAAAAAACAAGCTTATATTAAGTGTAATTGTATCTATTACTTTGGATTATACATTTAGCTACATGCAATGCATACCTCACATAATAAATCAGTGAGATTAGAAATCTTCTTACCGTTTTTGTTTAGTTTAAAGTTTGTAGCTATCTCAATGCGCTATGATCCTATCACTTGTTCGGACCAGTTGTGAAAGGGGAAAGGAAGAAGGGGGTATCTTTTTGAATGTTTTCATAATCGTTTTTTTTAATGCATACAAAAATGCTCCCTCAAGGCTCGAGTCCTCAAGGGACCTAATTCAACTTATACCACCACATCTGTCAAGTACGATTTCTTTCCCAAGAATAAATAACATATGTGAGAGGTGCGGAGGACTGACAAAAGTGTGCTGAGTGACAGTGTGCCAGAAACAGCATGTAAGGAACGCAAGTTCACTAAACCTGATATGTTATATATTCCACACTATGGAACCTTTTCTTAATTAAATACCATTCCTCCTACACACACAAGCTAATTACTCTCTCACACTCGTATCTGGACGGTGATGGAAGTATAACTTTACTCTGTTACAAACAAGGCTACAAACATGACACTGAAGCTACACTGACTGCACATTTTAACTCAGTTCAACTGTGATGAAGAGGTTATCGAAATAAAATATAGATACTAAACTCTGCCAAGCAGTCAATAAAGCTCTGAGGTCCCCCAGCTCTCTTCTATTTTGTTTGCTTCACCTCCAGCTTAAGTGTGTTTGAGACTATGATCAAATGAATGTCTTTAAAGTTATCGTATTCACCTGGTCAGTTCTTGACCACTTAATCCCTTTGTTTCTTTGTTTCCGCCGACAGTAAAATAGCCAGATCTTCAACTAATATGGCTAGTTAGTACTTTAAGCAGTCCTTATTTAAAGTCCCAGTCTACTGACCACTGCTACTAATATATCTTTTCAATTCATTCTTCCACCATCGCATCCGTCTCCCCTCTGAGCACTTCGTTCCGAGGGCCAACAAAGGGAAATTAACAGCTTGTGTTTTCAATAACTCAGCGAGAGGTTACGGACCTTGTCAATGGTTTGCCCACTCTAGCGTGGAAAGGGATCATTTTGTCCCTATTATCTTCTTCTTAAGGAATTGAAACACGCCCTTTAAAAGTGTTTCATTCTCCAAGTGAAAAACAATTTCATTGTTGATCTTTCAATACCGCAATATTTTTGAAGAGATTCCCTATTTGCTTCTGTTGTATACATCTGTGCAGGCATGAGGTGGGAATTTACTTTTCATTGTAGTAGTTTTCTTAGAACTTTGCGTCCTGTGTGTTTTACACATTCTTCTAATAATATGTTTAACTTGTAACTACTCCTTTATACCATGTTATGCTTGACAAAGCCATTTAAGAGGGGTTAAAAAAAATCCCGATAAATGATTTTAACAACGAATAAATTCTTTAGGTCTATAAGAAGTCACTTGATCTCCTATTTTTGTTGTATTTTATTGTTTCAAATAAATGAATGATAATGTCCATGCTTGGATGTTGTGAGTTGTCTAATTCTAAACACTACTTCACGTATTCTATCGCGCAAGTTCAAACTAGCTAAGCGACATCACAATGAACCATGATTTACTTCATCAAGACAGATGAAGACTTCAACTGATGTTTATTTACAGATGGGAATAATCGTCTTGTCTCACTATCCGTCGATTACGTCTCTCTAGCAATATCCTTATCTCTACAAGCCCTAGCCATTTTGTTCTCCTTCATGTGCACCTATTCTGCAACGTCATTCGTCTGACTACTACGTCACTACTTTTACCGTCGCTAAAACAAATGCACTATATATTTGTCTTCAAAACTAACATAATCTCTAAACTAAACAAGGTTGTTATTTGTAAATATTCTAATACTATATATATATATATATATATATATATATATATATATATATATATATATATATATATAAAGAGAGAGAGAGAGATAGATAGATAGATAGATAGATAGATAGATAGATAGATAGATCGATAGATAGATAGATAGATAGATAAATAGATAGATAGATAGATAGATAGATAGATAGATAGGTAGGTTTATATATTTTGCATCAAAATTTTTGTGAGATGTTTCACTTGATACAAAAATGGAATGTATTATTTAAAAAAACAACAACTAGCGTCCAGATCAATACAATTATTAAACCGGAAAACTAGATTTACCAAATCCATTTAATCTGCAGTCCTTCACTCTCAATCAGGATTTCATTTACGCAGCAAAACAATCACACACACACATGTGACACGCACACTAAAGCATCGAAACTAAAAGCGATAAAATAAAATTAAAACAAAATTACAAAGGCGGTCCCGTGGGAGACTGATCCCTATCGGATCCGCATATTAGCAAGGAATATTCAAGACGTGATTTACTTTTGATTGTTAAAAGGAATAATGTTTCAAAGATTCATTTGGCGTTGTAAAAAAAATAATTTTTAATGTAAAATCTCCCGCTGGTCGAAGGTCGAAGGAGGATGACATCGATCAGGGTATGAAACCGAGACTGTAGAGATAATCAGTCTTGCGCGCTAACCGCACGACCAGGCATTGCTCTTAACCAAATGACAAACTGGTTACAAACTAATAGCCTATTATTGATAATATATTATATACCTACACATTACGGAATGACAACCACCGGATATGTACAATATGTTAGAAGAACGATTTTAGATAATCTTTTGGTATTAAGCATTTTCATTTAAATGGAACTAGAATGAGGATGTAGATCTACCTAAATTAAAGTCTCGATTTAGCACTCTCAATATCTATATCTACTAGATTTAGATATAAAATATATATTTTGGATAATGTAGATGTAATTTAGATAAGATTTATGTAAAAAAAAAACAACTAGATAATCAATTAATAGACTAATTGCAATATTAAATTTTAAAATAGTAGATTAGTTTTAGTATTTTATAACATTGCAATATTGACATATTGACAATCTAGCCTTCAGAAATACAAATATACACTTCAAGTCTAGAAATTAAAATTATAGATCTTGATCTAGTCTAAATCATGGCTGTCTGGTAGTCGTTTGGATTCATCGATGGTCCTAAGTTCAAACCCAGCCCGCTCCCATCCCCCGTCGTCCTGCGGTTTGGAATACAACTCTAAAGGAACATGTAAAACAACATACAATGTAAACTAGACCAAGATATTCTAGATCTAGATTCTACAATAATTTTAATTAGAACTTAAATATAAATCTAGTTTAAAAAATCTAGTACTAGTGTAAAAATAAAATCTAGATGTAGTGTAAAAAATCTAGATCTAGTGTAAAAAATCTAGCTCTAGTGTTTAAAAAAATCTAGATCTAGTGTACAAAATTAGGTTAGATCTAAATCTAGCTATTATGTCTTTTTAAAATGCGAGTCACATTACGAGGTTTAATAAACATAACTATACCGAGTTGTTTTAGCATTTCATTTAAAGAATTTATTCCATATGACGTCAAAGGAGAAAAATCCACTACGTCACACGGTCTAGTTAGACTAAAAAATATCATCTATACGAGCAGCTTGTTGAGGGTTCATAGACATTGGTGCACCGAGTGATTTCTTTTAGCATTTCATTTAAAGAATTAACTCCATATGACGTCAAAGGAAAAAAATCTACTACGTCACACGGCCTAGTTAGACTTAAAAATGTCTTCTGTACGAGCAGTTTCTCGAGGGTTCATAGACATTGGTGCACCGAGTGAGTTCTTTAAGCATTTCATTTGAAGGGCTATTTAGACTAAATATGTATATAAAAGGATTAAAGACGCTTTTTTTTTGTTTTGTCTGTCAGTCTGTCTGTCCGTCATGCTAATAGCAAGAAAAAAAAAGACTAAAAGCTATTGAAAATCTGATTAAAATTTAATTTCCCTTCCGAAATATCGCATTAGTTTTAAGTTTCAATAATAGATTGTTCCGGATGTTTATATATTTATAGTGAGAGAAAATAAGAATTCCAGATTAATCAAATACAGTTAATTAAATTTGTGGGATAGTCTGTTATGAAAATTAGATGTACCATAGCCTTATGGAGAGATTTTCAAACCATACTTTGGTATTAGGAAGTTATTTTCCTTAAAAATCGGAACATAATATTAACTATAATTAGATTTCCTAACGTTTTAGCTAGAAAGTTAAATGTAGTGTAAGAGAGAAGTGCGATTTTACATAAATAGAGTTAAAATATTTATTAGAAGAGGAATTTCAAACATTTATTAGCGTTATTAGAGTTTTCATATAAAATTGGGATCATTTTTGGCGAACATTTGTAAGAAAATTAATGTAATGTAGGTCGATTTCTTTTTCGAAACAAAATCAGTATTATTCTTTACTGATTAAACAACTATTATTATGTTTCGGCAAGAAAATTAACTGTAAAATAAGTCTAGCAAGTGATTTTCAACAACCTATTGTCGATATTTTTGAAAAAAATTAAGTCATTTGACATAAATTTGTTTTAAGTTAAAAATTCGGAACAATTTATATTGATAAATAAACTATAGTGACGTAGTGTCAAAGAATATAAGTGTAGTATTAATCAATTATGCGATTTCAAACAATCATTTGACATAATTTTTTTATATAAAACAATATCCGGAACAACTTTATAGTTAATGAAATATAATTCAGCATACATATTTTTATTTAGTATTTATATGCTATTTACATTTAAAAACCGGAACAATGTATTAAAGATCATGTGTTTATTGCAACGTTTAAGCATGAAAATAAAATCTAATTTAAGTTAGAAGAGCAAACAAATATTCGTTGGCATTGATTTGTTTTTCACAAAACATCCGGAAAAATCTATTATAGATACTTAAAACTATTCCTGAATGAAAAATTAAAGGTTAAATCAGATTTACTATAGCCTTTAGTGTTATTTGTTAATCTTATCGTGACGGACAGACCGACCAACAGACAAAACATATAAAAATAAACTTCTTTTATTCGGATGGGGGCACTAAACAAAAAATAAATAAAATCTGATTTTTTAAAAAAAGTTTAAGGAATTGGTTTAGCACCACAACGCTACTGCAGGAAAGTCGCTGCACAAAAAGTCCATTTAAAAAAATGTGTGTGATATTTACATACAAAGTGCATTATTAGCCTTTATAAACAAACATAAATGTTTTCTTTTAATTTTAGCAGCTAGTTGGCCAGAAAAAATACCTTTAACTATTATTTATATTTGTTGTAAACATTTCTTGTACATTTTATTAATATATTTGACTAAGTGTTACTGAAAATACACATGAATGGTCGATCTTTGTTAGCATGTTGTAACATTGCCTCCCTTACATTTACGTAATTGTTTTAGAATTGGTGTACTTTTATTTAAAAAATCGCTTGCATAATTAATTTTATAAATTAAACGGGTTGCTATTAGAAAAGCAAAAGTAGCCGAGCACCTAAACATTTCAAGCCGCATTTAATGGTGAAATAATATTTTTCATCTCTTCTAGTTTTCGAGATCTGAGTGTGACAGACGGACATTTTGCACAAGCCTAATAGCGGTTTTTTCTCCTTACGGGGCCGCTAAAAATGCTAATTGAAAAGAAAACACAAGTTCATTTTATTTTAAAGATAAATAAAAGCATTTTAATAATTGTTTATTAGATGCACATTTTAAGGTGATGACAGGGCTATCTTAGAGTGCAACTGCGTAAAGAGCTGGATGGACACAGCGGGGTTTGGATAGTAGTTTTACAATCTCCTAACAACTACACAGTCACTTATGCGCTATTAATAAACATAAACATACCCTGTGCAAAAAAAAAAAGATGTTATAACATTCTTATAAGAATTATTATCAGGATTTCCTGGACGCGAGAAAATATCACACACAAACACACACACACATAGGTGACACGGTGACACACACACACATTAATAACTAAAGCAACGAAACTCTGCGATATTTATATACTGTAAACATATCCTTAAATATGAAAAGTGATTGTATATTTCTGAAGATCAAAGCTAAATTGAATTAACTAAAAGTCACCGATATTCGATTTTAGCTTTTTTTTCCCTAAGGGAACTCAATGTTGGACACGCCTCGTTTTGATTCCCATCCACCACCGTCCAGCCCCCTTATCCCTTCCCCTTTCTCAATTAGGCGTATTTCAAAGTGCACTTAACTATATGGACTTAAACCTAGCTAATTGTCTAAAGAGTAAAACGAATAGGAGGCTGTGGGGGGGGGGGGGGGGGGGGAGGGGGGAAGAAAGAGAGAAAGAAAGAATTCATTGGGGCAGGTGATGGTTAGCCTGGGGGCCAAGGTGAGATAATATAAATCTGTTCTAGCAAACGTGTAAAGATTAATTGTGTCCATTGCTTCCAGTCCAGCAGACCACTTGACCAACGGGTCATTCTTCTTGAATTTTTCTTTTTTTTTTTTTTTTTTTTCGGATGTCTTTGGTATTAAAAGGTGGTGGGCTGGGTCTCTGGGCACTTCCTGCTTTTTATAGTCAAAGTTGGTGGGCTGGGTCTCTGGGCACTTCCTGCTTTTTATAGTCAAAGTTGGTGGGCTGGGTCTCTGGGCACTTCCTGCTTTTTATAGTCAAAGTTGGTGGGCTGGGTCTCTGGGCACTTCCTGCTTTTTATAGTCAAAGTTGGTGGGCTGGGTCTCTGGGCACTTCCTGCTTTTTATAGTCAAAGTTGGTGGGCTGGGTCTCTGGGCACTTCCTGCTTTTTATAGTCAAAGTTGGTGGGCTGGGTCTCTGGGCACTTCCTGCTTTTTATAGTCAAAGTTGGTGGGCTGGGTCTCTGGGCACTTCCTGCTTTTTATAGTCAAAGTTGGTGGGCTGGGTCTCTGGGCACTTCCTGCTTTTTATAGTCAAAGTTGGTGGGCTGGGTCTCTGGGCACTTCCTGCTTTTTATAGTCAAAGGTGGTGGGCTGGGTCTCTGGGCACTTCCTGCTTTTTATAGTCAAAGGTGGTGGGCTGGGTCTCTGGGCACTTCCTGCTTTTTATAGTCAAAGGTGGTAGGCTGGGTCTCTGGGCACTTCCTGCTTTTTATAGTCAAAGGTGGTGGGCTGGGTCTCTGGGCACTTCCTGCTTTTTATAGTCAAAGGTGGTGGGCTGGGTCTCTGGGCACTTCCTGCTTTTTATAGTCAAAGGTGGTGGGCTGGGTCTCTGGGCACTTCCTGCTTTTTATAGTCAAAGGTGGTGGGCTGGGTCTCTGGGCACTTCCTGCTTTTTATAGTCAAAGTTGGTGGGCTGGGTCTCTGGGCACTTCCTGCTTTTTATAGTCAAAGGTGGTGGGCTTGGGTCTCTGGGCACTTCCTGCTTTTTATAGTCAAAGGTGGTGGGCTGGGTCTCTGGGCACTTCCTGCTTTTTATAGTCAAAGGTGGTGGGCTGGGTCTCTGGGCACTTCCTGCTTTTTATAGTCAAAGGTGGTGGGCTGGGTCTCTGGGCACTTCCTGCTTTTTATAGTCAAAGGTGGTGGGCTGGGTCTTTGGGCACTTCCTGCTTTTTATAGTCAAAGGTGGTGGGCTGGGTCTCTGGGCACTTCCTGCTTTTTATAGTCAAAGGTGGTGGGCTGGGTCTCTGGGAACTTCCTGCTTTTTATAGTCAAAGGTGGTGGGCTGGGTCTCTGGGCACTTCCTGCTTTTTATAGTCAAAGGTGGTGGGCTGGGTCTCTGGGCACTTCCTGCTTTTTATAGTCAAAGGTGGTGGGCTGGGTCTCTGGGCACTTCCTGCTTTTTATAGTCAAAGGTGGTGGGCTGGGTCTCTGGGCACTTCCTGCTTTTTATAGTCAAAGGTGGTGGGCTGGGTCTCTGGGCACTTCCTGCTTTTTATAGTCAAAGTTGGTGGGCTGGGTCTCTGGGCACTTCCTGCTTTTTATAGTCAAAGGTGGTGGGCTGGGTCTCTGGGCACTTCCTGCTTTTTATAGTCAAAGGTGGTGGGCTGAGTCTCTGGGCACTTCCTGCTTTTTATAGTCAAAGGTGGTGGGCTGGGAATCTGGGCACTTCCTGCTTTTTATAGTCAAAGGTGGTGGGCTGGGTCTCTGGGCACTTCCTGCTTTTTATAGTCAAAGGTGGTGGGCTGGGTCTCTGGGCACTTCCTGCTTTTTATAGTCAAAGGTGGTGGGCTGGGTCTCTGGGCACTTCCTGCTTTTTATAGTCAAAGGTGGTGTGCTGGGTCTCTGGGCACTTCCTGCTTTTTATAGTCAAAGGTGGTGGGCTGGGTCTCTGGGCACTTCCTGCTTTTTATAGTCAAAGGTGGTGGGCTGGGTCTCTGGGCACTTCCTGCTTTATATAGTCAAAGGTGGTGGGCTGGGGGTCTCTGGGCACTTCCGCTTTTTATAGTCAAAGGTGGTGGGCTGGGTCTCTGGGCACTTCCTGCTTTTTATAGTCAAAGGTGGTGGGCTGGGTCTCTGGGCACTTCCTGCTTTTTATAGTCAAAGGTGGTGGGCTGGGTCTCTGGGCACTTCCTGCTTTTTATAGTCAAAGGTGGTGGGCTGGGTCTCTGGGCACTTCCTGCTTTTTATAGTCAAAGGTGGTGGGCTGGGTCTCTGGGCACTTCCTGCTTTTTATAGTCAAAGGTGGTGGGCTGGATCTCTGGGCACTTCCTGCTTTTTATAGTCAAAGGTGGTGGGCTGGGGTCTCTGGGCACTCCCTGCTTTTTATAGTCAAAGGTTGCGGGCTTGGGTCTCTGGGCACTTCCTGCTTTTTATAGTCAAAGGTGGTGGGCTGGGGAATCTGGGCACTTCCTGCTTTTTTATAGTCAAAGGTGGTGGGCTGGGGGTCTCTGGGCATTTCCTGCTTTTTATAGTCAAAGGTGGTGGGCTGGGGTCTCTGGGCATTTCCTGCTTTTTATAGTCAAAGGTGGTGGGCTGGGGTCTCTAGGCACTTCCTGCTTTTTATAGTCAAAGGTGGTGGGCTGGGACTCTGGGCACTTCCTGCTTTATATAGTCAAATGTGGTGGGCTTGGGTCTCTGGGCACTTCCTGCTTTTTATAGTCAAAGGTGGTGGGCTGGGTCTCTGGGCACTTCCTGCTTTTTAAAGTCAAATGTGGTGGGCTGGGGGTCTCTGGGCACTTTCTGCTTTTTGTAGTCAAAGGTGGTGGGCTGGGACTCTGGGCACTTTCTGCTTTTTATAGTCAAATGTGGTGGGCTTGGGTCTCTGGGCACTTCCTGCTTTTTATAGTCAAAGGTGGTGGGCTGGGGGTCTCTGGGCACTTCCTGCTTTTTATAGTCAAAGGTGGTGGGCTGGGGTCTCTGGGCACATCCTGCTTTTTATAGTCAAATGTGGTGGGCTGGGGTCTCTGGGCACTTCCTGCTTTTTATAGTCAAACGTGGTGGGCTGGGGTCTCTGGGCACTTCCTGCTTTTTATAGTCAAAGGTGGTGGGCTGGGGGTCTCTGGGCACTTCCTGCTTTTAATAGTCAAAGGTGGTGGGCTGGGGGTCTCTGGGCACATCCTTCTTTTTATAGTCAAAGGTGGTGGGCTGGGGGTCTCTGGGCACATCCTTCTTTTTATAGTCAAAGGTGGTGGGCTGGGGTCTTTGGGCTCTTCCTGCTTTTTATAGTCAAATGTGGTGGGCTTGGGTCTCTGGGCACTTCCTGCTTTTTATAGTAAAAGGTGGTGGGCTGGGTCTCTGGGCACTTCCTGCTTTTTATAGTCAAAGGTGGTGGGCTGGAGGTCTCTGGGCACTTCCTGCTTTTTATAGTCAAAGGTGGTGGGCTGGGGTCTCTGGGCACATCCTGCTTTTTATAGTCAAATGTGGTGGGCTGGGGGTCTCTGGGCACTTCCTGCTTTTTATAGTCAAACGTGGTGGGCTGGGGTTCTCTGGGCACTTCCTGCTTTTTATAGTCAAAGGTGGTGGGCTGGGGTCTCTGGGCACTTCCTGCTTTTTATAGTCAAAGGTGGTGGGCTGGGGTCTCTGGGCACTTCCTGCTTTTTATAGTCAAAGGTGGTGGGCTGGGGGTCTCTGGGCACTTCCTGCTTTTTATAGTCAAAGGTGGTGGGCTGGGTCTCTGGGCACTTCCTGCTTTTTATAGTCAAAGGTGGTGGGCTGGGGGTCTCTGGGCACTTCCTGCTTTTTATAGTCAAAGGTGGTGGGCTGGGTCTCTGGGCACTTCCTGCTTTTTATAGTCAAAGGTGGTGGGCTGAGTCTCTGGGCACTTCCTGCTTTTTATAGTCAAAGGTGGTGGGCTGGGAATCTGGGCACTTCCTGCTTTTTATAGTCAAAGGTGGTGGGCTGGGTCTCTGGGCACTTCCTGCTTTTTATAGTCAAAGGTGGTGGGCTGGGTCTCTGGGCACTTCCTGCTTTTTATAGTCAAAGGTGGTGGGCTGGGTCTCTGGGCACTTCCTGCTTTTTATAGTCAAAGGTGGTGTGCTGGGTCTCTGGGCACTTCCTGCTTTTTATAGTCAAAGGTGGTGGGCTGGGTCTCTGGGCACTTCCTGCTTTTTATAGTCAAAGGTGGTGGGCTGGGTCTCTGGGCACTTCCTGCTTTATATAGTCAAAGGTGGTGGGCTGGGGGTCTCTGGGCACTTCCGCTTTTTATAGTCAAAGGTGGTGGGCTGGGTCTCTGGGCACTTCCTGCTTTTTATAGTCAAAGGTGGTGGGCTGGGTCTCTGGGCACTTCCTGCTTTTTATAGTCAAAGGTGGTGGGCTGGGTCTCTGGGCACTTCCTGCTTTTTATAGTCAAAGGTGGTGGGCTGGGTCTCTGGGCACTTCCTGCTTTTTATAGTCAAAGGTGGTGGGCTGGGTCTCTGGGCACTTCCTGCTTTTTATAGTCAAAGGTGGTGGGCTGGATCTCTGGGCACTTCCTGCTTTTTATAGTCAAAGGTGGTGGGCTGGGGTCTCTGGGCACTCCCTGCTTTTTATAGTCAAAGGTTGCGGGCTTGGGTCTCTGGGCACTTCCTGCTTTTTATAGTCAAAGGTGGTGGGCTGGGGAATCTGGGCACTTCCTGCTTTTTTATAGTCAAAGGTGGTGGGCTGGGGGTCTCTGGGCATTTCCTGCTTTTTATAGTCAAAGGTGGTGGGCTGGGGTCTCTGGGCATTTCCTGCTTTTTATAGTCAAAGGTGGTGGGCTGGGGTCTCTAGGCACTTCCTGCTTTTTATAGTCAAAGGTGGTGGGCTGGGACTCTGGGCACTTCCTGCTTTATATAGTCAAATGTGGTGGGCTTGGGTCTCTGGGCACTTCCTGCTTTTTATAGTCAAAGGTGGTGGGCTGGGTCTCTGGGCACTTCCTGCTTTTTAAAGTCAAATGTGGTGGGCTGGGGGTCTCTGGGCACTTTCTGCTTTTTGTAGTCAAAGGTGGTGGGCTGGGACTCTGGGCACTTTCTGCTTTTTATAGTCAAATGTGGTGGGCTTGGGTCTCTGGGCACTTCCTGCTTTTTATAGTCAAAGGTGGTGGGCTGGGGGTCTCTGGGCACTTCCTGCTTTTTATAGTCAAAGGTGGTGGGCTGGGGTCTCTGGGCACATCCTGCTTTTTATAGTCAAATGTGGTGGGCTGGGGTCTCTGGGCACTTCCTGCTTTTTATAGTCAAACGTGGTGGGCTGGGGTCTCTGGGCACTTCCTGCTTTTTATAGTCAAAGGTGGTGGGCTGGGGGTCTCTGGGCACTTCCTGCTTTTAATAGTCAAAGGTGGTGGGCTGGGGGTCTCTGGGCACATCCTTCTTTTTATAGTCAAAGGTGGTGGGCTGGGGGTCTCTGGGCACATCCTTCTTTTTATAGTCAAAGGTGGTGGGCTGGGGTCTTTGGGCTCTTCCTGCTTTTTATAGTCAAATGTGGTGGGCTTGGGTCTCTGGGCACTTCCTGCTTTTTATAGTAAAAGGTGGTGGGCTGGGTCTCTGGGCACTTCCTGCTTTTTATAGTCAAAGGTGGTGGGCTGGAGGTCTCTGGGCACTTCCTGCTTTTTATAGTCAAAGGTGGTGGGCTGGGGTCTCTGGGCACATCCTGCTTTTTATAGTCAAATGTGGTGGGCTGGGGGTCTCTGGGCACTTCCTGCTTTTTATAGTCAAACGTGGTGGGCTGGGGTTCTCTGGGCACTTCCTGCTTTTTATAGTCAAAGGTGATGGGCTGGGGGTCTCTGGGCACTTCTTGCTTTTTATAGTCAAAGGTGGTGGGCTGGGGGTCTCTGGGCACTTCCTGCTTTTTATAGTCAAAGGTGGTGGGCTGGGTCTCTGGGCACTTCCTGCTTTTTATAGTCAAAGGTGGTGGGCTGGGTCTCTGGGCACTTCCTGCTTTTTATAGTCAAAGGTGGTGGGCTGGGTCTCTGGGCACTTCCTGCTTTTTATAGTCAAAGGTGGTGGGCTGGGTCTCTGGGCACTTCTTGCTTTTTATAGTCAAAGGTGGTGGGCTGGGTCTCTGGGCACTTCCTGCTTTTTATAGTCAAAGGTGGTGGGCTGGGTCTCTGGGCACTTCCTGCTTTTTATAGTCAAAGGTGGTGGGCTGGATCTCTGGGCACTTCCTGCTTTTTATAGTCAAAGGTGGTGGGCTGGGGTCTCTGGGCACTTCCTGCTTTTTATAGTCAAAGGTGGTGGGCTGGGGTCTCTGGGCACTTCCTGCTTTTTATAGTCAAAGGTGGTGGGCTGGGGTCTCTGGGCACTTCCTGCTTTTTTATAGTCAAAGGTGGTGGGCTGGGGGTCTCTGGGCATTTCCTGCTTTTTATAGTCAAAAGTGGTGGGATGGGGGTCTCTGGGCACTTCCTGCTTTTTATAGTCAAAGGTGGTGGGCTGGGTCTCTGGGCACTTCCTGCTTTTTATAGTCAAAGGTGGTGGGCTGGAGGTCTCTGGGCAATTCCTTCTTTTTATAGTCAAAGTTGGTGGGCTGGGGTCTCTGGGCATTTCCTGCTTTTTATAGTCAAAGGTGGTGGGCTGGGGTCTCTGGGCACTTCCTGCTTTTTATAGTCAAAGGTGGTGGGCTGGGACTCTGGGCACTTCCTGCTTTATATAGTCAAATGTGGTGGGATTGGGTCTCTGGGCACTTCCTGCTTTTTATAGTCAAAGGTGGTGGGCTGGGTCTCTGGGCACTTCCTGCTTTTTATAGTCAAATGTGGTGGGCTGGGGGTCTCTGGGCACTTTCTGCTTTTTGTAGTCAAAGGTGGTGGGCTGGGACTCTGGGCACTTCCTGCTTTTTATAGTCAAAGGTGGTGGGCTTGGGTCTCTGGGCACTTCCTGCTTTTTATAGTCAAATGTGGTGGGCTTGGGTCTCTGGGCACTTCCTGCTTTTTATAGTAAAAGGTGGTGGGCTGGGTCTCTGGGCACTTCCTGCTTTTTATAGTCAAAGGTGGTGGGCTGGGTCTCTGGGCACTTCCTGCTTTTTATAGTCAAAGTTGGTGGGCTGGGTCTCTGGGCACTTCCTGCTTTTTATAGTCAAAGGTGGTGGGCTGGGTCTCTGGGCACTTCCTGCTTTTTATAGTCAAAGGTGGTGGGCTGGGTCTCTGGGCACTTCCTGCTTTTTATAGTCAAAGGTGGTGGGCTGGGAATCTGGGCACTTCCTGCTTTTTATAGTCAAAGGTGGTGGGCTGGGTCTCTGGGCACTTCCTGCTTTTTATAGTCAAAGGTGGTGGGCTGGGTCTCTGGGCACTTCCTGCTTTTTATAGTCAAAGGTGGTGGGCTGGGTCTCTGGGCACTTCCTGCTTTTTATAGTCAAAGGTGGTGGGCTTGGTCTCTGGGCACTTCCTGCTTTTTATAGTCAAAGGTGGTGGGCTGGGTCTCTGGGCACTTCCTGCTTTTTATAGTCAAAGTTGGTGGGCTGGGGGTCTCTGGGCACTTCCTGCTTTATATAGTCAAAGGTGGTGGGCTGGGGGTCTCTGGGCACTTCCGCTTTTTATAGTCAAAGGTGGTGGGCTGGGTCTCTGGGCACTTCCTGCTTTTTATAGTCAAAGGTGGTGGGCTGGGTCTCTGGGCACTTCCTGCTTTTTATAGTCAAAGGTGGTGGGCTGGGTCTCTGGGCACTTCCTGCTTTTTATAGTCAAAGGTGGTGGGCTGGGTCTCTGGGCACTTCCTGCTTTTTATAGTCAAAGGTGGTGGGCTGGGTCTCTGGGCACTTCCTGCTTTTTATAGTCAAAGGTGGTGGGCTGGATCTCTGGGCACTTCCTGCTTTTTATAGTCAAAGGTGGTGGGCTGGGGTCTCTGGGCACTCCCTGCTTTTTATAGTCAAAGGTTGCGGGCTTGGGTCTCTGGGCACTTCCTGCTTTTTATAGTCAAAGGTGGTGGGCTGGGTCTCTGGGCACTTCCTGCTTTTTATAGTCAAAGGTGGTGGGCTGGGGGTCTCTGGGCACTTCCTGCTTTTTATAGTCAAAGGTGATGGGCTGGGGGTCTCTGGGCACTTCTTGCTTTTTATAGTCAAAGGTGGTGGGCTGGGGGTCTCTGGGCACTTCCTGCTTTTTATAGTCAAAGGTGGTGGGCTGGGTCTCTGGGCACTTCCTGCTTTTTATAGTCAAAGGTGGTGGGCTGGGTCTCTGGGCACTTCCTGCTTTTTATAGTCAAAGGTGGTGGGCTGGGGGTCTCTGGGCACTTCCTGCTTTTTATAGTCAAAGGTGATGGGCTGGGGGTCTCTGGGCACTTCTTGCTTTTTATAGTCAAAGGTGGTGGGCTGGGGGTCTCTGGGCACTTCCTGCTTTTTATAGTCAAAGGTGGTGGGCTGGGTCTCTGGGCACTTCCTGCTTTTTATAGTCAAAGGTGGTGGGCTGGGTCTCTGGGCACTTCCTGCTTTTTATAGTCAAAGGTGGTGGGCTGGGTCTCTGGGCACTTCCTGCTTTTTATAGTCAAAGGTGGTGGACTGGGTCTCTGGGCACTTCTTGCTTTTTATAGTCAAAGGTGGTGGGCTGGGTCTCTGGGCACTTCCTGCTTTTTATAGTCAAAGGTGGTGGGCTGGGTCTCTGGGCACTTCCTGCTTTTTATAGTCAAAGGTGGTGGGCTCGATTTCTGGGCACTTCCTGCTTTTTATAGTCAAAGGTGGTGGGCTGGGGTCTCTGGGCACTTCCTGCTTTTTATAGTCAAAGGTTGTGGGCTTGGGTCTCTGGGCACTTCCTGCTTTTTATAGTCAAAGGTGGTGGGCTGGGGGTCTCTGGGCATTTCCTGCTTTTTATAGTCAAAAGTGGTGGGATGGGGGTCTCTGGGCACTTTCTGCTTTTTATAGTCAAAGGTGGTGGGCTGGGTCTCTGGGCACTTCCTGCTTTTTATAGTCAAAGGTGGTGGGCTGGGTCTCTGGGCACTTCCTGCTTTTTATAGTCAAAGGTGGTGGGCTGGAGGTCTCTGGGCAATTCCTTCTTTTTATAGTCAAAGGTGGTGGGCTGGGGTCTCTGGGCACTTCCTGCTTTTTATAGTCAAAGGTGGTGGGCTGGGACTCTGGGCACTTCCTGCTTTTTATAGTCAAAGGTGGTGGGCTGGGACTCTGGGCACTTCCTGCTTTATATAGTCAAATGTGGTGGGATTGGGTCTCTGGGCACTTCCTGCTTTTTATAGTCAAATGTGGTGGGCTGGGGGTCTCTGGGCACTTTCTGCTTTTTGTAGTCAAAGGTGGTGGGCTGGGACTCTGGGCACTTCCTGCTTTTTATAGTCAAATGTGGTGGGCTGGGACTCTGGGCACTTCCTGCTTTTTATAGTCAAATGTGGTGGGCTTGGGTCTCTGGGCACTTCCTGCTTTTTATAGTAAAAGGTGGTGGGCTGGGTCTCTGGGCACTTCCTGCTTTTTATAGTCAAAGGTGGTGGGCTGGGTCTCTGGGCACTTCCTGCTTTTTATAGTCAAAGGTGGTGGGCTGGGTCTCTGGGCACTTCCTGCTTTTTATAGTCAAAGTTGGTGGTCTGGGTCTCTGGGCACTTCCTGCTTTTTATAGTCAAAGGTGGTGGGCTGGGTCTCTGGGCACTTCCTGCTTTTTATAGTCAAAGGTGGTGGGCTGGGAATCTGGGCACTTCCTGCTTTTTATAGTCAAAGGTGGTGGGCTGGGTCTCTGGGCACTTCCTGCTTTTTATAGTCAAAGGTGGTGGGCTGGGTCTCTGGGCACTTCCTGCTTTTTATAGTCAAAGGTGGTGGGCTGGGTCTCTGGGCACTTCCTGCTTTTTATAGTCAAAGGTGGTGGGCTGGGTCTCTGGGCACTTCCTGCTTTTTATAGTCAAAGGTGGTGGGCTGGGTCTCTGGGCACTTCCTGCTTTATATAGTCAAAGGTGGTGGGCTGGGGGTCTCTGGGCACTTCCGCTTTTTATAGTCAAAGGTGGTGGGCTGGGTCTCTGGGCACTTCCTGCTTTTTATAGTCAAAGGTGGTGGGCTGGGTCTCTGGGCACTTCCTGCTTTTTATAGTCAAAGGTGGTGGGCTGGGTCTCTGGGCACTTCCTGCTTTTTATAGTCAAAGGTGGTGGGCTGGGTCTCTGGGCACTTCCTGCTTTTTATAGTCAAAGGTGGTGGGCTGGGTCTCTGGGCACTTCCTGCTTTTTATAGTCAAAGGTGGTGGGCTGGGTCTCTGGGCACTTCCTGCTTTTTATAGTCAAAGGTGGTGGGCTGGATCTCTGGGCACTTCCTGCTTTTTATAGTCAAAGGTTGCGGGCTTGGGTCTCTGGGCACTTCCTGCTTTTTATAGTCAAAGGTGGTGGGCTGGGTCTCTGGGCACTTCCTGCTTTTTATAGTCAAATGTGGTGGGCTGGGTCTCTGGGCACTTCCTGCTTTTTATAGTCAAAGGTGGTGGGCTGGGTCTCTGGGCACTTCCTGCTTTTTATAGTCAAAGGTGGTGGGCTGGGTCTCTGGGCACTTCCTGCTTTTTATAGTCAAAGGTGGTGGGCTGGGTCTCTGGGAACTTCCTGCTTTTTATAGTCAAAGGTGGTGGGCTGGGTCTTTGGGCACTTCCTGCTTTTTATAGTCAAAGGTGGTGGGCTGGGTCTTTGGGCACTTCCTGCTTTTTATAGTCAAAGGTGGTGGGCTGGGTCTCTGGTCACTTCCTGCTTTTTATAGTCAAAGGTGGTGGGCTGGGTCTCTGGGCACTTCCTGCTTTTTATAGTCAAAGGTGGTGGGCTGGGTCTCTGGGCACTTCCTGCTTTTTATAGTCAAAGGTGGTGGGCTGGGTCTCTGGGCACTTCCTGCTTTTTATAGTCAAAGGTGGTGGGCTGGGTCTCTGGGCACTTTCTGCTTTTTGTAGTCAAAGGTGGTGGGCTAGGGGTCTCTGGGCACTTTCTGCTTTTTGTAGTCAAAGGTGGTGGGCTAGGGGTCTCTGGGCACTTTCTGCTTTTTGTAGTCAAAGGTGGTGGGCTGGGACTCTGGGCACTTTCTGCTTTTTATAGTCAAATGTGGTGGGCTAGGGGTCTCTGGGCACTTTCTGCTTTTTGTAGTCAAAGGTGGTGGGCTGGGACTCTGGGCACTTTCTGCTTTTTGTAGTCAAAGGTGGTGGGCTGGGACTCTGGGCACTTTCTGCTTTTTATAGTCAAATGTGGTGGGCTTGGGTCTCTGGGCACTTCCTGCTTTTTATAGTCAAAGGTGGTGGGCTGGGTCTCTGGGCACTTCCTGCTTTTTATAGTCAAAGGTGGTGGGCTGGGGGGTCTCTGGGCACTTCCTGCTTTTTATAGTCAAAGGTGGTGGGCTGGGGTCTCTGGGCACATCCTGCTTTTTATAGTCAAATGTGGTGGGCTGGGGTCTCTGGGCACTTCCTGCTTTTTATAGTCAAACGTGGTGGGCTTGGGGCTCTGGGCACTTCCTGCTGTTTATAGTCAAAGGTGGTGGGCTGGGGGTCTCTGGGCACTTCCTACTTTTTAATAGTCAAAGGTGGTGGGCTGGGGGTCTCTGGGCACATCCTTCTTTTTATAGTCAAAGGTGGTGGGCTGGGGTCTTTGGGCTCTTCCTGCTTTTTATAGTCAAATGTGGTGGGCTTGGGTCTCTGGGCACTTCCTGCTTTTTATAGTAAAAGGTGGTGGGCTGGAGGTCTCTGGGCACTTCCTGCTTTTTATAGTCAAAGGTGGTGGGCTGGGGTCTCTGGGCACATCCTGCTTTTTATAGTCAAATGTGGTGGGCTGGGGGTCTCTGGGCACTTCCTGCTTTTTATAGTCAAACGTGGTGGGCTGGGGTTCTTTGGGCACTTCCTGCTTTTTATAGTCAAAGGTGGTGGGCTGGGGTTCTCTGGGCACTTCCTGCTTTTTATAGTCAAAGGTGGTGGGCTGGGGTCTCTGGGCACTTCCTGCTTTTTATAGTCAAAGGTGGTGGGCTGGGGTCTCTGGGCACTTCCTGCTTTTTATAGTCAAAGGTGGTGGGCTGGGGGTCTCTGGGCACTTCCTGCTTTTTATAGTCAAAGGTGGTGGGCTGGGGTTCTCTGGGCACTTCCTGCTTTTTATAGTCAAAGGTGGTGGGCTGGGGTCTCTGGGCACTTCCTGCTTTTTATAGTCAAAGGTGGTGGGCTGGGGTCTCTGGGCACTTCCTGCTTTTTATAGTCAAAGGTGGTGGGCTGGGGGTCTCTGGGCACTTCCTGCTTTTTATAGTCAAAGGTGATGGGCTGGGGGTCTCTGGGCACTTCTTGCTTTATATAGTCAAAGGTGGTGGGCTGGGGGTCTCTGGGCATTTCCTGCTTTTTATAGTCAAAGGTGGTGGGCTGGGTCTCTGGGCACTTCCTGCTTTTTATAGTCAAAGGTGGTGGGCTGGGTCTCTGGGCACTTCCTGCTTTTTATAGTCAAAGGTGGTGGGCTGGGTCTCTGGGCACTTCCTGCTTTTTATAGTCAAAGGTGGTGGACTGGGTCTCTGGGCACTTCTTGCTTTTTATAGTCAAAGGTGGTGGGCTGGGTCTCTGGGCACTTCCTGCTTTTTATAGTCAAAGGTGGTGGGCTGGGTCTCTGGGCACTTCCTGCTTTTTATAGTCAAAGGTGGTGGGCTGGATCTCTGGGCACTTCCTGCTTTTTATAGTCAAAGGTGGTGGGCTGGGGTCTCTGGGCACTTCCTGCTTTTTATAGTCAAAGGTTGTGGGCTTGGGTCTCTGGGCACTTCCTGCTTTTTATAGTCAAAGGTGGTGGGCTGGGGTCTCTGGGCACTTCCTGCTTTTTTATAGTCAAAGGTGGTGGGCTGGGGGTCTCTGGGCATTTCCTGCTTTTTATAGTCAAAAGTGGTGGGATGGGGGTCTCTGGGCACTTCCTGCTTTTTATAGTCAAAGGTGGTGGGCTGGGTCTCTGGGCACTTCCTGCTTTTTATAGTCAAAGGTGGTGGGCTGGGGGTCTCTGGGCACTTCCTTCTTTTTATAGTCAAAGTTGGTGGGCATGGGTCTCTGGGCATTTCCTGCTTTTTATAGTCAAAGGTGGTGGGCTGGGGTCTCTGGGCACTTCCTGCTTTTTATAGTCAAAGGTGGTGGGCTGGGACTCTGGGCACTTCCTGCTTTATATAGTCAAATGTGGTGGGATTGGGTCTCTGGGCACTTCCTGCTTTTTATAGTCAAAGGTGGTGGGCTGGGTCTCTGGGCACTTCCTGCTTTTTATAGTCAAATGTGGTGGGCTGGGGGTCTCTGGGCACTTTCTGCTTTTTGTAGTCAAAGGTGGTGGGCTGGGACTCTGGGCACTTCCTGCTTTTTATAGTCAAATGTGGTGGGCTTGGGTCTCTGGGCACTTCCTGCTTTTTATAGTAAAAGGTGGTGGGCTGGGTCTCTGGGCACTTCCTGCTTTTTATAGTCAAAGGTGGTGGGCTGGGTCTCTGGGCACTTCCTGCTTTTTATAGTCAAAGTTGGTGGGCTGGGTCTCTGGGCACTTCCTGCTTTTTATAGTCAAAGGTGGTGGGCTGGGTCTCTGGGCACTTCCTGCTTTTTATAGTCAAAGGTGGTGGGCTGGGTCTCTGGGCACTTCCTGCTTTTTATAGTCAAAGGTGGTGGGCTGGGAATCTGGGCACTTCCTGCTTTTTATAGTCAAAGGTGGTGGGCTGGGTCTCTGGGCACTTCCTGCTTTTTATAGTCAAAGGTGGTGGGCTGGGTCTCTGGGCACTTCCTGCTTTTTATAGTCAAAGGTGGTGGGCTGGGTCTCTGGGCACTTCCTGCTTTTTATAGTCAAAGGTGGTGGGCTGGGTCTCTGGGCACTTCCTGCTTTTTATAGTCAAAGGTGGTGGGCTGGGTCTCTGGGCACTTCCTGCTTTATATAGTTAAAGGTGGTGGGCTGGGGGTCTCTGGGCACTTCCGCTTTTTATAGTCAAAGGTGGTGGGCTGGGTCTCTGGGCACTTCCTGCTTTTTATAGTCAAAGGTGGTGGGCTGGGTCTCTGGGCACTTCCTGCTTTTTATAGTCAAAGGTGGTGGGCTGGGTCTCTGGGCACTTCCTGCTTTTTATAGTCAAAGGTGGTGGGCTGGGTCTCTGGGCACTTCCTGCTTTTTATAGTCAAAGGTGGTGGGCTGGGTCTCTGGGCACTTCCTGCTTTTTATAGTCAAAGGTGGTGGGCTGGATCTCTGGGCACTTCCTGCTTTTTATAGTCAAAGGTGGTGGGCTGGGGTCTCTGGGCACTCCCTGCTTTTTATAGTCAAAGGTTGCGGGCTTGGGTCTCTGGGCACTTCCTGCTTTTTATAGTCAAAGGTGGTGGGCTGGGGTCTCTGGGCACTTCCTGCTTTTTTATAGTCAAAGGTGGTGGGCTGGGGGTCTCTGGGCACTTCCTGCTTTTTATAGTCAAAGGTGGTGGGCTGGGTCTCTGGGCACTTCCTGCTTTTTATAGTCAAAGGTGGTGGGCTGGGGGTCTCTGGGCACTTCCTTCTTTTTATAGTCAAAGTTGGTGGGCTGGGGTCTCTGGGCATTTCCTGCTTTTTATAGTCAAAGGTGGTGGGCTGGGGTCTCTAGGCACTTCCTGCTTTTTATAGTCAAAGGTGGTGGACTGGGTCTCTGGGCACTTCCTGCTTTTTATAGTCAAATGTGGTGGACTGGGTCTCTGGGCACTTCCTGCTTTTTAAAGTCAAATGTGGTCGGCTGGGGGTCTCTGGGCACTTTCTGCTTTTTGTAGTCAAATGTGGTGGGCTTGGGTCTCTGGGCACTTCCTGCTTTTTATAGTCAAAGGTGGTGGGCTGGGTCTCTGGGCACTTCCTGCTTTTTATAGTAAAAGGTGGTGGGCTGGGTCTCTGGGCACTTCCTGCTTTTTATAGTCAAAGGTGGTGGGCTGGGGGTCTCTGGGCACTTCCTGCTTTTTATAGTCAAAGGTGGTGGGCTGGGGTCTCTGGGCACATCCTGCTTTTTATAGTCAAATGTGGTGGGCTGGGGTCTCTGGGCACTTCCTGCTTTTTATAGTCAAAGGTGGTGGGCTGGGGGTCTCTGGGCACTTCCTGCTTTTTATAGTCAAAGGTGGTGGGCTGGGGTTTCTGGGCACTTCCTGCTTTTTATAGTCAAAGGTGGTGGGCTTGGGTCTCTGGGTACTTCCTGCTTTTTATAGTCAAAGGTGGTGGGCTGGGGTCTCTGGGCACTTCCTGCTTTTTATAGTCAAAGGTGGTGGGCTGGATCTCTGGGCACTTCCTGCTTTTTATAGTCAAAGGTGGTGGGCTGGGGTCTCTGGGCACTCCCTGCTTTTTATAGTCAAAGGTTGCAGGCTTGGGTCTCTGGGCACTTCCTGCTTTTTATAGTCAAAGGTGGTGGGCTGGGGTCTCTGGGCACTTCCTGCTTTTTTATAGTCAAAGGTGGTGGGCTGGGGGTCTCTGGGCACTTCCTGCTTTTTATAGTCAAAGGTAATGGGCTGGGTCTCTGGGCACTTCCTGCTTTTTATAGTCAAAGGTGGTGGGCTGGGGGTCTCTGGGCACTTCCTTCTTTTTATAGTCAAAGTTGGTGGGCTGGGGTCTCTGGGCATTTCCTGCTTTTTATAGTCAAAGGTGGTGGGCTGGGGTCTCTAGGCACTTCCTGCTTTTTATAGTCAAAGGTGGTGGGCTGGGACTCTGGGCACTTCCTGCTTTATATAGTCAAATGTGGTGGGCTTGGGTCTCTGGGCACTTCCTGCTTTTTATAGTCAAAGGTGGTGGACTGGGTCTCTGGGCACTTCCTGCTTTTTAAAGTCAAATGTGGTCGGCTGGGGGTCTCTGGGCACTTTCTGCTTTTTGTAGTCAAAGGTGGTGGGCTGGGACTCTGGGCACTTTCTGCTTTTTATAGTCAAATGTGGTGGGCTTGGGTCTCTGGGCACTTCCTGCTTTTTATAGTAAAAGGTGGTGGGCTGGGTCTCTGGGCACTTCCTGCTTTTTATAGTCAAAGGTGGTGGGCTGGGGGTCTCTGGGCACTTCCTGCTTTTTATAGTCAAAGGTGGTGGGCTGGGGTCTCTGGGCACATCCTGCTTTTTATAGTCAAATGTGGTGGGCTGGGGTCTCTGGGCACTTCCTGCTTTTTATAGTCAAAGGTGGTGGGCTGGGGGTCTCTGGGCACTTCCTGCTTTTTATAGTCAAAGGTGGTGGGCTGGGGGTCTCTGGGCACTTCCTGCTTTTTATAGTTAAAGGTGGTGGGCAGGGGGTCTCTGGGCACTTCCTGCTTTTTATAGTCAAAGGTGGTGGGCTGGGGGTCTCTGGGCACTTCCTGCTTTTTATAGTCAAAGGTGGTGGGCTTGGGTCTCTGGGCACTTCCTGCTTTTTATAGTGAAAGGTGGTGGGCTGGGGTCTCTGGGCACTTCCTGCTTTTTATAGTCAAAGGTGGTGGGCTTGGGTCTCTGGGTACTTCCTGCTTTTTATAGTCAAAGGTGGTGGGCTGGGGTCTCTGGGCACTTCCTGCTTTTTTATAGTCAAAGGTGGTGGGCTGGGTCTCTGGGCACTTCCTGCTTTTTATAGTCAAAGGTGGTGGGCTGGCGTCTCTGGGCACTTCCTGCTTTTTTATAGTCAAAGGTGGTGGGCTGGGGGTCTCTGGGCACTTCCTGCTTTTTTATAGTCAAAGGTGGTGGGCTGGGGGTCTCTGGGCATTTCCTGCTTTTTATAGTCAAAGGTGGTGGGCTGGGGGTCTCTGGGCACTTCCTGCTTTTTATAGTCAAAGGTGGTGGGCTGGGTCTCTGGGCACTTCCTGCTTTTTATAGTCAAAGGTGGTGGGCTGGGGGTCTCTGGGCACTTCCTTCTTTTTATAGTCAAAGTTGGTGGGCTGGGGTCTCTGGGCATTTCCTGCTTTTTATAGTCAAAGGTGGTGGGCTTGGGTCTCTGGGCACTTCCTGCTTTTTATAGTCAAAGGTGGTGGGCTGGGTTTCTGGGCACTTCCTGCTTTTTATAGTCAAATGTGGTGGGCTTGGGTCTCTGGGCACTTCCTGCTTTTTATAGTCAAAGGTGGTGGGCTGGGTCTCTGGGCACTTCCTGCTTTTTATAGTCAAATGTGGTGGGCTGGGGGTCTCTGGGCACTTTCTGCTTTTTATAGTCAAAGGTGGTGGGCTGGGACTCTGGGCACTTCCTGCTTTTTATAGTCAAAAATGGTGGGCTGGGTCTCTGGGCACTTCCTGCTTTTTAAAGTCAAATGTGGTCGGCTGGGGGTCTCTGGGCACTTTCTGCTTTTTGTAGTCAAATGTGGTGGGCTTGGGTCTCTGGGCACTTCCTGCTTTTTATAGTAAAAGGTGGTGGGCTGGGTCTCTGGGCACTTCCTGCTTTTTATAGTCAAATGTGGTGGGCTGGGGGTCTCTGGGCACTTTCTGCTTTTTATAGTCAAAGGTGGTGGGCTGGGACTCTGGGCACTTCCTGCTTTTTATAGTCAAAGGTGGTGGGCTCGGTCTCTGGGCACTTCCTGCTTTTTAAAGTCAAATGTGGTCGGCTGGGGGTCTCTGGGCACTTTCTGCTTTTTGTAGTCAAATGTGGTGGGCTTGGGTCTCTGGGCACTTCCTGCTTTTTATAGTAAAAGGTGGTGGGCTGGGTCTCTGGGCACTTCCTGCTTTTTATAGTAAAAGGTGGTGGGCTGGGTCTCTGGGCACTTCCTGCTTTTTATAGTCAAAGGTGGTGGGCTGGGGGTCTCTGGGCACTTCCTGCTTTTTATAGTCAAAGGTGGTGGGCTGGGGTCTCTGGGCACATCCTGCTTTTTATAGTCAAATGTGGTGGGCTGGGGTCTCTGGGCACTTCCTGCTTTTTATAGTCAAAGGTGGTGGGCTGGGGGTCTCTGGGCACTTCCTGCTTTTTATAGTCAAAGGTGGTGGGCTGGGGGTCTCTGGGCACTTCCTGCTTTTTATAGTCAAAGGTGGTGGGCAGGGGGTCTCTGGGCACTTCCTGCTTTTTATAGTCAAAGGTGGTGGGCTGGGGGTCTCTGGGCACTTCCTGCTTTTTATAGTCAAAGGTGGTGGGCTTGGGTCTCTGGGCACTTCCTGCTTTTTATAGTGAAAGGTGGTGGGCTGGGGTCTCTGGGCACTTCCTGCTTTTTATAGTCAAAGGTGGTGGGCTTGGGTCTCTGGGTACTTCCTGCTTTTTATAGTCAAAGGTGGTGGGCTGGGGTCTCTGGGCACTTCCTGCTTTTTATAGTCAAAGGTGGTGGGCTGGATCTCTGGGCACTTCCTGCTTTTTATAGTCAAAGGTGGTGGGCTGGGGTCTCTGGGCACTCCCTGCTTTTTATAGTCAAAGGTTGCAGGCTTGGGTCTCTGGGCACTTCCTGCTTTTTATAGTCAAAGGTGGTGGGCTGGGGTCTCTGGGCACTTCCTGCTTTTTTATAGTCAAAGGTGGTGGGCTGGGGGTCTCTGGGCACTTCCTGCTTTTTATAGTCAAAGGTGGTGGGCTGGGTCTCTGGGCACTTCCTGCTTTTTATAGTCAAAGGTGGTGGGCTGGGGGTCTCTGGGCACTTCCTTCTTTTTATAGTCAAAGTTGGTGGGCTGGGGTCTCTGGGCATTTCCTGCTTTTTATAGTCAAAGGTGGTGGGCTGGGGTCTCTAGGCACTTCCTGCTTTTTATAGTCAAAGGTGGTGGGCTGGGACTCTGGGCACTTCCTGCTTTATATAGTCAAATGTGGTGGGCTTGGGTCTCTGGGCACTTCCTGCTTTTTATAGTCAAAGGTGGTGGACTGGGTCTCTGGGCACTTCCTGCTTTTTAAAGTCAAATGTGGTCGGCTGGGGGTCTCTGGGCACTTTCTGCTTTTTGTAGTCAAAGGTGGTGGGCTGGGACTCTGGGCACTTTCTGCTTTTTATAGTCAAATGTGGTGGGCTTGGGTCTCTGGGCACTTCCTGCTTTTTATAGTAAAAGGTGGTGGGCTGGGTCTCTGGGCACTTCCTGCTTTTTATAGTCAAAGGTGGTGGGCTGGGGGTCTCTGGGCACTTCCTGCTTTTTATAGTCAAAGGTGGTGGGCTGGGGTCTCTGGGCACATCCTGCTTTTTATAGTCAAATGTGGTGGGCTGGGGTCTCTGGGCACTTCCTGCTTTTTATAGTCAAAGGTGGTGGGCTGGGGGTCTCTGGGCACTTCCTGCTTTTTATAGTCAAAGGTGGTGGGCTGGGGGTCTCTGGGCACTTCCTGCTTTTTATAGTTAAAGGTGGTGGGCAGGGGGTCTCTGGGCACTTCCTGCTTTTTATAGTCAAAGGTGGTGGGCTGGGGGTCTCTGGGCACTTCCTGCTTTTTATAGTCAAAGGTGGTGGGCTTGGGTCTCTGGGCACTTCCTGCTTTTTATAGTGAAAGGTGGTGGGCTGGGGTCTCTGGGCACTTCCTGCTTTTTATAGTCAAAGGTGGTGGGCTTGGGTCTCTGGGTACTTCCTGCTTTTTATAGTCAAAGGTGGTGGGCTGGGGTCTCTGGGCACTTCCTGCTTTTTTATAGTCAAAGGTGGTGGGCTGGGTCTCTGGGCACTTCCTGCTTTTTATAGTCAAAGGTGGTGGGCTGGCGTCTCTGGGCACTTCCTGCTTTTTTATAGTCAAAGGTGGTGGGCTGGGGGTCTCTGGGCACTTCCTGCTTTTTTATAGTCAAAGGTGGTGGGCTGGGGGTCTCTGGGCATTTCCTGCTTTTTATAGTCAAAGGTGGTGGGCTGGGGGTCTCTGGGCACTTCCTGCTTTTTATAGTCAAAGGTGGTGGGCTGGGTCTCTGGGCACTTCCTGCTTTTTATAGTCAAAGGTGGTGGGCTGGGGGTCTCTGGGCACTTCCTTCTTTTTATAGTCAAAGTTGGTGGGCTGGGGTCTCTGGGCATTTCCTGCTTTTTATAGTCAAAGGTGGTGGGCTTGGGTCTCTGGGCACTTCCTGCTTTTTATAGTCAAAGGTGGTGGGCTGGGTTTCTGGGCACTTCCTGCTTTTTATAGTCAAATGTGGTGGGCTTGGGTCTCTGGGCACTTCCTGCTTTTTATAGTCAAAGGTGGTGGGCTGGGTCTCTGGGCACTTCCTGCTTTTTATAGTCAAATGTGGTGGGCTGGGGGTCTCTGGGCACTTTCTGCTTTTTATAGTCAAAGGTGGTGGGCTGGGACTCTGGGCACTTCCTGCTTTTTATAGTCAAAAATGGTGGGCTGGGTCTCTGGGCACTTCCTGCTTTTTATAGTCAAAGGTGGTGGGCTCGGTCTCTGGGCACTTCCTGCTTTTTATAGTCAAAGGTGGTGGGCTGGGGTCTCTGGGCACTTCCTGCTTTTTATAGTCAAAGGTGGTGGGCTGGGGGTCTCTGGGCACTTCCTGCTTTTTATAGTCAAAGGTGATGGGCTGGGGGTCTCTGGGCACTTCCTGCTTTTTATAGTCAAAGGTGGTGGGCTGGGGGTCTCTGGGCACTTCCTGCTTTTTATAGTCAAAGGTGGTGGGCTGGGTCTATGGGCACTTCCTGCTTTTTATAGTCAAAGGTGGTGGGCTGGGTCTCTGGGCACTTCCTGCTTTTTATAGTCAAAGGTGGTGGGCAGGGCGTCTTTGGGCACTTCCTGCTTTTTATAGTTAAAGGTGGTGGGATTGGGGCTCTGGGCACTTCCTGCTGTTTATAGTCAAAGGTGGTGGGCTGGGGGTCTCTGGGCACTTCCGCTTTTTATAGTCAAAGGTGGTGGGCTTGGGGTCTCTGGGCACATCCTTCTTTTTATAGTCAAAGGTGGTGGGCTGGGGTCTTTGGGCACTTCCTGCTTTTTATAGTCAAATGTGGTGGGCTTGGGTCTCTGGGCACTTCCTGCTTTTTATAGTCAAAGGTGATGGGCTGGGGGTCTCTGGGCACTTCCTGGTTTTAATAATCAAAGGTGGTGGGCAGGGCAGGGCGTCTCTGGGCACTTCCTGCTTTTTATAGTTAAAGGTGGTGGGCTGGGTCTCTGGGCACTTCCTGCTTTTTATAGTCAAAGGTGGTGGGCTGGGGGTCTCTGGGCACTTCCTGCTTTTTATAGTCAAAGGTGGTGGGCTGGGGGTCTCTGGGCCCTTCCTGCTTTTTATAGTCAAAGGTGGTGGGCAGGGGGTCTCTGGGCACTTCCTGCTTTTTATAGTCAAAGGTGGTGGGCTGGGGGTCTCTGGGCACTTCCTGCTTTTTATAGTCAAAGGTGGTGGGCTGGGGTCTCTGGGCACTTCCTGCTTTTTATAGTGAAAGGTGGTGGGCTGGGGTCTCTGGGCACTTCCTGCTTTTTATAGTCAAAGGTGGTGGGCTGGGTGTCTCTGGGCACTTCCTGCTTTTTATAGTCAAAGGTGATTGGCTGGGGGTCTCTGGGCACTTCCTGGTTTTAATAATCAAAGGTGGTGGGCAGGGCAGGGCGTCTCTGGGCACTTCCTGCTTTTTATAGTTAAAGGTGGTGGGCTGGGTCTCTGGGCACTTCCTGCTTTTTATAGTTAAAGGTGGTGGGCTGGGTCTCTGGGCACTTCCACCTTTTTATAGTGAAAGGTGGTGGGCTGGGGTCTCTGGGCACTTCCTGCTTTTTATAGTCAAAGGTGGTGGGCTGGGGGTCTCTGGGCACTTACTGCTTTTTATAGTCAAAGGTGATTGGCTGGGGGTCTCTGGGCACTTCCTGGTTTTAATAATCAAAGGTGGTGGGCTGGGGGTCTCTGGGCACTTCCTGCTTTTTATAGTCAAAGGTGGTGGGCTTGGGTCTCTGGGCACTTCCTGCTTTTTATAGTGAAAGGTGGTGGGCTGGGGTCTCTGGGCACTTCCTGCTTTTTATAGTCAAAGGTGGTGGGCTGGGGGTCTCTGGGCACTTCCTGCTTTTTATAGTCAAAGGTGATTGGCTGGGGGTCTCTGGGCACTTCCTGGTTTTAATAATCAAAGGTGGTGGGCAGGGCAGGGCGTCTCTGGGCACTTCCTGCTTTTTATAGTTAAAGGTGGTGGGCTGGGTCTCTGGGCACTTCCTGCTTTTTATAGTTAAAGGTGGTGGGCTGGGTCTCTGGGCACTTCCTGCTTTTTATAGTGAAAGGTGGTGGGCTGGGGTCTCTGGGCACTTCCTGCTTTTTATAGTCAAAGGTGGTGGGCTGGGGGTCTCTGGGCACTTCCTGCTTTTTATAGTCAAAGGTGATTGGCTGGGGGTCTCTGGGCACTTCCTGGTTTTAATAATCAAAGGTTGTGGGCAGGGCAGGGCGTCTCTGGGCACTTCCTTCTTTTTATAGTCAAAGGTGGTGGGCTGGGGGTCTCTGGGCACTTCCTGCTTTTTATTGTCAAAGGTGGTGGGCAGGGGGTCTCTGGGCACTTCCTTCTTTTTATAGTCAAAGGTGGTGGGCTGGGGGTCTCTGGGCACTTCCTGCTTTTTATAATGAAAGGTTGCACAGTTTTAAATTAATTATTAAATCTTTCGAACAATGAACTTGAAGTTGTTTTTTTTTTCGGAATGTTCGGGGGGGGGGCAGACCGGGAAGTTTTCTTATTTATTTTTTGCTAGCTAGATTTAAATCTCAGACTTGGAGAACAAAGTGACAGGCGCTAAACAAATTTTACCTAATCTGTACAGAATTGTTTCAGTCTGAAATTGCTCATTGGTTTGTTAAAGGTATTTTCATTGTTCAAATAGCTGAGACTCATTTACTTGTTAGTAATTTCTTCCTATATTTTTTTTTTTTTATTTTACAAAAGTGGCGAATATTGAAGCCATTGTACAACAATTTTTTTTTAAGATACAACGATTGTAAGTTGTATAAATATATATTATATATCATGATTATTATATATCATGATTATATCTTTCTTGTATATACAATGCATGACAGATTTGTAAAGATTAAAAACCTTTTTTTTTCTTTTGATGCCATTCGACTTCCAAAAAAAAAATATCTACAACTTCTTCACCCGTGTCACAATCACAAACACGTGATATACGATAGACGCTCGTCTATGCTATAGATTCGTTCAAACTCGTGTGTAAACTTGGAATCTTTGACTCGATCCGAGTTGTATTTGCAAAGCACTTATCTTGTTTCACTGAAACCTTTTAACATAGAAAAGTGTATAAATGTATGTATATGTTGGACTAGATCGCATTGAGCATGCAATAGGAGCATTGAAGACGTTTTGTATAAATATACAAGCAGGAATGATAATATTTATTTGTTTAGATTTTGTTGAGGGGGAAAGGGAAATAACTATTTATATTGGCAGAGTTAAATTGCAGTTCCCTTTTACATTGTTGCCTAATGACAACCACGATATACCATTAGAAAAGTGGAAACTGAAAGTGAATGACTTTATGTTATACAGTTTGAGCAAACAATTCATCTGGAAAAAAATATATATAAATAATAATAATAGCAATAATAATAAGGTTTGTCTACATGTAATATTCTCAATACCTAAACACTGTCTATCCTTCATAAATGAATATCTTGTTAAAATTTATTAGTATATACTGAAGACATAAAATTGTGCAAATATAAAGGATTATAACTGTAAAAAACGTTTTTAAAAAAGTTTATAAAAGATAAGGAACTGCACAATAACTGCTATATAAACACTGTCTATCCTTCATAAATGAATATCTTGTTAAAATTTATTAGTATATACTGAAGACATAAAATTGTGCAAATATAAAGGATTATAACTGTAAAAAACGTTTTTAAAAAAGTTTATAAAAGGTAAGGAACTGCACAATAACTGCTATATATCTTAATACTGCACGATTTAATAAAGAAAGAGTATAAGATTTCTACCAGACAGACAGATTGAATTTGATATAAACTTGTGCAAATAAATTCAATGGCTCAAGTATTACTGTTTCCCACACTGCTTTGTCTCACATCGTCATTTCACATACACAATGTTTGCATTCAATTAAAATGTATATTCAATGTTCCTAAAAATGTGAATTATGTCGTGTGAATCTACAGGTGTGGTTTCAGAACCGAAGGGCCAAGTATCGAAAACACATCAAAGTCATAGCAGGACAAACGATCGCGCCTTTACCGGGGTTAACTCCATTTTCTTCACCATTTGAACAAGGCAGAGGTGGCCCTCCAGTTCCAAGCCTGTTTGGAAATGTGAATCTCAACCCGCTGTCCATATTTCAGCCCAACCTCTTCAATATGTCTCTTTACGCCCATGCACAAACGGTTCTACGTCTGCAAACTTCTACCAAGAGTGAACAATTAATTCATCGCGCAGCTTCAGCCCAACTGCAAGGGATAGCTTCCGCTGCAGCAGGTAAGAAAGCGATGTGTCATGTGTAGACAATCTTGTATTGAGATTTAAAATGTCCCAAGTTTTTTTAGCGGCCCCTGAAAGGGAATATCTGTTCGTCCGTTCGACGTCCGTCCCGTTTAGATCTCGTAAACTAGAAAAGATAGTGAAAATGCGACATCATAATATTTTAGAAAATTCAAAGTTTTGATGCAATGAAAACTTTTTTCTTTTCTGAAAGCGAAATATTAAATTTTAAAATCACTTATGCAAGCATTTTTTTCATAAAAATACACCACTTTAACAACAACTATTCATTATTAATAGTAACAAACACGGTAGGCACTTTAGTAGAAGGGTCGGTATCCAACATATTTTAAACTCATTTATGCAAATGGTTTTAGATTTTTTTGTCACAAAAATTGTTTTTTACATTAGTATTGCTAAGTTAAATAAGTTCTTATCTTATATAATACAGACGTTACTTCAAAAAAGAAGATGATTACGTTCTGTCATACTAACTACTACATTTGCATAAAACAATTTTTTTTTTATAGAAAAAATCTATTTAGTATGCATATAAGTTGGACATAATTTTAAAACATAAGTTAATTATTCTTTTATATTATCGCGTGAACTGCAGCGCCATTATATTATCTTAGAGCACTTAACTAAAGAAAATCTAAATTTATTTTTTTTACTGAAATGTTTTTTCTTGAAGAATAAGAGATTGACCCTTTACAAAACAATTAGATCAATTAGATATTCATTATAAGACATCAGTTAGGCCAGGTTCACATTGAATTTCACATTCACTTTCACCTATCCTTTGGTCTGCTGAACCGCTGGGGCACTGTGACGATCACACTTGCCGGGGATTATATTATCAAACTTGATAACTCAATGAAGTGAAGAAACATCTTTGTATTTTCTTCCAAACTTCTTTAATAATACTTCTTCAACTTTCACATAAAATTACCTTCTCAATTCAATAACAACTTGACTTGATACTTCTTAAATAAAACTTAAAGATACATTCAACTTCAACTAATAAAACTTTAATTAAATGGACCCGCTAATATCACTAAACTTAACTAAGCCTTTACTAAGAGAAGACTTAAGCTGTAACTAAGCGAGGGCATCGCTCTACAAGAACTACTACTATGCGAGGACCCGTCTAACTGACTTTCCCCTAATTTATACCTTTCTTAATCGTACATTCCAGAATCATGGAAACTTCTCCCCTAATTATTTTAGTAACTTTGACCTTCCAGAAGCTGACGTGGGCTATTTTTTTCCCTTAACCTCTTTCTTTGATTGGATACCTAAAATTAACTTGTTTACGCTGGACACTTGCACTGGTCTGAACTCGCTTCTAGAAACTGGTCGAAATAGGTAACAGACTCACACTCGTGACAGGCACCATACAAGATCTGTCAACCTTCTTTCTTCTCGGTCAATTTTCTTTGATAGAATTTCATTCTGATGTTCTTTCTAAAAAATATTGAAAACTGCCTTATTACCCGCCTGGGTAAACCACTTCGGGGGCTTATTTTGAGTTTGTGTTTCCACACAAACCGTCTTTGTAATCTTGTCGTTGTTGTTGTTTTTTTTTCCCTCATGAAAAAATAATTGGAATCATTTTTATTTGCATGTTGCATGTTGCAATATATTTCTTTGCTCGATTAGATCTCTTTATATTTTGTATTTTTTCTTAAAATGTAAGTAGACACCAGTAGATTTAACATCAGGTTAGCACACTAAGTCTTTAAAAAGGCTCTTGTTTGTGGCAAAGATCGTTCAAGGCTGCAGCAACAAAACAATATGTAAACAATCGACCCTTAAGGGACAGACTATCAGAGATGATTTTGTTTATCTTTGCACGGACAATGTTAATAAAATACTTCTAGTGTACTAAATCAGTGATGCCCAACCTAATTAGACCTACGCGCCATTTTTTTTTATTTCCGACACTCATGTCGCGGGCCGCATGACCCAAAAGGAACTAAACGAGATTGTCCTGAAGCTATTTTTATTAGTAACTTGTGGATATAGTACTTACATTTGTTATTGGGACATTTATATAACTTTTTTTACGCGTCAAAAAATGACTTCATTAGTTCTCTACTTTTTGTTTGTTTTACCACCGACTCTTTTTCTGGTCTCTTTTTGAAAACAAATCCTCATCCATCCACTCTCTTCAGACGTAGATTAACAATCTTTTATTCCTAGCTCAAATAAAAAATGCCGTCTCACTTATTTTATACTGCAGTTTATATTTTGTTTTCTTAAACATCCAGACTTTCTTTATAAAACAAATATGTAGGCTTATTATCATGTTCCACAAAATAGTAAAGATTCGTTCAATTTTCGTGGAAGTTTCTAAATTCAGAGTCCCATTTCATAAACACACAAATGTTAAAGGTCATGGTACCAACCTTTAGATAAAAGTTGCGGCCCTAACACTTTGTGCCGGGCCTGATAAAACCTTTTCGAGGGCCGGATCTGGCCCACGGGCCATATTTTGGGCATCACTATACTAAGTCATTGGTTTTTCTTGCTTATTGAGACGATCCGTTTTATACTCTTATGACTCTAGGAAACAATTAGCGCTTCTACAAATTCGTAATAGTATATGGAATGAGAAATATACCGTAAATTGTTATTCCATTCTCTTAATATGTATTTTACTTTCATTGTATTTGCAAGTTATGGTTCTTATCTTATGCTTCCACATTAGTAATATTTACATTTTGACGTATAAATATTATCAATCCACAGGTTCTGTCAGTGATCCGACACGTCAGATGGATAGACCAGCACAGTTATTTATTGGATGATAAATAGTTTGTTTTTTTATTTCAATGAATACAAAAATATTAGAAATTGTATATTGATGATAGGACAAAATAAAAGTAATGATCAAAATACAGTTATATATGTATATTTCGTATACCTAATGTATTTCACATTTACGATTGAAAAGTTTGAACTATCGCAAAGAGGAAAGATGACTACATCGGTATATAATAAAACAAGTATCCCCAAAACGAGTCTAAGACCAAATACTAGTCCACAATGCCCTAATTTATTCAATACAGGAAACCGTTATGAACTTTCCAGGCTTTTTATTTATACCGAACTCATGCATATATATGTATTAGACAGCTGTCGTCGGGACGATAGTGAAAAGGCTGTTTCTGTTCAGTTTAAGTATAATGCTAATCACGTGACAATCATACATAGAACAGGTTATGATGTGATAATTGAATTTAGTACGACTTTATCAAACCTTAAGAATTGTAAGATTAGTTAGTGTGATAATAAAACTATAAAAAAATATTTACACTGTCTTCTGTTTCTGTTCTGCATGAAGTTGTTGGATTATATGCTTGTTATTTAATGACCTACATAAGCATGATTCAACTGAAACACGATTACTTGAGTATCACATTTCTCTCAACTACTGTTTCTTAACATTTAGAAAGTCTTTGTCTTACTCAATATAAACTTCTGTCTTTGGAGAAATCTCTTTCAATTGAGATTAAATACATTCAGATTATCATAAGAGCCACTGCGACATTCAAATATCTTAATCTAGACCTCAATAACAATGTATTAAAAATGAATATGGATCATTGTCAGGCAAAGTCAACTTACTGGAGTGTAAATGCAGATCGATATATCGCCCACTCTGAATTGTACAGAAGCATTGATAGAATTAAATTCCTTTTAAACGAATCATAATGGCGGCAGGGAGGTATCGTTTGGTAAATTGGTTAAAGAATAAAACCATAGAAAACGAAATTAAAGAAAAAAATTCAAACTCTGAAATAAAATCTGCAGTAAATCATTGAGATTTATGTTTGGATATGATATACACAATGAAACAGAGATCCAAAAAGATTAAGTTGCTATATTGCTTTTTGATATTTCATCAATTGGTGTGTCAAATCTGATCAAGTGCCAATTGTATTTTATTTATATAGATTGCATACATTAAATCGCATCTCAATGTTTAAAGCAAAATAAATATTCGAAGGTTGTCACAATGTCATTCTGACTTATTTCGGTACATTTTAACCGATTAAGTTCACACTTATACAAATCACACATTCTTGACACATCGTTTATGTAATTATATACACTCAAATGGGGGCGAGGTGACTGAGTGGTTAAGTGCTCGGCTTCCGAACCTGGGGTTCTGGGTTCGAATCTCAGCGAAGATTTTGAATTTCGGGATTCTTAGGCCCCCCCCCCCCTGAGTTTAGTTGGGGAAAGTAAAGGCTGTTGGTCATTGTACTGGCCACATGACACCCTGGTCGTTAACCGTTAGCCATAGAGCATCATCTACCCCATGGATCGCAAGATCTGAAATGGAAACTTTTTTTTTTACTTTATACTTTCAAATGGATAAGTTGCTATTGAAAGAGATTCTATGCAAAGGTACATGATAGAGAGGAACGGAGATAGACGTTGAACAAATCTTGGAAGGTGCCTCAACAGTTCCAATAGATAAAGGTACAGGTGAAGGTGATTCACTCCAATTATTTACTCATTTCTTTTCTAATTATTTAGCTCATAATAAAGAATTCTATTAATAACTGGTTCTTCTTTAAAGTCACTTTCTACCACTTGACCCACATCTACTTGAATCAATTCAATACCAACACTCTGAGAGTTTAAATTCAAATTGAGAAATTAATAGTCTGTGTAGTTAGTGAACTGTACAAGAGTGGATCCAATGATGACGTCATTCAGTTATGCACTCAAGTTTTACTGTTTTTTCAATACATTATTTACCAGTTTTAAACATATTACATAATGTTACTATTAATGTATCACGTCGATATGATTTACGTAGAGAGCAATAATGAAACCGCATAATTACGACAGACTATTAATTTTTAAAATATCGAAGGTCGTTCACGTTCAAACGAATAAATGTCTGCAGCTGAATCATTACCTTTTATTGATAAGCCTCGTTTTCAAATTTTTATTTCACAGTTCACTAGAGTCGTTAAAAAAGAAAGATAACAATCCTAAGTCAATGACTGAGACATCATCTTTCAACACTGATTGTGGCCTGGGGGGGGGGGGTCATCTAGGTGAGTGCATTCTAATCATAACGTGCGCTGTCATCTTACTTTTTCTTGAAAATAAGACCGATTATTGTGTCAATCAATTTCATTAGGTATTAGAATGACGTCAACTAAATTGTATGAATTTATGAAAAAAAAAAAATCTTAAAATAATTTTTTTGTTAAACTAAAATTTCGTATTCTGTCAGTACTAAATCTTTAAATAAACTGCTTTTTCCCCTTATATTTACTATTACGATATAATTCATTTGATCAGATAGATAGTTTCTCTTTATATTCAAATGTATATAGGCCTAATGCGAAAATGCAAAGTGAAAATTTGACTTTTGCTAATGAAATCATCAACGATCAAAACACATGGCTGGTGATAAAAATTCTCATGTTTGGCATCACTCCAGCCATTTCCATCTTTGGTGTTGTGGGTAATGTGTTGAGCATCATTGTCTTGACCAAACACGGAATGTCCAAATGTTCTAACATTCTGTTGGTGACCTTAGCTTTCTGCGACATTACATTTCTGATATCTTTCAACAGCGTACCAAAGATTATCTACGAAGCCGTTTGGAACCATGAATACGTTGGCTACTCAAAGTCAGTATGTGATCTGTTGTTTGTACTATTTACTTTCTTCACTGTACTGGATTACGGTATTGGTATTATGAGTCTGTCGTTGCCTATGTTGATAACAGCCGAAAGAATTGTTGTCATATTCTTTCCATTCCACTCAGGCAGAATTCTGACACCAAAAAGAACGTGGATTATTATCGTTGGCATGACTATCCATTGGCTCTCTGTATCTGTCTACTTGAGCTTCTGGCAGGACATGGATTTTAGATATGATCCCATCAGAAATACATCTCTGGGTCTGATCAAGAGATCCGCTTTAATTTATGAAAACCCACCATTCATTGCTGCATTTCAAGAAGTGATTATTTACTCTAGTATATGTGTACCACCAATAGTCACTTTAACAGGATGTATTGCGATTTCCGTTCAACTTAAAATTGCTTCCATCAAACGAAAGAAAATCACATCATCAATTCGATCCACGAGTAGAACAACGAAAACCTTGTTGGCAGTTTGCGCAGTCTACTGCCTTTCTGCAACCTTGCTGACAATGCCTATGTACATTCCTGCAGAGTACGCCTCATATTCTTTGACAGATGACGAACCCTCAAACGTAGGGAGACTGTTCTATCAGCTCATGAACACTGTCAGCTGCATCAACAGCTCATATAATTTTATTGTTTATGTTGGTGTCAACAAACAGTTTAGAGGCACGCTTAGAAAAGTGTTGCATGGTTACTGGGAAAGGTTACAACCTCCCTCTGATTTGTCAGCTAAACATTTTTCAAAAGCTAAAAGTATTTGAAAGTTTATTTCTTTTGTTACAAAAATACCTCTATTTAAGTCGCACTTTCGGAATGGGCCAAGGGTGGACACGTTTCTCGAAAACGGCTCCAATTATTTTCCTAGAAATTTGATGTATATTAAGGGAAAGAATTTTTAGCTCGATGGCCACCCTGAGAGAACTCTAGTTCAACCGTTACAATTTTTCAAAGCAAAAAATAAATTAATTAAAAATTGTCTAGAGAAATAGAAAATACTTTTCTTGAACAGATGACTTCTTCCGGTATTTCCGCGTGTACGACCTATTCTTTCAAGAGTTGTGCATCGTCTTCTATGTTTAGATCTTAAAGCCAATCGTTGGAATATTACAAAGTCTAGTAGATTTATACCAGGATCCTTCAACAGGAAGCGGTGTGGGGTTAATGTGGCGATTAAAAAATGTTTCTTTCTTCTAGATCTAATATTTATTAGTTATTAAGAGAAAAATAATGGCTCTATAAGTTGTATAAAGGTGTTACTCTCTTTTTTGCCTATGCAGTATCAATAACGCCAGTGAAAACTGAGTTTTAGGCACTGGGAGACATCGAATGTTTTTATTTTTCCTTGGTAGATTACGTCTGAAAAAAAAAATGTAGATATTAGCAATATTTATACAATAGTAAGAGATACTTAGTGCAATAAATGTGATTAACTTTAAATCATAATGAAAGCGTGTATAATTAACAGGGCTGTAATTAGACTGTGATAAAGCCTTAAGCTGTTTGAGATATGGCGACCCCTTGTCATCAGTATAAGGCAATTTTTCCTCTTTCTTTCTTGAAAATGACTGAAGTTATCCCTGGAACCATTTTTGGAAGGGTCCAAAGCAAGTTGGGGCCCTAAACTATAGTTTTTGTTGGCTATAGATAAATACAGCACTGATAATAAGACATTGCCTGGTGACTATCATTCATAAAACACCAAATTAATATGTTAATTTAGTTGTGCATATTAATTAAAGTCTTAATTTCTACTAAGCCTGGTTCCCAGGCTGATTCAGGCAACTCTTTCTTTGCTCTACGACTTCAACTTTGCAAGTAGAAAAACTGTCGCTATATACTAGTGAGCACGTTCCAGAAGGAAACTATGCATATTTATTTGGGTTAAAAGCCAAAAGTATGTTATTTCCTTTATCACATACACATTTTTTCTTTTAATTTAAATTGTAACAGTTCCAAAATCCTACCAAAACTAAGTGCCTAAATAAAGGTAAAGTTTAGCATTGTACCGGTAGTTCTTGAGCCAACGAGTTAAAGCTAAGTATATGACAACTCCTTTCATAAGATATGAACTAGATTGATAAATACCAACGCTCAGTCTCTGTCAATAATGGAACACTAGACAAAAAAAAAAAAGTCATTGTTTGTTCAGTTTATGAGTTCAGCTGTGTGCGTGTATGTGGTGATGTGTGTGCGTATCAGAACAATTAGTGTAAAAAAAAAACGTAGACTAAGTATAGAGCAAGACCTACATTGTATTAACCTCGAATGAAAGTCAAAGAAATAGTATTGGTTTTCTGAAATAAATCACGACTCAAGACAAGTTAATTGCATGTGCTGTAAAATAACTCAAACTAGATAATGACAGACTAACTTTAAAAAAAATATATCGTTATATGGCTATCTAACAAATATCGTATTATTATCTAAATCATAATCTGACACCGCAGTCGTGTGACAACAATGAAATCTTTCATTTTATAATTACAAGTGATAATGTAAATGTATTAATAGTCTGATAACAAATATTCGCCTTTAATTATGTTTTCGGGAGATTTCTAATAAAGTGTCCCACAAGCAAGAAAAGTAAACAATTGAAGTTCAAGATATTTAAAGTAACAATCGAAAAGTATTTTAGACCATCCTGAAAGTGCTAGAGACAGTGTCTCCGAATAAATGGTTTCGAAAATGAGTAACGAAAGTTCCAATGTGGTGTCCAAGTTACTTGATGATCAAAACACATGGCTGGCAATGAAAATTCTGATGTTTGGAATAACTCCTGCTATCTCTATCTTTGGTTTTGTAGGTAACATATTAAGTATCATTGTTTTGGTCAAACATGGGATGTCCAAATGTTCAAACATTCTCTTGGTCAGTTTAGCTTTCTGTGATATCATCTTTCTAGTATCGTACAACAACATACCAAAGATTATCTACGAGGCCGTGTGGAACCACGAATATGTTGGCTATTCAAAGTCCACTTGTGATGCGTTGTTTGTACTATTTACAATCTTCACGCTGTGTGACTATACTTTTGGTGTCACGGGAATGACGCTGCCCATGCTAATTACTATAGAAAGACTTGTGGTCATCTTCTTCCCGCTCAATTTTAACCGAGCGTTGACGCCAACGAGAACTTGGTTGGCCATTGCGGGGGTGGCTGTCTATTCACTTTCACTCTTTGTCTACAGCAGCTTTTGGCAGGTATTAGACTACAGCGTCGACCCTGTGCGAAATATTTCTGTAGGACTAATTAAAAGATCAGCTTTTTTTAACGATAATCCAGAATCGGTTGCTACTATTCAAAATTTAATGGTTTACACTAGCATAATAATTCCACCCATTTTCACTGTGACTGGATGTATTGTCATTTCTATCCAAATTCAAATCGCCTCCGTCAAACGAAAGAAGATGACGTCATCAATGCGCTCCACCAACAGGACGACCAAAACTTTGCTAGCAGTCTGTGCTGTCTACTGTGTTACCTCAGCGGTGCTGTCATTGCCACTGTTTATTCCTGCAGAATATGCTTCTTACGCACTCACAGACGAGGCACCTTCGAACGTTGGAAAGCTGTTCTTTCAGCTTGCGAATACTGTCGGCTGCATCCAGAGCTCTTCTGATTTTATAGTGTACATCGGTTTAAACATGCAATTCAGAGACACGCTTAGAAAAGTTCTAGCAATGCAGTTCTTTCACCCCAGAGCCCGCTTTTATCGTCTATGACACGGTTCACTTAAAACGGATCATTGTTTTTCTACTTAAGCATGAGGATATCTATTGAAAAGGAAATACAAAACGTAGCTCTTCTGCTCTTCCTCTTCTTCCTCGTTCTCATTGTTATGTTGGAGCGTTCAGAAGACTAGACCAATATACGAAATGAACTGCGCAGTGGTTTGCAAATCGACTGATTTCTACATTCAGTTTTATCTATCGATTTCTTATTCTATCCTCTTAGTAAATAATTTATTATTAAAAAAAAAAAAGTCCAAGAATAATAAAAAATCAAATTTAATTTCTTCTTCGTTCTCATTGTTATGTCGGAGTGTTCAGATGAGTAGACCAATACATGAGATGAAATGCGCAGTGGTTTACAGATCAGGGAGCTCTCCATATAGTTTCTTTTCTATTGGGGTGATTTGGGGCCAATGTCTTATACGGTCCTCTTGGTATAGAGAGTAGTTTTGGAGGACGTGGTCTGTATTCTCTGGTGATTCTCCTCATGGGCAGATTTCACTGGTTCCAATTTTGAGCTTCCGGTACATGTGTTGTCGCATTCTGTTGTGTTCGGTCATGAGTCGAAAGATTAGACGTTGGTCTTGTCGGGATAGCTTATAGTAAGCGTCATCTTTCTTGTGATTTGGATGAGAGCTCGTCCATTTCTCATTTATTTTATTTACTATTAATTTCTTCAATTCTTCTGGATAGAGTGCAGAGTTTATTAGTGTGTTAATTCTCCCACTCTTGGCGAGTGAGTGAGCCTTCTCATTTCCCTCTAGTTCTATATGAGCTGGGATCCATTGAATTACAGTTTTTTTTGCTGTTGTTGTTGAGCTTTGTAAGTGCTGTTTTGAGGTTATTAATATATGAGGAATCAAAGTTTTGCAGGCTTTGGAGGGTTGTTTTTGCATCGGTTAGTAAGACAATCTGACTGTGGGGGAACTTGGATGATTTGCTAGGATGGTAGCAGCTAGTGCTAGTGCTTCCCTTTCTGCTCTGTGACTGTCAGAGAGCTCTCCAGTTGCAATGGATTTTTCTAGTTTTCCTTCATCTGGCCATTCGATGAGTATTCCAGCTCCTCCATTTGTGGTGGCTTTATGGGTTGAGCCATCCGTGTAAACTCTGATCCACTGATTGCTAGGATAATTAGTATGTAGAAAACAGTTCACTATTTTCTTGAGCTCTGTTGGTCTGTAATCAGATTTTCTTTTAATGCTTTCAATATGGTCCCTTATAGTAGGAAGAGGGCTTTCGTCCCAGGGTGGAGATTCATTATAGTGTATCGAGGATTCCAGGGTAATTTTTTCAAGTTGGTGTTTCTTTTTTAGGTTTAGAGATTCCTGTATGAAATTGGTCCTTTTGAGACGTTTTTTGGTGCCAGTTTTGTGGATTTTTGTTCTGAGTGGGTGCCTCTCCATGGTTTCCAATTTAGTGAATTGGGAAAGGATTTTTATTTCTCTTCTTTCATCCAGAGAGATCAGGGCAGTTGTTTCCTCCATAGCTCTTATGGGTGTTGTTTTGATTGCTCCTGTCATTATCCTTAGACCAATATTTTGAACCTTGTCTATTTTTCTTAGGTTGGTTTGGGCTGCTGAGCCCCATGCTGTGGCATCATATTCTAGTACAGGTCTCAAATTTAATTAATTGAAAAAATAAGTTAATGGCATTGGATATTTTGGGCAAAGAACGGGTTGCCTGAGTCAGTCATTGATTAACATGTATGACTAGATTGACCTAGGAACACGCGTAGGACGACATATCTTCTTTTTTTAAGTAACTATGTATTTCATACAAATGATAAAATAAAGAGAAGAAGATTTTAGTTCGTATTTTTATTTTGTTTAGTTCCAAATCTTCTTCTTTGTTACTTTGTAACAGTTTGCCTTCAGGTTTACTGACATCCCCTCCACAGTGCTCCATATCGCATTCCCATCTCCATGTTACTCTATTTTATGGACAGAAAACAGGATTACACAACATCAAAAACTCAACAAACAAACTGCCACACCTACTGAGGTGGCAAAAAACAACAACAAACAAAAGATAAGAAAATACTTTAAAAAAAAAAACAAGGCTTATATTAAGTGTATTAATTAGTTTTGATCAGTCATGTAACTGGTGATAAGACGACATTCTATAAAGGGCACTAATTAAGCTTATACCACCACTTCAGTCAAGTAAAATTTCTTTCCCTTGTTTGCGAAACCAAACAAAGTATTACCCATAGTTAATTAACTAATTAGTTTATTTTTTTGTATTGATTCTTGTGTTGTCAGGCAAAATAAATAATTATGCACAATTTCAGCTTGATCCGAGAATGGGTGTTGGAGAAATAACGTGTACGAACTTTTGGCAAGACAGATAGACAGACAGAGGGAGTTGATATAAGCTTTGTAAAAAAGCATCGCCTCGTTTTTAAAATGTGATTGGGTACATAACGAACTAGAATGTAGTCAGCCCCTTTTGATAACACGATAAAAAAATAATAAATTAAAGAGATTATTTTTTTTTAAAACTGCAATTTAAATTCTACAAATACGATTCTGTTAAAATGAGTTTTAAAATTTGTTGAAGTTAAACATAAAGGAACAATTAATTAATTTAAAATAGAAAATTTGCAAATTGTACTTTATACTGTTATGGCTCTTCCGCCGTGTCAAATACAAACAATGAAATAAACAGGAGGTAACCTTCAAACACCGTTGAAATGCCAAATTAATCAAGTTATGTAGTCGACGCTGATGTTGGTCAACAAATATGTTTACTGATCAAGAAGGGAAACGTCCGATGTCAACTATGTCCGTCAACTACGTCTTATTCTTGCTGTTATAAAAAAAAAGGGTCTTGTCTCGATCAAATCCTAGAGCGTTCTTACTTTTTAACAAACTTTACGTCATCGTCGCTAAGTACAACTATACCCCTATTCCCGAAACAAATACTAATTCCTAATCATGTCATAACTGTACCAGCTATCTTATACGTATTTTAATTCATAGTTATTGCTTTACAGTAAAGTATCAGAATAGTGTTTATAAAATTATGACTTTTTATCCAACTCAGCTAGTAATGTATTGTACATTGATGTTCCTTTCATGTACACTGCATCCATGGTCAGCAGTCAAATGTTAAACACTATAAACAATATATTTGACACCAAAATTGTGTGTGTACGTGGTAACAGATGGACCTCTCATCACCATTTCGGCCTCCGTGTTTGAAAATGTTTATTTTGTTTTCTTTTTTTCCTTTAAGTCTAAATTAAATGTGTTTCAAATATATTTTTATAACATAATTCTTTTTATGTTGTGGAAGGGAGCTATTACCTAGTTCAACCCCCCCCCCCCCGAAATGAAATTCCCCCGGGGGGGGGGGGGTGTAGGAGTTTAGTGACTGATCTTTTGCTTTAAATTTGTTTATTTTAGGGGAAATTTAATACTAAACTATTACTTACCCTAGAACAGCCAAGGGGGTTTTGAGTTTAAAACCCCTTACCAGGGGTTTGGAGTTTAAAACACCCTATCAGAAGGTTTTCAGTTTGAAAACCCCTACCAGGAGGTTTTAAGTTTAAACCCCCCTACCAGGGGGTTTTCAGTTTAAACCCCCCTATCAGGGGTTTTGAGTTTGAAAACCCCTACCAGGGAGTTTTGAATTTGAAACCCCATACCAGTGGGTTTTGAGTTTAAAATCTACTACCAGGGGTTTTGAGTTTAAAACCCCCTACCAGGGGGGTTTGCATTTAAATCCCCGTCTTCTATAAAACAAAAGAAAATGCAAACGATAATCCCAAAATTCCAAGAGCACATCTAAGGAAGATTTTGATTTTAAACCCCTCTCCAAAATTTACAATAAACCCCTCTTCAATATTAAAAGCAAATTACACACTAAAATTCTTTGAGCGTAGCCAAGCCAATGGGGGGGGGGGGGGGGGGTTTGAGTTTCAACCCCTCTACTCCAGATAGTTTAAAAGTTTAAAACCCCTCAAGATAGTTTTGACTTAAAAATCCCCCTACAGAGCGTTTTAATTTTGAAAGCTTCTCTCTTCAACATTATTTCTAAAGCAAACTACAGTCAATAAATTCTATGACCGTAGCTAAATGTGGTTTTGAATTTTAAAAAAAACACAACTATATATTTTAGTTTAAAACCCCCCAACAGATGATTTTGACGATAAAACTTCCTTTTTCGAAATAACATCTAAAGCAAACTACAGTCACCTAATTCCAAGAGCGTATTCAAGAGAGGTCACACATTTCTACCAGTGGCAATACTCCATCAATAGAGTGCAGTGAGGAGTCATCTGCCAAAATTGAAAAACACTAAATGTGGCTCAACAAAGATGGCTAAGACAGATTTTAGGAGTCAGTTATTGAGATCGGGTCTAAATCAAGGAAATTCTATGCCTAAGTGGGAGTCGGTAAGAATAGCACATTAGGTTTTTGAAATAAATTTTTTAATAGCAAAATAATGCACTGTAGGTATCTCAGAATATGCATTTTGTTGGCTTTCAATATCAGAAATAGTGCTTGGCGGCGGGGCTCCGCCCCGCGCTAAGAGAGCTTTCGGCGCTCCCCCAGACCCCTTGCTGACTAGGGCGAAGAGTCTAAAAGTTTTTCACTAACTCCAGGAAGAACCTATTCAAGGGCACAATAAACGTCTTCCAAAAGAATGAAGGGTCAGAATGTAATGGAGATTAATTATGTACATACATAGAATCATCCCTACATACAAACATATATATATATATGTAGGGATGATTGTGTGTATACATGTATATTTTTTTCGGGGAGGGGGGAAAAAAAAATCCCCCCCCAACCCCCCCCCCCCCGAAAAAAAATCCTGGTTACGCCCATGCCTGTAATATTTTTTTCTTTCTTTAAGTGTCACATGATCAAGTGACCTGGTCTTGAACGAGTCAGGATGACCGGGGAAATTTGGGCACAGAGTTAGTCAGTTGTTGTTGTTTTTTCGTCAGTGGATGGCTGCATTCCCACGTATACTTTTTCTTTTTTTATATAGTTGTATATTTTTACCTTTCAGTTTTATTATTTAAGAGACCGTTTTAAGAATTTTTATTTCAATTTTGTAAACAGTTCAGTATTATTGATATTTGATGTAAATCATACTACTTTCATCTTGTATGGATCTGGATCTGGATTGTATCGTCTCTGGTTTATTCAATAAGCCTAGTTAATTAATATTCCAAATTTTACTCTTTGGATCTGTGATCTATGTGTACGTGATTTAGATCTACAAAATACACTAAGGGGCCAAAAGTAGAGTTTTAAAATCGCGACAGTGTTGAATAGTTAGAGTTCCAGCCACAAAAGTCGTGCCTCTTCAAAAAAACTAAACAACAACCAATCGACACAGGGGCCACTGTTTTCGTCTTGTGACAATATCACGTTGCAGTTATCTTCACCCTGACTATCGTCAGTGTCCTTTAGAAACGTGATGTTGGTAATTCCGAATGGTTATGAGGTCAAACAGAAGCTATCACATTATAACCTACGAACATAAACATCTTTAACCTGTAATAATTCATTTCCAAGTACTAGAACCTATTTAGTTATACAAATGAAATGTACATTTATATATAAAATTTATAAATAAATATCAATTTGATATGTTTCGTAATCAGTCTAATGATTTTAATTGTTTCTAGATCTACATACCACATTAAAGTTTAGAATGGTTTCAAACTTCTAACAGCAAGTACAAAAGTCTGGAGCACTATTCATTATGCCAATCACTACCATGCAAATCGAACCCGATTAGTACGTGGTTTGTCTAGACACATGAAACAATATTGGTATTTGCGAATTCTCAGCCTTTGTTGATAGATAATTGCATAATCTATTTAATGCGTTTCTTCTTGTGTATGTGTGTGAGAGAAACAATTAGAAATCAAAGTGAACTAATTGTAGACCGAAACCTTAATTAACTGAAACTCATAATTATATTTACAGACAAATAACTAGATAATAACAAACAATACTCAAGGATTCTTTACAGAAAACCATCCCTAACCAATTTCAGGATTATCACTTTTTTTTTTAATGAAATGATTCATAGTCTCTTCTCGGCTGAATGAGACCTTGTAGGTGTAGAAATGGCAATTTGTTTTTAGATAATTAAAATTTTAATGTAAATATCTATATAATTTTAATGAAATGATAAAATGATAGATATCACAAATTATCTCACAAAAGTAAAAAAAAAAAAAAACATAAAAAAAGGAAATTATAGTATGGAATAAACTTATTAAACAATTATGAAAATGTATTTTATAAGACGTAATATTTGACAATACATTGTTTAGAAAATGATTAACGAAACTTCCAGTGTAGTGTCCAAGTTACTTGATGATCAAAACACATGGCTGGCAATGAAAATTCTGATGTTTGGAATAACTCCTGCTATCTCTATCTTTGGTTTTGCAGGTAACATATTGAGTATCATTGTTTTGGTCAAACATGGGATGTCCAAATGTTCTAATATTCTGTTAGTTATTTTAGCTTTTTGTAACATCATTTATTTGGTATCATTTAACAATGTACCTAAGATAATCTATGAAGCTGTGTGGAACCATGAATACGTTGGCTACTCAAAGTCCACTTGTGATGCGTTGTTTATACTATTTACTATCTTTATCTTGTGTGACTATACTTTTGGTCTAATGGGAATGACTCTGCCAATGCTAATCACTGTAGAAAGACTTGTGGTCATTTTCTTTCCATTCAAATTTAAACAACTTCTGACACCAACAAGAACGTGGCTGACTATTGTTTGCGTGTGTTTCTATTGGCTCTCTATATTTGTCTACAGTAGCTTTTGGCAAGTTTTAGATTATAGTTTTGATTCTACCAGAAATATATCGTTAGGATTATTCAAAAAGTCTACTTTCTATAATGACAATCCAGAATCGGTTGCCACTATTCAAAATTTAATGGTTTACACTAGCATAATAATTCCACCAATTTTCACTGTGTCAGGATGTATTGTCATTTCAATCCACATTCAAATGGCCTCCGTCAAACGAAAGAAGATGACGTCATCAATGCGCTCCACCAACAGGACGACCAAAACTTTGCTAGCAGTCTGTGCTGTCTACTGTGTTACCTCAGCGGTGCTGTCATTGCCACTGTATATTCCTGCAGAGTATGCTTCTTACGCACTCACAGATGAGGCCCCTTCGAACGTTGGGAAGCTGTTCTATGAGCTGGCTAACATTGTTGGTTGCATCCAAAGCTCTTCTGACTTTATTGTGTACATCGGCTTAAACAAGCAATTCAGAGACACGCTAAGACAACTTTTCGCATTTTCGTTTCATCGCCTTATATATGGCTTTCATCGTGTCTGATTCATACCAACAAGCAAAACACAGTTAATGAAATAAGGATTATATTTGCATATCTCTAAATTTAAAATGTTATCAGCTGATAATGTTAACTTTTCTTGAATAAAAGTATTGTGTTTTTTTCACGTCATATAATATAACGTAATAGCTGGTTAATATTAAGAGTTATAGCATAAGTTTAACAATATACAAGAATAAAAAGAACTATGGGGTTGCTACAGATGTATCCGTCCATGGTTTCGTTGTTGTTTTTTTATAACAGGCAGATATATTTAGCAAAACTTTCAGAAATGATGAACTACAAACTGCCGACAACCACAACCCTCCCTCCCACTCATAAATTGTTCTTGCATTACCATTTCACCCAATGAACGAGGTCCTGCTTGTCATCTGCCGCATAACGTCAAGCGTTAACATTTAATGATTTGAAATAACAAGAACTAAACAGAAAGATGATAAGAAAACAGGAACATATCACCATAGGAATACAATTACGATGCTAGTGGTAAGAAGAAAGAAGGCCTTCCTAGCCCATGTCTCATCTTCGTAACAGTTCCTCACGAACATCGCACGTTGTGATAGTGTCGTTCTCACAGTTAGAAGTTCTCAATATGGAAATACGAGTGGGAAGCGGCTAAGTGCGCTTGAACTTGGCTTGACTTGGCTACCTATGAAGCCGGCTCGATGTTCGACACCCGACTCGATACAGAGTTGTGTTTACTGAGCGCAAAAGGCAGCACGGAAAAACTTTCTCCAAGATACCCCTACCCCCCACTGGTCCACAAATGAGATTGGACCATAGTGTTCTAAGCATGCTATAAGCATGAAAGTAGCGCTATAAAAAGCTTTAATTTATAATTGATTTATTCTCTTTAATCGGTTTGACTTCCGCCACTACTACGACAGGGAGAACTGGGTATCAGCTCAAGGAGCAAAAACATTTAAAAAACAACAACAAATGTGATAAAATGATTGGTCGTGTCCGTCGGAGGGAGAACAATCCTAAAACTCATCCTTAATGAGCAACTCACGACAGGCTCAAGAAAAACTGCTCGTTCTCACCTTCGATATGTGGATGTAATCAAACGAGATCTCAAAGCAGTGTACATACATATATAATGACTACTAGGAAGACATAGCCCTAGACCAGTGACTCCCAAAGTGGTCTGTATAGACCTCCAGGGGTCTACGAAGACTTCCAAGGGGTCTAGGAAAGTAAAAAAAATAAATTGCTGTCTATGAAATGTCCACGGGGGTCTATGATAATGGATTTTATCTAAACAGGTCGTGACTTTAATTTTCACATCTCATTAGTGTAATTATTTCATACACTAATATATGATTTGTACCTTCATTAATTCTTTAAATATTTATCCTGCTACTCAAGTGAAAAAAATGTTGTATTTAGTTTCAATACTTATTTAAATAGCTTACTTTTGTCTACATGTAACTCATTTTTAGCAAAAAATTAATGCAGATTTTACAGCGTCGATTATTTAAAATTGGGATTAATTCCTACCTTGTAAAACAAGCGGTTGCCTAAGTGCCTTTTTATGACGATATAAAACTAATTACGCTGGAGGATCATTTGAGACGATAAAAAGATAAAAGCTTTAAAAACATTTCAACACTCAAAGATAAAGTTCAGAATAGACCCACTAAATCTCTCTTTAAAATCAAATAGAGAAGATGATGGTTTGTGTCTTTCGAGATCTCTTTGCTTATAGCCATATACGGAAAACACTTTAAATCAGGGGTCTCAAACTCATTTCAACATGTGGGCCACGGTGGAAAGTAACAACCATTCTGCGGGCCAAACCACAAAAAGGGAATGTTTTTTCATTAAATTTTACGAACACTACTGTCACTCTGTCACTGCAGTTAAATGCTAAAATAAAGTTTTTATAATTATTAATTACATTTAGTGTAGTTTATTACATGCACATGCAGTTTAGTTTACTAAAATAAGTTGACGCTGTCTCTGTCACTAATTAAAAAGCAGAAACCGTAGTTCCCCCCCCCCCCCCCAAAAAAAAAAAAAACTATAATTACTAGGCCTACTGCAGATGGCTTGTCACTCATGTTTCCGTCCACTCAGCTGAGAGCGTTTGGCAGAGACCAGACCATCAAGGTTAGGCCTGAAGTCGCGTGTAGTGGCAAGCCGCAAGTTTGCTCTCAGATGCTCATCAGTCAGTCGTGATCGTAATGCTGTTTTGTTGATCTTCAATATGAAGAAAAACTGTTAGCAAACGTACGTACCCCCAAACATCGCTAGAATTCTAGCAGCTGCGCAAAATAAGTTTGGAAACTTCTCTCTGGGATAAAACTGGTAGAAATCTGGAACGCCAACATCAGCGTATTTTTGCTTCAGAACAGTGTCACACTGCAGGTCCAGTAGTTCCATCTGGACTTCCACTGGAACGTTTTTCACGTCAACTGCGACAAGGAAACAACAAGTGGTTCGAGAGCAGTGAATTGCTGAAAGCGGTGTTCAAAATCTTCCAGTAGTCTGGAGAGGATGTCTACGTAGTCTTTCAGGCACTGTGGTTTAACCGTAATGCTCTGTAGAAAAAACAAATAAGCCAGGTTTCTATCTGCCAGCTGAGTGGCCCACAAAGTCATCTTGTATCTGAATGATTTGATGCGGTGAAACATCACGGTAATCAGTTGCTTTGTGCCCTGTAGTGTGAAATGAGTGCATTGAGATGTTGCGTGATGTCAGTAAGAAAAGCAAGATCCGACAAAAAATTGGGTCACTGAACTGAGGTATGTCTCCGTCTTTCATTGCCATGAGTTTTAAAAAATCTCTGCATCACTTTTCCACGACTCAACCATCTGACTTCCTTATGATAAAGCAACTCTCCGTATACCGTTTCTAAATCAGCTAGAAATGACACAAACTGTCTGTGGTTGAGACCCCGTGCACGTATGAAGTTCACCGTCTTCACGACAACATCCATCACGTTCTTCATTTGTAGACTTTTGCCACAGAGTGCTTCTTGGTGCAAAAGGTCCCGCCAAGCTGAGCTGATACCGTTTCTCTACCATTAATCCAACAACACCAACCTTCTCTAAACACATTGCTGGTGCACCGTCCGTAGCCACTGAAACAAGTTTTTCCCACGGTAGCCCACACCTGTCAATACAAGCTTCCAGTTCTTGAAACACGTCGCGTCCAGTCGTCGTTCCTTTCATGTGTAGTCTAATAGCTCTTCAGCAATATTCAAGTTTTCTTCGACCCCACGAATGAATACGGCACAATATGCGGTGTCTGTTACACCAGTAGAATCGTCCACTGCAATGGAATATACTAGAAAGTCTTTTGCAGCGGCAATCAGTTGCTGTTGAACATTTATCGCTGACTCGGTGATCCTGCTTGCAACTGTGTTCGCAGACAAACTTATGCCTTGGAAGAGTTTCTTTTTCTCGGGGCAGATAATTTCACACGCCTAAAGCATACACTCTTTCACAAACTGGCCTTCAGTGAATGGTCGTGATACCATCTCGCTAACAACAAAGCTTGCCTTCACAGAATCTTCGCTTGCAGTGGGCGGATACCTCATTTACTGATTTGTGCAGTTGTAAATCATTTCATGACTTATATGTGGTCATTGTAAATTTTATCTATTTTTTTAAATTCGCGGACATGGCCGCGGGCCACACACATTTGTTTCGCGGGCCAGAGACACTTGTTTGAGACCCCTGCTTTAAATAAAACATTGATTTTACCAACCGTTGAAGTAGTTTTAAAAACTGTTTTACAAAAACCTACATCTGATATTATTAAAATAGTTTCTTGAAGCAACAGTTCCAGGGTACATCAGTAGTATGAGTTATAACAATTAAAGTTTCTTGCAAATGACAAATACAGACTGGGATCAGGGGCGTCAGGCTCTGACAGGGTGTAGCGGTGTGTTTTGCAAACTGTATAAGAATCGCAGGCTCCTTATTTTTCCTCTGTGTTGACCCAAGAATCCTTTACCATGTTTGGGTGTACCTGCAAGGCAGAAGAGTTTTGAATTCAGTTTTCTTTCTGCTAGGGCTAATGAGTCCCTCCTACCCAAAGCTTACTGGTTTAGGCGCCAGTTAATCGCCTTCGCCAACTTTTCTCATAGTGAAAACAATCTCGCGGACCCAATATTTGAGCCACACATGAAAGATCAATAAATACACGAGAAACTGCTCTTGACGAAAACGTTTACAGTGATACTTAATGGCAATTAATTCATTAATATTTAATGTTTTAAGGACTACAGTACTTCGTAGAACAACTAATTCCTATATGAAACATAACATCCGTAGCTATGGATGAAAAACCTGCAAAAAAACAACATTTCCAGTGTTTGGTGATTCCAGTCATACACATCCTATACTCTGAAGCCAGCAATTCTTGTATGTATGTATTTGTGTGTATATATATATATAAATTTTATTTCGAAAACGGCTCTAACGATTTTCTTTAAAAATTTCACGGTATGTGCATAATAGTGAGAAAAAAATTATCCACTCATCGGCCACATCGGGAAAACTCGAAGTCGACCGTTATATCGGTTTGAAAATGGCTCATTATCGAAAAATTAATTTTGGCCAGAATGTTTTATGAATGAAATTTTCTATATGACGTCAATGGGAAAAAACTTGGCACCGCTTACGTCACTAGGCTCACAGCAGTACACTAAGACATTTCTTCGCAAACAAGAAAAAGTTTCAATGATTCAATTGGCTTTTAAACATTTGCGCACCGTCTTATTGTACATTGATCCATTGTGAAACTATGGAAGAAAAATAATGAAATTAAATATCTTTATGTATGATTAGTTATTGTGTTTTAAAGGCTTTATAAATTGTTTACACTTTAATTGCGTACACAGGTAGGTAGCTTTTACTTTGTTATTATTTTGCTGGTGTATTATTGCAATGTGTTCAAGCTTCAAAGTCTACTGTCCCATACCAAAACATAGGAAATGGTCATAACACAGCTGATCTATGCCTTACTTGCACAACCAGGGCAGGCCCTAACATTTGCGAGGCCCTATGTGAAATGGATTGCGCGCGGATCAGTAAGGGCAGGGATAAGGATAATAAGTGAAAATAAAGATTTTGTATTAGAAAATAAACTCGTATTTGCATTACATTTTTATTAAATGAAAGCTGACGATGCCGTTTTTTTTTTATATCACGCGTAGGACAGGCTATTACCGTATTGATTGACACCCCAAAATGACAATTTTGTCTTTTTAAAGACATTTTTATGAGTTTCAGATTTCCAGGAGCTTCTTGAAAACAAGGAGACCACGGGAACCCTATTATAATGGTTTAATTTAATACTTTACACCTAGAATTAGCGCGGGTCTTTTGAACCTTCGGGGTCCACTGCGGCAGAATAGGCCTAAGGCTGGCTCTGATGATATCCAACTCGCGGTCAACGAATTTTCATCACGCTGCTGCTTTTTTTGGTTAACCTAATAACCTCGGTAAAACAGAAGTCATGTTCCAGAAGTCACCCAATAAAACCTACTCACCCCAAAGATCACCGCGCATAGACATCCCTTAAAGTGGTAGATAACTTCACATTATCTGGGAAGCATAGTATCAAATGACGCATTGCTTTAAAGAGAGGTTGATATGTGATTAGGGATAGTCGTGCTTTTGGACGCCTCCAAGCAAGAGTGTGGCGAAATAAATCGCTCCGCCTGTCTACAAAAATCAGTGTCAACCAGTGATTCTCTCAACCCCTCTATGTGGATCTGAGACATGAGTACTTTTTAGGAAGCAACTAAGACTTCTTGAACGACTTACCAAAGACGCAATACAAACAGCGATATTCTTGCAAAATGGTATTAACTTCTTATAATCCGACAGTCACGCTTTGCAGGGTACTTATTCAGTATGGGGGACGAACATATTTTTGGCAATCTTTTTTTTTTAGTAAGCTGAAAGGTTGTCGGAGTAACAGAGATGCCTCACAATAACGCTTCTTTAGAATACTAACGCGATGTTTTAAATCTCTTAGGAAAAAATGCGCGATTTTACTTTGTTACTAGGTGCACGTTTTACACTATAACGTAGAGACTTTGCATCACTTGATGATTCTTAGTAAAGCCATAATAATAAGGCTTGTCTTCGAGTCCGAAGATTAGTGAGGAATGCTGTATTTCACGTGGCTGCGCAGCCCCAGCTGTGACCTAAATATTTTGCAACATCCAGGGCAAGCATAACCATTGTCCGCAGGTGATCGATTTAGATTTTCTTTTCGCCGTCTGCGTTTGTCCTCGGCAGCAGATTTTCTTTTGGTCTCAAATGTGTATCCCGCGGCCTTCGTGAGTGACCTCCAGCTGTCTCGTTCGGAGGCCGCATACAACCAGGTGCTCTCTTCTATGTCAGCCAAGGAAAGTTGACGCCTAAGCTGGTCTTTGAAGCGTTTCCGTGGGGCGCCTCTGTTACGTCGACCACCTTTTAGCTCACCAAAAAAAGACCGCCTTTGGCATACGTTCGTCTCCCATACGGGATACGTGCCCTACCCAGTTCAACTGTCAGACCATAAGAAGTCCCTCTATACTGTCCATACCGCGTTGGCAAAGCCATCGCTGTTTGTAGTGCGGTCCTGCTACCGTATGTCCATGATGGAGCGCAAACATCTTTGGTGAAAGCACTCAAGTCTTAGTTGTTTTCTGTAAAGTTTCCATGTCTCACATTGAGAACTGACAGAACGAAAAAGCAACTCTTCGGATTGATAGTCTTTACCCGATCGTTCATTTTCGTAATTACAACAATATTCCCAAAATAACAAATTATTCATCCGAGCGAGGCTCGGTCACCTGATATTTAATTGTTATTTTAATTGGTTTAATTGTGAATTTTATCAATAAAAAAGATAGATCTCTCTAACTTATAATGAAGCTTTAAATTACTTTTTCACTCCTCAAGTCACTAAATTAGAAATGAGTTTAAAAAATGGAGTTGATGAATTTTTAAAAATGCAATACAAATTAAGCAGGGGGTCTACCGAAAACCAGAAAACATGGCAAGGGGTCAACGAGACAAAAGTTTGGGGTCCACTGCCCAAGACCGCACTTCGAGTAGAGAGATGTGACCAAAAATCAATTCCAAATAAAATCGGTTTTTCTTTTTTTTTCTTTTTTTAGCAGCCCCTGAAAGGAGAAAAGACGCTATTAGTTTTGCGTGAAATGTCCGTCCGTCCCTCCGTCCGTCCGTCCCTTTAAGATCTCGTAAAAGACAAAAAGTTTGGGATCCACTGCCCTAGACCGCACTTTGGGTAGAGAGATGTGATAAAAAAAAATCAATTTCCAATAAAATAGTGTTGTTTTTTTTTTTTTTTGGGGGGGGGGGGGGGTAACGGCCCCCAAAAGGGGAAAAGACGCTATTAGTTTTGTGTGGAATGTCCGTCCGTCCGTCCCTTTTAGATCTCGTAAAATAGAAAAGATATTGAAAATTCGACATCATGATATGTGACCTTTCAAAGTTCTGATGCAACGGCTTCTTTTTTCGTTTCTGAAAGTGAAAATTTAATTGTTAAATTCAATTATGCAAGCTGATTTTTCACAAAATACATCATTTTTACAACTATTCATTATTAATTGTAACAAACACAGCAGGCTGTTTAGTAAGGGAGATGACTGCTTCCCATATTTTTAACACATTGATGCAAACGGTTTTTCATAATACTACGAAATCACAGACACACCGTAGATGTATAGATGTTTTAAATTGGTCTCCTGAATCATAGTTCGTTGAAGTATACTCAAAAAGTCTCATGATCATAATAGAATCTAATTGTTATTTACGTTATAAAAACATCTGGGACCATGTATAGTCACCTCGTTGCGATATTACTTTTCAAGCGAAACAATTATGGCTTAAATATTTCTCACCTATGTGTGGATCCGAGCTTGTGTGATAAATGTCTTTCTAATCTTGTTATTTTAACAATTTTCCTTATTAGCTTGCAAACAGGACCAGGACTTTGAAAACGGCTCCAACGGTTTTCTTATAATATTTCCTTTGGGAAAAAAATTCTAGATAATTGGCCATACACTATAATACAATAAAAACTCTTTGACCGTCATAGTATAATCATCTTAAAATTAGGCTTAAATTCAATAACTTTGAAACACTCGTCAATGTAAGGATAAAGTCGAATCAGACAAAGAACCAGAATTATTTGAAAATATTTAATTGTCGCAGCATAAATATTTGTATCAGTTTAAATTATTGTCCATCAATCGGTGTAGCGTAACGCAACATCTACATTAGGAATCATTGTTATTATATCTATAGTGAATAGTTCCGTACGTCGTTGTAATACGCCATCTTTTTATTGGCCCATGTTATTGAAACAATATTTTGTTATGGAACATACAATGAAAATGGATCACAAATCAAAGAGCGTTAAAAAAAAAAAAAAAGTAAATGACAATTTTAGCGGCCCCCGAAAAGGAAAATACTGCTATTAGTTTTGTGTGGTCTGCCTTGCTCAAGAACTTTTAAAAATCCAATATCATGATAATTTAGATCTTTCAAAGAACTGATACAACAGCTACTTTTTTTTCTGAAAGCGAAAAATGTAATTGTTAAAATCAACTATACAATACACAATACAATACACCATTTATACAGCTATCCACATTTGTAACACATTTATGCTAACGTTTTTTTTATGGTAAAAAAAATATGTTTAAAAAATATTTGTATTACTAAATTGAAAATTTTCTATCGTTAAACTACTTATATATATTCTTAATGTTTACTTTTGTTTAAACAGAGAAAGAATCTATTTAGTATGCACATTAGTTGAATTTAATTTAAAACAACAATTAATAAGTTGTGTTTCATATTATGTCTATATTATGTTATGCCAAATAGCCATAATTGAACATTTAAATCAAGGGAGAAGTTTCTTTGTTGAAGCTTTGAATGAGAGATTGGCCTTTTACAAAACAATTATATCAATTAGATAATCATACAATAACATCAGACCAGGTTCACATTGTGAGTGTGTGTGTGTGTCAGAAATAAACGACAAGGAAAAAATAGTGAGCTAATTGTGGTAGACCAAGACCTTCATTCAATAAAACTCGTCTAAAAGAAATGTTTACTTTGGTAACGATGTATGATCCCTCACAATGCAATTCTATCTATAGCGATAATAACTAGAACATAATAAGAACGAAGAATACTCAAGAAGTTTCCGTAACAACCATCTACAAATAATAAGACCATTAAGACCGCCACTGTGCCTACACAGTTGTAATTGACAAGATTATTTGAAATTCATATGTGGATTGTTTTAATTACATGCATACGTCGCTGGTTTTACGACACAGAATACGTATAATTACTAGCATTCTTTAGACCAAGTGTTACATTACCAAGGTGATCGGCTTTCAGTCAGAATGCAGTCGTACTGAATGTGACAGTTTCTACTGGCATTATTTTACAAATTGATGCAAGTTATTTATTCTTCTTCAATTGGAAAAGTTTAAAATTTCTCATAATTGAAAAAGTACACGATATGTTAAATACATTATATATATAGATATATAAAAAGTTTTCTTATAATATAAGATAAGATAAGAAAATTTTTATTGGTCCAATCAAATGGAAATTCAATCATAAAAATGTATTTTATAAGACGTAATATTTGACAATACATTGTTTAGAAAATGAGTAACGAAACTTCCAGTGGAGTGTTAAAGTTACTTGATGATCAAAACACATGGCTGGCAATGAAAATTCTGATGTTTGGAATAACTCCTGCTATCTCTATCTTTGGTTTTGTAGGTAACATATTAAGTATCATTGTTTTGGTCAAACATGGGATGTCCAAATGTTCAAACATTCTCTTGGTGAATTTATCATTCTGTAACATCATTTATTTGATATCATTCAACAGTATACCAAAGATTATGTATGAAGCCGTGTGGAACCATGAATACGTTGGCTACTCAAAGTCCATTTGTGATGCGTTGTTTATACTATTTACTTTATTCACTCTTTGTGACTACACCTTTGGTCTAATGGGAATGACTCTGCCAATGCTAATCACTGTGGAGAGACTTGTGGTCATCTTCTTTCCATTCAAATTTAAACAGCTTCTGACACCAACAAGAACGTGGCTGATTATTGTTTGCATGTCGTTCTATTGGCTCTGTATATTTGTCTACAGTAGCTTTTGGCAAGTTTTAGACTACAGTTTTGATTCTGTCAGAAATGTATCGATAGGATTATTTAAAAAGTCCACTTTCTATAATGACAATCCAGAATCGGTTGCCGCTATTCAAAATTTAATGATCTACACAAGCATAATTATCCCACCCATTTTTACTGTGACTGGATGTATTGTCATTTCTATCCAAATAAAAATCTCTTCCGCCAAACGAAAGAAGATGACGTCATCAATGCGCTCCACCAGCAGGACGACCAAAACGTTATTAGCAGTTTGTGCTGTCTACTGTGTTTCCTCGGTGGTGCTGACACTGCCACTATTTATGCCATCAGAGTATGCTTCCTATGACCTCACAGATGAGGCCCCTTCGAACGTTGGGAAGCTGTTCTATGAGCTGGCTAACATTGTTAGCTGTGTCCAAAGCTCTTCTGACTTTATTGTGTACATCGGCTTAAACAAGCAATTCAGAGACACGCTTAGAAAAATTTTCGCATTTTCATTATATCCCCTTAAATATTGCTTGTACCGGGTTTGATTCACTGGACCACTTTGCCAAAATATTAACTTGTGCTCTACACTTTTTTTATGTATAAAAACGTCAGCAATTCTGTATTGGTAGTGCTGGATATTTCTGGTTAATAATAAATATATCCCAAAGAAATGACAATAGTAAATGTTAAAGCATTCGTGCATAAAATAAAAATAAGAATAGTATCGGTATATCTATGGGCTCGTGTTCAAATTAGGAACTTAGTTTAGTGTTATCAAGTTTGAGATTTTTAGCGCCCTGGATAGTGGGGACGACGTGCTAACCACTCTGGTATTTATAACCAATGCTCTTTTTTTTTGTAAAAGAATAGGTGCCGGTACGCAATGATGGATTGCCTAACTTTTAACTAATAATAAACTAGTAATAAACGTTAAAATACAATAAAAGTAATATTTTCCCCCACATTTAAAAAGGTAACGGTACGCCGTACAGTCACAAAAAAGCAGTTTATAACTAGAGAAGAATGTATAGTTATATATTGTTTCAATTTAGAGCGGCGACCTATAAAGGGAACTAATTCAGCTTATACCATCACTTCAGTCAAGTTAAATTTTTTCCCATGTTCGATATACCAACAAAATAATTAATTATCAATACTTAATTAACAATTCAGAAATCGTTGCAACTATTTCAGATGTAATTCTCTATTCTAGCGTTTATATCATACCAATTTTCACTTTAACCCGATGTATTGTCGTTTCTATTCAAATAACATTAATGATTCGATCCACGAATCGAACTACAAAAACATTGTTAGCGGTTTGCACAGTCAGTAGCATTACTACAGTCTTACTGATTTTGCCTTTTACATTCCTGCAGTGTATACCTGATATTCTTTGACATATGCATTGAGAAACTGTTCTCTATCAACTGGTGAACATTTATATGGAGGTGATACGTGGCAATTAAAAATAATCATTTTAAGATTAGAAACACGATTTCAAAAAGAGTTTTGCGTTTTTTCAAAATCTCAGAGGTCCCCCCCATGAAAATAAAAAGGTGGGTTTCAATATTTTCAGGAGAAATATAAGAAACTTTGAGTACTATCAACAACCACAATCTTACTTTCGCCCATACAAGATGGAGGGACGCAAAAGTAAAGTTCCCCTTTCAGGCCTTGTGGTCTATAGGGCAGATGATGTAAGGGTCATCTGTTTCTGTGGCCTACGGTTAACGAGGGTGTCATATGACGAGCACAACGACCAACGAACATTACTTTTCCCCAACTAATGTCAGGCACCCATTAGAGATGGCTGAACTCAGAGGCTACCCAAGATCCCGAAATAAAAAATCCGTCTTCACCAGGATTCGAACCCGGGACCCCCCAGTTTGGAAGCCAAGCACTTTACCGCCCAGCCACTGCCCCTTCCTTATATATTACAGAATCTTAAAACCTGGCTTCATAGCTTTTGGTAACAAATTGGATATATCCTGCTCACAGAACAAGCGTGTTGACTGTAAAACAGAGATTTAGGTAGACTTTATAGGTAGACTTTATTACACCCACATGTCTGGATTTCAAAATGTTTCATTATGTGAGTATGTTAGTGCTTATTGATTTCTCCACATATTATTAAAGTGAATGGCTAAATAACATGACATAAACCAATTACATTGAGGTTACAAATACATTCTGTTTGAATGATAACAAGAAATAAAACTAAAGGACTTAGTGGTCCTATCTTACACCAGATAGTAAACGTTCAAGGATTAACAAGAACATTAAGCAGCCAGCATAAGGACCAAAAATTTGATTTTCGTTCTAGCCACTCACGTAGGCCTTCATCGAAATTAGAATACCTAATGCTTTTTAAGTTTATTAAAAATTTCAAAGAAAAGTACATATTATAAAGTAAACCATACACAAAATCTAAATAGAATATTTTTTAATAGAAACTTTTTTTTGTTACAGTTTCAACAAGTAAACATTATGGTATATAATAAAATTCAATAAACGCAATATGATAACTTATTCAAAGATGATGTCTGTTAATCAAAGACAAAGGTGAAGTAAAAAGGTCTTTCATCGTAACAGTAAATTGTCATTAACAGTGTCCTACATAGTGTAAAAACAGGATCACAATTTCCTTTTCAAGTTTTTTTGCTTCTAGAAACAACAGTAACCATCAAGTTGTACTTCTTTTTATTATTATCAAGAAAATAATGGACTGAAAATCCTTTCCAAAATCATATAATTTTTATGTATATAAAAATATAAACACCCTTTAAAAACTTCATATGCATAGATTGTCATTTTGCAACATTTTTTTATCAGTCAATTAGTGGTACCAGTTACACATAATTTAAAAAAAAAACACCCAGACCTGACTTGTATATTGTACCCAGACCTGTACATTGTACCCAGACCCGACTTGTATATTGTACCCAGACCCGACTTGTATATTGTACCCAGACCTGACTTGTATATTGTACCCAGACCTGACTTGTATATTGTACACACAAAGTGATATTTTGTAGTTACATGTCCAGCACTGAATGTGAATTGATGGAATGAGGCAGAGAGAGTGCAAACTGTCAATGTATAAAAAAAACAACATTGAGTACAACATTAATTAAAAACAAATCTATTAATAACAAATTAGAAATCAGTTATCATACCTAAAATAACAGACAGAATAGCAGACATTCTCAGCAAGGCATACATTTTTAGATTTGACCAAAAATACAATAACAAAATGAAAGTTAAATCAACAAAAATGTCTAGTTCTTTATATAATTTTTTCATATAAAGTAGTTTCGATGTGTCTATAGTGAAATAGTGAATATTCACAAGTTTTTAAGAACCTCGAAAACAAATATTATAATTTCTTTTTAATTTATGTCGCCAATAGTAAAGATTAATATATTTTAAAAGTTTACAAATTAAAGGAAATGTTTATTTTGTCCCACTTCTTGCACTGACCAGTAGTCTGGAGTCAAGGCGACAAAGCTTTGACTTATTAGCCTGGCAACAAATTCTAAGATTGGTGCAGACTGTCAATAATGTCTTCTAGTATACATGTTAAAATTGCAGTGTTCAATGTGGATTAGTTGGAGTAGTTATTTAGACAATAATGTAATGAAATCAAAATATGGACTTGTAATATTTTTGAACATTTAGAAAATACATAGTAACTGATATCAATGATTTAAATATACTAACAATACAATCTTTTTGACAGCAAATTAAAAAGTTTTGCATACTGTCTACTAAACTTTCAATTTTAATTGGATTGTGCATTTAAGTGCTATGAAAAATACATTTTAAAAAGTTCTTTTTTAAGTGTCATAAATTCCATTACTTTTTAATTATATTATTCATCATGTCTAGCCTACAACATACTCTATGGTATCTAGCCAATAACACAGGCTATGGTAGAGTCAAGCAGAAGGACAATATGCTTCTGTTGCACAATGCAAGAGTGTAGTGATCAACAATGACTTGGTTAGAGGTAGTAGAGTAAGACCATCTCCTTATGATCATTAAATTGAATGTTTCAGTGTAGATGGAAGGCTTGTTACACAATTTGGAACCTATAAACATGACTGCATCATTTCGTAATTAAATTTGGATGGAATTAAAAGTGTCTCCTAAATTCATGGCCAGGTTAGGTATTGACAGGGTCAAGGACAGAGAACTGCATGAGAGCAGCATCATTTCCTCCAGAAGCAATCACAAAGTTGTCATCACAGGTAAATGTCACACAGGTCACATTGGAGGAGAAAACTTTAGTGTGTCTGAAATTGGCCTGCAGGAGACAAAAGTACACAATAAATTGCACAAGCTTCAGAACTTACATGTTTGGTTTTCAAAATCAGAAATAAATTTTATATAAACAATTTATAGCAGTAACAATAGTTGTTGGAATGTTTCAAATATCTGAAATGTAAATTTTGTTACATTCTGTCTTATTGCCTGAAAGCTAAAAGCAAGATATTTCACCTCTATACATCAGATTGTTTGGGCTAAAAGGCACAACAAAACAAGAATGTGAGTAGTACTGACAAGGTCAACTAGATAGGATGAGAGTAAGCAATCAATAACATTTATTTTCTTTTGTTACAACAATTCCATGGAGTGTTTTTAGTTGGGCAAAGAGCAGTTAGCTTGCCAAATGTGGCCAGCCAAAATGTTTCATGAAAAGCTAGTTTTCACTATTTAAAAACTTTTGAGAATTTATTTGTACAATGATTTTATATTTGTTATTTATAAAGACATTTTACTAGTATATCATTACAAGGATTTGTAAAACACAAGAATATTGACAATTATAAAAATTTATTCACAACTGTTGGAGACTAGAACTCAATCAGTTATTGAAGCAATGTCTCTGGCATATATACACGAGAATTGCTCAAATGTTGCACAAAATGTTGGACTACCAAAAAAACAACACAGCAATCAAGTGCAAAACAAAAAAGTGCAAGGTCTACGACAGACAGATATAAACAGTGAGAACATGATAGACCTATGTCACCATTCATTTTTCTTAATATTTAATGTATACTTATACTAATATTCAGAAATGTGGATTAGAAACAAAATCTATTATCTTTGGCGTTAAATTGTTTTTGGCCAGGGTTTGTACCCCTAAACAATGAGTGGATTTTTAACATTATTAGCTGACATGTAATGAATACATCATCAACAACTCTAGGCGAACTCACCTTTGATGGAGCTGATGGCCATTTGTACAGTCTGAGCTGACCTTTGCTATCCCCTATCATCATCAGGTCTTGGTACTGAGATCGAACCACTACATTGATGACATCACCACGATCCAGATTTTGCCAAGCCCCTGGAAAACATTATTACTTTGTGTATTGAATGGAAGACAAAATGGTAAAAATCTACAAGCCTAAGTAGTGTGGTCAATTTTGTGGGTCATTGAGAAACAAAAACAGCAGATATTTACCGATGAGTGGGTAGCCAATGGGACAATTCTGAGTTGCCCATTTAATGTCTCTAACCAATCTTGGAGACTTGATCTTTTGGCCAGTGGTGACATCCCCTGGTTTGGTGTTAATTTTAAATAAGATTAAATGTAATTGATACAATAAAAAAGAAATATTTTAAAATCATGAGATTCTACTTAGAGATGTGCAGAAATCTTCAATGATGAGACTTATTTATGATGAAGACACAAAGAACACATGCATTATTTATATACAGGATTCTTTTTCCAATAAATAATAAATCTTTTGTTTTAAAAAAATGTTTATGGTACTTACAGTACACAATTTCATAATCTCCTAGAACAGCTTGAATATATTTTGAGTCAACAGACCAATCAAGATGCATGATGAATATGTTGTGCTGTAGAAAATGAGAAAAATTATAATATATAATTAAAAAGTTAATGTGCTATAACATTTGTTGTTTTATTAGAAGTGAGCATGTTTATACAGCATAACTGAATGAGACAAAGGAGAAAGTGTCAGTTTATTCATTGCAGTTGTTTGGAAATACTAAAAATTACTGTATCAAATTAGATAAAAATAGTTTCATCTGGTTAATTTAAAGACCAGTTAATCTGAGCAAGCTTTTATTGGGACTAAATCCAAAAGAACTGAATCAAAACTTATTATACAATTTTGGTTGATTGGACCAGCTGGGTATTAGCCAATCACTGCCCAATGTGGTTCAATTAACAAGATTCGACTATCAGTCTATTCTGCAACCATCTGAAGCAATTTATAACAGAGGAAAAAGAATTTAGCTCAGTTGCTGTGTTTGAAATCTGAATGGATTCAGTTATTTTGATATACTTTTTATTAAAGCATATTTTTTTTAAAGAAACTATTGTGCCTGGAAGTATGAAACATAGTTTAAGTGACTGTTCTGTTTCTTTATTTACTGTAATGAAATAACTCTAATAAATACCAATATCATGGCCTCATTCAACGAGATTACAGTAAACAGTGAATGAGCACAAACATGTCTCACATGACATTGTTTAATTACTATGAAAACACATGAAATGGACATGACCTTCTGACATGCTGGACACACACAGAAAAACAACTCAGTTACACTTCAATTACAAACTGTCACAGGTAAGTGTAAATAAAGTTAGGTATGACTGGAAGTAAGGTCATTTGAGAGATGGAGGTTTAGTCAATGAACTTTCTAGTCTGTTGTTGAAGCAAGTTAGTTTCAGATCAACTTGGAAGTCATCTAATTAATGAGCTAGTATTTAATGAATGTATAAAAAAAAGTTGTGTGTGGAGTCAAGTAATGGACTTAGGGATATGGCTATGTTACAAGTGAGGTTAGAAAGTTAAGAAAGTATATATGTATAGGTGTGTGAATAAAAGTGATCTTTGTAAATTATTCATCTATTATCTTCATGGAAGTTGGATTTATCTCTGATAAACATCACATATTAGAGCATGTTTGCACAAAGTTCCTGTAATTGATGTTTGTCCAGCCTCTTAACTTTATTGTTGTAAATGAATGATACAAGCATCTTACGAAATAAATGTCATGATATTCATTATATCATTGACAAAAACCTGAATAATAAAAGCTTAATATATTATTTTTTACACTGAAGTAAAAAGATTAAAGCATGGACTACCTTAAGCATCTTTCCTCTTTGTTTATTTCACCATGCCACAACATTCAAAATGTTGTCTTGTAAGACATTTTTAAGCACAAGACATGTTTAAAATTTTATGCAATCATGCTGCATGGTATACTGATATACAATATTTTAGGTCAGGCTTTAGATTTCAATACATTGCTATAATTTTCTCTACCCGGCCTTCTGAAAAACACTGCTAAACACAACACATCTAACACAAGCACAACAAGAGTTCCAAAAATAGTCCAATTGGTTACACTAACTACAAATGCTTAGTTGTAATTAACAGAACTGCCAATATAACACTACTAGTCTCTTTGTATACTCGTGAACTAGTAAGGCTACATTCTCAAGGACTCACATTAAACTGCACCGTCCTTACTGCCTTGCTGTCCTGGACTCATCTTTCTTACACATTGTCTATGGTCCACTAAGGCTTTTGATCACATGACCATAACACAAGTCATATTTGTGTGTACAATTACTGTCCCTTGTCCATTGACACAGTTGACTGCCATGCAGCACAAAATTAACTCTATCGCTCCGCCAATACAGTTAAAACAATTAATAGGATAATGATGCTTGATGATAAAAGCCAGAATCATAAATGTATAGAAAAGGAGAATTCAGAGAGAAGCAAAAACAGGAAGGTTAATTAGCAATCAAGCTGCTTCAGAAGAAGGCTCTGGCATTGGAGCTGCACCTAAAGCACCATACTATTATTTAGTCTTGTTGAAGTTGCACCTAAAGCACCATATAATCATTTAGTTTTAACTCATTGGCTCCGCAACAACGCACAGGTTGTTGATTTTAAAAAAGGGGGAAAAAGTCGGACAAACGTTGGGGGCATCGTCTATTTCAAATTTATTTTTTTCGTTTCTATTTCTCCAATTCTTGTTTTTTATTGCTTAATTTTTTATCTATAATAGTTTCCCTTTGCTAAACATCTGGAATTTCCTTCATTTAACGTGTTTTTATTTTGTATGAAGTTTGTAAAGAGATTACATTTATTTTTTCTGTGTGCATGTTTTTTTAACATGGAGCTTCAACCAAGGCCATATAAACTTTGTAGATCTAAATATTTCTTTGATAAAGAAGTATAATAATTCAGATGACAGTGATTTTATTTCATCTGATGGTGATATTGATAAATTAAATCTAATTATCTAGATCTACTCATCTAGTAAATTAATTTATAGATCTAGACCTAGGGCTAGGTCTAGTAATGATGAAGTTTATCAGCTGGTGAAGCAGCTCCACTCCCAGCTGTTCAATGTAGATCTAGAACTAGTTTAGCTGTCTCCACATCATCTAGATCTAAATCTAATCAGATAGAGGTAGATCTCTAGATCTATCATCTAGGCACTGAAACAGATCAATTTCAGATTTGTTCCACCAAGAAATTGGGAATTGGGTTGTCAACCTAGTCCTAGACTTAGTCAGCACTGCATCTATTGAGCTGGAATGTTGTTTTTTTTCATTGACAATCACATTGTTGATAGTCTTGTCAGCAAAATAAATAGCTATGCTGACCATAGGATTAAATTGAACACCCCTGCTAGAATAAGATCCATTTTCAGAGAATGGAGACCTATAACTATAAAGAAAGACAGAGTATGTAAACACTGTAGGTCAGGGAGAACGGTTTATGTTTGCGCTGGATGGGAGTCAAACCCACACATTCATATTGACTGCTTCCATGAATATCACAACTAGAAGGAATATTTATATACTAAGTACATGAAGAACTTTAGAAAAAAATACTATAAATATATATGTGCTGTACAGTAGGACTAGTTTTAGGGTAAAAAGTGTTTTGCTCCAAGAGTGTTTTATGGGCTTTTATGTTAAAGTAGTGACATTGGATTATTAGTTCCAGTTTATTATTTTTTGCATCTATTGCTGTTTCTTCTATGGTGTTCTGTAAACAAATGGATAAAAATGAGAAAAAAGGCTATTTGGATTCAATTTGAACATTAAATTTCTTTAAACATGCACTTGGATGGATATTTTCAATGTCAGTTGGTGAGTTTTTCATTTTTAATTTTTATATTCAAAACCCAAAATTACAAAAACAACATGATTTGCAAACTAGAAAACATAAGAAATGGAAAGATATAGATTTATTATTTTCCAATAATAAATAAAAAAGTTATACAAGTTATATCGAAGCAAAGTAGCGCACTCTGAAATGGAGGAAAAATTAATTCCATTCAAAAGTGGAAAATAATTCCGAAGTAATTCCGGAGTCAAAGAGTTAACTTAATTAGCTATTAAAGTATGACAGCTTTGCTAAATTGTTTACCTTTAATGAAGAAATGTGTGTTTTAAAAAATTGATGTCCTTCCTCCTGTACATGATAAATTTGAATAAATCCATCAAATGTTCCAACACCTAGCAGCTTGCCATCTAATGATAGCAAATAAAAAGTGCATGTAAATTGGTTGTAGAAAGTAACATTATATAGTACAAGCACTTTCAAAAACATTTTTTTTTTCTTTTATTATATATGTGTTAGAGTTTGGATTGAATTCAGTGATATGTTTTTAACTCTTTCTATGATTCGACAGATTTATTTGCTCATTTATAGATCACTTCCCAGTTATGATTAAACTTCAATATCTTTGTAAGCAAATAATATTTTATTAGGTATAGTATTAAATGGTCATGCATGCTCTTTTTATGTAACACAAATTAATGTCTATAAAAACAAAAAAATTATTTGATTTGGTCAAATCAACGATGGCATCGTCAATTAGGAGAGAAAGAGTTAATCTATATTTCATAAGGTTTGGTGAGTCTTACCAGGAGAAAATCCTAAAGCATTAATTTGAGCAGCTCCACAAGGTAATGTTGTTAGCATAGCACCATTAAGTGAATTGAGCGCAATTATCTTTCCAGCAGTTGTTCCTAAAGCAACAATTCGTCCTCTTGGGTCTATACTGATACAAGTACACGGGTTCTAAAGAAAAAAGAATTAGTTTTTTCTTCATTGATTTATTAGTTCATAACCATAGCATTGATTTATCATATTCTAATCTGAACAATGTAATTTTCTTCTTTAAAGAAAAATAAAAGATTTCAAAATTGGACTGGGCAGCATTTGTTTTTAATTTATTATTTAAAGAAATTGAAATAACAAACCTTAAAATATGAATTAGTAGGCCTGCATCAGTGAAACAATGCAAATTTAAAGTCATCAGCTTAAGTTATACTTATACCCAAAACTATTAGCTAACACCAAACCAAATAAAGCATCTGGACCAGATGGTATTCCAGCTAGATTACTCAAAGAACTAAGCAATGAGCTAGCCCCAGTGTTCAAAATACTCTTTCAGGCTTCACTTAACCAGGGCAGAGTACCAAAGGACTGGAAAGAAGCTAATGTCACCCCCCTATTTAAAAAAGGAGAAAAATCTGACCCAGGAAACTACAGACCAGTATCACTTACCAACATCACATGTAAAATCCTAGAACACATAATGTGTAGCAACATCATAAACCACTTAGACAAACATAATGTCCTCACACCATACCAACATGGCTTTAGGAAATATAGATCATGTGAAACACAACTAATAGGACTAATTGATGATTTTTCTAAAGGTTTAGATAATAGTGAACAAATAGATGCTATCTTACTAGATTTTTCTAAGGCTTTTGACAAAGTTCACCACCATAGTTTGCTTAAAAAATTAAAATATTTTGGCATTAATGGTCCACTGCATCAGTGGATTAAAGATTTTCTGATAGGGAGAGAACAAACTGTAATAATAAATGCTCTAAATCAACACCGATAACAGTAAACTCAGGTGTACCTCAAGGAACAGTCTTGGGTCCACTACTATTTTTAATTTACATAAATGATTTACCAAATTGCATTACTTCAGGAACAAAAGTCAGATTATTTGCAGACGATTGCATAATATATAGAACAATAAAAACAACACAAGACACAGATATTTTACAAAGAGAATTAGATGAATTACAGAAATGGGAATCAAATTGGAGCATCTCTTTCCACCCAGAAAAATGTCAGTTGTTAAGAGTAACAAAAAACTAAAACAAATTAATTCCACTTATCTTATTCATGGCAAACCAGTAACACAGACTAAAAACGCAAAATACCTAGGTGTTATAATAAATGAAAAACTGTCATGGAATCCACATATTGATGAAACTATAAAAAAATTAAACAAAGCATTAGAGCTTATTTTTAAAAAATTCTATAAATCAAATAAGAACATAAAACTAAAATGTTATTTAACTTTGGTTAGGCCAATAATAGAATATGCATCCTCCGTTTGGGACCCCTCAACTCAAGAAAACATTAAGAAACTGGAACAGACACCAATTAGAGCAGTGAGATTCATAACAAACGAATATTCACATTTGACTAGAGTAACACCTTTAATAAAATCTGTAAATTTAGAAAGCCTTCAGGACAGAAGACTCAAAAGTAAAGTAGCAATTATACATAAAACACTGAACCACAATCTTCAAATACAAAAACAAAATTTAATAAAATACTCTGAAAGACACAAAGATAAAGGCACATTCTTCGTCCTATATGCTAGGACAAATTTGTACAAATACTCCTTCTTCCCTAGTGCTATTAGAGCATGGAATGGGTCGCCTGAGCTAGCCAGGAAAACCAGTGACTTGGCAGAATTTAAGTCATTGGTTAATATGCATGACTAAATGCATGACGCGTAGGACGTAATCATCTTCTTTTTTGAAGTAACGTCTGTATTATATAAGATAAGATACTTTTATATTCAATGCTCAGTTTTCTTAATCTAACCATAAAAATACCTCAACATTGACTTTCCATACAGCTGTGTGTGCCACTGCTGACCATTTGACCACTGTCTGATCATGTCCAGCGGATATAAATGTTTGTTCCAAAGGATGACTTTCAACAGCCCACAGTTCTTCTACATGACCCTTAAAACACACACACACATACAGAACGAAAAGTTAAGATGTAAATTCTGATTTTTAATCTTAAAGAATATTTTTTAAAAATCTTTTTAACATTATTTTGTAATTGAAAAGTTCCATACATTTAAGAACTTTAAATGTTCAGATTCAAAGCTTTTAAAAAGAATTATTTTCTTATTGTCAGCATCATTTTTTAAAAATCCCAATATTATTAGGTCCTTATTTTAAATATAAATTATATCATTACCTGGATGATAAATTTAAACTTGAGTTGCAGGCTTCCCTCTAATACTTTATTTCTTGTAGTAGACACATAGATAGATCCATCGAGACCTCCTTTATTGATTGGTACAATGCTTCTTACATGTCCTGCAGTAGAAGGCAACTGCAATGAAAGCAAGAAAATATGATTTAGATACCTTAATAATGTAATAAGTTTTCAGAAACAGGCTTTAGTAATGTCACAGCAAAAGCTACATACTATTCTTTCTTTAACTGGAGCATAATCATTGATGGAATCCCAAGCTTTCACCTCATTTCCACCCCCAGAGAGAAGAGTTCCATCTCCCAGCATACACAATGATGACACGCTTTTCTGTAAATGAACCAAATTAAACACATTCATTTTGATATGAAATAATTTAGAAGATAAAATTGCATTTTAAATATTCAGTGACATATATATATATATCACTCTTTTTACAATTGTATGCAAATTCAAGTCTTTGGAAGTAAATGCTCTTTAAACAAATTTATCCTGTTACAGCTTTACAGTCTGGCATGTAAAGAATATCTCCTCCTCAGTACTGTGAAACAACCAAATGTTGTTAACCTTAAATACACTGTCAGTCTCATATATTTATGGCCTAGGAGTTTCCTTCATAGTACCCTAGAGAAAATGTGAAGCCAGGGTCAATAAAAAACTTGCAATGAAAAGGATGAGACTGCACTCTTGTCCATTGATACACTTATGCCAAGACTGCTATCACTTGATAGGGATGGAGAACAGTAGTTGCTCACAACATTACAGCAACTCATCATCACAATCAAAATTAAAGGGTGATTATAATTTTTTAAATTCTCAAATATATATAACAGAATGATTTATATATCCCTTAGTTGATTCTTTCAAATGTGAGAATGTTAACATATTACATATTATTCTGTCAATTTAATGGGATTCATGCAAATTTCATAATATAGTTTTAAATGATATAAACAATCTTGATATTACTATAATACATTGAAGAATAGGTAGACCACTTCCTGATTTAGGTAATACAAACATGGACATATTTATAATCCTATGTTATGGGATAGAAAAATATAAGAAAAACAAACCTTATGTGCCTTTTTTGTGTACTGAGATAACTCCTCATTGATTGTAAACACATTATTTTCATCATGTGACCAAACCAAGATGGCTCCAGTTGAGTCACCTGTGATGACATTTCCGGATGAGGAGAAACAGACTGATGTTACAAACTTCGGAACATAGTCCTACCAATAGAAGCACATGATTTTTTAAGGTATCTATTATAACAAAATTATGTTTAGCATAAACATCTGATAACTTCTTTGCTTTTGAAGACAAATTCGAAAATTAAACATTTCATAGCAATTAAGCTACTAAGCAAGGTTCTGTTACTAGTAAAAATGTTGGGTACCCTAAAAAATGTCCTAGGGATCAAGTAACTGTACCCAATATTGGCTAACAATAATCAATTTGTTTTATTTGGTATTTTAAAAAAAAAATAATAATTTTTTTTTGTTTTACATCAAGTGCTCTCAAACAAAACAAAAAAAGAGGATCTTTCACATTTTACAATGAACACAAAACAGAAACAGTAAGAATGTAGGAACTCTAGAATAGTGACATGTATTTTTAAAAATGTTTAATTACCACTTCCCAAAATTTAAATCTTGTATTTTAATGACATTTGTGGAATAGTTTGTTCCCTTACCAACACATGTACCGGAAGCTCAAAATTGGAACCAGTGAAATCTGCCCATGTGAAGTATCACCAGAGAATGCCGACCACGTCCTCCAAAACTGCTCTCTTTTCAAAGAGGTCTGTATAAGACATTGGCCCCAAATCACCCCAATAGAAAGAAAACTATATGGAGAGCTCCCTGATTTGGAAACCACTGCGCAGTTCATCTCATGTATTGGTCTAGTCATATGAACACTCCAACATAACAATGAGAACGATTAAGAAGAAGAAGTTCCCTTACCTCAAAAACTCCACTCAGTTTATCTCTCATTATTTTCTTTCCCTTGTCCAAAAACATTTTCCAGAAGTGAATGTGTTCTTTACCATAAGTGATTAATATGGTCTCATCGTTGGGATAGAAGCAACCAGATACAACTGGATCAGAACTGGTCTGAAACAGAAATAAACACTATAAATTATACATAGAATTTTTCTATTTAATTAAAAAAACAAAACAAGATTAGAAGGTGTCTATTAAAATATATTTATGAGATTTGAGATGAACAAGTAAAATAGAAAAATAATTTATAAAAGTGAAAATATTAATATGTTTGATTAAGTAATATTTAATTATCACCCAAGAACTTCCTTTTATTGTTGTTAAAAGTAAACTTATTAACAGATACTTACTGTTGTTTTAGCTAGAACTTTCTCAGTTTGCCAATCCCAGACAGATAACTGATGTCTGTCACTGTCATCTATTGCCATTAGTAGTTCACCATAAGACTTGGTTAAGTCATGAAAAGAACAAGATAACATATGACAATCATAAAAAGAAAAATATAAACACTGTCTCTTCTTTTTTTCCCCAAATCAATCACATATTTTAGAAAGATACTTGCTTTAAATGAAGGAATTAATTTGTGAGCTATCCAGTATGAAAACATTTATGTAATACAATCTTTATCCAAATACCAATGGTTTTACTTAAAGAATGTGGATCAAAAACCTGTAACTGAGAACAATTAACACAAAATGGATACTCTTGGAGTTAAGTTGTGAAACAAGAGATCCTGTAATTGAGAAAAGTTTGCTCACGATGGCTTCTCTTGGTGTGCAGTTAAGTAAAGGAAGAAAAGAAAATAGCCAAAATTCAGGCAAAAGAAAGGTAAAGAAAATTAGAGCTAGTTTAAAATAAGCTGTATCAAGCCTAAACTACCCATGTCTTAAATTTAATCTGACTCAGTGCAAAGCAATCTTTAAGAATCCAGGGAAAAAAAGTATGCTCATCTTTGATGACTAGAGAATTTCATTTATTGAAAATATACATGAGATTAACCTTAAATTTCAATGGACAAGATTCCAATCTATTTTTTATTTGTCATTGCTCCAATATTTTTCCATCAATATCTTTGTCCTACTCATCTACTCTTCATGTTAGGTTAAAAACAATATTTTTCTTTTTGTTTACATGCCAAAAAAATAGCAGAGTTAATTTTTGCATAAAATTAATACATCATTTCCTTTGTCCCATGTGGATGTCACCAGAGAATGCCAACCATGTCCTCCAAAACTGCTCTCGTTACCAAAAGGCCTGTACAAGACACTGGCCCCAAAACACCCCAATAGAAAGAAAACTATATGGAGAGCTCCCTGATTTGGAAACCACTGCACAGTTTATCTCATGTATTGGTCTAGTCATCTGAATGCTCCAACATAAAAATGAGAACAAAGAAGAAGAAAATTTCTTTTGTTAGGATATGCTAGTTTACAATAAGGTATTTGGCGCGTAACGTTAGGATATTTGTTCTGTGTATTTGAAGTTAGGCTTTATATAGCCATAATAACGTCAAAATAAGATTAGGGTTGGTTATGGAGTAAAAACAGATCATATGTTAGCGACTTTGGAGATAGTCAAATTTTGTTGATCGAAAAAATTTTTGACTTAGTTAAAATGTTTGAATTGTCAACATCTCATTTCCTTGTTGGCTTTTGCCTATGTTCAGTTGGTTAGTTGGAATTAATTGTTACCTCCCCCTGAACATAGTCAACACTCTACTCAAGACACAGCAAAGAGGTGTTCAAGACTTTAATACAGAAAAGTTCTATGTAGTACTTACTGCGTTAGATTTACCAGCATTCATAGTGCCTTTGTCTGAAAAGTTAACACATGAAATTCCTTGTTGGAATATTCCTAGTCCGATCACTGCATAGGTGGATAAGGAAGTCCCATCCCAGACACGGACATGGGCCTAAATTAATATAATAAAATGTATTGAAATGAATATGCAATAAAAAAAAAAAAAGAATTCAAAGGTAAGCAACACAGACTGTTCTTGAGCTAAGTTGTCACATTTCTAAATAAAGAATTCATTATTCATTTTAAAAAACATTCATTAAATAATATTTTACCAACTAGAGTACACTTTAGATTAATAGAAAGAATCTTTATATAATAACACTGATAAACAAAGAGTGAGTTGTCTACCATTAGACTATTTTGTCTGGTTGTGTCAAATAGATCATCTAAAGAAAATATTACACTGACCCCTTTATCTGGAGTTTTACCAGCTGTCTGTCCAGTAGCTATGAACCGACCATTAGGATGTATTGTTAAACTGAAATAAATAAAAAAAATGGTTAAAATGTATTTCAATATCTATACAACTTACAAGTATTTTGCGAAAATATTTTTTTATGCAAAAAAAATAAATATGTTAATTGCCATAATTTAACTCTATTTCAAAATATGACCTAGATTTAAAAAGATAAGTATTTAACTACTCTGTAGAATATACAATGTAACTAATATTCTGAAGATGATAAAAGGTTGAAAATGGACAATGAAGCTACTAATCTAGACAGTGATATTAATTATATAAATACATTAAAAGGTAACTTTTAATTAAATTTATATAGATATTAGTTAGTGTATCATGTAAACATTGCGTCAAAATAGCAGCCATTTAATTCTATTTGAACTATTAACTCTTTCAGTGCATTATTACTTCCGGGGAGTAACTTCACTAGCGCTGGTGATTGTTGTGTTAATCTCAGTGTCACGTACACAGTATCTATTTTTAGCTCATCAGCGACCTCGGGAAACTCCATCACGCGAAGGGCTATGTGTCAGAATAAATATGATTGGTTTTGAAATATTAATTTTTGTACATTGAGCTGCATTTATTGGTTGACATTGCAACGAGGTGCGTTAGACACGTGACAACACTATACCCTGGGAAAGGTTCTAGATTTTTAGTGAGTCTTGTATGGATATTGTTAGTGAGAACATGTACTAGAGTTTTGTATTAGAACTCAATTATATTATTGTGTAGATCTGTCATTTTATTCAAGTACATTTAACCATTGTAATTATTTGTGAATAGCTTTTTCAAGTTCTGAATTAAAGTAATTGTTTTAGACGAAGAGAAGTTTCTTCATTGAATATAATAACATACTTAGATCAATTTTGCTATTGGCAACTTCTGATGATCCTCTTATCAACTGGCAACATTCTGAATGATCGTATTATCAACTAGATCTAGATACTTCTATACAATCATCTTATTAAAAGACGATTTCAAGATCCTCGGCAATCACGATCATTGATGGTGTGATATAGATCAAGATAATCTTCAACGTGACATCTATAAAAGCATCTTCATAGATCTTGACATCTGACATCCACAATTGATTATTGTGACACTCAGCAAGTAACTTGGTATATAATATTTATTTCACTATCTTTTTAATGTTAAACTTTTTGTTTCTCTTTTTTTTTTCCAGATGTGAGAATGAATATTCTATGTTTTGATTTTCAATCAAATACTTTGTGCTGAAAGAGTTAATTAAATAATTACCGGTACTCAAAATATATATAATAGTAGAACTTGTTACCCTTTATTTCATAGAGTTATGTCTAAGCTATTTGGTGATAGAACTAAATGTTACCCTTCATATCACTGAGTCACAACTTAGCAATTTAATAATATAACTAAATGTTAATACCATGTTATTTCCTCTGAATGTCCCAGGTAGTGTTTTTGAGTGCTGAACTTCTTGTCATATAGTACCACAACTGCTGCCACAAAGTAGACAAGCTGACCACTAGATGGCAGCACTGCCAAATTCTGTTTAACATCTCTACCTCTAAACCCATAACTGGCAAGTAGTTAAGGAAATATAAGAACAGTAATAAGCAGTTAAAGGAAATATAAAAATAGTAGCGGAAATTAATAAAAAATAACTTTTAATCTGGCTTAGATATCTTAACTTCAAAGACTGACCTTTGGAATCAGGAATGGTTAGTGCATATTTTTTTTATGAACCAGACTAAAGATTAAAAGAAGACTTATAAGAATTAGTACTAGTACAAAGAGGTAATGAAGCAACTAGAATCTAGTGGAAGGGTGGTCGAAAGGCTAAGTACGCTTGAACTTGGCTTGGCTACCTACGAAGAGGGCTCGAGGTTCAACAGCCGACTAGAGCAGAGTTGTATTTACTGAACACCTAGAGGCAGCACTGAAAAACCTAGATACCCCTTCCCCCCACTGGTCCACAAAAAGATTGGACCATAGCGCTCTGAGCATACTATAAGCATGAAAGTAGCGCTATATAAAAGCTATAATTTATTTTATTTTTATGTATTTAATTGGTATTTAATTTAACCACTCAGATCTTTAGAAGTTAAATACTAGTTCTGTGTTTGTTTTTCAACTGTCATATGCTCCTCCTTTATATAAGAAGCTAATTACATCTTAGCCAAACATGTTGGGTAAGGTGGCTGAGTGGTTAAGTGCTTGACTTATGAATTGAAGGTCCACTGGTGGTATTTTTAAAGTTTTCTTTCTGCTTTCTGCACATGTCTTCATTGATGGCTTTTCTTTGAGTCTCAAATGTTTGTCCTGCAGCCTTTGTGAGAGCTCTCCAGACTGCAACTGTTTCTTTCAGAGGCGCCATCTGTTGCCAACTACTTTCCTCTATGCCAGTCAGGATGAAATGTCGCTTTTTATATTACTCTGAGACCTGGGAACTCTATCAAAGGCATTTAATGGTCCTCGAACAAATCCATCAAAGGTGCCTTCCCTTCATAATGGGTATATGCTGGCAAGACTACGGTACAAATAACTATGTTCTGCTGGAGGTAGGTGAACAATATAGAAGCACTTAAATTACCATTCAACAGAGGTGCTGGGTTGGACACTTATCCTGCATGCTAAAGGCTATTATCTTTAGCAAAATTAAAGGTGAATGGGTGAACTGGGGTGCCCCTTTAAGTGCTATAATAATCAACTCAGGCGCCATGTCTATCTAGATCTACATATTTCATATTATTATAGTGTATAGTCTATATTAAATAATTAACATTTTTTTATGAAGTATGAAAAAAAAATGACTAGATAATCTAGATTTAGATAAAATAGATTCTATTTCTAGATCTAGATAATGGATAGATTAGATAGATTCTCGAGGGGCACATTTTTGCAAACTAGACTAATAACCAATTAAATAGGTAGCAAATTATCACTATCAACAGTTTAATTCTAAATCTAGATCATGTCTAAAAAGGATACACCCAATCTAATTTGGTTTTTTTATCTGGCTTCCTTCCATCATCATCATCATCCTGTTGTACTGATGGTGGAAAGAATTCTGAAACAAACAAAACAAGTCTTGACACTTTGGAAAAGAAAAAAAAGTTACGTCCCCTGGAATGGGCTGCAAGAGCCAGCCATGAAAAACATAGACATATATATATATATATATATATATATATATAGTCTATGATGAAAACCAATAACTTGGTTAACATGCGTGACAAGATTGACCTAGGTCTAGGAACACGCAGAGGACGTAACGTAGTTATCTTCTTTTTTAAAGTAACGTCTGTATTTTATAAGATAAGATGAAAAAAAAATAATGTGCCCGAACAGCGAAGTACGCAGCTCTCAACTAGAACAAAATCTATTAGGCTAATTGATTTGTAGGTCAGGCCTAATGATTATGTGACACATACATAGTTCTAGAACAGCGGTTCTCAGCCTTTTATGCTCGGCGACCCCATTTTACAATCCCCACTCTGCCTCGACCCCCCCCCCCCAACCCCCACACTAATACAGCAATAGAAGAATAGACAATAACAAACCATATTTTCGATGGTCTTAGGCGACCCCTGGCTAATCGTCAATCGACCCCCAAAGGGGTCGCGACCAACAGGTTGAGAACCCCTGTTCTAGAAAACTATGATGGGGCAAAGGTAAAATATTGACTGTATTTCATCAAAGGCATGCTCATGTTTAATAATAATATGAAGGTGTACTTTGGTAGGTTAGGCATGCTCATGTTCAATAATAATATAAAGGTGTACTTTAGTAGGTTCATGGGATTTTCTGACAAAAACATCCCTTATATTTAGCTATTTAGAACTGAAATGGAGAAAAAAAAAATTTAAGTTATGTCTACCTCTGATTTTCCCATTGATCTCTACTTTGATGGAATCTGTTTTATTTCTCTTTGTTTTGGCAACGAATCGTGAGCTTACTTTGTCTTGAACTAATTCGTTAAAAGCGGTGTCTTCGGACTCTCGAGTTGGCGACAAACTTTGATCTCTAGATACACGAATGAGTTCAGCTGGACACAGAGAGAGAGATTGGAGCAATTAAAAATAAAAAAAAAAACATCTTGAACATACGATGCACTAACAAATGTTCTATTTATAGACCTAGTATTAATTAATCAAAAGCTGTCGAAATTCAATGTTGCGAAAAGACAGAACAATAAAGAGATTAATGAAGATCAAATTCTGTTGCAAGTAGTTAAGCAGTAGCGTAGGCTAGGCCGGGATTTATGGCCCATGGAGTGGAGAATAAAGCTGTGTGGAATACATGCAACAGTGTCACTAACTTATATAGCAACGTGAAAAGCAAGATTGCATGACTGTGGAGTAATATTTAATATTAAAATTTAATGTAAGCCAGGAGGGACATTTCAATTTTTAACCCACTTCCACACCATAGAAACGCCAGTGTAGCTAGGCCTACACTTTCTGCAACTAAAGAAATTTCTCCGCTTGTGGAGCCCATAAATCTAGCACGAATCCCATTTCTAAATAATGTTGTTTTAACTCTTTCTCTTCGTAATTATTTACCACAATCTAGTGGAATCAACGTTGGTATCGTCAGTTAGAAGAGAAAGAGTTAATTCTAATGGACAAAGTTAAGACAAATAAACGTATTGATTCTTTCCATAAATATGTTTTACACAGAACTAACATGAACAACTTAAACATCTCTACTATTCAATAAATATGTGTGGAATCCTATAAGATCGGTATATTCATCGGTATTAGAAGCGTTGATATATAATTCTGTGAGATTTATAGTTAATAAGATGTTCGTAGGCCTACATTTCGTGTTGCGTCGCCGTACACCTTTCTTGGACTTGCCCTGAGAGTCTGCCGCTATTGGCTTTTTAGGCATGAGCTCGAAAGGCAGCATCTCTTCGCCGCAGGCCAGGAAGTTGTCATGGTCAGCGAACTCCCGGATCAATTGACTGTAGCTTTCAACCTGTGGATAGAGGTTTGAGCCTAACTACTTTGTATTGTAGATACATAATGAAAAGACACAGTGTATACCATTGATTGACTGTTGTCCAAATTTTTAAAAAAGGGTTATTTCTAAAGATGAACATGAATCGCATAATAATACATTTCTATGGAAAATTAAAAATGGCCACATGATGACTAAGGCAGATCGTATGAAGTTATTCATTGAGGGATTCCTTAACTAACACATTTTTTGTAGCTATATTTCCTTCATTGTTTAATGATTCGTTGAATCAGTTTGCATTTTGCATTGTTCTCTTGTTCACATTTCAATGTAAGTTATTTCCATTCTTTATTTGTGATTTCAGAAACTCAATTTACTGATTCATTTGTCACACCCAAGTTTTTGTTTGTTCATGTGTTTGTTGCTTTTTTTTTTCCTGCCAACTGATTAAATGTTTCTTTTTGTGTATCTTCATTAAACTGTAACCCTCTTGGACATTCTGATGATGTAGCGAGCTTTAAGCAGCTTTAATGTAGGTTTAACTCTTTCAATCTTATAAATGTACTACTTAAGAGTTCTTGTTATATTGAAAATGATGTAGGATATCCACGATGTAATTTCCCATCAATGATTGACCTTGTTTAGCAGACTGAAAAAAACTAAAGTTGGTTACCATTGACTGTGATCTTTTAGTCATGTTTAGTCTTATCAAACAAAAGACCCACAGATGCCACCAACAAGTTTGTGTGAAAACACAAACTCCTTTTGTTATCTTGCTTAAATATATCTAAATATATTGAATATATTTTCCATCCATCTTGAGAAAAATTCCTTTTTTTTTGTTGAAATAATAAAGTCATTATTATTATAATTGTTAGATTAAGCATAAGTTAGCTTCTTCTCATGTGCGGTATATAATTATTATTTTTAATAATAATGAGTTTAAAGCTCACTGATATCACTTAAATTCCCTGCTTATCATTGAAAATGGCTGGCATTTATCTTCATTTGGTGCTGATTCTCTCCTTTGATTTTGCTTTCACTTCTGCTTTCATTTGAGGGCGATTGAACTCAACCTTTATCTGGACGTTTAGGAAAAACGTCTTCAATAGGGGGTGAGAGAGGTTTATGCTTTCAATAGTTAAACTAATTAAATGTTATGCATTAAAAATTCTGACCTATTCTTTTTGAGAAACCACATATCTGTGCCAAAAACAACACAGAAGGAAAGAAAAGAAATTCATGAGAGTATATAATCATCTGTGGATAATATCTAAAGGGATCATCATCATAAAAAGTTTGTAGATCGCTAGACAGGACACTGAAGTCGTATAGCTCTCACTTGAATAACCATTTCGTGACGGTATTAACCATCATTGATGTAAATTTCAAGAAGATTCAGGTACTACCAAGTTCAATAACCCTCAACGTTACTCTAGATATATTCTCAAAGATAAAAAATGTGAAATGGAATATTGTAGTAGTCTTATGACATGATTTACGAGCATCAATGTGTAGGGTATAAAAATAATACATTCACATAGATTTAAATTTATAAGTTTATACATTTACATTTTATCATCGTTTATTACTGAATATTGGTACTTTTCTTATTTATATTCTAGATCTCTTTATAATAAAATAAAAGGATCACAATATTAATGTGCGAAGGAGCCACACGGGTGCCAGTCATACCAAACACTAAAAATCTCTAGAATACTCTATTAATTTCTAACTATTCTATAATAATTATAATTTGCAGGCTATAATGATATATCTGCATTCAGTAGCATTGTCGATAATGCTGTTGGTCGGTCGTTGACCTGTAGTAGCCTACCAGCTATATATACCTAGAAAAATTATTTCTTTCCGAATTTCAAATTACTAAAAACCATAAAAAATTGGATGATATACAGCTTTTAAAGTTATTTGTACATGATCTTTGTATAGTAAGTTGTATTGTCATTAGGGCTAAATTAAAATCTCACATGTTAATTTATTTGGTGAATGGAAAATAAAATAGTAATAAAATGGTGTACATTTGACATGTAAAAAGTTTATAATGCGAATTAATAGTCCCCATCAGAATTAGTACAAGATAGCCTCTGATATGTATTGTTTTTAATAAAACCAAGGCCGGTCTTAGGCCACTGCAACCTATGCAGCCGCAGTGGGCCCCGCACTTTCATAGTCCCCGCGCGAATTCTAGGTGTAAATTATTAAATTAAACCACTTTAACTTATTATTAAAGGGTTCCTGGAATTCTCCTGAAATTGCAAAATATACGAAAAAGTCACGAAAATCTCCTGAAATTATTAAAATCTTCAGAAAACTCATGCAAATCTCCTTTAAAACAGACAAAATTGTCATTTCGGGGTGTCTATATGGAAAACTCCAACCTTACTGGCGATTAAAAAAGAAGGGCATTGTCAACTTTCATTTAATAAAAATGTAATATTAATAAGACGAATTTTAACCAAACCAAGAAGTTCAAGTACTTATTTTACTTTCATAGTCACTGGCATACAAATATAGCTCTAAATCTATCTCGACTTCTTGAAAAAAAAATCCGAGCATTTGCTAGTCAATAGCAAATTTAAAAGATAGATCTGAATGTTTTATCGGCTTTTTGTTGGAAAATAACTATCTACTGTAGATAACTCGTAAAGTTGATGTGACCGTGATTTTGTACTTAGTAAGGTATGAATAAAATCCAAAGAGGAATTTATTTTCTAATACAGAATCTTAATTTTCACTTATTATCCTTATCCTTACTCAGACTGGGTCCCACACAATCCGTTTGACATAAGGCCCTGCAATCCATAGGACCAGTCCTGAATAGAACATTATTATTTTCTATTGTAAGTAATTCATCACTTTTGTCACGGTTTCTACAAGTTTTTACATTTTCTCATTTTCTCTTTTTTTTTTATGTAGTGAGAATTGAGAGACAAAAATTTAGAAATTCAAGCAATTAAATCAATAAGAAATGTGGAAATCGAATTTCTAAATTTTATTATATCGCCTGAAATTTATCTTGATAGCCTGCCTTAGATAATTGGAGACCTTAGGCGTAGTAAATTTGGTGGCCCCTAATGACATCGAAAAATAAACAGAAACAATTACGCAATGTATTTAAAAGCTAGTGTACTCCAACAAGTACAATGGAAACAAAGTTTGTCCTTTCGTCTTTAACAAAATGAGTCCAGTGCGAGGCTCCACCTATTGGAGGCCCTAGGGGGCTGCCTAGTTTGCCTATGCCTAAGGCCGGTCCTGCTGACTAAGTTGATACAATGTCTAGAAAGGTGTATCACACGAGATAAAATTGGGTTCTGAGGTGAAAGAACAGAAACGTGACAATTTTTCTTAGCGTGTCTCTGAATTGCTTGTTTAAACCGATGTACACAATAAAATCTGAAGAGCTTTGAATGCAGCAAACAGTATTCGCAAGCTGAAAGAACAGCTTTCCAACGTTCGAAGGTGCCTCATCTGTGAGTGCGTAAGAAGCATAGTCTGCAGGAATAAACAGTGGCAATGACAGCACCGCTGAGGTAACGCAGTAGACAGCACAGACTGCTAGCAAAGTTTTGGTCGTCCTGTTGGTGGAGCGCATTGATGACGTCATCTTCTTTCGTTTGACGGAGGCGATTTGAATGTGGATTGAAATGACAATACATCCAGTCACAGTGAAAATGGGTGGAATTATTATGCTAGTGTAAACCATTAAATTTTGAATAGTGGCAACCGATTCAGGATTATCGTAAAAGAATGGTGATCTTTTAATGTGTCCTACAGAAATATTTCGCACAGGGTCGACGCTGTAGTCTAATACCTGCCAAAAGCTGCTGTAGACAAAGAGTGAAAGCGAATAGACAGCCACGCCCGCAATGGCCAACCAAGTTCTCGTTGGCGTCAGTACTTGGTTAAATTTAAAGGGGAAGAAGATGACCACAAGTCTTTCCATGGTGATAAGCATGGGTAACGTCATTCCCGTGAGACCAAAAGTATAGTCCAACAGCATGAAGATGGTAAATAGTATAAACAACGCATCACATGTGAACTTTGAGTAGCCAACGTATTCATGGTTCCAAACGGCTTCATAAATAATCTTTGTTACATTGTTGTAGCATACTAAGTAAATGATGTCACAGAAAGATAAACTGACCAAGAGAATGTTAGAGCATTTGGACATTCCATGTTTGACCAAGACAATGATGCTCAATATGTTACCGACAAGACCAAAGATAGAGATAGCAGGAGTTATTCCAAACATCAGAATTTTCATTGCTAGCCATGTGTTTTGATCATCAAGTAACTTGGACACTAGACTGGAGCTTTCGTTAATCATTTTCTAAAACATTTATTCTCACCCACAGAGTCTATTAAAATACATTTTCAGATAGTCAAAGAAAACTTTTTTTTACTAATAATTAAAATTTTTAAATATTGATTTATCTTTGTTCTTTTTTTTTTCACATTAGGGTATAGTTTTTGAAGGAATCTCCAAAATATAATTACAGAAAACCATATCATTTTCATATACATTCACATTCAGACATTTAATTGTTTAGAAATTATTACATTGCTTACACAATGCCAGCACTGATTTATTACATCCAGATAGCAATCCGTTTTTAGTTCACCCTAGAATGATTTTTTTAAAATATAGATCTAGTTAGTCTGTCATTATCTAACTTTGGTTAATTTTCTTTATATATAATTAAGTTTGCTTTAATCATATTCTCTTTCAGAAAACCTATATTTCCTTGACTTTCAGACGAGTTTTATCTAATTAAATTTTAAGACTATTACAATAGGCTTACGTTTGGTCTTCTTTGTACTGTCTTTTACACACACTGATTCACACACACACACACTGACTCACACACACACACACACACATTTTCATATCTCGTTGTTCAAAGCACGAGCACATATTGTTTGTATTTGGAACAAAATCTGATGGTCTCTAGAAACACACTTTTTCCACGGATCTGATGGTCTCTAGAAACACACTTTCTCCACGAATCTGATGAACTCTAGAAACACATTTTCTCCACGGATCTGATGGTCTATAGAAAATCACTTTCTCCACGGATCTGATGGTTTCTAGAAACACACTTTCTCCACGTATGTGATGGTCTTCATAACACACTTTCTTCACGGATCTGATGGTCTTTATAAACACAGAGGATCTGATGGTTTCTAGAAACACATTTTCTGCACGGAACTGATGGTCTCTAGAAACACACTTTCTTCACGGATCTGATGGTCTCTAGAAACACACTTTCTCCACGGATCTGATGGTCTCAAGAAATACACTTTCTCCACGGATCTGATGGTCTCTAGAAACACACTTTCTTCACGAATCTGATGGTCTCTAGAAACACACTTTCTTCACGTATCTTATGGTCTCTAGAAACACACTTTCTCCACGGATCTGATGGTCTCAAGAAACACACTTTCTCCATGGATCTGATGGTCTCAAAAAACACCCTTTCTTCACGGATCTGATGGTCTCTAGAAACATACTTTCTTCACGGATCTTATTGTGTCTAGAAACACACTTTCTCCACGGATCTGATGGTCTCTACAAACACACTTTCTCCTACGATCTGATATCTTTAAAACACAATTGCTTCACGGATATGATGGTCTTTATGGTCTTTATAAACAAATTTTCTCCACGTATCTGATGGTCTCTAGAAAAAAACTTTCTCCACGGATCTGATGGTTTCTAGAAACACACTTTCTCCACGGATCTGATGGTCTATAGAAAAACACTTTCTCCACGGATCTGATGGTTTCTAGAAACACACTTTCTCCTCGGATCTGATGGTCTCAAGAAATACACTTTCTCCACGGATCTGATGGCCTCTAGAAACACACTTTCTCCACGTATGTGATGGTCTTCATAACACACTTTCTTCACGGATCTGATGGTCTTTATAAACACACTTACTCCACGGATCTGATGGTCTCTAGAAACACACTTTCTCCACGGATCTGATGGTCTCTAGAAACACACCTTCTTCACGGATCTGATGGTCTCTAGAAACACACTTTCTCCACGGATCTGATGGTCTCTACAAACACACTTTCTCCACGGATCTGATGGTCTCTAGAAACAAACTTTCTCCAAGGATCTGATGGTTTCTAGAAACATATTTTCTGCACGGAAATGATGGTCTCTAGAAACACATTTTCTTCACGGATCTGATGGTCTCTAGAAACACACTTTCTCCACGGATCTGATGGTCTCAAGAAATACACTTTCTCCACGGATCTGATGGTCTCTAGAAACACACTTTCTTCACGGATCTGATGGTCTCTAGAAACACACTTTCTTCACGTATCTTATGGTCTCTAGAAACACACTTTCTCCACGGATCTGATGATCTCAAGAAACACACTTTCTCCATGGATCTGATGGTCTCAAAAAACACCCTTTCTTCACGGAACTGATGGTCTCTGGAAACATACTTTCTTCACGGATCTGATGGTCTCTACAAACACACTTTCTCCTACGATCTGATATCTTTAAAACACAATTGCTTCACGGAAATGATGGTCCTTATGGTCTTTTTTAAACAAATTTTCTCCACGTATCTGATGGTCTCTAAAAACAGACTTTCTCCACGGATCTGATGGTCTCTAGAAACACATTTTCTCCACGGATCTGATGGTCTCTAGAAAAAAACTTTCTCCACGGATCTGATGGTTTCTAGAAACACACTTTCTCCACGGATCTGATGGTCTATAGAAAAACACTTTCTCCACGGATCTGATGGTTTCTAGAAACACACTTTCTCCACGGATCTGATGGTCTCAAGAAATACACTTTCTCCACGGATCTGATGGCCTCTAGAAACACACTTTCTCCACGTATGTGATGGTCTTCATAACACACTTTCTCCACGGATCTGATGGCCTCTAGAAACACACTTTCTCCACGTATGTGATGGTCTTCATAACACACTTTCTCCACGGATCTGATGGTCTTTATAAACACAATTTCTCCACGGATCTGATGGTCTCTAGAATCACACTTTCTCCACGGATCTGATGGTCTCTAGAAACACACCTTCTTCACGGATCTGATAGTCTCTAGAAACACACTTTCTCCACGGATCTGATGGTCTCTACAAACACACTTTCTCCACGGATCTGATGGTCTTTAGAAACAAACTTTCTCCAAGGATCTGATGGTTTCTAGAAACATATTTTCTGCACGGAAATGATGGTCTTTAGAAACACACTTTCTTTACGGATCTGATGGTCTCTAGAAACACACTTTCTCCACGGATCTGATGGTCTCAAGAAATACACTTTCTCCACGGATCTGATGGTCTCTAGAAACACACTTTCTTCACGGATCTGATGGTCTCTAGAAACACACTTTCTTCACGTATCTGATGGTTTCTAGAAACACACTTTCCACTACGATCTGATGGTCTCAAGAAACACTTTCTCCATGGATCTGATGGTCTCAAAAAACACCCTTTCTTCACGGATCTGATGGTCTCTAGAAACACACTTTCTTCACGGATCTTATGGTGTCTAGAAACACACTTTCTCCACGGATCTGATGGTCTCTAGAAACACACTTTCTCCTACGATCTAATATCTTTAAAACACAATTGCTTCACGGATATGATGGTCTTTATGGTCTTTATAAACAAATTTTCTCCACGTATCTGATGGTCTCTAAAAACAGACTTTCTCCACGGATCTGATGGTCTCTAGAAACACATTTTCTCCACGGATCTGATGGTCGCTAGAAAAAAACTTTCTCCACGGATCTGATGGTTTCTAGAAACACACTTTCTCCAAGGATCTGATGGTCTCAAGAAATACACTTTCTCCACGGATCTGATGGCCTCTAGAAACACACTTTCTCCACGGATCTGATGGTCTTCATAACACACTTTCTTCACGGATCTGATGGTCTTTATAAACACACTTTCTCCACGGATCTGATGGTCTCTAGAAACACACTTTCTCCAGGGATCTGATGGTCTCTAGAAACACACTTTCTCCACGGATCTAATGGTCTCTAGAAACACACATTCTCCTACGATTTGATGGTCTTCATAACTCATTTTCTTCACGGATCTTATTGTCTTTATAAACTCACTTTCTTCACAGATCTGATGGTCTTTATAAACAAATTTTCTCCACGGATCTGATGGTCTCTATAAACACACTTTTTACACGGATCTGATGGTCTCTAGAAACACACTTTTTTCACAGATCTGATGGTCTTTATAAACAAATTTTCTCCACGGATCTGATGGTCTCTATAAACAAATTTTCTCCACGGATCTGATGGTCTCTAGAAACACATTTTCTCCACGGATCTGATGGTCTCAAAAAACACCCTTTCTTCACGGAACTGATGGTCTCTAGAAACACACTTTCTTCACGGAACTGATGGTCTCTAGAAACAAACTTTCTCCAAGGATCTGATGGTTTCTAGAAACACATTTTCTTCACGGAACTGATGGTCTCTAGAAACACACTTTCTTCACGGATCTGATGGTCTCTAGAAACACACTTTCTCCACGTATCTGATGGTCTCTAGAAACACACTTTCTCCACGGATCTGATGGTCTCAAGAAATACACTTTCTCCACAGATCTGATGGTCTCAAGAAACATACTTTCTCCACGGATCTGATGGTCTCTAGAAACACACTTTCTCCTCGGATCTGATGGTCTCAGAAAAGACACTTTCTCCACGGATCTGATGGTCTCTAGAAACACACTTTCTCCTCGGATCTGATGGTTTCTAGAAACACACTTTCTCCACGGATCTGATGGTTTCTAGACACAATTTTTCTCCTACGATCTGATGGTCTTTATAACACACTTTCTTCACGGATCTGATGGTCTTTATAACACACTTTCTTCACATATCTGATGGTCTTTATAAACAAATTTTTTCCGCGGATCTGATGGCCTCTAGAAACACCCTTTCTCCACGGATCTGATTGTCTCTAGAAACACACTTTCTCCATGGATCTGATGGTCTCAAAAAACACCCTTTCTTCACGGATCTGATGGTCTTTTTAAACACACATGCTTTACGGTTATGATGTTGTTTATAAACAAATTTTCTCCACGGATCTGATAGTCTCTAGAAACACAATTTCTCCACGGATCTGATGGTCTCTAAAAACACACTTTCTCCAATGATCTGATGGTTTCTAGAAACACACATTCTCCGCGGATCTGATGGTCTCTACAAACACACTTTCTCCACGGATCTTATGGTCTCTAGAAAAACACTTTCTGCTACGATCTGATGGTCTTTATAAACACACTTGCTTCACGGATATAATGGTCTTTATTAACACATTTTCTCCAAGGATCTGATGGTCTCTAGAAACACACTTTCTCCACGGATCTAATGGTCTCTAGAAACACTTCTTCCACGGATCTGATGGTCTTTATTAACACATTTCTCCACGGATTTGATGGTCTCTAGAAACACACTTTCTCCACGGATCTGATGGTTTCTAGAAACCCACTTTCTCCACGATCTGATGGTCTTCATAACACACTTTCTTCACGGATCTGATGGTCTTTATAAACACACTTTCTCCACGGATCTGATGGTCTCTAGAAACACACTTTCTCCACGGATCTGATGGTCTCTAGAAATACACCTTCTTCACGGATCTGATAGTCTCTAGAAACACACTTTCTCCACGGATCTGATGGTCTCCACAAACACACTTTCTCCACGGATCTGATGGTCTCTAGAAACAAACTTTCTCCAAGGATCTGATGGTTTCTAGAAACACATTTTCTGCACGGAACTCATGGTCTCTAGAAACACACTTTCTTCACGGATCTGATGGTCTCTAGAAACAAACTTTCTCCACGGATCTGATGGTCTCAAGAAATACACTTTCTCCACGGATCTGATGGTCTCTAGAAACACACTTTCTCCACGGATCTGATGGTCTCAAGAAATACACTTTCTCCACAGATCTGATGGTCTCAAGAAACATACTTTCTCCACGGATCTGATGGTCTCTAGAAACACACTTTCTCCTCGGATCTGATGGTCTCTAGAAACACACATTCTCCGCGGATCTGATGGTTTCTAGAAACACTTTTTCTCCTACGATCTGATGGTCTTTATAACACATTTTCTTCATGGATCTGATAGTCTTTATAAACACACTTTCTTCACAGATCTGATGGTCTTTATAAACAAATTTTTTCCACGGATCTGATGGTCTCTAGAAACACATTTTCTCCACGGATCTGATAGTTTTTATAAACACACTTTCTTCACAGATCTGATGGTCTCTAGAAACACATTTTCTCCACGATCTGATGGTCTTCATAACACACTTTCTTCACAGATCTGATTGTCTTCATAACACACTTTCTTCACTTATCTGATGGCCTTTATAAACACACTTTCTTCACAGATCTGATGGTCTTTATAAACAAATTTTTTCCACGGATTTGATGGTCTCTAGAAACACACTTCCTCTTACGATCTGATGGTCTTTATAAACACACTTGCTTCACGGATATGATGGTCTTTATAAACAAATTTTCTCCACGGATCTGATAGTCTCTAGAAACACAGTTTCTTCACGGATCTGATGGTCTCGTACTAAACACTTTAGCTAGAGTGAGTAATAATGTTCTTTGTATAGGAGCATATGATAGCCAATTAAAATCTTTTCGTGGATGGACATTCTGACGTCAGTTAATCTCGCTTATGACTTTTTAGAAGCTTGACATCTATACACCTTGCGTTGTTTTTAAACAATTTTTGAATACTGGAAGTTAAATTGATTCAATGTCACTGGAGAATCTTTATTGTAGTGATAATAATAACTTTTCTTTTGAGAAAAAAACACGGACGAAAATCAACTATACAATGATAGTGATAGACCTACTTTAGTTTACTGATCCTCACCAAGTGGTACTGACTAAAACAAAGTTATGAAAACCAGTTGCTCAAGAGTCAGGTGTGGTACGATGTAAGTAACCAACGAAGGCTTACCTTCTGGTGTGGTGGACGCTCTGTGTATAATGCTCGGACCGGTGGGTTAGGGATGTTGACCATGTTGCTGATGTCATTCAGAATGTCTTCAAAGTTCATCTGGGAGTTAGTGTTCAGGATCAACTTCTCTCGGCTGTCCCTGTACATATTGCTGATGATGGTCAGTATTCTCGGCCGCCTCAGTGGTGATTGCACTTTACCATCCTGTAGAGAGATATGTTGTTGGGCTCTATCTCAGACTAGAATAGTAATTTCTAATGTATATGTATGTTTATATGGATAATATTGTACGTGTTGTTTCAGCAAGGTTCCATACTCTTACCTGTTGAAACAAGAAATTTTCTTTCCTATCAATCTTTCCTCCTTTCCAGTGATTCTCTTTACTGTTCCCGTAATCTACCCGCTGTGGAAAGAGTCTCAATGATTTTAATAGATAGGAAAACAATTTTAAAAAATACTTTGAAAGCTTATACGAAGTGTAGATGTATCAATTAGTTTGAATCAGTCATGTCATTAAATTTGTAATAGATCTAGAGTTCTAGACCATCTGAAATAAATCCGTGCGATTAGAAATATTTTCACCAATTGTTTTAGTTTAGTGCTATTTCATGCTTTTAGCTTTCTCAATACGCTATGATTCTATCACTTATCTGGAACAGTGGAGAAAATTAAGGGGGGGGGGGAAGAAAGGGATGAATTGTAGGCCTACCGTAATCGTTTTTTAATAAATGAAAACTCTGCTAGTGAGTTGTGTTTAAAAATAGAAGATGGTATAGTTATCTATTGTTTATTTTTTTTTAAGCGGCGACCTATAAAGGGGACTAACTCAGCTTATACCACCACCTCAGTTAAGCACTATTTCTTTCCCTTGTTCGAGATACCAAACAAAATAATTAGTTACCAACAATTAAATAACCAATTGATTTTTGGTTTGTTTTTTTAATTGATTCTTGTGTTGTCAGGTAAAAGAAATAATTGTGCGAAATTTCAGCTCGATCCGAGATTGGGTGTCTGAGCAATATTGTGTACAAACTTTTTACCAGCTAGACAGATAGAGACTGATACAATTACACAAAATATAAGCTTTTTTTGTTATAAGTATTTTGTTTGTTTTCCTTGTTGTACCTGGAGCTTGCTAGTACTTGAACAAATATAATATTTTCCGTTCTCGAAATCTTTGATGGACTTGATCTCTCTCCCTTCTGGCCAAGAGAAGATGTGCTTGACCCCTGTGGAGGTCTCCACCATCGAGCTCAGGTCAACTAAAAGTTTTTCCAAATTTGCGTACGTTTTTTGATTGATTAAAACCTAAAAGAATAAAGAAAAACAAAATTAACAAAAACATCACAAGAGAAGAGGCAAAGGGAAAAGATTGTCGAGACGTAAAATACGATCACAGCAAGGCTTAACTCTTTCTCTCCTGATTGACGATACCATCGTTGATTTGACCTCATTAAATTAAAAATAATAGTTTATGTTATATAAAAAGAGCATGCATTCCTGTTTAATTCTATACTAAATAAAACACTTTCAGGTACCAAAGACGAAATATTGAAGCTTAATCATAACAGGGGAGTGAAAAAGAAATGAGAAAAATGAAGAATTCCCCCAAATCGTGTAAAAATAATTACGGAGAAAAAGAGTTAATTAGCCCAAAACGTTAAGAATAACTGCATTGGATCACTATATCAAAAAAAAACAACTTAACCAGAGTATTAAAGGTGACATTGTTCTTATAATACAATATGCATAGCCGACCCCAAAGAGAGAAATATTTCATTATAGCACTCGGCATATTTTAGTTTTCAAAATATATAGCTACTATGGGATATGCTATTCTGTCTACACTGTTCACATTGTTCTGATATCCTGGAAATAATATGCAGTTCGTGTTATAATATTGACAATGTACCTATTGAATAAAATATTAACCTGCTTCGGTTTAAAATGAATGTCACCATTCCTGAAAAACATGACCCTACGACCTTTCAGTCCCCCGACGTTTTCTTCCTGTGGTTGCGGCTCGTACAGGTCGTTCTGTTGCCGTATCTGGAGGGGCAGTTGACCCCGACCCAGTGAGTTGTCACGGTGCTTCTGATCCTCGTACCGCTGATCCCGCAGAAATGTCCTGTAGGATTTTGGCTGCTCTGTGCTGTCGCTGAAAGAGGAATGGTCGTCATCATCTGTTAGTGGCACAGGCGGCAGTCTGTGTTTAGTCATCACCTAGAAATAGAAAATAGATAGAAATTAGAAAAAGAGCTAAAAATTTTGCAAGAGGACGAGGATTTAAAAAAAAAAAGTTCCCGCTATTCGAGATACGGGTGTATTCTAGGCGGTCTCGCATTCTACATGACTAACCGACTTAGTCAACGCTCTGTCATACCTTGAGAGTATCATGTTCAATGGCCAGCAAAAAGATAATAGAAGCAGGATTGGACTTCACAGTCATCTTCGAGTTCATAGGAAATGAGAGATGTGCTCATCTTTGAGTTCATAGGAAATGAGAGATGTGCTCATCTTTGAGTTCATAGAAAATGAGAGATGTACTGATCTTTGAGTTCATAGGAAATGAGAGATGTGCTGATCTTTGAGTTCATAGGAAATGAGAGATGTGGTCATCTTTGATTTCATAGGAAATGAGAGATGTTCTCATCTTTGAGTTCATAGGAAATGAGAGATGTGCTCATCTTTGAGTTCATAGGAACTGAGAGATGTTCTTATCTTTGAGTTCATAGGAAATGAGAGATATGCTGATCTTCGACAAAGAAAAAGGAGTATATATAATAGGCTCTATACGGCTCAAAAATTTACCAAATGTGATAACCAGATTGGATGGTCAGTATATTCCTAACTACAGACAAAACATTAACGTTTTTGTAGTAAAAGGAAGGCGTAAATATATTTATAAATTGTTTTTCTTTTTATACAAATATAAGTACATAATTATATAATTCACAGAAGCACAAATTAAAAGGGAGCAATCTATTCTTCTATCCCATGTGAGAACTTTTTTAAACAGATAGATAGATAGAAGGATAGATAGATAGATAGATAGATAGATAGATAGATAGATAGATAGATAGATAGATAGATAGATAGATAGATAGATGGACGGACGGACGGAAGGGCAGAAGACAGACAGACAGATAGATAGATAGATAGATAGATAGATAGATAGATAGATAGATAGATAGATAGATAGATAGATAGATAGATAGATAGATAGATAGATAGATGGATGATGGATGGATGGATGGACGGACGGACGAACGGACGGACAGACAAATAGATAGATAGATAGATAGATAGATAGATAGATAGATAGATAGATAGATAGATAGATGGATGGATGGATGGATGGGTGGGTGGATGGATGGACGGACGGACGGACGGACGGACAGACAGACAGACAGACAGACAGACAGACAGACAGACAGACAGATAGATAGATAGATAGATAGATAGATAGATAGATAGATAGATAGATAGATAGATAGATAGATAGATAGATAGATAGATGGATGGACGGACGGACAGATAGATAGATATAGATAGATAGATAGATAGATAGATAGATAGATAGATAGATAGATAGATAGATAGATAGATAAGTAGGTAGGTAGGTAGATGGATTGTTGAGGGAGGATAAATGGATGAATGCATTCATAAAGAAATTGCTGTACGCGTCAAAGTTTCAAGAGAAGTGTAAACAGGAAATGTATTTATGCATTGACTAAACGAAGCTTCGAGTACACAGCATAGTCCACAAAGCAGAAATAATTCCTTTCCGGTAGAAGTACACTCTTCAATTTATTTTCGGCTTGAAAAACTCTCTATGTATATAGGTGACGAGCGGAGTTTATATTTTAGGTGCTCAGGGTCAGTCTGTTTAGTCTATAAGATTCAAGTTTCACGTTATGCATAGTACTGTAGTTGCATTATTGAACTTGTATTATGAAGTGTATTATTGCTTGACATGATTGCGCTAAACAAAAATAATTGGTAAAAATATTTGAGTGCACAGATTTGTTATTGTTAGTCTTGATCTATTACAAATTCAATTAAATGACTGATCCAAACTAATAAATACAACTACGCTTAATATAAGCTTTGTTGTTGTTGTTGTTGTTTTAAGTATTCCTTATGTTTTTCTTATAAATAATTGTGTGTTTTGTAACGCAATTTCATGCTTTTAGCTTTCTCAACACTTCTTTGGGCCAGTTGGAAAGTTGGGGGGGGGGGGAGGAGAGAAAGAAGGGGGGTATCTGGGTGATCGATTTTAAAATGCATTTATAAGGGAAAAAAAGTGAACGACCTAAACTCAAACTCGAAGGCCAAAGTATACTCTAAAGAAACTAACCACTTTACCATCGAAGTGCTTATGAAAATAGAAGATTTTATAGTTATCTATTGTTAGTTTCAAGCATTTCTCTCTATAAAGGGGACTAATTCAAGTTATCCCACAACCTCAGTCAAGTACTATTTCTTTCCCTTGTTCAAGATACCAAACAAAATAATTGATTATCTATAATTAAAAAACTTATTTGTTATTTTAAAAAAATGATTCTTCTTTTATCAAGTAAAAGAAATAATTGTGCAAAATTTTAGCTTGATCCGAGTTTGGGTGTGGGAGAAATAATGTGTAAAAACGTTTTACCCGAGTGAGTTGATATAAGCTGTGTAAATAACACATTAACCACTGTGCCAGTCTAGTGCTTATGAAAATAGAAGGTTTTTAAATAATTTATTATTAATTTCAAACTTTTAAGCGATGATCTAATTTTCAACACAAAATATAAAGGGGACTAATTCGACATACCACCACATCTGTCAAGTACGATTTCTTTCCCTTGTTCCATAACAAACAAAATAATTACCAATAGTTAATCAACTTATTGGTAATTTTTTATTTATTCTTGTTGTCTCTGGTGCAAGAAATAATTGTTCAAAATTTCATCTTGATCCTAGATTGGGTGTGGGAGAAATAACGTGTACAAACTTTTCACTAGACAAACAGACAAAGTGAGTTGATATAAGCTTTGTAATAACAACCAAGCGATGACAATGACGGTCGGAGGGGTATTGAATATGACAATAAAAGTTATAATGATTTTTACGATATAACAATGGCTGATTCGACTGAGTTGCTGCAACATTCAGCTGTCAAGCGGAATGTTCCAGTAAGGACCGTTGAGTTTCATCGTAACCTTGGTGACCTCTTTAAGTAGGTCATGGTTTTATGCAGACCCTCGTGCTGTTTCTGAACTCCACCCAATGTCTAATAGGCAAGTATATCACGTCATTGTGGTTGGCCGTAGTGACATAGGCCCAGGAAACAGATGCATCAAATGCATTTAGATCCAAAAGAAAGACTTGACATAAATGTTAATTACTTTTCATTTCTTTTTATATGTTCGTGGTCTAATTGCCCCAACATTAACATTAATTTATTAAAATAAACATCATAAAAAATATTACAAAAAATATATTTCACACTAAGTATTAATGAACACATCAGGAAGACACAGTGACCCAGGTTTCTTTTTATGGTTTCATTCATTAAAATATAGTTTCTTAGAGCTTATAGATTTTACAGAAGATTATAAGGCTTCGTTTACATTATGATTAACACCTTCACTTATCCCTGAGACTATTGAACCGTTGGAGCAACTCACATGATGATCTGTCGACCATCTTTCTTCCTACACTCTTTGGCTTCGAATAGAATCTCTTTCAATGACAGGCTCGTCCATTCTTTTATGGTGTCTTCCCATCTCTTTCTCTGTCTGTCTTTTCTTGTTTTTCCAGGTACTGTTCGCAAGAAGGTCTTTGCGAGCCCTGAGGACCTTGTGATATAGCTATAAAGTTTTTTGTTGGCGTTTTTTTTTTTTTACAGTGTTCAGAAAGTCATCGTGGGGTGTAATTGCTATTGTGATCCTGTTTCTAATCTCCTCTTTTGTGATGCGGCCCTTTTAGGTTATGCAAAGAACCCTTCTACTGAGCTAAAAAACCATACACTTTAAATTCTATAGGTGTAATAGTAAAAAAAAGTAAAGTTCCCCTTTCAGACCTTGTGGTCTATAGGGCAAACGATGTAAAGGTCATCTGTTTCTGTGGCCTACGGTTGACATGGGTGTCATGTGGCCAGCACAATGACCAACCGCCTCTACTTTTCCCTAACTAATGTCAGGTACCCATTAGAGCTGGGTGGACTCAGAGGCGCCCGAAGATCCCGAAATTAAAAATCACCAGGATTGGAACTCCGGTCCCCGGTTCGGAAGCCAAGCGCTTTACCGCTCAGCCATCGCGCCTCCTATTCATATATACATATATGTATTTCATAACTATAATAATGTGCGTCGATCTGACTTTTAATGCTTGTAAAATATGTCCTTGATATAATCATATTTTGAAAGAGAAAGAAATCAATAAAAACATCGTCAAGTATATCTGTGAAACCAATGTCTGCACCTCGACTTCTCCTTACCCCTACCCCCAAATCAGATATATGACGGCATATTCTATTTATGTACACGCCCACCAGATCCGCTTATGATTTTCACGTATACATTTGGGCCTACATTGTTTTTATGATATGACAGATATATGAACCTTGTATTTGTCCCCCTTGGGATAATTAGCATTTTGAATAGACAACATAACATTGATAGATTCGTTGAGTTGAATATATGGATAGATTTCCTGTAGTTAAGTAGACAGGAACCATTATATGAAGACATTCTATCAACTTAATCTCACTTAGTGGTTGCATTACATATTAGGCAATATAATAGAACTTATGGAAGAGATATCGAGTGTGTGTGATTACTGCAAGACCAGCTAATATTACCTTATTGTAATCATCACTCATTTTAAAGAAAAATGAACGTTAAAACTACATTTCTATTATTTTACAACATAAAGACACTAAAAAGAAAAATATCTACTTAGAAATCTTTGTTTATGTGTTGGTTTGTAAACTTCGTATATCCTTTCAATGGTGATCGAGTACAACAAAAGTAATATTTGACTAACCTGTCGTTTAAACAACTTTCTAGTCTTCTGCATATTTGTTTCAAATCGGCTTTCACCTGTAATAACGGTTTCAGTACCCTTCAGGGAGCCGGCGCCCGCGTTTACATCTCCCGCTTCAACGTCGGTGTCGTCAACCAGGTAGGAGTTGCGCGACAAAATGTCCAGTTTGGATCTCGATCGTTTCTTGCGACGTCCGGCGTCCAGCTTAGGCCAGCTGTTACTAGTTGATCGCGTCTCCAAATAGCGAGAGTTTCCATCTTCTTTGTCCGGCTCCATGGTTACGTCGGCCTTCTCCCAAAACATGAATTATCCTGTATCTACAATTTTGTATCCGTCATTTAGCATTCAACCGTGCTGTAGGCCTCTGTATGATAAAAATGGACCAGGAGGATCCAGACAAAGAAAACCTCCATTTATATTTTATTCTCTCTCAAAACGTGAAAACAATTCCCTCAACTCTAGTTCCTCTCATTTGTTAAAGCAACACAAGAGTATTCAATGATCGATTGCTATCAATTTTTTAGCTATTTCTTAAGCTATTGTGATTTCTAGTATATTCATTCGCAATGTTATTTTCTGTAATTAATTTTTTTTTTATTTAATCATTTTAATACTGAAACTATAGTGACGTTTTAAGGCAATAACAGAATTCATTTTTTTAGAAACTGAACAAGAAAGCACAATAGCGATGGAATGAAGCCGTTTAAATGTAGCTGATAGGACTGCCTTTCGTCTATGAATAATAGATGTGATCCCAGTCAGAAGACATCAGAGGTATACTGAAAGGTATTGATATTCTCTTCCTTGTTGTCGATGTACTGGCTGGTAACTGAGGCTATGCCTGATTGATTGCTATCATTCTCAATAATCTATCCACTCACCAGACTCGCCATTCTTGTATTAGTTTCAAATAGTCGAAATTTCAAGCAGTAAGAGTGTAGTGTTTTACAGATGTACAGCAAGTATGGATAGTCCCTTCTTGTGTTGAAAAAGTTAAAAAAAATAGAGCTTAATAGCGTTGACAGCGTGCATCTTGCACAGGGATAGTGTCCCAATAGTATTGACAACGTACAATTAGATGGGGCCTACGAGTGTTGACAACGTACAAATGGATAGGGCCTACTACCTTTGTTTTGACAGCGTACTTATGGACAAGACTTACTATTGACAACTTACAAATGGATAGTGGCTGCTAGTGTTGACAACGTAAAGAGTGCTAGGCTCTTCTTACGTTGACAAAGTGTCATAGCAGTCTTCAATAGTTCTAACGTTATAATGACAACCACTATATAGAGCACTGACGCACCAACTGAAGAGAAAATTAATCTGTTATCCAAATCCCTTTGAACAAAAAAAAACTGTCACTGTTGTAGCAGTTCTGGATTTACCTATTGTTGTGACACGGTTACTGTGTGTGGTCAACCGTGACACACGGTCAAGTGTTGGGTATTGGAGAGTTAGAGGGACTTGCGGGAAGTGACGAGTGTGTAAACAAGAAGAGAGGAAGTCATCTTGTGGCGTAGGAGATCCGTATATAATGTCTGCCGTGTATATATGTTATGTTGAAATGCTTCACAATTAAAAGGCACTTCAAACGTAAAGGGACTTGTTTCTTCACACCTATATATAGACAAGATATAGTTTAGAGCCCTCATGTCCAAAAAAAAAATGGTTTCAGGGATATTTTGAAATCATTTTGAAGAAAGCTACGGAAACAAGAAAAATATATAACAAATTGTAAACAAAATTTCTATTAATTGTAATTTTATCTATTAGTATGGAGAAGTAAGGGGTTATAGGTGTGAATATTATCGTGATAGCTTTTAAATATATTTTATAAAACTCAAGGGCTCATGACACCTCAAGCCGATACGCTAAAGACTGTGCCAGCGAAGTGCTTATAAAATAGAAAGTTTCATAGCTATTTACTGTTCGTTTCAAACTTTAAATCGACTAAGATAAAGGCAACTAATTCAACTGATACCGCCACATCAGTCAAAACAATTTCTTTCCCTTGTTCGATACCAAACAAAATAATTAACTAATTGGCTAACTTATTTTACTCTTGTCAGGTACAAGAAATAATGATGCAAAGTTTCTACTTCATCCGAGGCTGGGTGCGAGAGAAATAACGTGTTAAAACCTTTTTACCAGAAAGACAGAGTGAGTTGATAGAAGCTTTGCAAAACTTATCCCAAAGGGCCCCATATCTCAAACTGCTTAGGGGCTATCAGGTCTAAATCCGACTCCGACTGTATGGTCCAAAACGGATAAAATAACACTAGACATTAGACAATGCTTGCTGTAGTAAACGACAGTCTTAGAGTAGGGACAGATAACTCAACTAGCGTTGGAATGATTAATAAAGTTTAAGAAACTTGTGACTTTCGCCAACTGTTTGCGTCAAATAAATTCCTCTCCATAGAAACTTAGGAACAGGCCGTATTGAGAACCGGAAGTAAAAAGGGTGAACTAATAACATGTGGCTATTGTACAAATACCGTGTCATTATAAGAGAGACTTAAGAGACATCTGTGGCACTAGAACCAAAGTCCAAAAAGATGCAACGAATTGCAACGAAGAAGAGAGAAAAGATAGAGAGATAGTGTAATTGGTTAATCTTTTTTATTGATTCATATTTTGTTAGGTACAACAAATAATTGTGTAAAGTTTCAATTTGATCTGAGAATGGGTGTGGGAGAAATGTGTACTAAATTGTACCAGACAGACAGAATGAAAAAGTGAGTGTTCAGTCTTCATCTGTTGATATACCTCAGACTTCATCTGTTGATATACCTCAGACTTCATCTGTTGATATACCTCAGACTTCATCTGTTGATATACCTCAGACTTCATCTGTTGATATACCTCAGACTTCATCTGTTGATATACCTCAGACTTCATCTGTTGATATACCTCAGACTTCATCTGTTGATATACCTCAGACTTCATCTGTTGATATACCTCAGACTTCATCTGTTGATATACCTCAGACTTCATCAGTTGAACAGCTTCTCTTACGTGTTACTGCTAAACCAAATACCGAAACAAGCTACTAGAACTTTTTTTTCTTCCTGTTCACCACGACTAAATACATGTATATGTTTAGAATATAATCAAATTAATCTCTTTATTTGCTCTGTCTTTGCAAAATATTTGCCTTTTTCCTCCTCATATATACCCCTATAGAGCCTTATTTAAAGTGTAACATCAAATGTAAGGTCTATAATATAAAGTAGCGATTCTGAGCGTAAAGGTGCGACTTTCTAACGAGGTCTTTTTCAAGGGACAAAAATTTTTTTTTTAAATTATCAGTATAGATCCAAATACGAGTACTATTATTGATGAATTAACAACAACATTAGTGCCATGTTTAAATAATTACATTATATAATGACGAAACATCTCAAACAGAATCTATTATGATTTTTGCAAAATTAGGCAGTATTTCAATCCGTCTTTCTAAAGTAACAACAGTCGAATGTCTCCCGTCGCAGCGTCATCGTTCTGTTGAAGTCTTTGTCGTGAACAAACCAGACAGACGACCCACTTATCACGAAGACTGTCTTAGGATTTATAAGCTAATTACTGACGTACTTACTTGACATGTGCGCCTAATGTCTTTCATACTTTGGGATCCTTTCCTTTTTTTTTTCAGTTTTTTTTTTGTTAACTGCACATTTTACAACTTTAATAAGGTGTCCGATGTAGACTCCAGTAAAAGTTATTTCTGCAGCACACATTGAAGAGGAGGAGCGGTGGTTGAGCGATAAAGCGCTTGGATTCCGAACCGGGTTCGAATCCTGGTGAAGACTGTGATTTTTAATTCTGGGATCTTTTGGCGCCTCTGAGTCCACCCAACTCTAATGGGTACCTGGCATTAGTTGGGGAAAAGTAAAGGCGGTTGGTCGTTATGCTGGCCACTTGACATCCTTGTTAACCGTGGGCCATGGAAACAGATGACCTTTAAATCATCTGCCCTATAGATCTCAAGGTCTGAAAGGGGAACTTTTTTTTTACTCTTTTACACATTGAAGAAAATCGCTTACAGCATAGCTTGCTAAATAGGGTGGGGGTGACTTGGTCGGACATTTTGTCGTCTAAGTAGGTATCACTATAAAAGCTTAAGAAACACTGGTATATAGAGAAGCTAAATTAAAATAGACTCTATTAAAGATCTCTGCTCTGGCTAGCTCATTAAAATAGTAGACAATTAAAGATCACTGCTCTGGCTAGCTCAAATAGTAGACAATTAAAGATCACTGCTCATGCTGGCTCATTAAAATAATAGATTCTATTAAAAATCTCTGCTCTGGCTAGCTCATTTAAATAGTAAATCTTATTAAAGATCTCAAATCTGGCTACCACATTAAAATAGCACTATTCATATCATTCTCGACAAGGATCTAAATAATATGAAGTAAGTTTATGAAAATTATCCGCAGGCCTCACATTGACAAAAAAGAAAAGCTAGGATTAATTATTAATAACGTCAGACTCTATTAAGAAACAATCTAAATTAGAGGTTAAGCCTGCAACTAATACCTAAACACATAATTGATCCCCAAAGCATTTGATTATACATGTTTTATATATTCGAGCCGACATGTACACACGCACACACACACACACACAAATATTATAAAAATAGCAAATTCCCCCATTGTTGAAAGAAAAGGTAGACGTGTGTAACCTACATGAGTAAGTGTAATGGCGGATCCACATTAAATAAAAAAGAATGTCTGGTCATAAAGGTGCTTGAGAGAGCTGACGTAGAGAAGTAAAAAAAACAATTCTTACAGAAATATTTATGGAAATTTATGGTAAATATCTACAAGAAATAAACGAACGACTCATCTTTCTCGTTGTGTAAATAAACATCCTAAAATTATACAGAAGTGGACTCCATTTTGTTCATTGTTTTGTTTGCTTGGTGTTGTAGGTCGGTCGTTGAATTGTAGCACCAGATCACTATTGTAACTAAACCGATGTAGGCGTATTATATTTAATCTGTTATATAAAGTAGAATGTGAGGCGTATGTATGTATGTATGTATGTCCCCGAATAGAAATCAAAACCGTTACACCGATCTTGATAAAACTTGGCAGAAATGTTCCTTTGGTACTAACTTACCGTAGTGTATGTATTGTAGCCCTAAAACAAACTTAAAACCCTCACAAAAAAAAGTTGACCATCTCTATGAAAGCATTCTAACTTCATCGATCTTGAGTTAGACATAGATCTAGATATAGAGTAATCTAGAGTTAAATATTGGCTTGGATAGAGTTAATTTTGCACTTGCGCATGCGTGACCTTTTTAATTAGATGTACGCCTACAAGCAAATATTTTTATTTGAAAAAAAAAATTGATTGAAGTCGATTAGCTATTTTGACAACACAATTCATACTATTTTTACATTTACGCATTCGCTTTACTTATAACATTATTATTTCGTTTAATTGTTTACAAACCACTCTCAGTGACTCATCGACAATTATACGCAAACAACAACCCGCGGGCAATATATGTCTAGTAATAAATAAACTTTAACTAACTTGAACAAAATTCTCTTGTGAATAAAAACTTAATGTAACTGTTATTGTATTATTCACATATTTAACTTGCGAAGAGCTCTAGATCTATTATTATATTTAATAAATAATAATAATAATGAAATGAACTGATATTTAAACAAATTTAACTCACAACAAAAACACATCTTTACTGTTTCATGTTTCTAGATCATCTGCCGTTCTTAACATAAATTATGACAGATCAGCTAATATTTCATCATTCTATATTGCACAGCCACCGACCAAACGTTTAACCTCTCCACACCGTAAGGAAACATACACACACACACACTCCATAATACCTAGACCTTAGTTTACAATAGTATATTATTATTCTTACCAATATTTATTTACCAATAAATAACAAAATAATAGAATAAAAATCCTTAGCTCCAAATACGAAATTTTTAGTTGCAATATGTAGGCTTTAAAAAAAATCAACAATTTGTGTGTGTGTGTCTATGACAAGAGCTGGTGCTAAAAAAAGGAGCTGGAGGGTCTGAGGGCGCGGGTTGACGCCCCTGCTCCCCGCCAGCAACATTAATTATCAAGAAAATGACCTATGCATGTCAACCACACACCCACACTACCACCCCTCACGTAAAGCTAGGCTACATCATCAGTTCCCCTTTCCGCCCTCTCTTACTGTTCCCCGCTTTATTAGGCTACTCTACACCACCTGACAGCCCTAGTTACGTGACTGCAAACATTATTTAAAAAAGAATAAAAAATAAAATACATTGTAAGTGTTACGGCGACATAAAGCGTGGATGAAATATGGGACTCATCTTTTTTTTTCCTTCTCTTTATGCTAAGTGAAAGTTTGACGCTAAGGTCTGTGGTCTATCCCGTCTACTTTATATTGAGATATTAAAAGGTAATGTTATATAATGGCAGTAGCAAAGACAAGTTTCAATTGATATCTACATTTGATTAGCATAGGTAAGCATAGAGCCGTTACATAAATCATTCGAGACTATAGATATAGGAACAGCATTGCAGTTTTACCTTAATTAATGACACATTCTGTATTTTATAATCTAGATCAGTGATACCCAGCCTAATTGGACCTACGGGCCATTTGAATTTCCGACACACGTGTCGTGGGCCACATGACCGAAAATGTACAAAACGAGATGAAATTGACCTTAAAACAAATTTATTAGAAACTTGTGGATCTGGTACTTTCATTAATAAATGAGATATTGGAAGTTTATCTTTTTTTAATGTCCGAAACTGACTTTTGTCTACTTAAAATGTAAGCAACATTGTAGATATAGCTTTACCAATGAGTCATATTCTTGTCTCTTGTTGGTAAATATTCCCATCGGTCTTTCAGGCGTAGTTGAATAATTTTTAATTCACAGTCCAACTAAGAGTGTTTATAATCCGTTTATATGTTGTGCTTTAAAATAGCCACAGTTAACAAAACAAATTTGTTGGTTCCACAAAAAAGTAAAGATCCGTTCACTTTTCCAATAAATTCTAAATTCAGAGTCCACTTTTAGTTTCTTCGGCTCTCCCATTTTATAAATCTACAAATTTTCAATGTCATGGTACCAATCCATCAGAGTAAAAGTCAAGGGCCTAACGTAGGAAAAGAAACATTTTCTAAACGTTTTTATTTTGAAAAATGTACCGACGTTTCGGCGGGCCGGATGAAACCACGTCTCGGGCCGGATCAAGCCCGCGGGCCGTATTTTGGGCATCACTGATCTAAATACAATTAACACATTACGCATCCTTAATCTGAGTTTTTAATGTTTTAAATTGTTATTGATATCTCTTCCCGGCATTACATTTTTGGACAGAGGAAATTCGAGTGACAAACGCTTTTAAAGCCAATGACATGTAAGCACATTATGTGGTAATATTTTTTTTATGCGGACGTAAACATTTGTAAATATTTGACATTGATAATTTATATGCTCGCGTCAATGTGTCACTCCTTGGTGGTAGAATATTAAATAATTTTAAGAGCGTTATAAAATGGCTCAATATTTTTTTTAAAGATTTTATTCGTATTATCCGATTTATCTTACGGTTAATGTATCAAGCGACACTCCATAGAATTTTGGATAAAGACTAAAGCAAGACAGGAGCTTATTGTTACAGTCTAGGTAAAATCTGAAAACGTAGGCTAGTTAGGATGTATTCGTTTTATTTTAGAACTTTTTGATAGAATTCATATGCTATATGATTACATTTTAGTTCTTGTTTTCTGTCACACATTTCTAACAGCCTATAGCTGTTTATAACGGAACTGGGAAAAAAAGTTTTTTTGTTTTTTTCATTTCAAACTTTCTTTCGGAAATGAACATTTTTTCTTGCATCAAACGTCGTGCAGGAGATAGCAGCGAGCAGTATTCTTATCTTATCTTATAAAATACAGACGTTACTTCAAAAAAGAAGATGATTACGTCCTACGCGTGTCACTTGGTAAAAAATCTGCCAAGTCGTTGGTTATCCTGGCTAATTCTGACAACTCATTCCATGCTCTAATAGCACTAGAGAAGAAGAAGCACTTATACAAATTTATCCCAGCATTTAGAATAAGAAAATTTCCCTTTATCTTTGTCTTTCTGAGTTAGCACTAATAGAACGTTGTATCTTCATTTCAGCAATGATAAAGTGTCCACAGTTTGTTCTGGTCTACTCAGTGCTAATAGTTTTGATGTGGTCAGCCCAGATTGAAAGTAAAATTTATGGAACGTGGATAACAAGATATGTAAGTTATTTAGTTGTATGTATAAAAATCCATGTGGCAATTTAGTTGTTTATGTTATCGGTAGATTTTCTGACTCTCCTTTCTCCAGAGACATAGGATGACAGACAATAGAAAATAGTTTTCTAGTCAAAAAAAAAAATCATACAATACCCGTTACATGCTGGAATGGCTAATTAAATGTTTGAGTTTATCCTACCATTAAAATGTGATCTTTCTAATTTGGTGATTCTCGTTTCAACATGAAAAGATTTTGGTGGGGGGGGGTTTTTTTCTTTTTTTTTTTGTAACTTGTATGTGTTATTCTGTTCTGGGATATCCTGCTTATTTAGAAATATCCTCTCTATTATTAGTATTGTTTAGTAATGAATATTCATGTGCGATGAACTTTACAGCTCATTTTGTAAGGCTTATATCAACTCTGTCTGTCTATTTGTCTGTTAAACTTTAAACACGTTTACTTCCTCCACACCCATTCTCGGATTAAGGCGAAACTGTAAACAATTATTTATTGTTCCTAACAAAACATGAATCAATTAAATATTAACTAACTAGTAAATTAATTATTGGTAATTATTTTCTTTGATATCGGAACAGGGAAAAAATAATACACTATCGAGAGATATGATAAGCTGTTTTATTTTTTATTTATTTTTCGTTTATTTTTGTTCTTAACCAAAAGATCAAGAAATTAAGACTAGAGCGATCCCTAACAGAGAATGGATATTCTAGCAGACCTGTAGGTTCTGATAATGAAACATTGTTTAATTGGCGTTGGAAAAATGAACTCTTAATTTTTAATTATTTTTTTTTGTGTTATTATTCTGAGGTTTATAAGCTACAATTTTTTTTCTATAAAATCACAAGATATTATGTGTGAGAACTGAGTGACTGGTTAACCTGTTGAATGTATTTAAAAAGATCTTTTACAAATATTTCAGTATTTTTTGTTGATAATAGTGTACCGGTACTATATGCAGCACAATATTCCAATGTTGTGTCATTGATTCATTTAGTTAAAAATGGTACATAATCAATAAAACCCTACTTGAAATTGTATGTTATGGAACGTTTTACTTTATATATAACTATACTGTTTCTAAAACCAATTACATCATATATTGATATGTTGCATCGTCTAAGTCTCTGAAGAGGGGAGATACAGATAAATAATGCAGTGTTATAAAAATATAAAAAAGACAAACACAGAATCTACAGACTTAGATCCTATTCTATTTCAGATCCAAAATACATGCCGGCGGTCGTTGTGCCTTTTCCGTGAGCACAATTGTATGAACGTGACCAGTACAAACTATGAAGTGTGTAACACAGTCACTAGTCTCGTCGCTACACAGGGCTGTATCTTGAGAGGTAAAATATTGTTGACATTTTATTTTCTCTTTCAATAGAAATAACGCTTGGTAAAAAGGATCCCGATTGCCTTTCCCCTCCCCCGATCCCCCCTCTTCAAGTTATCGTCGAAATAGAGGCAGATTGTTGTCTCTAAGGCAACCAGTGAACTATTCATAATTTATATGGGTGTATGATTTAATGGGGGACTAACAAACTTGCGTTACTACTTTGTAAAGAAATAAGTAACATTATGCAAGTTTTAAGAATCTATTCTTACTTTACTTTTAAATAATATAGGCCTAGTCAAATAAGCATTCTCATATTGTAGGGCACGCGAAAGCATATCTTCCGTATGCCATACGCAAAAGGGATATCACTGATACTCAGTAATAAGAATAATACGATGTAATTGTTAGCTCCCCTGAGTCTCATAGAACAATAGGCTTCAAAGGTTTAAAAAAAATCTACAATCCAGAAATTAAGGAAGTGATCTTTCTAAAATTTTAATAAAAGTGTTGTCCCGCAGCACGAGTTTATTTACAACTTGACAGGATAATGAAAGCTGTCAAAATAACTGAATCAAATAGCTGACTATGACTAGAAAGTGAATTGATTGTTTGAATCCAAAAGCTTATCAAATAGAGTGTAAAAGACTTTCAGACTCAGAGACAAATATTTAAAACAAACAGTTTTGAAAGTAATTATCACTCAATAGAATAAAAAACCAACACTTTTCTTTCACATTGTAATTTGCTGCTACTAAATAATGCAATCTTTATCTTTGTACCATTCAGTTTGTAGGAAAGAACTAAATATGGTCTGTGCTGAGACGTCCCCGGGTCCAGAGTTTACAAAAGTATGTTCTGTTGTATTTTTGTGTCGATTGTATTTCTAACATACGTTCTTTGGCTTTGTGTTTGAATTACTCTTATTTTTTTTTAGAATTGAAAAGTCCTTTTAGCGGCTCCCCAGAAGGGGAAAAGACGCCATTAGTTTTGTGTGGTCTGTCCGTCCGTCCCGTTTAGATCTCGTAAACTAGAAAAGATATTGAAAACCCGACATCATGATATTTTAGACCATTCAAAGTTCTGATGCAACGACTACTTTTTTCTTTTCTAAAAGCGAAAAATGTAATTTTTAAAATCAAACATGCAAACAGTTTTTTCATAAAAATACACCATTTTTTTACAACTATTCACTATTAATAGTAACAAACACGGGTGGCTATTTAATAAGGGAGATGAACATTTACCATTTTTTGAACACATTTATGCAAACGTTTTAATTTTTTTGTCAAAATTTTTTTTACAAATGTATTGTGAAGTAAAAAACTACTACATTTACAAAAAATATGTTTATTTTTTTTATAGAGAAAAAATCTATTTAATGTGCATATAAGTGAAACTAGTTGTAAACCGCAATTAATAAATAGTTTTTCATATTATCGCAAGAACCTGTCTCCCTTACATGGTACAGGGCGAAGATATAAAATTACAGATTTTTTTTTCTTGAGACTATGAATAAGAGATTGACCCTTTACAAAACAATTAGATCAATTAGATAACCATTATATGACATCAGTTAGGCCAGGTTCACATTTAGTTGAACCTTCACTTTCACCTATCCCTTGGTCTGCTGGACCGTTGGGGCACTACACAGAATCTGTCAACTTTCTTTCTCCATTCTTCTCTGTCATTTGCCTTTGATAGAATTTCATTCTGATATTCTTTCTGAAAATAATGAAACATGAATTTTTACCTGCCCGGGTAGACCACTTGGGGGGACGATTTTTGAGTTTGTGTTTCCACACAAACTGTCTTTGTAACCTTGTTTGAATATTTAGTTTTATAAATGTAAATAGAAACGAATTAGGTGATCTAAATATGTGTATTATTATTGACAAGCCCAGGAGTTTGCCCCTCACAGCATATCTCATAAATACACTTATACAGACTTTGTATTAAATGTTTCAAGGGAAGTAATAAAAAGCGATCACGGTAACCTTAACTGGGATATCCCTTTGTTTCTCAACTGATCCAGACATCCTATGGGATCAACGTGTATTGAGAGAGCTAAAATAGTAATATTGCGCTAAACAGAGCCAATTTGTAAATATATATTAATAAATAGTAAATATTTCTAATCGCACAGATTTATTATTGTTAGTATAGATCTATTATAAATTTAATTATATGAATGATCCAAACTAATGGATTCACTACACTTAAGACAGGCTAAGGCGTTTGTGTTGTTATTCTTAAGTATTTTTCTTTTTCCTTTCAGGTTCCAGCCGACAGCTGTTCTATTGGACAATCATGTTATATGAAAAATCTGAATGCAGGTAGCCCAGTATGACATCGCGCCACGGTCATTAAAGACTCAACGTACTTACAGAACTTTCTGACCAGTGCAATATAATTAGGAATCGTTCTAATATGTGTTTCACACAATTTAATAATTAATGACTCAGATTTATGTTCTTAACTATTAAATACACTTTGTTTTATTCATTTTAAACATGGTCCTAATATAACTGTATCACTATTAAGCCCAATGTATACAAATGGGCAGGTATTATACTGATATTGCGATTCATTTAAATATTACAGTAGGGAAATGAAACTTTTTGTTCATTAATGATCTCACACCACACTAAGAAACGTTTGCACACGAAAGCTCGTTATCAAGTAGAATTCATCAACGTTCTGGAGCCAATAACCTGCAAGAGTTTTGTGGTATAAACACAACTCTCTAATGTCTTTATTTTTACAAGGAAGAAATAAGAATGAATCTGGTTAATCGGACTAGCCGCTTATTTCGAAAAATCCTAGATTACCGAAGGAAATCCTACTATACAGTCTAATCCGGATAATCAGGCCAGCCGGTTATAGTAAGAATCACAAAGATCGCGTCCCGAAGATGTCCGATTAACGAATGTGAAATGTTCATACTTTATTTTTTAAATCAATGATTTATAGTGGCATCAACCAACTATCAATTCGCCATTTTGTAAAAGTAAACAAATTGAAATCGTCAACAAATGACAACTGTGTATTTATTTTGTTATATTGATATTACAAACTGTGGATTAATTTCAATTATATGGAAATGTAATTTAATCTTTGTTTATGTATATATATATATTAAACTTTTATTCTGATTATATTTTGAAAAGAATGTGACTCAAAGTCAGTTTGTTTCTTTGAAAACTGTGATAAATTATTTTTTTCAACTATGTGAATAAAATGTTATCCATTCAACCCAAATTTACTGATTTATTTTATAACATTGAAGTGTTCGATGTTCATGAATATTTATATTATGGCCGTGTGAGTTTCGATATAAAACAATGTATGTCAAATGTATATTTAATTACTTAGCAGATGTTTGAGTTTGAAGTGAGCGAGTATTTGATGGGCAAAACACCAATACAAAATGCACGTGAAAAGTCTAGACTGTTCAACAATGGTAACAAACTCAATTCAGAATGGTCCACAGTCGAGTCTCTGTCGCTAAAAGATGTCGTGCCAATTGATCAACTAAACATAAATAATCTACTAAATCCCACTAAGTATGACGTCAATAAATGTCGTGTTTAAAGTAATTTTACTATAATGCGCTGCTAAGCTAAATAAACCCTTAACTGTATTAGTTATTAAATTGGAATATTGACAATTAGAAGTACAATTATAATTTGCTTCCTGAAGTATATATAAATAAATATCGCTCGTCCATCGTTGTTCGATGATGACCAATTTTGTCATCCAGGGGGCTGTGGGCTAAGCACTGGTATTTATGCCTTCTCATGTTGCTGGTGAGACCTTATTGAACTCATAATGTTTGGCTGCACACTGGGCAGGTTATTCCAGCTGGAGCTAGTGTCATTGGTCTTGCTTTTCTTCTGCCAGCGATGTTCACTTTTCCTCAGCAATTTTTGCGCCATTTTTCACAGCGCAATGTCATGATGCTCTATCATGTGCTTCTGTCTCCCAGTTCTGAAGCTTTCTTGTCCACGTTGTGAGCGCTTCCCTTAATTGGCCACACAGGAGTCGTTTAGGGATGCGGGAGTCTTCCATACTGCAGATGTGGCCTGCTCATCGCAGCCGGGATTGCATCAGGATAGTATGGACGCTTTGCAGGCCCTCTCTTCGAAGGACTTCAGTATCAGGTATTTTTAATATTGCCTCGTCTATTCCAAAACATTTTTTATATTACGCGGGCTTCTACTGATCGGTTACATAAACCATTCGTGGCTACATATATTCAGTTTCTATGTAACAATGTACCAGTCAAAAAGTTTTGATGATCAAGATTTTATCAATTTTTATTTCTTTCTTTCCACGATGTAGTGAATTTTTTTGTTTCGGTTGTCAAAAATAAATCTTACCCTGTGTATTATAGATTTGTGAAGAGGGGCATTAATACAAATAAGTGGAATAGACTACGACAGGAGAATTATATTGCTGGCTTATCTCCCTTTTTAATGTTTAAAAAAATATGTTTTATTGTCTATGTGAACTTTTCGTATTAAAAGTATTGATTTAGTTAAGAAGTTTCAAAACGTAAAGTTAAGAACTTGTTTCGAACATTGCAGTCTATAGGGCAGATGATGTAAAGGTCATCTGTTTCTATGGCCGACAGTTAAAGATGGTTTTATGTGGCTTTACTTTTCCCAACTTATGTCAAGTATCCATTACAGTTGGGTGGACTTAGAGGGTGACCTTTAAAGCCAGAAGCTAAAAATACCAGTATTCACACAGATTCGAACACAAATCCCTTGGTTCGAAAGCCAATCGCTTTAACACTCGGCCACCACGCAACACATCAGCTTTTTTTGACTGCACAGATATACCAAGAATAAGAGACCAAGAATCAGAGACCAAGAATCAGAGACCAAGAATCAGAGACCAAGAATCAGAGGCAAGAATCAGAGACCAAGAATCAGAGACAAGAATCAGAGACCAAGAATCAGAGACAAGAATCAGAGACAAGAATCAGAGACAAGAATCAGAGACCAAGAATCAGAGACCAAGAATCAGAGACAAGAATCAGAGACAAGAATCAGAGACCAAGAATCAGAGACCAAGAATCAGAGACCAAGAATCAGAGACCAAGAATCAGAGACCAAGAATCAGAGACCAAGAATCAGAGACCAAGAATCAGAGACCAAGAATCAGAGACCAAGAATCAGAGACAAGAATCAGAGACAAGAATCAGAGACCAAGAATCAGAGACCAAGAATCAGAGACCAAGAATCAGAGACCAAGAATCAGAGACCAAGAATCAGAGACCAAGAATCAGAGACCAAGAATCAGAGACCAAGAATCAGAGACCAAGAATCAGAGACCAAGAATCAGAGACCAAGAATCAGAGACCAAGAATCAGAGACCAAGAATCAGAGACCAAGAATCAGAGACCAAGAATCAGAGACAAGAATCAGAGACAAGAATCAGAGACCAAGAATCAGAGACCAAGAATCAGAGACCAAGAATCAGAGACCAAGAATCAGAGACCAAGAATCAGAGACCAAGAATCAGAGACCAAGAATCAGAGACCAAGAATCAGAGACAAGAATCAGAGACCAAGAATCAGAGAAGTTTGACTACACGTTCTGACCTGTCTCCTGGCTGCACGTATTCTCTTCTGTTTGTTGAGTCGGGCATTGACCGAGCTTAGTCGAGCTCTTCTGGCAGTCTTTGACAATGGGCCTCTAGACTGATACCTAAAGTGAAAATAATCAATGTTTATCAAGGATTAAATAATCTCGACAGCTACTGGTATATGTAATAAAGATTTAAAGACCTTTGAATTGATCATTTTGAAGTTCACATTTACGCTATTTACTAAAATTTACTTTGACATAGTAAAATAGCGTATAATTGTGAACCAGAAAATCGATGGAAGTGTCACATGGCACCAGTGGCGTCTCTATGGGGTGCGAGCCTCACCGGGTGACACAGGTGTCACCAAGTCAGAAAAATGCACTTTTCCAAATGTAACTTTTAAAAATAAAATTTAACCACAGTTTAGGATTACCATTATCCCATACCTTCTAAATTTAGGAGAAGGAGTTTCTGAAGCTCACAAATGTATTAAAACTCTTCGCCCCGGACAACTCTGGGTGACCTTAAGGCGCTCCCTCAAACATTTAATCTGATCAGTTGAGTGGCGAACGTAAATTGTTGAGAAGCACAAAGACGTAAGCCCCTCGCGAGCTATTCGAAGCATAGGGCTGCAAGCTTTCTCCACAGAAATCAGTTTTAGGCGACTTTAACAGCTACTTTCTTTCTAAAAAGTTGTGACGCCATGATTAAACGTGGACGACCATGTTTTTTTTTTTGCTTTTTTTGGGCTTTCATGTTAAGGCTGACTTTGGTAAATGTGTTTCGTCTTTTCTAATGTGTCTCACAAATGTCAATCGACGAATGCCTCTGCGGGAAAAGATTTTCTCTAATGGTAACATTATCTCATATGTTATTCGTAGGATCCTTCTCAGCCATCACTGCTCAACCTCTTTTCAGCCTTCCACGTTTCGAAGCGTAGGTGGCCATTGAGACAATGATTGTATTGAGTAAGTGTATTTTAATCTCCAGGCTAATTACTTTGTTTGTTCAGATAGGCCGTACTTTTTGAAAGACGGCTCCTGCTTTTCAATCCGACATGCAACACCATGATATGCAACTCCATTGCTTGTGATAATACTGCCTAAATGGGTTAACTTTTCTATTTGTTCAAGATCTGTATGACCAATGTCGATTTCAGATACTGGGTAAGCTGCACCCAATATGCATAACTTTGAGGGCGTTTTTATCGATCATATCATGTATACATTTAATTGCATTTCAAAGTAATGCTATGTCGTCTGCAAAATTCAACTTGGTTTATTTTACGCCATGGGAACCCGAATGCAGCCTGTTTAATGTATTTTTATGACATCGTCGATGGCAACAAGAGAGACAAATAGGGTTGAATAAACTCTATCGTATATCCGTCTCGATGTTGAACAATTACACCGTCTGTTGTGACATGTCGCTGAATCTGGAGAAATTGTTGCTAGATGCCTTATTCTCTTTCTTTTTTCCAGAGTGATTCCGATGGACGCTGTCAAACTTGTTTTTAATCTACAAAACTGACCAACACCTTTTTGTTGTTTCGCAGGACGTAAACCTGTTCAGTGCTTGAATTAGCTTTTCGGAAACAGCTGAGAAACACAAGCATATTTTATAACCTTTTTCAGTAACGAGTTTTTAAATAATCACTTATTAAATATTCAACTCAATGTTTCTCAAATCAGCAAGTGTACAGTTTAAATGTATGTCATCACTTTTGATAAAATGAAAACAAAAAAAACGACAGTTTGAAATAGAATCGAAAACCATTTTCGGGTGTAACCAATCAATTGATTAGCTTTACAGTTTTAGTGTTCAACATAAAGAAACAAAAAAAAAAGTTATGCTAGTTATACTTTATTAAGAGTTCGCTTTCTGGTGGCATAATGTAATCGTAGCACTTATTTTGGGAATCATAATGAACGTAAGGAAATTACAAATTTTCAAAGGGCTTTTTAAAAGATTTAGACGTGAAAGACAGAAAAACAACGGACAAAATGAACAGTTTCCAATCCTAAGGGTTTCACTGGTGATTCATTTACTTCTGTCTCTTGTTTGAAGCAAATTGAAAACACACATCGTTAACAATGTGAAAGGAAAGACACATTTTCAAAACATTTTTAGGGGGTTTTAGGGTGAGCAATGTTATTGTTTTGGGTGTGTGTTGTTTTTTTTTGGGGGGGAGAGGGGGGCTAAGAACTTATGAACTTTTCCTTTTTTACTTTTCAAACTTGTTCTGATAACAAATATTGATTGAGCTAATTATAACTTGGGGATAGTATTTTTTATACTTTATTTTTAGCGCACACAGAACAAATATAGGAAGTAGTCATGTGTACAGTATGTGTCATAGTGTCAAGATAACGAAAGATACGTCCACACATACACAAAAGCTGAGATTTTATTGTTTTTTTAATTTATATTTAAACAAATATTCACTAAAAAAAATTCCTCTACACTAGGAAGTGTTTTTTTATTGAATTCGTGCTTTTCTCAGTTTATGTATGGCTGTTCAATGGACATCATTCACCAATCGTAAATAAACACATTTAGCAACGTCATAATATTGATAAAACAATGAAATATACATATCACGTGACAGCCTTTATGGATTACATAATTTGTACAAAAAATATATACAATCACGTGGCTAAATGTTTTTTGTTTACGATTGGTGAATGAGCTCCGGATGAGTGCTGAAACCAGAAGTAGTTTGTGCCCTAAATACAACACTACAACGAAAGTCACCAAGGTACCCCCCTGATACTGAGACACACACACAGGGAGACACACCTACATACACTTTTTACTATGAGTTACTGTACCTCATTGTGTTCAGGACATCGTCGCTGCTGTTGTAGCTGGTTGTGTCATCAAACTGTTTGACGTACTTCAGGGCACGGTGCCCCGGCTTAGATGTTTGGCTGACACTGTCATCATCTTCTTCGTCATCACTGGACTCTGACCTGCTAGCACACACACAACACAGACAAGAAGAAACAAACAAAATTGAGCACACAATTAGTCAAATCAAATCTACCAACTACAAGAACTTACGTACACATGCAAGAACAATTCTGCTCGAGTCGGGTGTCGAACTGAGGCACCCTTGACAGGAAGCCTAGTGGTCTAAGCCTCTCGGCAACACATCCCGCATTTAGCTATTTTAAATGTACTGACATCTTCTTTCAGTGACTTTTCCATTTTAAATCTGATACATTGCAATAAGTCCCTAATCATTTCTCATACTTATCTTAAATCATACGTTTTTTAAAACATATTCGCTTACGGCAATGCGTGAAACGCGTGTTTATGATTTTTAAAAGTATATATTTCCCTTTTTTTTTTTTTTTTCTTTTTTTTTAAATAAAAATAATATTCCATTAAATAAAAAGAAAGTGTTCGCTTATTTGTGGGATTCGTCAAAATTAATGAAATCCTATACACATTTCTATTTTGTAAGAAATAGTGAGAATTTTTAAAAATTATTAACATTTGTTTGAAGCACGTCTCTAAAAAAATGAATAATAATTAAATAATTATAAATATTATTAAAAACTAAATAATTAAATAGATGAAAAGAAGAGTACTTACCCATCACTAAACTGGGTTTTTCTCGCATCCAGTAGCTGCTCCGCCCTGTTTAGTATGGAAGCCCGTTTTACCATGTTATATCGATTGACCTCAAATTTGTATCCCGGACCTTGTACCTTGACTTCCGATGTCTGTGGTCCGCCAATTTTGTGATGTGGGGGATTGGAAGGGTGAACAAGGAAAGTCTTGCCCTTCTCGCCCCTGAAGGTATCTACGTTGGTGTCGCCACTGTCGTCAGACCTGAACGTCTCTTGACCAGTAGTATCCTCCATTACAGTGCTGAGCGTTGATTGGTTATTGGTGTAACGGTCGAAGTCAATTTGAGACATGGTGTACATACGCTGGCCGTGGTACCTGCTGCCTTCAGGCGGATGTGATCGAAAGGAGGTTTTGCTGTTTGTGATACCCGTAGGTAGAAGGGACGGACTTTGCTGTGTAGGTAAAGCGAGTCTGGAAGCAGGCTGGAAATGTGTACCCTGGGAGTAGTGGTCATCCACTGATGTTGCGTCTGATCTCTGGGTGCCGACGTCGACCTCAGAGTCGTAATCAGTCACATGAAATGAAAAAGCTTGACTGGATTTCAGGCTGTTTTGATATCTGGAAGAGTCCAGGCTCATACCCTGATCGTTCACGACAGAGGTGTGTCTGCTGCTTATACTGGGGTTAAGATTGGGCTTAAAGCTGGTCAATGTGGGGTCGTACTCCTGCTTGTACATGTCCCTCTCCACGGCCTGGTTGTCTAGGGGAAACACGTCTGAGTTGGACCTGGAGCCGTAACCTGGCTGCAGTGGGCTTGCGGAATCATCCTCTTCGTCGTCTGTCTTATCCACAACAACAAGTTTTAGGCCAGTGTCGGTACTGTCACCGGATGTGGGATCGAAAGACAGACCCGGTGGCCCGGCGTGGGAGGTGGGACTATCACCTTCCTGTTTGCCAGGTGTCACGCTACTCTTAAAAGGGTCAAAGCTGGCCGGAAGCACGTGGTTAGTGTGATCCCTGCCAAATTTTCTCCGTCGGTTTGGAGAGGTGGCTGTTGGGTAAGACGTGTGCGTTTCGGCAGCAGCGTTATTGGCGTAGGGAGCCGATGTGTAGGGGTAAGCAGCGCGAGTGTCAGGATGGTACGCTGAGGTTTCCTGCGGCGAAGAAAGACTAGATGTATAACCGTTTGGGTAGAGAATGTTTGAATAGGGAACGTAGCTTGATGGATAGGCGCTCGTTTCCGATGTGTATGCTCTTTGTGCTGATAGGTAATCCAATGCTTTGCCTGATTGAGCCCCAGTCTGATGCGACGAGGGCGAGGTTCGCTGCTTCGCATCCAAAAGTTCTCCGTGAGTCACCGGCACGCTGTGGTACTCCGGGTACCCTATAGCCTGACCTCCTGTAGGGTACGTGACCTCGTGATGTCCTTGACCCGCAGTGTAGGCTTCTGTGTATGAGTAAGGAACATCATCTGGCTGCATGCTAGAGTCCTCCCTCTTGTGCTGCTGCTCGGCTCTTGTCTGAGCCTGAACCTAAAGGGCACACACAAAAAAATTAAATAGATATTTTAAAGGTAATTTTATTAATTTTTGAGTGTAGTTTGCTTACTATAATATTACTACACAATATTAGTAAAGATTGTTTTATTTCTCTGTCAAATAGGCTTTGTTTACACTTTTATCCCAGTTTACGTTAAAAAATATCCTTTTAAGCAGTAGGTAAAAATGAATTTCAATAGTTAGACAAAAATACTTTAAAAAAAAAAAAAAAACAAGAGTTAAATTTTCAGTATAATTATATCAATTAGTTTGGATCAGTCACGTTGTTAAATGTGTAATAGCTCTAAACTAGCAATCTTTACTACTAGAATTATTTTTACCAATTGTTTTTTATTAGCGCATTGTCATAATTTTAGCTTTCTCATTGCGCGATCATCATGTCACGTGTCTGGACCATTGGGGAAAGCAGGAGGTTGTAGACTGGGGTTCTCTTAGAAATGTTACCGTGGTGCACTGATGCATACAAAAATGCTCACTCTGGGCTCAAGCAACCTCAAGGGGACTAATTCAACTATACCACCACATATGTCAAGTACGATTTCTTTCCCTTTTCCGATACCAAACACAAAAATTGATTACCAATAGCTCATTTACTAATTGGTTAATTTTTCAAAACTGATTCTTGTTTTGTTAGGTACAAGAAATAAGTGTGCGAAATTTCAACTTGATCCGAGATGGGCTGTGGGACAAATAACGTGTACAAACGTTTTGCCAGACAGACAGACAGAGTTGTAAAAAATGAGATGACAAAATCGAAAAACTTATGAAAAAACAACACCTTTGAATGGAAGAGAATTTAAAATAAAACTTTAAAAGCAAAAAGTCGAATGATCACTGTTACCGAATAAGTTTAAAAAATACTTTGTCCTACATATTAAAATTTTAATTCTGTAGATGGAAAAAATAATAAATTAAAAACATTAATTTTTTTGTAAATTTATGTAAAACAGCTCAACGACAAGTAATAGAAGAAATTCACATTTATTACCATATTACTAAGTGAGAAATATATGAAAGTGACATTCCCTTCTTGAAACGAAATCAGTATCTTGTTTGCACCTCTCAGAACTCATTACCAAAACATTATGTTTTTGTCCAATAAAGTGCACAGTTCCCCAATTGAAATGTCAGTTCGCATCGCAACACAGATCCCTTTTTAAGTCTGTTCAACGTGGAAGACCTTCAGCTTGTAAGCCATAGGGTTGATCCTATTGACAACGCTTTTCCGGTCTCTTTGATGCTTTGGGGATCAGTCTTAACGTCTAATGTGGTTTTACAGTCATACCACATCGTTCTCCTGGAACCCCCGATGCTTTGACTGGTCTGTCGTACCTCGTTTGTTGATCTTAATCTTCCTGCGGGCCATGAACATCCTCCGTTCTTCTCCGGAGATTGGTAGCGTCACTGTTGAAATAACTCATTTCCGGCAGGAGTCCAAAACACAGTAAAGATGTATTTACATTTTGAAAAGTCCTCATAGATTTTTAAAAAAAGATGCTTGGTAAGTTAATTTCGTTTTTCGTACAAGTTAAAAAACCGATCAATTTTAAACGTATTAATTGAAGCGTTATCTTCCATAGAATACATAGACAAAATCTGTGTCAACATCGATTCTTTAAAAGTGAGTCACGATTGATAGACCGATCCAATAACCCTCTGAACAATACATAAAGTATTATTAAAGTTTGTAAATAGATGTGGATTTGTACTAAGGATCAACTTAACAATTTGGATGAAAATCTACACAATGTAGTACGTTGCTTATTTCTTTTTCAGCCTTATAACTATACAAGGAAAGAATTTGTCGACAAACGATTTCGACCAACAACGAATTGGTAAATCTTTAGACCTGATCTAGAACGTTTTGATGTCATAGGCAAGCATTCATTGTGTCACTTAAGAGAATCAACAGAAAGGAGAAAGAATCAGATCAAATAGCTTAAGATTTTACTGACTGCCATTAGGCGCAATAAAATTTTACCGAGTGTTCAAGCGAATTATTATTCCCCTTGGTTTTCGGATCAATGGTCCGATCATTGATGTCATTAGGTAAAGGCATTAAGAAACTGGTTTCTTTTTAAAGTTTAAAAAAAATGCCATACTAGATGACAAATGATAGGCACATTTTTAAGGTTTGCACAATAAAAGAACCGAGACGATATGAATCTGTAATCTTTTATTATATTTCTTAGCAATATGACTGACAAACGTACATAAAAGGCATATTATGTACAAAGTGTTTGGAAGTAAATAGCAGAGAAATATTCTAAATGCCATTGTGAAATCAGACTCAGAACTATGAAAAAAAACTAATAATAAAAGAAACATTGAGTCTAAGCTAAGTGCCGTCGCCCATTGGAGCAATACTAGCAGACTAACTGCACAACTTTAACAACATCACGAAGATTATATTTCATCTAACTTAGACATTTTGTGTATACCTACAGTGAACACACTGGAATATCAAAGTCACACAATCTAGATTTGAATAACAGAGAAACAATTCTTCTTAGATATTCACAGCATTACTGCACACAATGATCTGAATGCATATGAAATGTCACGTCGTCAATAAAACATGCTCTTCGTTGTCTTCCATCCAGCTGCTGCTATGCTGTAGGCTATTTCGCTGTCTGTGCCATGGAAAATGTAGCTTTATATTATTCTCAACTGCTTTACTCTACCATGCAGGCTGTTGGCTGTGCTGAGCTTTTGAGGTGATATGGTTTGAGTTGACGCAAGATGAGACGTTCTGTTCCTTCATAATAAATTGAAATCAATGAATGCATCTCGGAACGTATAAGTAAATACAACTTTATTTCTTTCTTAATGGTTCAGCAATAAAGAAGAGAACAATTTTAAAAAAAATTCATTTCTTTAATCACTGACTTATTTCTTGTTTACTTGTATGTGAACTAAATACCTTTAATTAAGGCAGTTGTTCCCAAACTTTTGACCTATGAGTATTGAGTACCCCTTCTAGAATGTTCGTAACGCTGAGTAACCTTTGCCCCTCCCTCCCCATCCAAAAAAAAGGATTTATTGTAATAACTATCAAAATGTATTTCGTACATATACAAAATAATAATAACTATAACAATAAAGTATTCGGTTAGTGGGTTTATTTTTTGTATGCTTCAGAAACACATCGAATGTATTCTAAAAAAACGGAAACATAGTTTTAACATTGAAAAAGTGGTCATGAAGTTGTAACATCCCTATCTATTTCCTGAAATGTGTAGAAATTCGTCTTAAAATATCAAGTCGTACAACTTATTTTTTTTTATGCATTTAAAAACGATCACGGTAACATCCACCCATAATTAACACAAAAATTTAATTCTGCATTTGCTAAATCTTTGCAATACATCCACCCAGATACCCCTTTCCCCAGTTTTATCATTGTCCTCTTTTCAATTTTCAACATCATTGTTTTCTGGGAAAATCGTTAGAGCAGTTTTCGAGAACTGTGTCCATCCATGAGGTTACAGGTTTTAGTATTATCTTATATATTACAGACGTTACTTCAAAATAGAAAATAATTACGTCCTAGGCATATCACGTGTCAATCTAGTTTTATCTTATAAATTACAGACGTTACTTCAAAAAAAAAATAATAATAATTGTGTCCTACGCATTCCATGTGTCAATCTAGTCTTCTCTCATATATTACAGACGTAACTTCAAAAAAGACCTGAATTGTAAAAAAAAGTCACGTCAGAGAAACAGACGTCTGATATGACCTATATAAATGAAACCCTATTCGGACCAGTATTACTGCTGTGAATTTAATATCGATTCATTACACTTCCAGACGATGTTGTCCAGCGATTATATTTGAGTTACACGGTCAGTGACTCTACGGTTGATTGTTGCCACGGTCAGTGGAGTTTAAGAGCTTTTCCAGAGTGGTGTCAAACAATAACATTGTTAACTCATTGTAGTCGGAGCGACACGCCGTATTGTATAGCTGTCAGTATTGCATTACTTATGTTGGCGATAAACACATTTCAGACAGGTTAGAGTAGCGTAAGCACGATGGTCTGGGCTGATAGGATTAGGAATGTCGGAAAAAAAACAATATCTTGGCAACGTACCTAACAAAATATTAACGGGCTTGTGTTCGAAAAATTGTATGCGTACATATTCAAATTCGTTACGCAATCATCTGTTTCTATAACCAATAATCAATCACTTATTGACATTTACAATACACACATAGACAGTATAGTATATTACTTACATAGACATCATGACGTATCTCACACATAGACAGTATGGCGTATTACACACATAATCCGTACGGCGTATAACAGAGGTTCCAAAATTTTCAGACTGGGGTCCTAATGAATTTTCGATACATATCTCATGTTCAACTTCACAAAAAAAAAAAAAAGAGAGGTCAAGTCCTAAAGAGCCGAGTCTCCGAAGCTTTATCATGACCTGTGGGAAGAAGTTTTGAAGGGCCGAGTATAGCATCATTGACGTATTAAATTTGTAAAGTACCTCTATTCAACTTGTACTTTCGTGGAAAGTAAAACCTTCTCGGTGAGCTTAAAAACCTGGGTGGACACGGATCTCGAAAACGGCTTTAACGATTTTCCTAGAAATTTAAAAGTTGATGTATATCGTTGGGAAAAAATTACTAGCTTGTCGGCCACACTGGAAAATCTATAGTTTAGCGGTTATAATGTTTCAAAGTATAAAAAGAAAAAGAAATGTGGCTAGAGCACTAGAAAATATTTATCTTGAATGGACTATACGTATTCGGGTATTTCAGCAAGAAGGCCCAATTTACTGAAGACTTTAAAATTTAATAAACTAATGTCTAGATCTAATGGCCAACCCATTGGAACATTATGAAGTCTCGTAGATTTGTACATTCTCTTAACCAGAATTTTTTTTTCGTCGCAATTGGGAGGGGGGGGGGGTGATTGGGCGGGGTAAAAATTGTTCTTTTTTTTTTTTTTATTAAACTTTCATTATTAAGAGTAACATAATCGCTCTACAAGATGTATAAAGGAGGTATGTCTTTTTTTAAACAAACATTTTCTTAGTCTGTATAAAACAAAATTAATTAATTATCCAGTAATTGATTAACCAATTTTCTTTTTTTTTTTCATTGATTCGTGTATTGTCATCGACTTTAACTGTGCGAAATTTCAACTTGATCCGAGAATAAAAAAGTGGGAGAAAAAAAAGTGTACAAAATGTGTACCTGACAAACAGACGGAGTGAGTTAATACAAGATTTGTAAAAAAAGAGAATTAATACGACCTAATCATATCTATGTATTCATTTATTCGTTTGACCTCTAGTGTCATAGGTCACTGCCACATCCACTTCGCTTGCAGCTTTACGAAAGCATTATGTTGACACAAATACATTGCGTTTAGGAAATGCGACCAAAGACATTCAGATTGAAAAATAGGTCAAAGAATTTGATGTTGTGGAGGAATGGAAGAAATCAGAAAGAAGTGAATGGAAGGACATGATTGGCAGTTATTTAGATACCGTAGATTTGTTTATTGCCCGGTTCATACAAACAATACTCGTTAATATCTACATAGTACAGACTTTCTGAGACACCGTAAGATAACGAACATAAGAAAGACAACTCTCTAAGACATTGGATGAATACTGTGAAAGGATGAAGGTACGGAGTTTTAAAAAAGGGGTGGGTGGGCTGGAGAAGGCATTTAGGAATGCATGGTTTAGAAATAAATCAACCTTCGTAGTACATTTTTATCAAGTAAATTATAAACCTTTCTTCCCACTCAGATGCCAACTAAAAGATATTACAATACACAGTTCATTGAAGTCAACAGTGAACAAGTCGCAGGTGGACCTGATAAGTTCAATGTCTTGCCATACACGGGCTCAGCACATGTTGTTTTTGTGTTGAGAGTGATCAGTGGCGATGGGGCGACATAAACAAGATTTATAAATGTCATAAAACACAAAATGATAAATCCTATACATGCGTCTAGAAGTACACTTTGCTTGACATATAGGGCAAGATGATTGCTTAGCTGCAAACTAAGAAGAGCAAACATCGCAATCTTTAACAATCCTTGAGCAATGATGGCGGCGCAAGAGAAGAGAACCAATTACAAAACTTCTTCCATTAGTTTCTTCTTTTGTTGAAATGCATTTCTTATAATTACCGAAGTAAATTCTGATATCTTCCCCACCCCCTTTTTTATCCTTTTATATATGTATTATTTTTTTTAGTAACAAAAGATTTTGTCATGTTTTTAATCCCACCATTATATCATCATAAGTGCCGCCTCTGTTTTAGAGCAAAGTAGTTAAGGTTCAGATGAAGAGCAAACAAACCAGCCATTTTCTCCATCTCTTTACTTATCTAAGGGGAACCCAAGAGAGGTATTTTCAAGTGGGAAAACAGTGTCACTTGACTCACATCTTATCGCGGTACATGTAACCTAATTTGATTGAAAACAATGACCTTAGAAATAAAAGAAGCAACCATATAAGTCAACCGCCTGATGTAGCGCGATACATCATACATATTGGGGATTTTCATAATTAACTCAAAAATTTAGTTCTGCATTTGCTAAAAAGTGCTCTTTGCAATACATCGCTCATCAACTTCGTATTCTGTACACCGGATGCACCAAAAAGTTTGCTAATTATAGATTTGCATCCATTTATGAAAAATGCTCTTTATTATTACATATACTTTCATACTATTTTTATTATACTAATTTCCTCACATTATATTTGAATTGCTTAGATTGTAGGATGACATTGTCCTCAAGTCGATGATTCTAAAAAAAAATGACGGTGCGGCAATATTTTGAAGTCGTGTAGGCCTACACATTGTTTTTTTTAATTGTTTTTTTTTTTTTAAGCCGACTTTGATATTAAAAATAAAATGTGTATATCACATAAACGTCACAAAATATTTTACACACTTACAATTTCAGAGCTTTATTAAAAGGCATATTGTGTTTCATTAAAATCTTAATGCAGTAAGGCTTATTTTTGGAAAGTTTGAGAAAATGTTCTAGAAACTCCACTACAAATGTACATGAAGATCCTCTAGAGAATGTTTGGAAGTCCCAAAACCAAATGTACATAAAGATAGTTTTACACATATCGATAAATATGAACTGCTTATATGCGCTCGTTCTGGAAGAATAAATAACACAGTTCAGATTTTACCTAACGTGTAGTTTCCCCCCTTGATCATATAAATGTCAGTCCGGGCTTGACTAATCTTTACCTACCTATCAATAATTCGCAAAGCAAATATTCCTTAGTGTTCATGAGCTTTCTCCACTATTGTCTACTTCAAAGCTCGACTGAAAATCACACATGGGCACAATAATGCCTTGAACGCGTACACAATCGGGGGCATTGACCATGCTTAGAGCAACGATTGGTCTTTTTTTTAAGTGCCAAGAAAATTTTTTTAAAAATCCTGAGTTTCCTAATGCACTGAAACTTCTGAATGGCGCTAATTAAGTTAAGATAAGTTAAGATCCATTCGAGACCCTCGTGTTTTTAGAGCAAATGAAGTAAACACACATTTCTGTGGTCAAAGATTTATGGGAAGATTATGTGGCCGTCTCTGTGAAACATCAGTAGAGCCCCTCCCTCCTCAAAAGTAGTTCTAACTAAGCCTAAAAACTATCTGTAGTCAATGGTACTAAGTTTTCAGACGAGGTTCCCAGGCTTATGAAGTTGTGTCACACTGCATTTCTTGCCCATGGATCAAAATGATATTGAGGTCAACACAACGACTGTAACTCCTGTCATTTAATTGTTATGACATACTCAATAGGTACTTAATAGATTCCCCAGTTTCACCTAGTAACAGTTTGCACAAGTATACATCTTTTAAGTAAACAGCGTAAACGCAAAATTTAGTTCTCAAAACGTTTGACTACAATCGGTAACGAAGAAAATGCCTGAAGCTTCATAGCACATTTTGAATAGAGTTTAATTGTTTCATTGAAAATTGGTTAAGGAGACCATTATATGGGCAGGCCATATATTAATCTTAATAACTTTATTCAGAATAGTATAAGTAAATATTACTATTTCTACAAAGATATGGACCACTCAGCGTTGTAACTAGAAAGGAGTTTCATAAGCATTAATAAGCAAATAGAAATAGACCTAAAGAAAAACATCAATTTTGAATATATATGTATTTATATCAATTTATAAGAACATAGCGTAGTGTAGAGTACATGTAATAATTATATAATATTAATCAAAGATACTACTTTATGCAGTTAATTATTTCTAAATGACCACAATGTTGAGAAAAGCTTAACATACAAGCTCGAAATAATCCATTTAAATCTATTATGTAGAATGATCTAATTATATATTATTGGACGAACGAGAATTCTTCAATACATATCATAAATGTGGAACGAAAAACTGAGATCTTATGATAGAGACTCACTAAAAAACTTGGGATTATAGGATAGCGACTAACTAAAAAATGCGATTATAGGATAGCGACTCACTAAAAAATTAGGGATTATAGGATAGCGACTCACTAAAAAATTTGGGATTATAGGATAGCGACTCACTAAAAAATGCTATTATAGGAAAGCGACTCACTAAAAATTTGGGATTATAGGATAGCAACTCACTAAATAATTTGGAATTATAGGATAGCGACTCACTAAAAAATGCTATTATAGGATAACGACTCACTAAAACATTTGGGATTATAGGATAGCGACTCACTAAAAAATGCTATTATAGGATAGCGACTCACTAAAAAATGCTATTATAGGATAGCGACTCACTAATAAATTTGGGATTATAGGATAGCGACTCACTAACAATTTGGGATTATAGGAAAGCGACTCACTAAAAATTTGGGATTAATGGATAGCGATTCACTAAAACATTTGGGATTATAGGATAGCGACTCACTAAAAAATGGGATTTATAGGATAGCGACTCACTAAAAAATGGGATTATAGGATAGCGACTCACTAAAATATGCGATCAGAGTGTGAGAAGAAGAAGATCGTACCTCAGCAAACCTAATTCAACACTTTACATAGCAGTTACTTCCCTTAGACAGATCGTGTTGGAATAACATGGCGATTTTTCAAATTATCAAGTTGTTTAAAATAGTCCATTCAGTACCAGACTACATAGAAGCTTCCATGCGAACGACAAGAAACTAGAAGAACTCTTTCTCAAATGGTAAAATAGAAATTGTATAGAAAATCAATTTTTTTTTTCTAATCTCACTTCTTGCCCGAACTCTAAAAGAATCAAGATAAACTTGTAAAACTAAACTAATCAAGGAAAGATAAGAACGACACTAAAAATTTTCTAAACTTACATGAAATCAAAGAAATGGTGAACTCATTGGTAGTGAACATATCGCTCACTGTAGATATCGGAAGTTATCGTGACCTAACGGCGACAGTTTATCCAGCCGGTATGGTGATGCAGTGATAAATCAATGACATTGATCTGTATACCAACTTCATTGATCAGTAATGAAGAGCAAATAATTTTATAGCAGTTTCCGAGCAGAGAATTGCCTCGTCAGGTATTGTCGTTATATAAGGTCCGAAGTCTTAAAAGATATGTTGTCTTTTTTTTTTTACGATACGTAGACCAATAAATATTTAATCCTATCAAATACTTAGTGCTTTAATATACACGTAATCATATATCAAAGAATACTCATGGACTCATAGCACCAAGGAAATCTAAAACAAAACCATACACACACACAAAAGAAACTCAACAAATCCCACTTGAAACGTTTGGCTTCTCGGGTCACTGAGAGGTATGTCAACTCTCTGGACCAGTATACCTGGCACACAATGAAAAGGAAAATTGAAAACAGTATGGCAATGTTCCGTTACACGAGGGCCGCATGCCACACGTTGGTGCCATCCATGCGGCCCGCCGAATCTCGACAAAAAAAAATTTCAACGAGATTTTTTTGTGGAAACACCAAGGCAGGCAGGTAAACAAGAAAAATAAAAAATAAATACACTTTTATTTTTAAAACAAGAAAAGAAAAAAAGCTTATCTAAGGGGAAAAACTCCACGTTTACCTCAATATATTTCAATAATATAGAATTTATTTCTCTGCTACAATATTAACCATAATAAATAATTATCAATAATTAATTTACTAATTGGTTCATTTTTAATTGATTTATGTTTTTTTAGATTTAATATAAAAAAATGTGGAAAACTCAATAGATCTGAGAATGGGTGTGGGAAGAATAATTTTTTACCAGACAGACAGAGTGAGTTCATATAAGCTTTCTAAAAAGACAGGTTTCAATATTTCCACCATGAATATCAGTTTATATCAGTAACTATGAACTACAAGTTATCATCAGACTCAATGCTACCTCCGGCAATACAGTGAGGCGTTTGCGGGTCGAAAGTTTTGCCGATATGATTGTATTGTTATTGAATTATTATGCCAGCTCAAGGCATGACACCGTAAGGTAATGAAATATATTGGTGTTGTTATTATTATATTTACATAGTTTATATTTAAATGTATTCAATGAACTGTAAAGATATGATTCAGTGTAAGGCTGACCTAACGGATGTTATTAAATGAGCATGTATTTGATACTTTGTGAAGGGCCAATCTCTCATTCAAGGCATATAAAGCACGCCCTTCCCTTTGGTTAAGTGCATAAAGGGGCTCTAATTGCCGAAGGCGGAGTGTGGTTATAGAAGAATGAATGTTGATAGAGGTTTTTAAATCTTATTTTAAGTTATAGATCATATAATCCCTAATTCGGAAGGAATATTTTTTTTTAAAAATTAACTTTTATTTTGTTCATCATTAGGTAGTTTGTGTAACTGAAAAAACATTACATTAAATATTACAAATATTTTATAACATTATTTTAGAAAATAACAAAACCATCAGCATAAATGTAATAAAATATACAGAAAAATCTCCTCACTTACATACTATAGTTTTCCCTGTTGTTGTTTTTTTTTACTTATAATAAGTAGCCATTGCGCCAAAACGTGGCTGCAAAATATGAAATCGGACGAGATTTAAACGTGACAAACGGATGGACAGACAGACCACACAAAACTACCTACTAGCAAAAGAATTTTCCTCTTGCGGGTAGAGGGGCGCTAAAAATATCACGATAATTATTCTGTTAACCTTTAATAAGCTTAATTGTTATAATAATTACTAATGAGATGGTCCGTCATACAACAAACGCACTGCTATTCTATGACTAAGCTTAAACCTAAAAAGTCGCTTGCAATTCTGAACATCGTAAATCACATAAATAACACATAAATACATAAATAAACAGCATGGTTTTGCATCGGTATGACGTCATCAGGCCTGGTCGTATGTAACGTCCAGTGTCGTTAAAAGATGAGGAGATCAATCAGTTCAAATTTAAAGTTAAATTTAAAGTAGTAGCATAAAAAAATGTAATGTCATAATCTACAGTCAGAGTGATTTCTTTGATCTCAAAATCTAATTTGAAAAATTTTACGACCCCTAAAACCGAAAAAAAAAGGGTTCTGGTTACGCCCATGTATAAATTAACTCATAGAATAGAAGATTCTAGTTTGGTGATATAGATCAAGACTTGTAAACAATAAGAGAAAGTAGTCTAGACTAGCATACAGTATCTTGTTAAGGATTGATAAGTATCACAATCATTAATTAGTGGATGTCAGATGTCTATGAAGATGCAATGATAGATGTCACGTTGAAGATTATCTTAGTCTACATCACACTAACAATGATCGTGATTGCCGAGGATCTTGAAATCTTCTTTTAATAAGATGATCGTATAGGAGTAGCTAGACCTAGTTGATAATACGATCATTCAAAATGTTGCCAGTTGATCATCTAGAAGTTGTCTATCGCTAAGTCGATCTAAGTATATTACTGTATTCAATGAAGAAACTTCTCTTCGTCTAAAACAATTACTTTAATTCAGAACTTGAAAAAGCTATTCACAAATAATTACAATGGTTCAACGTACTTGAATAAAATGATAGATCTACACAATAATATAATTGAGTTCTAATACAAAGCTTTAGTAGATGTTTCACTTCCAAGTTCCATACAATGACTGCCTAATAAAACCAGAACTTTTCCCGGGTCCAGCACTGTCACGTGTCCAACGCAGCTCATTGCAACCAATAAATGCAGCCCAAGTTACACTAATTAACATATCTCCGCGTGAGAAATTACCCGAGGTTGCTGACGAGCTAAATATAGATACTGTGTACGTGACAATAAGTATTGATGGATCTTGTTAGCGATACAGTAAATGTAACAGTATTGGGCATCGATCAATTGTATAACTATCGTATTGTTATGATGCGTTTGTGTGTGAGTGTGTTTGTCCGTTTCTATGGTGACGGTGGGAAGAGGTAAGTGGTGGTTGTGAATGATGCATTATAGGTGGCATTGTCGTCACTTGGTCTTAGTTAAGACAGACGACTCCAGAAGGGTAAGACTGAACGGTTGTGTTATTGTAATAAGTTAGATTTTGTTTAAAAATATTATTAATAAGTCTACTACATTAATTTCATTTTTCACAAATTAATTTTGTTTATATTATTTTTTAAAAAAGGTATATTTAGTATTATTCACAAGGAAGTTATTCAAGCTATTTGAAGTTTTATTAGTTAAGATATATTACGCCTACAAAAGGTTTAGTTATCTACCAGCAATGTGGTGCTACAACACAACGACCGGCTACAACACTTATATAAAGTTTATTGTTACAGATTTATTCTAGCAGTCCACTAAATGATTTCTACATAAGACGGTCTCAAAATGTTACTGGACGTCTATTTATTTCAACTTTTTTTTTACTGAATACATGCGTGAATAACAGCTAACAAATTTTTGTTTTTAAATTTATATTAAAAAGAAAAACAGTTTTCATACTGTGGCCAATTAGCTAGTATTTGTTTTCCCAAATATATAAACAAACTGTGTCCGTCTGTTTGGTAAAAAGTTTTTACACGTTATTTCTCCCACACCCAATCTTGAATTAAAATGAAATGCACAATTATTTCTTTTACCTGACAACAAAAGAATCAATTTTAAAAAATTAACAAATTAGTTAATTGACTATTGGTAATAAATTATTTTGTTTGGTATGTTGAACAAACAAATCGTACTCAACAGATGTGGTGGTCTAGGTTGAATTAGTTCCCCTGAGGAATCCTGAGCCCTGATTGAACTTTATTTTTTTTGTGTGCATTTAAAAAACGATCATGTAAACATTCACAAAGATACAAACTTCTTTTTTTTCACTTTCACAACTGGTCCAGACAAGTGATAAGATCATAGCGCACCGAGAACGCTAGAAGCTAAACAAAAACAATTGATAATAAAAAATATTTCTATCGCACAGATTTGTATGTCTAGCTGGTAGTTTCACTTAATATAAGCATTGAGGGGGGGAAGGGTTAAGTAATTTTTTTTCTTGTTTTGTTTATAGATTTTGGATTAAAGATTTTTTCTTTTCTTTCTGATCTCCGTATTGAGTGCACTCACTGTAGAGTGACTATAGAGCGTAACGCGTGTCGTTGTATCAAATGCTTTATGAAAAATTTCTGTTTAACCCAACATGAGACTTCTAAATTTGTGTGGCCAGCCAATTTTTGTTAATTTCAGGTCCACAAGAAGTAAAGTGGAACAACTGCTTGTTATTACTTCCTGATCGACGGGCGATCTTATCACTTCGTTTACCAATGAATATTACACACACTGTGGACAGTGTATGAGTTGAGTTGGTACAAAAATCGGTAGAATCTTAGTGCGAAATCTCAGAAAGATAGAGCGGGAAAGACTAAAAAAAAAGATAGATAGTTCTATAATACATTATTTCAAATGATACTGAAATACTTTCCAGTTAAATGTAAAATTCTTTAATGTAATGCTTTTAAAGCGTGCTTTTTAATTGCAGCTTAAAAATAATTTACACTTGTAGGTCGATAAAAATACGCTCGTGTACCATTGTGTGTTTATTTGAATGTCTGTGTGTGTCAGTGTATATGTATGAAAGTTTGTATATAAGAGAGTGTATGTTTGTGAGTAGAGATTTTGTTGACTATGTGTACATGTTTCGGGTGTACCTTCAGAATTGAAGATTATTATTACACCCAAGCCAAAATCTCTCGTAGAACGGCAGGAGAAAACGGCGCACAGAGTTCGAATCCTGGACTTTTAAGACGACAGTTCAAAGGCATACCACATGATCAGTCAGCCATCCCTGCTAATGTGTAGGCTTAGCTTAAGAGGTTTAAAATGTGTGAGTGTGTGTTTTGGGAAAAGTAGGGAGGGGTCGGTGGACTCCAAAAGTGCAACTAGAGTTTGGTTATGATGAAAGAAATCTATTCAACTAATATCGAAGCGAAGAGCCCCTCGTGTCCATCTAACTAGAGCGCCGCCTTTTGCGTTATAAAAACTGTTTCTTACCCTCTTTAAACAAATGTCCTAGGGCCCAAGTTTGATCTCCCATGTTGCCTGACAGAGACATTTTACGTTTTCTTTTCTATTACTTTCTTCAAACTGATCCTGAGTTGAAATAAATCGATAATCGATCAAAACCCTCATTTCTCACAAATATATTAATGGTGTTTGATTGTCCAATATCTTAATTAAGCACTTTGATTGATCTTAGTGCCGAGGACTTATGAACTGAGAAGATTGAAATAGGCCATTACTATTTGCTCATTTAAAAAAAAGTTTTAACCCATTAAACAATTTTACGTTTCTGATTGTTTTTTTTTTTGGTGCTTTCCATTCAAACGTAAACATAGGGGAGGGGAGATCAAATATTACCTACGCCAGAAATAAAGACAAAAATTCCAAATAGTAAAATGGATGCTTTGTCACGGACGTACTTGTCAGCACTGACCTATAAATCCTGCACGTGACTCCACAATGAAGTAAAACTGTTGTTATAGTGATTTGAATATTTAATCTTAACAGCGTTAACGGCCTTGACCTGTGTTCCAAACTTCATTCATTAGTTTGTTGTCAATCAAAGTTCAAAATCAACATTAGCACAATTTTACTGAGTTCATTCTGAGCACTATATGATTTTTTTACTCTGAGAAGAGAGATATAGGCTACAAGTGTGTTCAATTCAAGAGATAGGACTCGGAAACAGCATAAACTAACATAAAGTGAGAATTGATTAAATTAGATTTAGAATTGGATAGAGAGTACAATAGATACAAGAAAATGGAATTCAAAAACTATTAGCCAACACCAAACCAAATAAAGCGTCCGGACCTGATGGTATTCCAGCTAGATTACTCAAAAAACTAAGCAATGAGCTAGCCCCAGTGTTCAAAATACTCTTTCAGGCTTCACTTAACCAGGGCAGAGTACCAAAGGACTGGAAAGAAGCTAATGTCACCCCCCTATTTAAAAAAGGAGAAAAATCTGACCCAGGAAACTACAGACCAGTATCACTTACCAGCATAACATGTAAAATCCTAGAACACATAATATGTAGCAACATCATAAACCACTTAGACAAACTTACCAACATGGCTTTAGGAAATATAGATCATGTGAAACTCAACTAATAGGACTAATTGATGATTTTTCTAAAGGTTTAGATAATAGTGAACAAATAGATGCTATCTTACTAGATTTTTCTAAGGCTTTTGACAAAGTTCACCACCATAGTTTGTTTAAAAAATTAAAATATTTTGGCATTAATGGTCCACTGCATCAGTGGATTAAAGATTTTCTGATAGGGAGGGAACAAACTGTAATAATAAATGGCTCTAAACAGTAAACTCAGGTGTACCTCAAGGAACAGTCTTGGGTTCACTACTATTTTTAATTTACATAAATGATTTACCAAATTGCATTACTTCAGGAACAAAAGTCAGATTATTTGCAGACGATTGCATAATATATAGAACAATAAAAACAACACAAGACACAGATATTTTACAAAGAGAATTAGATGAATTACACAAATGGGAATCAAATTGGAGCATGTCTTTCCACCCAGAAAAATGTCAGTTGTTAAGAGTAACAAAAAAACTAAAATTAATTCCACTTATCTTATTCATGGCAAACCAGTAACACAGACTAAAAACGCAAAATACCTAGGTGTTATAATAACTGAAAAACTGTCATGGAATCCACATATTGATGAAACTATAAAAAAAAAATCAAACAAAGCATTAGGATTTATTAAAAGAAATTTCTATAAATCAAATACGAACATAAAACTAAAATGTTATTTAACCTTGGTTAGGCCAATAATAGAATATGCATCCTCCGTTTGGGACCCATCAACTCAAGAAAACATTAAGAAACTGGAACAGACACAAAATAGAGCAGTGAGATTCATAACAAATGAATATTCACATTTGACTAGAGTAACACCATTAGTAAAATCACTAAATTTAGAAAGCCTTCAGGACAGAAGACTCAAAAGTAAAGTAGCAATTATACATAAAACACTGAACCATAATCTTCAAATACAAAAACAAAATTTAATAAAATACTCTGAAAGACACAAAGATAAAGGCACATTCCTCGTCCCATATGCTAGGACAAATTTGTACAAATACTCCTTCTTCCCTAGTGCTATTAGAGCATGGAATGGGTTGCCTGAGCTAGCTAGGAAAACCAGTGACTTGGCAGAATTTAAGTCATTGATTAAAATGCTTGACTAAATGCATGACGCGTAGGACGTAATCATCTTCTTTTTTGAAGTAACGTCTGTATTATATAAGATAAGAAGAAAAGATATGAAACATTGCAATGCAGGAACTGTGACAAAATCTGCCTCTCCAGAATTGATCTGTTTCAAACATAACTCTGGAGTAGAGAGGCAACAGGAGTGGAGGGTCAGAACCTCTCTTAGTGCCGTGGCAAGAAACTGCTTATCGGCTTAATAATATATATATTTTTATAGTTCGTCCATCGTGGTTCGATGATGACCACTTTAGTCATTCAGGGGGCTGAGGGCTTTGCACTGGGGTTTAATGCTATCTTCTACTTGAATCAACAGCACTGAATCATCCATTGTATCAAGAGTCAGTAGAAACCATACATAATTTATCTAGAATATCATAGCTTGGAATGCATTTCCTTGACAAGATGGCTAACAAAATAAATTGATGGATTATTGGTCTTAGAAAAAAAAAGTTCTTTAGTGTGACAGGGTAATTTTTCTGTTTTGTTTGTTGAACATTTTTCGGATGTTCAGAATTAAAGATTATGACATCCTAGCACAACCCTGGGCGGCGGATGGGGGGCTTCGGTGGTTAGGATTATAACCCGGAGCTCGAACCATCAAGACGCTCTACTACACGACAAAGCAGCTATCCATAATTACGTACATTTAACAAATGAATTGCTTCTTTTAAAAACTATTTCAATCAGAGAAGAAATTAAGTCCTACAAAGTCAAAGACCGCTAAATGAAAAATCAATTTCCAAATTAGAAAATAATATAACCAAAAAAAGATTTGAAAGAAAACAAATGCTTAAAAGTATAAAAGTAAAAAAAAACGTACAATCTCAGCCTTGCCGTCTGCTGATTTCTCTGTCTCCATCATGATCTTGATAAAACTCTGAACCATGAGTTCTTCCAGCTGTCTGTCGTCCATCTTCGTGTAGACACATGTGGATATAATGTCATGGAGCAAACAACGCTTTACAAATCTTTGATTCTTCCTCTGAGTGCCACGTGAAACTTGGGTCGAGTCAGAAAATAATACTAAGAAATTTAGCAAATTCAACAGCTATCTTAAAATATGATTTTTTTTTCAGATAATCATTGAATGACTGAACACGTAATACTTCCAAATAGCACTGGATGATGGTGTTGTTTTTTGGCTTTTCAAAATATCAACTGATGGTAGAAAATCTGGGAATCGAAAGCTAAAAAAGAATTTGTGATATTTTTTTTACGACTGCATCGATTCCAAATTTTTTTACTTATCCATAAATGACCTTTGATCTTTCTCTCAAACAATTGAAGTTTGAATGTGTCAATGTCGAAGAATCCACATTTTGGAGAACCAAATGTTTAATTTTATTTCTGTATTGAAGAGTCCTTGTTATTGAATTCAAGAAATTTCATGTTTCGGCTTCATTTCTTTCAGTGTTCCAGCATACTCTAGTTTCTGTATAAAAACAAAACATCAATTATTCATTGGTCTGAAAATATGTTTTAAAATGGATGAGTTTAAAAGTGCACTTATTGATCAGAAAAGAATAGCAACAACAAACATTGCTATGGCTACATTATTTCTCACCATCTGAGATGACATGTCATAAACAATGTCACATAAACAGTTATTTACTAGGTCACATAAACAAATAGTCTAGGAAAAAAAGCAACAACCAAAATAGAAAAATCATTTTCTAAGAGGAAGAACACCGTACTTTCAAACTATATATCTCAATACTGTAGAGGCTATTCCTTTATTCAATGTCAAACAAATAGTTAATTACCTATAAATATTTGACTACTTGGTTAATTTTTTATTTGATTAATGTTTTGTTACGTACAATAATTTTTTTTTTTAAGTTTCAACTTCATCCAAGAATGGGTGTGGGAGAAATAGCCTGAATGATTATTTAATTAGTCCAAACCCTACATCTTTAGCCAAATCTGTAAATACGGAAGGATTAATTTCCCCTCTTGGTGTTAAACAGAATGTTTAATTATCGGTAATTAATTTACAATTCGTTTTTTTTTTAATTGATTCATGTCTTTTCTATGCACATAAATAATTGAGCTATGTAATAATTGAGCTATGTAATAATTGAGCTATGTAATAATTGAGCTATGTAATAATTGAGCTATGTAATAATTGAGCTATGTAATAATTGAGCTATGTTTTAAGAATATTTTGAAATGATAGAAATAACCAGATTTTTTTATTTTTTAAATCTACAATATAGAGCTAAACTTTGACATACAAATGAAGATTGATAGTCGATTAGAAATAGCAGTTGAATAGCTAGCATAGAAGCCTCGTGTTCAAATCTCAATGGAGTTTATCATTCCTATTCGAGATTCAATGACGCTCTAAAGTCCAACCCAATACTGACTACCATTTTCTAGAAAAGAATAGAATTTAAAATAGGCTAACCACTGCGACACAATTGTAAAACAATTAAACAAAGTCTATTACAATGGGTATATTCATATTCATCTGTTATTAAAGATCTTGTAGAATTGATTCCTTCTGAACGAAGAGCTTGTCAACATCTTTTATTAAGTTGACTGTTCAAACACTGACCTTAATTACTATTGACCTCATTACAATAGCATGTGGACAAAAAGAGTCAATGTTAACTGTAGAGCCAATAGACAACTAAATTGATGTAAAGCTTGTATTAACATTAATATATAACAAAACATCACATGAAGACTTTTGCGTTTGTGCAAACATATATGACAAGTGACATTTTCTTTGTTTTTCTATGTTAGTTAAGTCGCTCTCAGACTTTGCGATCTATAGGGCAGGAGATGTAAAGGTCATCTCTTTCTGTGGCCGATGGTTAACGAGGGTGTCATGTGGCCATCGCAACTACCAACAGCCATTACTTTTACCAACTAATGACAGGTACCCATTACAGCTTGACGACTCAGAGGCGCCCTCAAGATCCCGAAATTAAAAATCCCAGTATTTACCAAGATTCATACCGGATCATCCGGTTCGGAAGCCAAGCGCTTTACCACTCAGCCACCGGGCCTCCTATTTAGGCATCTAACCAAAAGGGAAAAGTTTCTTCCTTGAGGCCTTAAATGAGAGATTGGCCCTATATAGAACAATGAAATCCAGTAGATAAACATCAGTTAGTCAAGGTTCAAATTGAACTATATCTTCATAACTATCAGTTCTTTGAATACATATGAATATCAACAATGTCATTATAATAACATTAATAAATTTCCGTATTCTGTGGTATCGTGTCGTTACTTGGACTAACAATACAACAAAATCGGTAACACTTTCGACACGAGCACGTCTCGTCTTCTTGTATCGACAGAGATAGCGTTGTAGTTGTTGATAGTTTGTAGTTCATAGTTTCTGATATTCATGCCGAAAATATTGAAACTGCCTTCGGGGTCTGATTTTGAGTTTGTGCTACTCACAGTCTTTGTAACCTTGTGTCTATTTGTTGTTGTTTTTTTGTGTGATCCATGTCTTATGTCTCCTTTGTGATGGTAAAATGTTAAAATGTCCTCCTTTAGTGTTAGCGAAAAAAGCCCTGTCAATGCTTTAACATGTTCACACCTGCAGTATTATTAAGTTTATCAAATACCAATGTAAATACTGAACTAGAACAACTAAGCTTGCGTGTGGGCCTACGTCTTTTTACCATAATGCACCGGCAGCGTCGCTTCCCCCCCCCCCCCCGTGAACCCTAAGTGTGAAACAATTAATCATTACAATCTCGGCCAATGCAAAAAAAAAAATATTATTCTCTCTGATTTTTGATTTACATTTCAATCATAGCACTGAATTACTTGGGCATGAAACTCAAGGGAAGTCATTATTCAAGTTGAACTGATGTTATGCACAGTTACCCTTTAGTTATAGTATTGTGATGACCCTCAGTGTTTGTTTTTTCAACGTATTGTCGCCTCTAAAATTGTTATTTCTGGTGAAGTTAAACAAGTTCAGTCTAGTAAAGAGTACAATATACAAAAGAGTTTAGAGAATGATCTTTCACTGAAATAGAAATATTTATATTGATAGATTAGTTCTAGCTAAACCACACAATTAATTGGTTAAATATAAGTCTTTTCGGTCCTAAAAATGCTGGAGCAATATCTCACTCCTACATACAGTCTGTTAGTGCTTATTTTATTCGTCATTAAGAAAGACTTGCTCATTGTTTTATTCGACAATAAATAACTCGTGATGAAGTACATTGTTTTCTAATCCTTTTTTATATTAGACTTCCACGTTTTTCACTAGAAATATGTTTGTCTATATAATCTAATATATAATGTAGAATGTAAGGAGTATGTATGTATGTCCCGCATAGAAATCAAAACCGTCTGACCAATCTTGATAAAACTTGGCATAAATGTTCCTTTGTGTATGTTTACTATCCCTCCCACAACCGGGAGGCTCTAAAAATAAAAATACCTAAATTTATCTCTATTAAAGAACAAACTTTTTTTTTACAAATCGGGTAAACCCGTTTTCACAGTATTTTATAATTCATATCAATATGTCGGCTAAACCGGTAAACCCATTTTCACACTGTACTTTCATTTTCGTGGCAAAATTTTTTTTTTCTAATTTTATGACATAGATGTATCTAAATCCAATCCAATAGATGAGTAGTACCCAAATTAAGGTCCGCAGGTCGAGGGTCTTATCCCGATAGTCATAGATTAAAATTAATAGCACCAGAGAAAAGAGAATATGTGTGTGGGGGGGGGGGGCGGGTACTTCTTCGTAATTGTTGTAACAGTTGAGTCTACATAACGTGGAACTCAAGACCCATGGAAACGTGCCTCCATCTGTCTGTCTAAACAAACTTTTGTCCGGGAAAGATCCAAGCAGATATAAATTATTGCATCTCTATTACCGATGGCTCGTATCGCAAGAAGCTCGGGTTAAAAGCGAGGCCAAATGTTGAGCACACCGGGAAAACTCCCCCCATAAAAAAAAAACGGCCGCCTTGAGGCACGTGTCTGGATAGTGAAATGTTTATTGGGGCTTTTTTCCATCGCCGCCAATGCAATGGACACGATTAGGCTACCTTTATTGTTAATTTTGAGTTCTGATCAAGTCAAGAAATTCAGTAGTTTATTATTTAACTTGAGCAAAACAGCTTGCCACAAGGTATTACAATATTATGAAACCGTGTCATAACAGCCCCCTTTAATTATCAACTTATTACAGATAAATTCACGTTTTGGATGTATTATCTTATATCCTCTTATATATTGTCTTATTGTAATATTACATTCAAACTAGATTATACATTAATTTGCTGCTTTTTATCTGATATTAAACTAAATGGCTGCCTGGTCGTGCGGTATGCGCGCAGGACTGTCTTTCTGTCTTATTGATGGTCCCAAGTTCATACCCTGCCCTCTTCCATCCCCCGTCGTCCCGCGGAAGATTTAACTAGGAAATAAATTAATTATCTTCAGCTCTGAAGAAACATCCGAAACATGTAAAATATTTTACAACAAACATTGCTGGATGAATTGTCAAATTGGTTAATGATTGTGCTGCTCACATGATTTCAAGTCAACTTTTGTTCGCTGAAATAAGCAAACACTACATTCATCTGATTCTGAACTACATCTATACTTTTTATTACTTACATATAGCATTTGAAAAATTACAAAAATATCCTAGTAAATTTCAGTGCCAAAAAAAAAGTTTAACTCCAAACTAAGTGTCTTGGAGCGCGGAATTTTAGTGTATGCTTTTAATTAACACAGCATTTTATGCCATGAAGAAAATGGTCTTGCTTAAAAAGGTTTTGGAATTTCCACAGATGCCAGGACATCAAAGTAACTCAATCAAAGATGAAGGGAAATCGAAGCTTTCACTTTCTAGGTATCTCGAGAGAGATCAAGCCAGCATGTAACTATTGTTAAGCCGCTTTCTAAGCACTCGATTTCCAGAAATGGACTTGTAGTGTTATGGCAGAGTGGAAAAGGAATTATAGATAAGAAAATGATTTTAAAAATTATATAACGTTTATACTTCATTCTCTACGTCGCTTGCATAGATCATTTAAAAAATTAGATGGTTCACTTTCGGAAAAGAAAAAAGTAGCCGTGGCATCAGAACTTTGAATGATCTAAAATATCATGATGTCCGATTTTCATTCTCTCTTCTAGTTTCTGAGATCTAAACGGGACGGAAGGACAGACGGACGGACAGACAGACCACACAAAACTAACAGCGTTTTTGTCCCCTTTCGGGGGCCGCTAAAAAGTAGTCTCAACTGAAATCTCTTCCCTCTGAGTTCATTGTTAGCCTACATCTACGTCACATGTAGGAGACAACAAATGTCAAGTTCTTGTCAGTCAATCCTACTGAACTATTCATGATATCACAACAATCGCTGAAGCACCACGGCCGATTGGGTTATTATGTTCACGACTCTTTCTGAATATTTAACTTTGGTGTTTGGGACTCCCCATTAGATCTACTAGGATGTGGTGATGGTTTGATCAATAACTAGTTCGCTCTTATTCAAAAAAATCAACCGTGACTAATGACAAGTTCAGGAGCATGTCCTGGAGAAGGTTCATAAATATTCATTAGTTCTATAAAAACTGTCAGGGGCGGACTGGCTATATGGGTATTCGGGCAAATGTTCGGTGGGCCGGTAGGGCCACCAAAAGGGCTGCATGAATGCCAGAAAAAAAAAAGTAGATTTATAATATTCTCTTTAAGAGTAAAAATAAAATTGAGCATCGTGATTTAAAAAACAAACATCTTTTACGCTTGTAAGTCTAATACTAATCTAAAGCATTGCATATTCGTATATAGTGCTTCTAGTAGATGTCAATTCCGTATACACACTAAACTTGTCTAAACGAAAAACAAGAAGCTTAAGCCTTTAATTCTAATAACGTTAGTGTAAATATATTCTAATGAATCTATAAAGGGAACAACAAAAATGTTCCAAGTCCTAAAGATGACATGTCCAGTCACATACGAGTTCTTATGTTTAGTTCGAGTTGTCACATGATCTTGAATTGGCCTCGCTACGAAGTCCTTCACAAATCACAATTATTATCTTAAGCAGTGTAGAAATATGTTTATTGGAATCAAAATGTGAACGAATCAAAAAGAAGGAGCAGAAAATAAGATAAAAAGCAACTATTGCAGGAATCCTGTGCAAAGACAAAGTAGTAAAATTATTAATGTTTTCTCACAAGCTCTAGAGATGCACCTACCTTATGATGACACATTTATGAATGAACAAGCTCAACGCCTTAAGACGGCAAAGATATACATATAAGTCGAAATACAAAGAGGCTTTGCTAAAATATAAAACAATTTTGATAGAATTTGTTAACTGAACTGAACTTGTAGACTTTAATTTTCTATTGTGTGTATAGCCAGCTCTAAGATGCAGACAGTCAAACTAGGTTTCCAAGTTATTGAGAAAGCTGTTAGTATATGACCCTGTCAGTAAAGTCCCCCTTTCAGACCTTGCGTTAAAGTTATCTGTTTCTTTGGCCAATGTGTAACAAGCAGGGTGTCATGTGGCCAGCACAACGACCAAATGCATTTACTTTCTTCAAGTACCCGTTAGAGATGGGTGGACTCAGGAGCGCCCAAAAAAATCCAGAAATTCAAAATCCCATTCTTCGTCGAGATTCGAACCCAGGACGCCAGGTTCTTAACGCTTAACCACTCAGCCACCGCTTCTCATGACCTTGTGAGCTGGGCAGTTAAATACTGGAGAATGAAGAGTTGTATTTGTAAATTGAAGTCCATATGCCTGATAAAATAGCGAGGAGTGAACCTGAATCATAAACAATATGTTCGTTGGTGGAGGATCTTCTAACCCTTGAAAGTGAATGTCAAGTACAGGTGTATGTTAATGTATACGGTAGTAGGAATTTCTTTAAATCAAGAGATTCCCCATTTCGAGTGTTATACTTTATTCATTTAGTAATATAGCTTCTGTGATAGTTTCAAAATGATCTAATAAATTATTCATATAGCTAACTATTTTTGATACATTATTAAACTGCACACATTAATTTTGAGGATATGTCATCATATGGCATACAATTTGTGGGCCGGATCTATTAGAAATGCCTGGGCCGATTTAGACACACAGTCCGCCCTTGATTTAAACTGTTGTGTAAGTTGAAGAGAACAAAAATAAACAATAAGAGAAATTAGAAATAATGAATAGCATTTAAAACCATTTAAATTTTTTAATCTTTCCATATTTCTAAGAAAACAAAAATAAGAATATTTAACTCTCGTTTCTAGGCATTCCTAATATATGGGTCTGAAACATGGAGAACAAGACCTTCATCAACAGATATTTGAGAAATTTCTTGAAAATACACTGGTATGACAAAGTAGAAAACACCAAGCTCTGAGAGATATACGAAAAGAGAAATATAGAGGTGCAGATCTTTTAAGGCAATTGGGGATTGATTGACCACACCCTAAGAAAAGATGCCAACAATAGAGACGAACCGCCAGGGCACAAGACGCAGAGGAAGACAAAACAAGGTTACAAAGACAGTTTGTGTGAAACACAAACTCAAAATCGGCACCCGAAGTGGTCCACCCAGGCAGGCTTCAACATTTTCAGAAAGAACATCCGAATGAAATTATATCAAAGACAAATGACAGATAAGAATGGAAACAGAAGTTTGACAGATCTTGTGTAGTGCCCAAACGGTCCAGAAGATCAAAGGATAGGTAAAAGTGAATGTAAAGTTAGATGTGAATCTGGCCTAACTAGTTGTCCTTTCAGACCTTGTCAGGTACCCATTAGAGCTGGGTGGACTCAGAGGCGCCAAAAAAAATTCCGAAGTTGAAAATCCCAGTCTTCACCAGGATTCGAACCAGGGACCCCCTGGTTCGGAAGCCAAGCGCTTTACCGCTCAGCCACCGCGCCTCCCTTGGCCTACCTGATTTCTTATAATTGATCCAATTGTTTACAAAGGTCAATCTCTTATTCGAATCCTTAAGAAAAAATCAACATTTCCGAAAAAAATACTGCTTGCATAAGTGATTTAAAAGTTAGATTTTTTGCTTTCAGAAAAGAAAAAGCCGTTGCATTAGAACTTTGAATGGTCTAAAATATTGTGATGTCGGATTTTCACTATCTTTTCTAGTTTACGAGATCTAAACGGGACGGACAGACGGACAGACATTTCACACAAAACTAATAGTGTCTTTTCCCCTTTTGGGGGCCGCTAAAAAACAACAACAACAAGACATCGCGACGCAGTGTTCTGGATGAAGCTGAGAGGACAGTAAAGAGCTGGGAAGACATTACAAGACTAGCAAGAGACCGTGGCGAGTGGCATGTTTTTTTTCTGAGGCCGTATTGTCCATGTGGAACACAAAGGACAGATGATCTTGATGATGATGATGATGATAATGATGATGATGATAGTTATGCTAAATGCATCATGATTATGAAGCTGCATTGGACAATTTTTGTCTTGGACACAATTATTTCTTCAATGTTTTTAGTCCACTGATTTTTAATGACTTTAGGGTTAGGGTTAATTAGTTGTGAATACTGTCCACACACTGGGCCCAATAGAAACTGATCAATGAGCTTAAACAAGCAAAAAAAAAAAGTTTACTTTTTTAAAAAACAAAGCTTATCGAAGGGAAAGAACCGCTAATTACTGCCATTTATCTTAAAATGGCAGGGTTTAGCTCCCTTTCTGCAAAATAAAACAAATTTAATTAACTAGTACTAAATAACTACCTAATTGGTTAATTTTTGGATTGATTCGTGTATTGTCATCAAATATAAATAATTATGCAAAATTTCAACTTGATCCGAGAATGGGAAATGGGAGAAAAAAAATATGTTCAAGCTTTTGACCAGACAGACAGACAGACAGACAGAGTGAGTTGATATGCGCTTTGTAAAAAAATATATGTAGATAATATTAAATATACTAGTTTTATAACCCTCTGGACCCTGATTGCAGTAACCTCCCGATTCCCTGAGCTCCTACTGCCATTCTCAGGTACGGTGTGTGAGACCGACAATCGGGCTGGCCGAATAAAAAAAATATTTTCTTGTTGCTAATAAAATGATTCGATTATATACCTCAGCCATTTTGATCTATAGTCTATATTTCTCTTTACGCTATGATAAGACATTTCCTCATTGCATTTATCTACATATTGTATGAGCGCAACCCAATATTCAAATATTTATCTCCTTATACAAGATAATTCTCTGTAAGCCTGTGTCAAATTCATTTCATCATAAGCCTACTTTTGTTTTTTATGTTTTTGTAAGGTTAAAAAAATGACTGATTTATCATTTTAAAATGGAAATTTAGATTTATAGCAATCATTACCTTCGGAACAGAACCAAGGAACCAAATAAATTTCATGCCTGATTATCTTTATTCACATTACTGGACTGGGGCATATAAAGCTTATTGATTTAGTGTGTCAACAGGGGAATAACTCTTTGAAATGTTTTAAAGCAAGTTTTTCGTTTGTTTTTTTTTTTGTTTTTTTTTATAAATTCTTTCCTATTTTTTAACACATTCGAAAAAAATTTTACACACTGAGTTACTAGCATACATTTAATATCACAGGTGAAACGAGATTTGTAAATGTAACCAAATTACTAATAACATCTGGATATGTATATTCTTAATTTCGAATAGTTTCTTGGTTTCATTACACTAGTAAGACGTGATCATCATGAACGAAGTCTTCGCTATTCTCTCTTCCTTTTTTTCCAATAATGGACCTCATTCACCAATCGTAAACAAACAACATTTAGCCATGTGATTCCCTCTCTTCTATACAAATTACGTAATACACAATGGCTATCAAGTGACAGTTTTTTTCCGTTGTTTTATCAATATTATCACATGGCTAAATGTTGTTTGTTTACGATTGGTGAATGAGGTCCATTATAAAAAACAGAAGATTAGCAGATATGTGCTATGACTAATTCCTCTTTGACCTTTATTAAATCTCATTCTTAATTAATCAGATCATTATGGGATGCATTTATTTTGTTCCTAGTAACCGGCTTGTCATCGGACGTAGCCGGTGTGTACTGCTAGAACCAATTATAAAAAACAATTTCAATTTAGATCTTAGCTTTAAAAAACAGCTTTATGCGAATGTATCTACGGGACGGTGCTGATAGTAAATAAATAAAATACATTATGGCTTTTATATAGCGCTACTTTCAGGCTTATAGCATGCTCAGAGTGCTACAAATCGGGTGTCGAACCTCGAGCCCCCTTCATAGGTAGCCAAACTAAGCCAGGTTCAAGCACACTTAGCCTCTCGACCACCAAATTTAGTCATAAAAATGTAGTCATTTAAATATGGTTATTTATCACAAAAATGAAACTTGGTGAATTTTAGGCAGTAGAAAAAAATGGTGTGGAAAATAGAAACCAGCTGTTTAGAAACAAAGGAATGTTATCAATATAGCTGTGTGTTGCTTTGAGAAACTATACTGTCGTTCAGTTTTCTGGTTGTAATTCTAATAAACAGTTAACTCAGTTATAAAATTCAGAGTTAAAATATAAGCATCTGTAATGTATGTCACGTTATTAAAAGAAACAATACTCATGCTGTGTAGTCCTACATATTTACCAAAAATTTTTTATTTGTTTGTTTGCTATCTTACCATTTGTCACAAATACAGGTGTTACTCTTGAATAGAATATTAGTACGTCCTACGCGCATCCCTAAGGCCACTTAGGGCCATTCTAGTCATGCATGTTAATCAATGACTTAAACTCTGCTAGGTTTTTTCCTGGCTGATTCAGGGAACCCACTCCATGCTCGAAAGGCAATAGGGAAGAAGGAGCACTTGTACGATTTTGCCCTACCATATTGAATAAGAAATTTGCCTTTACTTTTGTGTCCTTCGGATGCGCGGTGGCTAAGCGGTAAAGCGCTAGGCCTCTGAACCGGAGGTTTCGGGTTTGAATCCTTTTGAAATCCTGGTGAAGACTGGGATTTTTAATTGCGGGATCTTTGGGCGCCTCTGAGTCCACCCAGCTCTAATGGGTACCCGACATTAGTTGTGGAAAAGTAAAGGTGGTTGGTCGTTGTGCTCGCCACATGACACCCTCGTTAACCTTAGGCCACAGAAACAGATGACCTTTACATCATCTTCCCTATCAACAACAAGGCCTGAAAAGGGAACTTTTTTTGTGTGTCTTTCTGAGTATTTTATAAGGTTTCGTTTTTATATTTCATTGTTCATTGTTTTATGTATTATTGCTACTTTACCTTTTATATTTCTGTTCTGAGCAGTCTGTATGTAGATCTATCATTACATTTTCCAATGAATAATATTGTTACGTTTGATTCAGTTATGACTCCCTTGAAATCAAATTGTCTTAAAACTCAATGTTCCTTATTGTTCATACAACTTATTCAACAACAGTTCTGTGTAAATCAGTCATTACTAAATAGATGTCACAGTCTTTTACTAAAAACATAATTTTTCTGTCCTTTTTAATTACAAAATATAAAATCAGTGCAAATTTTTTCAGAACTTTAGACTGTTTCTTGCTCACTAAAAAGAACATCAAATGAAGGCAACTTGCTCTGTGTCATAGAACAATATTTTTTTATCAATCGCAACTTCTAGAATGACCGCTTTTCTGAACAAACTGTCACAGACAAAGTGAGAAATACCATGCATGCTGTAACAATGTTTAGAAAACTTGATGATAAAATGAAGTTATCTATTATTTTTAAAAAAAGACAAAGCTCGTATTGAACACATAATTAATATGTCTATTTGGTTGGCTTCTTTAAAATATTGCATCTCTGAACAATATTCTTTTGCAATATTATCTGTATAAGATGAGACTGGAAGTAAGGTGGCACCATATAACTCTTTGTCGTTTGCACTTGAAATGAAACTGGGCATTGGCGACTGAAACATGACGGAATGTCCAATAGAATCTGTCATGTAATCGAGACACAATGACATCGATAGTTCGGTAAAATTTTGACTTCGAAAGTCTCTTCACCTCTTCACTGTATTCAGCGATAGGCTCATCCAATTGTCTTTTAACATTCCAAGATCGAGCTACTCCAGAAGCCTCATTTTTACCCTCTCAGTCATCTCTCAAATGACTTACTTCATTATAAATCTTCTCAAGCTGTCTGAACGTTATGGCACTGTCCAGTCAGATTAGAAGCACCAACATTGCCTTGGCCTTGCATTTTTTTTTAATGACTATGGTGATTTATTCATTACTTGGGGTATTTGTTCAGCCAATTCTGATACTTCCGGTTCTCACAATTGTGATAAAATATCAAAAGTTTTAGAAGGAAGAAGCAGAAGTCACCACTAATACACAATTTGATTAGAACTAGCCATCATTACAATAACGTAATTAAAGCAGTTCCTTACATAAATAGCAAACCAAGCCACTGATACTTTATTTCGTGTTAAAATCATATGCTACCGTTTTGAAGCTAATATCGCCAACATTTAGTATAACAATTAGGGTATTTGAAGAAGCTTTTTTTTAAAATCAACTTTTACAAAAGTTCATTTCTTCCCTTCTTTGGTGTTATCTCCTAGAGCTCATGTGGGCCCCAATCGGTCGTTAGTCATGAGCCCAAACGCAATGAATCCCAAGCGCATTGGTTGCTACGCCACCGGCTATGGGCCCTAACTGGTCGTGGGCCCGTGTTCATTGAACCCATTTGTGCCATGGATGCTACGCCCCTGCTCCAATAGCTAACTTTAGTATTACATTATTAATCATATAGGTCCACACCTTTCATAGAATTGTAATACATTCACAATGTTTGTAGGCCTATATACTAATGTGTGCATAATCATATATTAATACACGAGCATTTGGCTGCTAATTATTTTTGCATCTTGAAATGATCCCCTAGCAGTAGTAACTAATGTCACGAAAGTAGCCTATTCATATGTTTATCAATTAGCCTTCTGTGTATATGTGTTGTCATTGGAAACGGCATGACTCTTCAACATTAAAGAAATAAAAGTTGAAATCAACGAAATATTCAGTTGATGTGAATCTGAAAAACTTGTTATCTGCGTTAAAAACAGACTTAGCCAAAATATTTCTATATCTATTACTACATAAATGATTTCACGTCGCATACAATACCAATAAAATGTAAATAGTTAGGTTAGCATGTGTAAAACAAAATAAGTTAATAAATGGTCAATTCATTACTGACCACCAGTCGCTCTGACAAAAAGTCATTTCAAAAGGTCTAATATATAATTTAAGGTTGGCCTATGATGTATTGTATGTTATTTTTAAAACACTTAACACATAAATCTTTTATATACAGTGTATGGCCTATATGGTTAAAATTTAATTTTAATTAAATTTATTGTTTAAAAAAACCTACCGAAACAAATATCACTAATACAGTTAATGTCTTATCCTGACTGTATTAAGGTCCGTATCATAAAATGATATATCTTAACTAAGAACTTATGGATCTTTTTTTTTTAAAGTCCTCAACACAGTATTCAAAATAAAACACCCACCAACACTTCAGCACACACACACACACACACACACACACACAGATTCAACTCTAGCGATCCAATAATAAAGAAATCGAAAAAAAAAAAGGTTTCATTGATCCTGCTGACAAAATGATCATCTCCGCCCCTCACCCCTTTCACCCAAGTAAATATCTTCCTATCAACTTCATTACACTGAGTGGAAAGCCGTTTGAGTCAAAGGATATTGATAAGAAGAGTACAGAGAGAAAGAAGGTTGGCGAGAGAAGGGGAGGGGGGGGCCCATTCCGAAACGTTTTGCTGGAGCAGATCTTTCAGAGGGTTGTCTGTTGGAGAGAATGGTGGAGATCAAAATAGTTTAGCCATGTAGCGGTGCGGGTATATCGTTTTGTATGTCGTAGGACTAGAGCTTAATTTACGTCCCCCCTCTCTCCCCCCCCCCCCCCCATTTCCTTTTCTTTTCAATAACAGTGAACACTATTTTAAATATCTTTTTATCGTTTTGATTATATTTCATCAGTTATTATTGTTAAGAGGGTTTATTGAAATGAAATCCACACTGCCTACCCCTGTTTCCAGGCTAGACACGTCAATAGATATATCTCGTTTCAGAATAGGCAGTTGTCAGCCAAACGAATGTAGAACTAGTTACCTCCAGTGTTTAAAATATCTATAACAAATTGAAATTACAAAACTACCCTGAAGTATGAAAATCATCTGATCTAATCTGTCCCTTGACTTTCGTCGAAGTGGTGCAGTGCGTTTATAAACAAGAGCTAAAACACGAAAGTGTGAAGGCTCAAATAGCCTACTTCCTTGGAGTAAGAAGGCATTCCTCCGGGATCGAACCCTGGTAGGACCTGCAATGAAATACTTGGTTAAGACTGCGGAAACAAAAAATAGCTGGTCGACGTACCATTCAAGACTCTAAGGTAACAATATATTAATAGATTGTTTCTTCATGGCACTATGCGCAATGTTTACCAACGAACAATGTGACCAAGTCAGTAAAACCTACAGGTGATGGCGTATATTGTGAAGGTAGGCTCAATGGTTGTTGTCGGGGGGGGGGGGGGGGGGAGAAGAATGACAGTTTGAATCAATTATTGATTTATCATTATCGATTGTTGACTGTTTGGAAGAATAGAAAAAAAAACGTATCACTTTATTACTTTCCCTCTCTAAGCTGTATGTAGTCCAAAGTGTGTGTGTGTGACTTAGGATGTATAACTGATGCAAGTTTTTATTTTCCTTTTGATTCCCTTGATTTTCCTTGACTCTCTCTCTCTCTCTCTCTCTCTCTCTCTCTCGATTTCAAAAGAGTGTTAATAATTTAAATTGAGCGTTAGTGTCGCCGAAATAAATAATGAAATGATAAAAACATTTTACATCAATAGCGATGAAGCTTGCTTTATATAATAAAGCTTATCTTCGAGTTCGACGATTAGTGAGAAATGCAGTATTTCCCATGGCTACGCTGCCCCAGCTGCGACCTACATATTTTGCCACACCCAGTGCGCTGGTTGTTGATTAAATTTTCTTTTCGCCGTCGAACTCTGTCCGATTTTCTTTTAACCTCAAGTGTGTATTCCGCGGCCTTTGTTAGTGACCTCCAGCTGTCTCGTTCCGAAGCCGCCTGCAGTCAGGTGCTCTCTTCTATGTCAGTTAAAGCAAGTTGGTGCCTAAGCTGATCTTTAAAGCGTTTCCGTGGGTCGCCTCTGTTACGTCGACCACCCTTCGCTCACCAAAAAAGGACTGTTTTTTGCATACGTTCGTTCACCATACGGGATATGTGCCCTGCACAGCGTAACTGTCGAATCATAAGAAGTCCCTCTATACTGCCTATACCGACGTTTGCAAGGGCATTGCTATTTGTAATGTGGCCTTGATGGCCATGATAGAGCGCAAGCATCTTTGGTGAAAGCGTTCGAGAAGTATAAGTTGCTTTCTGTATAGCACCCATGTCTCAGATCAATATAGAAGGATTGAGAGAACCAATGCATGGTAGACATTGATTTTTGTAGGCAGGCGGAGCAAATTATTACGCCAAACCCTCGCCTGGAGGCGTTCAAAAGCACTGCTAGTTCTGGCCAGATGATTATTATCTTCATTTAAAGCGATGCGTTATTTGACACTATGCTTCCTAGTCGACACCTGACTCGGGCAGAGTTGCGTTTACTGAGCGCCTAAAGGCAGCACGGAATACCAACTCCTAGATACCCCCTCCCCCCCCCCCCCTCTAGTCCACAAATGAGATTGGACCAGAGCGCTCTGAGCATGCTATAAGCATGAAAGTAGCGCTATATAAAAGCTATAATAATAATAATAATAATATGTGAAATGGTTTCCATCCATTAATCTCATGGAGAGCTATGGCCTGCTTCAGCACATCCCTCCATTTAGATCTCACCTGGGCCTTTCGTCTCCACGCCCGAACCCCAAGTTGTTGTAGATCTGCCTCTACATCATCAATCCAACGCATTCGGGGTCTGCCTTTGGGTCGCCTGTCTTTTGGTTTTTGCTTGTATACAATTCTCGCCCCTCTGTTCTCTGACTTTCTTTTAAAATGGCCTGTCCAACATAGTCTGTTCTTTTTTATTTTTTTTTATTTCTGTCACAATCAGTGGGTCTTCATCTAATTGATATATCTCATGGCTATAATGCTTGCCTCTCACATGTGTGAGGATAGCCGAAGCCATATATTTAGTGTAATAAAGAATTTAATGCACATTAAATCGACACGACCTACCCCGCCCCATGGTGAGGATAGTTTGAAACATGTAGGCCTGTTGTAACTCACAGATATTAAGATAAGATAATATATTCGAGTGAAAGAACATGTCATTTCCTATAAAGTTCTATTATTACACAACAAAGATGACAATGTAGAGGTTCATTGACGCGATGACCGTTCTAGTACTTTCATATGATCCTCTCAATACACCTGTTGACACGAAGACGGAGCTAGTCCTGATGACCTACATTTACAGACCTGGCAAGTGGCAATCCTGTCGAGTGGCACTCGGGTGTAGGTCTATGTGTGTTAAAGAGTATATAGAACATGTTCCGATAAACTTTCAATCTCATCGATTGATCAAACACGATTTTAGATTCTCAAACGAGTCGACACGACCTACCCAGCCCCATGGTAAGAATAGTTTGAAACATGTATTGTAACTCGCAGGTAGGCCTATCTAAGAAATCTGCAAAATTACAGACATTCGTTCAAAAGAAGAGATATTTATGTCCTACGCGAGTCTGTGTGTTAATCTAGTCATGCACGTTAATTATAGACTTAAACTCAGCTAAGTGATTTCTTTTTCTGGCCGATTCAGGCAACCCATTCCATGCTCTAGCTGCGATAGGGAGGAAGGAGCAATTGTACAAATTTGTTCTAGCAAGAAATATCTCTTAATCTTTTAGTCTTCTGAGTATTATATTTGGTTTTATTTTTTTATTTGTAAGTAATGGTTCTTGAGTCAAGATACTAAATGGAAGTTCAAATGTACCCCAAGTGTAGCTTGTGAGAAACACTGAAGTTTTGCTAAACTACGTATGTGGTTCCATTTCACTCCATGGCCTGACTTGTTGTTATATATATATCAACATATAGCCTATACATGCCTACATATAATGAGTCTATGGCGCAAGCGGCATAAGTTAAGAAGTTAATATTAATGCCAAATCATGGTTCATTTATTACACGTCCTTTCTGAATTTTTTGTTCTTACACAAACCAAAGTCTAGATTATTTTGTTAGATATGTGTCATAGCAGACAATGTACTGAGTGTAGGCCTACAACAATACAGTAGAGAGAGAGAGAAAGGTATGGGTTAGGTGAGTCTAGAGACAGACTTTCACAGACTAAGGCATATAATGTGCGAGAGATGAGGAACCCACAGCTATCATTACTTTGTGATCTTGGTTTCAGTAAGCCCCTACAAATCTCCTTTTACCTTTACGATCAAATTTAATAAAACTATTTTTTCTTTATCTTTACTATCACAGTGCTGAGATCTTAATAAAAAGCAAAACAAACGAAAATAAAAACCTTAACATCTTGACCACTAGATTGAACTTCTCAAATTGAATACAACATAAGACATAAATATAAAATATAAATCAAAACTTGAGAAGAAGGGTGTTACCTTTGCATAGTTTGTATTATAAATTTGTATCACATAATCAACAAATAATATACATGGTCAACTTCTCAACTTAGCATTGTAGCCCATGATTCAAACAAAACAAAAACACCAAAAAATATTATATTAGAAACTACACTTACTATGTACCAAAAGTAACCAAGGAAAGTATTTTACCGCAAACCTCATGTATCATAGTTCAGTATTATACTAACATAATCAGTTTAATATCAACACATAATTGTCAGTGTACTATTAAAGAGTTATCAATCTAATATGATACAAAGTGTGAGTCAGTCTAATGTGAAACAAAGCTCTCAGTTTAATATTAATACAAAGTTGACTGTCAGAAGAGGAAATAAAAAAAAGCCCAAAGATATTCGAGATAAATCAAATGAGGGTTTTATGAGATGAATAGGAAACTCAATGGGCAGGTACATGGGGTATCTTACATTAGTAATACAAAAGCAGCACAAATCTTCTTAGTTGTCTTTACATTACAAACAGATTACTTGGTCTTTTTCAAGCAGTGGAATGATCCAGCAGAAATAAGAAAGCACCAAAGTAACGTAGCCACTATGAATGTAACACTTAATGTAAATCACCATTGTTACATATACAAACATATAGGCAAGGAGAAGACATGGTCCAAGACAATTAATCATATGACACAATATCATAGTTATATAGTTGGAGTCACCAATATGGCCAAGACAATGTGTACAAGTGACATCAGGACTAGATACAAAATGGCTGGAAGATAAACTGAAGTGATGACAAGAACATTGAAAATAAAAAGTATACAAGTTACCAAATCACAATATGAAATTCAGATCATTGTATTTAAAGATGTTTCAAATGCTTTAATGAAGATAGACATTTTTAAGAAATAATAATACAATGAATTGCTAACTTTTATTTAACACTGTACATTAATATACAAGTAAGTTAAATGTAATTTTAATTTAATTTTACAGAAAAAAACATCTACACATCTAACTAATTCCATTAAAACAGGCTTGCATCGATTTTCAGTTTCCAAGTCTAGACCTAACATTTGAGAAATAATATCTATCATATTATCAGTTAAGCAAACCAATCTGATCTTTAAAAAGTGCTAGCTGTGCTTCTCTTTTATTCTCAGCAATCAATACCAATGGGACAGAATTCTACAAGGTAATTTAAACAAATCTACAGATTTCATAAATTCTTAACATGTTTTATTTTGCCATTATTAAAGAGTTAAGCAAATATACATTTGGTTTAAGTTTAGGATTCTTTATAGCATAATAACAATAATAATAATAATAATAATAAGGGCAGTACTGCTGCAGACCTGCCACATCACTAGAAAATTCTTCAGTGGAAACTGATAAAGGGACTACAATGAACTTTGTTTCTCTTTAATGACTCTCGACCCTGGCAGCACCAGAGAATGAATACTCATTTGTTTCTAACATAATAATAATAATAATAATGGCAATGTCTTTGATTCTGAAGATCAAGAAGGAGTGCAATGTTTCACATGGCCTACAAACCCAGTTGCGACCTGCATATTTTTTCACATCTGATGCAGACTAAACCATTTTTCTCGGGGGGTCTATTTTAGTTCTCTTTACATCTTCTGTGCCTGTCTTCTACAAGGGATTTCTTTGGGGCCTCAAATGTGTGTCCCACGCCTTCACGAGAGCTCTCCAACTGTCTATAGCATTAAAAAAAAACAAAGACACGCTTTTAAACATATTTCGGTCTAACACTGATCCAGATGCTTTGACAACTGACAGGAATTTATTGGACAGCATTAAATTAAAGCTAAACATTATTTTCTTTTTATCTCAAAACTTAAGATGCCAAGGACAGTTCTATTCTTAGGTGATGATAAAGGATCCTAGCCTCCTGCAAGATGGCCTCAGCAAGGATGACAAACTATCAAAAAAGCTGAACACTTAATATCATAATTATTGTGTTCCCAAGATTATTCAACTAGCCTAGCCATTCAAACAAACAATGTGACAAACATAAGATTTTAATACTGTATGTTTCATTGTGACAAGTAATATAATTATAAATATATGACTATAAAAATAAATTATTCGACACATTGTTTTCTGCTGCATGTTTCAAGATTATGTAAAAGCTTATGTAAAGAATAAGAAAATCAAAAACTTGAAAACATTGCAACAGATATTTATGAAGTATATGACTTGCTGAAGACATAATATAAAGCAATAATATTTTGGAAATATGACATCAAAGTCTAAACAATTAGCAACAAGTGTACAAGTTGCATAAACATTTTTTTTTGTTGAACCTTTCAATGATACTAAACTAACACTCATAACAAGCCAAATACTGGTAGAATAAATAGTTCTGTTGAAAATCAATATTTTTTTTTACAGCATAAGTATTGGTATGATGCATACAAAGAGGGCCTCATAATAAACAATAAAATAAAGTAAAAACAGCCAAGAAAATAAATAAAACATTGACGGGTGGCAGAATGTAACGTGTGAGGATCACAAAAGTTTAAGAAAAACATTTTTTTCTCTTTTAGAAAACAGAAAATAAGACTAAAAAAGTGTAAGTAGGGCTCAGAGCTCAACAACCAGTAAACAGGTCGGACAATCTAAGCAGAAAAATATTTAAAACTATATTTAAAAAAAAGATTTAAAAAATAAAGGTAAGAGTAAAGTGAACCAGCCACCTCTTAGATCAAACAAAAAATAATAAATCACTTTTAGCTTAAGAGATGGACAGTATACACTTTCACATTTTCTAGAGAAATTCTGGTAAATTAAAAAGAAGTTTTAGTATTTGAGTAGATAGGAAGATATAACAATTAAGTAAATACATTATCAAAAATACAATAAATCAAAGTGAAAGTAACTCATCTGATTTGTAAAATACCACTGACTCAATGATTGATCATAAAATCTTTTAACTGTCAGACATATCCGCATGAAATTTCATACACAGGTTCCTTTTACCTTCTAGATGCTTACTAAGAACCGGATTTGACAGATTCACTACCTGACGACTGCTATTCACAAAAAAACCACAAGCTTTCTTTCAAACTTTTTAATTTTATTTTCAGTATTCCCCCAAAAGGCTACAATCTATTTATAAAGCATTTTAAAAGATAGCCCAAAAATAAAACTTCTTGTATATTATTCCTTTTGCCCTAAGTAAATTTTAAAAACTTGCCTTATGTCAATTCCACTTCCCTTTAGACCTTGACTTAATAAAATAACAAATAACTAATCCTAATAGCATAAAAAAAGTTAAGTCTAGATCTATTGTCATTTTGCTACATTCAAAAGGGGTATAAAGAAAACACAAAACAATAAAACCAAATTGATATTTCTTTTCAATTGCAGAACACAATACCAAAAAAATTGAAGAGTTGGGAACGGATATGTAGCAATCAATTTGGGCCTTCAGAAAATGCATTTGAATAGTGGATCAATCAGAGGATGCTTAAAACGTTGTCATAGTAATAAGCATGGGCCAAACAGTGTGAAAGTAGTTGTCTGTGTGAGTGTCACTGTGTGTGTGTGTGGGATGTCATCGTATAAATAAAATATAGTTTGAATGCAGAAAACAAAGAAAAGTCATAGAGTGTACAAAGGACAAACTTTTTGTTGTTGGCAGGATGGGGAGGGGGTGGGGGGGTATATGTTCCAAATCAAGTCAAAAGCGAACAAGAGAGAGAGAAGGAAAAAGAGAGAAGGCCTTGAAATTTAATTGTAACAGCTATGCACTTATCCACAAGCTAAAAAACTATGTTAGGTTAATTGATTGAAAAAAAAAACGAGAAGGGTCCTTGGCAAAGTAAACAATAAATAGCCTGGGAACAAATCAACGGGCAAAGCTAGTGGGTAATGCTAGATATATGAAATTGTCAATTTCAAATAATTAGATCATTAGGGATAATTTACCTTGTCTGGCTTAGAAGAACATGACCTGTGTTACAAGATGGTTTAAATATGTTATGTCCAAATAAGTGCCTAGTCAGATTAACAAATGGTCTGATAAGGAATATCTAAATATATATAAATTCACATATATAAATTCACCCATTTGAAATTCCTTCATAAAATTTAGAACATGTTAAGCTCAATTTATTGCTTTTAGTTACAGAGCAATTTTACTTTGTGCTATATTTTGAGTTGATCAATTTGTGACTGGTTAGTAAAGGTTATAGTAATAAATTAACAATGTTTAAGTATTTTAGAAAATATCATGAAATGAAAAACTAAAGACTAAACTGTATAAATAAAAACACAAAAGGATGATGGAAGACTGAGAATAGCAAAATAGCCAGCACAAGTTGTCTGAGACAATGACAATAATATAACCACATTTATATGTACAGCTATATGTATATGTTCCGTCTGTTCCATATTTGCTGGTTATCTGCCAACATAAGGAATAAATTCAAAGATTAAGGATAAGTGCAGTATTTCACACGACTTCGCAGACCTAGTAGAACATGCATAGTTTCCAACAAACAACAACAAAATTTCATGGGTATTCAAAGTTTCAAGAGAAGAACATTTTTGAAGTTTCAAAAAGGTAGGACAGCATTGATTCCTTAGACCTTTACTTTGTCTGTCACATTTGTTAAACCATCAACAGTTCTATTCAATGCTTTGTACAGAGAGGAATGGAGAAAGATGGTTGACGAATCTTGCTTGATGCCTCAACGGTCTAACAGACTAAGGGATAGGTAAAGGTAAAAAAAAAACATTGTTGAACAGTGATATCTCTATATTTAAATACTGTGTATATCATACAAGAAATAAAAAGTATAATAGGAATTACATTCTCGGTATTCAGATGTGTGGGATAAAGTAAATAGAAAAAATTTGGTAAAAAATAAAAGCAAATTGAAATTAAGGCACTTTATAGTGAAAAAGTTCAGGTTTTAAAGCAGTAATTTTAAACAAGTAAAATATATAAATTTCAAAACATAAAAAAAAATCTCCCTTTTGATAATGAAAAATGCTTATAAACACTTTATCTCACAGTAGGTCCTAGAAATTTCTTCAATTCACAAACAGGATATTTTTAACTGTCAAAAGCATGAAGTTAAAAGCAAAATAAATAGGGAACCCCACAGTTAATACTGACTATCTTATTAGCAATTTTCATTTACATCCTTATATGTTTAAATTTGTATACAAAAAAAAATAATTCACAATTAAAATGTGTAGATCCTCAAAAGATGTTTTTTTTTAAAGTTATTAAATGTGGTATTGTGCATGTATCATTTGATGCAACTTTCATCTTGGGATAACAAAAAATTTGAAAGCAATTCAAGACTTGGTAAAAAAAACAAAAAACCAGTAAGGCACTTATTGTAAATCACAATTGCGACTATAGGTAATATTAGGATTTTAAATCAGTAGGCTAGATCAGGTATAACATAGTTACAACTATAGAAACCACAATATATTGATATTCTATTGAAATAAAACTTTTCTAGGATTTAGTCACATACAAACAAAACTTTAAAAAAAAAGGTTTATAATAAATATTTTATAAAAATGACAGGCTAGTTTTACTTTTAAACATTTTCAGTAATGCCATGGTTAATGGTCTTCCCTCTTAATTTACTATAAAAAAGCAGAAATAAAAGAAAACATACCTATGAAATCAAATATAAAATATTCATCCCAATAGTTTCATTTAAAAATGAGCCCTAAAATAAGTACCACTGATCAGCGAGCCAAATAACTGTTTACTAAACCATATCTACATCAAGCAAAATACAGGATTTACTCAAAGAAGCTATTTCAATAAAAAATTGTAAATCCTCACCTCTTCCCCTACCCCAACAATAAAATATTTTTTTTAAAAGTAAAAATTAAGTTATTAAAGAATAATTAAGTTTTCAACTGTGGTTCGATAAAAAAACTACTTCAAAATATTAATTCTTTCCGCTGAGAAGCACACAAACATTTAACATGCATATACATGGGAACAGTATTTGTTAATGATTAAAAACAACAACAAAAAAAAAAACAACATAAAAATAATAATTAAAGAACTTTTTAGCTTACAATTACAAAATGAGGAAATATTTTTCCATTAAGTGATAGAAATATAACATTGAAACATTTGTTATTAACATTAAAAATTTTTTAATAAATAATATTTTTTTTAATAAGTTAAGGCAGAGACTATACAAATGTGTGGTTCACCTGTCATTAATTTCCAAGTTCCTCGTCTCCTGTGGACATGACAGAGACCCACAGTAATATTAAAAGATTCTGTACAAGAGTATAAAGGTCAATTGGCCTGTATAATGGGCAAATGGCCTATGTACATAAATGCATTTCAAAACGTGACATTAACAAACAGTTGCAAGCATTCCTCTACACCTCCGCATCTTTATTTTTAACACTGTGAAGTCTATACATGGCTTTGGGAGGCTCTTCAAGTACCTCAAGGTGGGCATCATCGATTGGGGCAGCCTCTTCCTCCTGACTCATGGCCTGCTCTGCCTCTTCTCTGGGGTTGCTCACCCTCCGCTTGCCATTAGCCTGCAGCTCAATCTGTCCTTGTATGGCTACTCTAAGCTGTTGAAGATTAAACAAAAATAAAATACTTGACAGTATTTTTTTTTATAAATCTACAAAAATTCCTTACATCATGATTAGATATCTCTAAATTAACTCCACTTTATCGAATGCATGTAGAAAAAGAAAAGATTCAGAAAAAAAAAAAGCCCTGCAGGTTCAAAATTAATAACCATTAGCTAAATATATGTAGTCTTGTGGGTTTACAAACAAACCATCTTCTCACATATATTTGTGAAATATTATTATGGCTACAGATAGATGTGTCACATATATAAGTTGATTTTCTTCAACAGGAACAGCTTATGCAATGACACATGTTGCCCAATGAGTTGAGGTAAGTTAAAGAATAAATCATTGAACCCTAGCATGTCCCCTGCAGTGAGAGGTTTAAAGGGCATGACTATGAAAAAAAACAAAACTATTTTAAGCAAAGTAAAGAAGACCAAAAAATAAAAGCTGCAAATAGCAGAAAGAGTGTAAATAGAGCCTACCTCCTTCAGTCCTACTACTCCAACTAGTTTACCCGTGTTGGTAACAAAGGCATGACTTAAACCCAACAATGAGAAAAGTGAATGGACCTGAACAAACATTGGACAAAACAAAACACATAGAATTACAAAGCATTTATATTTATATTAATAATTTTGAAATTAAAAACTAGCAATGAAGTTGTTTTTTTACCAAGAGTAATATTGTAACGATTCTCACTATCCATGCTCTCTGCAAACTGCTCTACACGCCACCACCATCTCAAAGAACTTGACATCTCAGGGCTCCTAAATATTGTACAGTTTAATGTCCACTAAATCACAGCCAATACTGTACAATTGGCAACAAGTAAGATTTCAACATAACAACCAAATCGCCACATCAACTCTTACACTGGCCTCTCCGTCTCGTCTAGACTTGCACTGGGTTCATCTGTTCAGGACAGACTTCACACACTGATTGACTTCACACACTGATTGACTAAGTCATCTTGTATTCCCGAGGTGTCCTGACAGTACTTGATAGTACTCCGCACTGAACCATCATAATGCACCATGCAGAAAAATACCGCTGAACCAAATTGAACCAAGTCGTCTGTAGGAACCAAATTGTAGTGTACCATCTTGACTGTGACACCTCTCCTCTGTATATAGCGTTCCCGCTAGCCATCCAGAAACCAGGGGAAGGTTGATTGACCAGTCTGGTTAATCACATGACCACATTACTCGTGACAGACCTGAGTTCTATTCACAACACAGATCCTTCCTGAGCCGTCTTGTTGACACTCGTCTCAGCTAACCATTGCAAGTTGTCATGGTTGACTTCTTGTAAATCGCCTAGGGCAATAGACGTCGGCTAAAAATACACACTCCACTACCCATCTGTGTCACAACCAGGTTTATAACAATATGCAAACTTTTTAAAATTCATTCCAACCCAGCACTTCACCACTCAGCCACTGCACCACCATTAAATTATACCAAAGACTTTTTAATCTTATTTTAATAGAGGTGTATGCATATGTTAATCAGTTTGAAAATTTAATATAATAAACAAAAGTAGTTGCACGTATTTCAAGCAAGTTACAGGCTATGGTGAAATTGCATTTTCACTAGAGCCTTTAGCTTAAGATCAAAATCAAACAAACATGGCAAAACAAAAGTGGCTTTTCTTTATGTGAGACACAACTAAAAATTGCATAAATAACTAAAGACAAAAATTATAGAACTAACCAAATTTACAGTTATGCCAAACCTTGTATATTGAAGTGTATCACTCTAATTAAGGCTTAATAACTTACTTTGTGTAATGATGTTCTTTCCACCAGTTGGAAAGGGGCAGGGTCTATCTGTACACCTTCCCATTCAATTGGCTGTTGAAGTTGTTCCTGCTCCCAAGCTAGTTGCTGTAAATAGATTTTGAGACATTTTTATTTTGAAATGGACATTTTAAAATGCAAAAATTATTATGTTGTCAAGGAAATTACATTTGTTAAATTAGTTTCATTGAAGTGGGTGAAAAATGTAATAATAAAATTCAAATGAGACAGAATTTTAAAAAAGTTAGAATATATTTTTAAAGTGGGATGTTTGACTCAGAGGCCAAAACCGCATGGCTACATCTTGGACACCTATCAAAGAGGCTCAAGTTCTATTCCTAAATCAAGCAGAGATGTGTTAATTGAGTTCCTAAAGGCAGCACAGAAACCTTCTCCAAGAAATCCCCTCCCCCAACTGGTCCACAAAACAGACTGGATCATAGCACACTGAGCATGATATACACATCCACCATATAAAAGCAATTATAATAATATAAAAAAAAGGAGCAATTATAAGAATATTTTTCTGAATTTTGAACTTTTAACATTACTTTTCTAAGTACAAGCTGCTGAAGCTTTATAGGAAATTTATGTAACCACACATTAAAAATGAAGTTCTCCAATACAATATTGAAGATATTGAATGCCTGGAAGATAGCTTAATTAGAGACAAGAGTATATATTACAATATACGAGACAAGATCTTCACTGAAAACATTTCAGGATTAGTACATTGGTTACTTTTTGAAAGACAATATGATCCAATTCTTAGAAATATCAGTAACAGGTATAAAAGTGTTATTATCTAATGCATGTATTGGTTGTTCTTTTTCCTTTTTGCCTTTTTTTAACAGGGCTTTAACCCTTTCTCTCCTAACTGACGATACCAGCATCGATTCCACTAGAATGTGATAAATAATTACAGACAGAAAGAGTTCAAAGGCCCTTATCAGTATTGGAGGTGAAAAGCTGACTATGTCAGAAGTTTCTAATACCTCGGAGTTATTGTCACAGATGAGGTAATGAAACCTGAACTACTGGCCCTACAGACTAAGAGATAAAAAAAGGTAAAAAAAATAATTTATTATACACTGTAAATACTTAGTGTTTTATGAATATATAGTTAGTGATTATATTGTACTCACATCTTCGATTGGTAAATTTTTAATCTTGGTTGGTTTAGGCTCAGAATTCTAAGGAAGGAGATGAAATAATCAGTTTAAGTTTTGATAAATTATTTACCAATATCAACATCAACATTTTACAATAGGGATTCATTAATGTCCAAGTACATGACAATGAATATGCAATACTTGTTATACATGCAAATACAAGCTTAAACATATCTTGAAGACACATATTAAGAGTATGTCAACATTAGAGAGAGTATAGAGTACTATAAAAACATAACTTTTTTTAGAAAATATACTTTAAGGGAAAAATTCATCTAAACATAAATAAAACTGAAAAAAAAAAAGGTATATTTTTTTAGGTAAAATATTCACTAACTCCAGATTACAGAAAATATCTTTATCAGATATTTTATCCTTTTTTAGCATTAGTTGTATAAATGACATTATTTTTTTTATAAACAGCATCCTGGGACTTCTGTTATTTTCACTGCTATTAATGGAGTGTGAGCACTAGACAATATGCAGCAATCAAAAAGGTGTAGTATTTTTAATGTAATAAATTATTTTAACAATTTTACTTTCTTTATTTTTTGTTCCTTTCTAATTATTTAGGTTGCTTACCATTTTGACTTTCTTAAATAGATTTTGAAAACTGCCTTTCTGTAGAGATAAAATAATTTATCAAACTATGATATAATAAAGTTTATAACAGGTTTTATATTTAAAACACACTAAGAAAAAATCTAAAACAAACTTCTAACTATTATAAAATTGGAAATGCTGGTACAAAATTCTAAATTTTAAAGCTTCTGTATTGAAGTAACTATCAAATAAATGTTCACACCAGTTATCCCCAAGCTGTTTTGATAGACTGTGACTTTGGTAAAATAAATAATTTCTTAATGTTCTAATTAAAGACTCAAACAGATCTAAAGTGTAAAATGATTGATAGAGTTATTTAGCAATGCTCCTAGGAGAAAGCCAAACACTTTTAGAGCTCTCAAGAGAATGCTTGGGCAGCACTGGTTTTAACTGCTACTTACATCTATAGTAAAAGGTCTGTCTTCTAATATACTTTCCTTTCTTTGTTTTTGTAGCTTGCGATAAAAGTTGGTCATTTCCGCTAGAATAAGTATTTTTCATTAAATAAACAATGTAGGTATATAAAATATATATATATATATATAAAATGCTTTAATTAAAAATAATTAATTGTAACCTATATTTAACAAGCAAGCTACAAAACAAGAAATAAAGGTGTACACTATATTTATAATTTACTAGCTTCAAGTCACTAGGAATGAGTCCTTATCCATTTGATATCAGGACTTTGGGGGCTTAACATTTGAGAATGATCTATATTTTACAAACATCTGTTAAAATGGGTTTAGAAGAGTAATGATATCTGGTTTTTGTGCTGATCCAATTCTCATTTACCATGAGTCATAAAATTAGGTGAATCAACTTTAGTTGCCCTACTGATCTTTACTTCTTTAAAGTCTTCAATCTTTAATTTGGATTCACCCTGACCATATTTTATGCTCTCCCACTCATTTATTTCCCCAATCCCCACTGGACACAATGATGTATAAACTTTTAAACCTAGAATTGCCTTTGCTACTACATACCAAAAAAAAAATAACCTACTGAATAAACTTTTTGTACTTTCCTTAAAAACATTAAAACAACAAAAATGTGGAACTTAAATTCAAAGGATGGGAACAAATCTGGATTTTCAATCTTTCAACTAATAGCACAAGTATTTATTACATAAATACAGTAAAAAGAAAATTTTTTAATACATAAAATACATTCACTCAGTTACAGTGTAGGACACACATCTAGCAATGTAAAAGAAACTCAGGAATATGCACTTGTTAATATTTGCTATTCACTAATAAAACAGTGGTCGCTAAGTGAAAACAAGATTTTAAAAAATAAAAAGGTATCGACCATGATAAAGTAATCTGGACACACACAAAAGTGGCTATAATGTGGTAAAAAAATACAAAGATGAAAATTAAAACAGTAAGATTTTTATATACGTTCATAATAGACAAAAATTTAAGCTCTTCACTAGGTGATTAATTATATCAAATGCTGACACGTTATTGAATTCTAAATGAGAATCTAGCAAACTCAAGACTAGTTTAAAGAGAGAAAAAAAGGATCAAAAAAATCTAAAATAGAAAAAAAAAAAAGATTGATATGAAAATATTTATCTATCTAAATAAATAAAACAAAGTGTACGATAGGTCTGTTATAACAAGCCAAGAAGAACAAATCTAGTCTAGAAAGAGAACACAGACATCACATACAACACCTTATAGTTACCTTCATTCTTCCCAATTATACTAAGATTTATATCTAATAAAACACATTTGATAGCATCAGCATTGGTTAAGCAAAATTCAAGTAATAGACTTGTAATATTAAGTTCATCATTAACGTCTTGCTATAGCAACACTTTTATCACCACACAATTACATGATAATTACCTCTGAGATCCTCAGCGCTATGAGCTCGGGTTAGAGAAGCACCTGAAGCTGATTTCTTGAGTATAGACCTGAGTGGAGCATGCACCGTGTGGTAGTTGTTCTGGCTGTCTTTTGTCCCATGATAATCTTTTGAGGGCTGAAAGTCAAAATCATTGAGTACATTTTAGTAAATCCCATATTAGTGAATATTTTCCATTGCTATACATGATACAGGGATAGGATGTGTGTCATAAACAATTTGCTTACCTATAATGGGGGCTAGAGTTCAAATCCCAACTCAAGCTGAGTCATGTTTCCTGAGCGCCAAAAGGCAGCACAGAAATCTTCTGCCAGGTAACCCTCCCCCCCTCTCACACACACTCACAAGTCTACAAAATAGATAAGACCATATCGACAGTTTGTCCTAATAATAAATAACACAGAAGGAGATTCCAAAGGCAGTAGGGAGAAGGTAGAATGAAAGGAATGAGTCAATATGAGGCACAACAGTTGACCTGATTATATAAAAGTGTTACAACAGTGTTTACTCACCATTAAAACAAAAAGTATTTATAGATCACAATGACTCTTTTTTTTTTTTTGGTCAGATGTTTTTAACTAAGTCTTACATTTCATAGCACACAACAGAAGAACAGTTTCCAACTTAAGATTCATTTAAAAAAAACAACTTTTAACAATCATTTTAAAATTAGTTTTGCTGAGCAAAAACATACTATTTATGCACTTTTCTGATGTCAAAAAAGTGGAAAAAAACAAGCTTTTCTATTTCTTTTACATTGCAAGTCAAGAGATTGCCCTATATTCATTTTGAATCAAAAATTTTATTTATAGAAATGAAAGAGTTTTTCTCAAAAGCAGTTTGTTTTAGAGATCTTTAGAATAGCCAATTGAAAACTGACTGGGTTTAGGTGTTAAAAGCAATGGGTACCCAAACCGCATTGTCCTGCTATGCCACTTTTTAACTATATGTGTTAGAAGAGAATATTAAATGTTTCTTACAGCAAGTACTTGCATGGGAATGTTTTGGCCTACTCTCTGGTCTCCCTTTGCCCCACCACTCACACCATTGTTCTCTGTGACTTTAGTCACCTGGAACCGTTTAGTTGTAACTGATTCACTCTCTGCGTCAGTGTTGTCACCTTCTGCATTGGTGACAGTTACTGTGGGTATGGGTAGACTAAGCTGGTTCTGAGGGACACGGTGGTCCATGCTCCATAATATCTGCTGGTCTTGGCTGAGTTTAATAAGAAGCATTCTCTCTAATTCAAATCTTTGTATTGATCCAAGTAATATCATAGAATCTGTCAATAAAAGAAAAAGCTAATAATGAACTGTATCAAGTTTGTTTATACTATCAACTATAAACAAAAATCCAATGTAAGCAAAATAGTTCTCCTTAAAGCAAATTGACTTTATCTTTCACAAGTGTTTTTTATTCATTAGGTTAGCTAGAAACAAAAAAAACAAGACACTATAGTATTAAAAATGTTTGTCCTTTAATTAAAACAACATTAAGCTACCTTTTGAGTCTACCAATGGGTATGAACGATGCTTTGATCCCAGGACCAACTGTTGAAGGTCATTGTAGGTGTCATCAAAGGCAACAAATTTGACATCCCTCACCATAAAATCTTCAACATACAGTAACCAAGCACTAAGAAACAAACATAACTCAACTTGAAACTCATCAAACTAATAAATAAACTAATATATCCAAGTATTTGGTTCAGTGGAAGTCATGTGAGAAGTTGTAACCAAAGTGTTTATATTATAGCAGAGATAGCATTATCAAGTAGGAGTTGAGGATGTTCTTAGGTTTTCACAGTTCAGGTAATATTTTGTTTTTGTAAAATGTTTTACATGTTTTGGATTTTCCTTCAGATTCTTAAGATAATTACATCCTAGCCCAAACCTCAAGAGGGGATAGCAGTGGGTATGGTTTGAACCTGAGACCTTTAAGAATGAAATAAGAAAAGGCTTTTGGTTGCTATGAAGTCCTATTATGTTTGTTAATATTTAATTAAAGAAATCATTGCACAGCCAATAGACTCTAAATTTTCAGTGAATATTCCCAGTATTGGTCAAACAAATTATTTTGTACTCAACACATTCTAATTATGGAATACAGTCATAGTGTGTTTATAACAAACTAAATTCAACTACTTTGATGTTTTATAAAAATTATAGCATAACAAATGTGTAACCCCAATGTTTTACCAAGTCTTGATTTAATTCTATTCAGGACTTTGATATAACGGAGAGTGTAGATGAATTCTATATTGTCAAAAAATGCCAAAACATTCAAACACATTAGTACAAGTAGATCAATACAGCGTTATACCCCATCTACCACCTTTAAGATGTCTGGACAAAATTTATTTTGATATACTGATCTTTGAATATGATTAGTGAAAAAACAATATTCTGATACTTCAAAAAAAAAAAAAAAGAAGTAATAATCCATAACTAAAGAGTAAGACATTGTTGTGAAAAACTTTTTCTTGCAATAACAAGGTTACAAAAATAGTTTGTGTGGCAACACAAACTCAAAATCAGCCCCCAAAGTGGTAATAAAGAGAAACTAAAAAAGATTTATTCTTCTAACAAAATTAGATAAATTGACAACAGGAAAAAAAAAATTCTTGACCTAGATTACTTTAGGTAGTGAGCTAGCTACAGTTGTATACTAATTACTTGACAAGACTTAGAATTAGATCTAGATCTAAGTCTAGATCTAGCTCTGAAATAGATATAGAATCTACTAGTCTATATCTAGACTAGAACTCGTATGACTTTACACATTTAATCTTAAAATTACTAGACCTAGGCAAATGTTATAATCAGGACTAGTAGGCCTTTTGTTACTGAGTAATGGTGTACTTAGCTGTTCGTATCCGTTTCATTTCTTAATGTGATACTACTGTTTACATAATAAATAAATCTGCACCCCTAAGCTGTCATAAGATAAGTTATTGCCTTAATAATTAAAATTGTGTTCAAATTATTAATACATTTATAATATATTTATATTATAAATATATCTAGATCTGGGCTCTAGTTAGTCTTATTTAGACTGTCAAGTGTAGGCATGTATAATGAGGATATGTCAAAACTGTGTGCTATAAAAGTAGTTTGTTACTTTTTAAACTTATAACTAAAACAAAGTTTGTATCAACTAAAACGAAGTTTGTATCAAAATTCTTTCTTAAAAACAATATTTGAATCAGTATTCTGTTCAATGAGTTAATTAATAAATGGAAAATATATTTTATAATGATCCATTGATACTTTTCCATTGTGACCTTAGATGCAAATTTTTTGTACCAATACTCGAATCTATGAATGAAGCTTCATTTATTAATGAAGAAGTCTGTGACCTTTTTAAAAAACTTACCTCCCCTGAAGTTTTTCATTGAAAAGAGGTGTACTTTTTTGAAAAATCTGCTTGCATAGATAATTTTAAAAATTAGATGGTTCACTTTCGGAAAAGAAAAAAGTAGCCGTTGCATCAGAACTTTGAATGATCTAAAATATCATGATGTCCGATTTTCATTTTCTCTTCTAGTTTCTGAGATCTAAATGGGACGGAGGAACAGACAGGCCACACAAAACTAATAGCCTCTTTTCTCCTTTCGGGGGCCGCTAAAAATGTTCTAATATAAAAATTATTTTGTATAAAGTAAAGAAACACTTTTATATAATGCAAGCTTTTTAAATTCATTATTCAGACAAAGGACTGGTGTAATCAAAACATTATTACAACTAAGACATTACCTTAATACTATTGAATCTTTTTAACATTTTCTCAAAAAAGATCTATTATGGCAGTGGTACTTACTTTGACTTAGCAGAAATGATGTCAGGTAGATAAGGCAACTTTTTTAATTTGATAATACTGTCATAGAATGAAGGCTGGAACATGTTGGCAACAGCATTAGCTATAAGCACTGAGATCTGCAAGAGATTTGTTATTTTAATACTATCACAAGCTAAAAAGATGTGATAAACTAGACACTTGATATTGGTACAATTTCAATGAATTTCATTTATAATCCTGAGCATGTCACATTAAATAAAATATTAAGAATTGAATACTGTAATTTAGTGATGCCAAATGACAGCCCTGAGGCCCTATCCAGCCCCACAATGCTGTGCTATCCAGCCCTGCAAAACTTCTGACCAGAGTGCATAATGTAACAGCTGACTATGTTTCAGTGATGTGGCCTGTGATAAGTGTGTTGAAAACTTACATAGCCCTCAGGCTGAAAAGGTTTGGGACTCACTACTGTAATCTATTGCTGAGTCAATAATGTTTAAGTTATAAGTTTAATATTCAGTATGAAGTGACAGTATCTTTTTTGAAGTAACGTCTGTATTATATAAGATAAGAAAATAATTTGGAGTACAAGAGAGATCACTTGGAGTTACTAATTTTATACTTTACAACTTTTAGGACAATTAGGATATTGACACATTTATGTAATGATTATTTTATGGTGAATAAAAACTTAAGATTTGTCAATCCAAAGGTCAATACACAAAAATCAGTAACACAAACCTATGCAAAAAAGAGGAAGTTAACAAACATGCTCAAAGAAAAACATGTCAACTCATCTCTAGCACTGCCTTTATTTTTCTGCATTGTATTTTTGGACCTCCAACAATTTCTTAGTAGGTAAAAAGCCATTTGAGCAAATCTTCTACTTGCGATGGCTAAATATTGCCACATTTATTAACCAGCAAATACTTACCACAGCAGGCAAAATGTGGTTTATTTGACCAGTAACTTCAAAAACAATTACTGCTGTAGAGATAGTCCTCGTCACACTCCCCGACAGACTAGCAGCACCTGTAGGTATGAACAAAATGTCACAATTAGCATTTTGATGAAAGCCAAAAATTGAATTATAATTCACATCACATTTTAACTTTCAAGAAACAGGTTTTTATTTAAGTCAGATGTGCTAACAATAACAATCATTGTTGTCAAAACTGACTTAGCACATTATATTTGCTCTACCCCTTCATATTTAATACAGAAGTTGATCTAATGATTATCAATGTTTCTTTAAAAAAAGATTATCACATCCAATGTTTGGCTAAACTCTAAAGATACTAGAATAGAATGATTTTTTTTTTACAAGTTTGCCCTAGCACATGAAACACAACATAGTTTTATACCTTTATGCATTTCTGTGGCTATTTTATAAGCTATGGTTTTATCTTTTATGTATTATTAGTACTTTAATTTTTACTTTACTTTTTTGTACTGAAGTTTCTGAAAGTTTATTTTATTTAAGATTTTTTTATGCAAAGTTTATTAAAAGAATGAACCAAAGTAATAAAGTTATTTAAAAACTTTTACGCAACGTCACAAAATACAATCATTTTATAAATATAGCCTCCTAATCAGCATGACAATACAAAAGTAATTAGGTAATTAACTATTACTAGATAAGAACATAGCATTACATAATTAACTTTCAATGTCAATATAAAAACTTGAAATACAATATCACAAACCAACAACTGCGTAACCGCCCGGAACTATTTTTCTCATCATGCCCCCAGACTCTATTCCATCAGGAAACCAAGCTGCCATACTTTCTCCAACAAGCCTACCAAAAGCTGCCCCTGTGATTAATAAGAAAATCTAAACTTACAGGTAAAAACAAAAATTGTAATCATTTTATAAATATGTATATATGATTATATGTGTTAAAAGGAAATCTATTATTTTAGTAGTGCAAAGAAACTTGTACCTATAGTGAACACAGGAACAAATACTCCAGCAGGTATGGGCAATGTATTGGATATAATGGTCATTAGAAACTGAAACATTGACATACAGTACAACATTAAAGAGGGTATATAACAAAGAAAGACAGATATAAAAGTAAATAAAAAATGTGACAGACAAAAATAAATGATAAATAACAGCTTGTTAAAATCTATAACCAACATAAATTTGGTCATTGTATCTTGTATATTTATTTAGTTTTACATGTTTCGAATGTTCCTTCACAATTGAAGATTATTACATCCTAGGCCCAGTGTGGATTTAGGTGGGCAGAGTGTCGAACAGGGGACCATTAAGATAACAGTCAAAGCTTGAAAAAAAAAGTGATTTGATTATAGAAGAAACAATGCTTGATTTTTTACATTTACTCATTGAATAATGAGGTCTAATTTCAAACACAGCCCTAGCAATGAGGAAAGTATAAAGTACCAAATAAATATTTAATGCTTCATCATTTTTAGTTTAAAATTTCAAATCAAATCAAAGTTTTGGAAATTAAAAAGTGGAAAAAAAAAAAGGTTAAAGAATAAGTCAGTATGTAAAAGTAGGGCAAACAATGCATGGCAAAATAAACATTGACATTAACTTTATTTTAAGCCCACACTCAGTGTAAATGTGATGTCAAGAAATGAAACTACAACAAACTTACATTCAATATGATGTGTAAGACAAGTGTCACATAAACATTAGTCAGAGGATGGTTCCATGTGTTCAGTATAATCTCATCATTGATATTGTCAGCTTGGCCCTCAGCCCAGGTAACGTTGCTGAACAAATTATTGATGGCCATTTTGCCAGTCAGCTGAGGATCATATATGTATTACATTTGTCAACAGTATTCTTGAGAAAGCTGATTGAGAGTTAAGTTTCCTTTTAAAACCTTGACATTTATTGGGGGGAGAAGCTGAAGAAGTAATTAGCTTGATACATGGTTTAAATGGATGTTACAAGCCCAACTAAAGGAACAATTGCTGTTACTTAATACAAAAGATGTCCTTCAAAGCTAGATGATCACATATGAATCTTCAGCTTTACAACAAAAAAATAATTGACTACAGCAGAAAGATTGAACAGAAGATCTTTAACTACATTCTTATCATTTATAATAAACTTAAGATGCTTCTTCAAAAAAAGGAAGATAATAATATCCTACAATCTTAATCTTGTCATGCAGGTTAATTAGATAATTCTATTCTACTAAGTAATTGTTTTGTTCTGGATGAACTAAGCAACCTATTTCATATTCTAATGGCACTAGGGAAAAAAGAGCAATTATACAAATTCACTTTAAGGTAAGGACTAGGAAATGTGTCTTTCTGAATATTTTATTTAAGTGTGCTTTTGTATTTTTAAGTTATAGTTACTTTAATTTTTAGTCTTCTGTCCTGTAGTGGGGGTCCCAAACTTAAGACATATATTCATATATCTGACTAAGGTTAAATAACATTTTAGTTTCACAAGAATTTAATGTTTGGATCATTTAAATTTACAGTATAATTTGCTTCTGTTCCGGAGAAACATCACAATTCCTACTACAATATAACATAGATGCAGCCAGGGACTAACAGTCTTTTGTATGAGATGGAAGCAAAAACAAATCTATTGTAAAAACTACGGAATCACAAAATGAGTTAATTTGGGACAGCAGAGTAAAAATGTCTACAAAATCTCATTGTAAGATTTCAAACAAATTAATGAGAAAATGGGTTCTTTTTATAAAATTTTAAGCCAAACATCTGTACTTTTATCTCTTAAAATGGTCAAAATTGTGTTAAATGAGTTATTAAGCCAAAATTTTAAAAAAAGCCATTACCAAGTAATTTTTTTTTCATTCCATTTTCATAAAAACTACTATAAAGATTTAACCCTATAAAAGATAGTAATATTTGTGAGTTAATATTTGACTAGAGATGTACACTTACAAATGTAAATATTCAATGAGATCATGTCAAGTAGACACAAACAAAAAATGTAATATACTTTTAACCTTCAACTCAAATCTATGTGGGTTGTCTTCTCAGCTGTTATACATTAGCAAGAATGTTAGTTACATACATGTCACTGTACATGAGAATCAGCAATAACAGAATACATTCTATAGCAAAAAGCTATCCTAAACTTACCTTGCCAGCAAAAAACTGGCCAAGTCCAGGTGGGAATGTCATAGATGCTATGACAAATGTTATAACACTTGGGTAAATAAAACGACTGAAAGAAAAAAATAGTAACTGATACTTAAACATATAAATCCATTTATTTTTAGAAAATGACATAAGTATACATATGAAGAAAAAAAAATTGTCAAAGCTAATATGGCAAACATTAGTATTATTAGTTTATTTTGAAATGATATACATGGATTGCAACTCTCAAAATAATATCTAAATTTTTCTACATGTACATATCTGCTTCAAGTTTATCTGTTTTTAATCTAATGCAAATTTAGTTTCATTATTTGTAACAGAACAATGTTAGCAATGTTGAATGCTAGGCTGTTCAACATAAGAAAAAATCAAACCACGCAAGGCAGGTTTTGATAGTACTAAAAAAAAAAAGGTGAAAACTTCAACCTTTTGTGCTGTGGCTAGTCACTGTGTGAATTAATGAGTTTGGATTGTTAATTTAAATGTTGTTACTGCTTCAGATTTAAGAAATGACTTCTTATTTTTACTCAGACATTGGCACAATTTGTTCTTGTTCCTTCCAGTTATATGATAAAATAATAATTTTGACAACAATGCTTGTCAATATTATATTTAGTGAACTACAAGTTGAAAGACAGCACAATGAAATATCATTGTGTATCTAAGAAAAGTAAGTATATGAATCACCAAAAACCTACCAATAGGACCTGATTAAACTCCAGACACTACATTTTAACATATTTCTTATGCACTTTATTTTTTTTTAGCTTTTTTTAATTACATACTTAAATTTAAAATATTTTATTAAGATTTCATTGGCCCAAATGTGAAATTTCATATTTAATTAAATGTTTCAGACAATTAAAAATTAAACTTACTTTTTCTGTAAAAATCTGGAAAGTTTTTTGCGACGTCTAGTAAACAAAATAACACTTCTGTGAGCAAGAATAAAGAGAGCTCCACCAAGACCGCAAGCTACTCTAAATTTAATGAAAGAAAAAAAGTACATTAAATACATATTTCGTCAATTAAGGTAATACAAAAAATATATTTAAAAATGTATCTCGAGAAAAAAATTTAAATTCCTTAAAAGCATAATTAATTTAACTTTTAGCTTGAAAGAACATTTATAAAGGTTTAAAGTAAAAACTCACCCTAGAAATGCAAAAGCAAACAATTCTAGAGCATCAAAAGGAAATTCTGATCTTAGAGAAGTCTTGAATAATGCATTGAATTTTTCTGTAGGTAGATCAAAGTGTAATGTTAAAATTAGTGGAACTCATATTGTTAAAGCACATTTCAATTTGTTATACCTGAATAAAGAAAACTAAAACTACATGCTGCTTTTTAAAAAAAGAAAACTTCATATACCCACTTTATACAGGAAGTAACTTTCAAACAAGATAACATTAGAAAAGACATGTACCTTCACTTTTAAACCAGTATGCTAACAATTTAAACATAAGAGCTCCACAGACGGCCGAGAAGAAACCTCTCCAGTAGTTTCTCACAGCAAAGTATGTGGCTGTGACCTCAAGACTGAATAGTACACCTGTGAGATTATCAATTTTATCAAGTTTTTTTTAAACAGAATCTTACTTCAATGGAAGGAAAGGATGAAGTCAAGTAGATAAGCTTAGTGGATTTTATTTTGTATTTATATTAAGTTATTTAAACAGAAGATCTGTTAATGTACAAGGAGCTTAACCTTACAATAAAGGGCAAAAGAAATAGGCATGATCTTGTCTTATACAACATAGACATTCCTTAAAAAGTAATATTATTTATAAATTTTAACCCAGACCTCCTGCAGGGTGACAAGAGTTGAAATGTAATAATGTTTGAATTTGGGACCATCTTAACATAAGTCCTAAATGCATAAAAATTGGTCAGGCAGCCATTAACTAAATAATATTTAATTGTATGCATGATTATTAGTTTGAAAATTTAAAAATAACATTTTAAAAAGCAAATAACATTAAACTTAAAACTTCTAAGTTAGTTTTTATCTTACTCTTAACAATTTGTTTTCAAATTGAAGGAGAACAACAAACTAGACACTGCACAACATATACATTTCTAATTACCAATGAAGATTATTTCAGTTTTGGTAACTTTTGTTCTTTTTGTTTTAAATTAATATTTCTTTTCACAATCTTTACACAGGATTTGTTTGTTAGAAAAACACAATAGTGGCACAAAATGACTATTAAAATGTATAATTAAGATTGATTGTAAAAAAAAAAATAAAAATGAATGAAGTCATTGTATATAAATATATTTTATTAATATTAATTAACTTCAGTTCTTAACTATTTATCAAAAGTTGTTAAATATATGATAACTAGTATTTTTCAGAGCATAAAAAAATTATTTTCAACCAAAAGAAGAATTTTAGGGCACATTTAAACAGTCACAGTATCTTTAATCTTTACAATGACTGTTCATATATACACTTATTCATACCCCCAATAGGTGTAGCAAATGTTCCAGCCACTCCTACAGCACACGCAGCAGCCAACATTTCTGTTCTTCGAGATTCATTCTGAAATACACAAAAATTTGACATAAATTGTATAAACCCTTATAAAATATGGAAATAGTCTGGTAGTTAAGTAAAGCATATTGGGGTAAAATTAAAGGTTATGATTGTAAACATATACTGAACAATGCTTTGGTGTCCACCCAGCAGTAGTGGATAGCATATCTTTAAAGGAATGGTCTAGCCATAAAATACCCCATAAAGCCACTAGATAACTGTACTCTATTTAATCTGCCCATGTCTAATCTTGTCTTAGAATTTCAGATGTTCTTTCTTGACAAAAGGTTATCATGTCAAAGCTCGGCAGGTGACAAAAAAAAACAACAGTAGTGAACATTCCCAAGCAAATACCATTTAATGCACACAATGTCATTATCAGAAATGAGCACAATCTCATTTAAGAATATGTCTCTCTTACCTCATAAATGCCTCTGAAAGAGGTTACAGCTTTGCTAAGAAGTGTAGCCACAATGCTTGCTATATGCACAAATGGGCCCTAAATTTTAAACAAATAAAAATAATTTATATTTCAAACTCATAAAGCTTACTAAATTTACTATCTTATGATCTAAAGTCCATCTAAGTAAAATATGCAATAAACTGAAATATTTAGAAAAAGTTGACAGTCCAACAAAATTTTCAATAAATTATTTCAATAATAATATAAACCTATGAATATGTATAATAATAAAACTTTTGATGTTCTATCAATCTGAGTCTCGAGTAAAAACTGACTTATATTCTAACCCTAGACTTATTTCTTAGCCTAAATCTAATACTGCCATAAAACGTTATCACATATACCAGCCTACATTTTTATAAACCTATGCAGGCCCTAAAAAAAAAAAAAGATCCCTATGGTGATCCTAGATCTAGCATGAATCTAAACCTCTAAAACATAACAATAAAAAACATTACACCTCTAAATTATCCAGTTGATTTACAATAGGCCTATCCAAATGATCACTTCCTATATAAATCCTACCTCTTTTCCAAAAGGCAAAGTACTTCCTAAAGAAGAACAAAGTCCTACAACTTTGGCTATAAGAGTTCTGAAAGTCAAATACTCTTTGAGAACAACTCCTCTGAGTATAGTCTTCATTTCTGGTATACCAGAGCCTGAAATAGTTGGATATTGATAGATACAACATATACAGCACCACTCTGTATTATGTGTAGAAATAACCAAGTGTGCAAACACAAAAGGTTATAACAATAATGATAGCATCAAACCAGCAGAACTTATTTAACCAATAATATTTATACAGTACATAAGTAGACATCTTAATTCAAAAACAATATCTAAGATGGCATCTCTACCTTACCCACCAACTCTGGCTATAGGTTAACTTAAAAAACTTAATTATTAAACAATATACAAATATTTATATAATAGTTTTACAACTATATGATTAATTTATGTAATATATTTTATAAGTTATTTTTCTTTATGTGTAATCATAAGAATTTTGGTCTTTACAGATTTAGTCACAACTCACAAAACTAGGGACGTTATTTACATATTCTAAAAATTTCCCACAAGTCTCATGCAAATCACACAGGTCGAGGGCTGTCAATGGACAAGGGACAGTAATGCTAGTACACGCAAATATGACCTGTGTTATGGTCATATGATCAAAAGCCTTCATGGATGAGAGACAGTGTTTAAAAAAGGCAGTTCAGGATGGTGCGGTACAATGTGAGTCCTAGAGAATGTAGCTGTATGAGTCCAGAGAGACTAGTAGTGTTTAGTAGGCCATTCTGTTAAGTACAAGAAAGCATTTGAAGTTAGTGTAGCCAATTTGTTGTATTGGCTGTTGATTTATTTGTGATTAAACCACCACATTGTTATTTAAAACTCATGTGGTCAAGTTCTTGTATTAGATGTGCTGTATTGAGCAGTGTTTACAGAAGGCCTGGTAGAGAAGATCGTAACAATGTTATATGGATTTGGTCACAAATTTAAAGTTGATTAGCAAACTAAGCTAGGATGTAGCTGATTTCTTAAGTGTACTGATGATCAACAACAATTGGTTGTTACTAAAACTTGGGTTGTTTTTTTTCTTTCTAGTTTGCCTTTTCAAATTATCAAAATTAGAAAATTTCCTGACATTAATATTTTGTTTTCAATATTTTCCATCTAGCTTCAAAAACGTTTCAAGGACTTGACTAGGTTTCATAGATCTGTACAAACATTGCCTACGTTTTTTTTTATAGATGTCAGATACAAAAGTTGGGGGAAAATAGCTCTAAAAAAAATAATCTCTAACATGACTCATATTTGGAACCTTCAGTGCAGGATTCATATACACAAACCTTCAACTAAAGCATACATTTCAATGGGATGAAAATGAAATCTCTTGATAAAATAATTCAAAATTGCAAAAACATAGCTAAATACCTATAGCCTGTGGAGATACTAAATGTGTGAATCCAACAGCAAATAGAATAAACAACATGGAGTAGGACACCCAGGCAACATATTGTAAACCAACAGAAAACTGTAGCTCATCATACAACCAGAATTTAGCTGAGGAGCAAAAGTTATCTGATTATTTTCTACAAACAGAACATTTGTAAACAAATTCAAGTTTTTAACAGAAAACAGTAAATATTAAAAAAAAGAAATTAATTGATCAATTAAGACAAGGATAATTGGGAACCACTGTGACCCGACAAAACAGCGCCAACAAAATAACGCAAAATTTCCCGGCAAAATATCGCAGACTTATACATGATGTGTATAAAAGTACCGGATTATTAGCAATTTAATGTCCTGGGCAGCATTTCTTTTATGCCTCTATCTTTTTCAATATTAATAGATCTGAAAGTATGCCATATTTGCAGAGAACGAGAGTACTTTAAACTATGTTCGACTCTTCAGGAAACTGCTTTAGGGAATGTTAGCGATCGTGTACAGGCCAATCTACCACGAACAAACAGTTCATGGAGGTATGGCATCATGCATTTTAGTTGTCTATTGAAAGTCATCACTCTAATGTCTACAAGTTAATCTCTCACTTCCTCAGAGAACAGGAGAACACTGAGAACAAGATTATGAGGTACAATGCTGGAGTATTAAGTAAAGCTGCAAGCAAGACAAAGTACCTCCAACTTAACAGATGTCTTGCAGCTATATTGCCAATGTACGGAAACAAGCCAGTGATGGAATTTCTATGTGACATTTTCTACAATTTAACTTTGTGAATGTTTGTGTGTGTGCGTGTGTGTATAAATCTTATCTTATCTTATATAATACAGACGTTACTTCAAAAAAGAAGATGATTACGTCCTACGCGTCATGCATTTAGTCATGCATATTAACCAATGACTTAAATTCTGCCAAGTCACTGGTTTTTCTGGCTAGCTCAGGCAACCCATTCCATGCTCTAATAGCACTAGGGAAGAAGGAGTATTTGTACAAATTTGTCCTAGCATAGGGGACAAGGAATGTGCCTTTATTTTTGTGTCTTTCAGAGTATTTTATTAAGTTTTGTTTTTGTATTTGAAGATTATGGTTCAGTGTTTTATGTATAATTGCTACTTTACTTTTGAGTCTTCTGTCCTGAAGGCTTTCTAAATTTAGTGATTTTACTAATGGTGTTACTTGTCAAATGTGAATATTCATTTGTTATGAATCTCACTGCTCTATTTTGTGTTTGTTCCAGTTTCTTAATGTTTTCTTGAGTTGAGGGATCCCAAACGGTGGATGCATATTCTATTATTGGCCTAACCAAGGTTAAATAACATTTAGTTTTATGTTCTTATTTGATTTATAGAAATTTCTTTTAATAAACCCTAATGCTTTGTTGGATTTTTTTGTAGTTTCATCAATATGTGGATTCCATGACAGTTTTTCATTTATTATAACACCTAGGTATTTTGCATTTTTAGTCTGTGTTACTGGTTTGCCATGAACAAGATAAGTGGAATTAATTTGTTTTAGTTTTTTTGTTACTCTTAACAACTGACATTTTTCTGGGTGGAAAGACATGCTTCAATTTGATTCCCATTTCTGTAATTCATCTAATTCTCTTTGTAAAATATCTGTGTCTTGTGTTGTTTTTATTGTTCTATATATTATGCAATCATCTGCAAATAATCTGACTTTTGTTCCTGAACTAATGCAATTTGGTAAATCATTTATGTAAATTAAAAATAGTAGTGGACCCAAGACTGTTCCTTGAGGTACACCTGAGTTTACTGTTATTGGTGTTGATTTAGAGCCATTTATTATTACAGTTTGTTCTCTCCCTATCAGAAAATCTTTAATCCACTGATGCAGTGGACCATTAATGCTGAAATATTTTAATTTTTTAAGCAAACCATGGTGGTGAACTTTGTCAAAAGCCTTGGAAAAATCTAGTAAGAGAGCATCTATTTGTTCACTATTATCTAAACCTTTTAAAAAATCGTCAATTAGTCCTATTAGTTGTGTTTCACATGATCTATATTTCCTAAAGCCATGTTGGTATGGGGTGATAACATTATGTTTGTCTAAGTAGTTTATGATGTTGCTACATATTATGTGTTCTAGGATTTTACATGTGATGCTGGTAAGTGATACTGGTCTGTAGTTTCCTGGATCAGATTTTTCTCCTTTTTTAAATAGGGGGGTGACATTAGCTTCTTTCCAGTCCTTTGGTACTCTGCCCTGGTTAAGCGATGCCTGAAAGAGTATTTTGAACACTGGGGCTAGCTCATTGCTTAGTTCTTTGAGTAATCTAGCTGGAATACCATCAGGTCCAGATGCTTTATTTGGTTTGGTGTTGAATAATAGTTTTTGAATTCCATTTTCTTGTACTACTAAATCTGACAAGTATCTTTGCCTGTTTTCAAAGTACATTTTTGGAATGTAAAAAAATGATAAATTTTGAAATTAGTCATTATAGCTTATTATAATTTTTGCTTACTGTTTGTATGTTTATGTTTTAAGATATATAAAATGTTTCCTGCAAAATGACTGAAAAATAATATTAAAACAAAAAAAATATATTGGCTCTATTCAAAATTTTACGATATCTAAAGTATTTCTTTCAAAATGACTGAAGTATATTTTTTCTGTGCTATTTTGTCAGAGTACCGAGAACCACACATCAATGATATCTACATTTAATAAAATTAAGGTATATGATTTATGCTACTGATTTTTTTAAATCAAAGTACAGCAGCATTATCTTTTAAAATAGTGAAAAAGGTATGTATGTCTTTGTGAACATGTGTATTTGTGTGTGCATGCTCATACAGACCATCTCAGCTAACTTATCTTCACAGGGCTCAGGAGCTCCATGTTACAATGTTTCTCATTCTGCTCACTCACCTTCTTGACACTTTTCTATCACAGTATCCATGGCAAAGCTCAACCAAGCATTTAAAATTCCAAGTATAGCTAGAAAGATCCAGTCTTCACCAATCTTGAGAAATATAATATCTATAACATCTGTTACTCTCTCTAAAATTTAAAAAAAAAAAAGATTCTTATTATTGTGATGCTATACATTAATAAAAATTATTTCTTTTTAAACATAGAGCTTATAAAATTGAAATGATTAGATTAAATCTTTCTACGAGATTTAAAACAAATTGAAAATTATCTTTTTTTCCCCATTAAACTGTGAGTGAATGTAAAGGTCATCAATCACTTACGACTTTGTGCTACTTGAGAAGCAAAGTTATTGCTATTAATTTATTGAAGCACATTACATTTTTTACACTTATTTTTTTAATGTATGGGTTTAGCAAGATTATATTTTTAAAAAATGTCTTCATGGTAGTTGAAAATGAATAATTTCATAACGTTTAAAAAACTACATACTAAAATATTTCCTCATGCATTGGAAGCGTAGCTTTTTAGGTTTGACTTCTCTTTCTTCTTCTTTGGCTGCTTGTTGTAATTGAAGGCCATGAGCTGCTTGGAACTTAGCAAAAGAGCTCAGCTCTTGTGTATACTTTCCATACAGCTGAGAAACAAAAGTACATTTATTATGTTAATTAGTTTCCACACTTAAAATGCAATGTAGTGAAAGGTAAGAAGTACAATTTTTAGTCAGCTTTAAGATTAACTGCCACTAATAAATTGATCCTCCTGAACTAATTTCAAAAATCCAATTAATGATCTTGACAGAAAGTACAATTTAATAATCTGAACCTTTCAAATTGAGAGATTTTGAGAATTCAGATCCAAATCCATGTGTTCATTAAAAAAAGAGAAAAATATTGTAATCATTTTACAATTATATACAGTCATGCTTTGTTTAAGTATCACAACAAATACTACAAAAACAGAGCCTACTTTTGGTTTCTTTTTAAATCAAATTCCTATTTTTTCAATCAGTCTAGTTGTTTCAGAAATGTTGATGGATGGTCATTTATATAAATGTGATTCTTCTAATTCCTCTTCTAAAACAGCTTCATATAATCAGAATAACATGGAAATAGTCAAATATAGCTTTAAGCTTTGTCTTTTATAGTTTTGGTCTCAATAGAGAGCTGTAAATATCCAACTATTGCAAGCTAAATACTTAAGTCTATAATATCCAATTTAATGTCTGTAAAAGATTTGATATGATGTGCAAATCTATTTTTTAACATCTTTAACATAACTGAAAATCTACAAGCTCAATTTTTTGTTTTTAAATTAAATGCTGCCAGCAAAATCAACAAATAAAAATGATCTTGATATTCATTTTTGAACACCTTAAGAAAGTTAATACCACCTAGCTCTTAATTTTATCACAAAAATCAAATATTATAAAAATGATGAAGTCAGTCACACATACTCATTCTGACAAAGCAGGACATCTTGCCATTGAACACTTCTTCAACTTTCAAATAGATTCTGAAAATAAATCTACTACATTTACACACTTTCTGCATATTGTCAAGGCACTGAGACACAGAATATGTATTTCCAAATTTCTAGTTCTGATTTACTTTCTAACATTATTCTTCTTATTATTACTTTACTAATTAAAACATTTTACTGATTTAACTCTGATAATTACAACATCATATACAAGTCTTTCTAGCTTAAGACCATATAATAGTTAGTTGACTATTAATGGACTATTGCTTGATAAGGTAATCTATTTACTGCCAATCAGTGATTCTAAGCCTTTTGAGAGCTAGGATACAATGTGCCCTTAAAAAGATTTTGATTCATAGGCACATTTCACAAGAGAGTCAAGTTGCAAGAACAAAAAAAATTAATTTCTTCAACAAATGTTAGTGTTAGGTAATCTAGATGGACTCTGAAAAGTCTAAATTAAAAATCCCAGCCTTCCTGAAGGATTTAAAGTCTAGGTCATTAATCTTGCACCAAATCTTTCATCATTCAAACAGCATGTATATCATTTTAAACATCGAGAATGAATTTTTTAAAAAAAACGTATATTATCAATGAACATTTGCTCTACAGAACAAGGATATGAATGCCAACTACATATATGAGCCACAGGTTAAAAGTCGTATTTATAGAGTAGTTAAAATATAGGCCAACAGTATCAGTAATGAGTTTAATGTCTGTACTGTTACTTACCAATGTTTGCTCATAACCAAAACTTGATTTGCTAGTCATTTTTTTAAATTAATATTTAGCTGTTGCTATCTAAAAAAAAATAATAAATAAACATTTATTTGATAATAAATAAACTTTGTTAACAACAATGGTTTTGTGAAAATAAGAAATACCAACTTTTGTTGTACATGTTTGGGATGTTCCTTCATAATTTAAGATTATTACATCCTAGCCCAAAGCTCCCACAGGGATGGCAGCAAGCAGGCTTTGAACCCTGGACCATCAAAATGTCAGTCTAGGGTGCATTGCACACAACCAGGCAGCCATTCTAATTTCTATCTATTATAGTTAGAGGTAGAAGCAATAAGCAAAGTCATGTGGATGTTATTGTTATATGTTATGTTTATATCAAAAATGGAAAAAGATCTTTTAGGACATTGGGGGTAAAGGTATTGCTAAGCAAGTGTTTATTTTTGTTTAGAAAAATGCATTATCATAATAATTTGGTTTGTTTTAGTAACCTGAAATTAATGCAGCTATTAAGATCACTGCCAAAAAATATGGCCCACTTGAGAAAAGCATACTAAGAAATCTATTTATTTTAAACATTGAAAAATAATTTTCTTTGGAGTACCATTTAAACTGGAGGCGCAGTGGCTGAGCGGTAAAGCACTTGGCTTCCAAACCGGTGGTCAGGCTTCAAATCCTGTTGAATACTGGGATTCATGATTTCAGAATCTTTAGGCGCCTCTGAGTTCACCCAGCTCTAATGGGTACCTGACATTAGTTGGGGGAAAAGTAAATGCGGTTGGTCATTGTGCTGGCCACATGACACCCTCATAAGACGTAAAACACAAAAACAGATGACCTTTACATCATCTGCCCTATAGACTACAAGTTCTTAAAGGGGAACTTTACTTTTTTTTTTTAACCAATATAACCATCACAAAGAGGATGCAAGGCACCTATCACAAAAACAAACATACACAAGAACTCTTGCATTCCCTTAACAATTAAATTCATAGAATAAAACCCAAATTTCTTTTCACACACTCACACCATGCCTTTAGATACTAGACAAAAGTTAACTAAGGAAATATCTTGAATAATACTTGAGTGACTTGATATATCTAGAATCTAGATTTAGATCAATTAGTAAAAGACCTGTGTTTTCAGAATGTTTTATGAGTATGTAAGAAGTTAGCATTTTTAGTTATAGATTATAGATCTAGAGCAGGGGTTCTCAACCTGTGGGTCGCGACCCCCTTGGGGGTCAATTGACAATTTGCCAGGGGTCGCCTAAGACCATCGAAAATCTGAATTGTTATTGTCTTTTCTTCTATTGCTGTGTGTCTGTGTGGGGAGGGGTCGCGGCAGAGTAGGGGATTGTAAAAAGGGGTCGCCAATCATAAAAGGTTGAGATACACTGATCTAGAGGGTTTGTGGCTGAGTGGTTAAAAGCTTGGCTTCTGAACATGGGAGTCCTGGGTTTGAATCTTGGTGAAGACTGGGATTTTGAATTTCTGGATTTTAAGTTTAGGGCGTTCCTGAGTCAACCCAACTCTAATGGATACCTGATATTAGTTGGGGAAAAGTAAAGGCGGTTAGTCATTGTGCTAGCCACATGACACCCTCGTTTACCGTTCACAAAGGAAACTGATGACCTTAACATCATGTGCCCCTATAAATTTTATTCTAGATCTAGACTAGATTTAGATTCTAGGCCTACTCTATTTAATTATACTTGTAAAGATTAGTTAGTATTACTCACTGAGTATTAGAGTCTAGATCGCGAGAGTAAGACTAACTTTATAGTTAATATATAGACTATAGAGCAGGGGTTCTCAACCTGTGGACTGTGTCCCTCTTTGGGGGTTCGATTGATGATTAGCCATCAAATATATGGATTTTTTTATTGGCTGTTCCATAGGAAGTTATTTTTTCTAAAATTATTTTTCAAGGATTGATAAGAAGGATTTCAAACTTTTTAATTGATGCATAATAATATTTTAAACAGTTTAAATTAATGCAACTGACTGCATAACGAAACGTTACACATTTTGGAATCTCAAATATTATTTCAATGGTAATGTTGCGAAGTAAAGAATATGATTTATAATTAATTGTACGCTATTGTTTTATAGTACAATTTAGTGAAGGTAATATTTGATTTTTTTATGACAAATTTTTGCAATATGGTTTCCTTCAATGCGTTACACTTCAATGTGTCATTTGTAATGATGTTCTATAAGCTGAATCTATGAAGCCAAAATAACTGACGTCATTTTGAGAAAAAACATCAGAACTTTTCTGACAGTGGTAGCCAGTATTTTAGAGGTATAGGTGGGTTAAAAATGATGGCAATTTTAAAGATCACTTTCTCTTTTCCAATCCTACTGAAACGATTACAACAACAGCACGTAATGTATAAGAGAAATTTGGTTAATTTTTAGAAATGCTAAAATTTTCTTGGAAAAATTATTTGTAGTATCTACACAGATAATGCTCCAAGTTTGCTTGTATCTCATCTGATATATAATACAGACATTACTTCAAAAAAGAAGATGATTACGTCCTACGCGTCATGCATTTAGTCATGCATATTAATCAATGACTTAAATTCTGCCAAGTCACTGGTTTTCCTGCCTAGCTCAGGCAACCCATTCCATGCTCTAATAGCACTAGGGAAGAAGGAGTATTTGTACAAATTTGTCCTAGCATATGGGATGAGGAATGTGCCTTTATCTTTGTGTCTTTGAGAGTATTTTATTAAATTTTGTTTTTGTATTTGAAGATTATGGTTCAGTGTTTTATGTATAATTGCTACTTTACTTTTGAGTCTTCTGTCCTGAAGGCTTTCTAAATTTAGTGATTTTACTATAGGTGTTACTCTAGTCAAATGTGAATATTCATTTGTTATGAATCTCACTGCTCTATTTTGTGTCTGTTCCAGTTTCTTAATGTTTTCTTGTGTTGAGGTATCCCAAACGGAGGATGCATATTCTATTATTGGCCTAACCAAGGTTAAATAACATTTTAGTTTTAAGTTTTTATTTGATTTATAGAAATTTCTTTTAATAAATCCTAATGCTTTGTTGGATTTTTTTATAGTTTCATCAATATGTGGATTCCATGACAGTTTTTTATTTATTATAACACCTAGGTATTTTGCGTTTTTAGTCTGTGTATGTTTGGATGTCCACATTTGATAACAAATGAGTCAACAAAAGTCACAGTAATACACTGTATAATTCACTGACAAATATTAATAATTCTGCTACAAGAATTACAACAAGCAATGAAAAACATCAAAGCAAGAATCAATTGCAATATGCCTTGATTTATTTTAAAAAATATGATATAATATATTTCTAAATGAAACATGACATTGGCAATCAAAGCTGGACAAAAATAATATTTACATGTTGCCAACCTTACCTGCTTTATTTGAAAAAATGACATTGAACCCGAAAAATGGATAAATTGACTAAAAAAAAAAACATTTGCGCATACTTATGGACAAAATTTCATCATTCTTTCCAAAACTGCCTGCCATACCTTTGCACTTTCCAGAAGACCATTCACAGAAAAAATTAAAGATTCTCTGGAGACATCACAGAAAGAGTTTACTGAACTTTGTTTAGCAAAAACTGTCCAGAGAATTCATGATTTGGTGAAACAGAAACAACCCCAACCTTCGCATTCATTTTGGTTTGTTTGCAAAGACTGTCGCAACAATATTGAAGTAATGTAGTTTGGTACTGCTCAGACTACTATCCATGCTTCTAAATGCTTTTCAAATTGTCATATAAGAATATAAAAAGAAAAACGTAAATAAGAAAATTTAAAGTAAACTAAAAACAAGTCTTTTCAATAGTATTTCTATAGATGTAATTAAAATTATAACGAAAACATATATACTAATATAGATCTAGTATATACATTATATATATATCGAAATATAATTAAATATGGTTTTGTGATTTAACATAACACTTTGGCTTTGGCAATGCATATTAAATATTTATATTTTAATATTTAATGATTTATAACATTAGCAGTTACGAAAATAATTTTACAGTTAGGGTTGCCGCATCATGGGATGCCGACCTAAAATGTTTTACATGTTTCGGATGTTCTTTCAGAGTTGAAGATAGTTTACTTCCTAGTCCAAACTTCCCACAGGACGACAGGGGGATAGGAGCGGGCAGGGTTTGAACCATCGATTCCAAACGACAGTCCAGAATGCAAAACGCACGACCAGGGTTGAGAACAACTGCTATAAAGTATAGTATACTTTAGGCCTACATTCAATCAAGATCTAGTCACTAGAATCTAGATTTGAAAAAATGATAGATCTAGAAATCTCTACACTCTACTCTAGCATATGATCTACTACATATATATATATATTAAATATATATAAATTGATCTAGATCTAGAATCTAGACCTAGTCATATTATTTTATAGAATCTAGATTATTATAGAAAATAGACAATATAATATAGATCTAGATCTTAGAGTATATAATAATAATAATTATTAGTAATACCTAATCATCTTGTAAAAAAAAGAGTTGAGTATGAATAGTATGATTAATGATATAGATCTCTATTTATAGAAAATCTATTTTGATGTCTTGGACCAAGATCTAGAGTTTAGTAATCTCGAGCATCTAGTCTAGCTAGAGACACTAGACTCACTAGTACTAGACTCTGGTAGTGACGGTACTAGAATCTAGGGCACTACTACTAGTACTAGATCTAGTACAGACAGTACAGTGGCAGTGTGAGTTTACAGTAATTACAGTTGTACAGTAGAAGTAGAGTCAGTAGAGAGTCACTGAGAGTGTAAATTAGAATTAGATCAAGATAGAAGCTCTAGATCTATCTAGATACTCTATAATTTAAACATAGACTTAGAGCCGGGTCTATATTTAAAATAGCTATTTAGAACCTAGTCTATGAACTATCAAGATCTCTATACTAGATCTATATCATACTAGACCTAGATCTATATGAAATATGACTGTCATTTTGATTTGGTTTCTCTTGACAGTCTTAAATTGTTTTTACTCTTACTCCTAAAGCTCTACAATACTAGCCTAAATTTATCTAAAATGTAGGTTAGTGATTACACTTACTCTAACTGTGTGTTGTATCAGTGTAACAGTATTCTGCCCTCTATGTTGTAAATCATGACAGCAGGCCCTTCCCTAAATATTCACAACCCTGCCCTGACACTTCAGTCTTCACCTAAATCAGGAGCACTTTTAAGTGCTATGTCAAGATAAGTAGAAGAGAATTATTTAGATTTGTTCTATCTGTTCCCCAATTGTAACACAAATGTAAGATATACGAATAGTTTATTAGATGTAATCGCTCAGGCTAGGACACAGCATGCAGTGTTGATGACTTTTATTCCATTTTTTTTTTAAATTTCATTGGTTCTGTAGGCTTAATATTGTTGAAATAAGGTTTAAAATAACTCGGGTGAAAGGACACTTTCCGACTGCACTAATATTCCCTAACTGCTTCTTTATATTATAGCTTTTATATAGCGCTACTTCCATGCTTAGCCTATAGCATGCTATAGCATACTCAGAGAGCTATATGGTCCAATCTCATTTGTGGACCAGTTGGCTTTTAGGCGCTCAATAAACAACTCTGCTCGAGTCGTTTGTCGAACCTCCTTTAGGCCTATTGGTAGCCAAGTTAAGCCAAGCTTATGCTTAGCCTACTTGGCATCTCTACCACCATATTATGAGTAATCTGCTCCAGAAAGAATGAAAGATCATACCCCCCCCCCTCTCCTAATGTAGAAACAAAAATGTAGCTGAAATGACGCTGAAGCCTTAGTTGTTTCAAGTTGGTTTGAAGGGCTAATCTTCCTTCAGAAATGAATGTGTTACGCCCCAGCTCAGATGTTCTGCCAGACGGCAGCTGGCGGGGGTTCGAGTTCGGAACTTTCATGACTACAGTCTGAAGTGCATACCACACGACCAGGTTTAGGAGCCAGACTGCCAGTTACACACTCACCTTTGCTTTTTCCCCCTATCAGGGTTATCTTTAAATTACAAACGTTCCTTCAAAGGAGAAGATATATAACATTTGCCCTTATAACATAGGCCCTTATAACATAGGCCCTACGTCCTTCTAGGGAAGAGATATCACTTTAGAGAATGTGTCCTCTCACACCGGTATGGAATAAGAAATGTGCCTTTATCTTTTTGACAAGGTTGTTGGTCTCGAAGGACTGAGTGTCTGAGCCACACTTGAGGGCGAAAAAGGGGTTGTCAAGGGCTAAGTGAGATGTATTAGATCGAAAATATTTTTAGGTAGAGGCTCACGTACTGCCATTTTTTGACACTAACAAAAGTGAATAAACTTATTCGTATGTTTCTCATTTACGATTCTCTTTTTTTAGGCTACATCTCAAAGTAACTTATCTTTTTAAAAATAATCTCACACATATGGTGTTTAAAAAATAATAATAATATGTAAGTGCGCTCATGCATGTCTATTACACTCACTTATAACGTTGCACGTACATTCTGTACGCTTTCTTCATGTTACGAATCAATACCAATAGAGTGTTAACAGTCTCCAAAAAAATATACGTATAATAAGTTCTTGAAAACAAAAGGCCCATATATGACTTTTTTTTACAAAGCTTAAATAAACTCACTCTGTCTGTCTGTCTGTATGGTAAAAAGTTTGTCCACATTATTTCTGCGACACCCAATGCTCGAATCAAGCTGAAATTTTGCACAATTATTTCTTTCACCTGACAACACAAGAATCAATTTTAAAAAATTCAAATAGGCCTAGTTAATTAACTATTGGTAATGAATTATTTTGTTTGATATCTCGAACAAGGGAAATAAATTGTAATTGACTAAAGTTGTGGCAGGCCTATAGGCTGAATTAGTCCCCTTTTTAGGTCGCCTCTCTAAATTGAAATAAACAATATAATATTCAATAGTTCAACTTGATCCGGGAATGAAAAGTGGGGGAGAAAAAAACGTGAACAACATGTAATAAGGGAAATAGCTCCACATACAACCATATTCTCAATATAAGTAATTCCTTTAGCATTTATTTCCACTCTTTTCGATGCTAAACAAAATAATCGATAACTAATAGTTAATTAACTACATTTTTGATTGATTCATGTTTTGTTAGATTAACTTAGATACAACAAATAATAGCATAAGGTTTCAACTTCACCCGAGAATCAGTGGGAGAATCGAACGTGTAAAACATTGTATCAGACAGAAAGAGGGAGTTGATATAAACTTTGTAATAAGCTTGCTTTAGGGAGACAAAATTTAGCCCCTGCACCTATTTGGATCACAATTTAATACTAACGATTAGTGAAATTTGATTAGACAGACAAACGAACTGATGGAGCAACACAAAACCAATAGCGGCTTATCACGACGTTATCTAGTAAAAAATCGCCCGATCTGTAATTTATGATTTTACGGTATTTAGTTTAAATTTTGTGTGTAAAATGTGAGTGTGGAGGGGGCGGTTCGTATATAATCACTGCAGCCGGAAGGTTAAAAAACAGGACGTGTCTTTCATAAGCTAGTCTTTAGGTAGATTTTTGTTTGGTTTGTTACACCTGAGTGAGCATTGGGTCACAAACTGTGAACAGTGCATGTAAATCTAATGTAATTGGGCCCACATCTACTTTAAAATTACCTTCACCTATCCCTAAGTTAGTTGGACTGTCTTTTTGAACTCCTCTCTTTAAAATAAGTAAGCAAATAGTAAGTGGACTAGATCTATAACAGTGGTGGTTTCAAAGAACGTCAATAAAATAAATAGGGCTTACAAAGTACAAGAGAAGCTTATAATTGTACAAACCACCTGAATGACTATCAGCCACACGCCTTGATCACTCACAGATGAGCATGAAATAAGAATGTCAAATTTTGTACTGTCCACGAGAAATTATTTAAATACAGCTATCAAGTTGTTGTTTTTCTTTAAAAACACACAAAAGATGGCCTTGCTCATTTTGTTTCAATAATTTGAATCCCTGTCTATTAGGTAAATAAATATAAATACATTATCATGTTTACGGTTCGTTTCTATTGTATTTTGATATAGGTTATTGAAGGTTAATAACAGAGGCAGACCAAAACCCAGAATAGGAAAAGTGGGGGGGGGGGGGGGGGTAATTTGGAGTGTAAGCGCAAACAGTGGCATCCTAGGTAGGAAGAGGCTTCAGACATTGCCAGTGACAGATTTTTGTGGAAGCATTTGTCGCCCAATGCGCCGAACGACGCGGGAGGATCTAAGTCAGTAACAATAGCATATACGGTTTTTGAAATAAAACTTTTTAATAGCAGGATAATGCACTGTAGATACCTCAGAATATGCCTTTTGTTGGCTTTCAATACCGGAAATAGTGCTTGGCAGTCCCGCCCTGTGGGAGCTCACAACGCTCCCCCAGACCCACTTGTTAGCAAGGGCGGGTAGTCTACAATTTCCCACTAACTCCAGGGTACAATAAACGCCTTCCGAAAGAATAAAGGGTCAGAATGTAATAAAGATTTAATATATGTGTGTGTACACACCAGGGCCGCCGCGAGGGTTGTGACCGCCTGCGTGCGAAATTTTAAAATGCCGCCCCCCCCCCCTTTTTTTTTCTACAATAAGAAATGTATTACGACTGAGCTGGACACTGTACCAAAAGCGCCAGTTAATTTAAATCCATTTTTGTAGATCATTCCTTTTTTTTTCCTTTTCATATTCACACCGTTGTCGTATCCCTCAGTTAAATGTTAGGCAATCCATCTCTGAGTACCGGCACCTATTTTTTTTTTCAAAAAAGCAATGCAAGTACCCTTTTATGTGTGTGTGTCAAATAAACTTTTTGTAAATCTTCTAAAAGCGAGACAAAGGATTGCTAAGGCTGATTTTCAAAATCATGCATTCTTTAATGCTTTGCATCTATTGTTGTTTTCTTTTGAAGAGCATTTTTTTAAAATTCTTTCTACATAATATTCGTGTCTTTTCAGAATTAATATGACTCTAATCATTTAGTCCTTTTTTTTACATAATGCCATTATTGATTTATTTCGAAAACCTAACCCAACCCCCAACCGAGAAAAGCCACTAAATGGAGAATAAAGTGACTCGAAACACAAAAGCCATTGACGTTGAACCTTTTTTAACGTTCAGTAAACTTTGTTAATGATTATCACGATTGTATTTTGGAGAGATGTACATTGTCACCACAATCATCTGACATACGCGGATTTGGAGGTGCCTACAAAGTTAATTAGCACACTTCTAGGACAAAATGAAGCAACTCAACGCTGAATATTTTCCTAGAATAGATTTAAAATAATTAATCCTAAGTACAAGTCACGTATACAATGACTTGAAATAAAACACATTAAGGCAGTGTTTCTCAAACATTTACGGGTGACAAACCCTGCATGACAAAAGTTTCGTTCGAGCTCCCCCATAGAACCTGGTGACCTAGAGGACCGCGTCCGTTGATTTTTTAAAATTTATTTTGAAAATAGTGCTGCCTACATAATTTGTAAGTGTTGCATAAAGGTTTTTTTTTGGAGATAGAATTGAACATTTGGCGGGTTTCCGCTCATGTCGCCCGGCGCTGAGCGTATTCTGGCGTTTTCAGCTTCAGAAATTCTTTCTAGCATTTTTAACTTTTTCTCGCAATAAGAAGAAAGAATATAAAAAAGGCCAATATGATGAGTTTTCTTTAGAACGCACCATTCATCCTAGAAAAAAAAACTACTTTTAAAGAGGCAGCCCTGATCAATAGTATTATTCGAGTGACATTCTAGGTATATATAGTGCACGGACGTCTGTAATGAGCGTGATCTTTTTTTAAGATCATCTTCGTGCTAAGTAAGACGTCTTTATCGCGGACCTTGTTTCACACGAAAATCGACACTATAATAAAGTGCAATAGTCGGAAGAAATTCGACCTATCTCGGACGTAAGGACGTAATCATCTTCTTTTTTGAAGTAACGTCTGTATTATATAAGATTAGAAGAAAATCCAAAAAAATCGTGGTAGCGGAGACGATTTGAAATGTTTAAAAGATTAAACGACGTCTCTTACTTCAGATATTTTATTTTGGAAACATTGGTAATATTCATAATAATAAGTACAATGAAAATAAAACATTTTCTTTCGCCACACCCCCCCTCCCCTTGTTGTAGGTTGTTCGTTGGCTTGTTGCTCCAAACAGCTAGTAGCCTACAACTTAATGTAGATATACATCCATGATGACCCAAGAATATTCTACGCTTAACAAACAGCCATTTAACATAAACTTGAAAACGCTTTTACCATTACGTTTTTAATTACTAGCTATACTTACAGGTCGCGGTATTGACTAAATAACAATATTTACATGTAGTAAGCAGATACTAAGAAGAAAAAAAATGTTTTGACTGATCTGCTTCTGTAAGCGTCATTCGAAACAAATATTACAGACAATCCGCAAAATTCAAGGTCAGAAATATGTAGGCGCCCATGGAAAAATCTTTGGAATCCTTCGCGCGACGCTCCATTTTTTTCTTATTTAAAATTTCCAAAATAGCTTCTTAAAAACGAATATGTTTTTTTTTAAAAATAGTTTTCAAAGGATAATGGAATAGTTAGAATTTGTATTAAATATTACAATATTTGAGTAAATTTTTTATGAAACTAAAACTTTAATTTTATTTTTAAAAAAAACAAAACATATTGTTATTGGAGTGATTTAATTTTTAAACATATAATCCATAATGTACTGCTACTGTTGACCTCATGCTGGTACAAAGGTCATGAACTGACGGCCTTGTCAGGGATAATCGCGTTTCATTTTTTTTTAGACTATTTTCCTAACATACAGCCATACATACATTTACTATTATTTTAACACATTTATGCAAACAGTTTTAGATTTTTGGTCAACAAAAAAAATTTCTATTTCAAATGTATTGCTAAATTAAGTAAGTTCTGTCATACTAACTACCCACATTTAAAAAAAATTCTTTTTTTAATTAAAGAAAAAAATCTATTTAATATGTATACAAATGGAATATAATTAAAAACAACAATTAATAAGTAGTTTTTCATATTCTAACGCAGGGGTCTCAAACTCATATATATGGACCGCAGTGGAAAGTAACAATCAGTCAGCAGGCCACACCATGAAAACAGAATGTTTTTTCATAAAATTTTACAAACACTACTGTCACTGCAATTAAATGCTAAAATAAAGTTTTTATAATTATTAATTACATTTAGTGTAGTTTATTACATGCACATGTAGTTTAGTTTACTAAAATAAGTTGACGTTGTCTCTGTCGCTAATTAAAAAGCAGAAACCGTAGTTTCCCCCCCCCCCCCCCCCCCCCCCCCAAAAAAAAAAAAAAACAACTATAATTACTAGGCCTACTGCAGATGGCTCGTCACTCATGTTTTTGTCCACTCAGCTGAGAGCGTTTGGCAGAGACCAGACCATCAAGGTTAGGCCTGAAGTCGCGTGTAGTGGCAAGCCGCAAGTTTGCTCTCAGATGCTCATCAGTCAGTCTTGATCGTAATGCTGTTTTGTTGATCTTCAATATGAAGAAAAACTGTTAGCAAACGTACGTACCCCCCAAACATCGCAAGAATTCTAGCAGCTGCGCAAAATAAGTTTGGAAACTTCTATCTGGGATAAAACTGGTAGAAATCTGGAACGCCAACATCAGCGTATTTTTGCTTCAGAACAGTGTCACACTGCAGGTCCAGTAGTTCCATCTGGACTTCCACTGGAAGGTTTTTCACGTCAACTGCCAACAGAGTGGCAACAAGGAAAAACTGTGGTTCGAGAGTAGTGAATTGCTGAAAGCGGTGTTCAAAATCTTCCAGTAGTCTGGAGAGGATGTCTTTCAGGCGCTGTAGTTCAACCGTTATGCTCTGTAGAAAAGACAAATGAGCCAGGTTTCCATCTGCCAGCTGAGTGGCCCACAAAGTCAGCTTGCATCTGAATGAATCAAACATCACGGTAATCAGCTGCTTTGTGCCCTGTAGTTGTGAATTGATTGCGTGATGTCAGTAAGAAAAGAAAGAACCGACAAAAACATTATGCCACTGAGCTGAGGTATCTCTGTCTTTCATTGCCATGAGCAATGCTATTTCCCGTCTCAGTTCAAAAAATCTCTTCTGCACTTTTCAACGACTCAACCATCTGACTTCCATATGATACAGCAACTCTCCGTATTCCGTTTCTAAATCAGCTAGAAATGACAAACTGTCTGTTGTTGAGACACCGTGCACGTATGAAGTTCACCGTCTTCACGACAACATCCATCACGTTCTTCATTTGTAGACTTTTGCCACGAGTGCTTCTTGGTGCAGAATGCAGTGTATGGCTGCAAAAGGTCCCACCAAGCTGAGCTGATTCCGTTTCTCTACCATTAATCCAACAACACCAACCTTCTCTGAACACATTGCTGGTGCACCATCCGTAGACACTGAAACAAGTTTTTCCCACGGTAGCCCACACCTGTCAATACAAGTCACTGGCGGATCCGGGGGGGCGGTAGGGGTGATCGCCCCCCCCCACTCGGCCGATTCCCCTTCGGGGGGGGGGGGGCGGACGAATTTTAGTATAGAATTCCCACAATTTGTATACGAATTTATTACTTATGTTAATAATATAAACTAATTATTTATATTTCAACCTATTTTTAGATAATTTCGCCCCCCCCCCCTTCTAGTATTTTGGCCGATTTGGTAGGGTCGGGAGGGGGCGATGGCATCAGTTTGCCCCCCCCCCCCCCCCAACCATAAACTTTCGAAACTGTAGAAATAACAGCTTGCAAACAGAATCATTTAAATATCTATATGATTAAAACTTGTCATTGGTATTTTAACCGGTATTTATATTATGTCGTTCACCTGTTGGCCGATTGAGTTGGGGGGTGGCGGTCCTACTTTTATGGAGAAATCATAGTATGTGAACAAAATTAGTCGAATATCTATATAATATAAACAGGTGGAAGTGCGATACATGCAATCACCTTCCCCCCATCGGACAAACCAATACTTTTTACTTTTTGTATTATAGTAAGAAATTACAAAATTTAAAAAATCTGTACTAATATAATTTATATATGCTATAAAGTAAATTCTTATATCGAGTCGTCCAACCCCTATTCTTTAATGCAAAATGCAATCATTAGCAGAAATTATAAAAAGGAGCGAGGATTAATCGTTTTCATTTTCCCGCCACTCCCCTTACCAGACAGAGTTTGTATAATTTCACATGAATTTATCATAACTATTTTAAGAAAGACTTTGCTTTGGAAAAGTTGTAATTGAAACGAAATTTTTCAATATAACAGTCACGGTTGAGATGAGTTCAAAAGCCACATAATCTTTTACTAGTCGACTTTTTCCAACCTTTACATCTCATATTTTTCTAGTTAAATAAGTTTTGGACTATAACTCACAATTTATGCTTGAATTTTATTGAATATTATTAATCGAATTATTTTTTTTCGGCGGCGATCCTCAAATCATTAATCTAAATATGTGGGGTATCTTATCTTTTCAAAGAACAAATCGGTTGTATTTGCAATGTATTAAGGGACTATAAATTCATATTAGAATATTTTTCCACATTATTTAAAAGGTCCTTTATAATAGAATGAATAATGAGCTGTAGGTCAGGAGAATGCGTTACTGCAGTGAAGAATGTCAGAAAACGCTTTTAGCGTCGAGGCTTCGCCCCGAACCTCACTGATGAATAATAAGCTGTAGATGTCAGGAGAATGCGTTTCTGCATTGAAGAATGCAAGACAACGCTTTTGAAGTCGTGTTTCGCCCCGAACCCCACTAATAAATAATGAGCTGTAGATGTCAGGAGAATGCGTTGCTGCAGTGAAAAATGCAAGAAAACGCTTTTGGGTGTCGGAAGCTTACAGCACTCTCCCATACCCCCAAGTTTGCAAGAGAAAGGCCTCAACACGACCGGTTTTTGTTCTGTTTTTTTTCGTCGAACATTGAGAAACAGTCTTGTTGTATTGTATATATATATATATATATATATATATATATATATATATATATATATATATATATATATATATATGTGTGTGTGTGTGTGTGTGTGTGTGAGAGCTGGCGCTCCTATATCTAATTTTTGACCTAATTTTATCTAATTTATATTATTTACATAGGCCAGGGCTATGATGTTTGTAATTTAGTGTCCTTTTTAATTTTTATAGTTCAGTGCTGAGTATTTTGTAGTTTCCGCTATTTATAACTTTCTGCTAGTTTTAGTCTTTTTCTGTTTTTTTGTGTTTTACTCGTAGAGGAAAAGTAGTTTTTAAAATAGTTAACTAGCCTTAGAGCTGTGGATGTTATTTTCTATTTTTTGTCCCAGGTTAGTTCTGCTTATTTTTGTCTTTGGCATTAGCGTTGGATTAGTTGTTATTTTGTAATATCAGTCTATGTACAGGTCTGTAAACGGTATAGAGCCCCCATATGAGTTTAGAATAGAAATACCTTTTTATCTTCCTTTTTGTATTTTTGTAGATTTAAATTTTAAGATTCTCTTTTTAATGCTGTTTAATTTGGTATATAATGTTGTGTAGTCCGTGTCTTCAGTAATTTGCTAGATTTTATTGTTGTGTACGGCTAGGTACAAATTAGGGAAATCAGTAGTCCAGTTTAGTTATAGATAATTAGCGTGACGTCATGCTCCCCGATACTTTCGCGCTGACCAGTTATAACTAGCTCCGGAACCACGTTGAGCTCTCTTTTGTCTTGACCAGTGGTCAGTGCTGACAGTGGTGCCTGTATAAAGTTATTTTTGTGTAGTGTAATTTCAGCTGGGACCGCCTGTAAGTTGGAAAATGTTTTTATTTTTGCTTTCTTTCGTTTGTATTTGTATTGATTGTTTCTGCATCTATTGCTATAGTCTAGATGCAGACTGATTAGTGTAGTGGCATCACTGGCTAGTTAATTAGCCATGATTACCTCTGATGGAACCGGAAGTTCTGTAGACTTGGGTAGCGTCACCCCCTTAATGCTTTATGCTTTCCTATACTATGTCTATGTGTAAATATTTTATTATTTTATGTTTCCTATGTATTTTTATGAATATTTTATCGTTAGGATAACCACTCTATTTAAGTTGGCATTTTGTCCTACTTTTTAATGTAAAAGATGGCTGCGGCCTAAGCATCGCTGTCATGGCGGCTTGTTTAGTCTTATCTACTATTATTTAGATCTAGCTTATGTTTTTTGTAGTCTACCTGACCTGTGTTGGTTGTGGCTGGGACTTTAATAACTCAGGTATTGCTTTTATTAGCTACATGTAGGTAATTGAAATTACCTCATGCTTGTATTATGTGTATGCACTAACTAGGTCTAGACCAGTCCAGTCTAATATATGTGTTATTGTCCATTATTGTTTTATTTTTTGAATATTGTCTTATGTTTGTTTATTTTGTAATTGCAGGCTATAATTCCTGCCTTACGGCCTAACTGCCTTACTGCCTTACGGCCTAACTGCTTTACGGCCTAACTGTCAGCCGCAGTTATTACTGCCATTATTTCAGCTGTCTAACTGTCTGCTGTAGTTCTGCTTTACTGCTGCTAGTAGCTTACTGTTTAGTGTTGGGGTAATTTAGGTTATTTGATGGTTGGTTTAGTTAGTAATAGTTAGTTTGTTAGAGGTTGTAGATTTAGCAACATAGATCCAGAGGCGGCGGAGGGTTTTGGTTAGTGGAGTTGTTAAGTTCAGTTAAGTAGGGTTGATTATTTATTTAGTAGTGCGTATATATAGTTTTTGTTTATTTGTAAGTTTATTTTCGTATTCACCTATATTTTTATTGCTTTGTAAGTTGGTTGTAAATAAAGTGTATATAAGTTTGTTTTATAATTGTAGTTGGTTATTTTATCTTTAGTTAGCTAGTTTAGTATAGTTTAGTTTAATTGTGCTGTCTTGTTGCTTAGGCCACTATAGTCACTTGGTCGCAGACCGAGGTGCACAGATTGGTCCCACCCAGTAGAGCTACCACCTGCCTACTGTTTTTAAATGAACAAATGTTGAGCAGCAGATAACAGAATAGGGCCTCACTCAGTAGCGCCACCCTGACCTGCTCACACACACACATATATATATATATATAGCTGTACGCGCGTTAATGCAAAGGGTTAGGGTTTACTGGGCGTTAGGGTTTGGGAAAAAATCGCCCCCCCCCCACTCCAAAGTTCTGGATCCGCCAGTGATACAAGCTTCCAGTTCTTGAAACACGTCGCGTCCAGTCGTCGTTCCTTTCATGGGGAGTAAGTCCAATATCTCTTCAACAATGTTCAAGTTTTCGTCGACCCCACGAATGAATACGGCACAGTATGGGGTGTCTGTTACACCAGTAGACTCGTCTAGTGCAATGTAATATGCTACAAAGTCTTTTGCAGCGACAATCAGTTGCTGTTGAACATTTGTCGCTGACTCGGTGATCCTGCTTGCAACTATGTTCGCAGACAATCTTATGCCTTCGAAGAGTTTCTTTTTCTCGGGGCAGATAATTTAACACGCCTGTAGCATACACTCTTTTACAAACTGGCCTTCAGTCAATGGTCGTGATGCCTTTGCTATCATATCGCTAACAACAAAGCTTGCTTTCACAGAATCTTGACACATGTACCCCATCCTTCTCCATCTCCCTTTCTTTCTCCTGTTTCGCTAGCTCGTGGCCTGATTAGCCTTGCGGCCAAACGGTCGGAGCAGTGATATAATGGTGGCCAGATTCTAGCCGCTATCGGCCAGAGGTAAGAATCAGGCCACCGTTCACCCAGCTGTAAGCCTAAGCGGTCGGTGGGCGACAGTGACACCTCATTTACTGATTTGTGCAGTTGTAAATCATTTCACGGCTTATATGTGGTCACTAGCAAAATACCCGCGCTTTGCAGGGGAGGATTATTGCATTAACATTTCAAATTTGCTTTAATTAATAGGCCTACATGTAACAACAAAACATTCTCATTTGTGCCAGGAGTGTTACCGCAGGGAATGTAGCGCATGTATTTTTGGAATAACCGGAACAACGCAGTTTTTGTGTGGCTTTTTGCAATGTTAGTCCGATAAGTAAAAATAATGTGTCATATGTACTGCCTTAAATATTTCATTACTAAGAAGAAAAGTAAACCTTTTGAAATAGAGAAGAAACATACATGTACCAATACACAGTTATTTGTTGAGGATCTCTTTGTACACCACGTTGTCAGTTCGGCCCTCCGGCTGCAGTATGACCAATCCCTGCGCCGAGCTTACTCTTGAGCATGCGACGTACAGTTGCCCATGTGAGAAGCAGTCCTGTCTCAAGTCAATGCCAACCTTTTGTAGTGTCTATCCCTGAGACTTGTTGATTGTCATGGCGAAGCAGAGCCTTACTGGGAATTGGAGGCGTTTGAATTGAAATGGGAGGTCAGAGGGGATGACGGGGATGCGAGGAATCAAAACTGTCTCTCCTGAGCCACTGCCAGTGAAAATAGTTGCCTCAATGAGGTTCTTCTGCAGAGACGTGACTTGAAGTCTGGTGCCGTTGCACAGTTTAGGTGGCTGCAAGTTCCTCAGCAACATTATCGGTGCCCCAACCTTCAAAATGAGACGATGCTCAGGAGTGCCTGGAGGATTCAGAGAGTTGAAAAACTCTACCGGATAGTGCACCGCGTCTTCCATTTCCACAACTGAATCCACAGACTGGTATGTTTTAGATTGTGAGGGGAGTTCTTGGAGTAAAACGTGGTTTATGGCCGTGGTCATGTCGTTTCGTGGTGTTAGGATAGCTCTCTCCCTCAACCATGACACGTCTATATGCTGGAGAGTTCTTAGATTGGGATAAACATTGTAACGAAGGTTTTGCAAGGTCTTCACCAGGAGACAGAGATTTGAGGGAATTGCTATTTTAGAATTTTCTTGACTGAAGCTGCCATCACCAATACTCATCAGAAGATCAGAGAACTCTCCGGCTCTTGTGTCGCCATTCAGATGAACCCTCATGTTTATTCTTAAAGTGACGACAGTGATTTGACGCCACAGGTACGAAGACTTCAGACAGGCTTTCACTTCGTCGGCGCGTGTTCCTCTGGGCACGACTGGTAGGGTTTGCCGAAAGTCTCCAGCCAGCAACACTGTCAAGCCTCCCATACGTGTGGTGGTGTTTCGGATGTCTTGGAGGGTCCTGTCCAAAGCCTCGACACCCCCTCTGTGTGCCATGGTGGACTCATCCCAGACAATCAGCTTGCACTGTCTTAGCACTGTAGAATATTTGGCCATTTCGATATACTTGAAAACGGCAAGAAAACAACTCAGAGGCAGCCATCAACTCACAGGCAGAACCATAAGTTGAGGGCTTAAGCATTTCACTGTGATAGTGCTCCTGTGTTGTGTAATTGTCTCCCGTACCATCATCTGTCCACACCTTGAACCTGTCCCAGTTGTTGAGCACATACAACACAATGTCCCTTCGGACATCAGCAGTGAGTCTGATGTGGCCGTGCAATGTGTAGCACAGAGAATGGAAAAGGCAGGATCCATCAGGGGGCATGGAAACCACCCGGTAAGCCACAGTCCTTTGATCGATGGTGACCATCTCGAGAGACATGTTCAGTGGGGGTACGCTTGGAGCGATAAATGAAACGTGAGTGTAAAATACCAGCAGTCGAATGAATGAGTTCACTGTGATAGTGCTCCTGTGTTGTGTAATTGTCTCCCGTACCATCATCTGTCCACACCTTGAACCTGTCCCAGTTGTTGAGCACATACAACACAATGTCCCTTCGGACATCAGCAGTGAGTCTGATGTCGCCGTGCAATGTGTAGCACAGAGAATGGAAAAGGCAGGATCCATCAGGGGGCATGGAAACCACCCGGTAAGCCACAGTCCTTTGATCGATGGTGACCATCTCGAGAGACATGTTCAGTGGGGGTACGCTTGGAGCGATAAATGAAACGTGAGTGTAAAATACCAGCAGTCGAATGAATGAGTCGGGATATAACAACGCCAATCTGTAGCAGACTACAAAGAAGACCTTGATGCGCACACAGAAAGGTGACGCCGTCCCTTGTAACGAAGATACAGCAAAAGCCAAGAGAAAAGAGTAAACCGCCGTACCAAGAAGCGAAGCCAGTAACAATCGTCGACAGAAAATTAAGAATGAGCCTCCCACATTTTTGCCCTCCTACGTATAAAAACACTAAAATAAGCAGGGAAGCCGCGTACCAAGTTTCATGAAGATGGCTCCATAAATACGAAAGTTCAACATGGCGGACGTTGTCGACCGTTACGACCGTTAAATAAGTACGTACATCGGTTTCGGTTAGCGCAGGGAAGCCGCGTACCAAGTTTCGTGAAGATGGCTCCATAAATACGAACGTTCAACATGGCGGACGTTGTCGACCGTTACGACCGTTACGAGTACGATTGGGAAACGAAACCTGCTGCACTTTTGTAAGTAAGCTGTAGGGAATGCGCCTGCCAAATTTCACCCTTGTACCTACACGGGAAGTTGCAGAATTAGTGATGAGTCAGTGAGTCAGGGCTTTGCCTTTTATTAGTATAGATTGTAAATTTTATCTTTTTTTTTTTTAATTCGCGGACGTGGTCGCGGGCCACACAAAATAGTTTCACGGGCCAGGGCCACGTATTTAACACCCCTGTTCTAACGTGTATTACGAGTTCATATATAATATAAAGAACACATAACTAATATTTTTTAAGGATTTTTTTTTTTGAGGCTTTGAATAAGAGATTCACCCTTACAGAACAATTAGATCAATTAGATATTCATTATATGACATTAGTTAGACCAGGTTCACATAGAACTTCATCTTCACGTTCACCTATCCCTTGGTCTGCTGGACCGTTGGGTCACCACACACAATCTGTCAACCTTCTTTCTCCATTCTTCTCTGTCATTTGTCTTTGATAGAATTTCATTCTGATATTCTTTCTGAAAATTTTTTAACCTGCCTTTTTACCTGGCCTGGGTGGACCACTTTGGAAGCCAATTTTGAGTTGGTCTTTCCACACAAACTGTCTTTGTAACATTGTTTTAAAGAGATATATGATCATTTTGGGTCTTTTTTAGCATTGCAGAATTAATTTTTTTAAGTTCCTCCCTCTGTAGATCAATAGTTTAGAGTTAATTGACAACATTGAATGTTAATTAAGTGCGCTTGACATTGTTTAGTTTGTCGCCAAAATCCTATTATAATGTCAAGGACAAAGGGACAATAAATTGATTTTTACCTTTATTATTTTTTTTTTGTGTGTGTTGCCCGAACCAATGCGGGACAACTTACTCAATTATTTGATATTCAACATCTATGTATTACGAAAATTTGCATTCTTAATAGCTAACTCTTGCTGTATCAGATGTACAGAATATAAGAAGTGTTGGTGAGCTTTTTTTTTTTTTTAGTTCTATGATACATTTTATGCATTTTTTCAGCACTGCTAAATTGAATTTTCGAAGGTCCCCTGTTTCACACCATCACACTGAAGATGTAAATCATGCCCTGCCCAAATAGAAATAGCCGAACCTGAATCTTGATTAGGGCCTATCGTATAATCAGATGGAACCCTCACCTCGCTTAACTTGAACCCTGGTTCAAATTTGAAATGGAACAGAAGCTTCAAAGTTGCCCAATATAAATAGCACGGAAAAGTTGACGTTTGCCGGTGTGTAAACAGTATATCTCTTAATAGATATATAAATAGTTACACAATGAAAGATATATAGAAAGAGATACTCACGAGTTACATTTGATTGAAGAGCTTATAAGAAGTCGATACATTATCATCCATTATAATAAATGAGTAGATGTGTTTAACTTTTATAATTAGAGAACTATAATATCACACAGAAGAAAAGATCTAGTTGTACATTCCAACTGTGTCCTTCTGTTTCTACGACCAACACGTAAATAAATCATTCGTTGAACAGCTATAAGCATTACTTAATAGTCCACTTATAGTGGGAATAAAATAATTTAACCCATATATTTTGTACAGGCAAGCCCTTTTTTCCCCTTTCTGTTGGATTACGCTCATGTAAAAAAAAAAGGGGGGGGAGACCCTGACATGATCGTGATTCTTCCCCCCCCCCTCACTTTACAATGACCGCCAAGGTCTTAAAGCAGAGTGACAGGTATACTTGTTAAGGCTATTCTTCTCCTTTCCGAAACCCAGCTAAAGAAATGATAAATGAGGGACATTGTTTTCTCCATAGTTTACATATATATATATATATATATATATATATATATATATAAATAAATATATATATATATGTGTGTGTGTGTGTATGTACCATATTATGTAGCGGAGTGTAGGCCTATGCGTGCGTGTGTGCGTGTAACGTTGTATGTTTATTGGATTGCTTATTGTTATTCGTGTAACAGCACCATTCTTTTCTTTTTACTTTTATTTTCCTCTACTTTCTCACACAAACATATAATATAATAATATATCAACATGACAACTCAAAAAGCATTTCGTATTATTTGTACATTTGACAAGACCGCAACTGTCATTTTTTACAAAGCTTATATCCACTCTGTCTTGCAAAAAGTTTTTACACGTATTTCTCCTACACTATATTCGGATTAAGCTGAAATTTTGCAATTATTTCTTTTACCTGACAACACAAAAATCCATTTTAAAAAACAACAACCAAATAATGGATTAACTATTGGCATTTAATTATTTTGTTTGGTATCTTGAACAATGGAATGAAAATGTACTTGACAGATGTGGTGGTATAAGTTGAATTAGTCCCCTTGAGAAAACAGGTGAACATTTTTTATATGCATTTAAAAAAAAACATGTAACATTCACAAGATATCCCCCTTTCACAACTGGTCCAGACAAGTGATAGGATCATAGTGCCTTGAGAAAGCTAAAAGCTAAACAAAAATATTTGGTAAAATAATTCTAATCGTACAGATTTATTATGTCTAAGTCAAATTGACTATGTATATCATTACTTGACTGATCCAAACTAATTGATACAATTACACATATAAGCTTTTTTTTTATATTTTATATGTTTTTCTTGTTTTTAAGCTCAGGGTACCGTTTTAGATTCATACGTGTATGTTCAGATTAGATCGACTTCTTAGGACTATAAAAAAAATAAAGGTCTTATGTTGTTTCTAAATCTCTTAGTGGTAATAGAGGATTAAAAATCACAGAAGTACGGTATATGGGTACATGCGAATCTATTATTTCTGAATATGTAACAAGTATTACACAGTTAAGTATGTCAATATCTTTTATAAAATGTAAGGCGAGACTAATCACATTTACTGGACTTACTGACATTTAATGGGGTCTATTCGGCTCCACCACTGGCCAGTTAGGGTACCGGCCCACCGGGCATTCGCCCTGTTGCCCATATAGCCAGTTTGCCCCTGATAGTTGCTGTAGATATATACTAGACATTTAGAACAAAACAGAACTTTCATCAACTAAACAGAACTTTCATCATAGATGTAAAACACAAATGTGATTGTACTCTTACTAACAAGCTCAATAAATTGAATTAAATTAATTTAAAGTTAAACCATATTTATTCTTTGATGTAGTAGGTTAGTTCATGCAACTTTTTAAATCAATTAATTAGAACGGGTTGCATGCGGACGATTCAGTAATTATACATATGGAAGGGGCTTTTAGTTCAATGTTTGGATAGAAACTTATGAGGGGGAAATAGGCAGACTAAAATAAAAGAGCTCCAAGATTCGGCTGTAAGGTTCCCACACTTATTTTAAGTTAGTTCAGGTTCAGGCAACCTGTTTGTAGCCCAAAATGGCATTTAAGAAGAGAGGGGTTACAACTTTATTGAAGCTGAAGTTTTTTTATTTATTTATTTAACGGGCTTGATGTGGTAAACACATGTTGTTATGTCATATAACATCATGTTATGTAGCAACATGCTGTCAGTAAATCAAATGGAATTAGTAGGTCCATTGTTTTTTAAATTTTAAAACTGGTGAGATTTTGATTTTGAATTCACCCATATGCATTATGGCCTATGTTGTCTTTTTGTTTGTGTGGATGGTTTATGTACAGTAGAAAGTTGATAGTTCGTTGAAAGTCGTTTCTTTATGTACATTTCTTTAGACTTATTTGTTCATTGCTGAAATTGTATATAAGATTTTCAAGAGTATGTGCATGCTTTTTCATACAATAAGTTGCTATCCCACTTTCTTCCCCCTCGACGTGATAGCATATCAGATTATATCTAGACGTGCATTAATAATAAGCTATTGCATATCGTACACACAAAAATGCTGAAGACTCGTTTGTTGGCAAAAAGAAACACAATTGTAGACCATAGTTGTTTTGTTTTATTTTGTTTTGTTGTTGTTGTTGTTTAATCCAAAGGTTCTCACATTTTAACACGACTATCAATAGAATTATAAATTTAAAAAAAAAGAGGGGAAAAAAAGATCCTTACATAATTTTTTTTTTGTATGATGGGATTGATGGGCATCTAATTATAGGCCTACCTGTTATCAAAATCATTATACGTTTGATAATGTATTGATAACTGTTCACATGTATGCAGCGAACTCTAAATCTTTACAAGAAATGTAGGTCTTCTGGTGTTTTTTAATCGCTAAGTGTGTAGGCCTTAAAAGGATGAAGTCTACGAGTAGCACTTTCTTCTGATTACATTATATCGGAAAATGTGTTAGATTAAATTATTATTACAATGTAGAGTATGTAAAAGATCTCTTGTATAAAAGAATATTATTTTTTTTAATTAACAATTTAATACGCGTCCCTTTCAATGGCCCTACTGGCCAATTTGGGTACCGGCCCAGCGGTCATTTTGCCCGAATGGCCATATTTCCAGTCCGCCCCTGGCTGTTTTGCAGTGTATTCTGGACTAGGACTAAAGGAAACTTTTTTTTTTAGAGAGAGAATAGTTTGTAAGACATTCAATGTAGACTATATTCTGAAGTTAGTTGGAAAATGTTTAGAATTTAAAATGTCTTGAAATTTATTTGTTGAACCTCACTTGCGGTGCGTTTGTTAAATTGTATCTTCTGAAGGCCTATTCCTCAAAGGGCTACAGTGGATATGTGGATTTCGTTTGAATTTGCTGCATGTTGTCTGGAGTTATAAATTTCAAGCACGGTCGCGTTTTTAGTTCACTCCCTTGGGTGCTGTATCACTCTAAGCAATTATAATGAAAGAAAAATGCTTTCTTCTCGTAACTACACACATTCCCCTGTTAGTTGATCACGAAAACTAATAGTTAACGTAGACCTTACCTGTTCTCCAGATACATCCAATATACATGTGATTAATAATTCATCTTGAGCATAGAATAGCTTTCTCGTAATTTTCAGGTGTTTTATAAACGACTGATTATGATCAGAAATTGTCAAAGCAGACTTTCTTTGTTGGGTTTTTATAGGATTAACGTTCCAATCAGATATCATGCATTTTCTTGCTTCCTTAATTTTTAAATGTAATTTTTGAATCGAAACAGTCACTCCAAAATTACATATTATAGCACTGCTTAATGAAAATTAACATGGCTTAACTACTAGCGAATTCCATTAGCACGTTGAAGTTTGCATAAAATAGACTGCTATTGTAAATGTCTAGTGAGCGGAGAAGGTGGCTTATAGAAAGCTTAAAATGAGCGATGGTGAAAATTAAACATAGCTTTTAATTTGATCATGTGTTGAAGGTTAATTACACCCAGTCATAAGGCTAAAATTACATTAACTATTTGTGTGTGTGTATATTGATTTTTTTCTTTACGAAGTGCACTTACATACATTCACAAATCAGGTAGGAAATTACACCTGTACCACAGATCACGGCTGGTGAGGTGTAAGTCTGCCAATGTCCTGTCAGAGTCGAACTGACTTGAGTCAATATTGCCATAAGACATACAACTATTACAAGAGGGGAGGGGGCGGCAACAGGAAATGACAGTGAAGATTTTGTTTTTAAAAAAAATACTTGGCAGGTAGGTTGGCAGTCGGCTTTCGTACACTGGCGAACTGCGTCATGACGAGAAATCGATAGTCTAAAATACATATGGCACGAAAAAATAAATTAATGTCAGTTTAGTTGTAAGTAAGTTTGAACAGGATCACGATAGCACCAAAACAACAAGATATATTTTACTTACTTAGTTGTGTTGAAAGTCCTATTTCTTCTTCATTGAATGGATAATACTCTCTTTATTTTACAGCTATTAATTGTTTTCAGAATTCTTGTAACCAGACTTGTTGTGGGGTATAAGCTCTTACTACATAAATATATAGACAGAGTGAGTTGACATAAGCCATAAGCTTTGTAAAAAAAAATGGCCCTATCGTGTAGAATATCTTCTGACATCCACGTCCAGCATCTGGCCAGTATGTTTGGATTAGACGCTTAGATCTTGTTCAGCGAAACCGCTCTTACTGAGTAGTGAAGAGGTGAAGGTGAAGATGTGATTCCTTTAAAACACCCTTTGGGGGGGGGGGAGGAACAAACAGATCGTGTTAGTCTAAGTCAATCAATTCCTCTTAGAGTCATTAATAGGGATCGTTTCTAATTTCCAAAAGTTCACCGCTTTGATGTTACAAGCTTTAAGAAAATCCTGGTTCAGACGGCCCTGGCGTAGCCCCTTAAAACAGACGTTGTGATTCTTTTTTCCGGCACCACATGCAATTAACTTAGTGTCAGTTATAACTGCTAGCTTTCCCATTGAGGGGTGGGTGGCCGAGTGGTTAAGCGCTTGGCTTCGGAACCTGGGGTCCTGAGTTGGAATCTCGGTGAAGACTGAGATTTTGAATTTCTGGATTTTTAAGGCGTCCATGAGTCCACCCAACTCTAATGGATACCCGACTTTAGTGGTTGTGCTGGCCACATGAAAGCCTTCTCGTTGATTATTGGCAAAGAACCCGATGACTTTAACATCATCTGCCCTAAAGAGGTCTGAAAGGGTAACTTTACTTTTTTCTTTTAACCCCATGTATTACGCTAGTATGGTCAAGAGATGGATGAATGTCGCACCCCGACCAACAAACGATCTCTCGATACACCATAACTATTATAACAAACAATTTCAACATTTATTTTGTTTGGTATCTCGAACAGGGGAGTGAAATTGTACTTGACTGAAGTAGTGGTATAAGTGGTCATCTTTATAACAGGCTGCCGTCTCATACTTAGTGAACACAAACATGAAATAGAAACATTAGATAACTATATAATCTTCCATGTTCATACGTTCTTCGCTAGCAGAGTGGTTAATGTGTAGGCTTGAGAAGCCCGAGAAGGCTTTACTCAACTAGTTCGAATTCTGGTCGTTCACTTTTTTTATAAATACATTTAAAAAGCGATCCCCTTTCTTTCTCCCTAACCCCTTTCCAACTGGTCTAGGCAAGTGATACGTTCATTGCGTATTGCGTTAATGAAAACATTTGGTAAAAAAAAAAAAAAAATAGGCACTATTTATAATCGTACAGATTTATTATTGTTAGTCTAGATCTATTTACAAGTTTAATTACATGACTGATCCAAACTAATTGATACAACTAGGCTTAAAATTGAAATTGTATAGTTAAAAGTGTTTTATGAACTTGTACGGTGCTATAAAGAAACAATAAATAACTCAATGTACACCGAAACTTGCGCTTAACAGATCAAATTAAAATTTGCTATATTACTTAATGTGTCAACTCGTATTTAAAATTCGAAAATTGTATTGTGAGATTAATTCTTGTTTTAATTATTTTTACGGGCCGGATTAAACCTTTCTTTGGCCCGCGGGCCGTAGTTAGCCAACACTATCATTATAATAAAAATCTGTATAACGTAAAAGCTTGTTGATATTGAGTATCTTCTCTATGTGCATTTCTATGTGCGTGAATGGGTTGAATACTCCAATATCATTGATAAAATACTTCCAATGCAAGATAAAGGTCAGTGTAGAAAAGGATGCCAGGCATTACTTTAACCATGTTGGCTTAGGAGTTAATACCAACTTCAATGGCATTCTTTTAATCTTTACAATCGTTGTAATTTAAAGTGTTGTGTTGTTGTTTTTTTGTCAATCGTTGTTTTTTTTTTAAGTCTGCAGATTAAGAGTAGTGCAGTATTTCGGTGAATAAGCAGACCAATTTGTGACATGCATATTTTGCTACACTGGTGCAGACAAAGCCATTGACAGTTTTATGCAGTCATTTATGCTGTCTATTTAAATAATTTTCATCGGAACAACTGTTGTTTTTTTTTTTTAATCTACCAAGTAAGGACCTGACGTAAATGTAAAATTTAGTAAAACACACACACAAACACACACACAAACAAAAACATGATTTGCGAATTTCATCAATGGACCTCGTTCACCAATTGTAAACAAACAACATTTAGCCACGTGATATAATTGATAAAACAATTTTAAAAACGTATCACGTGACAGCCTTTATGTATTACGTAATTTGTATAGAAGAGACGGAGAACCACGTGGCTAAATATGTTGTTTGTCTACAGTTGGTGAATGAGGTCCATTTTAGAGTAGGCCTTTAAAGTTGCTAGTGTCACTCTTGTCAGATTTTTTTCAGTACAACTTCGAAGGGAAAAAAACTGTGGTCTTAAATTTCGTTACAGACATTCTGAATTGGTCTTAACACAATGCACATACCGGTGCTTATTATTGTTTAAGACCTACTGTTGCGTGTATACTGCATAAGATTTATTGTTTGGGGTGTAAATGTGAGCTGGCGCGCCTAGATCTAATTTTTGACCTAATTTTATCTAATTTATATTATTTATATAGGCCAGGGCTATGATGTTTGTAATTTAGTGTCCTTTTTAATTTTTATAGTTCAGTGCTGAGTATTTTGTAGTTTCCGCTATTTATAACTTTCTGCTAGTTTTAGTCTTTTCTGTTATTTGTGTTATACTCGTAGAGGAAAAGTAGTTTTTAAAATAGTTAACTAGCCTTGGAGCTGTGGATGTTCTTTCCTATTCTTTGTCCCTGGTTAGTTCTGCTTATTTTTGTCTTTGGCATTAGTGATGGTAGTTGTTATTTTTTAATATCAGTTTTTGTGCAGGTCTGTAAACGGTATAGAGCCCCCATATGAGTTTAGAATAGAAATAACTTTTTATCTTCCTTTTTGTATTTTTGTAGGTTTTAAATTTTAAGATTCTCTTTTTAATGCTGTTTAATTTGGTATATAATGTTTTGTAGTCCGTGTCTTTAGTAACTTGCTAGATTTTATTGTTGTGTACGGCTAGGTACAAATTAGGGAAATCAGTAGTCCAGTTTAGTTATAGATAATTAGCGTGACGTCATGCTCTCCGATATGTTCGCGCTGACCAGGTATAGCTGGCTTTGGAACCACGTTGAGCTCTCTTTTGTCTTGACCAGTGGTCAGTGCTGACAGTGGTGCCTGTATAAAGTTATTTTTGTGTAGTGTAATTTCAGCTGGGACCGCTTGTAAGTTGGAAAATGTTTTTATTTTTGCTTTCTTTCGTTTGTATTTGTATTGATTGTTTCTGCATCTATTGCTATAGTCTAGATGCAGACTGATTAGTGTAGTGGCATCACTGGCTAGTTAATTAGCCATGATTACCTCTGATGGAACCGGAAGTTCTGTAGACTTGGGTAGCGTCACCCCCTTAATGCTTTTTGCTTTCCTATACTATGTCTATGTGTAAATATTTTATTATTTTATGTTTCCTATGTATTTTTATGAATATTTTATCGTTAGGATAACCACTCTATTTAAGTTGGCATTTTGTCCTACTTTTTAATGTAAAAGATGGCTGCGGCCTAAGCATCGCTGTCATGGCGGCTTGTTTAGTCTTATCTACTACCTGACCTGTGTTGGTAATGGCTGGGACTTTAATAACTCAGGTATAGCTTTTATTAGCTACATGTAGGTAATTGAAATTACCTCATGCTTGTATTATGTGTATGCACTAACTAGGTCTAGACCAGTCCAGTCTAATATATGTGTTATAGTCCATTATTATTTTATTTATTATTTTATTTTTTGAATATTGTCGTATGTTTTTTTTATTTTGTAATTGCAGGCTATAATTCCTGCCGTACGGCCTAACTGCCTTACGGCCTAACTGTCTGCCGCAGTTATTTCTGCCATTGTTTCGGCTGTCTAACTGTCTGCTTTACTGCTGTTAGTAGTTTAGTGTTGGGGTAATTTAGGTTATTTGAGGGTTGATTAATTATTTAGTATTGCGTTTATATAGTTTTTGTTTATTTCTAAGTTTATTTTCATTGTCGTATTCACCTATATTTTTATTGCATTGTAAGTTGGTTGTAAATAAAGTGTATATAAGTTTCTTTTATAATTTAAGTTTTTTAATTTTATTTTTAGTTCTCTAGTTTAGTTTAGTTTAGTTTAATTGTGCTGTCTGGTTGCTTAGGCTACTCTAGCCCCTTGGTCGCAGACCGAGGTGCACAGATTGGGCCTACCCAGTAGAGCTACCACCTGCCTACTGTTTTTAAATGAACAAATGTTGAGCAGCAGATAACAGAATAGGGCCTCACTCAGTAGCGCCACACCGACCTGCTCACATAAAGATAGACTATTTTATTAAAGGGCCCCCCTCATATGTCTATGTTGGCAGAAAACAACAAGAATATTTCTTTTGTTATGCAAATGTATCTCCGAGATAAGAGAGGGCAGGGAGAACACATACTTTCACACAGAGAGAGAAGGGAGAGCATATGGAGTTGATAAAACGAATAGGTGGCGGCAAAAAAAAAAAGATTATTTATATGTTAAACAAATGTTTACTTAAAAGAAAGGTTATTTAGCAAAGATTCTTAAAACATTAATGAGCTCAATAACGAATTTAAAAGATCAGTAGACGCTACTACAAACTTAATAACAATAGCATGATTACTGAATTTAGAAAAAGGTAAAGCATTGTGTTAATCTACCAAAACTACATAACTATGAGAATATTTTTCAGACTAGGCCTACATAAAAAAAACCCTGATAAATTTTAAATTCAAAATCACTGACCCAGAAAGATGTTGGAAATAAATTACAATTATATAATATTGGACACGCATATTTAAAATATAAACATCATACCGTGATGTATATGATGTGAACTTGTATAACATGTTATATCCTTCATGCTGTAAAATTAAATTGAAAAGTTATATAGCTTTAAACTTTTGAATTAAATCTCAATAAGTCTTATTTAAAAAATTAAGATTTGGAACTTTATTCAAGAGTATGTACGAATTTGTTCTAGCGTAATGGTAAATTAGATTAATTATCTACAACTACAACCAAATGCTGACTCCTGTCAGCAATAACTTGAAAGATGTAGGCCTACCATAGTCCATGGTTATTAAGGGGACGATATTGTATAAATTGTAATAAAAGTATTTTATTCTAGTTATCTCCCTTCAAAATAGTTTACCAAATACATTTTTTCAGATGATCCCACCAATTAGCATTTTGAAATGAAAGGCCTCTAAAGTTCGGTATTTACTTTTACTGTAATTAAAATAAATATAAAAAATCTAGATTTAAATTATAGTTTTTTTTTTGCACCACCATCTACTGATTAACCTCATAAGCTATCTTTTGCAAGTATTTTATGCATATTAGTCCTGATAAAAATAGATAGTCTTTTTACATATCTCTGTGTCTAGTAAAAAGTTTGTACACGTTTTTTCTCCAACAGCCATGCTCGGATCAAACTACGTGTGTATTAATGCCCGTAAAAATATTTTCTTCATTGCTATATTACTTCTCGGATGAAGTTAAAACTTTGCGCAATTATTCATTGGCATAGCCAAGACATGAATCAATTAAAAGTTAGTTGATTAGTCAATTAATTACTGGTAATTAATAATTTTTTTTGATACAAACAAGGGAAATTAATCCTTCAGTTTTCACATATAGCCTTGTAGTGCCACGCCCATTCGGATCAATTATTTTTTTGTACCTAACAAAACATGAATCAATTTAAAAGATAACCAATTATTCAAGAAGTTATTTTGTTTGATATTGAATAAGGGAAATAATTTCTAAAATATTGAGAGACATAGTTGTAAATGCTTCATTTGTAAGATTTGTCTTATATTTTGCTTTTTTAGATTGTAGCATTTAGAGCAGATTTTTAGATCATGTGCAATGACGGACAAACTTTGGCTTGATGGCCAACTTCCGCAGAGTGAAATATATATATATATATGTATGTATGTATGTAGGTGTGTGTATGTGTGTATTAGTGCCAACTGAATTAGAAATCTATCATTGGAAAATGAAATCAAGATCACATTAGACTTTCTACTGAGTAGGATAAACAAAAATCTTGACAATGGTGCTTCCAAAACCCTCATCACGTATCAATTTAAGTTGATTTAAAACAGTCAGGACAACTGCGCTGTGGAAAGTCCTCAGATCTCTGCTTTTGTTGTCCTGAGACCGTAAAAACATTTTCTTCATTGCTCCTGTACTAGTAACGAACAATACAAATTTAGAACATATGAAGATTCAACGTGTGACTCGGAATTTCAACAAGTTACATGTCTCAATTTGGTTTGAGTCGCACTCAACGTACAGGAGGGGACCCAATTTAACGCCGTATTTCCGAACCCGATCCCACCGGTGCTTTCCTATGCCAATGCCCTTGGCTAGCTCGTGGAATTTGGTGACTGTCGTTTGCTTTAGTTTTTTAATTGAAGAATTTATGGGGGTTATATATATTTATAACCTCAAAACTCCCCGGAGGATTGAATTTAAAACTCATCCCTCCTCTGGAGAGGAAGGGGGTTCTCAACTAAAAAAACCCACCAAAACACCCCTGGCTACGCTCATGGGATTTGGCGACTGAAGTTTGTTTTAGAGTGGTTTTTTTTTTTTTTTTATGGATAAAGGGCTTTTAACATTAATATCTTCTCTCCAATTAAATAAAAAATTAAAGCAAAACAGAATTCGACCCTCCGCAGGGCGGAACCCCCACCCCCTTTTCCCCTAATACGCCCATGATCTTCAACTCTACAGGAACATACGAAACATGTAGAATATCTAAAACATAAAACAAGCCTCACGAAACTGTTCCTTGTGCTATCACTTAATCTCGATCTAAATGTAGATCTATAGATCTAGTTCTGAAGAATTTTTTTTTTTTTTACCTATAAGAGTACCTAGAAGCTGAGTCACAGACCTATATAATATGGATATATAATCTAGGTATGTGTTCTCATGATAAAAAGAAAATTAACGAAGAGGAAGTAGGACAGTCAACATAACAGTCTGACAGTGAGAGTGTCATTCATCGGATTCTCGACAGTCGGCGATCATTTGGATTAGATTTAGATCATCTATATCTAGATAGTTGTGAAGTGATAATATGACATTTAGAATCTAGATATCTATAAAATCTATTCTATGTACTTCATACTTTAAATAAGATTTCTAGATCATCATTTTTGTATCATTCATTTAAATTAAATTTTAATTTTGTGAATTTGTGTGTGCACTGTTCAGTGTTATGTGTTCAACTGTAACTAACTAACTGTAACTGTTGTCAAGTTTTAAATCAGGTTTAGAATATCTCAAATTAAACTTATTAAGTCAAATATGATTTAATATCATATAATAATAATAAAATCATATATTAGACCCTATATAATAATATTAGTAATATTATTATATACTTATAGGGTCTAATATCTGATTTCTGAATCTGTAGGTACTAGGTCTAGGGTAGTAGATATCTAAAATCTAATCTTGACTAGTCTAAGTCTAGAGATTATTGACATTGTGACTGTCTCAGATTTTTGTGTTAGAATCTTCAATGGAAAACTTTATAAAAATAGTGGTATGCAATTACATTGTTATCATTATTTCATTGATTATTCAAGTGTCAGTTTCACAACAAACAGAAGCTGGTAAGTAATAAGTATTTAAATTTTAAAGTAGCTTTAAATTTGAAGGGAAACTGAAATGGTTTTGACAATTTTTGATATATTATATATAATATTATATATATATATGTACCCATAATGGCCATATATTATATATATTCTAGTCTAGCTAGATTATTATGCTAGATCTAGAATCTCTCTAGAGATTCTAGATCTAGCTACATTCTAGATTGTCTAGATCTAGAACTAGATCTTTGGGATTTGATATTTACAGAAAATGAAGATATATTAACTAGACTATATAGATTCTTTTTATTTTATTTTCAATAATACTTTAAATTGTTGTTTTTCTGATGTAATTTTTCTGTACATCCAAAACTATTATGATCTATAAGTTTTTCACTGGGTTTCTACGTCATACAAACATGAATTTAATCTATTGACGCATACTCTAATTAATAAAAAACCATACAGTAAAGTTTACAATCTTGTAAAAAAAAAAAAAAAAATAGATCTAGGTCTATATGCAGTTAGAACTAGATCTTGTAAGCAAAGAAAAAAATGTGTGTTAAGAGTAGAGATCTACAAGCTTGACTAACCATGGCCATTGTGTATTTTCTTTCCTGACCACTCAACACACAACAAACACTATTATTGCTTTGTTGTCTTGTCATGATCGATTACACGTAGCCTCTAGGCTAGCCTCACACTGACCAGTTTGTTAGAATGTCAGAAAATGGATCTATTTACTATTTACTTTTTTGGACAGGGAGGGATGTAGTTGAAAATGTAACTTTTTTTTTCTCCAGTTGCAGCTTTTCCTAATTTATATATATATATATATATATATATATATATAGCTCCTCCTTTGTGGTAGAAGATGAGCACATTTCTCATTTCCTATGGACTCGAAGATGACTGTAAAGTCCAATCCTTGCTTTCTCTCCACATATTATACATTTTGGGCCTGTGAATTCTAATATTTGAAAAGGTTCTATATGTACATGCTGCTTTTTAGTTAGAATTCCCCCCCCCCCCCCCCTTTTTTTTTTTAAATCCTGCATATCCCACATCCCAGTAATGCTTTCCTTCATAGTATTTTAGACGTATCCCCCCTTGCTTGACATGGTCTGAATTTCAATACTTCCCACACACATACTTTTAATACTGTAATATACTCCCTTGGCACACGCCATATTCATCAACAAATGAATCTTGCTAGGACAATGTTGATGATGAAGCAACAAAAGTTTAACCCATGAAATAGGTCCAATGTCTATGATGCTATCCTGCAATAAGTCCAGATATAATGAAAATACGTCCGTATACTTTTAAGTCCTTAGTGTATCTGTCGTTATAAATCACATCACTAAGGATTTTCTTAATAACTTAACATCCAACCAATCTACTACAATACTTTTGGCCTGTGAATTCTAGTATCTCTTATCTATATTCTCAGAAAACATCCTACATACAATCACAGACTACTCTCCAATCCATGATATATTCTTTTTTTTTTTTTTTGCTCTTTGGATAGAATAACCTGCATTTCAATGCTACACCTACACATACTTTTGACCTGTGAATTCTTGTATATTATATGTTACCTTGAATTGAAACAACCCACTTTATACCCTTCCACACACACACACTTATAATAATCTTTAATGTCTTCACCTTTTTTAAGATAAACTTTTTATAACAAAAAAAAAGGGATGTTTTAAAATGTTTTTATAGTTAGTAGAAACTAGTTCCAGTTGAAGATTATGTGTTATATATATTCTTGTGTAATTTAAAATGTCTCTTTTAATCAAAATTTTAGCATTGGAAATATGGACTGGTGGGTGCTCTTGATTTAAACACTTAATTTTGTCCCTTTGAGGTATAAATCATTTGGGGATCATGGTGGTCTGTATTGCAGCTGTTTTACAGCTTATGTATTAGGATTCATGATTCAGTTAAATTATTATAACTGAATTTTAGATAATATTTTTTTTAGCTTTGTGTAGATTTTTTCATATTTTACAAATACTTGTCAACATTCTTGAAATGTTATTATTTCAATAATATATCACATTTGAAGTACTAAAACAAGTGGCCCTCTGTGTAGTGGGATATATAAATGTATAGACTAAATGGCTATTTCCTAGACAGGCACTTGACCACATCACTTCACATGTTACAGCAAACATAACTCCATCAACAAGGCAACTTCAAGCTTCAATCTGTGATACACTCTTATCCACTACAATGTTAAATATATTCACATTTGCGTTCATTGAGCTGTAGTTTAAAGTAGAAATACAAAAAAAAAATAAAACATTCATTGAGTTGTGGTTGCTGCTTCCGTTTATGTTTTGACATTCTAATAGCCCAAACTTTTCAAAGAAATAGATATTTGAATAAAAAAAAAGATTATTAATATTACTTCTTAGCTGTGTTGCTACCCTCCACCAACCCTCACACATATAAATTATACAAATCTTTTTTTTTTCTATTTGTAAATTATTGTTCATGTTTATTTAAAGGAGAGTCATATTGCTATTTTTTAAAAAAATATTTTTACTAGCGCTTGTTGTTTCTTGGAAGTGCCCCCTCTTAAGACGTTTTGTCAAATCTTAATGACTTTTTTTTTCATGCTGCTAAATTATGCGTATCAAACGAAAAAAAAAAATGGCATGGTCTTCTTTCAAGTTCTTTTCTAGAATTAAATGAGAAATTTTAGAACTGTCGCGCCTCTTGTGACTCCTTAAATGGATGCACCTAGAATGGCCCAGATGAATCACGTGTTGTCCTATATTGCGACTGTAGACACATATCAACTTTTCCACGGCGGATTCGGTTTTGTTCTGTGGTTAGTAACAATTTCATTCATCGAGTTGGAATATCCCCGACTGTGTCTGTCCCTCGCATGTTTGTTTCTTTCTATAGGTTCGTCAATCCACTCCTTAGTCATTATTGATTTGTTTTTCTCCGATGACTCAGTGGCATACATGTGCAGTACTCTAAATAAGATCTTGTGTTTTTAGCGTAATAATTGCTAACAGGAGTCCTATGTAAACTAGTAGCTACTTTGATCTACATTTTTATCTTCGTTTGGTGACCATGTCAAAGACATTTTTGAACACGATGGAGACAGTAGCTGAATAAGTTAGAGCCAAAATACCTCGATTTGACGGACACATTAGGATTGTTATGCCATCTAGATCTATTTTACGCTCTAGATTCAATATGTCTAATGTCTTAAAGGGTGCAGAGAAATGTTTTATTATAGGAATAATATAGGCTTACTAGTGCCGACCCCACCCCTCCGTTTTTTTATTTTCATTTTCTTTCATCACCCAGCTACCTACCAGTTTTTGTGGCGGGGAGTTATTTAAAGTTGTATTTATTGTCTGGTGTGATTATTCTATTAGTCATTTACTTTACGGACAAGAAGGTGGGGGAAAAAAAGCTCCATGTTTGCATTTGCTTCAACATTAAATAGGACTAGAAATAAGGGAGTAGGTTTGCTGCACTATTGGAGATAAGAAGTAGAATGTAAGATTTATGGATTAGAGCTGGCTTAGATTATTGGAGACCCTAGGCGAAGTGAAAAAGAATAAATAAATAGCGAAAAAAGTAAAATTACGCAAAAAAATAAATAAATAAATAGGGAAAAAAATAAAACTACGCAATATATTTAAAACCTAGTGTACTTCAACAATAACATTGGACACAAGTTTAGCTATTTCTTCTCTAAAAATTTGTTTTAAGTCTTGCGCGAGGCCTCACCAATAAGTATAGATGTATGGAGGACTTTATAAAAATCATAACCATTTGACTAATCTTAATGAAACTTGACATTAATGTTCCTTAGATAATAGCGGTGATCTAAGGATATGAAAAGTTCCCCACAACAAGAAAGTTGTAGATATACGTCAATGTGGCGTCTTAACATAGATTTTATCAATTATTATTGCATAGATGCCAAATATAATAAAACAGAAACAGATCGAAAAAATGCCCAAAGCATAGCCGGGTAAAAACATAGCTACTTTGATATATATATATATATATATGATATATATATATATATATATATAATCTTTGAAATAAATATAGTCTTTACACTATACAATCCTCGGTCTGTACCCTTTACTAAATGTACTTCAAGAAAAACAACTGAATGACACGTGGCCCTGAATCTAATTTAAATCTAATTTAGTTGGTAAGTTGGTACAGAATACTAGATTAGTGTTAACTCTGCTCTTGACCTACTTGAGCTAAGTAACAACACTTCGCCACAGGAAGGACTTGCGTATTGTGTACAATTAAATCCCTATTGTGTACTCTAAATCCATCCCCTTTTCCTCCACAACTTTTTTCCCCCTCAGGTTATCCGATATTTACATCAGGTCGTAGCTTCTATTATCAACTTGCATTGTTTCAAAAACGCTATTAATAAAGGGGGTGAACGCCTGTGGCTTAAACTGTGTCATCATTATTTTGTCAACAGCACTTCTCTTGGTGCTTGTTTTCTATGCATTATATTTGTTTTTACCCAGTCTGTGTTTCTGTCTGTTTATGTGTGTGTCTCGCTGTTTGGCCAAAAGTCTGTACACGTTATTTCTCCGATACCCAATCTCGGATCAAGATGAAATTTTACACAATTATTTCTTTTACCTGGCAACACAAGAATCAATTTTTTTTTATATTAACCAATTAGTTAATTAACATTAAAGTTATCACCCAGATACCCCGTTCTTTCTCTTTCTTTCCAACTGGTCCAGACAAGTTATCATAGCTAAAAAAGCATTAAATTGCGGTAAACAAAAACAATTGGTAAAAAAATATTTCTAATCGCACAGATTTATTGTTTTTAGTCTAGATCTATTACAGACTTATTTAATTTAATTGGCTGATTTAAACTAATTGATACACATTGATATACGCTTTTTTTAATGTAAAGTATTTTTTTAAATACATAGTTTACGTTTGCTTACGAATGTGGCTTTGATGGTTGGGGGGGGGGGGGTATAGAAAAGAATGTTGCTATTCAAATCAGAAAAAAAAAACAAGACTCTGGCCAGATATGTCTTTATTGTTAAACAATATCACCCTTAATGTAATACACTAGCTAGGACCTTCATGATTATATAAATAGAGTGTTAAAAAGACATTAAAAAAGCATCGCTTTTCTCTGGCGCGTGAGCTGAGACGAAGCAGCTTTCTCTGTGCACTTTTTGATCTCGTCTATAGATCGGTCGTCTTGGATTGTGAATCCCTGTAGCAGAGCTCGTGCACGAATTTACAAAATAATTTTTAAAAATTCCTTTGAGCAACCAGTCATGAGAAGTGATGATTTACGACATCTATTAATTAACTAAAGGGTACAGACCCAGACTATAGCCTAGTTATTCTACTTTCTTAATCAGTTAAAAATAACAACAGAAACAGAAAACAATAATTACCTTAAAACATGAAACGTTGAAACCTCGGACGTTAAACGACAAGGATAATTTCTGTTTGGATGTGCTATTTGCTTTGAATGTTTCTTGAAAGATTTGGCAGAATAGTAAAAGTAAAGTATTCCATTCAGACCTTCCGATCTTTAAGAAAGATGATGGCCTAAAGCTCATCTGTTTCTATGGCCGACGGTTAATGACCAACCGCCTTTACATTCCCCACCTATTGTCAGGTACTCATTAGAGTTGGGTGAACTAGGCGGCGTCCTAAAATCCCGAGTTTCAGAAATCCTAGCCTTCACCTAGATTCGAGCCTGAGAACCCTCGGTGCAGAAGCCAAGCGCTTTATTACTCAGCCACTGACTAGTTTATATTTTTCTTGCACCAATTCTTGTGTATGCTGCCTATTAGAACGCACCTCAGTTACACTATAAGGAATGTTGGTTCTTTGGCTCTGTAACGCTTCCTTGTAATGTTCTCCTTTCAGATCTTATGATCTGTAGGGCAGATGATGTAAAAGTCACCTGTTTCTGTGGCCCACGATTTAACAAGGGCGTTTGTGGCTAGCACAACGACCAATCGCCTTTACTTTTCCACAACTAATGTTAGGTACCCATTATATTTGGGTGGTCTCAGAGGCGCCCTAAAGATCCCAGATTAAAAATACCATTCTTCACCAGGATTTGAACCCGGGACCACCTGTTCGAAAGCCAAGCGCTTTACCACTTTTCCTTTTACTGTTGAGCTGTTAAACCATATTAGCCTATGTTACTGATATATATATATATATATATATATATGTATATATATATATATATGTATATATATATGTATATATATATGTATATATATATATGTATATATATATATATATATGTATATATATACTTTATTTTTACATATTACTGAACTATAATTAGAATGCTATTCAGTATTCATCATATGCAAATGATCATTAAATAAGTGCACATTTCTACGTCGTATTTATGGACTATTCATCTGTTAGCTCTTGTTATTGTTTACTAATCTGTTATTGGAATGCCAGGGGCCAGGGCAAACGAGCCAAAGCCAAGGTTTAAAAGACAACCCTGACAGCCACCACGTCAGAATAGAACAACAAGAACTGGTTCTATTTCCCTCGCCTCTTCCTGCTTTTCACACAACACACCTAATAGGCTTATAAGTGCTTATAGCTATGCTATTAAAGATTTAGACGTCATGTCAGTACGGTGTAAACTCTCTATTCTGTTCACATTTGGTTTTAATATTTCTCATAGTAAAGTATTTGGTGCTGGATAGGACCGTGATGCGCTGGATATGGCCCCGCTGGCCGTAATTTGGGAATCACTCTCTTAGAGTATTTTGACTTTGTCATAGTATTAATTAATTATTTTTTTTTATTGTTGTGACAAAAGGGGGGGGGGGGGGTTGACCTGAAATAAATTCCACTAAGACTTGATTTAAATAAAATACACGAGAGAAGATTGTTGGGGGAGGGACTATAGAAATATAACTGCTCTCAATACACTGCACTAATAAGTCAGAAAGAAATATTCCAATGGGAAAGAGGATGTGCTCGTGCCGTCAATGTTTATGCCAATCGGTCCAGTGGGCCCATAACAGTTGTTTAGCTGCCTGTGTGAAACGTACACATGTAGCATGTGAACACGTTCCGACACAGGTGCACATTTCCACCCACATGAAACAACCACAGCAATGGGGGGGGGGGGGGGGGGGGGGGTTGCTGGTAGAACCGTGGGAACACTGTGACATTTAGATCTACAAAAACATCGGCCTGCCCCCTCCCACCAGCTTTCCATGTCCCATCACTTGGTCTCTTGACAAGTAAATTGTGACACCGTTTGGACTTGTTTCTGGTTTTGTTATCTACATCTAAGTACTTATGTTGGTGTCAGGCTAACACTATCAGTGATTGTGGCTGATTTAGATGAGTCATTTTTTTCCCTTCTTTCTTTTTCCTCTTCATTGTCTTGCTCAGTAACTTTAATTTTGAATTATCATCCCTTATTGTTGTTGACGTGAAATGACTTTTAAACAGTCTCCTAATGTGCAGAGTAGTTGTAAATTATTTTGTGTTGTCAGTTTGTTTTTTTAATTGTAATGAGTCTTTCACTCTTTTTTTTTCTACTGGTGACATTGAAATAAGAAAAAATCAAAAAGAATACCTTCTTTACTAATGAAAATTGGCATTTTAGAAAGTGTTGTATAGGGTAGGCCTAATATTTTCAAGCTATATTACCTTTTTTGTGTGTGTGTGTTGTTTTTAAAACAGTAAATAAACACATTTGCAACATGTTTTTATTTTTAATGAAAATTGTATCTATATGTATTGAAAAGATTTCACTGTTGTCTCATGATCAGTTTATGGTCCACCAAAAACTTATGTCAAGCTAACACAGCAGCTAGTGCACATCGCATTTTCAAAAACTTAACTGCCAATCTTGAGAATGATTTTAGGTATTCTGATAGTCTAGATACATGAAGTTGATAGGTATCTAAATTATATAAAGCATGTAGTTAAAAGGCGCTCAGAGCTCAATTGGGTTGGGATTTCAGTTGAAGCACATGAAGTTCTTTCTTCTTCTTCTTCGTTCTCATTGTTCTGTTGGAGTGTTCAGATGACTAGACCAATACATGAGATGAACTGCGCAGTGGTTTCCAGATCAGGGAGCTCTCCATATAGTTTCTTTTCTATTGGGGTGATTTGGGGCCAATGTCTTATACGGGCCTCTTGGTAAAGAGAGCAGTTTTGGAGGACGTGGTCTGCATTCTCTGGTGATACTCCACATGGGCAGATTTCACTGGTTCCAATTTTGAGCTTCCGGTGCATGTGTTGTCTCATTCTGTTGTGTCCGGTCCTGAGTCGAAAGATAAGACGTTAGCTTTTAGTAAGCGTCATCTTTCTTGTGATTTGGATGAGAGCTCGTCCATTTCTCATTTATTTTATTTACGATTAATTCTTTCAATAAATAGTGTTTTTTTTTAAATATATTATATACAGAAAAACTATTTTATCCTATATTCATTTATATTATTCATTGTGTTTTAAGTGTGTTATAATTTTATGGACAAGTTCCGGTGTCTTCTTTCTCAAAACTGCATTGCATTCCAATGAGTAACCATAAAGTCCTTCTTTGCGGATTTTCAATGAAAGCTTAGTCTTTTGTTACTCATATGTTTCAAATGAAATTATTGAAATGCATAATTTCCAGTTTAAATGTAATGTGAATAAGACAGTCCATGATTCACTCTGTCTATGGGTTGTGTACAAAATAGGATTTCACTACTATCATCTTCATTGATTGCATAATGTTTTCAAATGTTAACTACATCCACTTATATATTATGGTCTTCTGAAAGCATGTATTTTTTTTTTTAAATAAGCATGCGTAATATATGTAAACCCCACCTCCCTTACCTCATAAATAAAGGGCATTTAAGGGAACATTTTTTGTTTTACTGTGACTAGAACAAGAATTATTCTTGTTGTTAATGTCATTATTATTTATGCCTTTAACATGCTCTTGGCATTCTGGTCCTGTCGCTTTAGTGGACATTGTTTCACATGTGGAAGGGGTAGCTGCGAGACTTTATTGCCTTTAGGTACCAAAGAAAACAACCTCAGCTCAAGTTAAATTTTGAATATAAAAATTTCTGCCACTTAGCTTTACATGCCATTATAAATCACTTCCCCCTGCCACAGTTATCCCAGTATTACATAAAGCTTTGTTTACAGTAAGCCAGATGTGTTTGAGAGTCATGTTATAGTATTAATCTCCCTGCAATCAAAATAAGTCTAATGAACTCTTTCATGCATTCTCATGCTTTTAGATGCATTTGTTTTTTTGAGCATGAAATTGTTTGAAATTATAGTTGTAGTTTTTCAATATTGTCAACATTTTGTGTGTGTGTTGCAGTTTTATCTAATCAAACATACCTTATCTCTTAAAGGACTATACATACTTTGCAAGAAAAGCCCTATAATTTTAGATGAAAGGGATGTAGTTGTGTTTTGGCTTTTTGTTTTCAATTTAGCATTAAGCTAAAAGTGGTTATGGGTGGTGAAGAAGCATAGTATTTCTTAAATAAACATGCATAGCCTCGTCTGTAAATTCCAATACTTTTAAACATCAAAGACTTCTTTTTGTAATTTTAATATGCATTCCCTATTCTCATGTATATAGAATTAATAAATAATATAAATAATGAAACATTTCTTTATGTGATCTCTAGATCTATTGAAGCGATGTCCTCCTAACTTGCACAAAACATATTTGAGGGCAGCAGAATGGGAAATATGCTATGAATTCCACCTGGAAGAGAGAACATGGCCACAGGCCAACAATGTGTGTCAAAGAAATGGTGGCCACCTTGTTACTATAAGAGAGGAACGGATCCAAGTGAATATATTTTTTTTTACTTTTTTTTTAAAAATTAAAAGCAAAATTTAAAAATATTCTACCAGTATTGTAACAAAATTGTTTATAGGCAATCTTCTTTTTCTATCAAACTTATATCTATTATGAGTTCCAAAATTTGCCTACAAGAACACACCATTTTTAAAGTTTATTGGATTATTAGGGTACTATAAGTGTTCTGTTAAACAGTGTCCTTTATGAGAGAACAATATTTATTTTTATAAAATCTGGAATTTTTATTGAGGCCCAGTCGTCTATTTCAGTTTTGTTAAAAACTTTTTTAAATATAATTTTCTTAAGCATCTCCTCCCATGACTTGAACTTTTCTTTCCTAAACTCAGGCATATAACACTATTTCCTCTACTTCGATATTTGTTTTGGGGATTAAATATTTGTTATTATAAATTCTCTTTAGCTTGGTAAGTGCTGTGAAATTTCAGCATTATATATCTAAAGACATTTATTTTCAAAGTTTACAGAATTATATACTTTGTATATTTATTTATTCAAGTAGAAAAAAAAAAGCAACATCAGAACAAATTGATAATAACTTTCTCTGTAAATAAGATATTTTATTTGTTTAAAAAATAATTAACTTATAGCATTGTTCCATTCACTTTTTATTTTTACTCTTTGTGCTGAAAGAGTTTTCTGTTCAGAGCTCTGGTAGTCTTTCGATGGCAGAGAAATGGAGTATGGATTGGTGCCACAGACAAAGAGAAAGAAATGGATTGGAAATGGATAACAGGTATGTTATGGACTTTATTTTATAACATTAGCCCTGCATTCCATCCAGCACTTTATATAATTATACATTTACTTGTAATTCTCTACAAAATAAATTCTAGAATTATTCTTGTAATTAAAATAATAATTAAAGAAACACATTAAAAACAGGATTATAGAGAGAGTTTGTCTCATCACACAAACTCAGAGGCGGTCCCCACTATATCCGTCATTGGACAAGGACTATTCAAGCAATAAATTTCAAAGAATCATTTGGCGTTGTGTTTGACAAATCAGATATTATTATGTCTCATGTTTACATGCTCAGAAGAAGATCAAGAAAATGAGTATGGGACCCATTGTTCCACGGGTCTTGTATATATATGTATGTATATTTCTATATTTCGATTTTTTATTTCACCTGCTTTATCAATTATTTTATTTGTTTTGACAGGTCAGCGTGTAAGAGATGGTTATAACAATTGGGCAAGAGGTCAACCAAGCTGTGGTTTTTTTTGTATGGAAGATTGTGCTCTGATGAAATGGAAGGAAAGTGGAAAATGGGTAGACTATCACTGCACTCTTTTAGAAGAGTATTCATTTATCTGTGAATACAGTAAGAAGCTATTTCATATATACAGTAATACTTCTTTTTTTATTGTCATGTTTTCATCAAGAATTTTACAAGTGACATATCTTAAATTGAGGATGACAAGTTTCTTATGAAAAAAGATTCAGTTAAAAGTACATATTATTATTGATGCCTAAATTTGTTGCCATAGAAATAGGAAAGATATTAATTATTTATGTTTATTCATGGTTGGTATGTAAAGTTCATCAATTTATGTGACCAGTAGTTTATTAGTTTTGTGTGTCAAACAATATTATCAATGAATAATTTTACTATCCTCCAGTTGGGTTTAAACCTTGTAGAGGACTATTTTTGATATTGCCAGGATTAAAAAAAAATCGCATTTCCTTTTACTTTAGAAATATAACCTCTTTTGTATATTTCTATTCTTATTCAGTTACCATTTCTTATGTATTGTTTGAAAAAGTTGTAACTTTGTGAAAAATGGCTTGCATAATACATTTTAAAAAAAATAAAATAAAAATCAAACCACAAAATATGATGATATTGTATTCTCAACATCTTTTCTATTTTTTGAGATCTAAACATGACAGATGAACATACTATTACAGAGGCCACCAAAAACAAAAAAAAAACATAACTTTTTTTTAAAAACTGTTATCACTTTAAAAGTATTCCGGGTCAAAATTATTTTTTTCTCAGCCTTCTTTCAACCAGTCATTAAAACACTTATCAAAATATTCAAATGAAATGTTTTATTTTCAGCAATGCTTCCAAAACCAACTACCACTACAACAACTACCAGCACTACAACAACATTGCCATCCACCACTACTGAGACAACCAGCACAGACACCGCCACTGTCACAGAAACTAGCACATTAGCTACGGAGGTGTCCAGCGCTCTTTCAGCCAACATGAAAGGAGAATATAGAATACATGTTGAAGATATGGACAACAGCTCCTCAGTTTTTCTGAGTTAGTTTTTCTCAAATGTTTACATAAGTCTTTCTGCCAAGATAACTGCTCACCAAACTATGATGTGAAATTATCTTAGTCATGTCCCTAACCCAATTAATACTTAGGCCCATACTCGTGCAGTATTCCTAGCTATAAACCACATGGTCTGGAAGGGGATCTTTACTTTTTTTTTTTTTACTTTATTCCTAGAAATACAAAGTTAAGGAGGATAACTGCAAATCACAAATATAGGGATATTACAAAATATATATATAAAGCCTTAAGCAACATCTAATTATAGCAAAAATACTTTTAAAAAAAAAGATAAATGGATGACCTTAATAACCATATGTAATTTCATTGACTTTAACACAAATAAAATAATAAAAACAACACATAAAGAGAAAAATTTGTTCAAGTGCCTGATTTTTTTCAAAGCTTGTTCCCTCTAACATTTATCTAAGACTATTAGTAGGAACCCTATAAGTCTATACAACATAAATTAAATATAAAAATATGTAGATATCTTAAGCAACTTCTGGCTTGCACTTGGTGTCCTTGAGGCATATCTTCTAATCTCATTTACCATTAGTTCTGTCATGGCAAAATAAAAGTAGTCTAGCCGCTTTCCTCACCAATATTATGTACACCCCTAACTAGATTTATTTCATCAAAAATTTCTATTTGGTCAACAAAACTGGTCAAAATATCAATCTATGCAGTTATAGATTCCAAGACACAAAGTGTAGATTTAGATCCAGTGTTTACTTCATTATCCCTCTCATGAGCAGACTAGATCTAAGTCAATATCTAGTGCTAGATTCTCATGATCACTGTCTATATCAATTTCATCTTCATTAGGGAGTTTAAAAAATTGAAAAGTCTTTGCAGAAAAGGCCCTACACACACAAAAAATCAGCCAACTTTGAACGCGCATAGAAACTATAGCGAATGTAAGAAAAACATCCTTTTTTTTTTAACAAGATGATTAATATATTTACTTTTAAAAAACCTCAACCAGCTCAAAATAAAACTATACGAGGCACAAGAATGTATGCTTACAAAGAAAATGTGTGCGTGTTTTTGAAAGAGAGAGAGATTAAGAAAGATTAAATGAGAGAAAATAGAGATAAAAAAAGAGTTATGGAAGAGTGAGAATGTGAGAGAGAGAGAGCAAATGAAAGAAAGGTTCTACACAAAATAAAATCATCCAGTTTTGAAAGCAGAGAAACTATAGCAAAAGTCAGGAAAACATACATTTTTTTACTGAAACAATCTATATTTCTACTTATTAAAATCAAACCATGAGGGGCAGGAAAATAAGGAAAACATTGTGGTGTGCGCCTTTTAGGCAATTTAGGTGCATTCGGTCACAATAGTAGCTATAAGGTTAAAAGAAATTTTACATTAACTTAATTCTATTAGTTGTTATAAAAAAGTGTTATATTTTTTAGGATTCAGTCTTCATATTAGAATTATCAAAACAAACACTTAGCCAAAAGGATGTTTTTTTTACATTGGCTATATTTTCTATGCGCGTTCAAAGTTGGGTGATTTTTTTTTTTGTGTAGGACCTTATCTGCAAAGACTTTTCAATTTTTTAAACTCCCTAATGAAGATGAAATTGATATAGACAGTGGTCATGAGAATCTAGCACTAGATATTGACTTAGATCTAGTCTGCTTATGAGAGGGATAATGAAGTAAACACTGGATCTAAATCTACACCTTGTGTCATGGAATCTATAACTGCATAGATTGATATTTTGACCAGTTTTGTTGACCAAATAGAAATTTTTGATGAGATAAATCTAGTTGTCTATAGTATTACACCCAAGCTTTAATCTATTTGTTGTTAAGTGTTCCTTTATGCGATTTTCTTTCTAAATCTTTTTTTTTGTTTTATCTTAGGTTTTATATCAACCTGAATGTCTAAATCTATATATTAATTTTATTTAGTATAATATATAAGTGGAATCTCTCAGAAAACAAAAAAAACTTTCAGAGTTTTTTATATTTTTTTTATGACCTGAAATTAGAGGTTTATGATTTCACCAGTATTTTTATATCTTAAAAGCAAAAGGATTATGAATTGAGAAAAGCAACAAATTACATCTAACTTAAGGAAAATATATTTAAGAAAACCTATGACAAGGTGATCTCATTTGGAAAAACACAAGTACATGGCATAGTAAAACTGGGAACATGTGGATTGCAATGTGCAAGAAATACTTGACTGGGATAAAGTTTATAAGAAATTGTTTGAATTTATTTTGTAGCCACTTCACTCTCATTCGGAAAAGTCATTAATTTTTCTTTGTTTCCTTGCAGGTTTCAATGGTGCTCATAGCCATCAGCTGGAGGAGAACTCTGTCAATGATAACAAAGGTATATTGGATAACACACTGTAAAAAAAAGTGTTATAAATGTATAGCTAGTCTCAAGTGTTGTTTTGAGTGATCCTAGCCTCATTCACTTTTAAAAAGAAAATCTTCTTCAGTCTCAACTGCTACCTGGTCGTGTTGTATGCATTCTGGGCAGTTGTCTTGAAATTCCTAGGTTCAAACCCCACCTGCGCCATCCTCCATGTACTGTGGGAGGTTTGGGCTAGGATGTATTAATCTTCAATTTTGAAGAAACTCCTAAAATGTAAAACAAAGGCATTTGGTGGTTATGCTGTCCAAATGACATTGTAACAACTTGGACTTTGGCTGTGAAAAATAATTTTATTTCATTCGCTATGTTTATTTGGTCACTGAAAAAAAAATCTCACTATATTTGTGAAACAAATGTTGTTATTTTAATTCATGAATTAAATCTTATGGGCCTTTGGATTACAATCTACAAGTTATTTTATTGTGTACCCAGTCGTAAAAATAGGTCAGGGAAGGGGTGAGACCTAGAGGTCCTGATAGAGAGAGAAAGACAGATTATGTCAAAAAGGAATTTTTTGCTGTAAGGGACCCCGTAATAGTTGAATAAATGAATCTATGTTCAAAGATTGTGAAGTGTGGTCATCTTACTTATTTGATTATTTGTACTGGTTATAAATTTTGAATAGCATCACACAAACTGTACTTGATTTCTGCAGGTTTGCTGATAGCCCTTATAATATCAGTCCTTGCTGGAATTGTAATATGTCTCGCCATAATTGTACTCATCAAACGCAGGTAAGGGACGAGATTTATGATAGCCTATGTTTGTGTAGGTTAGTGTTATCTGCTGTTATAGGTTTATTTTAATTGGGAATTTGACAAGACTATAAATAGACTATGTTAGACGGAAATAGAGAAATTATGGGATATTAACTGTATAGGATGATAGGATTAGTTTTAACGGTTACAGACTTTATTAGTAGAAAAGGATCGACTCACTCCTCTTAGTGACGAGACATCATCTTTAGTAACTGTCGACATTTGGACTGTGCCCCTTCATTTTTGGATTAAAGATTGGCAATGTTATAACTCTGCCATTCTCACCGCCATCTAAGCTAGAAGGTGCGCACTGTGATAAACTAGACTGGGAAGGATGTCAACATTAGAAGAGGAGAACGATTTCCGCCCAAGTAAAGAGCCGTCTGTGACTGTGTTGTGGGCAAGTCAGGCGGGGATGACTTTCAGGGCGAGAAACGTGACAGCAATTGCTGTGACGACCTCAATGGGATATACAGAATTGGAAGAAAAGAAACAAATGAAGAAACTAGAGAAGTCTGTTATGTGCTGGAAACTTTTGTTCCTGGTATACCTGCAACGAGCCGGACAGATCAAGACAACGTTGGATCTGCGTCCAAGCTGGCTGCTATGGACCTTAAAGACCTCTGTTTATCTGTCAGTACCTTTGATGAGAACTCAAACCATGAAAGCCTCAAGACCGTTTCTGATTCCTTGCCTTAGATGTCGTCGGGTGAAATTGCGAATACAGCCCCAACAATGGCCGAGGCAGAAACAACGAATTAGACTTTGGCAGCGGCATAAGAGAGAACTCCATACTTAGCAACTGCATCCAGGCGATTGACATGAACTGTATATGCGGCGTCCTGCAGGGACAAAGCCCATGCCAAGAAACCCAGCTACAAGGTCTGAACTTAACAGACATTTGTACTTCTGCCTACATCAGTGAGAGTGACTTGAAGGATGGTGAATTAATTCTTGCAGAACCTGTTGCAGTGATGGATGAACATTTGCTTATGGAACATTACAAGGGTGCTTCATGGGCATACCTTACAGATAAGGCTGAGAAAGACTACGTGTTTGAAACCATGGCTACCTGTGGGCCTACAACTGTGTCACGAGATGTCCATGGAAAACGTCCGCTGACTTGGCGTCTTAAAACTGCGGCCCTGGAAACTACAGTGATCACCACAACTTCCATTTGTGTTAAGTGGCTGGCATCAAAGACTATCGTCATGAAGTTAAAGCAGCGACCACGACATCGTCTCAAGCGTAGACTGGCCAACTGGAAGAAGAGGAAGCGACGGCCGCGGAATACTGTGCAGAGGCCTCGTGGGCAACAGGCTCTCTGCCATCTGTGGCTCCCAAGAGTTTAAGTCTAATTTTCATGGATGACTAGATTAACACAAGGATATGCATAGGACCTAACACTGTTATCTTTGTAAGGAATGTCTATAATTTATAGAAACATAAAAATAATATCTTTAGTTATAATCAAACATTTCAATTTTAAATCAGTCGCCTTTTCACAATACATTCATTCATTTTTTTTTAAAGCACAAACATAAAATAATAAATTTAAGATTTTTTAGTCTTATTTGGAATTGCTTTGTTTTCATTTTGTTGGGTGATTTCGGCCTTAAAAATATGATTTATTTGATTATCACTTCTTTTTCCCTTTAAGACAAAAGAAAAAGCAGACAGAAGCAGATGATGGTATAAGTTATGCTAATCCATATTATGGTGAGGCTAAACAGCCTCTAACAGCAGAAGCCAGTGGCATAACTAATACAGCCATTGCTAAAGAGGAGGAGGTCAAAAGCTTTGTTGTTGAAGAGCAGTCTGATGATGAACCTGCAATAACTCTACCAAGAAGAGTGATGAACATCTATGACAAGCCACCAACACGTTCCGTCCCACTGCAGAATAAGAGCAGACCTGAGAAAAGTGAGGAAGCAGATGCCAGCTTGGCTGAAAACTACTATGATGAAGTACGGAGTGCTGCTGGAAAAAGCCTCCCTAGCTATGATGTCCCTCGCTGTTTGAAGGAGACTGAGGATGCTGCATGTTTAGAGAACCAGTATTATAACTACACAGAAGAAAATATATACGAGTCACTGGAGAGCTTGCAAAGGAAATAAATTTTCCTTATTCCAATGAAAACTTATGAAGCAAAGAAAAATATTTAATTTCATTCTTTGAGAAATTTGTAACAAAAGTTGTTGCTTGGTTTTATTGGATTATGACTCTAATTAATAAAAGTACACAAAATACAAAACATATTTCCATACAAATAATTTTAAAAAATATTGTTTGATACCCTGACAAAACATTTAGTAAACTTTTTTTTTCTCTAATTTATGGAAATGAGCCTGTTTACTAATGAAACTTCTCCTTAAGCTTTTTAACATTATTTTATTTTAAACATATTGTTATACCATTGAAATAGAATGCTTTTATTCTAATATAAATTAGGTACATAAAAAGACAATTCAAAACTCTTAGCAATGTTTTCTTTAAATTTAAAAATGTATACTTTATTTTTACTTTACCATGTAATGTCTTGTAACCAATGAGTCTAAGAATCAAATCTTCAAACTATTTTGCAATAGTTTTACAAAAATTAACTTTGTAAAGTGATGTATGTGTTTCAAACATTGTTGTACATAAAACAAAGTGTATGTAGTTGGTATTTGTCTGAAGTGGAAAACTTTCATTGCATCTTTGTATAAAATAGCATGCAAACATATTTTATCTCACTTATTTTTACGACATGCAAAGAGCATATCTATTGTTTATATAACTTCATTTTCTAGACATAATATCTCTTTATAAATTTTTTTTTTGTTCATATTGCTATATTACATTATGAATGTGAAGTTTTATTGTGGTTACTAATTTATTTTACTCATTAAGTTTCATTTTTTTTAACATCTCAGTCATGGTAATTTTTTAGCACCTATATTTGATTAACATCCAACTTACCTATTGCATTGATATCTTAGGCTAAGGAGCCATACATACATTGTTCACTTTTTGAGTTATTTTTGTTACTTAGAACCCTAAGAGCATAATGAATTCTGTGCTGACACCATGCAATATTTTTACAATCTTTATTTATACTGGTGATTTCAGTTTCTGCTATTTAAGTCTCATTTTTCATTCCTGCTTTCTGAGTTTCAGATGCTATCAATGATCTTCCAAACAGCATTTCTATATCATTCCGGCTCTACGTGTGATAATAACTTGTACTTAACACTTGTTGTTTACGAGTTTGCTTTGGTGTTAACCAGGTACTTATACTCTTTCTCTTAACAAAAACAATATTGATCACTTGCCTGAATTCTTAGAAATTTGTTATTATGAACTATGTTCATTTGTACCGGTACTAGCATTCATATCGTATTATTTTTAAAAAGTTAATAAATATACTATAGTTTGATTTTAAATCTTTTCCTATATACATAATTATATGAGGGCTGGGTGTCGAAGGGCCTGGTCTGCTTCAACACATCTTTCTATTATAATCTCCCTTGAGCTTATTGTCTCATGCCTGAAGTTAGAGTAGATCTGCCTCTCTACATCATCAATCCATCATATTTGTGGTCTGCCTTTGGGTTGCTTACCAGCAAACACACTGACAAAAGTTTGCACATCAGAGTATTTCTCATCACTTTTTGTTTCATATGAATAAAACTCTTTTTTGAAGTATAGAGCTCGTTCAACACATCACTTTTCAAACTGCTGTTAAAGTGCAGCATTTTTGGTCAACATTTGATTTTATGAAGTATCACTTGTATAATTCATAACTAGCTAAAATATTTTTCTTACAAATATACAATGGTAAAAATAATAATTTGGAATATATATATTTTTAGAATGTCTTTACAGGAGATGTTATAGGTGAAGTAGATGTAAACAAACTCATTTCTTTACCTTATAATTTAAAAACAACATTGACTATTCTAAATGTACCATATTTTTAATTAATTGTACCAGTATTTGTTAATAATGTAAATATCCTTTATATGTGCATGTTAATTTTATTTTCTAGTTTGTAATTTGTTCTAAAACATTACACAAATCTTATTTGCTTAAATATGTAGGATCTTTTTGTTGACACTAAACAATGTCTTATCAAAGATCATTACAGCGTATGGAGTATCTAAATCAGATTCTTTGTAGACTATTGTTCATTATAACTTATTTTTTATGTAGACTATTTGTATTGAACAATTCTTATGTAATCTTATTTTCTAAATTATATTACCCGGCTGTCATTTTAAGACTTCTCTTGCTTGCTTTTTTTTAATTTTTTAAAATTTATTTTGAATTCAGTACATGTAATTGTTAATTGTTTTTTTCTTTTTTTCTAGTCTCACTTTGATGTGCTTCATAAGTTTTATTTAGAGATATTCCATATTTGATTATGATCAATGAAATTGTGAACCTATAGTCTTGATACAATTTAACTTTCTTTAATCATTGTTTAAAAATCACTATGACTCTTTTACTCTTCTTTCAAATTTATATACATTCATATCTTTGACTAGTATTTTGTTTATTAAAGGTAAAAGTGTTTTCTAAATTTAATACACAGCCAGACTTAATTTTTAGGTGTTTATATGGGAATTAATGCAATTTGACATCTATTTGTATTTATCACTAAGAATGGGCATTACTTATAAACTACTAAATTTAGACCATTCCAAAACACTGAAATATTGTTATATATTTTTATTTTACTTTCAATTTCATTTGATATGATCATCGAAACTTTGGGTAGTGTTGTGATGATAAAAAAAAAAAAAAAAAAGGAAATCGGGTAATATAGCTTTTTTTTACTTTTAAAAGGGATAAGATTACAATATGAGGTTATATTGTCTTCGTTATTAAAATCTTAATTTATTTAAGTCTTCGGTTTTATTAAGCATGGGCAAATGTGAATATATTTGATATTCAAAATACTTTTTTTGAAAATTACTTTTATGATTGATGTGGTTCTTATTTTACTTATAAAATATTTGTCAGGGAAGCAGATATATTCCTGATCTAGAAAAAAAAACACCTAATGCTGCTTAGCTAAAAATACCTATAAATGGAAGTTCCATGAGTATCCTATGGGCCTGTATGGGAAAAAATTATAGATTTATATTTTTGGTAGATGTGTGTTATTATTTTTTCTCTTTTTTTTTTTCAATCCATCAGATTATTCATTTTTTATACATCTGTTTTTCTATCTATGTATTGTTTCTATATATTTAAAAATGATATGTATAAAGCTTATCAAAACTGCATGTGATCAGTATAGGGTGAGCCATATAACAATGTATAATAACAATATATATTGATTTAGAAATCCTTTATTTATTTTAAACATATAATATTTAGTTAGTGAATGAACTGTCTAGTCTGCCAAATAGCCAACACTGCAAATTTTTACATCACATTATTCACTGCAACTTTTTTTAAACACAGTTCACGATTTGAAATATAATAATGACTTGGTAGAAACATTTAAACTCCAATTATTAATGAGGAACAGAATGTGACATAGGCTAATGTCAACTTTGACGAAATTTTTATTCCTAAGACATGTAGAAATGATGTAATTCTGTAACTACAAGGTGTGATCTGTTTCATGTGTTATAATAAACTACTGGAAAAAAAAATACTGTTTTAATTTGTGTATAAACTGTAGTTAACACAATTCTCTCTGGATTGTCTTGGCAGTGGCGTCACTAGGGGGTGCGGGGCGCACCGACTGACACCCATCAGGGGGTGACACCCAAGTGGTAAAAATATACTTTTCTATAATGCAATTTTTAAAAATAAAAATTACTGCCTCAAATGTTTCTCCCAGTTCAGTATCAATATGTCACAACTCTTTCTTAATTTAATTTATATGATTTGTTATCTTCCTACAATGAGAAAAATAATGCGTTGTAGACTCTCCCTTGTCATGTGTTGATTTTAAACATCCTTCAGAGGCAGCGCAAGTGGAATGAATTAAGTTTTCTCTCTTGCTTTGCATAGGTAGTCCATGACTCACTACCGTACAGTAGCGTGCTCACAAGGCATGCCTTGTAGACCTCCAGTTAGGTCACTGTAGTGAGTACTAGTAAGCTTCTGGTTTTCTCAAACTCTTGATCTGAGTCTAGCGAAGGCCGATGCAGCCTTCCATATACGGCATCCAGCTTGTTATCGTCAATGAGGATAGTGGTGGTGGTGTAGCGGGTGGTCCCATAACGTTTTTTTTTTTTTCGTGCTAATGGTAAATGGTTAAGCAATATACTCTTTACAGGCTTGAGAAGCGGGGCATTAGTGACTGAAGTTCCTCTTGTGAGTGTGCCACTACCGCTGCATCGTCCTCGAATAGCATATCTCTTACCAGGGTGGTTCTGATTTTCGTTTTGGCCTTCAGTATGGCCATATTTTCAAAAGTTTGCCATCAAATCTGGAATGGACATAGATGCCTATGTGTATTAGTCAAACTTGTGTCGAATTAGCAATGAAAAGAGTAGGTACTATTCCGAAGAGGGTTGGGTCCGGCACATTCTTGTTTAACTCCGCTGTTTATGCTGAAACTTTCGGAGCAGGCGCCATTGAACTGCACATTACGTGGTTAATTATATTTTGGTGGTAGGATTTGCAGCTTGGGTGGACAGCCTATTTCAATAACTATTTGTAAAATTTTAAAGAGGCCATCTCTGCTGACTATATCGAAGGCCTTAGTCTATCAATGGATACAGAGGCATCCTTTGTTCTCTGCACTTTTCCCGAAGTTGGCGGATGGAGAAAATCATGTCGATTGTGAATCTTCCTAAGCAAAAGCCGCACTGATCTCGACATGTTTGCAAATAGACCCGATCAGCCAGTTTTTGTAGTCTGGGAAGTATCAGTCGATCAAAGACTTTGCCTACAATACTTTGGAGAGAAATTGTTGCAGTCGTTCGCTTCTGTCTCCTTTGCTCTTGTACAGGGTGACGATCTTAGTACCCGCATGTCCTGTGGCACAGCACCTCCTTGCCAACATTTGCAGAGCAGCTCGTGTAGAAGTCTGCTTAATAACACACAAACACATTCAGACTATATATCATGGGCGTAGCCGGGGGTGGGGGGGTGGAGGGGGGGGGGGGGGTTGGGGGTTTGATTTTGTTTATTTTAGGTGAGATTTTAATACTAAACCATCACTTGCCCCAGCGCAGCCAAGGGGGGTTTGAGTTTAAAACCCCCTACCAGGGGTTTTTGCAGTTAAATCCCTCTCTTCTAAAACAAAAAAAAAAAGCAAACGACAATCCCCAAATTCCAAGAGCACAGTTAAGGAAGATTTTGATTTTATAACCCCCTATTCAATATAAAAAAAAGCAAATTACACACTCAAAATTCTATGAGCGTAGCCACAGGGTTTTGAGTTAAACCCCCCCCCCTCCTCTTCATTAGGGTTTGAAGCTAAAAAAAACCTCTTCAATATTTAGCGGTGTTTGAAGTTGAAAATACTTCTTCAATATGAAAAAAAAAAAGTAAATTATGAACTTAAAATGTTATTAGCGTAGCTAAATGAGTTTTGACTCAATTTTGAGTTTAAACCCCTTTTTGCGGGGTTTGAAGGTTAAAAAATACCTCTTTAATATTAAAAACAAAGCAAATTATACACTCAAATTCTGAGTGTAATCAAAGGGGTTTTGAATTTAAACTCCCCTCCAGTGGAGTTTGAAGCTAAAAAAATAACTCTTCAATTTAAAAAAATGCTATGAGAGTTGCCAAAAGGGGTTTTGAGTTTAAACCCCAATTTCAGCGGAGTTTCATGCAAAAAATAATTTTAAAAAAAGCAAATTACACACTAAAATTATTTGAGCGTAGCCAAGTCAATTGGGGTGTTTTGAGTTTAAACCCCTCTCCTACAGAAGGCTTTTCTTAAAAGTTTAAAACCCCTTCAGATGGTTTGAGTTTAAAATCCCCCTACAGAGAGTTTTGAGGTGGGGAAAACCTCCATCTTCAATATTATTCTAAACCAAACTACAGTTACCAAGTTCTATGACCGTAGCTAAATGGAGTTTTGAAATTAAACAAGAAAAAAAAAATTAATAAATTCTAGATATTGTTTAGTTTAAAATCCACAACAGATGATTTTGACGATAAAACTTCCCTTTTCGATATAAAATCTAAAGCAAACTACAGTCACATTTTTCCAAGAGCGTATTCAAGAGAGGTTACACATTTCTACTAGTGGCGGGGCTCCATTAATAAAGTGCATTGAATAGTCATCTGCCGAAATTGAAAAAGACTAAATGTGGCTCAACAAAGATGGCTAAGACAGATTTTAGGAGTCAGTTATAGAGATCGGGTCTAAATCAAGGAAATCCTATGCCGAATTGGGAGTCGACACCTTAGTAAGGTTGTGACAGAGCGTCGCATGAGGTTTGCGGAACATGTTTTTCGACAAAATGAATTACGCATACTAAGGCTTGCGATGACATCCTAGTACAACTAGGCGCCAGTAAGAATGGATTTTAGGTTTTTGAAATAAAACATTTTAATAGCATGAAAGTTTACTGTAGATACCTCAGAATATTCATTTTGTAGGCTTTCAATACAAGAAATAGTGCTTGGCGGGGGGGGGGGGGGGGGGGGTGGATTCGCCACGCGCCGGGGGAGCTCCAAGCGCTCCCCAAAACTCTTGTTGGCAATGGCGGAGTGTCTACAATTTTTCCACTAACTCCAGGAAGAAACATTCTAGGGCACAATAAACGTCTCCCGAAAGAATGAAGGGTCAGAATGGCAAAAAAATCCTGGCTACGCCCATGCTACATAAATATCCAGGCAAGAATGGCAAAAGGTCCTATCTACAAATATTACCATTATTGAGTTATAGGTACCACCTTGTAAATGTTTTTCTGCATGTCTGGATAAAGGTGCTATCGTCAGATCCAATCAAAATCAACTTTTTTAGGAAGAAATTCAAACTAACCTATCTGAAGTTGACTGATAAAAAGTCTGGCTAAAAGCTCTATGTACATTGGGCTTTTGTCATTTTATGATCCAGCTTCGACTTGTCTCGGCAAATTCGTCTATCTACGTTTAGTTAAAATGATTCCAACCAAGAAGTTTTACAAATCCAAAGAAGTTTTAGAAATAATTGGTAAGTTGTATTTTATATAATAATTATTCTAATTTAATGATAGTACACAAAAAAAATAAATGAAACAGGTCGTGAACGATATTTGGTGACAGCCGTCTCAATCGATAATCGGGGTCAAACTTTCAGTCTCTAAAATGACTATTAGACTCTACACGTCATATTCTCCCTTATCAATAAATTATTATTAATTAAGATGACATTAGCTTTGAATCAGCAAACTGATCAGCTAAGCTATTACATAGTATAATAAATAATAATAATTTTATAATTTCTTGAATATTTATGGGCCTAACTCTAGTTTAGATCTAGGTCTAGGGCTGTAGTGTAAGCCTAGGCCTAGTTCAAGTGAGCTTGAGAAAAGAAATTTAGATGATAGACAATACTTATCATTAGGCTCAATCTTAGATAAGACAGTAACTACTAAATGGAAATAGACAATCTTTAAGTTAATTTTTTCATCTGAAAATGTAAAATCAAAACATCTTTATATTCTTACATCATAATTAATTTAATTTCATTTTTAATTACATCAGTACTACATCTAGTCTAAGAAGTTAAAATATTATATCGTTTTATATAATTATTAATATAATTATACTTTATAATTATATAAATATGTACTTATATAAATTGAACTCATTTAGTTTAGGTTTTATATTTTGACTGATTGTAAGCTAATTAATTAAATAGTCAAATATGCTAATTAACTTAGTTTATAATTTCATTTGTATTGTTATTTTTTGAATAGCAACAATAAAAAAAAATTACCTTTTATTAGTAACAAAGAAAACAGCTGCTCTATACTTTTATTAAATATGTAATAACTTATATTATCTAAAATTCCATTTTTTCCAGATAATGACTTCAATTGTGAGTCTGCTCCAACCGCAATAGTATCAGTTGACACCATCAATTCGCCATCATCTGATATGTCTTCTGAAGATGTTAATAATTTCATTGTGAGCAGTCTCCTTGCAGTTGAAGTGAATTGTAACAATATAATGGATGAAAAAGGAGATGTGCCCTTAATAGAAATAAGTCAACAATCAGATGAATTTATGTTAAACAATGTAGTTGGTGAATGGTTGAGTGAAGCAGCTGCTATTGACCCTGTTGAAACGGTGGAAAATGTACTTGATAAAGGGTTATATGGAGAAGCTGTTATGGACACAGATGAACCAACTGAAGAAAAGGGGTCAGAAGATGAAGTGGATAGTACTGGAGTCAATCATAAAAATGGATCTGAACAGACTGCTACTGCTAAACGCAAAATTGCCAAGAAAGGTTTTTCTGACCCGAGTAAATGGAAGCGTAATGCAAAAGCCCTATAGAGAATGAATGGAGAGGGTCGCTGTTTGAAGCCAGTTAAATGCACTTGCTGTGTACAAAAACTGGATGACAGTCTGCATACTGAACTTTTTGAGCAATATTGGTTGGTTTCCTGGGAGCGCAAATGAGATTTCATTTTGTCGAACACAGTCGTTACAGAGACATCTCGCAAGACAGCAGGTGAAAAAAGCAGACACAAGCAGAGCATCCAGTACTTTTTACCTAGCATCAGTGGCAAAGTCAAAGTTTGTCAAAAAATGTTTCTAGACACTCTAGATATTGGCACTAAGTTCCTTCAAGGAACAATTAAAAAAAATGTCAGGGTTTTGCCACTCCAAATGGCAATGTTGGAAGAGCACCAGCCAGTAAAACACCTAAAGATATAATGGAACAAGTGATACAATTTATAAAGCGGTTTCCAACTTTGCCCTCACACTATTGTCGCAAAGACAGCAAATTGCTCTATCTGGAACCTGGTTTAAGTTTATCCAAAATGTATACCATGTATACAGAAGACACAGCAATAAACCACAAACATGTGTCAAAGAAAATATTTGACAAAATCTTCCATAGTCTTGATCTTTCCTTCAACAACCCTCGTAAGGATCAATGTGACACCTGTGTGGCATACAAACAAGGAAGTGTCGACAGTGTTAGCTTTCAGGAACACATTGAAATGAAAGACAGAGCTCGCCATTCCAAGGCATTAGACAAGGAACTGGCTGCGGAGAATGACATGTTAAAAGTTGCAACAATGGATATGCAGCAGCTTCTTCTTGGCCCCAAGTCATTTGCTTCTGCAGTATATTACAAGAGAAAGTTATCTGTGTACAACTTTACTCTATATGATTTTAAAAGTAAAGATGTGTTCTGCTATTTGTGGCATGAAGGTCAGGGTGGCCTTGACTCAGATGAATTTGCAAGCATTATCGTGGATTTTTTGCTATCTGTCCCTGACAATGTAGAAAGCGTTATCTTTTGGTCTGATGGGTGTACTTACCAAAACCGCAACGCTAATTTGTCCTCTGCAATTAAATACATGTTTGTCAATAACCTAAAGCCAACCCTGAAAGAAGTACATCAAAAATATCTCACTCGAGGGCATACACAAATGGAAGCTGACAGTGTCCATGCAGCAATTGAAACAAACAGCTAAAAAATTGAAGTGTACACACCAACAGAATGGGAGACAGTAATAAAAACCCATACGATGTGAAAACTGTGGACCATCAGTTTTGGAAAAAGTATCCATCTCTGGTTACATCAATTCGGCCTGGTAAAGTTGTCGGTGACCCAACTGTTACTGATATATCTCACCTTAAATATACAAAGGAAGGAATTTTCTACACCCTTTCGCATGGAACCCCACTTCGACCTGTCAGACAACCTTCAATGGCATTGAAAGCCAAATACAAACATTCACTTCCACTGACTGCTGCCAAAATTGCAGACCTGAAATCTCTTTGTGAAACTGTGATTTCAGCATGCCATCGACCATTTTATAATTCACTTTTATAGTGATAAAAAGTTTATTTTAATTGTTGGAATAAGCCTATGAAACAAGTAGTTGTTTCATTAAAAGATTCAAAAGAATTAAATGTTTAATAAACTCTTTTTTTTTAAAATGTTTTTCAACTTTTTAAATTAAATTGCCAAAGATTGAAAAGTAACCATAGTCTTTTTTTTTTTTGCTTATTAATTTTATATAGATTATTAATACAAATTATTTATGATGACATAACATTCTATAAATGGGAACAAAATTGGAGTATGTCTTTTCATCCAGAAAAAGGTCTGTTATTAAGAGTGTCAAAGATAAGAAAATGAATATATTAAATGCCAAACCTAGAAATTAAAAATGCTAAATACTTAGGAGTTATCAAAAATGAAAAGTTGTGGAGTCCACACATAGATCAAGTTATTAATAAATCTATTATAAGACATTAGGTTTTTTAAGAAATTTCTATAAATGTAACAAAAGTTATAAGGATACCTCACTCTGGATAGACCTATCTTATAATATGCATCACAGTTTGGGACCCATCAACCAATGAAATTGCACAAAAGTTAGAAAAAATCCAAGAAGCGTGCAGTTAGATTTATTATAAATGAATATTCACATTCATACAAGACTAAAACCATTGGTAGAATCACTTGACTTATAATATAAGATCAAAAATTTTCTATTTATTTCTATTCTATTTAGAAGGTGCGTCAGTATTTTATAATAAGATAAAATAAATGCCACAAGTTTTAATCTACAATATAATCAATATTTCATAAGTATGATAAGTTATACATCAATAATAATTGGGAAACCCAACTATCCAAACCTTTAAGAAAACACTGCAAGCTATGTACGTAGGATGTTTTTGCAGTCATAGATCACAGTGCCAAAAAATCCTATCTACAAACTTTCTAATTTATTAAGTAGTTTATTATTCTCAAAACATTTAGTCCATGATAGTATGCTTTCTAAAATAACTTTTAAAAGTATTGTCAAGTTTTTTTCTGAAAAATTGCAATCTTATTAATTGAGAGTGTTTTTTCCACTTTTCTCGGTTAACAGTTTTCTGTTGATAGGACCTTTTGCTATTCTTGCCTCGATATAGTCTAGTGATGTTGTCATTAGTAATGTCAGTACTGATAGACAGCCAGCTGCCACTTGTGTAACATTAGTATAACTGAACCTCATCATTTGCAGTCCTCACTACAATACTACATACGACTGGTGCCCCTCACCATAGCTTGAGAAAAGCTGCAGTAGTTCTTGCGATTTTTTTAATGGGCTTGTTATCCTAAGTTCATCATCATCTTTAGAAAGGCGTCCTGTATCGGGCCTGTTCTGTTTACGCAAAAAAATGTCCAAATTACGGAAGTACGTCAGTCAAGAGAAATTGGTTTGTACTGTCGTAAAAAGAGAGTTGACTCTAGAATCACGTTGATGAAGAGGCATTAATATGTTTTCTTTAAAAGAATGATTTGAATCTATCTTGCTGCTAAAGTAGAAAAGTTCTACCTTGACGATAAAACGACGCCAAATAATTAATATTTAAATTTGCCTTAAAATTTAGTAATAAAGTCTCTTTCTCCAAATCAATACTAAAATATAAATAACTACAATGCAAATACAAACAATATTCGTTCTTAAAAAAACAACAACCGCCTTTGAGTCTCCCCTTGTTATCACGTATCTTTTCAAACATTTTTACCAAAGTTAAAAATATAAAAAATAAACAGTTTTGCAAGTTATTGCGAACTATGTGACAATGCCAATGAGCAGTTTCTGAGTCAACTTCAGAATGGTGTTTTCATTGATGATCTCCGTAGTCAGTTACATCAGCAGAAACCAAAAAGCTTGAAAGAAATGCTCACTATTTGCCTGAAATTTGATGCATTAAAGCAAAGCAACTTAGATGAGTCAGCAAAGAAAAAAATGAAACTTGAGGATACAGTAAAACATATTTCAGAGATGTTAAAGATCAATACACTAGATCTCTGTTCAGAATATAATGAAAATGTTAAATCTACTTTAAAATCTAACATGGAACATGAAAAAAACAAAGTAAGCAAAAGTGATTATAAAATTCCATTGTCATCACCATCTAACTATAATGAAGTGACAACAGGACAAACTAGAATCAAATTTAATCTTTTCAAGGCTGGTAAATCATTGTCTGAAACTAACGTTCAGAAAAAAAACAGCTAGAATCTCAAGTGAATCCTTTGTGGTTAAGAAAAGGAAAAGAGACAAAAAGAGTTTAGAAAGGATAGTCAATAATGATCATAGTTCCTCAAAACTTTGGTATTACTCATTCATTAGCTATTGAGGCTACATCTCTCACAAGAAACACAACAAAGAAACAAGAAACTAATGATTCCAAGTTTTCTTTTATTTCAGTTGAAGAAGTTTTAACTGATATTGCTGATGACAAATATAACCAGAAAGATGAAAATCTAAAATTAAAATCATCAGAAGAAAAAGGTATTGAAATAAATAACAGTATTTGCATAAAAAAAGATGATATATATGTGTGCACTCAGTTGTTAAAACATCAAGAAAAGAAGAAATGTTCTGTGATTAATATGACATTTCAGCAGCAGCAATTCAAGTGTGACATTTGCCAAATTGTCTTTATACATTGGGACTCACATTCCATTCACATGCAAAGCACACATCCAGAGTTACTGACATTAAAATGTGAGCAGTGTGATCTGTGGTTTGATGTTAAAATTTCACTAGACTTTCACAAGAAGACGCATACAAAGAACATCACTTGTACAGAGTGTGATCAATTTTTTACAAAAACAAGAGAATACCATCAGCATCGCAAAAAAGAACATCCCAATTTTTGCTTCCCCTGCGATAAGTGTGAACTGACTTTTTTATTTCCTTCCAAATTAAAAATTCATCAAATGAGCAAGCACAATGCTTCTAAGCCTTACATTTGTGAGGCATGTGGTTCATCCTTTGCAGAATATAATATGCTAGTAAGTCATAAAAATTATCATTTTGGAAACAGGAAGTTCCAATGTGTGATGTGTGGTCGACGATTTCTTCTCAGGTCAACAATGAAAAGCCACATGCCTACTCATTTGGAAGAAAAACCTCACATTTGCATAATATGTGGAATGGGTTTTAAGGTTCAAAACTATTAAAAAACCCATATAAAAATACACATTTGTTCCAAGTGTGGTGCTGCCTATTTTAAAGCATCTCATCTAAAAAATCATGAGCGTAAGCATACAGGAGAAAAACCATACAAATGTGATACATGTGGAGTAGCTTTCTTTCAAATGTCTAATTTATAAAATCATGTTAAGTATGTGCATGAAGGCTATAGACCTAAAGAAAAATTTTCTTGTGAGTACTGTGGTTTGTCGTTTTCATTTTCCAGCAAACTAAAACTTCATCTTATGAAGCATACAGGAGAGAAACCTTACTCTTGTAGCAACTGCAACTCAGCATATCGAGAGAAAAGCCAGCTTGTGTATCACATGAAGTCCCACAATGGCCAGAAAGATTATCAATGTCCGATATGTAATCAACGTATGCGTAAGCATACAGGAGAAAAACCATACAAATGTGATACATGTGGAGTAGCTTTCTTTCAAATGTCTAATTTATAAAATCATGTTAAGTATGTGCATGAAGGCTATAGACCTAAAGAAAAATTTTCTTGTGAGTACTGTGGTTTGTCGTTTTCATTTTCCAGCAAACTAAAACTTCATCTTATGAAGCATACAGGAGAGAAACCTTACTCTTGTAGCAACTGCAACTCAGCATATCGAGAGAAAAGCCAGCTTGTGTATCACATGAAGTCCCACAATGGCCAGAAAGATTATCAATGTCCGATATGTAATCAACAATTTCTACAGAAGGCCTATCTGGAAGGCCATATGAGAAAACATACTGGTGAGAAGCCATTTGCGTGTTTAATCTGTAGTGTTCGTTTCACTCACAAAAGCTATCTTAGAGATCATGAGAAAGTCCACAACCTTAATCGTGAGAGAAAACACAAGTGTCGAGTGTGTGGGAAAGCCTTTACATGTTCCTCTCATTTGAGGAGCCATGAGAGGCTTCATTCTGGTGATAAGCCTCACAGTTGTCCCATATGTGGGGACCAGTTCACAAAGCGCTTTTCTGTTAAAAAGCACTTAAGAAGGATTCATGGCATTCAGAATATTCTTGACGACATAAAGTTTTCACAGTTATCTCATGATAGGGCATCCCTAACACAACTTCATCATCATGATGATACCACTTCACCCATTATTCCTCAAGACATACACACTCCTCATTCAAATCCTCACCAGAAAATACACTTTACATCATGTACACAAGCCACACCATCTGACCCTGTGCTCAATAGAGTATTTTCTGATGACATTGGCACTGAACTACAACCACAACTTTAGCAGCCTAACACTCAAATGCAACAGCATAACATTGCTCGACCAGGTTTACTTCCGGCCCAGATGAGCTTCCAGTCTTAAACTTATACTTAGATTTCTAGTCAGATGTTTATAATTTTAAAATGTCATGTTAGTTTACTTGTGTGTCTAACTACATTTTTTTTGTGCGAAAGTTACAAAGCCGCAAATCAAAAATAACCTACTACCAGTATGTTTAATATTATTGTTATAACTTTTGCTCTTGTTCTCCTGTTTATTTAAACAGAATGCCGTAAATATAATGATAATTTAAGCTTTCACAAAACTTGACACAATTAATCTAATGACATTGTTAATTTATAATAATTGTCAGAATTTGTTTGTTACCGTACCAAAAACATCTTATTAAAATGTTTATCTCTATATCTAACGATGTTTAAATATGTTTTCTTTTCCATTTCACGATACATTCTCAGAGTTATTCTACCCTTTTTAATTAAACCTAGCTAAAGTTTTTAAGCAAATATCTAAAGGATACAATTCAAGTAATGAAATAGGGGATGGAATTCTTTCATTATGTTTATGTTCCAAAGTGTGACTGTTGAATACTTAGGAATTCATAACACTGTAGATTTATTATTGAACAGAATTAAGTTTTCTTTTCTATTTATTTCTATCCTTTTCTATTAAATTTGTTAAAATCGTTACTAGTATTTAGAATCATTCAAATTCACTTTTAATGAAATGGTAACTTCCATTTTTGGTCACTGAAATACAATATTCTTTTTATATTATAATATCACATTTAAAACAATAATCTGTTTTGATTGTGTTCTAATTACCTTATTAAACTTGTGGTTTAGAAGTTTATTAAAAACTTTTATCTATAAAGTGTCTTCATTCATTTTGTTCATGTATTTTTGGTTTAACTGTTTTTATTCCACTGCATGCTATTGAGTGTTCCTGTTTTATCTGCCATTTCAGTTACTGGGACTTCAACTTACATGGCCTGTTATTATCTAAAGCAGTATCCAATTGTCTCGACATTCCAGTACCACCTCATCGTGGTTGTCGGGTGAACACTCCGCTCTATTGGAGTGGCCAAGAGTACTGGTTGCTTGCCGCTGATGGATGAGCAGCCGGCAAGTGTAAAAGGAAATCAAAGGGGTTATGTCCAGCCCCCCCCACCCCCTGTGGGGCCCCGGGCAACGGTTAGTAAGAGACTCACGGGTTCTCCGAAAAGCGGATAGCGCTGGACACCAACTCGAGGGTTGGTCGGGTTCTACTGGGACTCGGCTGATTCGCGGGTCTCACTTTGGGTAACGACTGGACTGACTGGTGCGGCCTTAGCGGGCTGCATCGGGCGGACCGGTCAGCGCCCACGAGCTAGGCTCTATCTAGCCCGTTCCCTAGCGCGCTAGTGGAGGAATTCGCCGCAGCCAATGGTAACTCTAACACTGGGAATGTCGAGAAACGCGTGCCACCTCACTCCTGCCCTGCAGGAAACTTATATGCCAAACTGTGGTGGTGATTGCTTGGGCAGGTTCTTACCTTGCCCTTAGTGGCGACATAAGTATAGGCCATGCACGCTGCTGCATTAGAGCAGTAACTAAGGCCGCCAACGGCCTTAACCATACAAATATGATAGACACAGACACGGGAAAAAGCGGGCACGAGCAGACCCGAACAGGCTCCGTGCGCCGGGTAGTGGGCGTCAGGCCCGGCCACGAAAAGTCCACTACTAGTCGCCCCGCGACCTCGATGAGGGGGAATTTGTCAGGTCGTGAAAAATTGGCTAAAATTCCTCCACCAAAGTCCTCTTCACAACGAACACTGCATTCGTACCTCCTTCGGAGGTCCGATTCGAACAAGGTTGATGGAAGTCTGCCACAACCTCCTGCCGACCTAGATACACGGCAGGCAAATATGACTGGAAGCGAAATAGTGACGGGAGCCTCCGGCCCCCAAACAACACAAACTGACATTAGTGGGATCCAACCCACCACAGGGACTAGGCCCATAAACACTAGGTCCCTCCTGATCTTACAAATTAACATCTGTGGGGTAATACCCAAGGTGTTAGAGCTCTCAAAACTCCTCCACGAGAGGGCTATAGACGTTGCTTTACTACAAGAGACACTAACGGGTAAACGCAATGCCAATATCACCGGTTATACAGCTTTTAAGTGCAAGTGCACAGACTGCCGGGGGATTATCACTTACGTACGCAACAACCTAATTGCTACACAAGTCCCCGGTCCACGAATGCAAGGGCGTACCGACGCCATCACCCTTGAAGTACATAAACTCGGGCGTAAATTTACGGTAACTAATCTGTACAACCCCCCCAAGCACGAAATAAGTCTCGAATATGACTGTACCAATATCAATACTCATAACGTCATCGCAGGAGACTTTAATGCTAAGTCTCAACAGTGGGGCTATGATTCAACCGACTCGTCGGGACATAAAATCCATGAACTCAATAATTCTAACTTGTTCTGTCTGCAAAATAAACATACTCCTCCAACCTTATATCACACTGGAAATGGCAGCCAATCTAGACCTGACCTTACCTTAATCACCGCCAATTTAGAATCTCATACACACTTCCAAGTCCTGGACGACATTGGGAGCGACCATAGACCCATATTGGTCACAATAGCCCTCTCAGAGGCCAATGGTGTAACCCCAAAAACTCCGCGGAAGTGGAGTTACACCAAGGCGAACTGGCCAGCGTACGAGGCAGCAGTCGACACTGCCCTTATGAATATAGCAGTGGAGGATAGTGACGTCGATACCATATACGGCGAATTAACAGCAGCTATGTTGGGTGCCGCCAAGAGGTTTGTCCCGCGGACTTACCCCGGCGTAAGGCAGAATCGCGTGTGGTCTCAGGAATTGAATAAGCTGGTCCTGAGACGTACGCGAGCCCGGAGACTTGCTGAACGGAAGGGTACCCCTGAAATCCGGCGGGAGTACAATCGGCTCTGCAGAGCCACGAGTGAACTGGCCCGACGTGTCCGGTCGGACCATTGGAACGCTGCCTGCGCCGGGATGGATCTTCGGGACTCCTCGAAAGCCTGGCGACTTCTGCGAAACCTAGAGGCCAAAGACACAGCGCGGACGGCTGCCCCTCTATTGTCACCCAGAGGGCCCGTCTCTACGGTAGGCAAAATGGCCGACTTGTTGAACCGACATTTTGCTAAAATCAGCAAGTCCGAAAAGAAGTCAGCCACGTCCAAAGCCCTCAACAAAGAACGTAAAAGGCTCGAGAGGGAGCCAGATGAGCCTGAAAGCCAAGCAACGTGCAATGCGCCCTTCTGTCGTGCTGAGCTGGATAGAGCGATTGCAAAGTGTAAAAACAGAAAAGCTCCGGGGCTAGACAAGGTTACCCCCGAGATGGTAAAACACCTTGGGGGCATTGCAAGAGGTAAACTCCTGGAGTTTATGAATCGAACCTGGGCAGAGTCCAGACTGCCCGGGGCCTGGAAGAGTACTATCATTGTGCCAGTCCTTAAGAAGGGAAAAGACGCGACTAACGTGGAGTCCTACAGACCCATTTCACTAACCTCAACGCTTGGCAAAGTTGCTAAGCGAATGGTTAACGAGCGGCTAGTTTGGTCCTTTGAGAGTGCCGGTATCCTGGCGCCAGAGCAGGCCGGCTTTAGGGCAGGCTTGAGCCCGATCGACCAGGTCACAACATTCGCTCAGGAAGTGGCCGATGGGTTCCAGAGGGCCGAGAGCACATACGCAGTATTCATAGACCTAAAACAGGCTTACGACCGTGTGTGGAAGCCAGGCCTCTATCTAAAGTTAAGAGCCATGGGTGTGCGGGGCAAGATATACAATTGGATACAATCCTTTCTGTCTGGGAGGAGCACACGTACAAAGTACCAGCACTCCCTCAGCAAGCCAAAACAACAACATAATGGCCTGCCTCAGGGCTCCGCCCTGTCCTGTACACTTTTCATGGCCTTTCTGAACGATTTGCCCAGCTCACTACGGTCAAAAAAACTGCTATATGCTGATGATATTGCCCTCTGGTCAACCGGGAAGAAAGCCGACCAAATTTCAGGCGGCACTTCAAGCAGACCTCCAAACCATCTCCTCGTACTTCGACAAATGGCAGATTTAGATAAACGTTGCCAAAACGACCTGGTCCCTGTTCAGCCTAGGGATCGACATCCTTAAGGCTCCAATCGAGCTTCAACTCGGTGGGCTGCGACTCCAGCGTGAAAATACGCCAAAATACCTAGGGGTGACCCTGGATAGAAAACTGTCAATGCTCCAGCACGTCCAGGATGTTGAAAGAAAAGCCTCGGAGAAGTTAGTGTTATTAAGAAAGCTGGCCAGCACAAAGTGGGGTGCCAAAGCTGACATGCTACGCACATTGTACTTAGGGGCAGTCAGATCACAAATTGAATACAGCTATACAGTTCAAGTATATGATAGTAAAACTGCCTTCGAATCACTCGATCGAGTACAAGCACAGGCTCTAAGGTTCATTAGTGGCACCTTTAGGACAAGCCCAACAAACGCTGCTGAAATACTTACAAACGTGGCTCCCCTATATCTTAGGAGGGAGAGGGCAGTACTCATGGCCTATGAGCGCTATAAAAGGGGCGACTCTAGGCTACCCACATCTATATTAGTACGTCAGTGGAGAGAGAGGAACCGCATCAAAATGCGATCGTTCCTCCACATAGCGGTCAATTTGTCTAAAACAGCTGGACTCTCCACTGACAGAATACCCATTAGGAGAATAAGTACATGCCCCCTGGGTCGGTAATGAGGGACCCCGACAGATCTGGGTATGGGGCCCTTATAGTATACCCCGACCGGACTGAACAAGATAGGCTCTCTGGTCCATGCGGCTACGCTGCATGCTCCATGGATGCCGAATTAACAGGGATAACTAGAGCCCGTATGCTCCAAAACGAGACTAGCGCCACTAAGGTGGTGCTGGTCACCGACTCTCGCTCTCGACTCTTGCGGCGTGAAGGGCAATGAAACGACAGACGCCCTCGCAAAGGAGGGTGCAATGGCAGCCACACACCTCGAAGCACCAAGCACGTACTTACAAGCAACGGCACAAATCCGAACTTTCATTTATGAGAAGTGGTTAAAGTCCTGGGAGGAATCCGACAGAGCACGTGGTGTCTGGCAGCACATGCGTCACCCAGATCGCGACGATCCATGGTGGCGACTGAAGAGGTCAGAGCAATCGATTATTGCACAATGCAGAACGGAACACTGTCCTATAGGGGCATACTTTGCCCGGTTCCGCACGAACTTTGACTCCCGATGCCGCCACTGTGGAGAGAGCGTTGAAACAGTGGCGCATGTCTTGTACGAGTGGGGGGGGGGGGGGGGACCTGTCTGTGCAGTCACTCAATCTGTATGGTAGCTATGAGGCACTACGCCGGACGGCTAAGTTTCTTGCCAGAGCACTACGGGAGGACTAGTCCTTCCTGCTCTGTTTTTTCAATAGGAGTTCATCTCAGGTATCCAATTGTAGACTAAGACTGCTTTATTGATCCTTACGGAAATTTGTTGTGATTACAAGGACTCTTTTCTCATATAAAGATAACACAACAGAAAAATACACACACATACAACAGACAACATAAAGAGTTCATTCAGCGACTACACACAGGTATCTTGGTGCATTTCATGTTCCCTGATCAATGAGTGGCGGTGATAGGAGTAGAGAGTGTTAAGAAATGTGGTAGTGACCAGGAAACCATCAAGTGTGAGATTCTGTACAGATAATTATATTTTTTTTGGGGTGTGAGGAAGCTAGAGCATCAAACTTTCCCCCTTTTTTGTTAGTTGTTATGCAGTCTTTTTTTCCCCCTTACCAGTACTTTGGGTTTTGGTCTGCTGTATTAACTGAAATGTATTCTTCCTTGGATTGAATGTTTCAAGAAATAATCACTGCAATTTAGCAATTTCATGATGTGGCAGAGAAATATGAATTTTAGTTGCCTTTCCAACTAATGAATCTTGAGATCAAATTCAATATCTATTGACTGAAGCGAAAGGGCCGTCAACGGTTTGTTACAGTTTCCCCTCCATAGTGACGGAAATAAAAAGAAATAGAGCATGTTGAGCAGGTCACCTCGAAAAAAATGTCAGAGAACAGGGGAAAGTTCAAAGACTCAAAAAAAAAATAAAAATTTACTGCTGCAGGGGTAAACGACTGTATAGAAAATACGAAAAAACATGCATATATGTAATCCTGCCGGACCAAGTTAAACAAAGGACGTTTGGGCCACGAGGCCTTCATCAGCTACAAAGCAAACAAATAGATGACAAACAAAATAGTCTTAAGTTTACTTATCTGTCCGATGTTCTTCTCTATCGAGGCAGAAAAGAAATGAGCTACGCTGGTGTAAAAGCGCGGGAAATCGGAAGGGGGCGGAGATGTCAGGCAAAGATGAAAGGGGGGTAATGTTAGTGCCCATCGCATATTAAATTAAAAGTGTGCTGGTTGTAGATCCCATTAGGCTGGAGGGTGCCTGACATATAAATAAGTTTGTTTTCTATCTGCAGACGGGTGTTTTTGTTATTGCATTGTTGTATAGCAGTGACGAGGAGATAAGTGGTACCCCTAAGATGTGTGTTATTAAAATGGATAGAGACGGGCTTAGTTGCGAAATTACGCATGTCTCTAAGGTCTTCTTGGAGTCGTGTTTTTAAGGTCCTGCTGTGTTTCCAATATAGATCATTTGACACCTTGAGCATATTATAGCATATATGACTCCTCTACTATTACAGTTAAATTTGCCACTGATCTTGATGTTCATTTTAGGTGACGGTGGGGGTGTGTGTGTAGGTCTGACAGTTACGCCGCTTACATGGCCAAGTGCCAGGTTCACTCGAGATGTTGTGGAGTTTAGTGTGTACTAATATGTCTTGTAAAGGTTTTGGTCTCGCCTGAATACCACAAGAGGTGGGGATGAAAAGATGTCGCGAGTATGTTCATCGGCGAGGAAAATATTCAGTTTTTTCAAAAAGATGTTTTTTGCTTTCACGTTGTGAGGGTGGTAGCTAGTTAATACCAATTTGGGCCTCTCGACATTGCCAGATTTCGTTTTTTTTTTCTTGAAAGCTTGTTCTCTTTTGAGATTTTCCACTCTCGATAAGGATTTGTCTAAAATAGCCTGAAGGTAGACACGACGCAAGAAAAACTCTATCATTTCAGTTGCTTTTTTTTTCAGTGAAGTCATTGTCGTCTTGGCACAGGCGGCGGATACGCAGAAGCTGTGAGTAGGGGATGGAATCTTTACATGATGGTGGATGGGATGACGAGCATAGAAGATAGCTATTGATGTCAGTATCTTTGTAATGGGTGGATGTAGACAGAGAATTTTGGGTTATGTCTATTTGTATGTCTAAGAAGTTCACTCTAGTTCTGGAAATAGTATAAGTGAAACGAATGGCGGAATTCAAGTTATTACTGAACTCAATAAATTTGATTAGTTCATCCTCTGTCAGAGATGTTATGCCAAGCCCATCCATCCATCCCAGTGGCGCTACAGCCCATGGAGGGCTCTGGCCTGCTTTAACACATCCTTCCATTCAGATCTCTCCTGGGCCTTTCGTCTCCACGCCCTAACCCCAAGCTACTTCAGATCTGCTTCCACATCATCTATCCATCGCATTCGGGGTCTGCCTTTGGGTCGCCTGCCTTTTGGTTTTTGCCTGTATAAGATTTTCGCCCCTCTGTTGTCTGACATTCTTTCAACGTAGTCTGTTCTTTTTTATTTCGTTCACTATTGGTGGGTCTTCATACAATTGATATATCTCATGGTTAGTGCGTGTCCTCCAACCTGTTTCATCCTGTCATATATTTATTTATTTTTCAGTTTATGTCCATAGACTTATGAACTATTTGTTCGATGAATTTCGCAAGGACCCAAAAGAATTGACAAAGAGCCTCACTGAATATGTGGATCACATACCAGAGCCATTATGTTCAAAATTTGAACGGCCATCTTGGGACAATATAAAGAGATTGACACTGTTTTAAATCTGTATAAATAACACTGTACCATCTGTATAAGATTTGTAACTTTTTTTTAAAATTAAAAATATTTTTTTTTAGTGCTATATATACACATTTTTTTTTTCAAAACTTTTGTAGCCATTTTAGCATACTAATGGCTTGAAACTTTTTTTTGTGTCTTATGGAAATTCTTTTCTGATCTTGTTCACTACACAGGATGGAAGAGGAACTCTAATGCTTCTTCCCAGTCTAAAATGGAAGTTACACATGAATAATGTACAAAATTGTATTATTCTTAACATCTCGTCTAACATATTTTTTTTTTAGGTAGAGAAACATTATTTTAAAAGAATCGACTCTAAACTTATATATTACATTATATAGTTATGAATATAAATTATGTATGTTTAAATCCATATTGCTTTGTGAATGTTTATTTTGGTTTTTATGAGTTATGTTTTGTTTGGTGTAATGCATATTGTAAGACACATTTCCTTATATTATGGATAATAAAAATTATTATAATTGCTCATGTTTATCATCAAAAAGGTCTCCAAATAGTTCTCTGTAATTGTGATGTGCAGTTTGTAGACTGTCTTTGTCTAAACAAACAGGCCTGAATCCTGGATGATGGCTTATACATGGCAGGTTATTGGAAGACATTTTCAGTGATACTTTGTGGATTTTTACATTTACAAACATATAATGCTCAGACTCCTGCCATTTATTATCTAACAATGATTCAATTTAAATTAACTAAAAAAAAAAAAAAAAAAAAGATAGAAAGTTGAAACTCAAAAATTAGACATAAATACAGGAAAAAAAACTTTCTCTAGATATAACTCGACAGATTTTTTTTATCTTATCTTATATATTACAGACTTTTCTTCAAAAAAGAAGATGATTACGTCCTACGCGTCATGCATTTAGTCATGCATATTAATCAATGACTTAAATTCTGCCAAGTCACTGGTTTTCCTAGCTAGCTCAGGCAACCCATTCCATGCTCTAATAGCACTAGGGAAGGAGTATTTGTACAAATTTGTCCTAGCATATGGGACAAGGAATGTGCCTTTATCTTTGTGTCTTTCAGAGTATTTTATTAAATTTTGTATTTGAAGATTATGGTTCAGTGTTTTATGTATAAATGCTACTTTACTTTTGAGTCTTCTGTCCTGAAGGTTTTCTAAGTTTAGTGATTTTACTATAGGTGAGGTGTTACTCTAGTCAAATGTGAATATTCATTTGTTATAAATCTCACTGCTCTATTTTGTGTCTGTTCCAGTTTCTTAATGTTTTCTTGAGTTGAGGGGTCCCAAACGGAGGATGCATATTCTATTATTGGCCTAACCAAGGTTAAATAACATTTTAGTTTTATGTTCTTATTTGATTTATAGAAATTTCTTTTAATAAATCCTAATGCTTTGTTTGATTTTTTTATAGTTTCATCAATATGTGGATTCCATGACAGTTTTTCATTTATTATTAAGCAAACTATGGTGGTGAACTTTGTCAAAAGCCTTAGAAAAATCTAGTAAGATAGCATCTATTTGTTCCCTATTATCTAAACCTTTAGAAAAATCATCAATTAGTCCTATTAGTTGTATTTCACATGATCTATATTTCCTAAAGTTATGTTGGTATGGTGTGAGGACATTTTGTTTGTCTAAGTGGCTTATGATGTTGCTACATATTATGTGTTCTAGGATTTTACATGTTATGCTGGTAAGTGATACTGGTCTGTAGTTTCCTGGGTCAGATCTTTCTCCTTTTTCAAATAGGGGGGTGACATTAGCTTCTTTCCAGTCCTTTGGTACTCTGCCCTGGTTAAGTGAAGCCTGAAAGAGTATTTTGAACACTGGGGCTAGCTCATTGCTTAGCTCTTTGAGTAATCTAGCTGGAATATCATCAGGTCCAGACGCTTTATTTGGTTTGGTGTTGGCTAATAGTTTTTGAATTCCATTTTCTTGTACTACTATATCTTCTATGTTGTCTACGTGGTTCAAAGTCAGTAATATGTCATTATAGATATAGTCTAATTATAGTGATATAGATTCAAATATTTTATTATTTATTATTTGTAAAGTCTAGATATAAAGATAGATAATAATATATGACAATATAAGTTATAATACAACTATAACTGTCTAGATAACAAGAAGCTCAACTTGAAAAAATAAATATTACGTACATTGTAAATTAAAATTCTAATCCTTCTAGATCTTGATGTAAATATAGTTAATAATACTAATTTAAAGCTTAGATCTTTGCCTTATTACTAAAATTGTTTACAAAGAAAGAAATATCTGATGTTTGGTTCGTAAAACACAATGATGAGAAGACAGTTCTATTACTATTGGCTCTATTATAGATCTAGTAGATGTAGTACTAATCAAGTAAATCTATCATCAAGTGATGTGACATGTAACTGCGCAAGTCTAGTTCTAAATGATATCTTAACCCACTTAATTAATTTTAGATCTAGTCATTCTAGTAAAATTATTTTAAAAAATGCCTACACTACATCAGTACATGTTTTAGATCTAGTCTACTAGACTAGAATAAATCTACCTCGGGTGCTTCACTGCTTGTTTTACAATAAATTCGCGGAAGAAAAGCACCGGTGTTCGGATTGGTATAGGATTTGAGTAGCATATAATTACTAAGTTATTCTTGCAAATTAAAAAAAAAGAATAATATATTCATTTTCTGTAAATCAAAACACATATTATATCAAAAATGGTCAAAGCCATCGGAGTTTCCCTTTAAATAAAATCAATTTATAAGTATAGTTTACATCTAAAATCATAACCTATATAAATCTATCATTTATTTTAAAACTGCTAAAGACTAAAGTAATAACAAGAATCACCTTGGCCATATGAAATTGACAAACTTAATGAGTAAAAAGTAGATATCCAGATCTATAGACTACATCTCTTTTAAGATATAGATCTAGATTTTCTAATTCTAGAATATATCGAGTCTAGATCATCAAGGACAAGATACACAAATAAACATGGTTTTTCTTACACTTTTATTGTTTGTGCGAAAAACGAAAATGGTCACTAATGCAGACAGAGTTTGGAAACGTCAGATGTATAGGAGGCTGACTTGGGTAATTATTAAATTAATAAACGTGTAGTGTCACAATCTATCATACAAGCAGTGGAGGGAAGGGGGAGAGAGTCTTGAAAAGAATTATAAGCATCTATTGGAGGGAGGGGGTGTTAATGTGTCACAAAACAAACATCTAAATTATGAAAACAAGAAGAGGGTCCTTGAATGGGAATAAAAAGAAAGAGAGAAAATACATGTAGCCTAGTTGAAAATATCATGTTTATTAAATTATAATAATTAATTTATAGATCAATAATCTATATAGATTTATTTCTGTCTGTTTCTACACATAGATTACATAGGTATATAAATAAATAAACGATATATATATATATATATTATATAGTTAGATAGAGAGAGAGTATATATGAGGAAATAGACTATAAATAAAAATACATATTGCAAAAGTGAATCTACTTCATTTAATACAATCTAAAAAAATTTTAAGTAACACGGATATAATTTATTAGTAATTACATAGTGGTGTTCAATGACGGTGCTCACTGTCCAAGTGAGGAGAAAGCCCAAAAACTGTGTTCAATATAGGAGCATGAAGTGACCCAATTTATTTTAATGAGTGGTAATTCAAAGAAACACAGCTATTTTTATAGTCTTTTAGTTGCAGAATAAGAATCTGCTTTCAGTTTTTTTGTAAGTTAAACCATAACCAAATAAAAAAATAAAATAAAAATTTGACCTAGTTGCCGAAAGTCTGTGTTCAGATATAAGAATCTACTATAGAAGATACTTAGACATCTTAGATAGTCATAAATCTAGAGAGTTGAGTAAATAAAGTTTGAACATTGACCACCCTACCTACATAAACCAATTCCCAGCCATTTTTTACATTTCAATTTTTATAGCTATATAATGGTCTGACACACACAAAAAAAAAATCAATGACTTTGTCATCCTTTTGTAGATAAAAATGTAATGTACTTAATGAAAGAGGGGTAGGGTGGGTATAGTCATGCATAAAAATCTTTGACATGATTCTTCTTTCTAGAAAAGTGGTCAAAGATTCATCAAACCCATCAAAGGATCTAAGAAATGCTTTTTAAAAATTTCATACTACTTGAAATCATTTTCTTTTTACATCAACACAAGCTGTTTTCTATTTTTTCCTAATTCCACATTTTCTTTCTCGGCTTGTAAATAACCTCATATCAAGGTCATTTAAGTTTTACCAGTAGGGCCTAACCTTGCTCATCATGCTAAGGGAAAAACCTTGCAAGGGAGAAGAGGAGGAGTCATTTCAGGTAGTCTTCTTTCTACCGTATCTTATTGTTGCTACTGGGTCATTTTTCCCCTGTAATGCAACTTTATTAGCTCAGTGTGTGCGTCTGTCACAACTTAGCCATTTTGGTACCAGTACCAGTTCGATCTGTGATTGCTTACTGCTCTCTCTCTTTGACTAGTTTTTTTTTTTTTTTAGCATCTCCACTCTTCTAGAATGCTTAGTGGACATGGGGGGGGGGGGGGGGGGGGCTCAATATCCCTTCTGATTTTGACAGTCTTGTGGACCATACTTAGTATAGCACATATACACTTCTCACAAGCTCAGTACATGTAAAAATTGTTTCACACCAAGGCCTTAAGCGCACCTGGTTGATCAATAATTGTAGGCTATAGGGCTACATTGTTATTGCTTTGTTGACATTTTTTTTCTAGCCATTCATCAATTTTTTTCTACCAGTGTAAATAATTGTTCATTTTAAAAAGTATAAAACATTTGTACTAATTTGATGCAGGCTGCCTATTAAATGGTTTTAAAGAATATTTAAATACTTTTTGCATATGCATACATTTTTTTAGCTTTTAAAAAAATATTTTTTAGCATTTTTTTTTCAGTGAAACGTAATTAACACACACAAGAACACATGCATAACTTAATTACATTTAGTACTACATTATTTTGACAAAAAAACAAAATTTTATATAAACGTTTAAAATAAAATGTTACAATTAAAAGTGTTGTGTTATTCTTCAAGGGAACTAGAAATTAAAAATTTTCTATTGTAACCCATTGTATGAATTTTAGAGTTTAAAAAGTATTATTGTGTTATAAACTTCTTTTAAAATATTAACATGCAATTCTTTCTTTATTAAGCCTTTCCGCAATAGATTGTGGAATTGTTATAGAATCGGAAGAAGAGAGGGTCGTCACTATCTTTACTTTGCCACAAAATTCAGATCAGTGAGACGAAAGCAAATTAACTATGTGAGTAAACAGTGCAGTTTTTGACATGTGGTGAAACATAACATTGGCTATGTGTTGTTAATTAAACTAATGAAACATAAATGGAGTTTGATGCTTTTAGTGCTGAAACTAATCATGAAACATAATGGGATGCCAGATAACAATTTTTTATATTGACTTATATTGACAAAGTATGTTGGATTTAAATGGTTGCTTGGGAGTCCTAATATGACTTCCATAAAAAATGGGATGCGTGATAAGTGCACTTGAACTTGGCTTGTCTTGGCTACCTAGAAGGGGGCTTGAGGTTCAACACCCGACTCGGGCAGAGTTGTGTTTACTGAGCGCCTAAAGGCAGCACGGAAAACCAACTCCTAGATACCCCCTCCCCCCCACTGGTCAACAAATGAGATCGGACCAAAAGCGCTCTGAGCATGCTATAAGCATGAAAGTAGCGCTATAATAAAATGATTAACATTGTTTACTATCAACCTGAAGAGTTTAAATTTGGCATTATTTTTAATAATCAACAAATTTTTACCCATAATTTTCTTATTAGTTTTTAATTAATAGTTTATATGTTTGAGATGTTTCATAAAATGTTTTTGAGCTCATAATTATAATAATGTTAACATCCTGAATATTTTGTACACCATTCAGATATTTACATTTAGAATAGCCGCAGGATGTGCACAACATGGTGTTCAGTATTCTTCATTTATGAAATCACTCTATGAGGTATTCTTTTTAGATGTTCTTTAGGACTCTTTTTACTTTAAATTTTAATGTTTTAAATGGTTTTAAACAATCATGAGTTTTTAAAAGTTAAGTGTTTTAATGCAAATGACTTAATTTTTACTTTGTGTTTTTTGCAGTCCAACATTGCACTAAATCGTAAGATGTTAGCATTCTTGTCACTTTATGAGCCAAGAACCTTCCAGGTAATACTGGTTTAGCTTTAAATAGAAAAAAAATTATTCTGTTTTCAGATTATTAATGAAAAATGTAGTAATGAACTTTGTGTATACAAAAATTGTAAAAAAAAAAATTAATCAAGAATAATTATCACAGTACAGTGTACTTTAAATTTAAACCAATTTTCTTTTTAAAGAAGCCTTTCTGTTTTAACTTCAGAGTTTGTGTGAATTTGTCAAGAAAAAACACAGTGAAGCAGTCAGTCAAGGCTTGGCATCAGCTATAGCTCCAACACCAAGTGGAGTGATCACAAGGGACATGATTCAGAAAGTGTCTAAAACATAAGATTTATTTTGTTTACGTGTGTGTATTGGAAGAAGTAACATGGAGTGAATGCAAGTGTGTTTTAGAAGATAGAGCAAAGTTGCCATTAATCTAAAAATAAACTGGCTAATTCAGAGACTATTTTTTGCTTGTCTTAAGCTAGTTTTTTTTTCATACATTCTATGGTAATTAAAATTACTTAATTTAATTAAAGTATTATAACGGTGATCATCTTATCCCTTAAATGTTAAAAGGCATTATTTTTTCATGCTAACACTTCACAATGAGTGAGGCAATTGGTATACCTTCAGACCTGTCACAGATCACTAGTACTTTTCAAATCTACCAGGCATAAAAATGTACTTTTTAACATAATCATACTTTTTTTTTTATATCATTGCTGTAATTTATATTCTGACACATTCATTCTTTATGTTGCTGTTACATAAAGTGACTGGCATTACTATATGTAAACTAATGTTTTATTATAGATTGTTTTGCTGCAGCATTGATTTCTTATGTTGTGGAATATGTTATCTTGAACTATACCATGTCAAATTTGAATTTGTAAGCAATAATTAAGAATTGTAGTATTCAAAATTTTGTTTGAAGTAAATTAACTTCTATTTTAGACCTACCAATCTAAGAGGCTTGCTAATAGTATTATTTAGCTAGCATAATGACAGACTCAACAATTCTGGGTGGATTTGGAGGTGTTCTTGATAACTAATCTTTCACTAGATTTGCTGCTTTATTTTTCTTTCATTGTTTATAAGAAGAAAAAAACAACACATTTCTACTGCATCATTAGACATTTAAGCCAGGATCATGTCATTTAATTGTTGAAATAGTAAACCACTGTATTTGATGTCTCATTAAATGATAAGGACATTATGCGCTAGGCAAAGAAGCATCAAAGGCAACTTGGACTTTTTGTAAACCTTCTAGAATGTGATCATTATCTGAAAATTAAAAACATTTCTATTTAATTATGTACTGTAAACATAACATCGTTCGTTTCAAAATATTTTTTAAAGTGATTCTAACGTAATGTATATTGATTGTTTCCTCTTGGAAAAGTACTGTATACTTTTGAATACCAGTTACAGATTTTGATGGTTGCTATAAATCTAGAGAATTCTAATTTGGGCTTTGGGCACCTCAGATCGCATACGTTCCTTCAAATGTGAAGATATCTACGCATATCCGTTAGTATTGCCGTACTTTGAGATTTAAGCTCTTTCTAAGTCATGTCGGGCTAAGGGACCATCAAGGAAACAATGATTTTCAATTATTTCGATATGTCCGGTTCAAAAGATACATTTGTGTAGGTCTAATCAGAATATGGTAATGCCAACATGTACATGCACTTACAGATTTGACCTCAGCATAATTGTAGAACTTCAGAGAACGTAAATGTAAATCAAATAAGAACATAAAACTAAAATGTTATATAACCTTGGTTAGGCCAATAATAGAATATGCATCCACCGTTTGGGACCCCTCAACTCAAGAAAACATTAAGAAACTGGAACAAACACAAAATGAGCAGTGAGATTCATAACAAACGAATATTCACATTTGACTAGAGTAACACCATTAGTAAAATCACTAAATTTAGAAAGCCTTCAGGACAGAAGACTCAAAAGTAAAGTAGCAATTATACATAAAACACTGAACCATAATCTTCAAATACAAAAACAAAACTTAATAAAATACTCTGAAAGACACAAAAATGAAGGCACATTTCTTGTCCCCTATGCTAGGACAAATTTGTACAAATACTCCTTCTTCCCTAGTGCTATTAGAGCATGGAATGGGTTGCCTGAGCTAGCCAGAAAAACCAGTGACTTGGAAGAATTTAAGTCATTGGTTAATATGCATGACTAAATGCATGACGCGTAGGACGTAATCATCTTCTTTTTTGAAGTAACGTCTGTATTGTATAAGATAAGAAGAAGATAAATGTTTCAGATGTTCCATCAGAGTTGATAATTTACCTCCTAGTCTCTCTCCCTCCCTCCCTTTTTCTCTCTCTCTCACTTCACTTTTTGATATAAAATCTTATGCAAACTACAGTCACTTGATTCCAAGAGCGTATTCAAGAGAAGTTACACATTTCTACCAGTGGCGGGGCTCAATTAATAAAATGCAGTGAATAGTCATCTGCCGAAATTGAAAAAGACTAAATGTGGCTCAACAAAGATGGCTAAGACAGATTTTAGGAGTCAGTTATAGAGATCGGGTCTAAATCAAGGAAATCCTATGCCGAATTGGGAGTCGACACCTTAGTAAGGTTGTGACAGAGCGTCGCATGAGGTTTGCGGAACATGTTTTTCGACAAAATGAATTACGCATACTAAGGCTTGCGATGACATCTTAGTACAACTAGGCGCCAGTAAGGCAGTAAGAATGGATTTTAGGTTTTTAAAATAAAACATTTTAATAGCAGGAAAGTTTACTGTAGATACCTCAGAATATTCATTTTGTAGGCTTTCTAGCCTACAATACTCTCTTCCTATAATCAGTGGAAAGAGAGTACACACCGCCGGGGGAGCGCTGTGAGCTCCCGCCAGTGGGGTCCTGGGCGAAGCATTATTTCCGTTTTTTTAAGCTTTAAAAATGCATATTCTGAGGTATCTACAGTGCAATTAGACTGCTAATCTTTCGCTAGAAAAAAATAAAAAACCATATCTGCTATTCAATGGAGTCCAGCGACTGGCAGAAAATGGTGAAATGCTTTAGTTTTTGTATTGTAGGGGGAAGGGAAACCACAAAACCCCTTTTGGCTACGCTCATGAAATTTAGTGACTGTAGTTTGCTTAAGTTGTCTGCACTGGGGCAGTAAGTACAAGTTTCCCTTTCAGACAATGAGGTCTGAGGCAAGTGATGGTTTGAAGACCCTCCCCTCATGTATGTTGATCTGCGACTTAAAATATGCTAAATCTTTGGTTTTCCTGGCTGCCTCAGGCAACCAATTCCATTAAAAGATAAGCGAAAGTAGAACGGTTAGAGAGGCACTTAGTTAATGTGAAAAGCTCTTGCTTCCTCCTAGTACATCCTCAAAAACGCGATTGTATAGGAATATACCATGACCCATTATTTAAATTATAAATCTTTCATTAAATATCGGATGAGACAGCACTATATAAATTATTGTAATAATTTTCAGCATTAATGACTTCATACTAAGTTGCTCGACCGACTAACCCATTCTTTAGTGGACGAGGTCTTATCTGAAAGCCAATGTGGTTTCAGAGACGGTAGAGGTACATCTGACACGATATTTGTTCTGCGACAATTACAAGAAACATGCAAAGAGCAGAACTTAAACCTATACGCTGCCTTTGTGGACCTCACCAAGGCTTTCGACACAGTCAGTCGCGATGGTTTGTGGAGGATTTTAGCCAGGCTGGGATGCCCATCTACGTTCCTATCCATTCTCAATCAGCTTCACGTGGGACAAAGAGGCCAGATCAGACTCAATGGTGCCCTTTCTGATCACTTCCCAATACAAAATGGCGTGAAGCAGGGTTGTGTACTTGCTCCTACTATATTGACGAAGGCATCTATATCCGGTTTCGTTCTGACGGTAATGTGTTCAATCTTCGATGTCTACTATCCCATACAAACACAAAGAAGATGGTCATAACGTAGCTTCTCTATGCCGATGATTGGCCCTATTAGCTCACAATGAATATGATCTCCAGAACGCGGTAAACGAATTTGCATACGCTGCCGCCTCTTTTGGTCTATCTATAAACCTCGGGAAAACAGAAGTCATGTTCCAGAAGTCACTCAATAAAACATACTCAGCCCCAAGGATCACCGTAAACGGACAGCCCCTTAATGTGGTAGACCACTCCACATATCTAGGTAGTATAGTGTCAAATGACGCCTCACTTTCAAGGGAAGTTGATAATCGTCTGGCCAGGGCCAGTAGCGCTTTTGGACGCCTTCAGGCGAGAGTTTGGCGGAACAGATCAGACACAAAAATCAGTGTCTACCAGGCGGTGGTTCTCTCAACCCTTCTGTGTGGTTCTGAGACATGGACACTATACAGGAAACATCTAAGACTTCTTGAGCGCTTCCACCAAAGATGCTTGCGCTATATCATGGGCATACGTTGGCAAGACCGCACTACAAACAGTGATGTCCTTGCGAACGCCGGTATGGACAGTATAGAGGGACTTCTTTTGGCCCCACAATTACGCTGGGTAGGGCACGTATCCCGTATGGGAGACGATCGTATGCCAAAGGCAATCTTTTTTGGTGAGCTAAAAGGTGGTCGACGTAACAGAGGCGCCCCACGGAAACGCTTCAAAGACCAGCTTAGGCGTAAACTTTCCTTGGCTGACATAGAAGAGAGCACCTGGTTGCATGCGGCTTCAGAACGAGACAGCTGAAGGTCACTCACGAAGGCCAAGGGATACACATTAGAGACCAAAAGAAAATCTGCTGCTGATGACAAACGCAGACGGCGAAAAGAAAATCTAAATCGACCACTGCGGACAATGGTTATGTTTGCCCTGGATGTGGCAAAATATGTAGGTCTCAGCTGGGACTGCGCAGCCACAGGAAATACTGCATTCCTCACTAACTTCGGACTCGAAGACAAGCCTTATTATTATTACTAAGCACAAGTTTGCCATTAATAATAATAGTATAAAATTGATTTAGATCTAGATTTATTTTTTAATTAAATAATTTTTTTGTAAGCCTTAAGTGTAGTATTTTTAGATCTATGTTATTAAAAATAAACAAAAAGAAACTTACTTTTTCTTTTCAAATCGCAGAAAGTAGAGCTTTATACCCATATTGAGCTGTGAATAAGCTGGGTGGTTTGCAATTTCGCGGCTGTGTGATTTCTTTTAAGTATTGTTAAAGAGCAAATTGTCGCGCCTATCTTTTTTGCTACGTTATATCAATGTTTTCTAACTTAACCTCTCCCATCCCTCTTTTGATAATACGTACAGTGTATTGTGTATTTTTCTTTATATATTCTTGTTGAATTTCAAACAAAATTAATTGTAATAAGAGTTAAAAAAAACAAAAGACAAAACAAGAAAACGTGTTCGGGCCTTTGTGTCTTGCTGCTGTCACTTTGTTTTTAAAGTTGTCTGCATTTAATTTTTTTTTCTTTGGTCGCGACCAGACCGGCCCATTTGGTACCGGCCCACCGGGCATTTGCCCGTTTGCCCATATAGCCAGTCCGCCCCTGACTGTAGATACCTCAGAATATGCATTTTGTTGGCTTTCAATATCAGAAATAGTGCTTGGCGGGCGCGCGCTGGGGGAGCTCCTAGCGCTCCCCCAGACCCCCTTTTTGGCAATGACTGGGGGTCTGCAATTTTCCCACTAATTCCAGGAAGAACCTATTCTAGGGCACAATAAGCGTCTTCCAAAAGAATGATGATAAAAGAATGTAATAAAGATTATGTACACACACACATACATACATATAAATATTATATATATATATATATATATATATATATTATTTATTTACTTAAGTCTTTTCACCATAGCCTACCTATCCTGGGTATCATATCCTCAAGCACCTGACCATTGGCAGCCGTCATGCGAACTTTAATGGAACCATCGGCTATAGCTCCTCCGCCGCTCAAAAGCCAATAGCCATCGATGCTGTGTGTTAGCGTCTGCCATGCTCCATTTTTTTCAATTTGGACTCCAGTGATGGGTATTCTAATAGAAAATGTTAGATCATGTCATCAGATTGCCTGAGTTGAGAGGTAGAGGATGGGGAAACGTTTTTTTTTCACAATAATATAAAAACGAAAATGTTTGTGTGGAGTGCTATGCAAAGAGACACCTGGTTGACGTCAGTATAAAGTGTAACTTTGTCACGTGACAAAAAGACATATTTGTCAGGCCATGTCATGGTGACGTTAAGCGTTGTTGTTTTGTTTTTGTTGTTGTATATTGCTTACGTCTTTTGTTGTTGTTGTTGTTGTACACGTATTTATAATTATGGAATTCTGCATAGCTCATGGCTATAATACAAGCTAGATAACATTAATAATCGGTAATAGAAAGATTATCGGTTATAGTGTTACAAGATCAGATGTCGTCATCGAGAAGTAGGCCTACATAGAAGTCAAACTCACAAAGCGCTGGTTGTGAATGTGTATGTGTTTCGTGAGTGAATGTTGTTCAAATTTTTCATCCATATTGTTTTTGTAAAGTAGTTACGCAATTGTAGTCAAACTGAATTTCCATTTGATTGGATCAATAAAATATTCTTATCTTATGGACACATTGCTCTTTCAACCAATGAAGCCGGGGACATTCCCCAATGTTTCCTCTGACTCCATACATTGGCGTAACTGTGAAACAATTTGGTAGGAAACACCCCGGGCAAATACCCTGCCCCACCGTGGCGCCCGGTTTTTAAACGATCGTGAGAGGGGACGATTATGCCAAAGAATAGCAGAACAAAACTCCCGCAGGGATGCCTAAGGGGTGCGAGAGCCTCTCCATTGCACTGTGCGGGGTTGTAAAAGAGCTCCCACAACCTTTGTCAACGTCCAGGCGCCGTCCCTCTTGGCACCGTTTCTTAAATGGCGGGCCCCACATGGTCAGCCTAGTAGGTAAAAGGAATATAGCGAAGGCCCCGGTGTAGCGGCCTCGGCCGCGTCTCTAGTCCGTGAGTGTCCGTGTCACTGGAAGTGAACGTCGAATTAAACACGAGTTTGTCTGCCAGAAAGAATGGTGTATACGAGGTGTAGCCTACACCGTTCATTCAGGTCGGGAAAGGGAGCTCTTGTTCGCCTTTGCTGGCCTTAGGGTTCCAGGTAAAATGCACAACTCTACACGACAATTTCAAATGGTAGGAAACACGCCAAATGTAGGCCTACACCATGCAGGTAAAAAAAACAACACTTAATGTTGAAATATTTGAATTCACCTTGCGTTTCTAATCTGCAACTTAATGTTGAAATATTTGAATTCACCTTGCGTTTCTAATCTGCAACTTAATGTTGAAATATTTGAATTCACATTGAGTTTCTAATCTGCAACTTAATGTTGAAATATTTGAATTCACATTGCGTTTCTAATCTGCAACTTAATGTTGAAATATTTGAATTCACCTTGCGTTTCTAATCTGCAACTTAATGTACCAAGCATTGCTGCCTTGAAATGCATATTGAATAGTGCTAGATCCAACAGGGCATTGGACGGCTTGCATTGTGATATCCCAGCGGCCATCACCATCTAGAGCGAAGTCAACATCCCCTAGATTTAAATTTAAATTTAAAATTAAGTAAAAAAAAAAATACTTCTTTAAAAAGCTCGATTGTTTATATTGAGTCAAATTTCATATTGTTTTTAATCAATCATTTACTTTATTTATATAGTTTTTATAGATATAGGCAAACACTAATACATTTGTGCAATTGGAAGTATTTTTATGCTTATAGCATGTTTAGTGCGCTTTGGTCCAATTACTTTTGTAGACAAATAGGGGAAGGGGGGATCTGGTAAAAGGCTTCTGATCCGAGAAATGGAAGTAGCAGAAATGACATGTCAAAGATTTTGACCAGACAGCTCGGTAAAAAAAGAAACTAGATTTATAAAGTATTAATGTGCTATTTTTTTTAATTGTTTTTTTTCTTGCATCAACGGAACATTGGAGCTGTTAAGACATTAATAGGCATTTTAGTAGACTACCCTATATAAATTTTGTTTTTTAGATTATTTGAAAAGAAATTTTAATACAAGTCCCATCTCTTTCCCATAACCACGTCATTGTGCATTTCCCCCAATATATTTGTAAAAGCTAGCTCACATTATTTTATTTTTAGTATAATTATCTCTTAAGAAGAATTTCTCATTCTGATTAGCTTTCATATTTGCGACCAATACATATTTTGAAGCAAGAATAAATTACGGTAAACAAAAACGAACAGTGTGATCTTAAGGAGACAGACAAGTCAGTTACCTTCATGACAAACTGGACACATATCTTTAACATAAACAATATGTTCCCCAACTATAGGATTGTTTCCAAGACCATGACCTGATCCAACAACCTTCAAATAAATATTTCTTTAACGTTAGCTCTTTAACGTTAGCTCAAATAAGAGAAAGCATCAAAATAGCATGTATACATAATATACCTAAGGCGATATGCTTTAAAGTTCCACAATGAGCTTATTATATGTATATCCATTCTGTGCTTTTTGTTGCTTCATATGTCTTAAAGGCCTATCATAACACTACTTTGTATTTTATAAAATGACGAATAAAAAAAATGATAGTTAAATGTTGTCTTTAAATAAATTGAATAAAATAAAACCTTTATACACATGCCACATGTCATAGAATTTAAAAATTGTGGTCTGTTTAGAGCAACTAGTGCGGAGATTTTCGGATCTGAAGCAGCCATCGGCAGAGGTCTTGTTATTTGGCATGTTCCGTCCACTGTTTCTCCATAATAGGTGCCCTGTGTATAAAACAAAAGGTATCAGAGGAAACTTTCTAAAGAAAAGAGGAAAAATTGTAAATGTTAACATTAATATTTTAGTGTGATGTGCGCTTCCGACTGCCGTCACTTAAGTCGGGAGTTCGAACCCTTACGGCTGTCATCCTTATTGCTTTCCTGCAGGATGTTTGAACTAGAACGCAATACTCTTTATTGCTGAAGAAACGTCTCTGACAAAAAAAAACAAGTTGAATAAATGACAAATGGGACACCAGGAACGATCTCTTTTCAACATGACATGTGAATACAATTCATTTGAATTGAATAAAATTCATTGTAATGGCCTTTTTATGATTGTAAAGTTTGACTATTTCACATCTTAACCAACTTACAGCACAAATATAGGCCTATATAATATATACTTATCTTTTTGTTGAAAAAAAAATTCTACTAGAATGCTGTAATAGCTGACAGGTAGGCCTAGTATTGTTTCTCTAGTGAACTCTAACATTCACTATTTGATTTTTGTTTAAAATTAATTTTAAAAAAATACCAATAATGAAATAAAAGACCATAGTTAAAATATTAACGTTATCTCCTAGATAAATTGTTCAAAATACTCTTTCAGGCTTCACTTAACCAGGGCAGAGTACCAAAGGACTGGAAAGAAGCTAATGTCACCCCCCTATTTAAAAAAGGAGAAAGATCTGACCCAGGAAACTACAGACCAGTATCACTTACCAGCATCACATGTAAAATCCTAGAACACATAATATGTAGCAACATCATAAGCCACTTAGACAAACAAAATGTCCTCACACCATACCAACATGGCTTTAGGAAATATAGATCATGTGAAACACAACTAATAGGACTTATTGATGATTTTTCTAAAGGTTTAGATAATAGTGAACAAATAGATGCTATCTTACTAGATTTTTCTAATGCTTTTGACAAAGTTCACCACCATAGTTTGCTTAAAAAATTTAAAATATTTTGGCATTAATGGTCCACTGCAACAGTGGATTAAAGATTTTCTGATAGGGAGAGAACAAACTGTAATAATAAATGGCTCTAAATCAACACCAATAACAGTAAACTCAGGTGTACCTCAAGGAACAGTCTTGGGTCCACTACTATTTTTAATTTACATAAATGATTTACCAAATTGCATTACTTCAGGAACAAAAGTCAGATTATTTGCAGACGATTGCATAATATATAGAACAATAAAAACAACACAAGACACAGATATTTTACAAAGAGAATTAGATGAATTACAGAAATGGGAATCAAATTGGAGCATGTCTTTCCACCCAGAAAAATGTCAGTTGTTAAGAGTAACAAAAAACTAAAACAAATTAATTCCACTTATCTTGTTCATGGAAAACCAGTAACACAGAATAAAAACGCAAAATACCTAGGTGTTATAATAAATGAAAAACTTTCATGGAATCCACATATTGATGAAACTATAAATAAATCCAACAAAGTATTAGGTTTTATAAAAAGACATTTCTATAAATCAAATAAGAACATAAAACTAAAATGTTATTTAACCTTGGTTAGGCCAATAGTAGAATATGCATCCTCCCTTTGGGACCCCTCAACTCAAGAAAACATTAAGAAACTGGAACAGACACAAAATAGAGCAGTGAGATTCATAACAAATGAATATTCACATTTGACTAGAGTAACACCTATAGTAAATCACTAAATTTAGAAAGCCTACAGGACAGAAGACTCAAAAGTAAAGTAGCAATTATACATAAAACACTGAACCATAATCTTCAAATACAAAACAAAATTTAATAAAATACTCTGAAAGACACAAAGATAAAGGCACATTCCTCGTCCCATATGCTAGGACAAATTTGTACAAATACTCCTTCTTCCCTAGTGCTATTAGAGCATGGAATGGGTTGCCTGAGCTAGCTAGGAAAACCAGTGACTTGGCAGAATTTAAGTAATTGGTTAATATGCATGACTAAATGCATGACGCGTAGGACGTAATCATCTTCTTTTTTGAAGAAACGTCTGTATTATATAAGATAAGATAAGAATTGCCTTGTTAAGCCGACGAGTTCTATCTGCTTGAAACTCCCGTTTCTAGAGAGGTCAAGTAGGCCTATCTGCCATCACCACTTCATAATAAAAATCTTATCCGTAACAGCTGTTTCGTCGGGCTTAGCATCTATGGTACAAGAGCAGACCAGGTGCTATCATTTGGTTGACAACAGAGCTGTTTGAGACTCTTGCTGTTTATGAGTGTTTTTTACTTTTACTATATTCGAGTAGCCAAATTATGTCAATCATAAAAAGGCCATTAAATAATTGTTTATTCTACGTGTCACATTGGCAATAGTTGTGATCTTTGCTGATGTCCCATTTGTTATATATTCTTTTTTTTTGGGGGGGGGGGGGGGAGGCGTAAATATGTCCAATGGCAACCTGGCTATAACAAAATTTTGAACCTGTATTACTATTACTTTGATAGCAACATAAAGGAAATAGGGGCCAAGGTAACACTACTTTTTAAAGTTTATAAAAAACGGACTCGCTCCAAAAAAACAAAAAAAAAAAAACCAGACTAACCTCGTTTTAAAATCGAGGTTAGCTTGAATCAATCGGTGGTAGCCTTACATCGAATGTTAAGTGTAGGCAGGGCTGGCCTTAACCATAGGCAAAATGGGCAGCCGCATAGGGCCTCCGACTGGTGGGAACCTCGCACAGGAAAAAATTGCGAAACATGGATCAAATCACATACATAGCAGAACCCCATGTGTATGTGTAGCTCTGTCTACTAGCCTAGAACCAGGTCTCTACTATGATTTAAGGTTTATTCGCAAATGTTTATATCTACTTGTTAGACCTACGTATGTTTGAAGACCATTGTTTCTTCCCTCTGGTGAAATGTTGAATCGTTATTTCTAGTCTAGTACGTGATCATGAATCTTACATGAAGCACTTTAGTGCACTGTCGGCGTTATATAAATTAACTTATTTGTTGATTTAGATACTGGACGGTTTATAATTAATTGGGTATTTTTCGGTCTATATTTTTGGCTTTTCTATTTCATTTGGGGCCTCCCTCTTCACTGCGACTGGGGCCATTAATTACCTAAGGCTGGCACCGTGGACAGGCACATTCTACTTGTTATTTACTCACATCTCCTTTGTAGCTTTTAGTAAACAAATCCAAAATTGCTTGATTTTTAACTCCTGGTTGTGCTGAAACGAATTTAAAATAAAAGCTTCTACTAAAAGTAAAAATGATAACGTATGTAGTTTACTACACCAATAATCAATCATTATTTTTCAACACTTTTTAAAGTCTAAATCCAGGTTTCATTTTCTACAGAAATAAATCAACAGGAGTAAATAGTCGTGGACATCGAAGGCCTACTCACTAGTGGCCGAAGGATAAAGACTGGGATTTTTAGGACTCCCCGGATTCTATTGGATATATAGGTATCTGATATTTGTTGTAGCAGTCTTAATGCTTGATAGTTGGTTTGTAGCTCCAAACCGCTAGAGGAGAGCGACTAAATACAAAAAAGATAATATTATAGAGATATTCAAATAATTTTGTTTACAAACTATGTTTTCTCCATAAAAATTGGACCGCCCCTCCACTCTAAAGATTTGGGTGGGGATATGTAATCGTCCCCGAATCGGTCAACATACCAGAAGGGGAACAACATATAAAGATTGGTGAAAATATCAATAAGTAGCTTTTTATAAATATGTAACTTGTTATATTAACAAACTCTGATTTCTACAAAAAAATTGGACCCCCCCCTGACTCGTTAATAGAGTCGGTTATTTGTGAACTGTTTTTATGGTAGGGTTGAATCGCAAATGTCTGTAGTTTTCTTGAGCTTTTTTAACGCGACTGAAGAGGGCCATAAAGATTTAAACAATATTCTATAATCTTATCTTATCTTATATAATACAGACGTTACTAAAAAAAGAAGATGATTACGTCCTACGCGTCATGCATTTAGTCATGCATATTAACCAATGACTTAAATTCTGTCAAGTCACTGGTTTTTCTGGCTAGCTCAGGCAACCCATTCCATGCTCTAATAGCACTAGGGAAGAAGGAGTATTTGTACAAATTAGTCCTAGCATAGGGGACAAGGAATGTGCCTTTATTTTTGTGTCTTTCAGAGTATTTTATTAAGTTTTGTTTTTGTATTTGAAGATTATGGTTCAGTGTTTTATGTATAATTGCTACTTTACTTTTGAGTCTTCTGTCCTGAAGGCTTTCTAAATTTAGAGATTTTACTAATGATGTTACTCTAATCAAATGTGAATATTCGTTTGTTATGAATCTCACTGCTCTATTTTGTGTTTGTTCCAGTTTCTTAATGTTTTCTTGAGTTGAGGGGTCCCAAACGGTGGATGCATATTCTATTATTGGCCTAACCAAGGTTAAATAACATTTTAGTTTTATGTTCTTATTTGATTTATAGAAATTTCTTTTAATAAACCCTAATGCTTTGTTGGATTTTTTTGTAGTTTCATCAATATGTGGATTCCATGACAGTTTTTCATTTATTATAACACCTAGGTATTTTGCGTTTTTAGTCTGTGTTACTGGTTTGCCATGAATAAGATAAGTGGAATTAATTTGTTTTAGTTTTTTTGTTACTCTTAACAACTGACATTTTTCTGGGTGGAAAGACATGCTCCAATTTGATTCCCATTTCTGTAATTCATCTAATTCTCTTTGTAAAATATCTGTGTCTTGTGTTGTTTTTATTGTTCTATATATTATGCAATCATCTGCAAATAATCTGACTTTTGTTCCTGAAGTAATGCAATTTGGTAAATCATTTATGTAAATTAAAAATAGTAGTGGACTCAAGATTGTTCCTTGAGGTACACCTGAGTTTACTGTTATTGGTGTTGATTTAGAGCCATTTATTATTACAGTTTGTTCTCTCCCTATCAGAAAATCTTTAATCCACTGTTGCAGTGGACCATTAATGCCAAAATATTTTAAATTTTTTAAGCAAACTATGGTGGTGAACTTTGTCAAAAGCCTTAGAAAAATCTAGTAAAATAGCATCTATTTGTTCACTATTATCTAAACTAGCCAATTATCTATCACTAAAATGAATGTCAACAATAATGTGTTTATTTAACTTATGCAGGATATATAAAAAGGCTAAACTTACATTGTGTGAATGTCAAAAATCCAAGTAAATGGGAGACGAAAATGATTTTCAACATTTTAACATTTCAAGTCGGCTGTTTAATCTTGCTTTAACTTTTTATTTTCTTATCAGCATCTTGGTCTATATATTTTGATTTTTTTTTTCTTTTTTTTTCTGTATTTAAAGATTACATTTCACCTTCACCTTCATCTACCCCTTAGTAGGTTGAACCTTTGGGGCGTTACACATGATCTGTTGACCATCTTTCTCCATTCCTTTCTGTCTTTTGATTTAAATAAAATCTCTTAGACTGTTAAATTCTAACTGAGGAGTGGCTATGGCTCATACGTAACAAATACAAGTGGCGCACAATACCCAGAAATAATAAGCCTACAAGTTGGTAGAACTTTAACCTTGCCCGTAATGTTTTTAGGTCGTTCTCTTCTAAATAATTGCATATTTCAAGCGCCGATACAATGAAAACTTTGAATACGCTTTGAATACGCTGCATGATATTAATTGTAAAATGTGTGAACGAAATTAGAGTAAGCGATTTGTAACAATTTAAATAAATTAGAGTACATTGGAACTCTTAGAAATATGGCAATGTTATCCTTCGTTGTAAAGTGCGTTTGCTGTTTAAAAAACAAGTTCTTAGAAGATTCGAGAAATTGACAAATATTGTACATGATTTTCACGAAGAGAAAGATTTTCCAAAACTAACAAAATTTTAACCAGAGTTATGCCTGTCTCTTCGGCTCAACATACAGATGCGAATTAGCAAAGTCAAAGTCACATTAAAGCTATTTATGATTATCGTGTCTGTAAGTAAAATTATTTAAAAACAAGGTTACAAAAGACAGTTTGTGTGGAAACACAAACTCAAAATCGGCTCCCGAAGTGGTCCACCCACGCAGGCTTCAATATTTTCAGAAAGAACATCCGAATGAAATTATATCAAAGACAAATGAGAGATAAGAATGGAGAAAGAAGGTTAACAGATCTTGTGTAGTGCCCCAATGGTCCAGCAGATCAAAGGATAGGTGAAAGTGAATGTAAAGTTAGATGTGAACCTGGCCTAACTAGCTTTCCTTTCAGACCTTGTGGTCTATAGGGCAGATGATGTAAAGTTTATCTGTTTTTGTGGCCTACGGTTAACGAGGGTGCCATGTAGCCAGCACAACGACCTACCGCCTTTACTTTTCCCCAACTAATGTCAGTGTAATAAGAAATAAAGGAACACTGAAGAGTAACCTAAAACAAGGCTTTATTAAACTAGAACGACACATGAACTGACGAAAGAGACTTGGATAGTAGCACACTAAATCAATGTTGTGAACACATTCTCACGACGTTACACAAACATAAACAAATACTAACTATTTCACCACATTCACCCCGCCTAGAATTAAAATAGCAAGTATAGTAATATAGTAGGCCATAGCATAAATAAAAAGAGAATGCCAGTGCCTGCAATACAATAGATCAATAAATAGTGTCGAAATATTAGTTTCTCTTGTAAACAATAATGAGGAGTGATACAAAGAAACCTAAAAACCAGTATCTGTAGTAGGACGTATAAACAATTACTAGTTTCTGTTTTAAGCAATAGCAAATAGTGTAGTAAGTAAACATGTATGTAAGTAAGTGAACAAATAAATTCTAGTATCAGTAGCAAGGGATAAACAATGCCAGTTTATGTAGTCAGTAAAAGTAGAGTAATAGAGAAACAACTCTAGACTCTATAGTTCGGTCTGGTTCTTCTCTCTCTTAAGTTGTAACGGGGTTGACTATCATGCTCTACAGTTTGGGAGTCACTAATGAGTTCCTGAGCGTCAAGTGGGGTATGATGGTTCTGTGTATTTTCAAGAGGAAGCGCTCGGAGATCCTCAGAGCCTTCCAGGGGTTCTTTCCTTTCTTGTATCACCGTAGGGGTGTTGACTGGTACTTCCATGTTTTGAGCTTCTGGAGGATGTTCATTATTCTCACCCCGAGCGAAGAACGAAGGTTCACTTGTTGTTGTGGATGGGGAGGGGTTGGGAGCCAAACGTCTTAGAGAGACCGTCTCCTCTTTACCGCTGGGCAACCGTACCACGGCATATTGGGGGTTACACATCAGTAATTCGACTTCTTCCGTGAGAGGATCATACTTTGAAGATCTGTTCTCTCTTCTCAGCAACACTCGACCTGGGCTGGATAGCCAAGTGGGGATAGATATCCCGAAGGAGGATTTCCTGTTGAACCGGAAAACTCTCTCATGTGGAGTTTCGTTTGTTGCCGTAGATAGTAATGATCTAATCGAGTATAGGGCCTGGTTCAAGACAAGTTCCCATCTTGAGATCGGGAGATCGAGGTCTTTCAGTGCTAAAGTAACAGCGTTCCATAGAGTTTTGTTTAGTCGTTCAATTTGCCCGTTGCCTGAAGGATTAAAAGCGGTTGTTCTACTTGTAGCTATTCCCCTCTCGTGCAGAAAAGATTGCACCTCCTTCGACATAAAGGACGTACCTCTGTCGGAATGGACGTACTCTGGCATCCCAACTAAGGAAAACAGCTGATCTAAACACTTTATGACAGTAGATGAGGACATATCGCGACATGGGTAGGCAAATGGGAAGCGTGAGTACTCATCCACCATTGTTAATAAATATTTATTGTGAGTAGCAGATGGGAGTGGCCCCTTAAAATCGATGCTTACTCTCTGAAATGGTTGGGTAGCCTTGATGAGGGTGCCTGAAAACTGTTTGAAGAATCTAGGCTTCAGTTCAGCGCAAGTTTTACATTGGTTTACCACTTTGCGGACGTCTTCGCAGGAAAAAGGTAAGTTCTTAGTCCGAACGAAATGGAGGAGTCTCGTGACCCCTGGGTGGCAGAGGTTGTTGTGTAACAGTTTGAGGTCTTCTCCAGTCATTGCTGACGCAAAGTGGTTTCTTGAAAAGGTATCCGCCGCAGCGTTTTGTTTCCCGGGTCGATATACGACGTCATATTGGAAACAACTAAGCTCCAGTCGCCATCTTTGTATCTTTTCGTTTTTGATCTTGCCCTTGTTTTGCTGGTCAAACATAAAAGACACTGAGCGTTGATCTGTAAACAATGTGAAGGGTCTACTGATAAGGTAATGTTGCCATTTTCTCAGGGCTTCTACGATAGCGTATGCTTCCTTTTCAACTGCAGAGTGTCTGCGTTCACTATTAGTAAGTGTTCTTGAAAAGAAGGCGACATGACGGCCGTCTTGATTAAGAGTGGCGGCGATCGCGATGTCAGAGGCATCTGTTTCGACTGTTAGTGGTCGATTATAATCTATCGTCGACACAACAGCGTTTTCAAGTTCATGTTTTAGCTGTTTTAAAGCTTCCTGTACTTGTTCAGGGAGAGGAAAGGTTTTGTTGTTTACCAATAAATGGATCTTGTTAGAGAAATTTGGGATCCATTGAGAATAATAGGACAGTAGTCCAATCACCCGCTTTTGTGATTTCATGTCTTGTGGTGAAGGTAGATTTCTCAATGCTTGAAATCTTTCGGGGTCTGGTCTTAATTGCCCTTGTGAGATTTCGTAACCTAGGAGGCATACTTTATTAGTCGCAATAGCACTTTTATCGTCGTTGAAGGTGATACCGTACTTCTTAGCGGCGTTGAGAAATCTCTGTAGATTCTGGTCGTGGCTACTGGAGTCACGTCCGCAGATGGTACCGTTATCCACGTAAGCGAACGTATCCTGTAGCCCTTCCTTCTCAATTATTGCGTTGATTGTCCTTTGAAATGCAGCAACTCCGTTTGTCACTCCAAAAGGAATGCGGCAAAACTGATAAAGCTTTCCGCCAGCCTCGAACGCCGTGTACTGCTTTTCATCATCCCTGATAGGTATCTGGTGGTAAGCGCTTTTGAGGTCAAATGTACTGTATATTGAGTATTTAGATATTTCCTGCACCAGTTCATCAACTTTTGGCACGGGGTACGCGTCGAGGTAAGTGAATCGATTGATGGTTTGACTATAGTCGATAACCATTCTCTTTTTGTGCCTTTCATTCGTTGTTACAATTATTTGTGCTCTCCACGGGGACGTGGAAGGCTCAATAATTTTATGAGATAGAAGTCTCTTGATTTCAGTTTGAATGAATTGGGAGTCAGGCAAAGAATATTTTCTAGATTTAGTGGCTATGGGGTGGCAGTTAGGAGCAAGATTAGCGAAGAGGTGAGGGGCTTCAACTCGTGCAGCTTCCAGCGTACAGACCTGAAGAGTGCTTCGTTTTCCCTCAAATGGGATCATCAGTTTTTCGTGCTGGCTGATGAAATCTAGTCCTAAGATTACATCAGATACTAGTCCGTCTAGTAGTGAGAGCTTCACACTTTCGTATTGTTCGTCTTTGTACTTTATTTTGGCGAAAATATGTCCGTGAGTAGTGCGAGAAAGATGTGTAGAGGCCATGTAGATTCTGTTTCTGGACATTTCTAATTTCCATTTGTACCTTTTAGCAATTGAAGAAGATATATAGCTTTCACTGCTCCCCGTATCTACGAGAGCCTTCAATGGTACTCCATTGACCAGTATTGAAATTGTAGATTTAGTAAGGCCGGACGCTGGTGTCGATGCCCAGGAAGATCCAACGGTTGTAGTCCGTGACGTCTCATCATCTGCTTTCACTATGGCTGAGGTTAAAGATTTGAGTGTCTGTTTGGTCGATTTACAGACTTTCTGGAAATGACCCCTCTTGCCGCACAAGTTGCATGTAGCGTCACGGGCTGGACATCTAAAGCGTTGATGTGGGCTGTTTCCACAAAAGAAGCATCTTTTACTAGTCGCCGCACTCACCTCGTGTTCTAGTTTTGTTGTTGGAGAAAGGCTCTCCACGTCGGCGCTGGCTCCACATGGAGTTTCAGAGTAGATGTTATACGCCATGGCATGGTTATGGGCATATTCAAGTTGTCTTGCCTCTTCATAGGCACACTGTAGAGTTAGAGTATATTTCTCTAAGAGTCGCAGCCTTATACTGTTTGAAGCCAGTCCAGTAATGAAGGCGTCTCTTACGAAGATATCTCTGTGTTCTTCAGCGGTGACAGCTTTAAAGTCACAGTCTTTGGCCATACTTTTAAGCTTAAGTAGGAAGGAGTCAACGGTTTGTCCGTTCTCTTGTCGACATAGAGTTATCATGTGCCGTGCGAAAATTTCGCTTTTAGGTTTCACGTAGACATTTTGTAGAACTTTGATTGATTCTTCGAACGTTGTACACTCACTTATGTACTGAAATACGCTCGAAGAAACGTAGTTTTCAAGTAATTTCTTTTTGTCAATCTCGCAATGAGAGACTGAGGAGATGAAATTCTCAAATGTTCTGAGCCAGTGCAGCCACTTCTCGGCAGCCGATGGCGTGCTAGGCTCTATGTCTAGCTCTTTTGGCCTAAATAGACGCTCCATTTGTATTACAATTTTTACTTACAGACTGAGAATAGTGTTGAACGAAAATCCAAATAAGATACACGAGACACATAGATCCATAGAATTGAAATTAGAGCTGAGTGGACTCAAAGGCGCCCAAAGATTCCAAAGTTAAAAATCCCAGTCTTCACCAGGATTCGAACCCGAAACCCCCGGTTCGGAAGCCAAGCGCTTAACCGCTCAATCACCGAGCCTCACCTGGCCTAACTGATGTCTTATAATTGATCTAATTTTTTGAAAAGGCTCAATCTCTTATTCGAATCCTCAATAAAAAAAAAATAAATTTCCGCAATTAAAAAAAATTCAGGAATATGAAGTTTATAAGATTACTATTCGTTTTAAATTAGATCTATCTTATAATGCATACTAATTAGCTTTTTCTCTTTAAAAAAATATTTGCATAACTGATTTTAAAAATTAGATTTTTCGCTTTCAGAAAAAAAAGTAGCTGTTGCATCAGAACTTTGAATGGTCTAAAATATTGTGATGTCCGATTTTCAATATCTTTTCTAGTTTACGAGATCTAAACGGGACGGACGGACAGACATTTCACACTAAACTAATAGCGTCTTTTCCTCCTTTCGGGGGCGCTAAAAAAAAAAGGAATAAATTGCAGAATAAGTGTATATATGTGTGGTATGATGAAGACATTGAGCTTTCCACAGGATTTATTCATTTGTTAAGCTTGTCTTTTGCATGGTCATAACCAGGAGGGAAAACAACAAGGTTACAAAGACAGTTTGTGTGGAAACACAAACTTAAAATCGGCCCCCGAAGTGGTCCACCCAGGCAGCCTTCAATATTTTCAGAAAGAACATCCAAATGAAATTATATCAAAGACAAATGAGAGATAAGAATGGAGAAAGAAGGTTGACAGATCTTGTGTGGTGCCTCAATGGTGCTGCAGATCAAATGATAGGTGCAAGTGAATGCAAAGTTAGATGTGAACCTGGCCTAATTAGTTCCCCTTTCAGACCTTGTGGTCTATAGGGCAGATGATGTAAAGTTCATCTGTTTTTGTGGCCTACGGTTAACGACCAACCGCCTTTACTTTTCCCCAACTAATGTCAGGTACCCATTAGAGCTGGGTAGACTCAGAGGCGCCTAAGGATTCCGAAGTTGAAAATCCCAGTCTTCACCAGGATTCGAACCCGGGACCCTCGGTTCGGAAGCTAAGCGCTTTACCGAGCCTCTTCTGGTATTTACATAATGTAATTGTTTTGAAAAGGCTTAATCTTTTATTTCAATTCGTATATAGGATACGTCAGCGTAAAAATTTAAGAAATTGAAGTTTATAAGATTTCTATTCATTTTAAATTAGATCTAGATTATAATGCATACTAATTAGCTTTTTCTCTTTAAACTGATTTTAAAAATTAGATTTTTGCTTTCAGAAAAAAAAAGTAGCTGCTGCATCAGAACTTTGAATGGTCTAAAATATTGTGATGTCGGATTTTCAATATCTTTTCTAGTTTACGAGATCTAAACGGGACGGACGGACAGACGGACAGACATTTCGCACAAAACTAATAGCGTCTTTTCCCCTTTCGGGGGCCACTAAAAAGGGAATCTTCATGTCTATTTCAAACATAACATTCGTAAATAGGAATTATAATAATACTTTATGTCTCTAAAAAATGAGAATCGTTACAAAAATATATTTATTTATTTTTAGAAGCTATTAATCAACCAAAGCTTCATATTATCATAAAGCTAAAGGTTATCATCCCTGAATTCTTTACCCTATCATTATTATGATCATTTTATTTTAAATGTTATTCTTTAAATACATTGTATATGGATCAAGGTTAGATAAGATGGGATAGACCATATGTGTCTGCGTGTGTTTATGTTTACGAGAAATAGATCTATAAATTAAAGCTTTAAAAAAAAACGTAGAGCGTTCACATTTAACACTTCCTTAGATTATAGCTAGGAGTTTATCCATTGTTTATTCAATAAAATTGAAATGTAGACTATTCGTACTTTGTCCTTAACATTACATTTATTATTGTCTGTTTACCTGACAGTATATAATAATAGCACGAAATGTCTATACTCAGACTCTTCACTCAGAGATTCAATCCAGAGCTAATTTGTTCCCAATTTTTTTTTTTTTTAATTCCACATTCTTTTGGGGGCACACGTTTTGTTTTTAGTTCCTACCACACTATGACGCTTTCATTGCATTATACGTGTATAAGACATAGACCTAACTCGCCGTAGAATAGTCGTTACGAAGTCGACTATAATTATTTTACGAAGTTGACTAACTGCTTTTTAAAGAAAGTTTAGGCGTAACCTTGCTTTAACTGACATAGAAGAGAACACCTGGTTGCAGGCGGTTTCGGAACGAGACAGCTGGAGATCATGTACAAAGGCCGCGGATACACATTTGAGATTTGAAACCTGAATCTTATTTGACCACCGGCAGACAGTGGTTATGTCAGCGTTTGATGTTGTAAAATATTAGGTTGCTAGAGGCAGGAGAGTCACTTGTCGTCCACTTTTAAGGTATACTGATGCATGCAAACGCGACATGAAGCTCTTCAGAATCGACACTAACAGCTGGGAAAAAGTGGCACTGGATAGATCCACATGGAGAGCGTGCATAAAGGAAGGGCCCAAGATTGCAGATGCCATATACAACAGTAGTAGAAAGAAGGGTGAAAATGAAACGGCGCCTGGTGATTACATTTACCCAACCTGTGACCACTGCTGTGCATCAAGAATTAGCCTCTTTAGTCACACAAGAAGTTGCAAAGATTGTCTCTCGAGAGGTAAAATGCCACGGAAGTGGGAAGAGGTTAGTGATTGGTTGTAAATAATACAAAATGTGTGACGTTGTAGTCATTTGGTCTTAATATATACATAGGACCAGTGGGGGGGGGGGGGGGAGGGGGTATCTAGGAGTTGGTTTTCCGTGCTGCCTTTAGGCGCTCAGTAAACACAACTCTGCCCCAGTCGGGTGTCGAACATCGAGCCCCCTTCTGGGTAGCCAAGCCAAACTAAGTTCAAGCACACTTAGCTTCTCGATCACGCTTCCCAACAATTAGGACAGTCGACTTCAGAACGCGAGACTAAATGGTTGTGTCATTGCAGTGAGTAAGATTTTGTTAAGAAATATTATTACTTTTGAGAAGACGAATAAGTGTCATGGCACAATTACTTGTTAAAAAAAAGTGGTGTATGCGTAGAGTCTATATTGTAATATGTTTTTGTAAATGTTCGGATACAGACAGGATTAACCTTCTATGGTGAAAGGTTAATGGCATTATTTATATTTTTGAAACTGGGTCAACGGATGAGACACACATGGGCGTAGCCAGAGGGGGGGGGGTTCAAACCCCTCCCCCCGAAATGAAATCGGAGTTTAGTGACTGATCTTTGATTTAATTTTGTTTATTTTAGGTGAAATTTTAATACTAAACCATCACTGGCCCTAGCACAGCCAAGGGGATTTTAAGTTTAAAACCCCTACCAGGGGGTTTTGAGTTGGAAACCTCTTCCCAGGGGGGTTTGAGTTTAAAAACCCCTACCAGGGGTTTTGAGTTTGAAACCTCCTACCAGGGGGGTTTGAGTTTGAAACCCCCTACAAGGGGTTTTGCATTTAAATCCCCCTCTTCTATAAAACAAAAAAAAAATGCAAACGACAATCCCGAAATTCTAAGAGCACATCTAAGGAAGATTTTTATTTTAAACCCCTCTCCAAAATTTACGATAAACCCCTCTTCAATATACAAAGCAAATTACACACTCCAAATAGTATGAGCGTAGCCAAAGGGTTATTGAGTTTAAAATCCTCTTCAGCTGGGTTTGAAGCTAAAAATACCTCTTCAATTAAAAAAAAACAAATTACGCTCTCAAAATGCTATGAGCATAGCCAAAGTGTTTTTTAGTTTAACCCCCGCCCCGGCAGTGGCTGGGGTCCATTAATAAAGTGCAATGAAATTGAAAAGCATTAAATGTGGCTCTACAATGATGGCTAAGAAGGATTTTAGAAGTCAGAGAGATCGGGTCTAAATCAAGAAAATCCTATGCCGAAATGGTAGTCGACCCCTTAACGACTTTTTAACGTCTTCAGGCGTTGATTGAAGATGTTATACGCCCGTGACCATTTTTATTAAAGCTCATGCAAAGTGCAGGACGCAGGCTAGGGGATGGCCTGTGCCGCCTCAATCGCATTGGATGGACGCCGGCAGGATTTTAAAATTTTATTTTCTTGAAAACTCAATCACTTATGTTTCTCATTTAGTGTGGTATTAAAGAACGTAAAATATTACGTTTATTAAAAGTACGCCACATCATGCTTTTGTTTATTTAGGCCTACTAAATAACCTAATTATGTATATTTCAATTATATTAGGTATATTAATTATTTCTTCCTAGTCTTCGACTCCTAAACAAGTCTCATATAGTTAAATTATAATATTACCCCTCCCCTTTTTAAAATCAAGGTGGCTACATTAATTTTGCTGTATGAGCGTGTATGTCACGCCCACCATAAACATGTGCCACACGTGGTTCAATGTGTTGTGAAATCGGTAGTTCTATTATTAGACTAAAAGTTCAAAGGTAACGAACTTGCTGCCATGCAACGGCGAAAGAAGCGTAGTGCGTTTCTGTAAAGATTGAAGTATAGTTCCCATCAAAGTTTATTAGCTTTGAAAAAAATTAAAATAGCATGCAATAATATGTCTAGAAGTGATAATATGTTTTAAATGCATACCTTAAAAGCCATTAATATTCATTTCACAGTTTTAAAAATAATTTAGGAAATAACAATAAAAGAATGTATTAATGCACATAGTATACTGTAGCAGGACCTAACAAGATGGCGGATCTAGGATCTAGTTTGACTAAAATGGATTGGCTTCATCGACTAAAGGTCGGTGGGCCTATGGGTGGACCTGGAATTAACGGTTCGCAGGGAGCAACAGATGCACTGGGTAGAATACCAGGTCAGTTTGGGACTAGAGGTTCTCCTGACCCTTCCGGACACTTCGACAATAATGGACAGACAACACAGAATCAAAGAGATGGGAAACCACCGTACAGCTATGCCAATCTTATCATGCATGCCATAAATAGCACAAGTAAAAAAAGAATGACTTTAAGTGAAATTTATGCTTGGATATGTGACAATTTTCCTTATTATAAAGATGTGGGAAATGGTTGGAAGGTAAATATTTTCATGTCATCTGAATTTTATTATTTTTTTAAATTTAGTTCAGTCTCAGTACCTCACCTGCTGTAAGTTAAAGTTAAGTTTAAAGTTTAAGCTTAAGTAGTTAAGTTACTGAAACTCAGTAGTCTAGTATAAATCTCAGTCTGCACATATTGTAATTTCTTTCTTTTTCAAATATTTCTACTATTATAATGAAACGATATTAATTTGACATTATTAAATAATTTTAATTATAATATACATCTACTCTAGAATCTATAGTTAAGAAGTCGATCTAGATAGAATAGGTTTAATAGCCCATATACTATGATCTACATTATAATCTATATAAAGAGAATCTAGTCATGTAGAGTCTAAAAGATTTGTCATCTTTATTATCTTAATAGTCAGTAGTCTAGATCAGGGGTGGGTAAATTACGTCCCGCGGGCCACATTTAGCCCGCCGGAGTGTTTAATGCAGGCCCGCCGACACCTACAGAAGTTAGGTGTGCCCACAGTATACACATTAAAAAGCAAATATATTAAAAATAAAATAAATTATTGAAACTGTCTATTATAACAAGTTTCAAGTAAACGAAGATTATGCTTATTGGCTATACATCAATACACTCATTCTAAGACACAATCTCTGGTCAGTATTTCTTCAATGCTATGAAGAACTGTGTTGAATGTGTTGGGTTGGCTTGGAACAAGAGGGCAAGTGTAACAACTGATGGAGCTCAATCTTAGACTGAGTTTCTGAGTATAATCGATTTTTTTTTTCTTTTAAAAAAAAATATCCCAACCATAAACTCTAAACAGGAAAGTTTGCACAAAGCTGCATAAAATTTCATCAGTTTATTAATCGAAATAACATACTAATAAAATCTATTAGAGCTAGAGGTGTTAATCACAGGTATTTCTGATTTAGAAACAAAATAATCCAATGTAACCGCTATCCTAGCATGAGAAAGTTACTTGATGGACAATGAATGTGACATTGTTAGCAATATTTAAAATGAAGACAGATTTCATGTGTTTCATAATTGCTATTGCAATGGTTTTTTTTTTTAATGAAATTTAAATGCATATTAAATATTTCTAACAAAGCTTTCCAATTTCTACAAGCAAGCAAAAGATAACAGGTTTTGTCATTATCCTTTGATGAAAGGTAAAACTATTTCTAGTGAAATGATTAAAAGTACAACACTTATTTAGATTTCTTAATTGTGCAATTTATTCAAGCAAATTTTAAAACGTCAACAAACAGTTTTCAATACCATCAGCTCACCATTTAGCGCAGAAGCTGATTCAGCTCCAGAGGACATATCTCCAAGCAAAGAGAAGTTCCGGTCAGTACTTCACGGGAGTCCTATGGGTGCCAGAAGATGTATTTCCACACTTAAAAAAAATTGCTGCTGTTCACACTATTTGTGTACATGTACATGTGTTGTTCTTGTGTTGTTGGAGGGTTCAGATCAGTAATCCTATATCTGAATAGTTTTGGTACTATGTTCGGGTCTCTTGATTTAGAACGCACCATTGAAGGACATGATCAGCATTCGTTGGTGATGCTCCACAAGGGCAAGTTTCTCTCGTCCCGACATTTAACTTCTGGAACATATATTGTCTCATTCAGTGAACAATCATTTTCTTTAGTGAAAACTAAACAAGTATTATTACTGGTCGATTTTGACTGACTGTAATTTGACAGCAGTCACAAAGATAACAGCTAGTAAACTAGTTCCACAGTTCCGGAACATTATGCACGAGTGTAAAAAATAAAATACTGCTCATTAATTACAACTGTATATTTGTGAGGATATTTTAATATAAAAAGACAACAGTAATTTGAAAAAAAAATCGTAAAATTGGTTTAAAAAATTGCTAACTCTTGTTGTAATTCGTTAACGTGGAGTGTGAAAAAAAAAGAAACGTGAATATAATACAGTGTAAATATGAATTAAAAGACATTCTACACAGTTAGGTAGAGTATCTCTTTAAGTTGTATATACATATGTGGCCCGCCATTTCCAATTTTTAAAAAATGCAACCCTCGATACCAAAAGGTTGCCCACCCCTGGTCTAGATTATAGTTTATAGTAGGCTATAGATTTATGTAGTGTATAGATCTCCTGCAGGACAGAATGGAAAGACAGCGGTTTGAATTCAGAGTTCAACTGAGATGTTTATCAGTCACTCTATTTCTGACACAGCATTTTCTAAGTATCATTACAGAAAATAATCTGCTCTCAAATAAATAAATTAGCAATCATTTCACACATTAAAATATTAAATTTTGAAAAACTGGATTTGGAGTTTAAGATGTAGAATTTAAGGAACATTAAAAAATAAATACTTGAATAATTATTAGGTTGGAATTAATATATATATTTATATATATATTCTATTTTTTGTTTAAATTGAACTCTTGAAATCTTCACTAAGAAGTTTCCTCAACTTATCCTCATAATTTCTAAGCTTGTCTTTTTTCATAACAGTAATTGAATTAAACCTGGTGAGATGCACTAGTATTCATTTTCAGCTGATTGGCAAATCAAACATGCAGTTTGATACCTTTTAGGTGGCCTGAAATATAAATAGAATTTATATATATATATATATATACATCTTTTTTTTATTGTTTTTTGTGGCAACCAACTCATATAAAAATTTTTAAGTATACACGACCAGCCTGATTGGACCTTTCACTGGCTTGTAGCTACACATCACACACACATGCTAAATGATGTAAATTATTTGATCAAGAAGCAAAATTTTTGTTTTGTCTTCTTTTTGTCACATTTTGTGTGACTTTGTGTTTATTGAACAAAATGTAATCTCTTCTAAATTAAAATTATTTTTGTTATTATTTTATTTTCATCATATAAAGTTGGTATTAAAAATATTTTATTTTAGACTTGGGTTTAAAATCAAACTAGCTAAAGGCTATGGGTTGCATGTGTTGTTGAAGACTGCACTGCACAAAAAAGGTTTTCTCAATTAGGAGAACTAAAGATATTGTTTTAAGCTTTTAAATAAAATATTATAATTAAATATATTTTGCACTAGACTGACAACATTTAAGATCATTTTGACCTTTTATTTTAATAATCAACTTATAGACTACAATATCATTTTAACCTTTTATTTTAATAATCAACTTATAGACTACAATCGTTATATGTTCTGTAATTGCTAGAGATGATTTCATGATCCTTTAATTTTTTTTTAGATTTTGTTTCCCCATTTTCCTCAATATTTGATGATATATGCGCTCAAGACTGGTTAATTGGTTGGCATTCTCAATAGAGGTCCAAATACATTAATTTATTTTTGTGCCGAAAATGTGCTTAGAAGTTTTATGACATAACATGACTCCCTGGGATCATTTCTTGTGAGATCTGATTGATATTCTAGTTAGGTGTCTCATTTTATAATTTTTTTTTCTACCCCAGTTAAAGATAGAGATGCTATTAATCTAATTATATAAACTGAATCTGTTCTAAACTCTACTTTCACCTTTGTTCTCACTCTCCTATTTTTTAAATTTAATTATTAACTATTTTGAAGTAGATTATATAAGAAATGAGCATTAGAATTCAGGAAATTGAAGTTAATGTGTTATAATGGGCTATATAAATAATGCCTTTTCTAGGTATAGACCATTTTTGTTTAATGAGTGAAAAACATAATTTTCTGCTTTACAATAAAGTTTTTGAATGTTATAAAGTTTTAAATTTCTATTTCAAATAGTAAAACTTTAACTCCCTTCCTTTTATCAGATTGATTATATATGACTGCAATTCTATGTCTAGCCATATGACATGCAGACTGGTGCAGTTGTTTGTCTGCAGCATTGCTGGTACATGGATGCTGTCAATCGGCTGATTAATAGTATATAAATATCAGTTGCTTTTTTTTATGGTAAATTCAAACTATATATACTTTTAATAATTCTAAATTTGTTCATCATTGGAGAAAAACTAAACAGGGCAGCTATTTCAAGAAAATAAGAAAATGCTTGTGTCTCTATGCAAGTCAAGAGCATGTGTCTTCTCAGACTTTTTGAAATAGAATTCTGCAAATCTAGGAGAGTAAAAAACAATAATATGCTTACTTTCCTCTTTTTCCCCCGTTGGGGCACTGTGAGTCAAATTTGGGCCTGAACCATGAAAAACAAAATCAGCAAAATATTGGGCTATGCTGTTTATTATAAATAGCTTTTTATAAGCCCTTTAAAGACTCCACCACTGTTCAGGGGGGAATCTGTGGGATTCTTTGGTTTTATCCCAACCTTCAAACCATATTTCTTCTATCTTTTGAATGTTGTTAGAGCAAAATGAAAGGCTCAAAGCCTGCTTGATGGATTGTGTTAGCTCTTTCTGGTGAACCTAAGTGTCTGAAACGATATTAGTAGTCACATCTATCTGACTCTGTATATTCACGCTGCCAGCTAGACACAGTGTTGGCCCATATTGTGCTAAGTTATGATGATAGTGTTGGTATTAGTGGTTACAATCCAAGTCTTTTATAATGTTGATTTCAAATCATTGATTATGACATTCAGTGTCACTATCAAGCACCCATCATGGAGTCAACGTCATGTGAACATATAAATATATAAAAGACATGTAAAATACATTTCACAACAATTTAACAGTGCATAATTTTAATGCATTTGTCATAGTAAAAATGGGGAAAAGTATCTCATCCAAAGTTTTTTGCATTATTTTTTACTTGACTATATATATATACTATATATCTATATCTATATAGATGAAAGTGAACTAAGGAATGGGCTCAAAAGACTCTTGCAATTCTGACTTTCACAGAAGGGCTATACCATAAGGTTATCAAAAATATTAATTGTAAAAATACTCTTTTTCTTTTACCACCAATGGTTTACCCCCGGAAAAAAAACTGAACATGTCATCGCCAAACGTGCCTGATGCTGACTGACCAAAAAACCAATAAGCACATCAATTGGTTGAATATGTGCTTTCTTTCATTACTTATAAATAACTTGTTATAATTTTTGTCTTTCATAATGGTTAGGAAATAATTAAAATAGAATGCTGTAATTTCAATTCTTTATAGATTTTAGGAAATTAGCAGTAGTTTTTGTAGAAGATGTAGAAATAAAATTTATGTTGCCCCTCTACACAACACTTTTTTCTTAAAAAGCAAAGATCCTAGTTTGCAGCCCTTGCAACAACACAATGTAATCTGATATGGCTGTTAGGTGGGGTTGTCTCAATTTAATGTGACTAGTATACCTTTATTTCTTTCTATTTCATGTTAACCTTTTTTTTCTTTCTAATTAAGCAGGGAGGGAGAGGGGTTTTAGTTCTTTCTCTTAACAAATCAAATGTCTTGCTTTTCACAATATGCTTTTGTTAAGCTGGAAGGATGTGGGGATGGTGTAAGATTCTATTATTTAAAATCTAACATATTCTTTTCCATACCTTAGAAGTAATTTTTTTTAACCTATATCCTGTTTTATTACTTTACATTGTAAATTTGTGTTAAATCTTTTTGTTGTTAGTCTGTCCTAGTGGCTTACCTCCATTCGTCAGTAATCCATCTATTGCAAGCTACAATCACAAAAATCCAGTTATTAAACAAAAATTAAATATGACAACTGGAGTATATTTTTTTCTCTCTCTCAATTTGTAAGAATTGATTTCTTGTATTAAGTTTTAAACATTGATATTGATTTTTCCTCCTTTTTATATATATATTTTTTTTATAGTTTAACTTTGCCATAAATATAAATGCCTCATTCCTTCAATTTTAACATTACAGAATTCTATTCGACACAATTTGTCCTTGAACAAATGTTTTCAAAAAGTTCCCAGGTCAAAGGATGATCCTGGAAAGGTAAAATCAACAAAACATAAACTTGTTATTATTTATATAAAATTGTAAAGGTGATTAGTGAGATCCTATATTGGGATAATTGTTTTCTTAAGTCTTATTTTTTTTTTTTTTTAGGTCTTAACAATTTTACCCTTAAATGATTTTTATTTTTGATAGATCCACAACTAATTAATTTTTATGGACAAATAGTAAAGTACAATAATTCTTTATTTCATCTATTTAAATGACTTGGAATTGAAAGTTTATCAATTTAAATCTTAGTAAATTTGTTATAAGTTTAATGTTGATATATTTAGGGCTCATACTGGGCTATTCAGACACCTCCAGTTGATGACCCACTTCCACCAACACGGCACAGAAAAAAACGTCCCAATGATCGGGTAAGCTACTTTTATTATTTTTTTTTTATGACCATCTGCTGTTTATAAAAAAATAATAATTATTGAAAGGGACCACATTAAATTTCAATTAAAAGATAATTGAACAAACTTTGGGATTACTATTGAGATAATATTTGAAAAGAAAAGTTTTGACTTAGAGACAATGATGTGACTAGGATTTTAGGGTGAATAGCGAAATGTAAACAGAATACTTTTGATGGCTTTAGAAAGAGGCAGTTTTTATGAATATAGAGATTTAGCTTGACGACATTCGAGGGTTCCCATCATTATTATTAAACTTCTTATTCAACATTCTCTATGAGTGTTGACTAACTTATATTTTGGCCTTTTACCTGTGCTATTTGATTTCGTTGTTTGACTGTTACCTCCTTTTGACTTATTTGCATAAGACAGTGCCGAAGCGCTTAACAGTATTTAATAAGATTCTTTGTAAAAAATTGTTTGATAACCAGTTATTTACACATTATTTTATAAAATCTCTTGACAGCATTCTCCATACAGCCCAGAGAGTGGGTTAAGTCCTGGACAGCATACTGTGCTAGCAAGTGTTATTATGCAGCCAATTCATATCAAGTCAGAATCTAATCAGGTTAGTCTGTTGCCCCTACAACCCAACATTGTCTAACTTCCTCTGATAAATACATCTGACTAATGTTTAATAGAGTCAAGACCTCTGTTCCAAATGCTCAGTTCACCATAAGGGTATTTCATAGATATAGATCATTTTCCATGTGCACATAGCTGCTAGATGTATCATACATTGGCCTTTTTAAAATAGAACTGGTTTTAAATGTGTGAATTTTTATTTTGTCTTTGTCTCATAAAATAAAAAAAAAAGCTCAAGAAAAACACTTTGAAAACAAATATTTCTTATCTCAAGATTTTGGTTTCCTTTTCTTTGTTTTTTTAATGTTCACTAGTAATTTTGTCTACTTAACAAAAGAAGCTAATTTTTAGAGGGTTTTATCTACAGTCATCTCCTTTCAACCCTAGTTGTATGGGAATGAGTCCATTGTCCAGTCATCAGCAGTCTCCTCATTCTGTTCCATCACCCAACAACAACAGCAACCACAACAACCCTTTGTTCTCTGGGAACAAACTGTCCCATGATTTAGAAGCATCTCCAGCATGCACACCTGATGCAGTAAGTCAATTTCCATCTAAAATAACCTAGCGAAACATTTTGTTTTGTAGCTGGGTGTAACAGATTTGTATTTCTGTTTTCAGTCATCAAGACTGTCAGCTATGACAGGAACATCGGAAGCACACTTTAGCCATGAAGAACTTGGAAATTCATTTTGCTCATTCTATAAAACTATTTTTGAAAACTCCACAGGTTAGTTTAATACTGTTATTTTTTAATATTAACATTTTCAAATATACATAGAGTCTGATGGCAGATTTATATTTTAAAATCAACTTAGTACCATTTAGAAAAAAAATTCTTCACAATCAAATTATCACTCTGAATGGTAAGACTAATTGACTTAATAAGACTAGTTAACAGATGGCTGTCTGGTCGTGCAGTATGCACACTGGACTGTCGTTCGGACTTATCGATGGTCCAGGGTTCATACCCTGCCCGCTGTCATCCCTTGTCAATCTGTGGGAGGTTTGAACTAAGAAGTAAATTATCTTCAACTCTAAATGAGCATCCAAAACATTTCAAACATTTTTATTTTTACTAATTAGAGACATGCTTATATAAAACATAACAACTTTCCTTTTCTTATTTTAACATTTATTCCACCTATATTCTGTACATATTTTTATACAGTTTTCCTATGGTACATCTCTTTGTTTTAACTGCAAAGATTCCAACTCAATAAAGTCTTATCATAGAGAATCTGATTGTAAGACTTTGTGCCAACAATAATTTATGTAGCACACTTTATACAGTTTTGTTTTACTATTGCCATTTCAGGAGGGTTTTATTTTTACATTTTGAGCCCATTCCTTAGTTCCCTTTCATTTATTTATCTACTATTCTCTAAGCTATGTTCAAGTTATTTGAAATTTTGTCAGAAGTATTTTTTTTTTTACACAAAATCCTTAGAACTTAAAAGTTCTGTGCTAACAATAATAATAATATTAACTCATGCCAGGACAAAGTTAGAACACTTTACATGCACTACAATAATGCAACAATTAGATAGCCTCCTTGTAGAGATATAAAAATCTTTCATTATTATTAATTCAGTCTTATCATTTGAAAAACGGGATGACAAAAGTTCTGCTTGATGTCTTAACAGATCATGAAATATTGAAGTGATATTCCTCATTAATTAAATTGGGCATATCTTTAAATTAAACAATTAGGATTATATGCTCAACATCTTTGTGACATTAATAATTAGATCTTGAATAAATGAAACATCTTTATGAAATGAATGAAGTAAATAGTTTAATAACTTGAGCAGACAAAAGCAAACAGCTTTTTGACCTAAAATAAAACTGCAAGCTCTAAAGCATTGCACAACCTGATTATATTTAGAACATTTATTGATTTCAAATTAATCAGGTCACCTACTGCTGGAGGAGAGATAGAACATAAAATTGATTGAGTTATACAGAGTCATGGTCTGAAATATTATGCTCTTAAAACATGGGTTCCATTAACATTTGTTTTTTCAATAGAGCTACTGCTCTTTATTCACAGTGACCTATATATTATGGGTCTAATAATGTCAGTTTAATGCAAGCCGCTATGATCAGTTCTGCATGATTAGTTCCAGAAAACAGGTGGGACCAAGGAATTTCCCCAAACAAGGAGGCCATGGTACTCATATTGACTTCTATACATAGCAGAAAAAGAGGGGGTAGATTTAGGGAGGACTCTCTGTGCACTCAACTTTTATTTGATTGATGTCATCAGAAATAAAATGGGCCACACTTTTGTTGAGTTTTTTTTTCTTAAAATGCTTTATATGAATTTACCCTCTCTTTATCTAAGATTCAAGCTGAGTATTACAAGTGATAAGTAGAAACATAAATATGGTCTAAACCATGTAGTTGTCTCAAGAAATACTTATACACAAAGAATATTTCTGTATACATCTAATTACGCAATTAAATGTTACTTATTTGTCTGCCCTCCTAATTGTCTGCTTTGCAAAGGCATGCAATATCATTGTCACATGCGTATGATTGTCACCAAGGCACATTCATTTTGAATCTAAAGTATTTGTTGTTTTTTTTACAACAGTTATCTTCCCAATTTAAGTTTACATTAAAAAATCTTTTATTAAAAAAAATATTACAGTACATTATTTAAACTGTATAATCTTGACTCTTCCATCAAGTTGTTAATATTTGAAGTTGTGCTTTCCAAAGAAAAAAAGGACCTCAACTATAACCTCATAAACTTGTAAAGACTTCTTGGCATTGAAGATGTATATAAACATTTTTATAATCCTAATTTATTAGTTTTTTTTTTTTTGGTCTAATTGCAAAATGAAACTAAACAGTGACAATGAGTTATTACATTTTCAAACATTAAATACATAGATTGCTTGGTTTTTATCCAAGGCTTTTAAAAAGCATGATTTGAGTTTGTTGATGAGGATGAAAATGCATAAATGTTAATCTAATATTTAAATAAAACATTCATAAAATTTTACATTTTGTCTGTTATATGAAGAAAAATATCTTGTAAAACTTATGTAATCCTGATAGAATACTTTATTAATGTAATACTTATAGACTGAATGCGTTTCATTTTAGGAGAACAAAAAACAAGATATAAATACATCCTAAAAGATTTATTCCTGACCAGTATTCATCTTAATGTGGAATACTATTACATGACTGTACAATTTGTATTACATATCAAATTTTTAGTATATGAAACGCATCATATGTTATATGTGTAATCATTTATCTTAGCTCTTGATCCATTAAATTTAAATCTGTATTCAGGTGTTCCTAATTTGAATTTGTCAGCATCAGATTGGCTCCAAAATCTGGACACATTAAAAGAAAGCATGAGATCTAGTGGGAATGATTGGCAGAACATTGACATGTCCCAATTTCAAGGTAACATTCTTTGCAGATATCATATGTCATTTTTAGAGATGCCATATATCATGAGTGATTTAACTTCACAGAGTGCTGGCATTCATTTGATCTGCAGTCACACCTAGCTTTGATTAAATATTGTCTTGAAGAATTAACTATAAACTACATAGATTAGATGTTTTACCATCTAGTAATCCAAGGCAAAATTTATTTGTTCTGTAATTAACTACCAATTAATAAATATACCTTGTGGTATCATAGGTATAATTGATAATAACAAAACCACTGAGCGTCAAGGTTAGTTGAAACATTTTCTTGAAAACTTGTATCCTCCCAAAAGCCTTTAATATTTTATGTATGTTATTTGTGCTTAAAATAATATTTTATCCATTTTATGTGTTATTTTATACATTGAGGCATTGTTGCCAAACTTAAAATCAAACCTAAAAAACTTAAAATCAAACCTAAAAAAATAAAGCAAATATCATGATTCCTTAAACTGTTAAAGATATATTTAAATATTTGAATCATGCAGTATTAAGAAAAAGAAACTAAATCTAAATCATGCAGTATTAAGTGAAAGAAAGTAAATCCCGGGATTTTCTTAATCTATTGGGCTGCATCCTGTTGAGCTTTGGTCATTGTTTTTAGCCTAATTGTGCTTTTGTGTGGTGCTTAAGCCTGTATTTTGTTTTATTCTTCCTTAGATGTACAATATTTGTATGTTGGTGTCTGTATAATATATATATAATATTTGTGTATTTTGTAGATGATGACACTAAAATGTTAATTCTTTAATCTATTTATTATAAATTTGTTCATCATGTTAACAGTTGAACATTTTTTAATGTAACTAAACCACATAGATGATGCCAAGCTTCCCATTACAATCAAAATTTGATTTTTTGTTTGCTGATAACACCTTTTGTCAATAATGTAAGAGAGGAAGAACATCTTTTTCTAATTCATTGAAGATGCAACTAATGCATATTTGTAAACATGTTTATAATACTTTTTTTTTGCATGATTTAGATACAATGAATCAGTTTCCTAAAATATGTAGAAAGTTTTCTAGTAGGAGACTGTTACCATAAATGACAGAAATGTGGATTCAAAGGTTTTGCATTGATATACTTAGCCATGGTCCTTCCTAGTGATAACAGGGATTTCTTATTTCTAATTGTTGTTGGTACTAAGTTTACCTGTTTCTTATAACCTCTGATTTGGATGGATGTAATTTAGTTAGGAAACTAATTATGTTCAATTTTGTCTATCCTTACTTTGCCCCCTAAACTTCCAGTTTATCTCCCAGGACTGAAAACCATTGTAAAAGTAAAGTACCCCTTTAAGACCTTGCAATCTAAAGGCCAGATTATGTAAAGGTAATCTGTTTCTATGGCCGTCTCTTAATGAGGGTGTCATGTGGCCCTCCTAAGAATATCAAAATTCAGAAAATTCAAACTACCCCCCCCCCCCCCCCCCCCCCAACCCTGTTAGAAACCAAAGTGGTTTACCACTCAGCCACCATGCCCCCTGAAATTCATTTTGGGTGCTACATAATGTTCTTATTTATATTACAACATGGAATAATTCCCCTTTACCTCCCATGTAGACCACTAAATCTTGAAGGAAAATTTAATAAGTTCAAATCTTACCTAGGCCCTAAATGTAGTCTTCCACAATTAGTAATGTTGTTATATTGCCTGAATCCACATAAAATAGAAAAATCCCACTAAAAACTATTATTCTGGAGATTATACATAAAATGTAGTAGGTACTCATGAAAAATCACTTCTCAAATATATTTTTTCTCTTTGAATTCAAATTGTATTAACGTCCATCAGCTTTTTAAAATTAAATACAAGCCTTGTCAGTTGTAGCGTTGTATAGACTTAAAAACTATTATACAGTTCAACATATAGACCTAAGATCTTTGTTTTTATTTTGGTTGTGGTATTTTTTTTTATTGCCCTAATTAAGCCTTTACAATATGTTATCTTTAATTCTTATTGTAGTTTTTTATTGTGCCATTTTACCAACCCTTTTTTATTTTATTCAATGTTTGAAAAGCTACTGGCAAATTTAAATAATTAATTGATTGATTTTTGTCAGGTCAGTTTAAATCCATTTATTTGAAATCCATACAGTTTATATCCTTGGCCATATTTGTGACCTTTCACTCCAAAGTGAGCCAATTTGCATCTTGGCAATTTTTGAGTTAAAGTTAAAATTATGTAAAATGGTTTTAATTATTTAATTTTACTAAAAGAAAATCTTAGTGCTAATTAAAAAAATTTTTTTTATCATGACACTATAATTGTAAACATGTTTTTTTTGCATGCTTCCCTTTATGTAATTAATTGTTACACAGTGCATATTTTATGTTTTAAAACTAACATAGATAGCTTTAATTCTGTTCTAAATTTTAAACCAATTCAGACTTTGTAACAAAACATTTGCTTTCTTAAAACTGCATTTCAATTTTGAAATTTGTGGAATTAAAGATTATTTTAATTTTTATTTGGTTTTACCAATGAATCAGCAAGTTTTTATTGTAAATACTGTAGATACTCATGGCTGGGATGATATGGCTGTAAAATAATAACATTTATTTGTCATCAGTTGATCAAATTTAGTTTTGATTTGAACAAAACATTTCTGACCTTTTGAAAAATTAGTTATTTAAAAACAACAACAACAACTTAACATTTACTAGTACTAATAACTTCTTAACTGCCTAACATTGATTCTACAGAGAATGTAAGAAGTCAAGCTCATTCCTGTGTTACACTGTTACATTGAGGTCTTCACATTCATTAAAATCACTAAATCATTCTTAAAAGTAAAACAAAATGGATTGCATTTTCTTTTTTATGTATTTTTTTTTTTAAGTTTATACTTTTGTTTTTGCTGAGTGCTGGGATTTGGATAACATAATTAGCTATTGGAAGTTACACCTAAAATCTAATTGATTTACTCTTACAGTGCATGCTGCTTCTAAAACATCATGTTGTATACATATTATACTGTATATTTTATTTTATATAAATCTTAACCAGTTTAGGATGTAATTTTCAGTTATAATAACGCTGATAACTCAACCTGTTTCTATTGATAGGTCTTTTAGAAACAGTGAAACAGTCTGAAACAACCAGTTGGTCTATAAACCCTGATAGTTTTGGTGACTTGGCCTCATCTTTAAACAACTACTTCAACCAGGCAGCGTTGAACCAGAGCCGGGGGGGTGAGACTGGTATGTAGAAGTTGTTTTTTTTTTAATTGTGTGAAATGGCACTTTACTAAAGATCCAGGTTTCTGGTGTTAGGCTCTTCTGCAGTGTCTAGTACTTGAAAATGTAACTAAGTCCAACTGGAGGTAATACTGAACTCAATACTGGAACAGATAACACAGACGAAAGGCCAACAATCGATAAATAGAGTCGACGCTGGTGTTGAAATGACAAACACTTTTAATACTTAATACGGGAACTGTCCGATGTCCTCTATTACTAGCCGTCTATCTAATTCTTCTTATTCTTACTGTAAATAAGAAACGTCTTGATTCTAAAGCGTCGCCTAGAGAGTTCCTGTTTTTTTAAAGATCTGTCACGTCACTTGTCTCTAAGTAAAACTTTCCCTTTATTCCCGAAACAAATACTAAATTCTAATAATGTCATAACACTGGCCATACATTAATCAGGATATCCATATCTTTTTTTGTTTTAGATTAGAATTAAAACAATATCTGTCATAAAGTCAGTAAATGAAAATAATAGTTCTGCATTGATTCTCCTTATCGAAAAAATGGCAGTGTTTTTTTATGTTTTAAAATTCATTATCAACTTCTAATTAAATAAACTAATTGTTTGATTAAATTTATACTTGCTTGTTTCTTTCTTGTACCAGTACTGAAATCATTGCAGAGGCTTTAGCTGGAAGAAATCTTTTGAATTCATTTAGCTCAAATGCATAGATAAAAATAGTTAAAGACACTGAGTCATTCTGCTTGCCACATAACACCTTTAGACTGCATTGGCCTCAAAAGCCCTCAAAATTGTAAAAGGGTATTTTAATTAAAAAAAATTTACTTTCAGGTGGCTTTATATCACCTGTCAACGGTACCACTCCATCTCCTGGACCACCTGTTACTGTAAGTTGATTACATTTTAATGTAATTTTTTGCTGACAGTGCAGAAAATGCTAACAGTTGACTGCTTTTAAAAATTATGTAACTTTAGTGAACAATCTTTAAGCGTTTACAGTGCACAACATCATAGTAAAATAATTTTCTTTTAGGCTAAGATGATTTTTCCAGTTTAAAAATCGATTTAAATTTTTCTTTTTAAATGTGCCGATTGTGCTGTGATTACAAATGTATTTTAGGCAACTTTCATGTCAAGTATAAACTCACTCTTTGGTTATGCAAAGGCTTGTTGCTTGATTATGTGGCATGTGAATTAGATGGTCCTGATTTCATGCCTTGCCATCTTATAGGAAGTTAGGACTTAGATATAAAAAGCTTATTTCTGGAGGAACTAAATGAAAAGAATAATAAAGTTATGATTCTAGATGCATGTTTATCTTCTTTATACAATGTAAATGTTTAACAAAAAAGTAAATATAAACCATTTGAACCTTTTTTTCATTGACAACAATAATCGGTAGTAATTTTATTTATGTTTTTTTCTTAGGTTTATTTTTATAAATTTAATATATTTCTATTTTGAAGCTGTTTAACTTGCTTAGGCAGTTTCACTCTGTGCAAGCCAATACATTCACAGACAGCCTCTCTAAATTTAATAGTAAATGTGAGATAACCAATCAGAATGGGCTATTTCAAGTGGTATGGAGAAAAGAAGCTTGTAAATTTTAAAATTAAGCCAATTTCCAACAAGAATTTTTTTCTTTACAATTTTCTTCACTTATTGCTGTTTACATTTTGTTGTTAAGATTGTTCCTTTGTTTTACTGTTTCATTTCAATAAATCCCTTTTGCCAGAAATGTTTTCATATTTTTATATTCATTTCTATCGTTACACCTGCTAAGAGTGATTATTTCATTGAAAGTATTTGTCTTGATTCCTGCAGGTTGAGAGGATCCATCACAGATTGCCAGATAATCCAAACTTTCTTCAGTCCGATGAGCTTGAGGATGACTTTGAGTGGGACAAGCTTCTCTGATCTGTGATGAAACACTGTGTGAAAGGATCCAGCTTGGTGATACTTAGTAATGAAGCAAGTTTCTTGATTCTGTGAATGAACAATGTGTGATAGGAACCAGCTGGGACATGAATATCAATGCAGTGTGCTACTCTTTTTGTGAATGAAATGTGATATGATCCTGGGTATCAGCTATTACTATTCAAATCATATTATAAAATAAAGAAAAATGTAATGTTCATTGTGAAATGTCAGTAACTTTGTTAAGAAATTATCTTGTAAGCCTTTTTTTTATGGAGCTTTTAAAACTATTTTTACAACATTAGTTGAGCATATCAAACCAAAATAAACCAACTTGTAAATTTAAAATAATAGTTTTCTTTCAATGTATATATGATAACTAGTATTTAGATTTGAATAATTTCAGAATTTTTTTCTTTAATTTATCTAGACACATTATAGGCAAGTAGAGTATTTTGTATTGTAATCATGCTTGTTTTGTTATTTTATTTTCAGTTTAAAGAGTTTTGCATTTATTCATAACAATAATGGATTATGAAAAAAAAAGTGACTAAGTCCCATGAAAAATTATTAGGAATGATTGTTTAAAAAATTATTTTTCAGAATGTTATTATTTGAAGATTAAAGAATAGTTTTTAGCTTTTTTTTTGAACCAGTAAAGTTATTGTATGGCCAGTGTTCAATGTGCAAGGATTTGAATGTATACCTTTGTGTTATGCATTTGTGAGCTCTATGGCATGGCCATCACATTATATTTATTACTTAAAAAAACAACAACTTTCACCTTTGAGACTCATTGGTGTACATGACAAGTAAATCAAGTTTCACTAGTTCAGTTTACCAATGGTTTTTTGGATTGTTATGTGGCAAGCACAATAATTAGGTCCCTTTACAAGAACTCTAGACAGAGGTTATAACACTGCTTGGTTAAACTAGGATGTGAATTTGTGCATTCTACTGGCTGTGCCTGGCTCCTTACTTTACTTGTTTTTAGATAGAATCAGTCACAATCTAACATTGAGTTTGAGCACATCTCTTCGTCACATGAATCTTCTCATGAAAATTTGCACTGTTTATAGAGCACATCATGCCCTGTCATAAATGAAAATGTATGTACATATTTATATTTATTTACATATATCACATATCCCCTGTAAGCTCATGCAGGTATAACAGTATATATATATATATATATATATATATAAATTGCTTCAGTGGTTAGCAGACGAAATACTTCTTTGATTTGTATTGAGCGTGTGTTTGTAAATATTTTGATGAGCACTTCTGTGGTTAATTTTTGGGTTATGGGGAAGTTTGTTGAACCTATTATTGTATGCATAATTATGTTTTCTTACATTTTTATATTTTGTAATCTTTACCTGATGTGCAATGTTCACACTTATGAAATACAAATCTTTCTCATGCATAAAGAAGCAAATGTAATGGATGAAAGTGTTGATTAAACTATAACAAGACTGTATTGAAACAATGTTTTATTTTCCCATTATAGAAATTGTACATTTTACTATTAGTGCTGACATAGTCTGTACATAGATTGTTGAAGTGTCCATGAAAAAAAATTATCATAAAGGAGATGTTTTCTTTGTCCAGATTGTCTGATAATATTAAAGGCATGATTTTAAGCCCTTCTAGTTGTTGTTTACTGTGAGAACCCTTCTAGTGATAAGATTGACCAAATAGTGATTCATCATTCCATCTCATTTGTCCCTTCTGGTGCCTTGTAATGTTCTTTACATATTCATTGACTAAATTTAGCTGTTATTGTCCAAACACACATCCATTTTTATAAAATATCAATTTTTATGTGAGTATTTTAGAGGTCAAAATTGACATGCTTCTTTCTTTTGCTTTTGTCTGAGTTTTATTTAACTAGGTTTATTTATATACTGAAAAACAGTAAAACCTAAGTAATTTTTGTTTTCAGTTTGAATTTGACCTATGAAATGCTTTGATGTTGTATTAAATCTTATTGGCTTTAAACACTAAACTAGATCTATACAATAAAAAAGCGTTTTTTTTAAACATTACAATTAATAAACTATGCTCATGTTTTCAGGTAATGATAATCTTTTATTTATGTTTTTTTAAGAGTATTTAGTAACTATTTTTTTGTTGCAATTTTTTTTTCATTTCAAGTAGAATTCTTTCATTTTATTGCTTTGAATGTTTTTTTTTTAATTTGGCATTTTTGTACACTTTTCTTTGACTAGAGAAGATAAAGACTTCAATATGCCATTGAAAGAAAGTGCTCACTGAGCTTAAGATTATGGCAGCTTGTTATTAGCACTGTAAGGGCCATCAACTAGGTCAAAATTTTTTATAGCTTACTTTAGTTGGAGATGCTATACCAATGCAGCTTAGGAGACTGGCATATAGGATTACTTTAATTTTTGAATAGATGGAATTTTCAAGCTAGTCCTTGTATATGAAGAGTTTCTTAGTCATAAATGCAGTAAATTTTTGGGGAAATGTTCAGTGGCATACCTAATATTTTATTAATAAAATGTTTTTTTTTTTGACAAAAAAAAAAAGGGTTACAAAATGTATTGCGCATAATTAAAAACAAAGCATTAATGTATCTTACAAATCTCCAATGAAATAGGGTTATTATCTAGGTGTTTTTTAATGCCAGTTAACATATTTTTTTATATATGCTCTTTATAAGATTAGAAATTCTTGACAGCATACAAGTAATTGTCATGGTTGCTCTGCATATGCTTAGGATTGTTGAAAGAATAATGAAGGGTTCAAATTCTGCTGTCTGTAATGCTGTATTACTCTCTGGCAAAGGTTTGGTCTGTGGTACTCTTCTTACAAGAACTAGTAGATGTATTAATAATAAGTCTGTGCTTATAAACTATATTCCTGATTCCTGGCTTTTATTTTCATTAGAAGTTTCTAATCCCTGCCTTGTCACTCAAAGCTCATATTTGATGTTCATTAAGTAACATTTTTACGTTTCACTCACCTTTTTAAATAAAGAAAATTTTGTTTTTGTTTTCTTTTGGTTTTTCTATTTTTGTATCCATTTCTTCCTTTCTTGGCCTCTATTTATACATAACTATTGCAAGTGTGTACATTATTTCTACATTTCCGTCCAAGCTATTTCAGTTCAGCTTTTTATATGCACTCTGTGTCTTTTTAAATTTTATTTACTGAGTCATATATTTATTGAAACTGTCTGCAGTAATTGGATGAAAATTGTTTACTGCCATTGGGCACTAACGCGCACAAATTCAGACAGTGAGTGAATTCAGCATTTTTTTCAAACAATTTTGTAAAATCCTCTTTTTTTTCTCTGCTTTTTTGTTTTTGTAAGTGCCAATCTTTGACTTGTCACTTGTATCAGAATGATCAGATATGTTTTCTTTGGCATGCACCATTCCAATGTATTTCTGATACTATATTTTCTGTACTTAATCTTGTGATTCATCCATTCTTTTTCCTCTTGACTGAAGTCATTATTTTTGTTTCTCCATTCCAGAATTAGGCAAATAAAAACAAACAAAAACCTACAAAAAAAAAAGATTTATTATAATTTATCTTTTTATAAATAAATAATTTTATATCATATATTTTATATGTTCATTGTGTGATATGATTATGTGATTTGATGTAGAAAGAAATTGTGATTGTTAAATTATCAATTCATTCTTGTGACAAGATAGCCTTTGCAAGGGAGCTAACCTTTTGCTCTCTGTTATTACTAGAAGGGGAAAAAACTATTTTACTTTTTTTTTTTGACCAGTTACCTGTTCTTATGGGCAGAATAAAAGTCAATCAATACTATGTGATGTTTCTTTGTTGTTGAAGTGTTTGATACTTTGATGTTTGCATCAAATCTTATGGAAACATTGGATATGAAGGACATCAAGGAGTTTTCCTTCAATGTTTTACCACAGTGTTGTCTTTTTTTAAGCATTGTAACACACAAGTTAGATGATACTATCATTGCTGTTCAACACTGCAGTGTTTGTTGGTTTTGTTTTCATTGTAAAATTGTCTGAAATGAAACTAGTTTTTTTTTCTTTTAGATTCTTCAATGTCATTTTAAAATCTTAAATTCAAATTTGAAATGCTTTTTTCAATACTATAGTATTTTTTAAAATTTTTCAGTCTAATAAAAAAAATGTTGACTGTAAAATGAAGTCTCATTTAACAAAAATAACATTCCATTTCAGGTCTGTGGATAGAGTTTTGCTATATCAGTAGATGAAAATCACATCTGCAATGCTGAAAGTACTGGGTTTGCTAATGAAATTTACTCATAGATATACATAGTTGATTTGTTACAGAGCCTGTTAAACTGTCTTCAGAAAATGAGCTTGATGGATGCTGGGTGATGTTATCAATTCTGAAAACTCATTTCAAATGTAGGTTTTAATTTAGATTCATTAACTTGGCATGGACGTACTCCATTTTGCAGAAATCCCATTTTCCAGACCTCCAAAAATATTTGTTAATTTAACTTTAAAAACAGTTTAAGCTATGCTTAGTCAAATCAGTAGTTTGATATAAATAATTAAACTAAATGTAAAATAACTTGTTTTTATATCTTCTATCTGCTAAATTAAATATATACGCTGTTTTATTTATTGTTTCTTTCCCTTTATGTTTTTAATGGTTGAACCTTTTTGTTTTGTTTTGGAATGAAATTATCTTCTTCAATGTCTTCATGTAGACCAATGTATACATCTCAATATTGTTCTGAGATGACATTCTATTGTTCACTCTTAGACCAATGTATTCATTTCTTATGTTTCACAATGTTTTTGACAATGTTTATTTTTTTTTATTAATCATTACCATTTTATTTTCAGAAAATGTGTTCACATGCCATTGTGGAAGTCTAGAAATAAATATATATTTATTTCTTTGTGTTAGTCTTTGTGTCTTTTGTTAACATTTTAAAAGAGTTTGGAAACTGGATTTTTTAAAGTGACGAAATGAGCTCAAAAACAAGAACAGAATTCATAGCGGAAGAAGAAAAAAAAATGTCACTAGGAAATCAATACGTGATGTGTTCACTTACACCAGCAACAATATAAGTCAAACCATTCTCGTCTTTACTTCGTCTACTTCTCCCTTTGATGTATCCAGTTCTAAGGGAAGCTTCAATATGAGGATGAAGCTGCAATATGGAAATATAGTTGATTGAAGAACTGACCAAACTAATTTATCAGTTCAGTTGCATAGTTTTGTTCATAGTTAGTTGCAATTTGGGATTTAACGCTCAAGTAGCTTATCTATTGTGAACAAAGTGTAGACTGTTCCTCAACTATATGAGTTGTACTTTTTCAACGGAATTCTATTATGTCTAATGTAACAAGGTAACGTATAATCAGTCTGTCTTTTCCGCATATCTGGACTATGTAAAAACATTCAATGTTTATAAAACTGTTTAATTGAATGAAGGTTTTGTTTTCTCTTAACCTGTTACAAGACTGAAGTTTTTTGTTTTAGCTTGGCGGTAGCTGGAGGCTTCCCTAAGTTTCATATCTAGTTTGTCATTCGATCTAGTTCATGTAAGCAGTTTACTATGACCTTAACCTTTTTACTATGACCTTAACCTATCATTAGTGATCCTCTCACGATATTTGATAAATCATATTTAATATTAAGTTCCCCTTTCAGACCTTGTGGTCTTATAGAGTAGATGATGTAAAGGTCATCTGTTTCTGTAGCCTGCAGGTGTCATGTGGCCAGCACAACGACCAACTGCCTTTACTTTTCCCCAACTTATGTCACGTACCCATTAGAGTTGGGTAGACTCAGAGGCGTCCAAAGATCCCGAAATTAACTCTTAAAGATTCTTGAGTTTTCCCCCTTTTATTTATTGTTTTTAAGGTACGTAATAAAAAATGATTTTTCTAAAAAAAAAAATAATACAAATATTTGCAAGTTATATATTATTTTATTCAGAATTTTATCAACTGTAAAGGAGGTTGTTTGGATATCCAATATCCAATATTAGTTGAATGAAATAGTTTTGACAAAAAAGAAAAGCTTTCTCCAATTAGAAAATAAAACACGAAATATCTAAATAGAAAATAATGTTTACTATATCGCTAATGCAAAGTCAGTTTGTATTTTCACAAACTCGTCGTCCGCCCCTGTGAGTCCGCTGTTGGTAAGTAAAGCAGTTTTAAAAAATGAAAGTTTTGATATTTTTAACTCTATGATTACAAGGATTTTTGTCGCGCGTATTATGAATCAATCAATAAAGTGCTTAAGTATTTTTAATCTCCATTCGCTATCGCGTTAATATATTAAACGAGCATAGCATAAGCTTGATCGTATATGATTTGCTTTATGTAATTTCTCAAAATAAAGTTATTTATATTGTTGTAAATCTAAGGCAGACAACTCAACGAAGTTCCATAATAAATAAATACATGTGTTTATTCACCAGGACAAACACATACCAACCTTTTACATTCAAAGAGTATTGTTCCTAATTTTAACAATCCTTTCTCCCCACCAAACCTGAATACGGACCATCGACAGCCTTCCCTGCTTCGCTCCAGGTCCCTATTACAGTCTTCAGGCAGCACAAAAACGCTCCTTAGTACTCAACAATTCAGACTCTCCCTAATAACTTGATACACTGTTCTTTCCTCTACCCCAGCGTCTTCCTGGTCTTGTTCTAAAGTGCTCTCGTATGCACCACAAGCACCTGTGAAAGGCAGGGTAACAACAATATATATGCTTATATCATGGTTTATATCAGTAAAATATATTTTTTGTTGTATTCTGTATGAACCAATAGTAATTAACTTATTACTTTTATTTCTGTTTTCAAAAAGAGAGAATACGAATACTTCGCATCTATAATATAAGAGCGAAATACAATTGACTGACCAACTGCTTATTGTATGGATTGGTATGACATTTCGTATACAAACTCCTTTTACCTCCAGGCGCTCATTAAAAACCGACTTTCATAGATTCACAACCCGACGACCGCAATTCGCGGAAAATCGCAGCCTTGCTATCAAACCTTTGTATTTTTTTTATATTTGCCCCAAAAGGCCGCATCCTATATTTAGAGCTTAAATAAAACTAGCTCACAGTCCGTATTTTCATAGCAAATTTTGTTTTTTTCCCCAAGTCAAATAAGTTTTAAGTAGTCGACCCGCGAGGTAGCACAATATTTAGTTAAAAAGTCAACCTAACAAACAATACAATCCCCCCCCCCCCGAAAACATCTATTTGGGATGGGGGAGGTAGGACTGGAATTGTCAACAGTTTGTACTCCATAGCTTTTAATATTCATTCTAAAGATTTTGAAACCTGCCCCTCTATCGGCTTTGCTTACCAAAGAGATAACCCAGAGGCTCTTACGGTTCTAAGAGTTGAGTCGAAGACATTTGGAACTCTAGGCTCATCGGCCTGTCTGAACAACTGCTCTGTCTGCGAGGGATCCAAGAAAATGTAATTTATTACATTCCTGATACTGACGCTCCTATCCCGCGATGCTCGGGCTAGGGGTGAGGCCGAATGCCGAGAAAACCGGGGAAACTCCCATATAATCCCTCTCTGTACCATTTCAGCCGTGCGCGTGTCAGCCATTAAGCAGATCATCGAGGAAAGGTGTATGGATAGTGACATGGCTGAGGCTCTATTCCATTCCCCGCAAGTCCAGGCTCGGTCCTTAGGGTCCCCACCGGCTTTGCTTCCTCATAGGTCTCTAACTATCGTTTCCATTCGGACGCTTCATTAAGGATGAGATTCACTGCCTCAATTTACTTTACACAAACTCTCTTTGTAATTTTGTTAAAGTATTACTCTATAAATCTTTTTTTCTTACCAGGACTAAAAAAAAATGGTTCGCTCTTCTCATAAGTTGTACATGATCTTGATTTTAACTTGGCTACAATGCCGTCATCTAAATGGCTCCAGAGACACTCAATTCCAAAATTTTACTAACCTTACTTTCCCCAAAGTTTTCAACTACGAGGACCCTGTGACAGTGCTGCTCAATCTAACCAACAGTAATTACACATGTGACGAAAAATTTCTTGGCGTGACTATAGGAATCAGTGAATTAAAACACACTGAAGCGACTATTGATTTGAGGTAATACTTTCTCCTTTTTGTTATTGGCAACTATAAACTTGTCTTTTGAGTAATAATGTGGGGAAAGAATGTATCGGCAATTCAGCAAAACACGTCGTCCCATTATGGAGGTTCAAGTTGGAATTCAGACTGGACTCGAACTACTTTTTTTTAACTTTGCTTATTTCAAAGCGCGAAAGAGAATCTTGTCAACATGCAAGTTAGGAAGAGCAAGACAGTAACTTAACTCTTTCTCTCCGTAATTATTTACCACATTCTGGCGGAATCAACGCTGGTATCGTCAGTTAGGAGAGAAAGAGTTAACAAACAAAGAATAAAAAATCCTTTAAAAAAACAATTACCTCGATTATTTAAGGGTAAGAACTCCACTCATGCAACAATATATCTCAATAATTTAGAAGTTATTTCCCTTATTCAATACCAAACAAATTAATTAATTACCAATATATGGCTTCCTTAAGTCGCGAACCTACCATGGATATTCTCATTGAAATGAGATGGATGCCTGGCATTAGCTATGATCGGAGCGATGTTGCCAACACAGCAGTGCCCACTTCTCGTAACCGATGTATCCAAAGGGACGTCAAGTGCCGATATAGTTTCAACTTGATATATATATTGTAACATTTGTAAATACTGAAGGATTGATTTCCCTTGATGGTATCAAACAAAATAATTAATTACCAGTAATAAATTTAATATTTAAAAAAAATGATTCATGTCTTGTGCAATCCTTCTCCCAGATACCCCCAAACCCCAACAGGTCCACAAAGGATTGGACCATAGCGCTCTGAACATGCTTATAAGCATGAAAGTAGCGCTATATAAAAGCCATAATTAATTATTTATCAAGTCAAGAATGTTAATCAATAGCTTAAAGTCGTTTGTTTTCCTGGCTTATTCAGGCAACCAATTCCATGCTGAAACGGCATTTGTGAAGAACTTTTTTTACCATGTAGAATAATTATGTGTTTCTCAAACTGAACATAATATATTTGAGGACACACACGAACGGAGGCCCATCATATGGCACAAATTGATGGGCCACATTTAATATTAAATGTTAGGGCCAATTTGACACCCAGTCCGCCCTTGAAACCCACATTATGCTCATTTTAATTTATAAAAATAAACTTGCTAACTAAATATTAATGACATCTTGTTGAGTCTTGCCATTAACTCAAAACGCGCTAATTGATGTGTTTATTGTTGATAGAAAAAATATTTCTATTAAAAATAATATTTTTTTTTGTTGTTCTTTATAGAGTATTTATATTCTTTGCTATTTGTTTATTTCTAAAGCCCTATTGTAAAATTCCAACAGTTCACCCAAACTACAGATCATGGCACGAGCGTTATCACCAACATTTGTTCGCCTTGGAGGAACGCTTGCTAACTTCCTCATCTTTGATCCCAATGGGACTGAACAGGTTGCAGGTTTAGGTTCACAGCCCCAAGATATAATTGCAAGTTCGTTGAACCTAAAAACATTTAATTTGACAGGTAAAATAAAACAAAATGGATTTAAAATTGAAAATGTGTATTGAGTATTGAACCCTTTATTATAAAAACAATGGACAAAGTGGAGCATTATTGTTAATTTTTATGTCAATAAATTAAAACCTACAACAAACGTTGCTGCAAAACATCGCATCTAAAGAATGACCATTTAGTGTGGAGGTCGTAAACAGTTGAGGCAAAGCATCACATCTAAAGAATGACCATACAGTGTGGAGGTCGTAAACAGTTGAAGCAAAGCAACGCATCTAAAGAATGACGATATAGTGTGGAGGTCGTAAACAGTTGAGGCAAAGCATCGCATCTAAAGAATGACCATATAGTGTGGAGGTCGTAAACAGTTGAGGCAAAGCATCACATCTAAAGAATGACCATACAGTGTGGAGGTCGTAAACAGTTGAAGCAAAGCAACGCATCTAAAGAATGACGATATAGTGTGGAGGTCGTAAACAGTTGAGGCAAAGCATCACATCTAAAGAATGACCATATAGTGTGGAGGTCGTAAACAGTTGAGGCAAAGCGCCTTAACACCCAGTATGATGGCAGTATCTTGTTGAGCAGTTTTTCTATAGGCCAAGAAAATTGACTTTTTCTACGCCCTCCATCTGTAAATTAATAAAAGCATTTTGAGAAAATGATTATAGAATTCATGAGCCAAAAATGTGTAAGTGAGGTGGCGTTATAAAGTGGGTTGATCAAATTCCGAGTGATACTAGAATTCAAGAACTGCAGTTTTGTTCGGAGGGCCATGTGGGCCATTCTGCTGACTGAGTGGGTGTGTTTGTACTCTCAAGAGTTTTTAAATACAAGTAAAACTAAACCTTTTCGGTAAACCGTTAGTAGTTGATACTTCAAGTCAACACTCTGGCGGGCTAAAAGGTATTACTCTTCTATACTGTGAAGAGACCAAAGCTGAGCTGATTCGATCATATTGTAAGACATGACTTTCCGTCAGAGTCATCCTTCAAGGTACAGTGGAACTAGATAACACAATAGCATAGACCGGCCTCTCTTTTGATATTCTGCTAAGAACAGCTGATTAGGCCTATCGGGATGAATGGAGGGATTAGGCTACGGCCGGTTAAGCGAACTGTCGAAGCACGTCATGAAAGTCAAGGGACAGATGAGATAGATGAGGCATCATGAGGGATATGCCTTTAAGCAATTCTGTATAGGCATAGATCTACATTTGTCTTAAAAGACTTCTTTGAATAGGTCTAGCTATGTTTTTAAAATTCATTTATGCATAAAGTTAAACGCATTACTGGTTCATAACTGATTATATCGAGGCCTACTTTTTTTTTTTAAACTCAATAAAATGTTACTCAGCCAAGTTATTACATTTTTTTGTATGCTTGCGGGTTTAAAAAGATGCACTTTCCTCTGGACAGGAGAGAGATGGCTCAACTTCACAGCATTCTTCAAGCTTGTTGGATGGGATCTCATTTTTAATTTCAACCAGTTCCTCAGAAAAGCAGATCAGTGGGATCCTACCAATGCCGCTTTGCTGTTGAAGTTTTCTCAGACCAATAAGGTTAACATTTCAGGTTTTCAGATAGGCAACGGTATGTTTATTTCTTCTGTATTTAAAGGCCTATCATTTACTAGTATCTATTATATTGCAAAAGGGAGGATTCTCTCTCTCTCTCAATATATATATATATATATATATACACACATAAATAACTTAAATACTTGATCAATGCTTCTGTGTGAAAAAAAATGAATGCGACCATATAATCAAGTCACTGGTGTAGATTTCTTCCACTCAGTCGGATCAGGAAATTTCATTTTTATGTGAATCAGTGTATACTTTCAGATATTTGGCTTTCTTTTACTTGTAATTTATATGATTCGTTAATTTTTATGTAATCCATATCATGTGGTCAACTTTCCGGTTTATTGAAACGATCGTTGGATCTAATCCTCGCAACGACAAGTTTTATGTCTTATAGGTCTGGGCACAGTTTTAGATCTAAGACTACTGATTATAACATATCTCATTGTATGTAAAGTTTTGATCAAATAACACTTGTGCCTACCCTACATAAATGCCTTCTTGCCATAAACTTACACGCGCTATGGGTTAAGGGTATCCAGTTAGAATGTATTATTGATGCTTTTCAAATAGATGTGTTTATTGTTGATAGAATATGAATTTAAATTAATGCTGTAATAAAATATTTTCTATTTCAGAGCCTAGTGCATATGAACACGATTATAATGTGACCATTCCGCCAGCAGTTCTTTACAATGAATTCATAACTTTGAGGAACATCCTGAACGGTTTTCCTCGATATTGGACTTCAAAATTGTTTGGCCCAGATGTCACACGTTTTTATAATGGCTCAAAGTCTACTATCTATTTACAAGAGTAAGACTCTTTAGTTTACTGAAATAAAGGAAAATCTTAATAACATGTAGCCGTGTCTTCTAAACTTATTGATTGAGTTTTGTAAATTGATTCACACTAAACCAAATGATTGTTTTCATAGGGCATGTTTCAAGGTACATTAACAATCAAAACGACAGGCAGATGAGTACTAAAATTTACTCACCCGGAAGATTTTAACCATTTCTAAGTTGTCCTATATGGAATCCACACAACGATATACTTCCATATAGCCCATTTAGTCTACGGATATGTACAAAAGATAAAAAATAATAATAATATGACAAGAAACTTTTTAAATTTACACACAAATAACACTTTGGTGTGAAACTTTCAACGGCCGTAGTTTTTTTTTTTTTTCAGATAACTCGATTTACTATTTTGTCAGGTGATCTTACAATCGTATTACGAAGTGATCGTACCGTACGTGTTAATGCTCTTGACAGAAGTGAGAAGGTCCAATCAGCTTTTCGCGTCTGTCACGTGCTTTAGGATTTGAAATGCCGCTCTTCATTGCGAAGTCTGAATTTTGTTTCTCTAAGATTAACCTAAATATATATATATATATATATATATATATATATATATATATATTAATAGTTCAAAGAGTATTACCGTCATCCATCACTGTTTTCTTCCTTCAGCGTGTTCACAACACTGGATGAATGCTAAAATTTTCTTTATTTTGGGAGAAATGAATATTTTAATGAAAAATAATACTTGGTAATTGTTTACTTTTTAGTAAGGATATATCAAACAATGACAACATATTCAGTTTAATCGTATGTATGTACTATACTACAGTATAACATTAGCCTACTGTTTGGCAACCAGAGCCAGATTTAGACTTGATAACAGTACACCCTAAGCTATGTGAGAGATGGTGCCTCGTGGAATCAAAATAATGCAATTTATTCCGTTGCGCTTTTTTCGAAACGTTTTCTTAGGTGTGGAGACTCTAAGCTAGAGCTATGTGTCCTTAAGTAAATTTAGCAATGGCAGTGATCATAGCTTGAAGGGGTTCGTTTCGCCCGGACCTATGACCGCTTGGGACTTACATGAACCCACATAAGAAAAATAAACGAAAAACAAGCTAAATAAAAAAAGAATACTTTTTCTAAAGGCAAAGCTTATATTAAGTGAAGGAGAGCACCGTCCAATTACTGCCATATACCTTAATATTGCAAGGTTTTTCTCAATTATTTTGATTAAAAAAAACAACAAAAGTAATTAATTAATTAATTAATACTGATTGATTTAAAAATATTTTTTTTATTGATTCCTATGATCTTTTCAACATTGAATAGTTGTGCAAAACATAAAAGAATCAACCCAAACAGACAGACTGACGGACTAGGCGTTGTAAAAATGTGTTACTAGTTAGAGGTCATTACTGAACTGAGTGTAATGACACTAATACTTATTACCTGCATTGGGATACAGGATAATGGATTTTGTCTTTACTGCTCTCAGCTAGTCTCAACCTACGCTACGGGATGCTGGAGCCACAGCCCGGGCTCAATTACAACTTGCTAAGCTACTGAATAGAACTGGGTAGATACGTTTTAGTTCACGTTCTAATCCTACTTCTTCGTTATAGGCCAACTAGATAGAAACTTTACTTTGACCTATTTTGTTATAACTAAAAATTATATTTTAATCTTCCTAAAGTTTGTAACTGAATTGTTTCTGAATGTTTCCCTTTTGTTTTTCAAACATGTGTTAGGTTTCTGAAGGCTGGAGCTTGTGATGCTATGGATTATATTACCTTTCACCAGTGAGTTGATTTTAGTTGCTTACATTTTATCAGTAAGTGGATTTTATTTTATTTTGTTAGTCTAATTTTTTTCAACTTAATTTTTTTTTTAGCTTTAGAACATTTTTTAAAATAAATTCACTGCTTTATTGGAATGAAACCAATCAATAATAAAATATTTTGGGATATCACACTGGTATTATAGAGGCTGGATAAGCTAAATATTGAAAAAGTAAGTTTATTTAGGATGAAACGTGGATATTAAGTGTCATTAGACGACATCGAATGATAGTAGTGTGAAATTAAAGTAAAAAAAAATTACTTCAATTGAAGACATAGAAAAAGAATTAGGCAATTTCAATAAGATAAAGAAACTCCTCCCAGCGCACCCTAAAAACAAAAATCATTGCAGTTAAATTGACTCACAGACAAAAATATTTTTAAAGTATGTTCCTTCTAGTTATTATATGAACAGTGATGTCGCCACGCTAGATCATTTTATCAGCATCAAAGTGTTAGACTCATTGAAAGAATGCTTGGGGATAGCCAAGGACATAATGCTTGAGTCTTCATGTTCACTTCCACTGGCGTTGTCGGAGACGTCATCGTTTTCAGGAGGTGGTGCTCCGGAATTGTCTGACAGATATGTAGCCGGTTTTATGTAAGCTCACCATTCTATTTTTATATATATATATATATATATACATTTTCCACCCTTAGCATCGTAACTCTTTCCCACATAGACTTTGGAGCCTTGATTTTTTTATGTATATATAACGACTTTCTTTGAATTCTAATTTGCATTTAAAGCGGCTTGCATTACAACGCTACCCCACAGCTGACACCATTTTCTAGCCCTTAAATTCTATAAGCCCCCATTATTTTTGTCTCTTTCATCCTTCAATCGAAGGGCCCTCAAGCCCCTATTATGGAGCATGCAGAGGATCTTCTTATGCCCATCAGTTGTAGCTATAATATTTGCATCTAAGTGTCATGTAAGTTCTTGTAAAATACTTTGTAAAATATTTTACATGTTTCGGATGTTCCTTCAGAGTTGAAGAAAGTTTACTTCCTAGTCCAAGCCTTCCGCAGGACGACGGGAGATGGGAGCGGGCAGGGTTTGAACCCGGGACCATCGATAAATCCAAACGACAGTCTAGTGCACAAACCGCACGACCAGGCAGTTCTTTGTTGAATTAAGTTCTTGAAGAACAATTTCAAATTTTATTTTGGCTCGCATTAATCTTGTTGAAAATTAAATATTGCTAGAGTATTATTCAACAATACTACTCATGTAGACATATTATTGAGTCTTATAGACAATGTGGTTTTAATTAAAATGCGCTTTTATTGTTATAAACCATGTTTTGTTTTTAGGTGGCTAGATAAACTAGGCTTGTCAGCACAGTATGGACTTGCTAGGGTTTTCAGACAAACATTCTTTGCAGCTAATTACGCTCTGATATCAAGCAAAATTGAGCCCAACCCAGTAAGTGACACACAAAGTGTTGCTTTTAGAAACATTAGATAGGGAAAAGCTTCTATCAACTCACTGTCTGTCTGTCTGGTACACATTTTGGACCCTAACATATTCTCAGATCAAGTTGAAACTTTGCACAAGTATTCATGGTTCCTAACAAAACAAATTAAATAATTAGTGGCAATCAATTAATTTTGTTTGATATGGAAAAGGGGAAATAAATCTTACAGTATTGAAAGATTTGTCATATGTACAGTTCTTTCCCGTTGTTGTTTTTTTGTTTTTTTTAAAGTATTTTTGTAGTTTGCTTGTTATGATTATTTTCCAGGACTTTTACTTGACAGTGCTATTTAAGAGGCTAGTACAAGGCCCAGTTCTTACAGTTTTGAAACAGCCAGACCTGATTAGAGTTTATGCTAATTGTGCTAGCACAGTTTTGTAGGTATCTATTTTTAAAAACATCCTTAATATAAGTGATATTTCATAAATGTTCCATTTGTCATTTTATTTCCAATTAATTATGCTATTTTTTTTCTATTCAGTATATAAAATATTTTTTTCAGATATCCATCTGGTGCCATTGTGATTTATTTTTTAAATCTAAGAAACAGTTCAGTCAATATGACTTTCCCACAGTTTGCCAACTTGACGACCTATATTTATCTCCTGACACCGGGTGATTCCAATGGTCTAAGATCAAGGTAGCTAAATTTTTGAAAAAAAACAACCAAAAAAAAAAAGAAACAACAAACAAACAGTTCCTATGTCCATGTTAAGATCACCTATTTCTGGGCTAAAAGTTAATGAAGACGTAATGTGGAAAACAAAAATACATATTGACCTACATTAGTCAGAGCAGAGCTTTGTTAATTTTAATATTTGGACCAAGTCCTCAAACCATTACAGCATCATGTAGCGATGCATTATCATAATCAAGACGGAAAAAAAATATTTTCTCTTCATTACCAATAGCTTTCATCGCTCATTGGAAGTTGGCCAATTGGTTAATAATGTACAAGTTTATTTCATGAGATCCAAGTGTTGTCACGACTTTCTGATCAAAGTTCAGATAGCTCTGATGAGATGTAAGCTGTAACACAAATCTTGTAAACTAGCTTTGACTAAATGAATTGACTTGTTCATTAATTATCGTTATTAAGTTTTTGATTTAGTAATGGCAAGTAATAGTATGATACACTTGAAAGTATCATCAGGGTTTCAGAGTAGAGAGGTGACTTGTGATTTAGGAATATTGACCTAATTTAAATAATACCCATGTGGCAAAAAAATACAAACATAACCAGGACCAATTTCTATCACATTTCATTTCTTTCTCATTTGTCTTCCTCACTCTTTCAATAAGTTCTTTTTGTTTTATCTTACCTTGGTATAAATGATGGAGAAAGTTTACCGCACACAGTCTGAATGAACTAAAAAAAAAAAATTATACCTTTTATATAGCGCTACTTTCATGCTATCTCATGTGTGGACCAGTGGGGGTATCTGGGAGAAGGTTTTCCGGGCTGCCTTTAGGCGCTAAGTAAACACAGCTCTGCTCGAGTCGGGTGTCAAACCTTGAGCCCTATTCATTGGTAGCCAAGCCAAGTTCAAGTGTACTTAGCCTCTCGACCACGCTTCCCACTATAACTAAATATGGTGTTAATTATTTTAAATGAAAGTTAAGACAATTTACTCTTATTAGGATTTATTAGACTTATTTTTGGTTTTTTTTTTAAATCATACATATTTTGATAGTTATTAAGACATTAAATAATTTCACTTATTCAGTATTCCAATAATTTCTATTTTACAGCTATGTTAAACTAAATGGCAAAATATTGGTCATGACTGGATTAGAATTACCTTCCTTATTGCCCAGAACTGTTGACGGGGCCATCTCCCTGGAGCCTTACAGCTTTGGATTTCTAGTGGTGCCTAACGCTAACGTTTCTGTTTGCCTAAAAGGTTTCAATACAACTTGAAATAAACGCTTATAACAACCTTGCGAGCAGTTATCAAATGCATACGCTTATGAAGTAAGCATTTCAAGATGATGTAATAATGTAGTATAGATCATTGAAATATTGATTTTAAAAAAAAGGGTACAGGAATGGAAGTAAAATCCTAAAAGTCTTGCACATTGAGGGAAAGCTCTGATTTTGTTTCACCTTTTCCCGGTCTTCAAAACGAGAAAAATCTCTTATTTTTTCTTACGGCAGAATCGTTAATTTTTTTCTTTTATCTGAATCAATTTCTGCCTTTTTATGCTGCTGTTTAAGGCTAATGAAGACTAAACAAAGTTTAAACTACACGCTAAGCAAGAAATGGTCTCGATACCTTGTACATTGACTGTACTACCGAGGCACGTTCTTACTTATTAGCCTACTTCTTTGTGGTACTTGAAATTTTCTTTACAGAGTCAATGCAATGCTCCAGAACTCCCGCGCTTCTGACTGCAGTCTCCAAAACTGGCAATATTAAAGACATTAAAGATCTTTTTAGAGTAGGCCTATCCAGTATTCTTTGATCATTTTTTTTCTTTTAGATGTCAAGAAGATAACTTGATGATAAAAAAATTAGATAAAAACATGTACTAAAACAATAAGTAGACAAATAATACAAAGTGTGTTTTTTATCATTTCTTCTATCTTTCTTTTTTACAAACAATTTCCTACTCACCTCAATTACCTCAACAATTTCCTACTCACCTCAATTTCCTCAACAATTTCCTACTCACCTCAATTACCTCAACAATTTCCTACTCACCTCAATTGCCTCAACAATTTCCTACTCACCTCAATTATCTCATCAATTTCCTACACACCTTAATTATCTCATCAATTTCTTACTCACCTTAATTACCTCATCAATTTCCTACTCACCTCAATTACCTCATCAATTTCCTACTCACCTTAATTACCTCATCAATTTCCCACTCACCTCAATTACCTCATCAATTTCCTACTCACCTTAATTACTTCATCAATTTCTTACTCTTCTCACGTTTCCCTTAGCCTGTTGAACGGTCGGGGCACTACACAGGATCTGTAGACCGTCTTCCTCCATTCCTCTCTGTCTTTTAAATTAAATGTGATCTTTTCCAATGATAGGTCTGTCCATTCTATAATGCTGTCTTTCCATCGCTTTTTCTGTCTGCCTCTTCTTCTTTTTCATCGTACTGTTTTAGCGAGCTAAGAGGACCTCGTGACATTTATTATTTATAAATATATAATTCTCTTCATGGCTCAAGAGTTTGGACAACACGTAATGGAATGATCAGTCTTTTATTTTGCAAGTCGGACGGACTAGAGTTACCCCACGTAATTTAAAAGGCGAACAAAAAGAGGGAGGGGGAGAGAACAAGTAGTAATCACCCGTCAATAAATACCAGGGCCGGACTTAACTATTGTGACCAAGAAGTCATGGAAAGAGAGCAAGTAATGTACTCTGTATTCACCCGTCACCCGGACTTAACAATTGTGGGGCCCTATGCGAAACTGATATCGCGGTGCCAAGTTTGGGTAGGGATATGGATAATAAGTGAAAATTAAGAGTTTGTATTAGAAAATAAATTCGTCTTTGCAGTATATCATAAAATTCTATTTCCTACATATCTACGAGAATTGTTGACCTCAAGTAATTCTTCATTAGCTTGAGGCGCTTTCATTAGATTCCACTATTACGAGTTGGCCTATTGCATAATGCCGTTTTTTATTATCGCGCGTAGGATTTGCGTTTTCCATACTGAATGACACCCCAAAATGACAATTTTTGTCTTTATATTTCTGGAGATTTGTATGAGTTTTCAAAAGATTTTTAAAATTTCTGGATATTTTCAGGACTTTTTCGTATATTTTGCAATTTCAGGAGATTTCCAGGAGCTCTTGGTAAATCGACAGGAGGCCGCGGGAAATCCGTTATAAGTTATAAAATGGTTTAATTTAGTAATTTATACACCTAGAATTAGCGCGGGTACTATTAAAGTGCGGGGCCCTCTGTGGTTGCACAGGTTGCAATGGCCTAAGGCCAGCCCTGCAAAATAGCGGCGTATGGTACGTAGCCGGTCGACTAGTTTATTGTACTTAACAAAACATAAATCAATAAAAAAAATTACCGATAAGTAAATTCATTTTTTATATAAAAAGGGGAAACAACATTTACAATCTTGAGTGATATAGTTGTAAATGCGGAGCTCTTCCCCTAAATAATTTTTTAAAATTATTTATTTTTAATTTTTTTTTGTTTTTGTTTATAGTAATATTACCACTCTTGTTTATTGGTATATCATATCACCTGTTTCCACAAGCGCTGGTTTTGGCACTAAACTGTAACAAATTATTTATATATTCGGTGCATTAGTATCGTTTCAGTTCACACTTACATGAACACACGAGCGCAGTCACACGCATTCGATCTCAATAGCTTACGCACGTGCGTGGTCATGGACAAAAACATCCACGTGCTCTGAACATACGGGAAATCTTCAATCTGGAATATTAACAATAAAGTAATTTCATATTAGTTCTATGACGAGCATTCAATCATCTAGTATTTTAACTTTATCAAATATGTAAAGATGATATCCTTCAGGTGTTACTGTATTTACTGTAGTCTACATTTGTTTTAGCGACATTTTTAGCGGCCCCGAAAGGGGAAAAGACGCTATTAGTTTTGTGTGAAATGTCTGTCCGTCTGTCCCTCCGTCCCGTTTAGATCTCGTAAACTAGAAAAGATATTGAAAATCCGGCATCACAATATTTTAAACAATTCAAAGTTCTGATGCAACGGCTACTTTTTTTTCTGAAAGCAAAAATCTAATTTTTAAAATCAGTTATGCAAGCAGTTTTTTAAAGAGAAAAAGCTAATTAGTATGCATCATTACTTTGACTTAATTTAAACCAAATAGTAATCTTGTAAAAGTTTATATTCCTGAACTTACTTATTAATAGCATTTTTTTTTTTTTTTTTTTTTTTTTTTTTTTTTTTTTTTTTTTTTGAGGATTTCAATACGAGATTGAGCCTTTTAAAACAACTACATCAATTAGAAGACTTCAGTTAGGCCAGGAGAGGCGCGGTAGCTGAGCGGTAAAGCGCTTGGCTTCCGAACCGGGGATCCCGGGTTCGAATCCTGGTGAAGACTGGGATTTTCAACTTCGGAATCCTTGGGCGCCTCTGAGTCCACCCAGCTCTAATGGGTACCTGACATTAGTTGGGGAAAAGTAAAGGCGGTTGGTCGTTGTGCTGGCTACATGACACCCTCGTTAACCGTCGGCCACAAAAACAGATGAACTTTACATCATCTGCCCTATAGACCACAAGGTCTGAAAGGGGAACTAGTTAGGCCAGGTTCACATTTAACTTTACATTCACTTTCACTTATCCTTTCATCTGCTGGACCGTTGGGGCACTACATAAGGTCTGTCAACCTTTTTTCTCTCATTTGTCTTTGATATAATTTCATTTGGATGTTCTTTTGAAAATATTGAAGCCTGCCTGGGTGGACCATTCGGGGGCCGATTTTATGTTTGTGTTTCCACACAAACTGTCTTTGTAACCTTGTTTTTTTTTAAGTTGGTAAAGGACACTTTTATAGTTTCTAAGCCCAATAATTTAAGTTGATAAAGGTGTCAAATGGCCTTCATAATGCCGATCAATGAAAGTACTAAGCAAATGATGATCAAAGTGTATGGTCCAGCAAGTCATGATCAAAATGAATGGTCCAGCAAGTCATGGTTAAAGTGTATGGTCCAGCAAGTCATGATCAAATGTATGGTCCAACAAGTCATGATCAAAGTCTATGGTCCAGCAAGTTATGATCAAGGTGTATGGTCCAGCAAGTCATGATTAAAGTGTATGGTCCAGCAAGTCATGATCAAAATGTATGGTCCAGCAAGTCATGATCAAAGTGTATGGTCCAGCAAGTCATGATCAAATGTATGGTCCAACAAGTCATGATCAAAGTCTATGGTCCAGCAAGTTATGATCAAGGTGTATGGTCCAGCAAGTCATGATTAAAGTGTATGGTCCAGCAAGTCATGATCAAAATGTATGGTCCAGCAAGTCATGATCAAAGTGTATGGTCCAGCAAGTCATGATCAAAGTCTATGGTCCAGCAAGTTATGATCAAGGTGTATGGTCCAGCAAGTCATGATTAAGGTCTATGGTCCAGCAAGTCATGATCAATGTGTATGGTCCAGCAAGTCATGATCAAAGTGTATGGTCCAGCAAGTCATGATCAAAGTGTATGGTACAGCAAGTCATGATCAAGGTGTATGGTCCAGCAAGTCATTGTCAAAGTGTATGGTTCATGAAGTCATGATCAAAGTGTATCCCAATCATAGTGCGTATATTTTAAATTCCTGATCTCTGCTTAGCCTACAACAGTGCTTCTCAAACTTTAACGGAACACCTAGTGCAATTGAAGAATTTAGCGGAACACTTTGCTTATTTTTTAGGATGCATTGTTTCATATTTATTTGATAAAAATATATATTTACATATATTTAAAACATATATTTTAACTTTAGCTTTAGTATCTATTTTCAAGTACATTACAAGGCCTATATAAAATACATACAAAAATGTATGAAAAAAAGGTAACTTTGATGACTTTTTAAAGACAAAGACCATAACTTTTTTATGTTAGGCATGATATTGCTAAGATATATTCTAAAATCTAGTATGGCATTCAGCCTGTTTTTAGACTTTCACTTTGTTGCAACCTAATAAAAAAATCCTGCTGCGATTAATCAGTCTGTAGGAAACTGCAGTAAAATAACGAAAGCTTGTTTGAAATATTCTGGTACCAGTACGCTAAAGACGAACTCGACCATTTAATGGTTGGTCTTAGTATCTTAGTTTCAATATAGAGTCAGAATATTGATGAGTTCAAAGGTCATAGTAATGTTAAAAAAGAATTACCGTAACCAAGAAGAACTATTTTTTTTTCTGAATTTACTTAATAATTCATTCATGTGTAGGCCTGCTAGTTAATTATTTAGTTATTCTTGGAACACATGGTCAGGCCTCATGGAACACAGGGGTTCTCCGGAACACAGTTTGGGAAACACTGGCCTACAAGAAACGAGTTCTTTGGTCGAGCCTATACGATGTTGTAAATGGAGAACACAAAACGAAATAGCTGACTGACTTGTAACTTGAAAGCAGGGGAAACAACTCATGTACCTTTATGTCATTGAAACATCTGTGAGAAATTGCGTCATCAAGTACAATGTTTCTCTTAATTTTGTTTAAAAGGTTTCGGACTTTTCTTCAGAAATGAAGATCATTACGTCCTTGGCCAAATCTCCAGCAGTGAATGGCAGAGGGCAGGGTTCAAATCCGAAACAAAGTTATGATGGTCCGAATAGCATACCACACGGCGCGGAAGTGAACCAGTTGTCTGTAAATGTCCACGACATAAGAGCAATTTACTAGTTTAACATTCCCAATAGTTCTGTGTTGCCTTTAATGCCAATTCTCTACAAAGCTTTTATCAGGTCACTATGTCTATCTATCTGTCAACTCACTATGTCTATCTATCTGTCAGCTCACTGTGTCTATCTATCTGTCAGCTCACTATGTCTATCTATCTGTCAACTCACTATGTCTATCTATCTGTCAGCTCACTGTGTCTATCTATATGTCAGCTCACTATGTCTATCTATCTGTCAGCTCACTGTGTCTATCTATCTGTCAGCTCACTGTGTCTATCTATCTGTCTTATACAAGTTCCGTACCCGTTATTTCTCCCACACTCATCTCGGATCAAATTGAAATTTTGCACATTTATTTCGTGTACCTAATAAAACAATAATCAATAAAAAAAAATTTAGCCAGTTGATAAATTAATTATTGGTAATTAATTATTTTCTTTGGTATCAAACACGAGAAATTAAGTATACTTCACAGTTGTGGCGGTATAAGTTGAATTATTCACCTTTATACTTTGTGAAGAGAAATAGATCGTCGCTTAAAATTTTGAAACTAACAATATATATCTATGAAACCGAAAATTTTCATAAGAACTTGGGTTGCGCACTTTTTAGTGTATTGGCTTGAAGAGTCTTGAGCCCTAGAGTTCGCATTCAAAAGGTTCTTATAAATGACACATTTTGCTGTCAAAACGGTCGAATATCAAAATAGCGTTTAACAATCGTTCTTTTGACGTCTCGCTTAACATGAAGATAATATTGACGATAACTACGCCTATTAATACTTACGCTACGCTATTTGATTTGACCTGCCTTTTTTTAAAAAAATAGGATGAAAAATGATCTATAGATATCATGAGAATGCGATTCTGCTGTTTAGGAATGCATGAAAACGCTTGGCGTTGTGGCTTCACCCCGAACCCCAGACCCCTAGCTGTCAAGAGAAGGGCCATTAACATAAGTGTTTTTTTTTTCTTTCACTTTTTTCTTTTCTGTGTGTTCGGATTAGCGTTTAAAAAAGATATCCCCTCCCTCAAAAGTTTTGGATCTGCTAATGATACAATTACAATAACTATAAGCTTTGTTTTTTTAAAAAAAAAGGGTATTTAAAAAAATATTTTTCTTGTTTCTTGAATTAACTCGATGAGAGTAAAAGTTTAGTTTGCAGGTGTACCCAAAACTTTTAACTTTTGTTCTAGGAAGTGGCGGATAATGTATGCGTACGTCTGAAGTGTTATAACTGTTTATTTTAATAGGTGCAGACGTATTTCTCATTAAGTTAATACTATTCAAAACAGGTGGTCTTGTCCAGCATAAATAATTTTGTTTACGTTTAGTGCGCATGCTATTTTGTTTTTCTCAATTTTAAGCTTTGTAGAGTCGGCTTTGTTGGTTTACTTGTATGCAACTGATGTAATCTAGTCTAATTCTTGTCTTGAGAGAGGCTTTCCGTTCAGAGAAGTGTCTACTGTAAAAAGTACGATAGGCCTACATATTATAAGCTAAAGATTACCTAAGGCTAGCTGTTTGGTCACGGACTACAAAGTCAACGCCTGCTCTAAGGAAGAAAAGCCAAATGTCTCTTCGGGCTAAAACAATTTTGGTGACAGGGGCGTCTCGAGGGCTTGGTCTCGAGTTCGTGAGGCAACTGTTAGAACTACCCACTCCTCCAGAAGTTTTGATTGCTGCATGTCGAGATCCTGAGAAAGCTGAAGACTTACAGAGACTCACCAAATCCAACAGTGCTGTTAAAATTGTGAAGCTAGACGTAGAGAAAGATGATGAGATAGACAAAACTGTGGAGGTAAATATCGGTACAGAGAACTGCATAATGCTTTTCTTTTTCCCGTTTATTTTATATTGCTACTTCAGCAATCATGTTTAATGATAATAATAAGATAATTAGCTTATTGACTCTTCTTTTCAAAGAGAAGTTTTACTATTTTCTTACAAAAAAAAATACATTACTAGGTAAAGATCTATAAGAATTGAGGCCGTTCTTGATACTGTTAAATAAAATTATTATAGATTCCTTAAAAAGTTCAGACTGACCTGAATTTTAATCCTCAGGTTGTGTCCAACTATGTCGGTGAGAGGGGCTTGAACCTGCTCATTAATAATGCTGGCATTTTATACAAACAAATGCCAGGGAATATTGCAGACGTGACGAGAGAAATCATGCAGAAGCACTTTAGTGTGAACGTAACAAGTAAGATAAGAACTTCACAAAAAAATATATTTTGATAAGTTTATTTTGAGTTTACTCTAGCTAGATTTGGCAAGGGAGGAAAGCATGTGTTAACACTCACCGCCCTTGCAGAACACACACTCAACTTTAATCTGTAACATGTGACGATGGCGTGTCCCGCACAGCTAGCCTGGTATAGAATAGGAAAATGGCGGGGTCTTAGTGTACGCGGTCGCTTGCCGTGAGTCCTGACCCACCCGTCAGACAGAACAGTGTACACTGTTCTCACTCAGGCCGGTGAGAAGGGGCTCTTGTTCACTTTTGCTGGCCTAGAGTTCCAAGAGCCGAAGGCTCAACTCTACCTGACAGTTTAAGAAGAAGAATAAGCTTACTAGATCAAGCATGGGTTTAGGACAAATCACAAACAAATATTAATAATAGTAAGAAGAAACAAACATAAAACATTGTATCTTTGTATAATGTCCAGGCGACCCAAAAGTTAAGTGGCAATGCGCCTGGCAGCTGAATCTGTTGTCTCTTTGTGTCATTGTAAATACTGAACAATTAGCAGCTGGATATTTACACAAATGAAACAAGTATAACATTAATACCAGTACCTTTGTTTTAAAAACATAAAGTAGAAAACCATTGTCTTTTAATCATTAAGCGAAAAAAAAAGTAATAAGTCAAATATTCTTTTTATACTAAGCCTAATCGGAGTAGAAGTTAATTACACATTTCTTTTTTTCTACATTTATAGAGCACATTGCACACTCATTGGTGTGTGTTTAATTTCAGTAGTTTCTGTACCCAATCAACAGCCCTATTGATCTGTGTTTTCTATCTTTGTTGCTCATCGTTATAAATCATTTTCCTTATCATCATCATCATCAAACTCCATTTGAGTGAGGGCTTGAGAGGCTCAAATCCTCTCTTGCAAAAGCCCTGGACAGAAACCCTGCTGTATTGCGTAGTGCATATATGTCACCATACAGCAGTGGCGTGGCTACCAATGTGCGGGTGGTGAGGGCCGCACAGGGCACCAAGTGGAGAGGGGCACCAAAAATTCCCCCAGTGTGTATTAATTTCCTATTTCCATGAGCGTTTCAGTACAAACGACTAATTGTATGGACACGAACAAACATAAACTACTGCATTTTTAACATGAACTAACGATTTATAAACCAGTCATGTCGCTATTTTGTTTCATCTCCTTGACTATTTCTTCCATACAATGTAAGCTATAGAACAGTTTGTATCTAATTTACTACATTTATTTCGGACACACGGTACATGTTGTTACTACACTGATTAATGCTCTGTAATATAAAGAAGAAGAAGAAGATAGGCCAACCTTTTTTTACTTCATTGTTTAGTCCATTGGTTTAATCTAGTTATAGAGTTTACAAATATATTACTAAACTCTAGCTTTAAACCAGTGATTCCCAAAGTGGTCTATATAGACCCCCAGGGGTCTACGAAGAGTTCCAAGGGGTCTACGAAAGTAAAAAAAAATAATTGGGGGTCTATGAGATGTTCATGGGGGTCTACGAAAATGGATTTCATTTCAGCAGGTCGAGACTTTTATTTTCACATCTCATCAATGTAATTATTTAATACACTAATATATGATTTGTACCTTAGTTAATCCTTTCAATATTTACCCTGCTATTCAAACGAAAAATTGTTATATTTAATTTCAATACTTATTTAAATAGCTTAATTTTTTCTACATGTAACAAAAATAAATGTAGATTATATACAGCGTTGGTTATTTAAAATTGGAATTCATTTCTTCATTGTCAAACAAGCGATTGCCTAAGTGCCTTTTTATGATGATATGAATAATCATGCTGGAGGATCAATTGAGACAATGCCACCCTGATAAAAAGATAAAGATTTGAAAAACTTTAGAAATCCCAAAGATATAAGTTCAGTCCACAAAATCTCTCTTCAACGTCATATAGAGAAGATGATGGTGTGTGCGGGTCTTAAAAGATCTCCTTACTTATAGCCATATACGGAAAACACCATAGATAAATCATTGATTTTACCAGCTGTTAAAGTAGTTTTCAAAACTATTTTACACAAATGTACATCTGATATTATTTTAAACACATTTCTTTAAGCAACAATACAGTAGGTACATCAGTGGTATGAGTTATGTAATTCTTTGCAAACAACATATATACAGTTTGGGATCAGCGGCCTCGCAGGCTCTGACAGGGTGTAGCGCTGTGTGCTGCATACTTCCTAAGGATCATCTGCTCCTTATTTTTCTTCGGGATTGACCCACGAAACAGTTCCCATATTTGGGTATATCTGCGAAGGCAGTAGAGGTTTCTGTTTTCCCCCTGATAGATGGGTTGCAACCTAGGCTAATGAGGCCCTCCTTCCCAAAGCTTACTGGTTTAGACGCCAGTTACTTCGCCACCTTCTCCTGTTTAAGAAAACAGTTCCGGGAACCCAATATTTGAGCCAGACGTGAAAGATGAAGAAATACAAATACAGTGATACTTAAGGCCAATTAATTAATTAATATTTTTTGTTTGAAGAACTACTTCATAGAACAACAAATTCCTATATGAAACATAAAATCCCTCGCAACGGATAATGGAAAAAAACAAAAACAAACTATTCCAGTGTGTTTGGTGGTTTCAGTAATACGTATCAATTGTTATTTAAATTGGTTATAAATTTGAATTTTATGAATAAAAAAGATAGAGCTCTCTAACTAAGTAGCTTTAAATTGCTTATTTACTCTTCGACTGACAACAGTTAGAAATTACTTTTAAAAATGGAGTTGGTGAATTTGCAAAAATGCAGTACCGGTATAAGTTAAGCAGGGGGTCTACCGAAAACCAGAAAACATAACAAGGGGTCTACGAGACAAAAAAGTTTGGGAATCACTGCTTTAAACAATTGTCTTAGTTTATTCATTTCTTTATGATTCTTTATAGTTTAATTTTGGAAATAATTCTATTGTAATGTCAATATTTTAAAATAGGTAACCTTTGTTTTCTACGAGTTTTTTTTTTAAACTAACTAGTTAATTGTAATACTGAAACGTAAACAAAATGATGAACAGTGCTTAAGACTGATTAGTCATGCTGGCGCCTCAAAACCCTTTTTAGCTCAGACGGAGAAATCGGCATCTCTGGTTCTGTCCGGTCTGGGTAGACTATAAGGGCCCCATACCCAGATCTATTGGGGTCCCCCATTACCGACTTATCGGTATAACAGAAAATGGCATCTGATGGGTAGGACTTTAGTGTAGCTGATGCCAAGTTTTGGAGTATGGCAGGTGTTAATCGCCTCTTGGTGGCTCCCTCTTGCCCTATAAAGGACATGTTTATTTGTGGGGCCGGTATTTTCCTTCACGGAGGGCAAGTACTAATTCATCTAATAGAAATTCTATCAGTGGAGAGCCCAGCTGATTTAGACAAATTGGCCGCAATGTGGAGGAACGATCGCATTTTAATGCGGTTCCTCTCTCTCCACTGTCGCACTAATATTAAGGTGGGTAGCCTAGAGTCACCCCTTTTGTAGCGCTCGTAGGCCGTAAGTACCGCCCACTCCCTCCTTAAATGTAAAGGGACACGTTTGTTAAGATTTCAGCAGAGTTTGTTGTGCTTGTCCGAAAGGTGCCACAAATGAACCTTAGTGCCTGTGATTGTACTCGGTCGAGTGATTCGAGGGCAGTTTTACTACCATATACTTGAACTGTATAGCTGTACTCAATTTGTGATCTGACTGCCCCTAAGTACGATGTGCGTAGCATGTAAGCTTTGTCACCCCTCTTTGTGCTGGCCAGCTTTCTTAGTAACGCTAACTTCTCCGAGGCTTTTCTTTCGACTTCCTGGACGTGCTGGAACATTGACAGTTTTCTATCCAGGGTCACCCCTAGATATTTTGGCGTGTTTTCACGTTGGAGTCGCAGCCCACCGAGTTTAAGCTCGAATGGAGCCTTAAGAATGTCGATCCCTAGGCTGAACAGGGACCAGGTCGTTTTGGCAACGTTTATCTGAATCTGTCATTTGTCGCAATACGAGATGGTTTGGATGTCTGCTTGTAATGCCGCCTGTATTTGGTCGGCTTTCATCCCGGTTGACCAGAGGACAATGTCATCCCATCCGCATAAAGCAGTTTCTTTGACCGCAGCGAGGTGCGTTTCTTAAATTTCTTAAGTCTAAAGAAGCATCAAGACAATTTCAAGTCACATCAGTGACAGAGTCCACCGACTATTGGCGAGCTGTTATTGGGTATGAATTAACTGAACAATTAAAAGCAACATAGCAAGATAGGACGGTTATCATTAAATCCAGAAAAATGATGAGGCCGACATCCTGAATGATGAAAAAGAAGAAAATACTTCAATAACGCAGGTTCTAGAGACTAAAGGACAGCACACAAGCATGTCTTTATTACACTCCTTAAAAATTCACACTGAAGAAGCTGAACCATCAGACAGTGTAAACAATACAGAAAGCAGGATAATGAACTCTAGACTGAACGACATTGAAGATTGGCCTGATGTCATCACAGATAATATTCGCATACACCTTGTCAATCAAGGTTCTAAAACAGTTCAGCGTATTGACAGTCAATTCAGAGAGGCATATAGACATCAAGAATCAGCAAATAAAAAGGCTAGATAGCTTTGAAAGGCTTGGTTTTTCCGGCAAATGTCAAACGGCGAGAAAGTTCGCCAAAAAAAAAAAGAATCCTTATTTTGCTTCCTCTGCATACTCGTCTCAACAAGATCAAGTACCAAATCTTCATTTAAATCCAAAGATGGATTCAATGAGTGGTGGAGGTTATCCCCGAAAACAGAAAAACATGAGACCAGCAGAGCTCACATTCAGTCATCGCTTGCTTGGAGGGAACTTGAAGTTTGCCTGAGAGTAGGGAACAATATTGACAACAAGGTCCAAGATTTGATTATACAAGAGACGAAAACCTGGAGAGTTAGTAAAATTACTATCAAAGTACTATCCACTCTTGAGGGAGCATGTGCTTCGAACTAAGCTTTGTTCCAGACCGAATGCATACATGTCTCCACAAATACAAAATGAATTTATTACAATATTGGGGAATCACGCTAAAAAACAAATCATACAGCAATTAAAACAAGCCAAATATTTCTCAATTATTTTTTACAGTACACCTGACATCTCAAAGCTGGATCAAACTTCCCAAATTTTACGGTGCATTGTCATGGATAATGACGGGGTGCAGGTTCGTGAGTCTTTTGTTGACTTCATCGACACAAAGAACAAGCATGCTGCTGGAATCGCTGAGATGATTCTAGAGAAACTGCGTTCGGATGGCTTAGACATAATGAACTGCAGGGGTCAAGGCTATGATAATGCTGCGGTCATGAAAGGTCAAAACTATGGTGTCTAAAAACGTATTCTAGAAGTCACTATTCAATGCCTGCTCATACCTTTCTCTTAATTTAGCAGAAATTCGAGCTGCTGAAGCTGAAGTCAATTCGGTAACATTTTTCGGTACACTGGACCGTTCACACTCCTTTTTCTCAACTTTAACACACCGCTGGGATATCCTCATAAAAAAAAACCGGAACTAGCCTTAAACGTTTAGTCGAGGCCCGCTGTAGCGCCAGAGGAGAAGCCGTCAAGATGGTTAGGGATAAATTTTCTAAAATTTTAGAAACTCTGAAGACATTAACTAGCAGAGATGAAAATTCATCGACTAAATCTGAAGCAGGTGGATTATTGGTTGCTATTCAGTCTTTTAATTTTCTCACCTATCTTGGATTTTGGGCGCCTGTATTAACTGAAATTAATGATGCGCAATTCTACCTTCGAAAACAAGGATTGTCTATTCGAGACTGCTCACTCAAACTAAAAGTATTAGAGACATTTTTACGTAGTAATAGAGAGGACATCGCTGAAGCCAGCATTACCTTTGCCGAAAGCGTATTTACAGATCTGAGAATCAGTACAGAACCTCAAAAACGTATTGGCCATAAGAAAAAGATGCCTGATGAGAAAAGTGACGACTCTGTACTTACACACAAAGAAGAGCTACGAAGAGAAATTTATTCTACCTTGAACATGATTGTTCAAGAAATAATCACCCGATTCGAGCAACTTCAAGATGTAGCAGATAGATATGAATTTTAGCCGCCTTCCCAGATATTAAATCGTAAGGTCGAAATCAATCTCGATAGTACTCCTAGAGACATTGATAAAAACGAATTTCTGCCGAAGCGAAAGAGGCTTCAACGGTTTGTCACAGTTTCATCAGAAGCCTCCGAACTTCCAAAACAAGGACCTGTTGAGCTCTTGAAATTTATAAAAAAATATCAGCTAGATTATTCAGTCCCGAATATCGTCCTCATGATTCGCATATTTTTGACTGTTGCGGTAAGCGTCGCTACACGCGAGAGAAGATTTTCCAAACTTAAACTGATCAAGAATTACTTGCGATCAACGACGACAAATTTACGACTCACTAATTTGGCCATTTTGTCCATTGAACAAGAGCTGGTGAAAAAAATTGATTTCGATAAAATTATTGATACTTTCGCCAGCAAGAAAGCGCGTAGTATGTTTATGTAAAAGTGAATTAACAATATTTGATTAATGAATGCATATTATTTTGAACAAAAAAGTAAGGTTTTGCAATGTTATTAATTAGTTAAGTTGTTTTTTTTTTTTGGGGGGGGGGGGGGGGGGGCATCATGATGACGTACCGCACCAGGCATCATATACTCTAGCTACGCCACTGCCATACAGGTCGAGAATTTTCGGTTTCCAAGACCTGTCGAGACGGAGATCAGCAAGTCTGGGGCAGTCCAACAGAATATGAGACAGTTTCCTCTTGATCATTTTAGAGTAAAATTGTATTCATCTTTTTGAATTAAGTTAATAAAGTTTTATAAATTTAATTGCAGTAACAATGTACATGTTTAATCAATTAGGCACCAACTAGAGCAGGTAGATAAAGCAGATAGATTTAGTACAGCGGAAACATCAATAACCTTTCACCGCGAGGCTCATTAACAACCATCCATTAAAAAAATGCCGTCTAGTTTTGCACTCCTTAAGTATACATTAATTAACATTTGAAGGTCAGGTTATGATGTCCCAGAAATGTCTGCCTCTGCTCCTAAAAGCATCATCACTGTCAGGGAGCAATGAGTTAAGCACAAGCAAAGCTGCTGTCATAATGATTTCCGCCATACGTGGTTCTCAAACCTTGATCAATGCTGAGGGTCCGCTGGGATTCATACACTACAAGTAAGTCTAAACATCAAACTGTAAACACTCTTTTTTGTAGACATAAAAAAAATGTGATAAATAAAATAATGTTCAAAGACACATAGACAACTGCTTGTTCGTCAAGATTTAACCCAATGCTCCACATTTATTACCTTACATCCAAACAACGAATGGTCACAAAATAGCAAGTATTATGTTTTAGTTCTTAAAAGTAGTGTTGAATTATGGGGGAGGGCATGTGGGCCTAATACCTGAAGACTCCATAAGAGGGGCCCCTGTAATAGCGATAAATAAACATCACAATTTTGACGGGTCAGCCAATTTTACAATTTCAAAAAAAACTACACTGTCGTTGCTAAGAAGTGTCCGTTTGTAATGTGCTCAAAATAAATAAATGAAGCTCCAGATTAACGGCAGATTAACCCAGGGCCTATATAGGGTAATTATAAAATTAACTTGAGAGAAAAAAAACAAGCTTATACGAAGTGTTATTGTATTAATTAGTTAGGATCAGTTATGAAACAATAATAACAATAAATGTGTGCGATTAGAAATATGTTTACCTTTTTTCATTGTTTAGCGCTATTTCATATTTTTAACTGTTTCACTACGCTTAGATCCTATCACTTCTCTGGACTAGTTGAGAAAATGGGGGAGAGGGGAAAGAAATTGATATTTGGATGAATGTTACCGTAGTCACTTTTTAAATGCATTTATTAAAACAAAAGTGGGAATGACCCAAGTCCGAACTAATGGCTCTTGCCTCCGCAAGCCGACATACTAACCACTGCTATTGACGTGATTATGAAAAGAAAAGATTGTATACTTATCTATTGTTTGTTTGCAACTTACTTTAAAATGGCGACCTATAAAGGGGACTAATTCAGCTTATACACCACACCAGTCAAGTACAATTACTTTCCCTTGCTTTAGATACTAAAGAGAATAATTAATAGAATAGTTAATTAACTAATTGTTGTTGTTTATTTTCTGATTGATTCTTGCGTTGTCAGATAAAAGAAACAACTGTGCAAAATTTCAGCTTGATCCGAAACAGGGTGTTGGATAAATTACTTGTACACACTTTTTACCAGACAGGAAAGTGAGTCGAAATAAGCTTTTTAAAAATATATATATATACTTTTTTTTTACTACAATATGCATATTAAATATATTTTTACAAAACATAAAATAAGATTACACCTACAAGAACTCTAAAACATGGCATTCTTTTAGATATATGTATTGTAAAGGGGATTTTTATTAAAGCTTTCCAAAAAAAGTGGTTGAGCCTCCACTAAGATATTCTGCATAGGGTCTCCAACTACTTAAATCCGGCCTAGGCGGCCTTGCCTAGTGGACTAACAAGTTTGTTGTTTGCATTAGATTTTCTTCTGTCAGTCCTTTGATGTCTTTTCTTACTTGCTTGTTTTGCTATCCAAGGAACTAGATCTTTAGCTAGGCATCACGTCCACTCTTTCCACGGAGCCACTATACTATTCCTAATAGTAAACCACTGCTGACTTTCATGAAAGCCGAGATTTAAAGTCGCTGAGTCATTGGTGTATAAATAATCAGACTTTCTTAGGCTTTGTTTATTGAATGGAATGGGGGACATAGTTTCTCTGGGTAATAATAAAACATCCCATGTAGCCTTTAACATGGATGGCTGCCTGGTCGTGCGGCATATGTGCATGACTGTCGTTTCTGTGTCTTGATGATCTCGGGTTCATACCCTGCCTGCTGCCATTCATCGTCTTCCTGCAGGAGGCTTGGGCTAGGATGTAGATCAGGGGTTATCAGCCTGTGGGTCGCGACCCCTTTAGGGGTCGATTGACGATTTGCCAGGGGTCGCCTAAGACCATCAAAAATATGGATTGTTATTGTCTACTCTTCTATTGCTGTATGTCTGTAAGGTGGGGGGGGGGGGGGGGGTCGCGGCAAAGTGAGGAATTGTAAAAAGGGGTCGCCGAGCTTAAAAGATTGAGAACCGCTGATGTAGATTGTCTTCACATCTGAAGCAACTACAACATTGAACAAACATTCAATTTTAAAAGAGAATTTTTGAAGTGTACGATTTACCTCCCTTTTGGCCAAACTAAAATTGCTTCTGTTAATTATGTGATAGAGTGTGTCTCGATAGTTATTTTCAGCGAGCTATGTAAGAAAAATATGTTGTTGTTTATTTGCTTCCCGTCTGTCTGTCTGTCACGCTTAGATTTAAATAAACAAATAACTACAAAGGTTATTCATCGTGTTTGATATAAATCTGAGTGCAACGGCAGCATTTGATCTTTCGTAGCGTTCTTGTATTTGAAAAATTAAATGACTGATATTGCATTCGTGTAGGTATAAACTAAATTTTAAAATAAAATTTGAAAGTCAGTTCGTGTTATAGTAGTGCACGTATGTAAAATATAAACACAAACGCGAATGCGATTTAGTTTTGAGTCTGTGTAATTATATGTAAGTGTAAGTCCAACTGACTCTCAAATAACATCATTTTTTTTTAAATTTTTGCAGCAAACTTCTTGTTGATAAATAAATATCTGTAAGACTAAATATTAGTAATAAACTAAAGTTCTGAGCTTTGTTTTCCATTTCAGATGTTCCAAAACTGCACTTGACATGGCTACAGTCCTTCTTGCTAGAGAGTTGAGAGATGTCGGCATCTTGGTGACTGCATTGCACCCTGGCTGGGTAAAGACAGATATGGGCTCCAGTGAGGCCCCTTTGGGCATAGAAGAAAGCATCCGAGATTGTCTTCGAACCATCGGAAGAGCCGGCGAAGAGAGCAATGGAAAATTGATTGACCTAAAAGGAAACATTTTACCCTACTAAATTTCAGATCCGAATTTGGCAGCTAGCTAATGTTATGTTCTAGTAAATAAAAAAAACAACAGGTTTTATAAAGTAATAATCTTATATTTCATGTAAGATCAGTATTTATTTTTATCTATTATAGTTTCTGAAAGCACTACTGTACATCAAAATATGTGAAACTATTCAGATTGAAAACATATTTTGAAATTAATGGCAAGCAGAGAAGAAACTAAACCTTAAGATTTGTACACAAACGTATGCATCTTTTTTATACTATAAAGTAGAAAGTAAGGCGTATGTATGTAGGCCTAAGTATATATATCCCGCATGGAAAACAAATCCGTTTGACCAATCTTTATAAAAACTTGGCAGAACTGTTCCACGGGTGCTAACTGGAACCGTAACGTATGTCTAGTAGCCCTAAAATTAACTTAAGACCCTAAAAAAAAAGGTTGCCCAACTTTATGAAAGTGATAATATTTTATGGATCTAATCTAGGCCATCTAGATCTAATTTTTAAAACTACACTTCGCACAGATAGTTTTTTACTTTGACACATGGAAATACAAACTATAGTCTATTGATTTCATTATTTAATAAAATTAACCTTCAAATTTGTATTTCAAAAGCATTTTTACATAAATTCGTTCCTTATATCTGCGAATTTAGAAGTCCTGACGTACTTTATAATCTCATTCATTTAACAAATCGTGTAAACCCATTTCATTTGTATTTATATCCTATTCATCTCGCGCTCCTTTCGTTTTTAATAGATATGAGTAAACCCATTTCCGCAAAACTACTTTTATTTTCGTGGCGAAAGAAAGAAACTTGAAAGGATCATTAGCTAAGTTTAACATACATCTAAATCCAATCCACTAGATTAGTAAACACAAACTTAGGCCCGCAGGCCGCGGGCAATGTTCGGCTAGAAGGATATATAATAACACAACTTTAATGAAAATCTAACCTCAACAAAAACTAGAATAGCAATCCTAAATTTATTACTAATTCAAGACCAGCTTAATGTAAACTAGGCCCAAAACGTTAGAATTTAACCTGTAGGCCTAATAATTGTTTCGCTAGACAATGAGCCTAACCACAAATTGGAATTAAAAATACAGATGTACCTACGAACACATATTTAGAATTCTGGAAACATTTGTAAAATGTGTGATTCAATAGTAGTCATACTACAGGCATACTTTAAATGTATAATATAAATGTAATGTTAAATGAATCATAATTAAAATAAAAAAAATGTTAATTTCCCATATCAAACCCTGCGGTCTATGGGGCAGATGTGACCCACGGTTGACGCGCGTGACATGTGGCAAGCTCAACGACCAACCGCCTTTACTTTTCCCCAACTAATGTCAGGTATCTATATATATAATTCTCTTCATGGCTCAACAGTTTGGACACCAAGAAGTAAAGGAAAGATGACTCTTTTATTTCTGCAAGTTGGACTAGAGTTATTAGGAACAAGTAGGCTAATCAACACTGTACTCACCCGTCACTAAATAGCAAGGCCGGACTTAACCATTGTGGGGCTCTATACAAAACTGATTGCGCGGGGCCAAGTTAAGGTAGGGATACGGATTATAAGTGAAAATTAAGAGTTTGTATAAGAAAATAAATTCGTCTTGGCATGCATTTTATTAGCGGACCCGTAAGAGGAAAAGCCGCTATTAGGTTTATGCAAAATGTCCGTCTGTCACACTCAGAACTAAAAAAAAAACTAGAAGAAAAAGGACAAATATTATTCCACCATGCCATGCGGCTTCAGAAATTTAGGTGCAACGGATACTTATGGTTTTCTTAAAGTTTAGGAATTTAATTATGCAAGCGTTTTTTGTTTCATAAAAATACACAAATTCTAAAACAATTTACATAAATGTAAGGGAGGTAATATTACATATGCTAACAAAGAAAGATAATTTTTTTGTGTGTATTTTAAGTACCATTAAGTCAAAAATATTTATAAAATATACAAATGTTCACAACAAATATAAATATTAGTTAAATGTGTTTTTTTCAGGTCAACTGTATGCTAAAATTAAAAGAAAACATTTCTGTTTTTGTTTATAAAGGCTAAGAATTCACTTTGTATGTAAATATCACGCACATTTTTTAAAAATGGGCTACTATTGCAGCGACTTACGTACAGTAGCGTGTCAGATAGAGGCAAGACATGATACTAATCAGTTCCTTCAAAATTTTTAAAATAATCAGATTTTATTTATTTTTTGTTTAGTGCCCCCATCAGAATCAAAGAATGTTATTTTTGTGCGTTTTGTCTGTTGGTCGGTCTGTCCGTCACGCTTGGATTTAAAAAATAACAACACTAAAGGCTATGGAAAATCTAATTTAACCTTTAATGTTCCTTCCGAAATATTGCAATAGTTTTAAGCATCTATAATAGATTGTTCAGGATGTTTTTGAAAAACATATCAATGCCAACGAATGTTTGCTTGCTTTTCTACCTTATATTAAATTTAATTTCCATGCTTAAAAGTTGCAAAAACACATGATCTTTAATATGCTGTTCCGGTTTCTCAATGTAGATAGCATATAAATGCTAAATGAAAATCTGTATACTAACTTATATTTCAGTAACTCTAAAGTTGTTCCGGATATCTTTTATAAAAAATAAATTATTGTTTGAAATCGCATAATTGGCTAATATTACACTTATATTCTTGGACGATACATCACTACAGTTCAATTATCAGTATCAAATTGTTCCGTATTTTCAACTTAAAACTAATTTATGTCTTTTCTTTTTTCAAAAATATCGACAATAGGATTTAAAAAAAAAAGAAAGTAATTTACTATAAACAATTATTGAAAATCCTTTTTTAGACTAATTTTACTTAATTTTGTTGCTGAAACATCTCAAAAGACTTTCTATTGGTAAAAAATGTTCCAGTTTTTGTTTTGAAAATGAAATCTACCTACATTCTTTAATTTTCTTACAAATCGTCGCCAAACTGTTCTGATTTTTTAAATGAAAACTCTACAAACGCCAAATAACTGTTTGAAATCCCTCTTCTAATAAATAAAATAAATAATTTTCTTAGTAACACGTAGAAAAACTCATTTACGAAAATCGGTTGTTCAGGATTTTTAATTTAAAAAACATTTTATCTGTATTTATTTAAAATCGCACTTCTATGTTACACTACATTTAATTTTCTAGCTAAAACATTACTAAATCTATGTTGTCTATAATACAATGTGCCGGAGTTTTAAGAAAAACAAAGTATGGTATGGAAATCTCTCCACAAGGCTATGGTATCAAATTTTCATACTAGACCATCCCCAAAATTTATATAATTCATATATATAAACATCCGCAAAAATCTATTATAGATACTTATAACTATTGCGATGTTTTGGAAGTAGAATTAAAGGCTTATCAGATTTTCAATAGCTTTTAGTCTTCTTTTTTTCGATATTAACATAACTGACATACAGACTGACAGACAAAACGCAGAAAAAATGTGGCTTTTATCTTGATTTTATTCCTTAGACGTCATATGGAATGAATTCTTTAAAGGAAATGCTGCAATAACTCGGTGCACTAAGGTCTATGAACCCTCGTTACCTCCCTCGCGTTAATAAAGACAATTTTTAGTCTAACTAGGGGTTACTAGGCCGTCTGACCTAAGAGATTTTTTTTTTTCCTTTGACGTCATATGGAATGAATTCTTTAAAGGAAATGCTTTTAAAACTCGGCGAACAAATGTTTATTTAATCTCGCCAAGTTTTTCTTTTTTTAATAAAAAGACATACTAGATAGATTTAGAATTTAGATCTAATCTAGATTTTTTTACACTAGATCTAGATTTTTTACACTAGATCTAGATTTTTTACACTAGATCTAGATTTTTTACACTAGATTTATATTCTAATTAAAATCATTGTAAATTCTGTTGATATATGATGTAATGTTGCGTGAGAGTTAGTTCCCTTAGCGGATTCGGAAGTGTGTGTTGCTGTTCGTTATCTAATATGGTGGCATAAAGCCTATGTGTGTGTTTTGTAACCCGGCCTTGTCGTTTATCTGTTTCTACTTGTATTTATGAGTATATTAACATGGTGGCAGCGGTAACAAGAGATATAGTTAGGTTTATATCAGTGATATAAATCTAGTTAAATTACGTTTTTAAAAAAAAGAAGACAATGAAGATAGCAATGATCCAGACATATTGTTACAAAAGCTACATGAATATTTTCATCTAAGGAAGAACGAAGTACTTGAAGCTTATAGGTTCTGGAATATGACTCATATCTCTTCATATGATTTGTTTATTACTAGTTTGAGGACACAGGCTGAGAAGTGCAGTTTTAAAGACAAAGACCGAATGATAAGAGATAAACTAGTTTTTTTTCTGCTAATCAACGTCTACAAGAGAAGCTACTAATGTGTTCAGATTTGACACTAGTAAAAGCTATAGAAATCTGCCAGGTCTACGAACAAACACCCAAGGAAATGAATGAAGAGTCTAGTCAAACCGATTATGTTCTGAAGATTGAAAAAGCAGATAACCACAAAGCTCCACAAAGAAAGTTTACCAAAGATTGCAGATTTTGTGGAGGCCGACATGAATTCAACAGAAAGACATGCCTAGCTTGGGACAAAACTTGTTTCAACTGTCAAATCATTAACCACTTTGAAGTGAAATGCAAGTCACAGAAGAGTAACCATAGGAAGAAGTCGTCTACGTCTAATCAAGATTCTTGTATCAACTCTATAACAAGTAGTTGTGGATCGTCGTACAAACGATTCAGAGAACAAACTAAGGACAGTAAACCGCCAGAATGTAGATGCTGTGGCAAGTATCACGCCCATAGAAAGACTGTTTGTCCAGCCTGGGGCAGGGGTCGGCAACCTTTTGAGTCGGAAGAGCCAAAAATTACAATTTACAAAATTTCAAAGTTTCTAAAGAACCACAAAGTTATATCTTGCCAATTAAATAGTACTCACACAATTATTTTTTTTTTTATAAAAAAAAACGAATCTATTTATTTGTATTTATTTATATAGTGTTTTTCACAACAAATTAGATTATATATTGTTGTAACTCTAGGGTAGGTTCTCAACGAAAAGGCATGCAACTCAACTCAGTTTAACAGGAAATAATAGTTGCGTTTATTCACTAGGGTAAACACATAACATCCTTTAGCTTCCCCAGAGTCTTACTACTTAGTATACCAGTCCTTTGCTACTTAACCCGAATGTGGACCAACGACAGCCTTCCCCGCTTCGCTCCAGGTCCCTACTACAACCTTCAGGCAACACAAAAGTTGGCCTCTTAGTTTCCCAAACATTCAGACTCTTCACAATCCCTGATGCACTGTTATTCTCTCTCTTCTAGTGTCTTCCTGATTACGTTCACTAGTGCGCTAGTGCACACCTCAAGCACTGGTGCAAGGTAGGGTTACAACACTACCCCCACCTTAGTCTTTTCGTCCCGAAAAGAAACATGTCCACGGTTGGTCAGTGCAGGTGGAGGTCGGTCAGTGGGAGTCACAGATTGAATGGAGCGTGCTCCCCACAAAGCCATCCACACTGCTCTCTGCAGGTGCCGCTTCCTCCTTCTCCAGTTGATCTGCCTTTGGTTAAGGGGGCGTCGTTTTCGTTGTCTGGCCTTTCTCTCAGTCAGCACCGACGGCAGCTTCATGGCAGGAAGAGAGGCAGTAGATGTCATGGCGGTGGTCATCAAGACCATTGGTCTCCAGTACGCTTCCTCGATGCACCGTAGGCCCCCAGAAGGCCAGGTTGTCAAACACGTCATAATCTTCAAGCGTGTCTCGAAGGCGTGTCTGTGGGGCACGTGGGCAACGTCCTTTGGGCACAAGTCCATCTGCTGCACCACCATCAGCGCTTCTCTTGCTGCTACTGGTATCAGGACAAACGTCGGTTTGGTCAATACTTTGTTGGCAGGTCTTCCGGTGATCATACTCTCCCCTTGAGGCAGCCCCGTCAGCACAGTTCTTATTAAACGTCTGGGTGCAGGCAGGAATCACGATGACATGATCAGATCTGTGCTCAGCGCTGTCACAACAAATGTCAGGATTCTTGTCGTAGGAGCCAAGCTTGCACGGCTCGCTATTACAGTCATAGACAACACTACCATCAACGGCGTCTCCGTTGAGTAGCGGATTGTTTATACCTGTCGACATGGTAGCTATCTGGTCATCGGTCTTGTTCATCACGGTCTCAAACGATTCATCAGTCTTGTTCAGTGAGGTAATGGTACCTATCTGTTTAATCATGGTACAGATCTGTTCGTTGACCTCTTTCAGCAAGGCACTCATGACCTCTCTGATATCTGGTTCTACCTCAAACAGGTAGGTCTCGGGATCCTCCCCTTCATCAACCAGGTTCTGTCTAACACTGGCTCTCATCTTCTCTTTGTCACAGAAGATCCTCAGCTCCCTGGCTCGGAGCTCCTCTTTTAACTGTTTACAGCTAAGTTCATCTAGCTTCCTAAGCGTTGTTATTTTTATCCTTTTATTGAGCTGCCTAAATCACACTTATGACACCAATTGTTGTAACTCTAGGGTAGGCACTCAACGAAAAGGCATGCAACTCAACACAGTTTAACAGGAAATAATAGTTGTGTTTATTTACTAGGGTAAACACATAACATCCTTTAGCTTCCTCAGAGTCTTACTACTAAGTATACCAGTCCTTTGCTACTTAACCCGAATGTGGACCAATGACAGCCTTCCCCGCTTCGCTCCAGGTCCCTACTACAACCTTCAGGCAGCACAAAAGTTGGCCTCTTAGTTTCCCAAACATCCAGACTCTTCACAATCCCTGATGCACTGTTATTCTCTCTCTTCTAGTGCCTTCCTGTTTACGTTCACTAGTGCGCTATTGCGCACCTCAAGCACTGGTTCAAGGTAGGGTTACAACAATATATATGGCATAATTTTTTATTTCGGCAACAACTTAAGCAGTTAAACAATTACATACAACTCTAACTTCAATAACAAACAACCGAGCAAACAAATTCAATGGGAGCGATTGCTTAGCATGGTTTTAGAAAATATGGATACATTTGGCTCATAACTTAATTTTAGTTTCAAAGCTGACTCTTAATTTTCATTTTTTAGTTCGCTTCTTACTTACAATGTGGATTTCGTTACTATTTATGTTGAGAGGACTTATTAGGAATGCTAGATGGTTTTGGATTGCTCTAATCTGTCAGATAATTGATATTTGATTTTGTTTTATAACTGCTAAAGTAATTCGTTTCAAAAGTTGCACTGATTTTAACTCGATACTACTTTAGACATTGAAAATGAAGTAGCTGACCGCTTTAAATATCTTCTGCAAAAAGAATTAATTTTTCTTCAAAACAAAACATTTCTTCTACCAAAACATAGGATGGGTTTTCCTTTTCCTTGCAATTTATCTCTAGCTCATTTAATTTCTCTGTTATATCACCCCTAAAGTAAAATTGTGCAACTATTTGTCGCTTTTTAATCCATCGTGATTAATGCGTTTTCCATTTATTAGTGTATGTATTTCATTCAATCACAAAGCAAAACGTTTCAACCTTTGGAAAGCCATAGCACTTTATAGGACAGAAGGAGCTCGGAATACTGAGTCTCCATTTCGTTTAAGATTTAAACTGACGAAGGTAGAGTGCTTTTGACAAGATGCTGTTAACAGTCTTGATTACCAAATTTATGAGCTCAGCTATTTTGGCCAAATTTTTTTGGGCTCGAAGTGCTTCTTGACGTATTATTTAGTGAAACGTAAGATTTCACGGTTTCTTTTGTTTCGAAGTATCGTTGTTGGCTTTTTATTTTTTTCCTTTATACTTCTGCCTCCATCAATTGCTATTGAAACGATTTTATTTAAATCAATCTGATTGTCTTCAAGGTAGTTTTGCATGTAACTTCCACTTTAGTTTGTCCTTAGAGCGGTAGCATTCCTAGAAGTTCTTTTGGACCTTGGGAAGACATATACCTGACAAAATGGGCAACTTGTGCCGTGTCTTATAACTCGCAAGGCTAATCTATAGCAAGTGATAAGACAGAAGAAAGTTGAATATCTTCCACCTGCAAATATGTTACCTTTGAAGACATTTTAGCTAATCTATCTTGTACAGTTTTAGCGGATAGTGGCATATCTTTGATTTTTTTTTTCAAGATTTCTTATTTGTTTTTGAAATCACAAAACAGTTCTCCAGATGCACGTAGGTAGCAGTCTTTGGCATTCTCACCATCTGTAAAGGTTTGCTTTTTGTGCAATTTCTAGTGGTAACGCAAAGCTTGCTATATTAGAATTACTTGTAGATTCCTTTTAACTTTGAAAAACCTACATAGAAACATCCGACATCGGCCGAGAGCTTCGACGGACTGACAACAGTGACGACACGTGTATAGGGAAGGGGTGTGGTGAAAAGCGAGTAGAAGTGACTAAGAGCTAGAATCGGTGCCTATTCCCTGTTTAAAGATTCAGAACTATTTTAAAACAATGTTTTGATGAGATAAATAATACTTGCGTATGAAACTAAAGAGCCGCAACTTCACATCCAAAGAGCCGCATGTGGCTCGCGAGCCGCAGGTTGCGGACTCCGGGCCCGGGGTAAAGAATGCTACACGTGCCATAGACTGAATCATATTTCGTCCCACTGTAGGAGACAGTTTCACAAACAAACTGAACATGTTGCCGTGAAGAATTTGAAAAGATTCCGACAGATCTCTGGTAGAGATGAAGATGTTTCAGAAACAGATCTCAGGACAGTACCGCCTCAATAAGACTTTGAATGGAAAGGAGACATTACAGAAACCCAGGAGTCTGAGGGAAGCTTTGATGATGAAGGAGAATTGCGGAAACAATGTGAACTGTTATATAACCATTCAGATGGATGGCTCTGCTGATGATATTGACACAGATACTATGACATTTTATGACATTTATTTTGATTTTTTTCCCGGGTCATAATAATTATTTTTTCTTTGAATCATGACTTATATGTGTAATATTATTGCACGAGAAAGGTGAAGATATGTAGTATTATTTTATAAAATATGTGATTAGAGCGTAATGTTATTTGTGCAGAGAAAGAAGGATGTTGATATATGATGTAATGTTGCTTGAGAGTTAGTTCCCTTAGCGGATTCGGAAGTGTGTGTTGCTGTTCGTTATCTAATATGGTTGAATTAAAGCCTGTGTGTGTTTTGTAAACCGGCCTTGTTGTTTATCTATTTCTACTTGTATTTATGAGTATATTAACAGATTCTAGATCTGATTCTAGAATTTCTAGATCTAGTTAGAATTATATAGACTAGATCAAGATATATAATTTCAATTTCTAGATTTAAATCTTGACTAAAAGTGTAGATTTTGATTTCCAAATGTCAAGACCTAGATCTATCTAAATTGCAATGTTATAAAATATTTAAACTAATCTATTACTTTTAAATTTAATGTTGCTTTCAGTCTATCGATAGATTATTTAAACTTTTTTTTTAACGTAAATTTTATCTAAATTACATCCAAATTATTCCAAATATAGATTTTAGATCTAGTAGATATAGATCTGAAGAGTGCTAAATTAGAAGTTTAGTTTAGGTTGATCTACATCCTTTTTCTAGTTCCATTTAAATGAAAATGCCAATAGCTCTGTTGGTAACTGTGCTGGGACATCGAGCAGACGTTGCTAATTACAAGCTCGATACCTGTTTTTCTATATATTTTTTTCAATTACAAACAATGACAAAAGATTTTCTAAAATCGCTCTTTTGACATATTGTACATATCCGATAGTTGTCATGTCGAAATTTTTACTATATTTCTTTATCAATAATAGGCAATAAGTTTGTAATTACGTTAACAGCAATGCCTGGTCGTGCGGTTAGCATCTCGACGGTCCTGGGCTCATAGCTGTTTGCTGCCATACCCCGTCGTCTAGCGGAAGGTTTGGACAACAAAGTAGATTATCTTTAACTTTGAAGGAACATCCAAAACATGTAAAATATTTTAGAGAAAAAAACAAACACTTATTTACAACGCCAAATAAGTTTTTAAAACATTATTACTTTTAACAATCGGAGCAAAATCACGTCTTAAATAATCCTTTCAATTAGGCGGATCCGATATGGATCTGACGGGGGCCGCCTCTGAGTTTGTTCATTCTTATCTACGTACAGAATTACTTTACGAGCCTTGCGTGTAGCGAAGTCACACAATGTATAATAAAAATTACATTTCCTACATAGATCACGCTTAATAGCAAAAATTAAGAAATATTTTAATCTATCTACGAAAATTGTTGACCTCAAGTAATCTTCATTAGTTTGAGGTGCGAGAAGCTTCTTTCACCAGATTTCACAATTACGGGCATTGTATAATGCCTTTTTTGGGGCGTAGGATTGGCGTTTTCCATACTGAGTTTTCAAAAGATTTTAATAATTTCCAGAGATTTCCAAAACTTTTTCGTATATTTCGCAATTTCATGAGATTTCGAGGAGCTCCTTGTAAATCAGCAGGCCGCGGGAAATCTGTTATAAAATGGTTTAATTTAATAATTTACATCTAGAGTTAGCGCGGGTGCTATGAAAGTGTAGGACCCATTGCGGTCGCATAGATTGCAATGGCCTAAGGCCGGCCCTGCAAAATCACGCGCATGCTACGCCGTTGGTCGACTTGTAACGAATAATGTTTCGCGCCAAAATGGCTGCGCCAAGACGTCCTGCTTCAGACTTTCAAAGTCTCTTCCGAGCTGGTGCCCATAGATTCTAGACATAATTTTTTTTTAAATATTGGTTCCTCTTATTCTGAATCAGCATCTGAGAACTGTAATTTGTGTCGGATTATCTCCGTACAATATCAAACATTTATCGAATTCGCTGATTTTTTAGCACATCTTAAATGACTTTTTAAAAAAAGTTAGTTAAATAATGCGATGCCATCAGTTTAGCTACCGAATAATCTACACATCTTGACGCGCAGAACTGCGATGGAGTGCCCCATAGATACTTTAGCATGTGTAAAAAAAATAATTAAGACATCTGCCTTGACGATTAAGAACAGATTGCTATGTGTGTGTGTGTGCGTGTGTGTGTGTGACGGTGTTTAAGATTTGTTTGGTAAAGTATTGCATTATCAGGTGTTTGTGTGCTTATCGAGACAGCATTAATGTGTGCGTATATGACTGAGTTTTTGTATTTCATATCACAAAATCACTTCTATATTTATATGTGTTTATATGTTGATAATGATTGTATGTGTGCGAATTGTAACTCATGTGTGTTTAGTGAAAATGGGGGCTAGGGGGTTTAACAGTGCGTGTAAGAGAGAGAGAGAGAGAGAGGTGGCTAATCAAAGTAATGAAGATTTCTGTTTTCTCACCCAGTCACTGTTGAATGTTTTACAATGTTGGCTGTAACTTGGTACACAAAATTCGCTTAGTCATTCGACTTAAAAACTTTTATAAAAGTGAACAGCGCGTTTCGATCACTTTAAATTTTCAAATGTCTCTTTCGGCCAAAACGGTTTTGGTGACAGGGGCGTCTCGAGGGCTTGGTCTCGAGTTCGTCAGGCAACTGTTAGCGCTGTCCAAGCCTCCAGAGGTTTTGATAGCTGCATGTCGAGATCCTGAGAAAGCTGAAGACTTACAGAGCCTCGCCAAGTCCAACAGTGCTGTGAGAGTGGTCAAGTTGGACGTGGAGAAAGATGAGGACATCGAGAAAGCTGTGAAGGTAAAAGAGTTTCATTTTCACGGAAATATTAGGAATTATGCCAAATCATTAATAATATGTCATCTATAAGCGTGCCTCATTTCCAGAACGAGGTTGAAGATCTATTTAAGCAGATGACAAAAATGATCACGCAACAATAGAGTTCAATTTGACGTCATGCAACTTTTTCGTTTTTAAGTATTTAAAAAAATTTTGTATTGTAAAAAAAAAAAAAAAAAGAAATTCACAATTCCTAGATCAAATTACTCTTTAGCTGCGTCTGCAAAGGGCTGCTAAGAAAAACGTTAAACTATGGAAAACAAGCTTAGTTTTTTTAATATGCATGAAAAAACACAATTTATAATTTATAATATAGTTATATCATTAACAGATTCAGAACTTAGGAGTGGGGGGCGACTTTTTTCTAGCCCATAACCGTAACACCCGGTAAGCCCTGACCCTCTAGCCCTAAGCATAAATGAGCGCATAGTATATAATATATATATATATGTATAACAAAGCAGTGTTTCTTAACCTTCGGCGAAAAAACGAAAAACACACACACAAACAACTATGTTGATGCCTTTTTCTTGTTAACTAGGGGGTCTATGGGAGCGCTGTAAGCGGAGCCCCGACTAAAAGCGTTTTCTTGCATTCTTCACTGCAGAAACGCATTCCTCCTATTTAAAAAAAAGACCTCTTGAAAAATGTTTTACTTGAACAATTTTCTAATATGAATTTACAGGCCCTAACTACATTGCAAATACAACCGATTTTTTCCTTAAAAAGGTATTATACCCCACATATTCAGATTAAGGCTTTGATGATCGACGCTGAAAAAAAAAGTACTCGAAAAAAATATTAAAAAGAAAGCACATTTGTAAGGGATACATTTTGTTCAGTAGGCATGTTTGTAACTTTGTTTTGTTACAGAAGTATAATTCAAAGCTCTAAACAAAAAAGTAAAAGTGGGAGGAGAAATTAAGTGGACCAATTAGATTCTAATTTAATTTTTTGTGTGCATTTTTAGGATTCAAGTATATAATGTAAGTTATGAACCCAAATTTATTTATACGGTGACCGGTCATTTCATCCCCTGGTCACTTCATCCCCTGGTCATTTCATCCCCCTGTCATTTCATCCCCCGGTCATTTCGTCCCCGGTAATTTCATCCCCAATTAAATACTTTTCTTTTTTTCATTGTTTAGGCCCTCATTTCATCTAATATATAAATATGATTATGTAGAATGCTTTTTATTATTTTTGACAAGTTACTAATGCGTTTATAGTGTTTCCTCTTTCACTTTGCATTCTTGATGAGAAATCTTATAATATATTGAAAATCTGGGTATGTACCTAGCTATAGCGCTTATATTGGATGTGTGGAATGTAATATTATGATATTATCCTGCGCATGACGTAATGATCAAAAGCCAAGGTTTGGTGGAAGTAGTGAAAATCATTTGAGAGATAGAAGAGCGATTAGAAAAATTATGACCGTGCTACTGAAAACTTATCATCAAAGGCCAAAGTGTGGTGAAAGTACGACCATGTTTCACTTTATTTAATTTTCAATCGCTCTTTCTTGGAATTGGGCGCGTCATTTTTAGACTTTATTTTTTTTCTATTAAAGGCTGAGTTCACCCATATCAGGATAACACTTTTTTACATTACCTTTATATTTATACATGTTATATTTTTGTAATTTATAATGGCATTTAATTTTAATTTTATTCTATCTAATTTTGACATTTAAATAAAAAATTAATATATTAAATATTGCTCATTTCATGATTTTTACTTTTACTATTTGTTAGATAAAATGATCAGATGACGAAAATAACAAGGGATGAAATGACCGTGGGATGAAATGACCGGGGGATGAAGTGACCGGGGGATGCAATGACCGGGAACCTATTTATACAATAGTAAAATATCAATATGATTAAAAATTGGAAAATGGTGACTAGGAAAATGATATATGTGTTCAAAACTCATCTCAATTGTTACTCTTGTAATAAAAAAATTCTTATGAATTCAATAGCCCCCAACCCACCTCACCGAATCGACTAAGATACCAGAAATGTAGCGACATAATATATAAATTATATAGTAATTCAACTAATTTTGTTCCCAAACCATGATTTCTAAATAAAAGTAGGACCGCCCCCCCCCACACACACACTTAATGGGCTTAGATGGTAAGGGCATTAGATCTATTCGCTTCCCCCATCCCACCCAATCGGCCAACAGGAGAACAACATAATATAAAGATCGGTTAAAATATCAATTACAAGTTTTAAATATATAGATATTTGATTCTGCTAAAAAGCTATGATTGGAACGCCCCCCAACTTGAAAGTTAATGGTTGGGGGGGGGGGGGATTGATGCCATCGCCACTTCTCCACCCCACCAAATCGGCCAACATACTAGAGGGGCGAAATAATCTAAAAATAGTTGAAATATAAATAATTAGTATATATTATTATCATAACTAATAAATTTCGTATACAAATTGTGTGATTCCTTTAATAAAATTCGTCCGCCCTCCTCCTTCGGAGGGGTTGGCCGAGGGGGGGGGGTGAGCGAACGCCCCTACCGCCCCTTCCCCCATCCGGATCCGCCAAAGACTGGTTTGTACTTGATACATTCCGTTGTTAAGACTGGGGTTTGAAGTTCCAGTTGACCCAGATACCAAATATTTATTGGGGTGTGAAGAAAGTTTGTGGATGAATAAGTACAATCATGTATTTACCATTGAAACGCTACTATGACTTATCAGGACTTACGAGGTCTTAAAGGTCACGACGTTATGCACCAGTAGTTGCACCTACAACACCATAAGAGTAGCTTTATTTTACTTGAATATAGATTCGCCAGATTAGTAACTCTCTAACATAAAAGCTTCGGCACTTGAAGGGGCCTGTCTAATTCCCCCTTGATCTCCCATCAGGGCTGCTGCTTGGGTTGTAGCCGCTTGCGTGCGATAAGACAAAAAATGCCTCCCCTTGTTTCTATTTCTTACAATAGAAATATAACCGTTACAGTTTTTTTTCTGCTAAATGTGTGCACATAGAGTATGTAGAGGTGCATGGGTTTCAACTTACTGTTAATAATTTATTTAGTTATTCCAAAAATAGGTTTTCAAAGTATACATTTCTAATAAAAACACACATTTTCACTATAAGCTCTTAAAAGAAAAAAAGGCAACTATTAAGTATTTAATTACTCTTAAGTATATCAAAGAATTCAAAACACTTCTTCCTTGGTTTCAATGCTAGCGCCGATAGTCTTTCTTGTGACATTTTTAAGCTTATGTAACTTTAAATAGTTTTATTCAGCTGCCAGCCATTGACACTGGTTGAGTTAAAAACATGGACAGTACTAAGTCGACTAAGTTGGGGATAAATCATTGCCACAAATACGTGCCCACTTTTCATGTTTCCAATACAGTTCTATTACTCTTCCGTAGCATTAGTTCATTTTAACTGTACAATTTGAATATTCTTCTGCGAAACTTTGTTATTCATTATTTAAACGCTACCTATTTTGTATAAAATTCCACAAATGCCTGCAATTTATTTATTCTTGTATCAAGTATAGGATAGAAAAAGATTTTATGAAAATATATTTAGGGTAATTAATATAAATAATATAATTACAATAAGGCATTGTCTTTGATTGTCTTTGATTCATTTTCCTTTTATAGTCTTCAGAAAAGACTTCTAGATATTTACTATCTTCTCGACCCTTCTTTGGAACATTCTTTAAAATATATTTTCCATGTTGATCCGCACTTGTGTTACAGACGCAACTGAAAATTACCTAGATGTTTATTGACCAAAAACGCTAAATAGCCTCGATGTGCAGCAGAGCATGACACACTCTTAGTATTTGCATTTTCACTTCATTTTTAAAATCGATGATTAAGAAAATGGGTTCATTGAATGGAGACATTGTCTTTTGATAAGAAGACTCGTATTTTCGGGTAACAGATATTATTATCAACTGTGAAATGAGGAGGCGAATAAAATCCCAAAATCACATTCACCTATCCCTTGGTCTTATCTTCCCACCACTATCTCTGTCTTTAAGTAGAATATCTTTCAGGGACTTGTCTTCTCATCACTTTTTCTGTCTGACTCTTTTTTTCCCCTTCTACTTTTCCCTGAAATAGTTTTTAGCGAGCCCTAGGGGCGTGAGGATCTTGTGATGTAGCCATAAAGTTTTAGTTTTATTGTTTTTGACACTAATTCACAAATAACAAGACCATAAACTCAATTTCAACCACATTAAAAATATTTGTTTCTAATATAATCATGACAATTAACTTCCATTTATTTAATGCAGGTAATATCAGGTTATGTTGGTGAGAAAGGCTTAAACCTACTCATCAATAATGCTGCCATTTTGTTCAGGCAAATACAAGGAGTTCTAACAGACGTGACGAGAACAATCCTGCAGGAACATTTTAATGTCAATGTCAGCAGTAAGTTTTGGAATTATTCTCTCTCTCTCTTTCTCTCTCTGTCTCTCTCTCTCACACACACACACGAGCGCACGCAATTCGTTACATGGCAAAATATGTTTTACTAGGTCAGTGTGACCCTTTAGATTATACTGAATATCATTTATATCAGTCGTAGTGTACTGCGAAGATGTATGTGTGTGCCTGGACTTGGGAACTAGAGACCTTCACCCCCCCCCCCACACAACACTTTAATTAAACCATTAATGAAATCATGACTTTCCAATGCGATTGACACGTAATGTTTATGTTAAGAGGCTGCAGATGTGGCACCCTAAATGTAACTATAAAAGAAGAAAGAGAAAAATGAAAGGTAGTCCCGAAAAGAGAAAAAAAAGCCCACCAAAAAGAGGCATAAAACCTAAATGTGATAATGGAAAGCTCAAATTCTAAGGGTTCAAAAAGAAGAGCTTATCTTGTATTATCTCAAATGACTCAAAGTAATAAACATCATTTTAAGTTAACCATTTCAAAGGCATTTAAAATAATCTCGTAGGATAGTGTTTCCCAAAGTGGGATACGCGTAACCCCAGGGATACGGGAAGGCTTTGGAAGAGGTACGCGTTGCACCTCATTAACTATGCATTTTTTTAAATACCCAGTTATTATATTCTGTTAATAAATTAAAGTGTTGTGTGTGTGTGTGGGGGGGGGGGAGTTACTCAGTATTACAAAAATTATAAAAGGAGTACACATATGTCAAAAGTTTGGGAAACACTGTCGTAGGAGAACATGAAAAGATTTCGTTTGACTCATTTCATTTCGATGAAATCCAATATCCTACAATAAAACGTAATATGCATGTTATATACAATATCCCAATAAATTATCACTATCCAAAATAACACAAGAAGCAACGTCGCTGTCAATAATTTGTCAATTCTTAAAAAGAAAAAAATGTGATTCAGACCTTATAATGAGGGCCGCTCTGTTTAAAAAAAAAATCTTTGAGTATTACGTTGTGTATACATGTGAGATTACTTATTTTTGTTGTGCTACTTCATTTTTCACTGATTTGAGTACATGCTAGTTTGATTTTTCTCATATAAAAAATTTTACCATGATTTACCATTGAAAAAGAGGAAAGGCAACCTTGTCATTGAAACTTAGGGAGGTAAGAGATATTACATCTGCCTCTAGGTAAAAGTGAAATTCTATATTTTAGTTTGTTACTTCAAATTAAATTGAAAATATCTTATTATATTGTTAGTATTAATATTTTGTAATTTATATTAAATTTAGTTTTATTAAATTTAAATGCCCTAATACTTTCCAAATGTAATTTCAATAATTAATTACTTTATCTATATGTACATATATCACAATTATTTAATATCATTTGAAACAATTGTCACGTATTACAAATTGAATTCTACTTTTAAATGGCTTGCCTAGGGGAACGTGACAATAGAAAAAGGTAGTTGTGTCACTTATCTTAAGTCTGAATTTAATCAAAGACTTACAATGAATAACAAACAAAAAATGACACAAGAAATCGGAAGGTAAAATATCAACTTAATGTTTAATCATAATATAACTCAATACAAAATGGAAGGGTTGACCAAAACCCTTTTACAAAAATGGCATGTAAAAATATTACAATACAAGAGTTTGAAAATATAATTACAAATACAAGCAAGGCCTTGAAAAAAGAAAAATCTTAACTTACACGATCAAGTGGTATACCACGCACGGGTCACGCAATGTCTCCGCTATTCTGTCTCACGGCTGTCTCCGTATGTCTGTCTGTCAACGTTACGCGAGCGGTCTTTATATAATCTACCGCGCGTCGATATCTGGTAATTTCTAGAACAGAAAGTCATCAACACCCAGATCTAGAACGCTCTTCAAAGAGACAGAAGAAAAGAAAAAAAAAACCACCCTCCTTTCAACCAGAGGTACACACATAGGTCAAGGACCGGTCACTGTCTGTGTGGCTTGACTCTTGAAGAATAAAATAAAAAAAAACTTATTACACAAAGGGGCAGACAACCTACAGGTCAAGAAAAAAAAACAATAGTATCTAGGCATTGTTACCTAGATACGTAACACCTCCCTCCTAAAAATAAAAAGTTTACATTTCCACGAAATGGAAATCTTTTTAGAATAATTACAAAAATGATATTTACATTACAGAATGTATTTATCATGATATATAAAAAAAATATATATATACATCAAAATACTTTTTACAATCTAGATAAGGCATCGGCGATAACATTTTCGCTGCCTTTTATGTGTTTAAGATCTAGATTGTACTCTTGTAAAAATAAACTCCACCTGAGAAGTCGTTGATTCTTGCCAGACATTTTGTGGATAAATGTAAGGGGATTGTGGTCAGTAAATACAACCAGTGGCCATCTGGACCCACTGATATAAAAATCAAAGTGTTGTATAGAAAGAATCAACCCAAGACATTCTTTTTCCACAGTAGAATAATTTCTTTGATGTCTATTAAATTTCTTGGAAAAGAAACAAATAGGGTGCTCTACTTGGAAATTATCTTCTTGGTAAAGGACTGACCCAACACCTGTGTCACTGGCGTCAATAGCTAACCTAAAAGGTTTTCCGAAATCAGGAGCCATCAAAATGGGGGAGCTAGATAATATCTGCTTAATTTGGTTAAAGGCTTTCTGACATTCATCCGTCCAAGTAAATCGGACGTTCTTTCTCAGGAGGTTTGTTAAAGGACTGGCAATGACAGAAAAATTTTCGCAAAATTTTCTATAATATCCAGACATTCCCAAAAATCTTCGGAGTTGTTTCCGATCAGCAGGAATAGGGAAAGCTTGGATAGCTTCTACTTTGGCCATTACAGGTTTCACCTGGCCTTGTCCTACAATATGGCCTAAGTATTGGATGGAAGCCTGGCAAAAATCACTCTTACTCAGGTTTACAGTAATTTTTGCATGTAAAATTTTAGTAAAAAGACAATGCAGTTGTTTACAATGGCTAGAAAAATCTTGGCTAAAAATTACTACATCGTCTATGTATGCGTGGCAATTCTCCATGTCAGCAAGCAGGGCATTTATCATTCTCTGGAAAGTGGCAGGAGCATTCTTCATACCAAATGGCATCACTTTGTATTGGTACAGACCATCAGGGGTGACAAAGGCGGAGATTTCCTTTGCCCTATCAGTCAGGGGAACCTGCCAATAACCTGAAAGTAGGTCTATTTTGGTGATGTACTTAGCTTCACCAATACGATCTATGAGATCGTCTATCCTAGGGATAGGAAACGAATCGGTCTTTGTTACAGCATTTACCTTACGGTAGTCTGTACAAAAACGATAAGTCTTGTCCTGTTTAGGTATCAAGACACATGGGGAGCTCCAGCTACTGGAACTTGGTTCAATGAGGTCATTTTCAAGCATATACTTGATTTCTGACCTAAGTATGGCAAGTTTTTCAGGGTTGACCCTGTAAGGATGCTGCTTGACTGGAGTAGCCTCGCCAACATCTACATCATGCATTATAACATTAGTCTGTTTTGGTACATCAGAAAAAATGTCATTAAATTCATTAATGAGTTTCATGATAACTGGCCTTTCTGTCGAAGACAGATGAGACAGTTTTACATCCAAATTCTGTAATACAAAAGAATTAGGTATTTTGTATTGTCCAAATTTCTCCTTTACAATATCATCATCAATAGGAGAAACATGGCTATTTGAACAACTTTTGACTGTATTTAAAACACAATTACTCTTCTCTGAGTGATCTGGCCGAGATACATAAGGCTTCAGCATGTTTATGTGACATAGCTGAGTCTTTTTCCTACGGTCAGGGGTTTTGATTGTGTAATTGAGGTCACTAATTTTGGTCTCAATTTCATAGGGACCAAAATATCTGGCTTGCAAGGGTTGACCCGGTATGGGCAAAAATACAAGCACCTTATCCCCGGGAGAATATTCTCTAACATGGGCCTTTCTATCATACCAGCGTTTCATGCTGGATTGGGTGTTTTGTAAGTTATTTTTGGCCAGAACACAAGCATCATAAAGTCTAGTTTTAAACTTACTTACATAGTCTAAAAGTCCTTCAGTGGCTGTTGGTGACAACAAAGTCTCTTTTATACATTTCAAGGGACCGCGCACCGAATGGCCAAAGACTAAGTCAAAAGGGCTGAATCCCAACGATTCCTGGACGGATTCACGGGTTGCAAACAGCAGCATGTGGATTCCTTCGTCCCAGTCTTTTTCGTGCTCAAAGCAATAGGTTCGGATCATGTTCTTGAGAGTCTGATGGAATCGCTCAAGAGCGCCTTGCGACTCGGCATGATACGCACTCGACATGCAGTGTTTGATGCCCAACTGAGTCATGACTTGCTTGAAAAGATTGGCCGTGAAATTCGTTCCTTGGTCCGATTGGATGGACTTTGGTAGACCAAATAGAGTAAAGAACTTGATTAAGGCCTTTACAATGTTTGATGCTTTTATGTTCCTTAGAGGAATAGCCTCAGGAAAACGAGTTGAAGCACACATAATGGTCAACAGGTATTGGTTGCCAGCTTTTGTCCTTGGGAGAGGACCAACACAGTCAATAAGTACTCTGCTGAAAGGTTCTTCAAAGGCTGGAATCGGCTTCAGAGGAGCAACAGGGATCTTTTGATTTGGCTTGCCAACCATCTGACAGGCATGACAAGATCGGCAGTACTGGATGACATCTTTCTTCAAACGTGGCCAGAAGAAGTGTGACATAATCTTGTGGTATGTCTTGTGGATGCCGAGATGACCTGACATTGGTGTGTCATGAGCCAGATTCATGATGTACGCTCGATATCGTTCTGGTAACACGATTTGATGGCATATTCTCCATTCTTCTTCGTTGGATGCGTCTGGAGGTTTCCATTTCCTGAAGAGCATATCATCTTGGATGTAGTAGCACGTTGATGCTAGCTCTGCCTCTTGTGATGTCATTGCGGTTTCTCGGAGTTTGGCGAGCTCTGGATCCTTCTTTTGGTCCTCAATCAACTGTTTTCGAGTTGATGCCGGCTTTTCAGAATTTGGCGTTGGTTCTTCTTCAAGAGAAGCAAAGAATGTGGTGCTCAAGTCCACATCATCGTGGTTACTGTTGGCTTTGATAACGTTCTCTTCTTGAGATGCTTTCAACCTCATTGCCCTTGTTACTGCACACGCTGGATATAACCCTAGGTCTTCCTCGGGTGTGGCAGATAAGTCGGGTGTTTGAGTGACGATGGGTTCGGCTATCACCTTTCCACCTGCTAAGTCATTGCCTAACAGCAATGAGATGCCTTCCAATGGTAATGTTGGTCGGACACCTACAACAACCGGTCCAGTAATGAGATTTGACTTTATGTCGATTAGATGTAGAGGCACATCTATACATCCAAGCTCTACGCCTCGTAACAGGATGCTCTTCCCAGTCGATGATGATTTTGACAAGGGCAAGATACCCTCTAAAAGTAGCGATTGTGAGGCACCTGTGTCTCTCAAAATGGTGATAGGTCGTAGACTTGTAGAATCACCGGGTAGTGATACGAATCCTTCCGAAATGAAAGGCTTAAAATCCTCTAATAAAACATCAATTTTAGTTGATGCAGACTGGACTTGGGTCGAACTCTCGCTGGAGTCATTGACATCTCTAGGAGACGCAGTGGAGAAACTCTTTCTTGAGTCAGTAGAACATCTTTTGGATGTATTTGGAGAGCTCTTGATGGAGTCATTAGAACATCGGGGTGATGTCTTATGGGAACTCTGGATAGAGTCATTGGAACATCGGGGTGATGTATTATGGGAACTCTGGATAGAGTCATTGGAACATCGGGGTGATGTATTATGGGAACTCTGGATAGAGTCATTGGAACATCGGGGTGATGTATTATGGGAACTCTGGATAGAGTCATTGGAACATCGGGGTGATGTATTATGGGAACTCTGGATAGAGTCATTGGAACATCGGGGTGATGTATTATGGGAACTCTGGATAGAGTCATTGGAACATCGGGGTGATGTACTAGGTAAACTCTTGTTTGAGTCATTGGAACATCGGCTTGATGTATTTGAAAAACTCTTGTTTGAGTCATTGGAACATCGGCTTGATGTATTTGAAAAACTCTTGTTTGAGTCATAGGAACATCGGCTTGATGTATTTGAAAAACTCTTGTTTGAGTCATTGGAACATCGGCTTGATGTATTTGAAGAACTCACTGTTGAGTCATTTGAACACCGTGGAGACATTTTCGGAGAGTCTTGTACAGTCAATACATTTGAAACAGGTGGTGTCGAGGTATTCTTGATATGACTTGATGATGAGGGAGTAAACCTCGCCGACCACTGTACTGTGCAAGCGCTGACTTTTGAAGGAGCTTTTTCGTTTCTCTTCCTCAATTTCCAGCAATCGTCAATATTATGGCCTTCTCGTTTGCAGTAGGAACAAGTAGCTTTACTTGTAGTAGGTTTTCTGTCATTTGTACTGCTGTTCTTGATGGAGTTGCTAGCAATGGACTCAGGCTGTTTGACTTGTTTTGGCTTGACATCCGTCGTATACTTGGCAAATTGATGTGATATTATATAATCGTCTGCCAACACTGCAGCCTTGTGCACATCTTCCTCGCCACGATCAGCTATATGCGTACGGACGTCCAGCCGCACACAACTCTTGAACTCTTCCATCAGCATTAGGTTCTTGAATTTTGCAAAGTCGGTGCCGATTTCCCTGGAAGTGAGCCATTTCTCAAAGCGTCGCTCCTTTTCCCGCAGGAATTCTACATGGGTTTGGCCATCCGATTTGCGACAATCCCTGAACTGCTTTCGGTAAGCTTCCGGAACAAGTTCATATGCCTTAAGAATTAAGGCCTTAACAACATTATAATCTTTTTGTTGTTCAATGGTCAAAGAACAAAATACCTCTGCAGCTCTACCAGTCAAAACTGTTAACAGCAAAGTGGGCCACAAAGTTTCAGGTACATTAAAATTTTTCACAGCAAGTTCAAATTGTGGAAAATAATTGTCAATTGTGGCTTCATTAAAGCGTGGAATTATTTTCAAAAATTTTATTGCTTCAACAGTATGACTGGCAGGGGAAGAATCTGGTCTTACATTAGCAGCTAACTCTAATTTTTTTAACTCTATTTGTAATTTCATTTCCATTTCTTTCTGCTCTCTAGCCGCTGCAAGCTCTAATTCTTTTTGTTTAATTTCTTGCTCTCTAGCCGCTGCAAGCTCTAATTCTTTTTGTTTAATTTCTTGCTCTCTAGCCGCTGCAAGCTCTAATTCTTTTTGTTTCCCCAAGATAATTTCCTTCTCTTTTAAAGCTAACTGGGCTTCTATTTCCATCTGTTTTAATTTTATCTGAAGTTCTAAATCTGATTTACCCTCATCGGGTCTAAGGGTTTCTAAAAGGTCTTCAGAAAACACTTCCTCGTCTACATAATGGATTACAATGTTATCTCTAATTTCTTGTTTAAGGGCATTTGATTTTATTTTTAACCCTAAATGTTTAGAAATAAGGACCAGTTCCTTCCTAGTAAAAGCATCAAGCTCTTCCACAGAGGGATTTGCAAGAAAAACCTGAATATCCATGACTAACTAACAACTATTGCACGCAAAAAAAAATATGTATACAATGTAAATATACAGTACAAAATCAGTACAACAAAAAAACCTTAAGAGAGTTTGGTCAATACTATTGATACTTTACTTCCGACTCTTTGACACAAAAAAAAATTTTTTTTGTTAAAGTCAACTTCGCCTTTACAAAATTACTCAAGTAAGACGAAAATAGGTTCAGAAAAATATCCCGGACGAGCCCCCAAACTTCTTTTGTCACGTATTACAAATTGAATTCTACTTTTAAATGGCTTGCCTAGGGGAACGTGACAATAGAAAAAGGTAGTTGTGTCACTTATCTTAAGTCTGAATTTAATCAAAGACTTACAATGAATAACAAACAAAAAATGACACAAGAAATCGGAAGGTAAAATATCAACTTAATGTTTAATCATAATATAACTCAATACAAAATGGAAGGGTTGACCAAAACCCTTTTACAAAAATGGCATGTAAAAATATTACAATACAAGAGTTTGAAAATATAATTACAAATACAAGCAAGGCCTTGAAAAAAGAAAAATCTTAACTTACACGATCAAGTGGTATACCACGCACGGGTCACGCAATGTCTCCGCTATTCTGTCTCACGGCTGTCTCCGTATGTCTGTCTGTCAACGTTACGCGAGCGGTCTTTATATAATCTACCGCGCGTCGATATCTGGTAATTTCTAGAACAGAAAGTCATCAACACCCAGATCTAGAACGCTCTTCAAAGAGACAGAAGAAAAGAAAAAAAAAACCACCCTCCTTTCAACCAGAGGTACACACATAGGTCAAGGACCGGTCACTGTCTGTGTGGCTTGACTCTTGAAGAATAAAATAAAAAAAAACTTATTACACAAAGGGGCAGACAACCTACAGGTCAAGAAAAAAAAACAATAGTATCTAGGCATTGTTACCTAGATACGTAACACAATTTTCAATGTATATATCATAAGTTCCTTATTGTACAATAATATCTATACCATACAATACTGTATAAATGAAGGAGCATAATGAATAACATGTATAATTCAATTCGCAAAATTCACGAGGCACAATTAAGCTACTGAGCAGAGAGTCAAAACGATGTATTTAATTTACAAATAAGTCATTAGATTTCAAACTGCTATCAAGTTAATAAATTAAATGATTTGTCCTTGTTTTAAATTTCTCTTTGTTCAAGCTATGTATTTTGTTTTTTAAATCGTTTGTACTTAAAGTAGTAATATCATGTACAGTGCAACTTATAACGATAAAATGCTTTGACAAACTTGATGCATTTATTCTCATTTCCATGTATGATTACGTTGTACTTAATTTATTTTAAGTTGTAACTATTTAAACGGTATCTTTTTACTAATAAATAAATATTGACATTAGAACCAAGTTTAATCTGTAACAAAAGAAGTGGATTCTCATACGTAGCATACACTATAATCTAATGACGTATTTAAGGGAGACGTATCTCAAATCCAATACTGCAGAACATAATGCTGTAGATTCAAAGAAAAGAAATATGACATCTGTATATTGACATTTCTGTGACATTTTACGTCTCGAGAGACGATCTTTTCCATTCAGTATCGACATTATAATTATAAATTCCATGCAGATTGAAGCCTTTATCTGAATCGTAATAAAAGTAAACTTTTAAGTTTTGTATATCTACATTTTACTATTCTTTGCCTAATCCATAAATTTCTATAACTTCACACTTTGACAAGAACGCCCATGTCTGTCTATGGTGTCGCCCTTTAAAATTATAATAATGAAGTTTTCATAGAGGGAAAAGCTGGCTAGATGGAAAAGAAGAATTTATATTTATAATCAACAGTCTTAAATAAATACACTAAAAAAATAACAACATATTGATAAGCCTAAATAGAAGATTTTGTCTACATTGACACTGTCAATGGCTGCGGCGAATGTTTATTAAATTGGTCCTCTATTAGATAAAACACTCACTTTATTCACGATACTGTGTTAACCGTTAGATATTTGGCTATAAAGTTTTTAAAAGAAGTAATAACAGGTTTTTGTTGTTGTTAGTTAGTTGTTGTTGTTTTTTGCCACCTTACCTTCACAGCAATTTTATCAACGGCTACCCCTAGTGTTGTTAGTGTCATATAGTTGTAATTGTCAAGAGTTGAGTCGTAAACTCAAGAAACTCTAGGCCAACAAAATCTGCCTTACGATGGCCTATAAGAATAGTTGTTCAGTCTGGGAGGGATCCAGGTAGATGTCAGTAGATCACATTTCTATCTCCAGTGGCTCAAATTCCGGCTCTTGGGACTAGATGCGAGGTCGTAGGCCGAACACACCAATAACTTCACATCATTTTTCTTTAATGTACTACCGTGGCTGTGCAGTTGTCTACAATAAAACTGTTCCTAGAGAAACTACGTATGGATAGTTGTTGGGGCTCTCTATAACATCCTAGACCAATGTAATAGACAAAGTTCTTAAGCATCCCAACGGGAGTCTTGTTTTGCTACCCTATTGGCCTAAGCGTCTCCTCTAACGACCGTTTACATCATAGCTGGGTAGCGTAGCTCCGGGCGAGTGTCGTATAAGACTTTAACGAAGTGGAAACACATCAATTTACGACACTTACATCACATGCCACAGCACCGAGAAAAAAATAATTTGTTTGGCCACATGGAATTGATCGTATGAAGCTTCATCGAATACTATGGGCAGACGTTTCGAGTGGCTAGATATGAACCGTATTCTGTTGTTTGGGAATCACTGCTTGAAAAGTTGTAACTGTAAACTTACCCACATTTCTCTTGACGTTTGTGCACACCTGTTCAAAGATAGATGGACATATATTTGACACCTAACATGGTGAAATAGTAATGAGCAAAATAAAGGATTCCTTCAAAACGCGGAAAAATAATTAGAGAGAAAGAGTTAACTAGATTGTATCTTTACATTTGTATTTTTTTTTACTACATTTATGTAGCCTTTTAAATGAAGGGTCCGTGGGCACATTTTGACTATATATATTATATAGGGGTTCCCGGCTCCAAAAGGTTTGAGAACCACTGGTCTACATTAATATTGCCTTGGATTACTTTCAATATCTTTCATATGTTATGCGGTGGATTGCCTTCAGCATGAAACTAATCCAATGATTATCTTTGCATTCACATTTTTTATACGGTACTGAGCTTCATGTTTATTTCTATATTTTTTTAAAATAATTCCTAGGCCCAGTCATATTGACCCAGAAGTTCCTACCTCTTCTACGGAAAGCTGCATCGCTTTCGGGCACCAAAGAACTGAGCGCAAGCAAAGCTGCTGTGGTTATGATCTCCTCTATTATTAGTTCTCAAGGTTCTCAGGATACGATCCCCCCTGGACACAGTTTTATGCCCTACAAGTAGGTTAGAGTTGGGCATCAAAGTTCGTGTTTACTTAATTTTTGAAGAATCTGTTCAACTATACACTTTTTTTGTGTTCAAACGGCATGTGCCTAATGCAATATTTTGTGACGACCTTGAAGGTGGACGGCGCTATAAAGATCAACTCAGCCTGAAAGTGTCACTGTACTGACCTAAGAGAGGAAAAAAATTTAAAGTCACGGGAAGGCTTGAAAGTTTAGCTTATAACTTGAAACGCTCAAGCCATAAGAAGATTTTTCTCTAAAAAAAATATTTACATTGTAAGCTTAGTTAGAAAATATTGAACGTTTCATAAATATTGACTGTTAACAATGTCCAAGTAGTTTCATTTCGTTTCTCTCTTTCTCTTTTTTTTTTTTTCTATAGGTTATCTAAAACTGCATTAAACATGGCAACCATTCTCGCTGCGAGAGAGCTAAGGGCGGACGGCATCCTTGTTACTGCTCTGCACCCTGGCTGGGTGAAGACAGACATGGGCACAAGCGCGGCCCCTTTGACTGCAGAAGAGAGCATCAAGGATTGTCTCCAAGCTATCGCTAAAGCCGGGGAGGAAAGTAACGGGAAACTGATCGATTTCAAAGGAAACATTTTGCCCTATTAAATATTTCATTGATTCCTCTCATACTGGGTGTAGTTTTTTAAGATGGTTGTATCGCAGAAATAAAAACTTTATAATTCAAATGTAAATGTATGTGTTGTAATATATATTATTTACTAAAAGACAAAAAGTAGAGAGAAAAAATATTATTTGTTCCATCGTCGAAATTTCTTTGTCAAAGTGAATAATAACTACAACCAGGGCCGGATTTAAGGGATGGCAGGCAGGGCTGCAGCACCGGCGACTCCAAAAGAAAAGAGCCTCAAAAAAAGATATCAAGCTAAAAAAAAACCTCTAAAAAACAAACAAACAACAAAGCTTATATTCTATTTCTAAGTTATGGGTTTAGTGGTTTATGTAGCCACCTTTACTTTGTATTCTTCTGTGCTGAAGTGTCTCTAAGTTTAGTAAATTTACTAATGATGTTACTCTAATCTTATCCAAGTTTATGCGAAGGCCAGTTTTGGGTGCCTCTCTATCTAGGCTCCCCGTCATTACTTGTATGCATTTATTTGTAGCCCCAAGTAGTGCAATGTCATCAGCAAAGTTCAAGTCAGTCATTCGGTTTTGTTCACGCCATGGAATACCAAAGGCAGTCTAGTTCATTGCTCTCCTCATTATGTAGTCGATGGCTCGGAGGAAAAGGAAGGGAGATAAGATGCACTCCTGTCTCACACCTGTCTCGATGCTAAAAAAAAACTCGGTTGTTCCTTCTTTTGTTTTAATGCAGCAACTAGACTTCTCTCTAGGTGTCGTAGGATCTGGACGAATTTTTCTGGGATGCCGTATTCTCAAACTATTTTCCATAGTGATTCTCGGTGGACACTATTAAACGCTTTTTTAAAGTCTACAAAACTGATCGTTAGCCGTTGTTGGTAAAAAAAAATTGTTCTATGATATTTCGTTGAACGAAGATCTGCTCGGAAACCTGCTTGTTCTTCTCTGAGCCTCTCATCTACAAACTGTTGAAGTCGTCTCAACAGAACAGTGCTGAAAACTTTGCCCTGGACAGAGAGGAGAGTAATACTTCTCCTGTTGTTGCACTCTGCGAAATTGCCCTTGTTTAGAAGCCTTACATTCACTCCTTTTTGCCAGTGGGATATAAGGCAAAGGGTACCTCCGTCAGACTTGGCGAGTCGAAGCTTAAAGAACTGGACAAGTTCACGTAACTTGCCAGGATGCCTTTCTTGATGTAGTGTGCCGAATAGGAAAGGCAGGGAGCATTTGCAAAAGGATGCAGCCTATTTGGACAAGCCAAATTATTGGACTCGAGACACAAATACACCTTTTTAACATAATCGTCATTTCAACTGCAACATATGCATGTGAGACATGGAAGTCAACTGTCAAAATTGAGAAAAGACTAAATGTGGCTCAACAAAAATGGCTGAGATAGATTTTGGAAGTCAGTTACACAGATTGGGTCTCAAACAAGGAAATCCTATGCCGAACTGGAAGACAAACACTTAGTGAGGTTGTGACAGAGCGTCGCATGAGGTTTGCGGGATATGTTCTATGACAAAATGAACTAAGCATACCAAGAATAGCGATGACATGGAGGCCATTACGAGGAAAGCACAATTAGGGACATCTTAGTACAACTTGGCGCGACACTTTCAGAGCATGTCTGAAGAGGCTTCAGACATTGCCAGTGTCAGATTTTTGTGGAAACAGCTTTCCGTCCAATGCGCCGAACAGTGCGGGAGGATCTAAGTCAGTAAGAATAGCACATTAGGTTTTTGAAATAAAACTTTTTAAAAGCAGGATAATGCACTGTAGATACCTCAGAATATGCAGACCCCCTTGCTGGCAATGCCTGAAGTCTACAATTTTCCAACTAACTGTAGGAAGAACCGATTCTAGGGTAGAAAAAAATACAATAAAGTTCTTCCGAAAGAATGAAGGCTCAGCATGTTATAAAGATTCCACATGTACACACACACAGACGCACACACACACACATATATAAATCTATATATATATATATATATCATGGGCTTAACCAGGATTTTTTTCGGGGATTTTTTAAAAAATGTGTGAGTGCGAGTACATAATTAATACACACTAATGACATACTTAAACAAAAACGACGTGAACACTTGAACATAGTGAACAGTAGAACAAGGGGAACAACAATAAAACAAACACATGAACATAAATACACATAGAAATATAACATCTAATATTTAAGGCACAGAAGAAAGCCTTATTAGAATAAAGGCGCAGCAGAGGTTTAAAAAAAAATTAAATTAGACCCTAGCGGACAACGGGTTTGTCTGCACTGAATGCAGGTCTTAACAGATTAATAAGAAATATGTACATAGCTAAAGACTAAATTAGTTTTTGTTGAGAGATAACATATAGGCAGTGGCGTAGCAAGGTACCCTTGGAGCCACATTCAAGAATATGTCGTTGGGCCCCCTCCCCCAAATATGTAACATATTTTGTGTGACAAAGAAATCCAGTAGTTTGTATGTATCAGTAGTACATTTACTAAAAGACATTCCAATGCAAGTTCATAAGCACAGCTGACAGAATCATTGAAGACCTTGTTTAAGTACTATTTAGCTAAGTGCGCAAGTGGCTGCTTTTGTTGTCCATTCTATATTTAACTATTACGCCTTTATCTAATGTCATGATGTCGAATGTCAAAAGGAAGGGGCCTCTAAAGAGGTCAAGCCTGACGGGCTCCCAAATCCCTAGCTACGCCACTGAGGCTATTGTACTGGTCGCTCATATTAAAAAAAAAACATCATTGCCTTGGCATCGTATGTAAAGAAAGATGGTGATGTTTTATTAGGCCTACTTAAGAGTATTTGTTCAGTCAATTCTGCTGACTTCTTGTTCTCGAAAATATGAAACCTACAAATAACTATCTGAATGCGATTTCTTTGGGTAGTTCGTTATCGGAGTTGACAAAACATTTCCAAAAAAAAAGCTAATTTTACAAACCTTTAATTCTCTTTGAGTGCTGTCAACCATGATAGAGAAAAATGACACAGATTATATCTCCTTTGGGTGTTTTTGATAAAATTGCACTGCCCAACAGGTCTATTATTTTGTTTTGAAACTGTCGGTCAAAGTAATGGGATGTGTTATTGTTTTATTAGAATGTCTTTAATGCTTTAGTCATTGTTGTTGTTATTTGTATCACCTAAACGATAATATTCGCGATGACCACTATATGAAAGGTTGTTGCATGCTAAAGTTAAAACTAACATTCACTATGCGATGAATTACTTTCGTCAGTAATTGTTAACTTCTTCAATGTGCTCCATGTTTACATCATTCATATACATCAGTCGTTCATGGTGTCTGTATGTTTGGCAAGCTTGTTGATGGAGTTAAGTAATTATATATAGTAGGCCTATCTTGTTTTTTGTTTTTTTTGACGATACGGTTGGAAAACAAACAATATTGATGATATTTCAGGGTATAAACCCAAGACCATCGAGACCATCCTTATGACTTCCCAGTGCACATACCAGCCGACAAAGCAGCCATTCTGTGTAAGGAGTATCCATAAGGTGCGTTGGTCCGACCACATACCAGACACATAAATCTTAAAGCTGTCCAACATGTACAGTATCAATGCGACAGTAAAAAGTTCCCAAGTTCGATGGACGGGACATGTTTTCCGCATGCCAGAGAAAAGACTTCTGTACGGGGAGCTGTGAGCAGGAAAGTGCTTCCAGGGAGACCTATACAAGCGCTACAAAGACACTCTCAAGAGCTACTTCAAGGAATGCGATATCGACATTCGCGGCTGGGAAGCACTAGCTCTCGATCTCTCCTCAAGGCGTGAAGCTGTGAGTCATGAAATCTCAAGATATGAAGAAAGAAGAGTGGCCAGGGCGAAAGAGCGCCGAACCAACAAAAAGCTGAGAGAAGAAGCAGGCCTATCTGCAACTGACCTAACCCAACCATGCCACGTATGCGGCCGGCTTTTTAAGGCAAGGATTGGACTTTACAGTCATCTTCGAGTCCATAGGAAATGAGAAATGTGCTTATCTTTGACTACAAAGGAGGAACTAACAATTATCGCTATATCTTAAAAATGTGTATTAGGCCTATAAACCTCCTCCCCAATTCAGTCCCAATAAATAGCTAAAAAGTCAACATCTTAAATATTTCCCTAAGTAACAAACAGAATATGATAAGGTATTTTCTTGTTTAATACCTATTTTAAGTCTAAATCTAGATCTCTGGTAATGGACGATAAAAAAAATAATTCTTATTTACCAAAAAAAAAAAAAGGCCGAAAAAAGGTCCTACTATCAACGGGTTCATTAACATAGAGGGGGAAAGCAAAAGAAAGAATGGGCGTATGGGATCCAAACGTCTCCACCAATGCACCGTCACCAGATGACACTAAAACATGAAGGCAGTCCCTTACACTGACTCTAGGTGAAAACACGGGTTCATGTTTGGAATAGAAAGTTTGATATAACGTGCGGGATAATGGAAACTTTTTAATTTTTTTTTTTTTTTTTTTTTTTACAAAATTGCAGTTTAGGGCAGGCTACAATTGGTCATTAGTCATGGGACCAGGCTATATGAAACCCCAACACGCTATGCAGGGTCATATTTAGAGTTGAAAAGTCATTTAGCTATTTGAGATATGGGGCCCCATATTAGTCTAGGTAGTGTATGTAACTTCCAAATATTTCATAGAGGCCCTAAGCTAGTGGTTATTTTGCATAGAGGGGCCCTGGCCCCATGGTTGTTTCACCATTGGGCGTGGGCCCCTAAATAGTCGTGGGCCTGGGTTCATTGAACCCCTTCGCGCCATTGATGCTACGCCACTGCATATAGGTCGATTCAAACAAAGTTCCTAATTTATTCGTTTAGTGCCACTAATTGATTGATTTTCTTTATGGTTCCAAGAAGATAAACAAACTCATTTGGAAATAATGATTATAGGTTAATATTAGTTGCAATACATTTTCGCTACCAATTCATGATTGAATTTTAGACAAATCGATTATGAAAATTCAGAAACACCACGGAGTTGTTTTTTTGGTACGTAAAAGTAGAGTATTAGATGTAATAATATTTAGACATGCATTTTAATTATGAGGTGATACCGGTACATTCTAAGATTATTTGTAATTTATATTATTACTAGTCATCCGGCGGGGTAGCATACGCCCGCATTGGGCCCCGCACTTTCATAGGATTTGCTCTAATTCAAGGTGTATAACTTAAAACAGATTTCCCTTGCCCTCCTGTCTATTTACCAGGAGCTCCTGGAAATCTCCTGAAATCGCAAAATATACGAAAACGTCCTTAAAATATACGGAAATATATACACAAAAATTGACATTTTGGGGTGTTATTCAATATATATTCAAAACGCCAAACCTACGCGCGATAAAAAAACGGCATTATTCAAAACCCGTAATTGTGGAATCTGATGAAAGAAGCTTCTCGCGCTTCAAACTAATGAAGAATTACTTGAAGTCAACAATTCTCAAAAATAGATTCAACCATTCGGTAATTCTTGCTACTGAGCGTGATCTATGTAGGAAACAGAATTTTTATGATGTACTGACTTAGCTTCACGCAAGGCTCGTAAAGTAATTCTGTACGTAGTAAAGAATGAATATAATGCATATACGAATTTATTTTCGAATACAAACTCTTAAATTTCACTTATCTGCTTCCCTACCCAAACTTGGTCCCGCAAAATCCGTTTCGCATCGAGACCCACAATGGTTAAGTCCGTCCTATGTATACATAGTAGATTACTTAGATTAGTTCCTAGTCCAAACCTCCCAGGACAAAGGGAGACGGGAGCGGGCAGGGTTTGATAAATTTAAACGACAGTCAAGCGCGCAGACAGTCATCCATAGTGTGAATACTACTCTTGCCACTTACCAGCTTCCCACAGGCGTCTCCATTTTGGGCGAGTCTCTCCAATCGTCCCCATATGCTTCTCAGTCGAGGTGCCATTTTAAAGCACCACATTCTCTTCAACACAGCTATGATAAGCCAATACTACTTTATTGAACAGAGACCTGGAGTACAGGTACCACTGTTGTTTATTTATGTTCTTGTTGTGTGTTGTGAACCGATCTGTTCTTGTGTATCAAAATGTCTTGGTGTCCAGGTCAGCTTGTGTGTGTGTGTGCTGTGTGTGTATGTGTGTACTGTGTTATCGTGAACTGTTTTGTCATTCTTGTTCAATAAAGCCTAGGATCAAGACATGTCTTTCTTTCATTAGGCTACTACAATTTATTGAACAAGAATCTTGTGGACTAATTGTGCTTCAATCTTCAAGTATGGGTCGTTTTCTAAAACCTGAACGATTGGTGGTGGATTTGAGTGTTCCTGACGCTTAAATTTTCTGGAAGCACTGGCTTCACACATTCCACAAATTCGCATTAAAACTAGCAGCACCAAAAGGTGAGAAGTTCGATCTACTATGTAACTTTATCTCACATGGTGTACGAATTGATATTTGACTGTACCGATTTTGAAACTGCTGTAACCACACTAAATGGACTCTATGTCAAACAAACCAATGAGGTTTATGCTCGCTATCTCCTAACCAATTGTAAACAGGAAACGGGACAGAGTGTTGACAGGTAAGTTCAAAGATTAAAATTGCATAGACTGCCATTTCAAAGCAGTCTATGCCCTCGAAAACGAGAACGAGGCCATGTGAGATTAGGCAGAGACTTTTAGAGTACTCATCTCTGGACCTCGCAAAGTCATTGGAGGTAGCTAGATCTCTGGAGATGGCACAGAAACATTCTGTAACAAATAACTCGCAACAAGTCACTACTTTTCAAATACCACAAGCACAACAATACGTAGGCATTGCTGCTTTGCTCTGCTGTAGAAGACAAGATTGATTACCACAGCTGCAGCTCAAGGCAAGTGCCACTTTCGTGGAGGTTCTTTCCACTCTCGTAGCTAATGCCCTGCTAAAGATACCATCTGTAATAAATGCAGTAAAAAGGGACACTAAAAAAAGGCATGCAAATCAAAACTTTGTACAGTTTACAGACCTAACTCTGATTCAGCAGAGTATACAATAACAGCCGCCTCTTCGTTTTCTCTATCTCGTGCTGTAATGAAAATATAATAATATAATAAATATGATGCGCATGGTATTGATCGGGAGATAATTCGTGATCAAGATATTCAGGATTACTGTCTAAAAGTTATTTTTGTGTTAATTTCTGCATTGTACACCATTGGTTCTCAAACTGTGGTACTTGGACCCCTGATGGTTTGCAAGACGATCGTTTACAAATAGAATAATTTCGTCGCTTAAATAATAATCAACTTGTACCTTACTACTGTTTAATATTTCTATCGCAAACTTTTTTATATAACGACCTAAAACAAAATTTGAAAAGAATCTTCATATGGATCTTTACGACTTGATATTGAGCCCTTTTGCGCGTAGACAAACTCAGATCCCAGTCACAGATGAATTTATATTCTAATACAGGAGAAGCTTATAGTTTAAACAAGGAAAACACAAATTCTGGTTTCAACAACAGATCCCAATTTTATGTCCTGCATTATGGGTCCTCGTAAAGAAGTTATTAGATGCTTTTCCGTCTTCTTATTTGGTATTCTTCTTTGGTTATGCTGGACATAACTAAATACACCACTGGTCTACATCATATTGCTCATCCCCTAATTGAAACTAATCCAATGCCATTTTGGCATTCACTATTTCAATACTTTCATTTTTTTTAAAATAATTCCTAGGCCCAGTCATATTGACCCAGAAGTTCCTACCTCTTCTACGGAAAGCTGCATCGCTTTCTGGCACCAAAGAACTGAGCGCAAGCAAAGCTGCTGTGGTCTTGATCTCCGCTATTCTTGGTTCTCAAAGTTCTCAAGATACGCTCCACCCTGGACATAGTTTTATGCCCTACAAGTAGGTAGAGTTAGGCATAAAACTAGTTTTTACTTAATTCTTTAAAGAATCTGTTGAATTAAACACAATTTTTTTACGACCTTGAAGGAGAACGACCGTAACAGAGGAGTATCTCCCCCCCCCCCCCCCAGAAGCACTGTAAAGTTTAACTCATAACTGTCCACCATAAAAACAGTTAAAGGTCTGAAAAGGGGAAGGGGGGAAAGATCATTTATTTCAATAAACTTCGATTCAAATTTCTTAGTCAAAGTGAATATTGTTTACAACGACAGTTTAATTTAAAACAAAACGTATATTTCGTCTTCAAAACTAAAGAACACACAGATTAATTACAGTGTTTATACCCTAACCTACCTCATAGATGTTTTTAAAATGTTGTATATGTTTCGAATGCTCCTTCAGAGTTGAAGGGTACCTTACTGACATCAGAGAAGGGGTAAATTTAACGTCTTAAACAGAAAGGCTAGAAATTTTAGTTCATAACTTGAGACGCCTTCAGAACAGAAGACTCAAAAGTAAACTAGCAATTATACATAAAACACTGAACCATAATCTTCAAATACAAAAACAAATTTTAATAAAATACTTAGAAAGACACAAAGATAAAGGCACGTTCCTCATCCCATATGCTAGGACCAATTTGTACAAATGCTCCTTCTTCCCTAGTGCTATTAGAGCATGGAATGGGTTGCCTGAGCTAGCCAGGAAAACCAATGACTTGGCGGAGTTAGGTCATTGGTTAATATGCATGACTAAATGCATGACGCGTAGGACGTAATCATCTTCTTTTTTGAAGTAACGTCTGTATTATATAAGATAAGAAAAAGACGCTCTAGCCTTATGAAGGCTTTTGGAATTTTAAGCTTACATAATTCGTCGCTTGAAAAATATTGAACTTAAATAAATATTTACGACTAATCGACCCACGACGTAGCATACGCCGAAATTTTGTAGGGCCGGCCTTTTGGGCACTTCAACCTCTATGACCACAGTAAAAATTTCCTGAATAAACAAAATATACGAAAAATTCCCGGAAATTTCCGGAAATTATTAAAATCTTTTGAAAACTCATAACAATCTCCTGAAATATTGACAATATTGTTATTTTGGGGGTTTCATTCAATATGGAAAACGTCAAACCTACGCGCGATAAAAAAACGGCATTATTCAAAACCCGTAATTGTGGAATCTGGTGAAAGAAGCTTCTCGCGCTTCAAACTAATGAAGAATTACTTGAAGTCAACAATTCTCAAAAATAGATTCAACCATTCGGTAATTCTTGCTACTGAGCGTGATCTATGTAGGAAACAGAAATTTTATGATGTACTGACTTCGCCTCTCGCAAGGCTCGTAAAGTAATTCTGTACGTAGTAAAGAATGAGTAAAATGCTAAGACGAAATTATTTTCTAATGCAAACTTTTAATTTCCACTTATTTTCCGTATCCCTACCCAAACTGGGCCCCGTGTAAATCCGTTTCGCATAGGGCCCCACAATGGTTAAGTCCGGCTCTTCTATTTAGTGACGGGTGAATACTACTTGTTCGACCCTCCCCTCCTTTTTTTTCCTCCTCTGAATGTTTTAGTTGCGTGGGGTAACTCTAGTCTGACTTGCAGAAAAAAAAAAGAGTGATCTTTCCATGACTCCTTGGTGGTGTCAGGGATAGTTTAATTTTATTTAAATTTAACCGTTCTCGCTGCGAGAGAGTTGAGGTCTGATGGCATCCTTGTTACTGCTCTGCACCCTGGCTGGGTGAAGACAGACATGGGCACAAGCGCGGCCCCTTTGACTGCAGAAGAGAGCATCAAGGATTGTCTCCAATCTATCGCTAAAGCAGGGGAGGAAAGTAACGAATAACTCATCGATTTCAAAGGAAACATTTTGCCCTATTAAATATTTCATTGTTTCTTCTCATACTGGGTGTATTTTTTAAAGATGGTTATATCGCAGAAATAAAAACTTTTAAAACTTAAATGTAAATGTATGTGTTGCGGATGACTTTTGTTTAGTTTATACAAAATTTAACAATATATATGTTTCTTTTTTTTTTCTTTGTCACAGTGAATAATAACTACAACCATGACAGGATTTCAAGGAGAAAAAAAGGGCCCCCACAAAAGAACAAGCAAAAAACAAATGCTTAAAAAAAAAAAAACAACAACAAAGCTTATATTAAGTGTAGTAGTTGTATCAATCAGCTTGAATCAGTAATGTAAATAACTTAGTAATAGATCTCGACAGACCCTAATAAATTTGTGTGATTAGAAATATCTTTAATTATGGGCTTAGCCGAGGAAGTGTTAGGGTTCAAACCCCTCTCCCCGAAATGAACCTTCGGCGGTGGACTTTGTGTTGATTTTGCTTTAATTTTGCTTATTTTAGGTGAGATTTTAATGTTAACTCATCGCTTGCTCCAGAAGATATTTAAAATCGGACATCACGATATTTTAGACCATTCAAAGTTCTGATGCAACAGCTACTTTTTTCTTTTCTTAAAGTGAAAATTTTAATTTAAAAATAAACTATGCAAGCAGGTTTTTCATAAAATTACACCATTTTTAAAACTATTCACTATTAATAGTAACAAACACTCGAGGCTATTTAGTTAGGACGATAGTAATCCGCCATATTTTTACACATTAATGCAGATGGTTTTTGATTTTTGTCAAATTTTTTTTTTACAATTGTATTGCTAAATTATATACGTTTTATCATACTGTCAGGTGGGTTTTGTCGCTTAGGTAGGGTATGATATTACGGTCCCGTATCCCCAGCCTGAACAGAGTAACACAAGAACCTAAAGGTAATAGCATGTAAAATACAAACATTAAATAACAGTTATTCAACTGAACATTTAGTGAATAACAACAGTTGTCAACAGGAACAATATTTAATTATACTTAATTGTAATTTTCAAACATATTTACATGTACATCAATATCATTGAAGTTAGCATTTGATTAATAATTAGTCTAGTATCACACCAACAAGTTTCCGTAACACACCTTCACGCTCACACTCCATCTCGGCGCCCAACAGAATCTCAACTCCCTACACCTCAACACCGATAGTTACTACACAACTCCAAGGGCAGAAAGACGACACACTTTCCCATAGCCCAAAGCCTAACACCCTGAAACGAAAAGAAAACCTAGATTTAGCGATGCCGCTACAAGAAAGAACTTTTCAATAGCGACACCCGTACCGAAAGATCAGCTTACTTAATAAAACTATGTACTTACGTACCCTTACAAGGGGAACCAAAAAACCAACTACCCAGCTCACAAAAGCAGCTCTCTCTCTCTTGCGGAAACTAAGGATGACGTAAACACACACACACACACAATATTCTAGACAACAAAACGCACTTAAAAGAAACTACTTCCTATACGCTAAAACACCAATATTAAATGCAAAGAAAACTTCACGCGCGCACGACACATACTAACTACTACATTTACATTTTGAAGAAAAAAAAATCAATTTTGTATGCATATAAGTGGAACATAATTTAAAACAACAAATAATAAGTAGTTTTTCTTATTATCGCGTGAACTGCAGTGTACACAGTGCAAAGGAAATAGTGAAGGAAGGAGAGATTTTTTTTTCCTGACGCTTTGAATAAAAGATTGACCCTTACAGAACAATTAGATAATCATTGTATAACATCAGTTAGGCCAGGCTCAAATCGCACTTCTCCGTCATTTTCACCTATCCCTTGGTCTGCTGGACCGTTGGGGCACCACACAAGATCTGTCAACCTTCTTTCTCCATTCTTCTCTGTCATTTGCCTTTGACAGAATTTCATTCTGATATTCTTTCTGAAAATATTGAAACCAGCCTTTTTACCAGCCTGGGTGGACCACTTCGGGGGCCGATTTTGAGTTTGTGTTCCCATACAAACTGTCTTCGTAGCCTTGTTTTATTTTAGAATTTATCAGGTAAAAACATCGTTACCGGTATTGCCAAATTTTAAGAGATTAAATTATCAATTTGAGGGACGTAGTTTCATCTTCTAAGTACAACTTTTCTACCTTAGCAAAAAGATTGATTCAAAAGTTCCATTAAAACAAACATTTTAGAGCCTCTTCACCAACGCGATTCTATAATCTACTTCCTTTGATCGAACCAATGTCATCTAACTAACGTACCATTGTACCATTTATGTGTGAATTGAATAAAGGACGGCTACTAGAGGCTTGCTGAACACAAGGACATCCAATGGGTAATTGGAGGAGTTGTGACAATTTCTCATTGGGGACGCGACGTTCAAACCATTGGGGATGGTTAAAATTAAAATTAAAAAGCTTTATTTTCATTGTAGTTATCAATCAACGCTCTAATATCTACCAAGTAAAATGACATTATTATCAATGTAAAAAAAATATATTGTAAAAAAAAAATTGTAAGTTAAAGACTTTGTATCATCTTCTTTGAAGGACCTTTTAAAATGTCTACCGTTTTCACGAGAGCCGTTAGTACCAATATTGATTCAAAACTTGTTGAAGAAGATATTTCAAAACTACTCCGCTTACGCGATTCTTCTAGAATGGTCATAATGTCAACATTCTTTGAAGTGTCAAACAAATTATGACGACCTTCGTGTGACAAAAAAAGTTCGTGGCAAGGCTTCTTACTTTACACGACTAAGACATGCACGCACCTCGGGCTACTCGGACAACTCTTTCTTTAGTAGACTTAATTTTATCGACTTTTTTTTACTAGGATGAATATATTGCGCTCAGATTCCAAGAAAATACTTCATTATCGGAACGTCCCACTCCGTTATACTCTAACATTGACATTTTCTTACTACGGGAAGAAAACTGCGGTGTAGACGAAAGAGAAAGAAATGATAAAGGTCAGAGCGCAGAAAATAGCTATTAAATAAATGTCATAAACAATGGGGTTTATAATAGTGTGTTATGTCTCTGCTCTACAAGCCTTATTTTTTATCTTTGGGCTCGAAGACAAGCTTTTTTATATCTCTGCGCTACGCTGAAGCATATAGTGCGCTCCAGTGCACTGTTCAAGACGAGTGATGAACAGTGTAGGTAGTCTGGTCAGGAAGAAGTCTTGCGAGGAAACTGTGTAAAGGTCGTATCTTTTAGTGGCAGGCATTCCTTGTAGTTTATATAGACATCATTCTTGAGCACCGCATACTGTGACGTGTTAGTGGCAAGGTAGTGAACCCTGTAGAAACATTAAGACATAGACGGAAACAGTGAATCTTGTACGTTAGTGGAAAGTAGTGGCGGCGACAGTGAACTCTGCAGACCATAGCTAAATGAGCTTAGCTAACATACACATTTATGCTTGCGTAATCATTTCTCATCTGTTCTCAAGAAAATAAACATCACTCATCTCTTCAGTTTGATCCTTCGTTGACGTCTTGCCCTAGATTCTTTACAATAGATTGACACTCATTTTACAACGATCAAAGAAAGTAGATAATCAGCTCTTTTTATTGGTTTATTTAACAAAGAGGAGAAACTAACGATAATGGAGAAAGTTAGTTCATGGGGGGAGGGAGGTGGCACCATGAACTAACCGCACCGGGTGACTCCGACCCTAGTGACGCCACTATCTAATAGTTCCTGAATAAGTAGGTCAGGTTCGAAACAATTGTATTGTAGACGTACTCCTTGCAAGGTTTTCTAGTATTCAGCAGATCCCCTGCTAAATTAAATATGCAGTTTTGAAAATTCATTAACTTATATTTTTACTAGAATTCTAAAAACTCTTTTATATATATATATAGGCCTATATATAATTAAAACGATGAAAAAAAAAATATGTACATATATATGCACGAATTAGCCTACACAAATAAAAAATAAATGCCTTTTGGTGAGTTACTTTGATAATAGGTTTTCAATACTAAGTTATAATTTAGTTAGCCTAAGTTTAATATTTATAATATAGGCCTACGTTCATTTAGTGAAAAGCCCTATTCACTTTTTATTAGAAGATTGCAAATATATGGTAACCATACTGAAATCCTTTTTTTTTAGGAAGAAAAGAAAATGGAAAAACAATTATACATTTTCTGGTGATATTCCAAAATATCTTATAAGTAGGCCTATTAGGTATAAACTTTGTGAAGCCAGAAGAGCTGATCGATATCTCTATAGATGCAAAACAACTTTTCGCAAAGTGTACGCTGTTTTCCGGAATTTCGCTATAATTAAGTACAGATAGTGAAAGACTCTCGCAACCTTCTCTTGTGAAATTAAAGCAGAAATTTTGTACACCGAGTTTCTATTCTGAGCTTTATCTTTAATTGTTAGAAAGTATTTCAAATCTCTTATCTATTTTATCAGGGTGTCATATCGTCTCAAATGGTCCTCCAGTTTAGTTGGTTTCATGAAGTTCATGTCGAGTCGAGATCATATTGAAATTTTATTGCATCAAAGGCAAATGAAGGAAGACAATTTTCAAATAAAAAATTTAACACTGCAGCCTCTCGGGCGTGCTTAATATGAGTTTCACGTAGACACAATTCATTTAAGATATTTAAATAAGATGATAGCATTAAAAATAATAATATTAAAATATTTGAAGCCGGGATTGGTGGTAGCATGGTTATTTTTGTGAAGGGATTAACTAAGGTACAAATCATTTGCGTGAGTTAAACTAGTTCCATTGATTTAAGGAAAGAAAATCTTAAGTCTATATTATAGATACTGCTTAAATTATATCTTGATTCTAGATCGACTTTCATAGACCCCTGTATGGCCCCTTGGAAATCCACTTATTGGGAATCACTGGCCTAGATCTAAATGTACTTTTTTTTTTTTAACTGTCTCAGCAAACGTATAACTTTACGGCAAATGAATAAGCACTTTTCTGCCCTTTGTTATTGACACATTCAGCAAGACAGGATTACAGGTCACAGCAGGGTTCGACGCCGTTTTTCTCTGAAAGAACTTTTCACGGCACAATGCCTTTAACAGCGCGAACAATTTTAATAACAGGAGCTTCCCGTGGCTTGGGCTTAGAATTTGTTAAACAAATTGTGAAATCGTCGACACCTCCAGAAGTTGTGATCGCAGCGTGTAGAAATCCGGAGAAAGCAGTAGATTTGCAAAATATTGCACAAGGCAATCCAATATTGAAATTGATAAAATTAGACTTAGAGACAGACGATGATTTAGAATCAGCATTTCAGGTAGGGTTATCTAGACTGAGACTATACTCTATATTAATATTCAAATTCATGAATAATTAGAATTTATATTATCTAGATCTAGTCGATCTAGATCTACAGTACAGTAGATTCTGAGTTTCTTATATCTGAACAAAATAGACTAGATGTAGGTCTATTATTATTATATGATCAAAATAGAGCAGTGAGATTCATTTCATAACAAACGAATATTCACATTTGACTAGACTCTAGAGTAACACCTTTAGTAAAATCACTAAATAATCAGGACAGAAGACTCAAAAGTAAAGTAGCAGTTTATTTACATTAAATACTGAACCATCATCTTCAAATACAAAAATAAAATTTAATAAAATACTCAAAAAGACACTAAGATAAAGGCACATTCCTCATCCTATATGCTAGTAATACTACAAATTAGTACAAATACTCCTTCTTCCCTAGTGCTTTTACTTTTAGAGCATGTAATGGGTTGCCTGAGCTAGCAGAATTTAAGTCATTGGTAAATATGCATGACTGAATGCATGAAGCGTAGCGCAATCCCATAGGATGTAATCATCTTCTTTTTTGAAGTAACGTCTGTAACGTCAGGTAAGATATATATAAGATAAGATGAACACCATCTTTCGGGAACTAGATTTCTTTTAATTCCCATCCATGATCCAAGGACCCTCTTCTTGTTTTCATAATTTGGATGTTCATTTTGTTACACCTTACTTAACACCTCCCTCCCTCCCATAGAATGATAGATGCTTATAATTCTTTTTATGACTCTCCCCCCCCCCCCCCCTTCCCTCTACTGCCACTTAGCTAGGTAATATAATAATAATGTGTATCTAGATTATTTCTAGATCTATATATTTATATAATCAATAAAATATTTCTATAGATAATAGATCTAGATCTAGGCATTTAGATTGCAGATCTTATAATATATAGATCTATTATATAAATATAGGTGCCTATAGATGTATATATATATTATAATATATGTCTGAGTCTGAGAAACTGATATTAAACCTACTCAAAGAATATTTTACTTATATAGATATCTAGATCTACCTGTCTTTAAAACATAATCATTCAAAGGGTTTGTCAAATTCTGCCACATTAATCTTTTTTATTTAACCTTTATCTATCTTTTCCTCTATTTTCCAAATTTAATCAACCTATTATGAAAAAAAAAAAGAGTTAATATTAAATATTATATATATAATATATTAAATATTTTATCACAAAACACTAACATACAAAGCATAGTGGCTTACTTATTTCTTTTTCTTGTATTTTATATTGTAATAACCCTAACCCTGCCCTACAGTGGGTCTATCATTGTAGGCCAGCGCATTAGAAAGAATACTAGTGAATGGATGAGTAAAGGCGGAAGAGAACTGTGTGTTATTGTGGATGGTTAATATTTGCCTTGTTCTGTAATCTACTTATTAAACCTGTATTGTCATTTTTTCCTTGGCGATTAGTTACCTCTATTAGATTTATTACAATATATATAATATACTGGTACTGTAATATTTCAGGAAACCAAAGCTGCTGTTGGAGATCTGGGTTTAAATCTGCTTATTAATAATGCTGGCATCTATGATAAAGGGAAACCTGGAACTCTGGCTGACATTTCAAGAGAGTCCATGCAGAATCATTTCAATATCAATGTATCAGGTAAAGAAAAGCTATGGTTACATAACTAGTTCTTATTACATCTATATCAGTTTACTAACCTTCATATCGTAACAATTCTCACTATTTTCACTATTCAGTTTCTCTGCAAACTGCACCACACAACACAACTAATTCAAAGTAATGTAACACTTAATGTCCAACAAATCACAGCCAATACTGTGCAATACTGTACAATTAGCAACAATGTAACACTGACTGTACAAAAATTCACCACAACTCAGTAACGCTGTATCAGACTCCACTAGCTCTCGCCTACTTCCTGGACTTGCACTCAATTCTCTGTTCCGGACCAACTTCACACTGGACTGGTTCTTAACTCTGACTTTGACTTGTGCGAGCTAACATCACTTGACCATTCTGGTTGATCACATGACTACATCCGATGTGACTGGCCTAAGTAGTGTTCTCTGTAGATAGATGTTTCTTGAAACTTTGACAGTCATCGCTGTTGACCGTTGCCATTGCCACCGTTGACTGCTCTTCTTGCGCTGGCCTAGGGCAATTTGCATCAGCTGACTACACACACATTACTACCCTTATCCACATCATTACCAGGATTATAACATTATATTGTGATTTTTTTTTTTCATATTTCAGGTCCCATAGCTGTAGCACAAAAGTTCCTTCCTCTTATTAAACAAGCTGCTTCTCAAAGTAATGTTAAAAAAATCACACCTAACAGAGCAGGAATAATCATGGTTTCTTCCCTAATGGGGTCACAACAATTGACTTACAAGGATGGTAATGGAGCATGTTTGCATTACAAGTACGGTTTGCCACATTCCTTTTTTTTTTTTTAATGCATTGTAACTTACCATGTCAAATCTTTTTATCAAAGTTTATGGACTTTTCTTATTTACTATTTGTATAGGGATTTTATAGTATGGTAACATTAACATGCACTTTAAATTTAAAATACATGTATGTTTATTTTACAGTTTATTATTGATAAAACATTTGAAGTGGCAAGCCTTATTCATTACACAGATTAGTTACATAGATTTTATTCACTGCATAAAAACAACAGCTCAAATGACTCATCGGATATTATCTGCGCACTGACTGCCTCTTCTATTACATGCAAGCTGCCACCCATAGCTAGGAGACTGGAGCGAGAGTCTGTGACTAGCACCACAGTAATAGCGCTAGTTTCGTGTTGAGTCATTCAGGCTCAAATAGCCTCAAATGCCAGAGTTATTCCTGTTAATTCAGCGTCCATGGAGCATGCAGTGAAGCTGCATGGGCCAGACAGCCAATCTGTGACATTTGTTTTTGGGAAAGTTAAGTCTGGGCAGACAACACCATTGTAATACATTAGCCATAGAAAAGAAATATTACTTTACCAGTTCTAAAAAAAAAAAACACTGTCATAGATAGAAATGTTTTTCATTCAAAATTCTTCTTTCACCAACTTACCAATACTTTCAAGTATAAGCTTTAATGTGTATAATAGAACCTTTTTCTTATTAAAAATCCTACTTCTGTGTAGCAAAGATGGTCCACAATAATTAGTAGTGATGCACTACAAATGTTCTTTAAAGAGCTAATTTATAGGACTTCCTGCTGGATGACAGATGCAATAATTTTCCTTGTATTTATTAATATGTACTTCCTTTTTATCAAAAAATTGTTCTCTCCCAATAAATAGCAATGGAAATGAAAGAAAATAATTAACAAGAGCTCCTAATGAAGAGGAAAAAAATTTTAAAAAAACCTTTATAGGGGATTGAGCTAGTTTCATTTGATGTCTAAGTAGAGACGACTCAATTGCAGATGCCCATAGTGAAGTCTGCCTCAAAACTGCTTCTTCACCTATCCCTTAGCTTGTTGGGCCATTGGGGAACCATACAGATTTCTTTACAGTCTTTCTCCATCATTCTTTTTTTTTTTTTTTTTTTTTTGCCTTGGATAGAACTTCTTTTATAGGCTGGCCCGTTCATTCTTTTATGTCTTCCCATCACTTTCTCTGTCTGCCTCTTCTTCTTTTTCCTGGTACTGTTCCCTGAAGTAAGGTCTTTTTGAGCCATGAAGACCTTGTAATATGGCCATAGAGTTTTAGCTAGCATTTTTTTTACAATAGTGAGGGTGGGGTCCAATCACTGCAGTAGCCTTCTCTCAAATCTTTGTTTGTGATGCGCTCTTTAAATGTGATACCTAGGATCCTTCTGTAGCATCTTATTTCCATTGCTAGGATCCTCCTCTCTAGCTCTGCAATCAGGGTCTAAGACTCTCAAGCATATAAGAATGTGGTCATGACCAGGGAGTGCTTAAGTTTGATTTTGATATTGAGGGCTATGCCTTTGTCTTTCCATATTGTTTTGAGTTTTGTTAGTGCTGCTGTGGACTTAGCAATTCAGGCCAGTAGTTAAAAATTGGTTTCCTTATCTAAGACAATAGCTCCAAGGTATTTAAAACTACTGACGCTTGTCAGCTTTTCACCTCTAATGATGATGCTCCTTTAAAACCCTGTTGGCTAATGGTCATAATTTGATATTTTTTTCAGCATTTATTTGCATACTTTATGCTGCGGAAGTCTTGTCTATGCGCATCACCAAGTCAGCTATTTCTTCTGTCCCTGCTATAGGTCATCTATGTCATCAGCGAAGCACAGCTAGTAATTCTTCTTCCACTAATGCTTATAGTGGCTTCATAGTCCTCAAGAGCATCTTCAATTATCCTTTCAAGGAAGATAATGAAAAGAGTTGGTGAGAGTAGGCGTTATTGAGGGACCCCGATATATCTTGGTATGGGGCCCTTATAGTCTACCCAGACCGGGCAGAACCAGATTGGCTGTCTGGCCCATGCAGCTTTACTGCATGCTCCATGGACGCTGAATTAACAGGAATAACTCTGGCATTTGAGGCTATTAGAGCCCGAATGACTCAACACGAAACTAGCGCTACTACTGTGGTGATAGTCACAAACTCTCGCTCCAGTCTCCTAGCTATGGGTGGCAGCTTGCCTGTAATAGAAGAGGCAGTCAGTGCCGCAGATAACATCCGATGAGTCATTTGAGCTGTTGTTTTTATGCAGTGGGCGCCCTCACATTGCGGTGTGAGGGGCAATGAAAAGGCAGACACCCTTGGATAAGAGGGAGCTTTGGTAGCCACACACCTCAAATCAATGAGCACATTTCTACAAGCAACAGCAGAAATCCGAGCAACTTATTCATGAGAAGTAGTTAATGTCCTGGGAGGAATGCGACAAAGCATGTAGTGTCTGGCAGCATATGCGTCACCCAGATCGTGACGATCTGTGGTGGCGGTTGAGTAGGTCAGAACAAGCAAACGTTGCAGTGTAGGACGGAACACTGTCCTGTTGGGGCATACTTTGCTTGGTTCCGCTCGAACTACACTCCCAATGCCATCACTGTGGAGAGAGCGTCGAATTAGTGTCACATATCTTGTACGAATGTCCCCAGCTCTGAGAGCTAATGGGGGACGTGTCTGAGCAGTCACTCGACCTGTGTGGTAGCTACGAGGCATTACTCCGCACTGCCCAGTTTCTGGCTAGAGCACTACAGGAGGATTGAGTCCTTCCTGCTCTAATTTTTCAATAGGAGTTCATTTCAGGTAAGAGTAGGTAGCCTTGTCTTACTCTAACTGTGGTATTAAACCAAGAGTAATTGTTGAAGTGCACCACACAAGTGAACTCTTTGTAGAGGTTCTGGATTACTTTTATTGTTTTGTTGATGACATTTGAAAGTGCATGTTGAGGATGATGGTAGAAAAAAAAATCAGGGAATTAGAAAGAACATCTTAACTTAAAAGCTTTTTACCTATTTGGAGCTGATTTAAATGGGGAAAAAAAGAAACTTCTTTTCCCATCATTGCCTCAAAATGCAGATTGACATATCGCTGACCCTGAAACAAATCAGTCCATGTTGTGGTCAAAGAGTTGGCTCTCCATTTTTAGTCACTTGATGTCATTTGTTGAAATCATTTACATCATTTTGTTCTGATACTGTGGGTTTATGTACCATTAATCTCTAATTAAGATGAATAGTCAATGCTGAACAATAAACATTTTTTTTCCTATGTTGCCCTAAGAAGGAGAGTTAGCATCTGGCCTTGCGATATTGTATCAGTGTACTTTTCATTGATGCTTCTGGCTTTTAATAGTTTATTTTCTCTTAGGATTCTATGACTTTGCTCTCTCTGTGGCTTTTGCTTATTTAAAAATCTAATGGGATCACTGCATGGATAAGTATTTCAGAGTAGACAAAAACTAGACTTTTTCTAGCTTTTACTCCTGAATGCTATGGTGTTTATTATTATTTTGATTGTTTAATTCATCTCTTAAAAAATAATTAATGATAGATGGTTATAAGATATGATCTGAAAAAAATAATTTTAAAACGTTATCCAAAAAAGACAACAGCTACATTCATTTTACATGACTTTTTGAGTATTTTAAAGCACTACTTAAAACAATTACCTTTTAAACAATTTAAAAAAAAAACCTTCTTAGCCAAGATCTATTTTTTGCTAATTGCTTTTATTATTGTTATTATTTTAATGAGTTGAAGAAAAGTTGAATTTAAAAGTCACTTTTTTTTTTTAGGTGCTCAAAAACAGCAATAACTATGGCAAGTATATTGATGGCCAGAGAACTAAAGGAAGCTGGTATTTTTGTGGCTGCTTTGCATCCTGGTTGGGTCAGGACTGACATGGGCACGTCTCAAGCTCCATTGAGCCCAGAAGAGAGTATTGAAGCTTGTCTTAATGTTATAGGAAATGCTGAAGAGGATGTGAATGGAAAATTGATTTCATTCACAGGGGATATTCTTCCCTACTGATTACCGGGTATTCAAAAAAATAATTGACAAATGATTTATGTATTTTTGTTTTGTTTTAAAGTTATTTAAAAAAGATTTTTAAAAAAAATCTTTCTTATATTTGTTTAAAAATTATAGCATGTTTTAAAGCCAAAACTTTGTATCTAAATATGTAAACAAATTGTGTCTAGTGGTGTTTTTTCATTAAGAAGAGCCTGATACTATGTTGTGATCATAATGTCAGTAGAATAAAAAGATAATTTAAAGTGAAGCAATTACCATTTAGCTTGGTAAAAACATTCTCAAATTTTAAAACTAAGACACAACTTATGGTGCCTGGTGTTGTCGTACGCACCATCTTGATGTTCCCATATCAAAATCTACCAGTCGACAGACCCTCTCTGTCCTGTTGGAGGTTTGGGCTAGGAGGGAATAATCTTCAACTTGTTAAAAAAAAAACAACCTATTTTACACAACGTGTCAGTCTTGTTGTATCACCTAATGCTAGACTCAGGAAATTGATCTGTCGTAAATTTATCTGTCGTATATTCTCAATATGAGGAAACGTTTTTGTTAATAAGCTAATTAGAATTCACCCTGGTTTTCTTTGCGTTCTAAAGGCTAAGTATTTGTTTATGGTACTATGCAAGTTGTGATTATAGCATTGTTTATTAGCTATTTTTACAGAAAAATATTTAAAATATGTTACTGAATGTCATATTTTCATGTCCGCTGATCTTATGACTTTATTTGTATAAAGTTATTTCTAGTTGGTCACTTGCTTGCCCTGCTATTTATATTATATTATATTCATGATAAAGTAATATAGTTATTCAGTTTTCTGCTGCTTTTTATGCAATGGCATATCAAGATTTTGGTAATTAATAATTCTGTAGATAATATATTTTTCTGTGCTGTTACTTGAGACTGCTTGTTGAATTTTAGTTTTGTGTCTAAATGGATTCACACCTTATCATTTAAGATAATTCTATTCTGGTTCTATTTTTAGGGCTTTCAGGTGCCCATTAGTCAGGGGCTGCCTTTATGATTCTGTGTTCATTGTTTACTTGGAACTTAAGTTAGGTATTTTTATTAATGTGAAATTGGTACTATTGCTTTAAGGGGAATACATCTAAAATTGTACAAAAGCTAGTGATGCAAGGCCAATTTTTCCAAACCCAAATTATTCATTTGTCTTGCTGTAATATGGGCATATACTTTCTTTTGTACACCACTACCTCTTGACAATTTAGTGTTCTTTAGCTGCATAGCCTGTCTTGTGATGTTATAGTTCCATGGAATTTATTTTTTTTATGCAATTTTTTTTTTTTTAAATTACATGTTTGGAAAGTTATGTGCATGGTCATGGCAGCTAGTTGATTCAAGTAAACCTTTGTATTATTAATGAATGGCCAGTTGAAATTTAAATGCTATTTAACTTTTCATGAACATATTATAATTGTGTGAATTCACAATGTACATCCACATGTTCTTGTGGCATAATTTTTTTTTTCTGAATTTCATAAAGGTTGTGCTAGTAATTGAAACATAAGTATTAACATTTTAAAGCATTATATTTGTAAGTATTCTTCTTGAACATTTAATATTGTTTTGTGCATTGAATCCGCATTATAATTTGCATATAATTATTCTGCTACCATACCTTTATGATAAAAATTAAAGTCAATGAATACATTACAAAAGTAAATGTTCGTTTTTTTTGTTTTTGTATTTGCTTGTTCCATATATTAAGTAAATAAAAAATAAAAAAACCTAAGCATCTCCTAGAATCTTAATTTTTAAACAACTGCTTTAGTCTGTTTTAAATTGGTGTAAGTATTCTTTTGTAATATTTAGGTATGAAAGAGTTACCTTTCTTTGTTACAATTTTGCAATGATGTGGACTCATTATGTTTATATGACAAACGGAGTTATTTTCTGGCACTAAAAAATCAGGTGTTTTTTCTGGCACTCGAATTTAAAAAAAATGATATAAAACTTCATCTTTCCTGGATAGCTGGAAATTTTGTGGATCTATTTAATAAAATGGTTTTATGTTAATTAGTGTCTCTTATCTATCATCTGTGGTCTAAGTCTTAGATTTTCTAAGTATTCCTGAGCAATAGATTTGGCTAGAAATGGTCTTTTAATATAGCTTTCTGTGCATTCGCTCATGTATATGCCCTTTCATTTCACTTTACCCAGTATAAGTTATTAAAGTACAAATCTTAGTTTTACATTAAAGATTCGACCATAAAGCGCACATTTTTTTAAAGATCCATTTGATCACAATTTATGCCAAGAAGTACGCCATGGAGATAAATTTGTCTAGGCTTATCCATTGTCTGCTGGAATTAAGTAGGCTAATACTAACAGCAGCTGTGAACTTAAATGACCTAGAACGGGCGATTTTGTTTTATGCACATTGGTTATTTAACATTGAAAATATGCCGGTCGTTAAGTCATTTTAGCTACAAAAAAAAAAAAAAGTCATGATATTAAGTGAAATGCTTAAGGAAGAAAAAAAAGAGTCTGTTAAAAGGCAACTTTCTAAAATGTGTTGATTTTCTATTATACTAGTTACTTTAAATTGCGTAGGGCAGTCAGCTTTCTCTGGAGCAATCCCTTTGTCACGTGTTTATTATGTTTATTTGATTTGATGATCCTGATGATATAAACTTGTGACATATGCGGGTCCGGAGGTGCCTTAATTACAGTTCAAACACTTTAATAATCAACGAAGTAACAAAGTGCTGATATGGTTTTCTTGAGTTTTAATTATTTAAAAAATTGAACTTGAAACAATAAATGTATGTACGAAAATATATATAACAGATGCAGGATTCAGTAAGAATGATCAATAAACTGAGTAACTATTTACTTTAAAACTAGCGACTTCTAAGTCTAACGTTCTAGCTCTCTCTGGCGTCTCAAGCTAACACTCCGCCTTTTATATCTTTCTTTAGAATAAAGAACCATGATATCTCAATACCCATCCTTGACCCGTTTACATTTAATTTTCCTTTTAATTGTTTTTGTAATTTAACCTACGTTAATTATGTTTCCCTGCTGTAGCCTTGAACTAAGTTTTAATCGGCGTCTTTCTGGCAATTTAAGCTTGGGTACGCTGACCTGATTTGAGATAGGTACAATGTCCTCATTTTGTGAACAAAGAGGTGTCACTAGGAACGTGACACCTTTCAGCTAATAGTTAATTATTTAGTATTGAATAGCCTACTCTATATTCTACAATTGTTTTATATTTATTTATTGTTTAATTTATTTATTATAGGCCCATGTAGATCTTATAGCTGAGCTTCCAAAACTTTTGGTCATGACAATAAGCAGAAAACGTATCGAAAGTTTCTAATTTTTAAACAACTGATAGCGTATTGCTTGAGTGTCCTATACATATACAAAAAAGACAAGATGATGGGTCAGTTGGAGAGAAACGCCCAGAACGGAGGCGCTGTGGAAGAAGCTCGTTGGTGCACTCCTTGGCCCTAACCTGAAATGAACTCCTATTGAAAAATCAGAGAAGGAAGGACTTAACCCTTCCGTAGTGCTCTGGCAAGAAACTGGGCCGTTCGGCGTAATGCCTCGTAGATACCATACATGTCGACTGACTGCTCCGACACGTCCCCCATTAGCTCTCGGAGCTGGGGACACTCATACAAGATATACGACAATATTTCGACTCTCTCTCCAAAATGACGGCATCGGGAGTGTAGTTCGGGCGGAACCGGGCAAAGTATGCCCCAACAGGACAATATTCCGTCCTACACTGTGCAATGGTTAGTCGCGGATAGTCGCGATCTGGGTGGCGCATATGATGCAAGACACTACGTGCTCTGTCGGATTCCTCCCAAGGACTTTAACTACTTCTCATGAATGAGTAATCGGATTTTTGCTGTTGCTTGGTGCTTCGATGTGTCTGGCTGCCAAAGCTCCCTCTCGTGCAAGGGTGTCTGCCGTTTCAGTGCCCCTCACGCCGCAATGTGAGAGGCCCACTGCATGAAAACTACAGCTCCAATGGCTCGGCGGATGTTATTTGCGGCGACCCTCCCCCCGACGCCACCCATAGCTAGGAGACCGGAGCGAGAGTCGGTGACTTGCACCCTATAAGGGACAGGTTAACTTGTGGGGCTGGCAAGTACTTATCCTTTTAATGGGAATTCTATCAGTGGAGAGCCCAGCTGATTAAGACAAATTGGCCGCAATATGTAGGAACGAACGCATTTTAATACGGCTCCTCTCTCTTCTTTGGTTTACTAATAATGTGGTGGATAGCTTGAGTCGCCCCTTTTATAACGCTCATAAGCCTGAGTACCGCCCTCTCCCTCGTTATGTTTAATGGGTTGGCCCAAACCAGACGGGACCACAAGCAAATATGAACTAATGAGATGAAGAAGTTTGCACTTTTTGTTATTGTGAAGTTTTTTAAACACTAGATCGTACAAATCAAATAGGGGAGGGGCTTGACCATTGCCACCTGACTTCAGCTAGGGTTGTATATGTATATATATATATATGTATTCAGCGCATTGAGCAGCAACCTGCCTCCAAAAAAAAATCTGTCATTGGCAATGTCCGAAGCCTCTTCCCACCTGGTGTCCACTGCTCTGAGGTCCTCCATGAAAGTGACGCGCCAAGTTGAACTAGGATGTCCTTGTTTGAGCTTTCCTCGTAATGGCCTCAATGTTATCGCAACTCTTAGTGTGCGTAATTCATTTTGTCGGAGAACATGCCCCGCAAACCCCATGCGACGCTCTGTCACAACTTCAATAAGAGGTCGACTCCCAGTTCGGCATAGGATTTCCTTGATTGAGACCCGATCTATATAAATGACTCCTAAAATCCGTCTTAGCCATTTTTGTTGAGCCACATTTAGTCTTTTTCAATTTCGACAGATGACTATTCACTGCACTTTAATAATGCAGCCCAGCGACTGGTAGAAATTTGTAACAGCAAAAAAAAAAAAAAAAATTACAAAAAAAAAAAAAGTTATTCAATGGATACCAGCTAGAGATGGGAATCGAACCAAACTTTTAAAGTTCGGGTTCGGTTTGGTCACATTTAAGTTCGAATTCGGTTTGTTTCGATGACGAGTGTAGTTCGGTTTCAGTTCGGTCAGGTCTAAAGTTCGAGTTTGGTTCCATGTTATGGAATTAGTTAATAGCACAAACTAGATATATGTAGTAATGTTAAATTCAATTATTAATTTGATAAAACACCGCTCGGTGGACCATTTAATTTCTAACACCCGTGTCGCGGGCCACATAACAGAAAAGAAACAAACAAAAAAAAACAAAAAACTAGATCTAGTTCTCTTACATAAAAATCAAAGCACTTATATAATTATTGAAAACCCGTGGATATAATTTTTTTTAAAAGTCTCCCTTTTAGACCTTACGATCTATATATATATATATATATATATATATATATATATATATATATATATATATATATATATATAGGGCAGATGGTGTAAAGGTCATCTATTTCTGTGGTCCACGGTTATCGAGGGTGTCATGTAACAATCACAATGGCCTTTACTTTACCCCAACTAACGTCAGGTAGGCCTCACGAAATTAAAAATCTCTGTCTTTGCCACGATTCAAACCCGGGACCTCCAATTCGAAAGCCAAACGCATAATTACTTAGCCACGTGAATATAATATTTACACTAATTCATGAGATGTAGGAAGTTTATCCAAAGCTAACTTCTGAAGATCCCACATCATTGAGACGACACAAAGATGAAGCATATTTGACTATTCAGCCATGTATAAAATTCCCCGATGCCGGTGGGTTGTCAGATCAGAGCTGCGAACTGGTCTTTGAATTCCATTAACCGTAATTATAGACAGTAACATTAAAAAGTAGATCTAAATTTGTTCCAAAACAAACACAATTCGAAAGTGGATCTTCATCTAGATTTCTAGATCTAGTCTACATCTAGCCAACTATTATAGGGTTGTCTCAAGAGTTTTAAAATCTAGATGTAGATATTTTGATTAGATCAATAGAGTTTAGATCTATATTCCTAGAGCTAGAATAGATCTAGATTTATATATCCATAGCCTTGGCTTTAGACTGACTTATTCATAATGATAATTCAATTATTGTGACTTAGACTTAAGCTGACTACTCTAACTCTGTACTCAGTACACTGTGACTGTACTCAGTGTACTGACTGTACAGCATACTCAGGCTCAGCATAGTCATAGCTCTAGTCTAGATTATAAGGCTAGACTAGTCTAGATTGTGTACAACAGTACATTAATTAAATCTAGTCCTGTTAGTCAAGTCTGTTAGTGTTACTCACTCAGTGAGTCACTGTGAGTGACTGTGTGTTAGTTACCTGTTGACAGAGTTGTACAAGTAAGGTTAAGTGGTTACAAGGTAGAAAACAATGATGACACTTAAGGCTCAAACAGTATTAATAACAGGTGCTTCAAGAGGACTAGGATTAGAATATGTAAAACAATTATTGATGTTTGATAGTGTTGAATTGTTAATAGCCACATGTCGTAACCCGGAAAGCGAAAGTGCTGTCGAACTTCTGTCTATCGCTAAACTTAACCCTGTGGTTAAAATAGTGAAACTTGATGTTGAAAATGATGAAAGTTTGGAATCAGCTTTTCAGGTAGATCTAAATCATCTTTAGAATTTATTATATCTAGATTTCAAGAGCTGATACTAAAGATTTATAATCTAGATTTAAAGACTAAGTGTAAGATAGATCTCTAGACATAACAGAGACAATCTATGACGGACTATGACAACTAGACTAGATAATGATAATATAATAATATTATAATCTAGACACTACTCAATAGACTCTCTAGCCAACTCTAGATACTGTCTGTGTGTGTGTGTGGGGGGGGGGGGGGAATTTTGTGACTTAAAATTATTATTTTTTTTATTGGAAAGGAAAATCCAATGATAAACTATCACTTATCCCAGCGTTGTCAAAGAGGTTAGAGTTAGAGGTTAAATCCCCCCTCTTCAATATAAAACTAAAGCAAACTACAGTCACCAAGTTCTATGAGAATAGCCAATGAGGTTTGAGTTTAACCCCCCCTCCCTTTCCAGAGAGTTTTGATAAAAAATTTAAAGCAAACTTAAGTCACAAAATTTCATATTTAGCATAGCCATTAAGGGAGGTATTGGTTTAAAACCCTCCCCCAATAAAAACCTAATTGGAAAACTTAAAGTCTTTACATTTCATAAATGTAGCCATTGGGTTTTTTGCTTCCAATAAAAAGAAAAGCAAAGTGTAAGTCACTAAGACTAAATTACATTATAAAATATAAAAGAATAGCGAAGAAGAGTTTTTGTGGTTCACCTCTCCTCCTCATTAATAAAGTAAAGCAAAACCATTGTTAACAAACATCTAATTATCTAGATCTAGAGATTAAAATTGTTGAATTTGAATAATAGATCTAGATGAATAAATCTAGATCTACCTTAACTTTGAGAATTGACCATAAAAGAGGGTTGAAGAAATTTAATTAGATTCTTGAATGTCTTAGATCTATTACTTGATCCCTATTACTCAGAGACATTTTTTCACCTTTGCACAAAGAAAATCTGAATATTGTTTTCATAAATATAGCATCTGCTGGCAGCCAAGGCAATAAGTTCAAGAAAAAATGATAACACCAGTATTTTAATACATTACCATATATACTCCTCTTTCTCATACACAGTATGTATGATCAAAACATGCTCACTACAATATCGTTTTGCATGATTATTACCATACAAGTTAAAGCTCATTACATTACAGATGCACACAAGCTATTTGTGACTAGCCATGTCTCTAATGCTTTTATATATATGAATGGCCTTTCCGCCCCTCCTTATCTGGCTGCTTTTACTATGATGAAGTGTGCACTGAAAATGCCTGCAGAATGCATTTTTACAGAGGTGACAATGAAGGACAATGCTTGGTGTCAGACCTCTTATGCAATTACCCTTTGGTTTAAAAATGTTTCCTACAAGTAAAATGTTTTTATTTTATTATTTTAACACTTGTACTGGTATACTGATTTTTGGTTTTCACAGTACAAGTAATAGAGTTGATGGTATCACAACAGTTTTGATCACTTTAGATATTTAGGTCTATTTTACTTGTAGCTAGAACTAAAATTTGTATTTATTGCATATATATATATATATATATATATATATGTTTATTTTTCTTTTAGGAAGTGAGACATGCAGTTGGAGAATCAGGGCTTAATTTATTAATCAGTAATGCTGCAATTTATGATCGATCAGACAGTGGCGGTATCTTAGTGCAGTCACGAGAGAAAATGCAAACACACTTTAATGTCAATGTGACAGGTAGGTGAGTAACTGTTTTTGCTTGGTCTGTTAGCATTTTCTACCTGATCTATTTAAGTATAGAAAAATGTATTAAAAATAAAAAGATTATGCTGCTCACAGAGAAGGAATAAATATCTTGAGACAATGATATCAAAATAGTACTCAGAGCTACTATCAGTATGAAAGGCCATTCGATTGGCCTATATACGGTAGCTAAGTTGTTAAGCTGCTCAAAACTTAGTTTTAAGCTTTAGAGATGAAATAATGGTCTTTAAACTCTTTCAGTTTTGCATTACCAATATTAGTTTCAAATTTTCAATTCCTGGGTTTTAATTACTGGTACTTGGACCGGGGGAAGCAAAGCAATGGTATTTGATCATAGAAGGCTATATAGGTATCAGACTAATATCTATGATCTCCTCCAGTCGCAATTCACTATGGTTCAGGGCAGGGTTGGCCATGGACCAGAGCTCCTATCACATGACCATGCGAAGCTATTTATAGTAAACATATCACAGTAAAAATTATCAAATGTTTAAAAAGATATACATAAAAAAAAAAAAACATACCTTACTGACATTTTGAACTTTCATTTTAAGATCTAATTCCTCTAACCATTCAGCATCTTAAGAGTTACAGTTTAATTTTAAGCAATAAAAATACTGTCAAAAATCTGTTACTGGTAACAAGGTATTTTAGAATTATACTTGATCTGCCTTTTGCAGTGTGTCTTTTTTTTTAGCGGGCCCCAAAAGGAGACAAGACGCTATTAATTTTATGTGGCCTGTCTGTCTGTCCCGTTTAGATCTCAGAAACTAGAAGAGAAAATGAAAATCGGACATCATGATATTTTAGATCATTCAAAGTTCTGATGCAACGGTTACTTTTTTCTTTTCCGAAAGTGAACCATCTAATTGTTAAAATTATATATGCAGGCAGATTTTTTAAAAAATTACACCACTTTTCAATGAAAAACCCCAGGGGAGGTAACTTTTTTTTAAAAAGGTTATGGACTTCTTTATTAATAAATCAAGCTTCATTCATAGACTCGCACATTGGTACAAAACATTTGCATCTAAGGTCACAATGGTAAACGTGTCACTGGATCATTATAAAATATATTTTCCATTTATTAACTAACTCATTAAATAGAATACTGATTCATATGTTATTTTAAAAAGAATTTTGATATGAACTTCGTTTTAGTTATAAGTTTCAAAATAACAAACTACTTTTATAGCGTGCAGTTTTGACATATCCTCATTATAGTATTTATAAGGGCCTACACTTTACAGTGAGAATCTAAATAAAACTAAATAGAGCCCAGATCTACATAATTATAATACGAGTTCTAGTCTAGATATAGTAGATTCTAAATCAAGTTCTAAATCTAGATCTAGAATCTAAACTTAGTTCTAGATCTAGACTTAGATCTCAACTCTTAATCTAGACTTAGACTAACTTAGTCTAGTTTGTATGACAAATGACAATGGAGATATTAATTTTTATTTACTAGGGGAAGGTCTTGTCATTTGTACACAATTGTAGCTTAAACGAAAGAAGGTCAAGAATTTTTTTTTTCATGTTGCCAATTTATCTAATTTTGTTAGAAGAATGATGCTTTTTTAGTTTCTCTTTATTAGAATGTAACATGCTATTAATTTTGAATGTATGGATAATGTTAATAATTATTATTTTAAAAAATATAAGTGTACGCTAAATGAATATATGGAGATGCTTTGGCTGAGGAATAAAGCACTTGGAACTGGAAGTCCAGTGTTCGAATCCTGGTGAAGAATCTAGGTGGACCACTTCCGGTGTCGATTTTGAGTTTGTGTTTCACACAAACTGTCTTTGTAACCTTGTTTTAAGATGAAAAGTTCCTTTATTGCCAAGTTTATTGTTATTACTAAAATATTATATGATTGTTGGACATGGAACATATAACATTGATGTCAGTAAATAAGATTTCATTTGTAAACACAACTGTTGAATCAAGTACCTCAGTGTGTGTTGTACTGATTTATACAAGACAAATTAAGCAAACATGTATGAATACATTTTTTTTATATCTGAAGAAGTCTCATGCCACAAGTGTAGCAATAATAATTTATACAACTTGATCAATACCTTATTCAACTTCACAAATAAAGCAAACTTGTATGAATAATTTTTTTTTTTTTATATATGAATAAGTCTTATGCCACAAGTGTATCAATAATAATTATAAAACTTAATCAATACCTTACTTCAAATTCAAGAAATAAGATTATTTTGTGATCATGCTAATGTGGTTAGACTAACTTTTTTTTTCTTCAAATCTTGGCCTCTCAGTGATACACTTCACCAGTTTTAATTTTATTATCTGTTTAATACTTTGACGTCTTCCTGACTGAGTCTAAATTACTTTTGACTCTTCAACAGGTCCCATTTTGTTGGTGCAGAAATTCCTGCCACTGTTACAGCAGGCTGCAAAAAGTAAGAGTAAAGATCCATTGAGTTGCAGCACATCTGGTATTGTCATGATGTCATCTAGAGTGGGTTCTCAGAACATAGCCTTCAATGATGGTCCTGAGGCTTCATTGTCACTGCATTACAAGTGAGTGGTCCAAACATCATAAGTTTAATTGTAATGATGCTCACCTACAAGCAGTTTAAACTGGAAAAAATTCATCTTTCAGCTGACTGGCACACTCCCAGTTACATACACAGATATTATTTCATTACACCCAATTGTTTGGGGTTTGTACAATTTTCTGTGGTTCTATTGCACACAGACTTGGCACATCTCTTTCTTATTGACTGAACTTGTGGACTGTCTGTGCTCGTTAAACTTAATACTGGGTAAACAGACTACCATTTTTCTGTTTACTTTGAGACATTGCAGTCACAATCACTTGCTATATCTCTATTGTCCAAAGATACAAATCTCAAACATAAAATAGCAAATCCCTTCACATTTAAGAGCTTTAATAAAAATGAAAATAACTTTGTAGGATATCCATATTACTCAGTGATTTCCCTTGTTAAAGTGGGTACACAACTCTTCTAATTCAAAGGCACTTTTTTTGTTTTCCATTTTTAATAATTTATCTTTCATGAAAAGTAAATATAATTTCAAAGAAATCAGAAAATCTTTAAATAAAAAACATTTGAATTATTGTCTGCATCTCAGTTGAAATGATAAATTAAAACTTGCAATACACAAGAGATATGTCAAAGACTACCAGAATAAAGTGTCAATAGGCCTAGTAATGAATTAGAATTATTATTACTTTAAACTGCAAAAAATTGTATTTCCATATTTTGTATTCTCAAGGTGCTCCAAAACAGCATTGAACATGGCCACCATTCTGATTTCAAGAGAAGTTCAGAAAGATGGAATATTGGTTTTTGCTCTGCATCCAGGCTGGGTGAAAACAAAAATGGGGACAGACAGAGCTCCAATGTATCCCTGTGAAAGTATAGAAAAGTGTCTCAAAGTGATAGCTGGTGCTGGAGAAGAGATACATGGAAAATTGATTGATTTGAATGGTGAAGTTATTCCATTTTGAATGCTTGAAATAGTTTGACAGTCTAAAATGTATGGTTCAAACTACAGCTGAAATAAAATATGCATGATACAACTATACTTCAGTGTTATTTATTGATTGCATGAATTTCAAACTAAATTCATCTTTTGACCTTGTACTACATTTTAATGTTTAAATGCAACAGTTGAAACAGCCTTATCAACATGAATTATGCTGTTTAAAACAATAAATGGAAGGCTTGTATTGGGATTTTGAAATGATCTGAAAAAGTCATGTGCCAAAGTGTTAATCGTCTTTTTTTAATTTTCAACAAAATCTTGCTTCACTACAGATAAGACTGAAAACTTATTTGTAATAAAATATGCACATTAGTTGATACTATTATCTCTCCCTGTGGTAATGTCTGGTGGCATAGGCTGCTTTCCCCAGGTGTTGTCAGTGCCATGTATTTTTGGACGACTGTCACTTCTTTTGAGGGGGGGGGGGGGGGTGATTTTGGGTGAGGGGCTTGCAAGGGTGTGACCTATCCATCGCTAGTCTCTGAAGAATATTTTCTTTAATGATTCTATTATGCAGCAGTATTATTAATTGCATGATCAGTTTTTATACATTCTATATTTAATGTATGTATAACAGGAAAATAATTTGTTTCTAGAATTATTTAATGTTTAAAAAATATTTATAGAATTATTTAATATTAATAATAATATTTAATTTTTTTTAAAATTTGTGTCTTTGGGATTCAAAGAATAGAAATGTGTGATGGCAAACTGGTTTCAAATAATGAGTTGTTCTTTTTTTTTTTAAATGAAATAAAAGAAACACACAAAACAAGTCCATTATTTTATTCTAAGGTAAATATTTTAATGCATCACTGTACATACATCTAGTCCATTGGTTTTAAGACACACACAATTGTCTTAATCTTATTAAGTTGATTTTAATAGATGTGTATTTAAAGTATTTTTTCTTAATTAAAAAACACAACAGAGAAGAAAAGTTTTTTTTTTACAAGAAATTTTTTTTTAGTCTCCGAAATATTTATTTCGTTCTTCCTTGAGTGCTTTCTGAGAATCCACAATACTTTTGTCAGCATTAACCCAGTACCAGCCTTTATAATCAAGTCGGTTTTCCATCAGTTGTTTCACTTTTCTATCTAGTTTGCTTTAAAAGAGAGATTAATTTTTTTATTAAGCTAAATAAAACAACAAAAAAATAAATTATAAATTATGTTCTATTTGAAAAATGTAATACTTTAAGTATTTTTTTCTTTTTATCGAACAATTTTATTGTGGAAGATTTGGTGAGAAAAAAAATAATTTGAGAAAAAGAATTTAAAGGTGATTTTAAATAATTGTTTTCTCACTGTTTAAATAGATGAATTTGAAATACCTTTACCATTTTTTTAGATTATTATTTTTTATTAAATAATTTAATTAAAGAAAAATACTAAGATTCTTTTTTTATTGATTCATGTTTTGTTAAGGACCATAAATAATTATTGTGCAAAGTTTCAACTTGGTCAGAAAATGTGAAATGGGAGAAATAATGCTTAAAAAATTTGTACCAGATAGACAGATTGAGTGAGTTAATACAAGTTTGCAAAATAACTTACTTCCAGTATTTTTTCTCTGACCAATAGTGAATCCAGTAAAGTGTTTTCTCATACTCCTTCTGTGGCTCTTCGTAGATATATTTTGCAAACCATCTTTTTATTGGAGACTGGAATACAAAATTTAAGGAAATTTAAGAAAAGCTAAAAATAAATGCAAAGTAGAACAACAATTCTAATTTATGACAACGAACAACAAAAACTTTATATAAATCACAATAAGCTATATTTCTATAACATACCCTGTGATATTCCCATTCTTTCGGTTCATAACCTTCAGGGATATCTGATAATTCTGCTGGGCCTGAGGATATTAAGAGATAAGATTTTTTAAATGTTACTTTTCTATAATGTGTTGATTTCATGTTAAGTTATGGAAAGATTGAATGAAGATTTACATCTCTAAAGTACATGTATTTAACTCGGATTTAAAAGAATAAAAAAAATAAATACTTACCAACAAATATGTTAACATATGTAATCAAAGCAGCCATTGGCAGCAAACCTAGCATCAAATAGAAATGCTGAAAAAAAAAATGTATTCTATAATAAACAAAAAGAAGACAAACTGTAAAATATGAATTGGCACTCATATATATCTACAATGCTTTCCAAAACGCTGTTCACATTCATGGCTGAAAAACACTAACTCATGATTGTTCCGCATGGTGAGTGTAGGTGTATCATGCTCTGAACAAAAAAAAAAAAAAACTTCATATGGCAGAGAATATTATAATGAATAATTTTGGAGCCAGAACACACGTTGGCTTCACACCACTTTGAAGGGGAGGTTTCACCTTTAAACCAAAGTATGTCTTAAAATAGTACCACAGCATTGAAGGTTTCCAAATAACTTGATAGACACATAAAATGAGTTTTAAAAGAATCAAATGTCAATTTTGACATTTGGTAGGATGTCACTGCTACTTGTTACTATAAATAGTAACACAAATTTGGGAACAGATTTCTCAAAAAGTATAAAAGATTTTGAGCTGTAACTTTGCAAATATGTTTATACTTATATTATCAACATGCCCTACTAAAATTATTATATTCTGAAGTGTATTACCCTTTGAAAATATTTTTTCTATTTTTGTATTAGCAAAAACATCAAAATAAAATTTTCTAAATGACCATAGCTTTAAAACTTTTATTTCAATTTAAGCCAAAGTAGTATGGGGTGCTCGAAACATATCATTCTAGATATGTGCCAAGTTTCATAAAGATGTATATAAAACGTTTTGAAAAATTTGTGTCCAAGTCAGGAAATTAGTCAAAAAAATTAAAATGGAGAAAAATGAAATTTAAAAGGAAAAAGTCATATGTTTCAAATAGATACTAACTTAGTAGCCTCCACAGAGATATGAATCATCAGCCATGGCCTGCTCTTCTACTTGTATTCTTTTTTCTTGCCTTTCTGCTGTTACTTTGTCTTTTTCTATGTTTTTGGACCCCATAATATGTCTTTCATCCAACGAGAGAAATCCGCTTTTACAGTAATGTCCAAAATTAAGCCCTAGTTTTACAAATACTGATCTCTATCAAGTTCTCCATCATTATAAACAATTGCATCATCCAAGGCAGCAATGTTGACTCTATCTATTCCAACAAAAACAGACTTTGGACACCTATTCCAGATTAAGTTGTGGTAAGATTCATTACCATTCTGCGTACCACCATGAAGGCATTTTTCTAGCAATGAGTCTACAGACAAGTCTTCAAACACAGGTTTTATTTCATTTAAAATAAATTGGGGCAACTTATTTTTGTCTTTCAATTCTATATCTTTAGGACACCATGAAGGAATTTTTCTAGCAATGAGTCTACAGACAAATCTTCAAACACAGGTTTTATTTCATTTAAAATAAATTGGGGCAACTTACTTTTGTCTTTCAATTCTATATCTTTAGGACACCATTCACCACAGCCTTCATGAAAGCCACCCTGATGTTTCCATATCGCCATGATACTCTTTTTCATTTTAGACACGGCACTAAAATTCTTCCTGATTGCTCCCCCATAATGGCCCTGAATCCTTTTGATTGCACGGGTAGTTAGCCGCCCTGCATTGCCAATCCCTTTATATTTCTTTCCATTTTCTTCATAAACCTTTCCTTTGCATTCAGCAACTTTATTCATCAATCTTTTACCCATTCTCTTCTGTATATGGCCGCAACACTCTAGCTTTTTAATTTCAATACCATCATAAACTGGTGGTGTGGCTTCAGCAACAGTTTTAAAACTTTTGGAGTCTCCATCTCCACATATTTTAGACCATTATGAATTGCTGATCTATTAAATATTGCTAGCATGCCAGATGGTTCCATTTGACCAAATCCTTTACAGAAAACGTGTTTTAGTCAGAGCCATGAATATGGTGTAGAAATTTTTTTGAGCAATCGGTATATTTCCTGCATTTGACGGAGTGCGAAAATCATATTTACTGTTCCTCTACCCTGCCAAAAGTCCTACTGCCTTTCTGGAAGATGGCCTGCTTCTAATTAGAGTAGCAGTCTATTGAGAAACAGTGGGGGTGGCCACATTTTGAAACGATCTGCCAAAACCTTTACAGAAAACATATTTTAGTCAGAGCCATGAATATAGTGTAGAAATTTTTTCGAGCTATCTTTATATTTCCTGCAATTGACAGAGTGCAAAAAATCATATTTACTGTTCCTCGACACTGCCGAAAGCCCTACTGCCTTTCTGGAAGAAGGCCTGCTTCTAATTAGAGTGGCAGTCTATTTAGAAGCAGTGGGGGTGGTGGCTGAGTGGTAAAGCGCGTTGCTTTCAAACTTAGGGGTTCTGGGTTTGAATCTCAGTGAAGACTAGAATTAAAAAATAAATAAAAAATTAAACTTTTGTTGTATACATATTTTTAATTGATGTTAGGAACTTTACGTAGGAAACTACATATTGATTTAAAATAAAAATTTTAATCAATTATGTATGCAGCTTTTAGGAAGCCTCACACCCTCAAGTCTACTTACTAAATCATCTTTCATTCTAGTCCACTCAAATGTTGATGGAATAATAGGCATTTTTTTGTCATGGCCATTTCGCACAGATACTGTTTAAGAATAAAAAGAATATTATTATTATATAGTATAGTTATAGATCTATAGCGGATATATATATATATAATCAATAGACACTTATCCACATTTTTATTCATAACTTTTTTTCTTTAGATGTTTAAAAAGCTAATACTATATAGGTTGCACTTAGGTTACATTTGTTTACAAACAAGAGATAGTTTTTCTCTATAACAATAAATATCAGCTCATGTATGGAGATATCCATTTTTCTACCTCAAAGTAGAGACGTTGCAGTGGGTCACGGCTAAGTGCTATTATTAAGGCTTATTACAAATGAACCACACAAGATTCATATCGTCCAAAAGGATTTTCCCTATATTTTAATTTTTTTTCTAAGTGTAACAATTATTGAGCTAAAATGGAAATTGTAACATCCCTATCCATTTCCTGATCTTTTGTAGATATTCTTCGTAAAATCTAAAATGGCACCATATTTGAGTTTGTAAAAACTTAAAATAAATTAATAAAAAGGATTTAAAACTTACATTTTATTCCAATTTATAAACTACATGGGTATTTTAAAATATCAGCATAGTTAACTATGTTCAAAGTGTACTCCCTTCAAACTTTTCCCATACCCCACTTTGCTAAACACTGATTTAGTACACCAAATAATCTAATGTAATGATCTAGATCAAAGTTTCTCAAACTGTGTGCCGCCGGAATTTCCAGAACGCCACAACATGCGCAGCGTTACACAGGTCTGTCTACTATTACATTTTTATTTTACGTTGCGATGACATCCCCGCTTGCAACGACCAGTGATAGTAGTGGAGCGCTCCATAGTGACGGAAAGGGCTGATAGCTATTCAGGCTATGAAATAGCCCACTATACATATATTATTATAATGACTAAAAGTTGGCCGCCTTAGCAGATGCACAGCAGTTCTTGAATAGGTAACGATAATAATAAGCGATGTAAATTTGTTAGATGTATGCTAATAATTTGGATAGAAGGGGGGCAGGCAGGTCGATGCCTAAGGCGGATCTTTAAAATAAGGTGGCAAGATAAGATAACCAATGAGGAAGTGCTACAAAGAGCAGGGTGCCAGGACATCCGCTCTGTTATCAGCAGCAGACGCCTTGGCTGGCTTGGCCACGTTTGTAGAATGCCAGAAGGTCGAATTCCACAGGACATCCTGTATAGCGATCTAATAGAAGGCAGGAGAGCCGCTGGTCGTCCACTTTTACGTTATACGGATGTATGCAAACGCGACATGAAGCTCTTCAAAATTGACACTGGCAACTGGGAAGAGGTGGCACTGGACAGATCCTCATGGAGAGAGAGCATAAAGGAAGGGTCAAAGATTGCAGATGTCATACACAACAGAAGCAGGAAGTAGGGTGAAAATGCAACGGCGCCTGGCAATTATATATGCCCAACCTTCCGATCGCAGCTGTGTATCAAGGATTGGCCTCTTTAGTCACACAAGAAGTTGCAAAGGGAAAAGATCGTCTCTTGAGACGTAAAATGCCACAGAGAAGCTAATAATAACAAAAAATCAATAAGCCTTATTCATTGTTATCCATGGAGAAACACGTTATTTGACAAATTAAATTCATTGAATTTAAGTCTTCAAGAACCATCAGAAACCATCATCACTGCATCCTCATAACTCAAGCCATTTGGTGAAAATTTGTCTTTGTGGCAAAGTAAGATCTCGAAAGGAGTCTTCGACTACTTTCCTACTTACAATGAATGTGCTTCAAATAAAGAAATCCCCCCTGAAATTCTGTACACTTTGACACACCTGCAGTCAGCATTTCAGCATTACTTTCCAACAGTTAGAAGTAATGAGTATGGATAGGTCAGCTATCTATTTGGAAATATTGAAGCTACAAATCTGACAACTGAAGAAGCAGAGCAGCTCATTGATTTAAAAAACGATGCAGTTCTTAAATAACGTTTTGCCGAGAAAAACGTAGATGTGTTTTGGATTTCAATCAACAAGTTATATCCTGCAATCAGTTTAAAAGCAATCAAAATAATTCTTCCATTTGCATCTTCATGGTTTTGTGAGTTTGGATTTTCAGCACTGACTGAAATCGAATCTAAGAAAAGAGAGAGACTTCTTACAACAGGATGAAATGCGAGTTTGTTTAACGACTCTGGAGCCTCGATTAGATCGCATTTGCTCTCAAAAACAGGCACGCCCTTCATATTAAATGTAATACTTAAAAACGGGTAAAATCTTTTTTTTCTTTTTATTTAAAAACAACTGAAAAGAAAATCCACTGATAGGACAGACGTAGATGTCAAAAAGAAAATCTAAATCAACCACCGGTTGACAATAGTTGTATTATATATATATATGTAGTGCTGTTTGTGGCAAAATATGTAGGTAAGAGATGGAGCTGCATTGACACATGAAATACAACACTTCTCAAGGCTCATTAATCTTTGGACTCAAAGAAAGGCCTTATTATTGTTATAGAGATTTAGATTAATCTAGTAGAGATATATTATATTAAGTTTAAGTATAATAAGATTGTTTTAGCTCTAGATTCTATCTCTAGACTGTCTCTATATAGACTCTAAGAGACTAGTCAAACTCAAGTCATAGTCACTAATGTGAAAACTCTCTACTTGTCAATAATTTAAAATCAAATTAATGATTTATGAATAATTCTGGTAAATCTATTTCTACTATATTCAAGATTTAACTACTATAATGACTAATGTAACTATAATATAAACTTATAAACTATTCAGAATAGTAGCACTAACTGTGTCTAACTGTCACTAACACAGAAAGTAAAGTTAAAACTAAAAGTGTAAAAATAATTTTAAAATACAAGTCAGTCAAGTGTTACTGTTTTTAGATCTAGTGTTACTCTCTACTGAATCCTCTACTAAGACTAAGTGACACTAACTGACTAAGTCTAGATATGTGAAAATCCTTAAAACGGAAGTAAAAAAATGCAGTCAAAATTTGAGATTCTTTTTTCTTACTTTCTGTACATAGGCCCTTGGTTGAAATCAATTATGATTTTTAAATCCATTGAAATCGTAGCCAAAATGGGTGAATATGGATACATTTTATATTGAGGAAATTTTTTTTTTCATGTGGACTTTTAAAAAAATGTGTATTTTCTTTTTTTTTTTTAACTTGAAGGTATATGTATTTTTATTTTTACTGATACTCATTTCAGGTAAATCCTAAGAAGTTGTATTTTTTCCCTGTAATAGATTATATATCCTGCCATATTTCTGCCAAGTTTTATCACGATACATTACTTTCTTCAATTGTTATAGATTATAATGTTGAAAACATAAATTTGCACTGCTCCCTTTGGACTTATTTTTTCTTTTTGAAAACTAAACTTTCTAATGAATAAAATCATGCATAGGCTAGTAGATATAACAATTATGCATGTTTCTTGATAGTTTTAGAAGAGTTTTAATGTTAGGATCTATTTTATTTATAATTTTAAAGCCAGTTTGAAAAAAAATTGTTTCAGATGATTTGATCCCACTTTTTAGATATTTTGTTATTTTCTGCCATCACAAAGCCGCCATTTTTTCCACACCTCTCTGACATTTCTTGTAGCTCTAGACCAGCTAGATTACTCAAAGAACTAAGCAATGAGCTAGCCCCAGTGTTCAAAATACTCTTTCAGGCATCGCTTAACCAGGGCAGAGTACCAAAGGACTGGAAAGAAGCTAATGTCACCCCCCTATTTAAAAAAGGAGAAAAATCTGATCCAGGAAACTACAGACCAGTATCACTTACCAGCATCACATGTAAAATCCCAGAACACATTATATGTAGCAACATCATAGACCACTTAGACAAACATAATGTTATCACCCCATACCAACATGGCTTTAGGAAATATAGATCATGTGAAACACAACTAATAGGACTAATTGATGATTTTTCAAAAGGTTTAGATAATAGTGAACAAATAGATGCTATTTTACTAGATTTTTCCAAGGCTTTTGACAAAGTTCACCACCATAGTTTGCTTAAAAAATTAAAATATTTCGGCATTAATGGTCCACTGCATCAGTGGATTAAAGATTTTCTGATAGGGAGAGAACAAACTGTAATAATAAATGGCTCTAAATCAACACCAATAACAGTAAACTCAGGTGTACCTCAAGGAACAGTCTTGGGTCCACTACTATTTTTAATTTACATAAATGATTTACCAAATTGCATTAGTTCAGGAACAAAAGTCAGATTATTTGCAGATGATTGCATAATATATAGAACAATAAAAACAACACAAGACACAGATATTTTACAAAGAGAATTAGATGAATTACAGAAATGGGAATCAAATTGGAGCATGTCTTTCCACCCAGAAAAATGTCAGTTGTTAAGAGTAACAAAAAAACTAAAACAAATTAATTCCACTTATCTTATTCATGGCAAACTAGTAACACAGACTAAAAACGCAAAATACCTAGGTGTTATAATAAATGAAAAACTGTCATGGAATCCACATATTGATGAAACTACAAAAAAATCCAACAAAGCATTAGGGTTTATTAAAAGAAATTTCCATAAATCAAATAAGAACATCAAACTAAAATGTTATTTAACCTTGGTTAGGCCAATAATAGAATATGCATCCACCGTTTGGGACCCCTCAACTCAAGAAAACATAAAGAAACTGGAACAAACACAAAATAGAGCAGTGAGATTCATAACAAATGAATATTCACATTTGACTAGAGTAACACCATTAGTAAAATCACTAAATTTAGAAAGCCTTCAGGACAGAAGACTCAAAAGTAAAGTAGCAATTATACATAAAACACTGAACCATAATCTTCAAATACAAAAACAAAACTTAATAAAATACTCTGAAAGACACAAAAATAAAGGCACATTCCTCGTCCCCTATGCTAGGACAAATTTGTACAAATACTCCTTCTTCCCTAGTGCTATTAGAGCATGGAATGGGTTGCCTGAGCTAGCCATAAAAACCAGTGACTTGGCAGAATTTAAGTCATTGGTTAATATGCATGACTAAATGCATGACGCGTAGGACGTAATCATCTTCTTTTTTGAAGTAACGTCTGTATTATATAAGATAAGAAGAAGATTGTCAATGTTCTCTCAGTATTTACTTGCTGTCTTGTTAATTAGAGCTTATTTGTTCTCTTGTCCTCTCTGTTGAACTAAAATACTTTCGTTCTATTTCTTTTAGGGCCAATGAATTCTAACACTATCAATCTGCTTCGTTTATTAAAATAGAGAGAGTAATCTAAAGATCATAGTATGCCAATGCTAGGTCAAAACGCCAGAAAAAAAATCATAACTTTCTAACTGTTCAACTTAAAGTCATAATTTATACACCATTGGAAAGTAATGAAAGTTCTTTCAAAGTATTAACGAAAAATTGATTTTTCAAAGATAATTTTTTTATTTCACATCCCTACTAAGTCTACTAGATCATACTTGAGACATTTGTGAATTTGTGTGAAAGCCTAGATCTAATTATAATTTACCTTGGCCTTGCACCTGCAATTGTTTCTGTAAAGGATGCCTAACTGCTTTACTATTTAATAAAGCTATACGGAGGCTTTGAAAAACAGAAGGCCTCAGTAAGCTCATCCCAGCCATGTTTACTAACCTTGACTTGACAATACTAGATCTACATTTAGATACTCTATAGACACAAAAGGTGTTCTACTAGGCACACTACTTGCGTTATTAGTGTTAATTCCAGGGATCATCCATTTAAAAAAATCTCCCTCTCCCTTTTTATAAAGTTCTACAATGGTTCTACTATGTTACCATTTTTTATAATCACTATCGCATTAAAAAAAAAACTATCGTAATGTTAGAGTGGTTGCTCCCTATCCAATTATTTTATTTTTTAAAATAAATAATTACAAAAATCTTAATTTCTATACTACTATAGACTAGCAGAGGCGTCAAGCGATTAATTGGCTTTACATGGTACGATAAAAGTTAAAAAAAACAACAACTCTTTTCAGGCCTTGCGATTGATCTATGGGGAAGATTTTTTTCTTTGGCCAACTGGTAACGTCGAGTCATATGGCCAGAAAAATGACCAATCGCCCCTACTTTCCCCAGCTAAAGTCAGGTATAGGCCTACTTTAGAGCTGGATGGACTCGATCCCTAGAAATATTAAAAATCCCGAAATTTAAAATGACAGATGCATTAAATTAAAATAAAATTTGTCTTTGAAACTTACTACAAAGTGCTTAATCTTTGATTGGTACCAATTGTAATTGTTTTTGTTTCGTCTTTTATTATATATAGATTTTTTTTTATATTTTAGCACTTTGCTGTCACCCAGAGGTGCTACTATTAAGTGTGTGCTATAGTGACACCAAAGTGAAGAATATATATATATATATATATATATTAGGCTACTTAAATAAATGACGCTAGCAAATTACCAATTATAACTTGGTTTTCTAGTTGCTTTGAAATTTTGTTATAGTTGCAGTATTATGATCACATAACCATATATATTTGATTATAAATACATCAATTAAAAATTGACATAATGAATATATAACCGATAATAACCGAATGACAATTTGTAAAAATAAAGTGTCAGTGATTGATCTCGTAAGTAGGGCTTAAATTACTGTTTTCGAAAAAGGTCTACAACAAGATGGATATTTTTTTTTTAATTCCAATTTAGAGCCGACTTCCATTATCCAGCTGAGTCTTTTGTGTGAATAAAACAGGCGGACGTCTTGCTAAGCACAATTGAGTTTATATGTTAGACTATTGCACGAAAAGAACACACAAGACAGCAACACCACATCAGCGTGCACAAGAACGAAGTACTCTGACCAATCAAGTTATGATCAGTGAATATAGTTAAGGTCACTGTTAGTCGTCAAAGTGTTTGGAGTCTCATAACTCTTTCTCTCCGTGATTATTTACCACATTCTGGAGAGTCAGCGTTGGTATCGTCAGTTAGGAGAGAAAGAGATAACACTAAGTTGTTGTAATGTGTATGCATTGTAATGTATGACGTTGTGATCTTTGTGTAATATGTGATTGTTTGTTCTTCGTCGCAATTGAAGAAGAGTCATGATTTATATAAGTTGACGGAAAGCGTTCACTTTTACGAAGTCAATCTCAGTGTAGGCCTATATTAAATACAGGGAAATGTGTTCATCATGGGAGTAGCCAGGATTTTTTTTTTGGGGGGGGGGGAGATTTTTTCTCTTTATTACATTCTGACCCTTCATTCTTTCAAAAGTAGAATAGGTTCTTCCTGGAGTTAATGGAATAATTGTAGACTCTCCGCCATTGCCAGCAAGGAGGTCTAGGGGAGCGCTAGAAGCTCCCCCAGCGCGGGCCGGAGCCCCGCCGCCAAGCACTATTTCTGGTATTGAAAGCCAACAAAATGCATATTCTGAGGTATCTAAAGTGAATTTTTCTGCTATTAAAATGTTTTATTTCAAAAACCTAATGTGCTATTCTTACTGACTTAGACCCTGCCGCGCCGTTCGGCGCATTTGCCGTCAAACTGTTTCATCAAAAATATGTTACTGGTAATGTCTGAAGCCTCTTCTCACCTGCTCTAAGGACCTCCACGAAAGTGTGGCGCCAAGTTGTATTATGATGTCATCGCAACTCTTATTATGCGTAATTCATTTTGTCGGAGAACATGTCCCGCAAACCTCATGCGACGCTCTTTCTCACCCTTACTCCAAATTTGGCATAGGATTTCCTTGATATAGACCCGATCCCTATAACTGACTCTTAAAATCTGTCTTAGCCATCTTTATTGAGCCACATTTAGTGTTTTTCAATTTCGGCAGATGACTATTCACTGCACTTTATTAATGGAGCCCAGCCGCAGGTAGAAAGTAGAAATGTGTAACCTCTCTTGACTACGTTCTTGGAATTAGGTGGCTGTAGTTTGTTTTAGTTTTTATATCGAAAAGGGAAGTTTTATCTTCAAAATCCTCTGTTGGGGGGGGGGGGTGTTAAACTAAAAAAATCTCTTGAGTTTTTGTTTTTTTTAAAATTCAAAACTCCATTTAGCTACGGTCATAGAATTTGGTTACTGTAGTTTGCTTTAGAATAATATTGAAGAGAGAGGTTTTCAACTTCAAAACTCTATAGGGGGATTTTAAACTTAAAACCACCTGGAGGGGTTTTAAACTTTGAAAAAATGCCATCTGCAGGAGGGGGGGGGGGGTTAAACTCAAAACCCCCATTGGCTTGGCTACGCTGAAAGAATTTTAGTGTGTAATTTTCTTTTTTTTTTATATTAAAGAGGTATTTTTTAGCATCAAACCCCTCTGAAGGGGGCGGGGGTTAAACTCAAAACCCCTTTGGCTACGCTAATAGCATTTTGAGTTTGTAATTTGCTTTTTTTATATTGAAGAGAGGGGTTTATCGAAAATTTTGGAGGTGGTTTAAAAATCAAAATCTTCCTTAGCTGTGTTCTTGGAATTTGGGGATTTTCCTTTGCATTTTTTTGTTTTGTTTTATAGAAGAGGGGGATTTAACTGCAAAATCCCCTGGTAGGAGATTTTAGACTCAAAACACTCTGAGCTGTGCTGGGGCAAGTGATGGTTTAGTATTAAAATTTCACCAAAAATATACATAATCAAACAAAAAATCAGTCACTAAATTCCGACCCCCCCCCCCCCCCATTGCGGGGGAGATTTCATTTCGGGGGGGTTGAACCCTCCCTCCCTGGCTACGCAGATGGAGCCTAGGGTGAAGTGAACAAAATAAAGTAAGATTTGATTAACTTGTTTTTCTTTTAAACTGACCATTTTTGTGCACATTTTACGACCGCGGAAACAAAAAATTTTCTAAGCGCTTCCGTGTGTAGCTGCTTTTTTTTTGTCAACGTTGAAATTCCATTTGGCGTCCTTGACATTGTTTAGTCTAGAGCAGTGGTTTCCAAAATTTTTGTCTCGTAGACCCCTTGTCACGTTTTCTAGTTTTCAGTAGACCCCCTGCTTAATTTGTATTGCATTTTCGCAAATTCATCAACTCCATTTTTTTAAAAACTAATTTCTAACTGTAGTGACTTGAAGAGTGAAAAAGTAATTTAAAGCTTCATTATATAGAAATGTTTATCTTTTTTTAATTGGTAAATTCAAATTTAAATCAATTAAAATAACAATTAATATGTTATGCTGGAATCACCAAACACACTGGAAATGTTTGTTTGTTTTTTGCAGGTTTATCATCCGTTGCTACGGATATTATGTTTTATATAAGAATTTATTGTTCTATGAAGTAGTTCTTCAAGCATTAAATATTAATTAATTAACGAATTAGTTAGCCTTAAGTATCATTGTAAACATTTTTGTCAAGAGTTTCTCGTGTATTTCGTGATCTGTCATGTGTGGCTCAAATATTGGGTCCGCGAGACTGTTTTCACTATCAGGAGAAATGGCGAAGGCGAGTAACTGGCACCTAAACAGTAAGCTTTGGGCAGGAGGGACTCATTAGCCCTGCTATCCACCTAGCAGAAGGAAAACTGAATTCAAAACTCTGCTGCCTTGCAGCTATACCCAAACAAGGAAAAGTTCAATGGGTCAAAACTGAGGAAAAATAAGGAGCCAGCGATTCTCAGGCAGTTTGCAGCATTCAGCGCTACACCCTGTCAGAGCATATGACGCCCCTGATCTCAAACTATATTTGTCATTTGCAAAGAAATACATAAAAAACTTTAAATATTATAACTCATACCACCGATGTGCCCTGGAACTGTTGCTCAAAGAATTTCTTTTAACAATATCAGATGTAGGTTTATGTAAAACAGTTTTTAAAACTACTTCAAAATCAATGTTTTATCTATAGTATTTTCCGTATTAGGCTATATGCAAAGAGATCTTGTAAGACGCTCACAAACCACTATCTTCTCTATATGATGTCGAAGAAAGATTTTGTGGGTGTATCTGAACTTTATCTTTATTTATTAAGTGTTCAAGAGTTTTTAAAACCTTTCCCTTTTTATCAGGGTTGCATCGTCTCACTTAGACAACCACTTGTTTGACAAGGAAGAAATGAATCACAATTTTAAATAATCTACGCTGTAAAATCTGCATTTATTTTTGTTAAATATTAGTTACACGTAGACAAAATTAAACTATTTTAATAATTATTGAAATTACATACAACAATTTTTGGTTTGAGTAGCAGGATAAATATTTAAAGAATCAATGAAGGTACAAATCATATATTAGTGTATGAAATCATAACATTAAAGGGATGTGAAAATTAAAGTCACGACCTGCTATTAAATAAAATCTATTATCGTAGACCCCCTTCAAATCTCATAGAACCCCAATTTATTTTCTCACTTTCGTAGACCCCTTGGAAGTCTTCGTAGACCCCTGGGGGTCTATATAGACCACTTTGGGAATCACTGGTCTAGAGTGATAATCCCCAACAGATTATTCATTTAATTAAATGAGCTCAGCATTAACTTAGTGATCAATATTTCTGTTTCATCACATTGAAGCTATGTATGGTTATTGATTATAACCGTTACTTAGTGAATACAATTTAGTAATCCTGATTAATTATGGGTTTTTGTATCCAAGCGTAGCCAAGTATTTTTTAATTAATATTAAATAAACGTTAATCCACTTGTGTGTCGAATCGAATGATTCTGAATACATTTTCTTGCGCCTCGACTCAGAATAGCCAACTTCTACAGGTATCCGAATTCGTAGTTGATATTGTAAGTCCGTATTGAGAGTAACACGCAGGACACGCACACAACGGGAAAAAAAATATTTCAATGTGCTATCAATGGAGTTAGTTTGTGAATTTTCTTAACTAAATCAATATACTTTTATGTTTAAATCTTGGACAAAATACATTAAGTTTCAAAACAACAAAAATGTGTGACACTAAATTTCAAGCTTTATTCTAAGCATACAAATACAATCAAATCAGACTATTGAATTTCTAAAATGGTCGAAAGGTTTTTCCAATGAGTGTTTCTTTAGTCATTATATACTGTAGGTTTTTAAGTTAAATCAAGAAGTGTTTATCATCATTATTTTAGCCATTAAAGTAAACAGAAGTGGGTACGCTGTTAACACAGCAGGCAGTGAGGCTCTGGTGGCAGCGCTGTCGGCTATGAGGAACTCTTGGCCGGGTGAGTCACAGATGCTGTAGATAGTGTCGCTGTGAGTCTTCTCGCACTGTTTGTGGACGAGGCTGCAATGCAGTTTGCGTTTAAGGTGGACTATGCTCATGTCACACTTGTCGTCCTTGTACTGGGCCCAGGCCTCCAGGTCACATTCTATGTGTTTGACGATGACTCTGTTTTAGAGAAAGAAAAAAAACAACCTGTGACTCTAAGAAGCATTGACTGACATGAATGTGACTTCTATTAAGTAATGTTGAGGATTTTACAGGTGAAGACATTATTTTGGCAACATTCTGAGAGTTTTCTTCTCAAAGCCATCAGCATAAGAATGCGTAACAACTTTCTAATAACTTTTAATGTTGCAGTAAAGTAAAGTAAAAGTTTCCCTATCAGACGTTGTGATCTATAGGGCAGATGATGTAAATATCATCTGTTTCTGTGGCCCCCGATTAACGAGGGTGTCATGTGGCCATCGCAACGACCAACCGCCTTTACTTTCCCCCAACTAATGTTGCAGTGCTGCTTCTATTTCTCGTGTAAATTTATTTAGTTTTTATTTTAAAGCGATGTATTTGTGACTTGTGTGCTTGTATTCTTTCTAAAATAAATATTCTTTTCTTTTTGCTGTTTCACTGTACATGTTATAACTGTGTAAATATTTTTTTACAGACCCGCAGATTTCTTGGAAGTATTTTTCTGAAGACCATTTTAGCTCGGTGGCTTTCTGTGCCGTTTTCAGCACTCCTCTGTACTTGACAGAATGACATACCCCTACTTGATGTGGATGGTTCTCAAAGCATTGAAGTCCTTTCAAATAAACTGCAAAAGAATTTAACTAGTGAATGTAATGCTAAAAAACATATTAACTTTATCCTTTGAATTCTGTAAAAAAAATCAGTTACAGTCAAAAGCAGTGCCTGATTTAGACTTAAAAAGGCTCTAAGCTATTTTAGATATGGGGCGTTTTGGGGTACTTTATAACTTCAGAAATTATGTGTCAATGCAAAATATTTCTTGGGGGCACTAAGCTATAGCAGCCTGGCCGCGCGGTATGCGCTATGGACTGTCATTCACTCGTCTCGATGGTCCCGGGTTCATATCCTACCCGCTGCCATACCCCGTCGTCATGCGGGAGGTTTGGACTAGGAAGTAGATTATCTTCAGCTCTGAAAGAACACCCGAAACATGTACAACATTTTACAAACAAAGTTTTTTTATAGTTTGTGTCGCCTGACGTAAATCCGGCACTGGTCTAAAGATAGAGATGTCAAATGTATTATATTTGTTGTGTAGCCTAAACGAGATATGTATAAAAATATTAAATTATAAAAATATATAATTAAAATCATCCTATCAGATGCTTGTCTGATACATCACACGAATACTGGTGGACCTAATACTTTAAAGCTGAGTTAGTGTATTTCAGTTTCTACACTGCTATTGTTATTACTATAAAATACCAAATTTTAACGATTGAGTAATTGCATCATAGTGACAAGGATACCCTATCTCGATTTCATGTTATAACCATGAAGCCCCGTCTATCAAGATATCAGCGTCTGACCCCTAAATGTCATAGAAAGCATGGGCATCAAGGAATATGGTCAACAGTTACTTCGTCGACAAACCAGGTAGGGTGGCATGTTGAACTGAGATGCACCCGATGTGAAATTCACCTGGAGACTGAGGTCAATATGAACTATTGCTGACTGACACTTACCGTCTGTGTTGGAGCATAAAACTTCAAATCCCTTAGCGGTGGTGTCAAGGTCAAGAGAAAGCGCATAAAGCACATTATCTGACTCCGGACATTGGTCACGTGTCGACTTCAAACATGCTGTTAGCTCCTGACGGTTTCTGCGAAGTACAAACATTATTGGGAATTATTTTACTTCTGTTGCTGGCATGGGACGTGTTTAAATTCTTATTAAGTGTCTCGCTTTTCAGTATCATTATTTATTAACTCTAGAAATGGCTTCTATTTTAATCAGCTTTCATTTCAAAACGCTAGTGGATCATTGAAGGCCTATTTTATTTACGGAGCTGAACCAGGTAAGTGTGGGTAGCCGTATGGACTACTGAAAAGTTACAGTTTATAACAATGGATAAAATAAAATGAAATCTACAAATAATAATACCAAAGATATTAATAAAATTAGATCGTATTTCAGGCACCACATTACAATATAAGTACAAACATTGTCACCAGAATACATCACCTTAACACGAACTCGCCTGTCAGTTTAACAATGACATTTTAAACATATACTGGTTTTGTGTTATCTGTCCGTTAGTGCATCAATGTGAATGTCTTAAAACTAAAAGCGCTTGAATAATATTATTTCTTTCAAAACCGTGAACATTTTTTTCTCTTAAAAACTATAAATGCATATGATAAAAATAACAGCCTACATATATACATTGTTTACAGACTCATTAACTTGTGAAACTAGAAATAACGTAGTGTGAATACGATTGAAACACAGAAGCGTCATGTAAATATGTATTACCAAACTTATTTTATTATCTTGTTAGCTTTAGTCTACAACGTACAGTTGTTTGACACTATGCACGGTATTTCACAATTACGTAAAAGTGTCTTGTAACTTAGAATGTAGGCCTACAGGACAAGCAAGAAAACTCTTGTCGTAGTTTGAAGTAAAAAAAGCAATAACAAACAAGTTAGAGTACCCTTTTCGACCTTGCGATCTTTAGGGCAGATGAATTAGAGGTAATCTTTTTCACTGTTTCTATGGCCGAAGTTAAACAAGGATGTAATGTGGCCAGCACAACGACCATTCGCCTTTACTTTCCCCAACTGATGTCAGGCCTCAATGGAGCTGGGTAGACTCAAAGGTGCCCTAAAAATCCCAAAAATAAAAACCCCAGGATTCACCAGGATTCGAACTCGGGACCTTCGGTTTGGAAGTTAAGAGCCTTACCACTTAGATTGATGTAAATTAAGCAAATATACAATACGTCATTGAATTGGTCCCTTTGTTTTATTTTGAATTATACTATACGTTTTTTTTTCATGTTATTTCATAAAATCTTTTTTAAAAGACACTTGGTGTGACAGGTTTGAAGTAATCAATGTTTGGTGGTAGAAGTCTTCCCGAATTAACTTCCATTCTAGGCATTTAATCTGTTCAATTAAAAAAAAAAAAAACTACTTTCAGGATGCAGAACTAAGTCTTCATGTTTAATATACAGCTAATTGTAAACAGTTTATCAATTTGATTCTAGGTCCTCACATATAAACAGCTATCTGACAGATTTAAAACTCCATTTTGTTAGAAAATCAGCTTAGAAAGCCTTCAGGATAGAAAATTTAAAAGCGAAGTAGCAATTATACATAAAACACTGAACCATAATCTTCAAATAGAAAACCAAAATCTAATAACATACCCAGAAAGACACAAAGATAAAGGCGCACTCTTCGTTGCATATGCTAGAACAAACTTGTACTAATGCTCCTTCTTCACTAGTGCTATTAAAGTATGGAATGGGTTGCCTGAGCCAGCCAGGAAAACCAGTGACTTGGCAGAATTTCAGTCATTGGTTAACATGCATAACTAGATGCATGACACGTAGGACGTAATCATCTTTTTTGTAGCAACGTCTGTATAAGATAATATAAGATTTGATGCTTACTTGCAGAACGTGTCCACTTCCCAGCTGTCCGACCCAATGACCGGACCACTTGCTTTTGTAGGTAGAAAGAGGGACGTATCCAAACCGAACTTTTTGTAGCAAGATCTCATGTCTTCCAAAAGTGTCAGCCTGCAAGCTAAAGTTTGAACAAGATACTTTTTATTATTTAAATGAATGTATGATGGTAAGAAGATATGTTATTAATAGCACTTGGAAATATTAAATATAACGAAAAGGTAATAGATTTTGCTATTATATGGGTGTCTTGTATCTATTTTGTGATGGTAAAATCACGGAACCATGATTTTTCATTTCTAATTTTTTTTATTGCTTTCTTATGAATGTTTTTTTTCTCAAACAGCTGTCTAAATAGTTTTTTTTTTTTGTTTACCAATGACTTTACCAGCAGCATTTAGGATTTCTTGAAGTTTTTTTTTTTGATGTTCAGATTGCCATAATAATAGTAGATGGATAATAACGGATATTCTAAATGAATGACAAACTAACGGAAATAGTTAATGGATGACAAATTACGGAAATAGTAAATGAATGACCAAATTACGGAAATAGTCAGTGGATGACCAAATAAAGGAAATAGTAAATGGATGACAAAATAGCTATTTACAACAAAATGGTTACGTTGAGCACAGAAGGTGTCGTACTGGCCGAGGATGGCCTCCATCTGCTCTTTAATCAGGTACCTCTGGTCATTCAGCCTCGGTTGTTCTTTGGACAACTTGCCAGAAAGTGTCTTGGTACCGCTGAAACAGGCTGGCGTAACCATCAATGCTTGGGCAGCTTGGAATATGCATTGCATAATTTCTTTTTGTGCTCTGTTACAGAAAAAAATTATTTTACCAACAGCATTTTTATTAACAAAAAGGAAATTTCTTTTACAATAGGAAATTGCACATAAAACTTTACAACGATGCTTACGAAATGTAGGCTACACAGATGTGATTGTTTCACTTAAATATTACTCAAAGAGTTTAAACATCCAATAAATTATCAAATTAACACTTTTGACTGTAATAATGCGAAATATAACTTACTTCCAATTACTTATCTAAAGAATTAGTATTCATATTAGCATGCTTTATGTTTCTGTTGAGGCGTTAGTTTTATGGAATAGTTTAAGTTTTACCCTCATTTTACTAGCTTTGATTTTACTGGTAACACTATCTCTTTAGAGAGGGGCGAGTCGGAATATGTTTTATTATATCACTTCCTTTTCTTTCTATAAACTTTATTTTTTCTTAAACCTTTTTTTTGAAACAACCTAATCTATGGATAAGCTTTAAAGCTACTAAGAAAGCTTATGTAAGTGAAGTAACGTTAATTAGTTTGCTAGTCGCCAAAAAAATAGTATAAAATAAACAAACAACAACACCTGCAGACATTTCCTCGAAACTTAGTCATGTTGACTCCCTCAATAATAGCCGGTTGGGTTACATTAGCACCCTCTTTCAGAGTGGACACTGCCATCAGGAGAAAATGGTTGAAATCAATGTCGTGTTTGGAAACGCAGACGTAAGCCTCTTCCAGTAGCCTCTGCTCGCAGTCCATTTTGGCGGGAAACCTGTGTTGATCGATAGCTGCTGGTGTGGAAACTGTTGTGGTGATGTTCATTTGTTGCTCTTCAGAGGTTGTGGTACCATTTGGCTGCAGATGAACTGCCACAAAGGCAGGGTCAAGGCCATAACAGGCGCTAAAGAATAGTAGTCCGAAAAGAGCTGAGGAAATAAATTGTTAGAATCTAAATATTTTAGCAGTTAATAAACGGCTGGGGAAGAAATTGTGCTGAAACACCATTTTTTTAGAATTGGTTCTTGGGTTGTCAGGTAAAGAAATAATTGTGCAAATCTCAGCTGGATCCGAGATTGGGTGTGGGAGAAATAACGTGTAGGCCTACAAACTTTTGGCCAGACAGAAAGACAGACAGAGTGAGTTGATATAAGCTTTGTAAAAATACAGCGCTATAACTATTATAGCAGACATTTTGTTTTTCTTTTATAATTATTCTTGGAAGTCACCAGGGCATGAGGTGTCCTGTTTAAGATGTAGAATGATGTAGGCTTGTTTCACGTAAACTAGATTTCTTGTTGTCTGGTTGCGCTTCGGACTCTCATCACGATTGTATTGAGGTCGAATCCTGCCCTCTATCAATGATGATCATTCCACGTAGTCCTGAAGGAGGTTTGAGCTAGGATGTAATATTTGCTATTTCTGAGAGAATCCCCCAAAACGTATAGCATTCAGACTGGCGAGCTTGAACAGAAACACAACACACATTTAATATACTTGAGAAACTACCTTGTAAATTTCATGATAATGTTTTTATGCATACTGTTATAACCCTCCTCCCGCGCCGACCCTGACGGTTCAACGTCCTTCGTGCTACCTGTGAACTGTATTGAGGACCTGGAGCGACACTGGGAAGTGTGTCGGTGGTCTGTGCAAGTGTTAAGGTAGAAAATGAGTTATAGAACTTAAGACAAGACTTCCTGTGACTTGATAGATGAAGTCCATGTCTCACTCTGTATTTTATAACTAAATAAATACATCGTCTATTAATAACTCCTTTCGTTGAGTGTTTGCCATTGATGTACTACAATACACATAAGAAGGGATGATTGTTGCACCTAAGTCCGATAGCTTCGTATCACTATAGTTTGGCTTCAACACAAATTGACAGACAGTACTCTTTAATTTATATTACGTTGTTTTCTTCACAGAAACCTAGAGCATAATGTGTTCTACCGAGACCAATCGAAATAGAAGGCCTCAGCATTGACCTGTGACGTCGCAACCTGTGGTCAGTTTAGAAAATAGATCGTTGCCACGTCAAATACAGAAATATGTGTCACGTCACTGTTTCTTATGTTTCTAAGCAGAAGTACATTTCTGCGTTTAGAGTTTTCTATATTGCTTGCCACTTATTCTATAAACTCCAACAAGCTTCATCCTATATCTTTTCAACACATTGCTTATCTTCTTGTATATAAAATTTTGCTAATGGTTGTGGAAGTATTGAGAAGGAAAAAGAGAAGTAAAGTTAATTTTTTAGATCTTGTGATCTTTAGGGCAGATGATGTAAAGGTCATCTGTTTCTGTGGCTTACGGTTAACAAGGATGTCATGTGGACAGCAGAAGGACCAACCGCCTTTACTTTTCCCCAACTTATGTCAGAAACCCATTAGAGCTGGGTAGGCTCAGAGGCCCCCAAAGATCCCGCAATAATAAAATTCCCAGTCTTCACCAGGTTTTGAACCCTGGATCCCCAGTTCGGAACCTAAGCTCAGCCACCGCGCCTACACTGAGAAGGAACCTACTAAAAAATGAATACATACTTTAAAATTAAAATTTAATGTAACCATTAAATTTGTAATATTTTATAACTTTTAATTAGGTTAAAATATCCTTAACTATTCTTTTATTTGTAGTTTGAAAGATAAATTTTTGTAATTCATTTGTTACAAGGATTGAGTTGTAAGAAAAATTAGAAATGTTTTATTTCGACACTAAATCAAATTTCTAGGCTATGTTTTAAACTACATCATCACATAAGAAAGCTGATATTCTTTTATTAAAATAATTAGTTAAAATAATCATGATAAAAAGTTTCGAAATGCTTTTGACAATTTTAGACCCAGTGCACTCTAATGAAAATGCTGTTTTCCAAATGTCGCAAACGAGTAAAGAATCTTTACAGTTTTCCCTTTATTAAGAGATCAGTGTAAGACTAGTGTCGTAGAAGATCTGTATAAATGAAGCGCAAGAAATTAAGACCATTTTGTCAATATATATATTGGTATTACCCATATGTCAAAAATGTTTTCAATAGAAATTTGAGTCGTGTTCTGGGGTCAGTGTGATTAATAAGAAGACATAAAATTTTGATTCGAAATGTGTGACAAGAATTGTTAAGTTATCAATGATTCTTTTTATTACATTTACATGCATAACTATTAATATTGTTTCAGTTGATAGCGTGCTTTTGTCTGATTGATTTTGGTATTCAACGGCTTTTTAATTGTTAAGAACTAATGAAAGAAATATTCTCTTTTCCTATTACATGTAATGCTGTAATTCTCTGTATATTATTACATAAACATATTACAACTGAAGTCTAAATCCTTGTTTCTTAGTTTCTTATTAGACCGAGATGTATTTATGTTAATGTGAGCTTGAGTAGTTTCTATTGTCTTAGTTGGTATATTAAAACTCTCCCTAAATAATCGCCTGAGACTTGATGCGTTTAAGAAACACATTTCCAAGCTTACGTTTTAAAGAATAATCGTGTGTGTTAAACTGTTGTCGTCTGCTATGTTAGATACTTGATGACAAGAATAAGGCAATGTGTGTGTGTGTATTTGTGTGTGACTGTATGTGTGATTTGTTATCTCTATAAAGACATTTGAAATCTGGAAAAACATATTTTGAATATATGAAGATAAAAATCTATAATATTTTTTTTGTGTTAACTTTGGTCTGCAGGAATTAAATTAAAAAAAATGTTTCTACATATTTTTTTTTAGTAGTTTCACAATTTAAAAATATGACCAGTTTTATTTAACACATAATATAACTTTATTAGTTTTTTAACAATAAGAACTTCAAATAAAGTGAAGATACTTTACATATATATGCAAATGTAAAGTAAACAAGGTTACAAAAGACAGTTTGTGTGGAAACACAAATTCAAAATCGGCTTCCGAAGTGGTCCACCCAGGCAGGCTTCAATATTTTCAGAAAGGACATCCGAATGAAATTATATCAAAGACAAATGAGAGATAAGAATGGAAAAAGAAGGTTAACATATCTTGTGTAGTGCCCCAACGGTCCCGCAGATCAAAGGATAGGTGAAAGTGAATGTAAAGTTAGATGTGAACCAGGCCTAACTAGTTCCCCTTTTAGACCTTGTGGTCTATAGGGCAGATGATGTAAAGTTCATCTGTTTTTGTGGCCTACGGTTAACGAGGGTGTCATGTAGCCAACACAACGACCAACCGCCTTTACTTTTCCCCCAACTAATGTCAGGTACCAATTAGAGCTGAGTGGACTCAGAGGCGCCCAAAAGATTCCAAAGTTGAAAATACCAGTCTTCACCAGGATTCGAACCCGGGACACCCGGTTCGAAAGCCAAGCGCTTTACCGCTCAGCCACCACGCCTCCTCTGGCCTAACTGATGTCTTATAATTGATCTCATTGTTTTGAAAAGGCTCAATCTCTTGTTCGAATCCTCAAAAAAAAAAAATTAGAAACGTATATGGCATTGTAGTGGTAAAAAGTGTAGGAAGATAACGTTTACAAGATTACTATTCGTTATAAATTAGGTCTAACTTATAATGCATACTAATAAGCTTTTTCTCTTTAAAAAACTGCTTGCATAACTGATTATAAAAATGAGATGTTTCGTTTCAAAAAAAAAAAGTAGCCGTAACATCAGAACTTTGAATGGTCTAAAATATTGTGATGTCGGATTTTTAATCTTTTCTAGTTTACGAGATCTAAACCGGACAGACGGACAGACATTTCGCACAAAACTAATAGCGTCTTTTCCCCTTTCGGGAGCCGCTAAAAAAAAGTAAAGTTCCCCTTTCAGACCTTGCGATCTATGATGATGATGTCTGGCTAATATAGTTGGCTTTTGTACACCTATTTCTTTTAGACATGTAATTATATATACTTATTACATGTTTAGTTCTGTAGCAAGTAATTTAACTCTAGTGAAACAGATTAAGAGGAGAATTAATTAATCAATTAAAATTACTGAACCCTACTTACTGTGATATAAACAACAATGGTATGTTCCAAACATCCTAGAGAGTTATACTTCCCCCAAGGCTATGTAAGTCACGCATCAGTGCTTGCAATATATCCAATAATTGATTTTCTTTATCTAAGATCTAGTTTAGGAACTTAATTGATATCCCACAATGTGATGAATTTCCAACAAACTGCGCAAACCGGAATGCGCCTTTGCCCACTAAAAACTATGAGACACGTTCAGTCGGTGTATATATGTAAGGTAATAGGACGACAGCTCATTGGCTACTCTACAAAAAATGCTCAGCCTCGGGCTGTGATCACTTCCTGATGTTAAAAATATAATTGTCAATTCATATACCAGGCCTCGATTATAAGGAAAAAGTAAATGTCATTCCTTTCTGTGGCCCACGGTTAACGAAGGTGACATGTGGCCAGCACAACTATCAACCGCCTTTACGTTTCCACAACTAATGTCAGGTACCCATGAGAAGATAAACGTACGAAGATCACGCACATTACTGACATAGGTATGCTAAATTAAACTCAAATATTCTCAAATACTTGTATTGGCCAATGGTGTCTTCTTCTATATTTAGACTTATTTGATCTGCGATTTTTTATTTTACTAAATTGAATAGACTCCGATGGGGGTACCTTCCAGCTCCCGTTGCTGGATGGAGGGAAAACCGATGCCTCTCCGAATATATCAAAAAGAATCTTTTCTGGTATACAAAACACTTATACATATCTACGAAACAATAGTTCAGGGGAAAAAAAAGGACTCAATGGATTGGCTTTAATAAAACTTTAATATGTACAGTTTATAAACATATTGTAAATACTTATGCAAAATAAAACCTAAGATTGTGTTATAACTATGTCTTTAAGTTTCCTTTCTTTTTCCTTTCATTCTGAAATCCCTCCAGATCCCACGATGATAGTCTTTACAGGTGCTCAAACCACGATTTTAAGTGAATAACCAGCTTTTCTTTTTCTAAGTCGTAACAAAGAATCGTTTAGCCACTGAAACACTCAGCCAATAAATCACTCAGTCACAGCAGCACTCAGCCAATGAATCACTCTGTCAGTGAAGAATGAATCGGTAATTGAAACACTATACATATATGAAGTGGATGTGCTTGTGTGCTCTGTATTTGCGAATGTTTTAATAAACTTCAACACTTTAAAGTAACTGAATCCAATATTTTTTATTATTTAGAATTTTAGTAATTTCACTAACACCATGAAACGAGGTATAGAATCAAAGCTGTTTTTATTTCATTAAGTTACAAAAGTAAAACACATTACCGAATTAACAGGCACAATAAAAATAGTATTTATATTTGAAAACATACAATTTTAATTTATTTGATTAGTTGATACATTGAACAAATTGAATGTAATACAAATAACAACAAAAGTTAGAAATGTTTAGTGGCGGAGCTGTCTTTTATTAGGCAGAAAGAACATAATAGAACCTAATTCTAACCTACAGAGATGTCCGACTACAGCTCTTGGTACCCGGGCTCCTCAAAAGTTCTGTCTACAGTGCGTAATAAATCCGCAGTGGATCAGTTCCGTTGGACTCAAACAACTTTTGCAGTAAAGCATGCGGGAAAGTTATGTGCTTTCAAGCCGGAAAAAGTTGGGTACTTCTGTCTGCAACATATATCTTCCTAATCTTTGAATTGAAAAAAAAATTATTTCCCTCAAATCACACCAAATAAAATTGCTTCTAATAACTTTTATTATTTATTGTGATTGCATTTTTATTTAGTCTATCGTTGGCCGCCTTCAGACGTAGACCAACTATGATTCACTCTCATAGTGATGAGATATAGACCTAGGTAGTAGTTATGTACAACTAAAAACACTGTTTAAATTAGTTTCCACACCCTTTTGCTCTTTCAAATTGTATAGCACTTCTATAATTGTTTTAATTTAAAAAAAAAATGAATGAGTACGTTGTAGGTCTCTATGGTGCTAACAAAAATGTTATAGCTTGTAGAGTTACTTTCACGCCTCTAGCATGCTCAGAGCGCTATTATACCAGTGAGGGGAGGGGGGGGGGGGTATCTGAGAGAAGCTTTTCCATGCTGCCTTTTGGTGCTCAGTAAACACAACTCTGCTGGAGTCGGGGTGTTGAACCTCGAGCTTCCTTCAAGCGTACTTAGCATCTTGACCACACTTTCCATATCGAGATCATCAAAAAAAAAAATGTCTAGCCTCATCACTTTAATTTGTGTATGTTTGTGTGTATGTGTGTGTGCAAAACAAATGTCTATTTTACCTCCACAACGAAAGAGCGCTCACTATGTTGGTTGAAAGAAGTATAAATAAAACGATATGAAATCCTTGATACACAAAAGTACGAAGTGATTATGAAGTTTTTTATAAAAAACTTTTCTTAGTATTAGAAATGACAATTGTGGGTTTACAAAAATAAGTTACTATACAATAAAAGAGTATGATATATAGAGAAAAATATAAACTGTATATTTAATTGGAAATGCGTAGATCCGTCTGCAAATGAATATTAGAAAATGTAAGACATAAACAAAGAAAATAAATTTAAAAGTATTCTATACAAAACAAACGTGTGGCTATTATAACGATTTCTCTATTTTATCAACACTATCTGTTTGATACAATGTAAGGGAATACAAAGTAACAAATTTGAAACGCCACAGTTCAAGTGAAATCATGTGGCATTATATTTTTATCCATTAATTATGCAGAGCTTTCGAGGTTGACAAGTTATTAGAGTCTTTGAGAATCTACTGAGAATGCTTACGTTTGAGCAGAATGCTTGCATACATTTCCATTTTATTATCAATTTGAACATTTTACTGTTTATATTAACGAGAATCAGTTCATTCTGAATTCTTACGCTGAAGTAAAACTATATTACTTTGCGTAAGATATAGATGCAAGTTGTAACAAAGTCATGGAAGATCCCAGTAGATGTCAAGGCTAAGTGCGTTTGCTGAGCGGGCTTTCTTTAATCGAATATTGTGTGCTAAATTATGTAATCCATACAATCTTAATGTAGGGACTTGGGCAGCAGCCCTGACTGGACTGTCCACACGCATGTGGTTTGAATAAAGGAAAACCAGAGAATACATTTCGAAGTGGATTGGACAAGATTCTACTGCTATTCATTTACAATCATCAGTGGGTAAGCTGAACATAAAATTAATCCCATAGCTATATAAAAGGACTAGCATTACTCACAACTAAGCCAGTTGAATTGTTGTCAAATTTGTCCCCCCAAAATATCCCTAAATTTAAATCTTTTAAGATTAGAACATTATCCCATCAATCATGCTTTGCTGAAAGGTAAAGAGAAGAAGGTTGACCTAATTAAGACCTATATATTACACTTTTTTAAACACATAATCTCGGCCCATGAATTCTAGTTTCCTAAATACTTGTATAAGGAATGAATTCTACCATATCTTATACCATAACTTAGTAATGACACGAACAATAAACACGGGTGTAAAGACATTGGGCACAGCATAATGAAGGTATATTTTTGACTGGTGACAGAATGTGGGAAATTAGTTGATCTAAAAGTGACAGCCGTGACAATGATGCAGAACTTCAACTTTCTATTTTATGTAGGCCATAGTTACATAGAATGGTCACAGAAACCTGTGTATTATTTCGTTTTGCAATACATATAAAATGTCAATAAAAACTTCAGGACAAAGCAAAGAATTCGTGTTCTGATACAGCATGCACACTTGATAGAATGAATCAATAAAACCAATGTAAAACACTTTACAAAATGTCTATAAAAATACAAATACGATTCACAGAAGTGTAACATTTACTAGTTTTTTATTTTACCAATTTACACAAAATGTAAAGCTTTGCCTAAGATCACTGATGCTAAGACCGTGGTCAGTATTATGATTAGCACAGAAGGTCCAACCGAATGACCACCATTATAAGGCCTTCTGTCCTCGTAGTAAAAGTTCATTTTGCTGCATAGACTTCCATAGAGACTTGGTAATGCCTGGGAATAAAAGAGTAATAATAATGGTAGTGATTCCCTTTCAGACCTTGCGATCCATATGACAGATGATGTAAAGGCCATCTGTTTCTATGGCTCATAGTTAACCAGGGTGTCATGTGGCCAGCAGAACAACCAACTGCCTTTACGAACCTAGGTACCCATGAGAGTTAATGGGGTCGTCTTAAAAAGACCGAAATTCAAAATCCCAGCCTTCTCCAAGATTCAAACCAAAGAAACCTAGGTTTGGAAGCCATTCACTTTGCCACTCACCCACCAAAGACCATAATAATAATTTTAAGAAAGAAGAAATAAGAACAGAAGCGCTTACTTCCGAAACGAGATGTCTTGGGATCGAACATAAAGAAAGGGTCTTTTGAATTTCTGATATAGGACGACCACGAGTCCACGTAAACTTTAATTGGTACCTGACATTAGTTGGGAAAAGTAAAGACGGTTAGTCGTTGTGCTGGCTACATATTACCTTCGTTAACCGTCGGCTATAGAAACAGTTGAACATTACATTATCTGCCCTATAGATGGCAAGGTCTGAAAATGAAGATCTTCAGTTTTTTATTTTTTACAAAGTTCTTGTAGTCTATTTTTGTCTTTACTTACACAAACAATAACAGCAAGCACGTGACATGTCATTTTATGTTTTGACGTTAAAACTAGACACACTTTTAGTATATAGGCTTACTCATTTTATCTTTGGAGAGTTTTAGCATGAAGTGCTAACCTGAACACATTTAACCTCATCAAAATTCCTGATGGTATTAGATCAAGATACCCTTTGAATTTTAATATTCAAGATTGTGAAGTCGAAGCCGTCGCACGGAGCGTTGTCTGTGTTTGAAGATCACTGGCTTGATTAAACAAGTTTACTTAATTACTCCATTAAAAAAAAACTTTATAAAAGCTCATTTTGAACCAGCTGGCTCTGCATTAATACAAAGTTTGATGATGCCATTAATGTCATCAAGGACTTCAGGACCCACGTTAACCACGTTATAATATATAATGTAAGGTGTACGGTGCGAGCTTAACACTAAATGTGAAAATAGATATCATTCTGACTATGCCATCTCCTGCATAGTATCTGAAATATGTGAGACTATCTTTGCTGAACCTACACAATATAATCTCATAGTAAACGGAGACACAAGAGAGTAAGTAGAGAGGGTAAACGTGGCTGCTGGCACCTACTTGCATGCACTGCTTCGGTATCAGCTCACACAGCAGCTCTGTTCTCATGCCGCTCACGGTCCTAGTACACGTTTGGTACTGATGTTTGGCCCAAGCTTGCATCTCACAGTTCACATGCTCCAGACGGAAGCTAAAACCATAAATAAATCTTAAATTGAACCACCATAACTTTATGAAGAAATAAAGACTAAAAAAGTATAAAAACAAAAGAACAACGTATAGACACAAATACACATAAACCGTTGACACTGTGGAAGCACACGTAGACCTTTAAAACAAAGGAAACACATAAGCGCCATTGAAACTATCGAAGCAATAAAAGTTTGATCAGCTTTATCCATGATGGCAATTAAATGTTGAAGTAGAATGATGTTACTTTACTTGCAAAACTGTAAGAGGGAAATTTGATCTGCTGTAGGTTGAGGTGCCACCATCATCAATGCCTGCATGTTGTTCTCCAGTGTCTGAAAGCACATCCTCACTTCCGGAATGGGGTTTCGGAAACAGTGTAGACCAGAGAGATACACTGGAACAGGTTCAAGCAAAGCAATCTAAGATCATGTTGTTTTTAACTTTGTAATATTTGAATGCTCAAAAAAACATTTGCGGTGAAAGTCCTTATTGAAGGAAGCTCATTTACCTCCTTTATTTCTGCACAATATGTCAGCTCCTAAGTCAAAAGAGCCGAGTTCAATGCCCAGTTCAGCCAAAACTCGGGAGGCATCAGGACAGGCTAGAGCTTTTTGTCTGATGCATTGAGCCAGTGAATCTCTGTTTCTGATTGTAGGCATAGCAAAGAAAATATTAGCAAGTTGGAATATATTACTGTGAACTGAACGTTTTCAAATGATTAAATAGGCTGAAATGTTTTCAAAACAATTATATTGGGCCTGTACGTTATGCAGACTTAGAGATATACAACTATTATAAACTACAAATATTGTGCAAGATATCTTACAAGCAGAACTGGTAGACTTGGTCAGCGTTTTCTCCAATGGCTGTAGTCCTGGCCAATGCAAGATCTGAGAGTTGACTTGGGCTTAAGTTGACGTAGTTGTAACATTGGCGGATGTCTTTCTCTAGCGTTGTCCGGCACGCTATCAATGAAAGAGAACAGGAGAATGTCATAGTGCAAAAACGATAACTGTAGACATGATTGAGTTATTAGAAGCAAGCTAGAGAGAGAGAGAGCAAGAGAGAGGCAAGGAAACAAAGACCGAGAGAGAGAGAAGAGGCATAGAAGCGTGAAAATTTCTTAACTAGGTAGTAAAACCAATGACTTTGTTCAGTTTAGATTAATACTACTAGAGTAACAAAGTACTATGATAAAGACATCTTTATTTATTTATTGAAGGAGCTAAATTATTAGCCAAGAGAAATTAAGGCTCTAGATCAATATTTAAAAATAAATAACAAATATTACATATTAATATTGCCATACACCAGACATTTCATTGTTCTTCATGTGTTTATATATTGGCTCGAGTTGAAGTTCTTATTAAAATTGTAATTGAAAATCTATAATCAAAGCCTTCTTAAAATATCATTCTTAAGTCATTCTATTCTACAGACAAAATTTTTTATACCGCTCACCAAAAGATTGCATAAAATCACTTACGAAAAGAGCAGGAGTCATAAAAGGCGCCAAACAGTGCCTGACTCTGGGACAATATCGTCTGCCTCTCTACTTGTGTGACGCACAGGGTGCTGTTGTAGAGACGCTGTGTAATTGCTTGACCGCAGACGTCAATCTGAGGCCGGACCCTGTTGTTGAAGAATGATCAAAATATGTGTAACTTGGGTATTACTATGATAAGACTATAATGTCGAATATATAATCTCATTATTATTCTGATGACAAAGCGGGCAGAAGGGCAGCCCATATAACTGAAGGCTAGAGGGGATAACACCAATTTAACCCTCTCGTCGTTCCACATTTTTTTCCTGCGCTATTCTAATATGCCAGTGATGCCCAAAATATGGCCCGCGGGCCACATTCGGCCCGCGACGTTGTTTCATTCGGCCCGCCGAAACGTCGGCACAAAGTGTAGAAAATCCCCTCCCCCATTTCCAAAAAAAATTAGGGCCCTCATTTTTTATCGAATGTAGAGTTTCCATGACCTTTAACATTTCTGAATTGAGAATCTACCAGGAAAATTGACAGGATCTTTACTTACAGAACATGTTGGTTTATAAAAAAAGTAAAGCTGTTTAAAAAAGCAACATATCAACGGCATTACGAAACAAATATGGCGACATTCTTGATTTGAGCCGCGAATAAAAGATTGTTAAACTATGGGTACTAGATCCACGGATTACGAATCATATATATTTGTATAATTTAATGTGTAATAAAGTATAGCTTCTGCATGTGAACGATATACTTAATTTGTGTCATATTGACACATAATAGAAATTTGTCTATAGTTAATCAGGACACTCAAACAAATCATGAAACATCAAATACATACATGCCCCAACTTGTGCTTACTTTTTTGTAGACACTCAATCAGACATAAAAACATCCGATAAACACACACAAACATTGTGGGGTTGCACTTACACGCAAGCTCTGGCCTTGAAAGTAGCCACCCCTTCCATGGGCATCTGTCCTTCTGTCCCGTTGCTTGCGATGTACCGAAGGTTGTTGATGTTGATGCTGGAGTTCTGGACACATGCGGCCGCTGATCTGGACCAGGCCTGCTGGCATTGGCTACCGACCACGATCTGACCGCTAGTCAGAGCCACGAAACCGGTCAGAAAAGCAGCCAATATAACTGAATAAGATAAAAAAATTAGTGTTATGATAATAAAATAATATTTAATTAAATATAATATAACTATGCTTTATACTGGAGCCAACGCAAACGCGTTTTCAATTCTCAGTTGCATTATATGTGATTCATTACTATGTATATTCATTCTCAGATGCCAGGCACATCAAAAAATTTAAATATTGAGTATCGAGCAATATACTGATCTTTTGAAAACATTCAAAATAAACGTTTATTAATTACTGTCATAACACAGACAAGCTCTAGGCATTCTCCAACAAATGCGTGGACATATAATGGGTGTTAGATGGCTGAGCATAATGTCCGTAGGAAAACAACTCAGCCAACACAAATAGAGCAAAAAATCAAAAGAACCTAATCAGCCTAATGGGGCTGGACTGGGAATACAATGTGAAGAAAAAGGGAAAATTTTGCAAAGCAGGTTCTAGACTAGAGCCCACATGGAAAGAGAAAGGCTGAAAGACCTATGCTCCACTGAAATTCAAAAGGATTAAGTAGTCGAATCTCTGTCATCGAATATATGTCCAGAATAATACATGTAACATTTTGAACGAATTTTATGTAGGCCTACTCTGAGAAGTCAATTGGACCAAACTTTCATGTTGTACGTTTACAAGTAAAATATAAAATTTCGACTTTCTCTGTTTTGTGACAATTGAAGTGTGTTGTGATTTTCGTTATATATAAACCTAGGCTATCACTTTTTTTACTTCGATATAATCGAAAGTTAGTTGTGCCAGATTTGTTTCTCACAAGAAAAATTGCGAAGTGCAAGATATGAGAGATGGCTTGAGCTTCAATTGACGAAGTCATTTATTTAGATTAGTCTATAAAAGTAAAGTAAATAAATACAGTTTTCCCTTTCAGACCTTGCGATCTAAGGGGCAGATAATGTAAAGCTCATCTGTTTTGATGTTCGGTTGTTAACGAGGGTGTCAAAGGCCAGCACAACGACCAACCACCTTCACCCCCCCCCCCCCCCCATTAGAGTTAGGTTTGACTCAGGAACGTCCTAAGAATCCCAAAAATACAAATCACAGGATTCACTGGGATTCGAACTAGAGATTCACTTGGTTCGGAAGGTAAGAACTTTATCACTTTATCACCCCTTCATTAGTTATATAACTTCTCATTAATATAACGAAATTTCATGGAACTGTGTGTTACATTCAAACTCAAAGATTTAAGTTTTTCACAGAAAGCTTTTTTTTTTTTTTTACTCATGTAATATAATCTAGATCTATAATAATTATTTCACCAAAGTCTAACAGGCTCTAGTGTTAAGGTATAAACTAAGAAAAACATAATGAAATGCAGCTCTTGCTGTGTTAACCAAAGACCTACTTACCTAAGCACCAAAATCTCTCCATTTCGGATAACAACCTGGCACTTCAACAACTGATCAAAGGTCGACAAAGTCTCCAAAATTTCTTTTTATACTGGGTGTCCGACGGCCCTGATGATCGATATGGCAGTCCTGATTTAATCACTGTAGCATCGCGCTGAATGAGTAGCGTCAAATTCGTGTTCCATGCGTTACATGTAATCACTCCATTTTTGACACACCATCATCTTAAAATTAGCATGCTTACAGTAAAATATGAGTTATCGATGCTACATACAAGAATTCGTTTACGTCTGAAGTTAAGAACTTTTTACGCAGTTTAATCTAAATATGGCCTCTCCCGTTTTTTATTTTGACCAGTACTGAACATTTTATATGGCGTTCAAAGTGAAACAAAGAAGCATTTGGTTCAATATATTGAACATCGCCATCGGAGCCTTCAAAATTGAAACATAAAACTTTTGTTTTCTAATATAAATATATATATATATTTATATATATATATATATATATATAAAAATCATTCTATTCTAACATGTACCGCTATGTATTTTAACTCTTTACTGAATGCACAAGAAACCTTTGATACAGACACATTTCTTATTCCATACGCTAGAACAAATCCAGACAAGTGATCCTTCTTTCCTAGTGCCAATAGGGTCTGGAGTGGGTTGCCTGAATCAGCCAGGAAAACCAACGGCTCAGGAGAATTTAAGTCACTAATTAACATGCATGACTAGATTGACACATGAAATGCGTAGAACGTAATTATCTTTTTTTTTTAATGTATATTACGTAATCTATAAGATAAGATAAAAGTGCAAATGATGTCGTGTTCAAAATAAAAAGACGCCTACCAAATTTAACTTTAAGAGTATTATAATTTGTTCAATTAAAATGGTCAAACTAGAGTTTTCACTGAGCGGTCAATACAATAGTTAATATTTTGCCAAAGACATTTACAAATTGTAAAATTTATAGGAAAGTCGTTAAAGCCGTTTTTTAAATCATCAATGAGTTTCACCGACTTTAAAGCAATGTTTCTCAACCTTTCATTTGTGATGCAAGCCCCCCGAACAACAGGCCTAATCAGTGCCCCCCCCCCCCCTTCTAAGATAGAGGACTGATTGAGTACTGAAAGAGCTCTTTAGCGGAGAGTAAATGTAATTATCTACAACTGCTCTTAATGTATAAGTGTCCCCTAGGTTAGGAAACGCAGGTATGGTTATTGCGAATTAAATTGAATATCTATTTCTTCTGTATTCATTTTTAATTTTAACAAAATATTGTACAGGTCTAACAAAGAATTCAATCTGAAATTCTAAAAAAAAAATTTTGGAACAGTTTCTACTAGTGACAATTTATTTGTGTTATGAGATACGCTGAAGTTAGCGTTGTAATGCAAAGAAAAAAGTTTCCCTTTTCAGACCTTGCGATCTGTGGGGCAGATGATGTTAAAGTCATCTGTTTCTTTGGCCAACGTTTAACGAGCAGGGTGTTATGTGGCCAGCACAACGACCAACCGCCTTCACTTTCCCCAACTAAAGTCAGGTACCCATTAGAGTTGGGTTGACTCAGAGGCGCCCTAAAAATCCAGAAATTCAAAATCTCAGTCTTCACCGAGATTCAAACCCAGAAGCCAAGCGCTTAACCATTCGACCACCGCGCCCCGAAGTTAGCGTTGTGACCTGTTTTAATTTAATTTTATTATGTTGCTGTCCCACTCACGTAACGATCCTCCATTATCTTCAACTGCCACTATTGCATGGTTAATGACCCCCCTCGTGGCCCCAACGACCCCTTACTCCCCCAGCATGTGTTGATAAAGCTGTTGTATACCGGTGTCAGAAGACGTCATAACGCCATGCCTCCACTTGATGGATTATTAGGACTTGTAGTATGGACATTGGTCGATAGTACAGACTGCATAGGTCAGAGGTGTGTGTGTGTTGGGAGGGAGTATTCTTCTCCCAATCTTACAACTTCGACAGCTGACACTATATTCAATGGCGGATGGCAATATTAAGTCCATGTCAGCCCACCCAAAGTTTTGTGAGATCATTCCGTTTATTCTTGCTTGCTTATACACTAAATACCACTCGCCGTCATTAATCCATGAGTTGTCTGTCAGGATTATTAATTCTTACGACATTCGTTTACCATGACATATCAGAATTAGGTATATGCTATTGGTTACCATCCATCTACTAATTTGTATAACGTATTACTGAACTTCTTAAACAAGTTGTTTGGTACATGAACTTTTTCTTTTTTTACACTTCAAAGACATTAAGTAAGAAACACAATTCACAATTGAATCTAATATTAATTACAGCGTCTGAGTGTAATGACCTTTAAAGAGACATTGAAACAGAAAGAGAGAAATAGAGAGACAAAGAAAAATATATATAGAGAGAGAGAGAAAGAGAAAGAGAGAGAGAGAAAGGAAAGAGAGAGAGAAAGAAAGAAAGAAAGAGAGAAACAAAGAAATAGAAAGAAAGTGAGAAACAGAAAGAGAGCTAGAAGGAGAGAGATGCAAAGAGAGAGATGCAGAAAAAGGAAGATACGGAAGAAACACCTGTACTTCTGCAGATGTGGACCTTTCATTTACCGCAGTTGTCCCTATGGGTACTGCTGATTTGGTCCAGCCTTTCAGACAATCTAGACTGATAAACTTCAAAGCACAGAATTAAAGGCAGTAATGTTACCTGTACGCAATCACGTACGTTGGCTAATTTTTCCTTTCATCTTTTTTAATTTTGTATATAAAAAATATTTCACACATTACGTCACGCTAGCAGCAGAAGCAGGGTTGTGGTGACCGAGTGGTCAAGTACTTGGCTTCCGAACCGAGGGGTCTGGATCTCGAATCATGGTACAATCTTCTGGAATTTAGGACCCCTAGTGCATCCATTCTAATGGGTACCTGACATACGTGAGGTTGATCGTTGTACTAGCACATGACATCCTCGTTAAACGCCGGCCATGGAAACAGACGAACTACATCGTCTGCCTTCAAAGGGGTACCTTTTCTTACCTACCTAAGAGCAGGGGCGGTATTTAAGGGAGATTCTTTAGTCAGTGTCAGCCCATCGTACAAATATGCTAGATTCCTTGCTACCCATCACATTCCAATGTACCTTACCAATCCATTATCGTTTGAACAACGATCTGAAACAGTTCTCACATCTTTTACATTATCTCTGAAAGCCTTCGACAGCATCTCTACCAAGTACCATGAACGTTTTTAGCTTGATTTTTTGTGTGTTTTCAGGACCAAGGCGAGCCACCCAGGTACCCAGCTATGGTTAAGTTTCTAGCTCTCCTTACACCAAATGACTGTAAATAAATCCATTTTTCGTTAGGACTAGGTTGATAGGGTCTAGCATTTTAAAAGCTGTATTATTTTATAAAATACGGACGTAACTTCACCCCCCCCCTTTTAACCCCCCCCCCCCCCAGATAATTACTATTAGACTATATAGCAGTGAGTAAATCATTTTACGTGACAATAGACTGTATAAAATGTGATTGATAAATGTATGAAATGGAAACTTACATTTTAAAAAGCAAAGCACAAAATCAACAAATAACCAAGTGCTTGGATAGTAGGCCCTAATTTCTGTATTTTTCCTTCAGTCTTATTGATTTTCTGCTTGTTCGGTTTAAAAAATTGGTTGATAAAGTAGGCGTAATTGCAAAAAAGTTAAACGCACATTTTCTTATTCCATAAGCTAGGACAAATTTATACAAGGGCTCCTTATTTCCATAGTGTCATCAGTACATGGAATGGGTTGCCTGAATCAGTCAGGAAAAATGAATGCCTTCGTAGAGTTTCAGTCTTCAATTAACATGCGTGAATAGATTAACACATGGATACACGCACGATGTAATTATCTTATCTTTTGAAAGAACTTCTGTAATGTATAAGATTAAATAAAACTAGCAAAATAAAAAAAAATCTTTAAAAAAAAAATAAAAAAATCGACGCTAAGGAAAAAAACTCCACATTTACAACTATATCACTCAAGAATGTATGATGCGCAGGACGTAATCATCTTCTTTTTTGAAGTAACGTCTGTATTGTATAAGATAAGAATGTAGAAGCTATTTTCCTTTTTCATTATCAAGCAAATTAATTACCAATAATTAATTGACTAATTGGTTACTTTCTTTAATTGATTCATGCTTTGTGAGGTACACTAACTATATATTTTTAAAGTTTCATATTGATCTGAGAAAGGGTGTGGGTAATAAACGTGTTCAATTATCTAAGGGGACGAAACCCTATACATTTAACCGTATCTGTGAATAAGGGATTAATTTCTCTTGTTGGACTACGGCGAAACATCAAATAAACCCAATAGTAATGTGCGTACACTTCCCAGCACTGGAGAATGAAATTTCTAAGTGTTTTTGTTTGTAGCACATAGTAGATTTTTATTACTTAGTTGGCAATAGTGATATTTCCTTATGGCGTCCTTGACATTGTTTATTTTGTCTTTCCCAATCTTCCTCTTGTCATTTTCTTCCTTTTGTTCCCTTTAGATACCATTACAGCGCCATTACATTTCTTCATATCTTGTCTTCATATCTTGTCTTGATTAAATGTTAGTGTGAATTATTTTTTTTTTTGCGCGCAATGCACAAACCGAGCAGAACACCAGTGATGAGACCTAGCTTACATAAAAATCAATCAAACCAGGTGAAGATTTAAGAAATCTGATGAATTTATAGACGCATGCCCCGGGCTAATGGCGTCTACACTACAAGTATGAGGAATGATTGATGGATGGGACATAAGGCCTTAACATAACCTCCTCTAAGCCAAGTATACCAACTCGAAGTCTCGTGCTTTTATAAGAAATTATCTTTGAAGGTTATCCCGTGTTTTAAAATAGTTTCTAAAGTTCAGTTTTTTCCCCTTTTATCTAATTATATTTTTTATTCACTCGTTCATTTCAATTATTATCAAAAATAAAAATAAACGTATGTTACGTATATATGGTTGTGAGTATTTTGTGCTACATATATATGGAGGCACCATCTGCTTAAGATAAAACCTTTTTACATAGGCATATGGCTACGTATAATTACCAAATTGCCACTCTCTGTCTGTTTTACAATAGTTTAAAATGAATTAAATTTTTTACTAATATTAATTAACATGTATCCTTCAAAATTTAACAATTTAAACAATTTAAACCTAAAAAAACAACAACAAAACAAACAAGGTTACAAAGACAGTTCGTGTGGAGACACAAACTCAATATCGCCCCCCCCCCCCCCCCCGAAGTGGTCCACTCAGGCAGGTAAAAAGGCAGGTTTCAATATTTTCTGAAAAAACATCAGAATGAAATACTATCAAAGACAAATGACAGAAAAGAATGGAGAAAGAAGGTTGATGGATCTTGTGTGGTGCCCCAGCGGTCCACAGACCAAAAGATAGGTGAAAGTGAATGTGAAATTAGATGTGAACCTGGCCTGACTAATGTTTTATAATGAATATATAATTGCTCTTATTGTTTTGTAAAGGGAAAGTCTCTTATCCCTAAAAAAAAAAAAAACTTCTCCGTAAAAAACAATATTACAAAAATCCTTTAGTTTTGTGTCTTTGTGTAGTGCTGAGTACGTGCAGTTCACGCGATAATATGAAAAACTACTTATCAACTGTTGTTTTAAATTATGTGTAACTTATATGCATACTTAATAGATTTTTTCTCTTAAAAAAAAGTAAACATTTTTTTTTTTTGTAAATGTAGTAGTTAATATAACAAAACTTACATAACTTAGCAATACAAATGTAAAAAATTTTTTTTTTACAAAAAATATAAAACCGTCCGCATAAATGTGTTACAAATGTATCTTCCTGTCTTCTCTACTACTACTTCGTGTTTATTGCTATTAATAGTGAATAGTTGTAAAAGTGGTGTATTTTTATGAAAAAACTGCTTGCACAAGTGATTTTAAAAATTAGATTTTTCGCTTTGAATGGTCTAAAATATTGTTGTAACCCTGCCTTGCACCAGTGCTTGAGGTGCGCACTAGCGAAATGTTGAACGAAAACAGGAAGACACTAGAATGTAGAGAAGAACAGTGCATCAAGGATTGTGAAGAGTCTGAATGTTTGGGAAACTAAGAGGCCAACTTTTGTGCTGCCTGAAGGTTGTACCAGGGACCTGGAGCGAAGCGGGGAAGGCTGACGTTGGTCCACATTCGGGTTAAGTAGCAAAGGACTGGTATACTTGGTAGTAAGACTCTGAGGATGCTGAAGGATGGTATGTGTTTACCCTAGTGAATAAACACAACTATATATTTCCTATTAGACCGTGTTGAGTTGCCTAACTTTTTGTTGAGTGCCTAACCTAGAGATGCAACAATATTATGATGTCGGATCTTTTCTAGTTTACGAGATCTAAACGGGACGGACAGACAGACGGGCATTCCACACAAAACTAATAGCGTCTTTTCCTCTTTCGGGGGCCGCTAATAAACAATAATATATCAAACATGATATTTTTCTCATAGGAGACAATAACATGACATCTCTTTCTTTTCACTAATATTCCTTTCTCTCCCCTTATTTTAATATAATTTTCCTCCCTGTCTCGACTTTGTCTGTCTGTCTCTCCATCTTTGTTCGTTCTCTCTTCCTTCTGTCTGATTTTTTTTTTATTAAATGCTAAATGCTGACTGTTGGATTCTAGTTATTTAAATAAGAATATTTTATTGGTCCAATCAAATGAAAATTGTTATCTAAGAAGGATTTAACTTAAAAGCACTTAAACATCAAACGAAAATGAGCCGCGTCTTTAGCTGCTACCTCTAGCCAAACATTTCGTACACACATTAGGAGCGGTCTAGCAGTCAAATTGTAGTGATGTGTCTATGCAATGAAATCTCATCTTATTTAGCTGACAAGTTTTGATTATTTTCTGACATATTACTGGCGTGTACATCCCCCGTGTATAGTGTGTATTAATAGCAAATCAAGCTTCTAATGAAGAGAGTTATTGGCAACAAAAATACACCATTTAGACAACTATTCCAGAAAGCTAAAATGATTTCTAAAAAACAACAATCCTTTAGGTCAAGACTTGGACATTTTATCATCACATCACTTCTTGTATTTGTATTACGGAGGTGTACTGTTGATAATCAAATTATGTGTCAATGCCAGGTGTTGGTGTGTTAATTTTGCAACTTGGTTATGGTGATCTAAGTAAAGATAAAGCTGAACATCCCCCATTTGATGTTCAATGGACCTCATTCACCAATCGTAAACAAAAAACATTTAGCCATGTGATAATATTGATAAAACAATGAAAATTACGTATCACGTGACAGCCTTTATGGATTGCGTAATTTGTATAGAAGGTATAGAGAACCACGTGGCAAAATGTTGTTTGTTTACGATTGGTGAATGAGGTCCATTCACTCAAGAAATATCTATTTTCACAATATATTTCTGTCATCAAATGTCAACGAAAATTGTTTTAATAAACAACAACATAAAATATGAAATAAAAATAAAATATAAGGATTGTTTTCTTTGGACTTTAAACATTGTAATAAAAAAATGCTGATAAATCGGAAAAAAAAATATGTTTAAAATTTAAAACAATAACTTATCATTATTAATAATACAATTGATAATATGTAGTGTAAAATGAAGCAATAAAAATATCTTTTAAACCCTTTGATTCTTTGCAAACAAACAGATAAAACAAAATGTGCAAAAACGACATGTTTCAAACCAACAAATCACAGATTATATTTGGTTCATCAGCTTAAAATAAAAGGTTAATATATTTTTTAAAAAAGTTTAGTTGACATCATATGACGCCTATAAAGATAGAGATTATATAAAGGAAGAAAATGAGAGAGGGGAGAGAGCAAGGGAGAATTAGAAAAAGCAGAGAGAAAGAGAGATTAACAATAGAATGCAGCAGGATACCATAAAGTCTGTGATAGGATCAACTAATCTTTAAGAGTTGGCATTGATGCCATTTTTATTACAGATAGCCTTTCTTCTCGTTAAATGATTGTCATAAATGGGAGATAAATCTTGTAAAGAGCTAGATTTTTGGTGCATGTTTATCTGATGTACAGAATGCCGGAAGAATTGAGAAGCTATATATTTTTAAAAGCCAGTAATAACTCTAGAGCACTTATTAGAATTGCAGAATCAGAGTTTTAAGCTCGCAGTCTTGTAGCACCAAGTGGAAATTCAAAAGTATAGCAAGAAAAGTTACCGTGATTATCTTTATTACTACAATCCTCTGTTATAAAATTCTTCATTCTATTCGTAGTCACCATACTCACGTTATGGGAATAGAACAGATGCAAATGATTTTTATAAAGGAACAAATTTGTTTAAAATTCATGCATTGCATAAACGCAAAATTTACAAAATACAATATATCATGTAAAAATCTTTTGCTGTATAAATTGTTACAATTAAATTATCACAGAATGCAGCCATAAAAATGGGATAATTATCATAATATGACAAATAGTATAATATTATATTATTTACAGAAACAATTAAAACATTGCAGAATAAAAAAAACATTTCTATAAAATATAAACTTTCAAAACATACAAGCTTCAAGTAATCGTCTAATTTATCCAAAAAAAAAATAATTAAATAAATAAGTCTGAGTCGTACAAAATATTTTATAAGTTGACATAACTTTAAAGTAATAATGTAAGACCTTTTTGAAGTGGGCAATCATTCCCTTTTTGTAAGTGTATTGTGATAGTAGTCTATCTGTCAAGTAAATGACACCTCCATTGCGTTTCAACATATTACTTGGAATTAACAAATGCAACACTGTGCATTCACACACGATATAATGTAATACAGATTTTTAAGAGTGTAATGTGATGCAGAGTATCGGTGAAGAACAATGTTTCCATAAAAATGATCTTTCAGAAGATCAAAGAATTTACATTACATTGCTATTTGAAAAATAAACCAATAGATAAGTAATGTCAATATGAAATATACATATATACTAGACAGATATTACCCGCTGCCCGCAGGTCTTAATTCGCGTATTGCTGATATAGTCACTGATATTGTGCATTAGAAACAATTAAAGAAAATAATAATGTTATAATTAAAGCGAATGCATGAATTCATGTATAAAAAAATATTATGAATAGAGCTAAAAATAGCTAATTGACTTGAATTCAATTTTTTATGAAAACATTGTCGAACGAATGTAGACCTATCTAAAAATACTTTAGAAAAACAAATTTGAATGTCAATTTGATTAAAATATGAAATGAATGGACTATAATTAATATGTTCATTTGTTTAATTATAAAACTATCTTTGCGAAGAGAAGTTGTATCATCTTAGAGTGGAATTTTAGACCTAGGAATAGAGAAATGTGTAACATTTCACGTAATGTCTAATGAGAAATGCTCATCAGGAATTCTAAATTCGCAGATATAAGGAACGAATTTATGAAAAAATGCATTTGGAACAAACATTTGAAGCTTAATCATATTACATAATGAAATCAATAGACTATATTTTGTATTTTTTGTGTCAAAGTAAAAAATGATCTGCGCAATGTGTAGTATTTAAAATTAGATCTAGATCCTTTCGATCTTTTCATGTAAATATGGTAAAAATAGCCTAGATCGATGAAGTTATAATGCTTTCATAGAGTTTGTCAAACCATTTTATTATTTTGAGGGTCTTAAGTTTGTTTTAGGGCCACATTACATATACTACGGTCTAAGTTAGTACCCAAGGAACATTTCTGCCAAGTTTTATCAAGATTGGTCAAAGGGTTTTGATTTCTATTCGTAACGTACATACATACATACACACACACATACATACATACATACATACATACATACATACATACATACATACATACATACATACATACATACATACATACATACATACATTCATACATACATACATACATACGACTTACTTTCTACTTTATAGTATAGATAAAACGGTAATTGGACATACCAAAAGCTGTGGCCATTTCAGATATAGACAAAGTGATAAATTGTTCTTATAACATTCCTTTAAAAAATGTATTCCTGTGGAATCCTAGATCCTTGGCTTCTTTTCACCGTAGGACACAGTTACTCCTGTCAGTAAGAGAGCAACGAACGAGGTTTTATTCTGTTGTAAGAAAACTTCGTAGCTTTCCAAAAAGTTATTTTGAGTTTTGTGTTTCATAAACATCTGAGTATCTACCAAGGGGGAACTGCCCATTTCTGCTGTTTAGGATGCCCGGTAGAGTCCCCAAACGTGTTATAAATAGGCACATCGACTTCCACCCTTGGAGTTCTCTGCGAAGAGCTAGTCTCAAACATTTTACTCAGGGGCGTTGACGTGTGAAAGGAGGCGTAAGGCTTCGGATGGGTTTCCGCATGAATTTCCGGAGTGACAGTCTGCGTATTTTTGTGGCCGTGGTTGATACTTTTGTGGTTGTTTGTTCTTTCATTGGGCCTAATTTCAGGACTGAGCCGGTCTGTCTGTGTTTCTTTTTGCCTTTGAATTTGACGGTCAGTCTGTGTTTCGATCTGTTTCTGACGATAAAGGTCAGTCTGGGTTTGAATCTGTTTTTTCCTCCGATAATTCCTCCTATCATCTATTTTTTCCTCTTCGGACCCTGAAGAAATATTGGTTAGTTCTGTGGACTCTCTTTCCATCACTAAATGACCGCCGTTTAGATCTTTTGGGTGTACCAGAACATTCACCTGTTTGAAAAGAATGTGTACAGTAAATATACACTCCACTAGACTATGCAATAACTACTACAATGTTTTAAAAAAAATTCGGCCTGAAAATAACAAATTTAAAAATGCGCTAGAGATAAAAATGAAATCTTTAAGTTAGCCATTGTTAGATTAGTTAGTTTTTTTATACTGTTCATGTTGGACAGCTCTAAGATTTCTGTGTCTGGTATGTGGTCGGACCAACGCACCTAATGGATACTCCTTAGACAGCGGGAATATAAGGTCCAGGACTCATAAAAGTGTGACAGGAGAACTACAGCACTGTAGACAGTTTTGTGGATATGCTGAGTCCTCTCCGTTGTAACACTTGTCGCATTATCAATGCGACAGTAAAAAGGTCCCAACTTCGATGGGCGGGACATGTAGTCCGCATGCCAGACAATAGCCTTCCCAAACGACTTCTGTACGGGGAGTTGTCTGCAGGAAAGCGCTTCCAGGCAAGCGCTATAACGACACTTTCAAGAGCTCCTCCATGGAATGCGATATCGACATTCACAGTTGGGAAGCACTAGCTCTTGATCGCTCCTCATGGCGTGAAGCTATGAGTCTCGGAGTCTTGAGATTTGAAGCAAGAAAAGTGGCCAGGGTGAAAGAGTGCCGAACCAACAAAAAGCTGAGAGAAGAAGCAACTGACTAAATCTACCCATGCCACATATGCGGCCGGCTTTTCAAACCGAGGATTGGACTTTACAGTCATCTTCATGTCCATAGGAAATGAGAAATGTGCTCATCTTTGACAAAGAAAGAGAATATATATATATACATAATTAGCTATTTATTTTAAGCAAGTTAATTAAAAATATTATAGAAATAAAGTTGCAGGGAAACAACATTTATGGAAGTCACCTTAACAGTGTCGACTAAGGAACTTTTGTTTGTGATACGGCAAGTACGCAATGGTACAGCGCTCTGACATGTAATCTTCTTAGGGATGTTTAGGGCCTCGAATTTTCTTGCGAGAACAGTTGCTACTATCCCTTCGGTTGGTATAACACCGGGATTTATTGTTTCTTTTTTTTTTAGAAAACTTCAATAGTCTCTTAAGCTTAAGTTTTCATATTTTGTTCTTTTGTCGTTTTTCAGTTTTTTCTTATATTGTGGGATAGTGGTACCATGATGTCCATCATTATTATTATTATTATTTTTATTATTACTAAAAAATCGAAATTTCGGGAGAGTAGTTTCCGAACGGGGTCCGAGGTTCGAATCCTGGTGAAGACGGATTTTTTATTTCGGGATATTCGGGCGCCTCTAAGTCCACCCAGCTCTAATGGGTACCTGACATTAGTTAGGAAAAAGTAAAAGGCGGTTGGTCGTTGTGCTGGCCACATGACACCCTCGTTAAACGTAAGCCACATAAAGAGATGACCTTTACATCATTTCACATCATTGTTTGATAGCTAGTGACATGAATATAGTTGGGAAGCACGGAGTACACTTTATATTTATGTTTCACGTGAGAAACAAGGGGACACAGTTGAATTATGGGTAAGAAGTCTCGTTTTGAGAGTTGACGGTGGTGACCACATGGTCAGAAATTAGTCGACGCCATGGGTATAGAAGAAGACAGACGTGTCTTGTTTGTAGTTTGAAAAGCATTATTAGCTATATATTTGATGAATTTCATTTGAATTATATTGTCAATTTATGTGAAGTATTTTATGTGATTTCTTGATGGCTGAAGTAGCCAATTTATTATAATGATTAAATATATATTGTCTGCTATGATGGAGTTTATTTCTAAATCTAAATGGTGATATTACTCAGTAGATCTAGTAGACATACGCAACAACAAATTCACAGCTAAAACTCTAACAATACCATAAGAGGTATAAATATAATACAAAGAAGCATAAATCAACAAGAACTTTATATATACATAATTATTAATTGACACATTATCTGCCCTAAAGACCACAAGGTCTGAAAGGGGAACTGTATTTTTTTTTTTTTAGTTTAAATTAATCGAATACTCAGGTCTTTGTTTGGGTGGTTATTATTGTTTTTGACTTTATTTAGGAAACATGTTAGAGCCTTTTGTACTTTAATCTTTTATCACAAACATAAATAGACCAACATCTAACGGACAAGCCTGCAGTGGTGATCTTACCTGGCCTGCATTTAATGGCGAGCAACAGCAGGTGACAGAGGCACTGGCAGTGGCCATGATAATCTCTAGAACTCCAAGAAATGCAATAACGAGGGTGATAATCCATTGAAAATCACAATTAAACTCTGTACGCCGCTGTGCGTGGAGAAATAGCCAAACAATAAATATGTCTTCTCAAATAAATATGATGAATGTTATAAATAATTCAATGAAAAATTAATTCAATAATACTTTAAATAGAAGACAAGATCTAGTCATGCTACTTTGTACTTTTACTAGAACGTACTAGAAGGTAGAAGGTAGATGGGATGTGTGGCGAGAGATTAAGTATGCCTACGCTTAAACTTGTCTTGGATAACTATCAAGGGGGCTCGAGGTTCGACACCCGACTGTGTTTACTCGCGCCTGACTACCCCCAACTCGTCCAAAAATGAGATTGGACCATAGCGCTCTGAGCATGCTATAAGCATGAAGGTTGAGTTACATAAAAGAGCTACACAAAGAAAAAGGAAAAAGCGCACTCAAACTGAATATTTAATAATTGAAAAGTATAAATATGTTTGTTTGTGTGCCTTGAATTTCCATTATCATAAAAAATGTTATGTCCAAAGTCTATGTATTAGAATTTTAAACTATAAATAAAGATTAAATTAGTTTTTATAAGCTTACTGTATATGAGATAAATCCGTTTATAAAAATGCATGCAGGGCCAAAAACAGCGCAACAGAGCAAGTTGAGAATTAAAAAGGCAATTTTCTGTTGAGAGAAATTAACAAATTATGAAATCGATGTTCGACCTAAAATGATAGTTAATAAAGCAGGTTTAACTTTGTATTCTATTCATTAGAAAGACTGGAATTAATTTTTTTAAACCTATTCTTTAAATATGGAATTGTATTGACAAAAAGAATTAATTGATAGACAAGAGAAACTTACCAAAAAATGTAGAGACTGAGATTTGTGTCGAGTGATACAAGCTCCCATACCTCCAGTTACAGCAAACTTTTTTTAATGAGAGAAAAAAAATTATCCTTAAATATCTAAAGAAAAGGATTTGTTTTACCTTTTATAAAAGACTTTAAGATATAAACTAGCATTCAACACCGGCTACGTCCTTTGATGTGTTCCAAAGGTACATAGTTATTTTTTTATCATTAAATCCCCTCCATTTTTTTCCATTTTTCAGACGGACGGATTTTGTCGCTTTTCAATTAATATACTTTTGGCCCATAATTTCTAGAATCTTTTACGTTCATTTGGAACGCTCACTGAATATAGTCCCCCCTCAGCATACCTATGTTTAGTCAGGGAATTCTAGAATCACGTTTCTCCCCCCGTTGTGGATGTTGTCATTTGGCTTATCGGTTTTTAAGTGCTCTAGACTGTGTCTGGCTGGTCCCGAGCTTGAACCTTGGCCACCGTCATGGCCCGACGCCTTCTTTCTGTTTACTTCTGATGGGACATCCGAAAGATGTCAAACAATTTGAGGCCATGTTGTGTCCATTAATCTGTCAAAGACTCTCTAGGTTTAGATCTACAGTTATATAGATCTAAGAACATTAGGAAAATCAACTCTAGACTGTTTTTTTTACAATCTAGTCAGATATATGTATTGTGCCTACGCGTGTTGTCCTAGAGTAGCATACGCAATAGTGTTGAGTGGGCAGGCAAGAAAATAACACAGTCAAGCATGTAGATCTATTGTCTATTATACCCGTACACTAGTTACAGTGGTCAAGCATTTTTTACATTCGAAATTCCCGAACGCAATAACCCTTTCAAGAACGCGATAGTCCTTTGAAAACCGATGTTAGTTCTAGATCCAAGTCTAGTACTCAAGCCAATTTTACACTTAGTTGTTTTTTTACTTTGAAAAAAATATAACGGTCAGACTAGATTTTTTCCATATGTGGCCAACGAGGTAGTAATTGTTTTCTCAGCGAAATAAATCAACTGTTACATTTCTAGAACGTTTTTGAGATCAGCGTCCAGAGAGCACTCTACGTGACTTCACAAATCTCTCTACGCAAATTCACGTTTCTCTCTGTACGTAAATTTACGACTCTCTCTCTCTCTCTCCCTACGTAAATTCATGACTACGTACATTCACGACTCTACTTAAATTCACGAAAATGTACGAAAGCTCTCTACGTAAACTCACGAAGCCCTCTATGTAAGTGCACTCACGGAGATTTTCCACGTAAACTCACAAATCTCTCTACTCACCCAAATTCCGCACCACAGAGGAGAGCAGGCCAAGGTCATGGAGGCCACCTTGTCGTATCTGTCTCCATACTTCTTGGTGTCGTCGTCGTATGATGAAAGTGTCATGATCAGGTCAACGAGCCCCAAGATAAAGGTCAAGACGCCCGTGCTAATCAGGATGGCGCCCATGATCCTCATCCCCGAGTAAGGGAATGAATCAGACTTGTTATTCGTTGTGATCCCTTTCAGCTCCAGGGTCGCTGGGACCTTTTTAGACCTCAGTTTTTTGACAGTCCTCATTGTTTAAGTTCTGCCTTACAACTGTTTGGTTCAAAATTATTCACCGTTCCGTCTTGAGTGATAGTACAAGACCTCAGTATTTTGTTCCTTTTAATGTTTATATTACCTGAACTCGAGGTTTTTTAATGTGTGTCATAATATATATGTTGCGTTCTTCGCAGACTTTATATACCGCCAATTAAAGGTAACGTAATCCATACTGAAAACTGTTTGCTTATTTATACCATTCTGGACGTTTTGGTGATATCTGTGTAGTTTCTTATGAAGATATTTCTGAAATGGTTATGCAGGGGTTTAGGGATGATTTAGAAAAAAGGAAAACACAACCAAATGTAATTCTATTTGAAGAGTTCCACAATCTCTTGAAGTACTCTATCCAAAAAATGAAATGTTCTAATTTTTCCCAGGTAGACAAGCTTGGCAAATATTTGAGCTGTATTAGTAATCTTTATCTTTTTGAAATCTGTACAATGAAAAATAAAAATATTTCTTTACTTAGGAAAGGATTAAAAGAAACATAATTTTGTGAACAATAATTAATAATAGTTTTTTGTGTTCCGTTTATCGAATTAAAATTACTTTGCCTTTTCATTAGTTTTTGTGTTACATTTTTAAAGGTTCTTGCGACATTTTGTTTATTAAATCGCAATATAAACGATTTCACTCTCACTGGAATAGAGGAAAGTAGCAAGCAGCAGATGGCCTCTGAAGGAGACAGTTGGAGAGCTCTCACAAAGGCTGCGGGACACATGAGACCCAAAGGAAAGCAATTATTGAAGAAAAACGCAGAAAACGGAAATAAAATTTAAATAACGGCTTTGTATGCACGAAATGCGGAAGAATATGTAGGTTGCAAATGGATTAGCGTAGTCATGTGAAATACTGCACTCATCCTTAATTTTGGAAAATCAAAGACATTGCAAGTATTTTATAAGTTAGGTTCCCCTTTTAGACCTTGCAATCTATAGGGCAGTTGATGTTAAGGGTCATCTGTTTCTGTGCATACGGTTAACAATGGTGCCATGTGGCCAGTACAACAAGCAACCGCCTTTACTTCTACCTAACTCTATTGTCAGGTACCCATTAGATCTGGGTGGACTTAGAGGCGCCCTTAAGATCACGAACTTGAAAATCCCAGTCTTTACCAGAATTCGAACCCGTTCAGAAGCCGAGCGCTTTACCTCTCAGCCGATTTAACGATTTAATAATGAATAACTATTCAATGGGTTAAAGTAAAGAAAAAGTATGATTGTCTACAACTAATTAATTTAGGCTTTAAGCTTTATTTTCTGATTATAGGAGTACTGGTTCTCTTTACAAGTCTTAATAGAATCCTAAATGCTGCTGGCTAAGTCATTGACAAAAAACAAACCCCAATAGGGCAACTGTTTGAAACAAACTTCCATTAAAACGCTAAAAAAGATTCTAGAAATAAAATTTCACCTTTCGATTCATGATTTTGTGATTTTACCATCACAAAAGAGATACAAGACACCGATAGTATAGACAAACAGACACAAAACTCTTTTGTTCCACTGGCAATTAAATAAAAACTATCTGATATAAACTTTTCAAATGTAAATTATAAGTGAGTTTAGTGTGAATGTACATTTTGTTTTTTATAATTATAAAGTTTTGTTTGGTGTAAAGCACAAATTGTAAGACAGATTTCCTTACGGACAATAAAAATTATTATTATTATTATTATTATTAAACACAGGTAGGCACTTTATATATATATATATATATATATATTTAATTTTTAATTTTTTATGTTGATTTTCTTGAATTTATTTTTATTCTGCCTTCTTAATCTCTCTCTCTCTCCCTCTCTCTCTTATTCCCTTTTTCTCTACCTTTCTCTGTCCCTCTCACTTTCTCTCTATCTTTATGTCTCTATCTGTGTCTTCCCCCCCCCCCCCCCTCTCTATCCATGTGTCACAATTTTATAACTGTACATGTCCTCAGCCCAGTTCGTCATGACTAACTAGCTTCCAACCAAGGACTTGATAACATTGTATCTATGAATGAAACAGCACGCAAACTGTCACCCTCCAGACGACAGCTCCGCACACAAAATAAAAAGTCCATAAAGTGACGAGAAACGACACAAAACAGAAAATTAATGCGCCTGTCATTCAGCAAATATTGGTTTCTTCCTTAAACATATCTTTAAAGCCATTCTGACAAAAGAGTGAAATTAACTTTAAGTCAGAAGTTTGCCCGGCCAGACATTCTTCTGTTTGTTGACGTACAGCTGCAACTGGCAATTAGTTGCCTGATAGTCGTCAGCTGGACCGTGCCGCATGAATACAGACCGTGGATTAACATTGCAACTATATGCAGCAGACTTGATAAAAGAAGTTGACAAGTCAGCGCTTCAAAACCACTTTGCCACATTCCATTCTGTTTTGCTTAGTAATTTTAGAAGACTACTCCGGACAAAGTAGTACAGGAGTTACCTATAGGCAACACAAGCTACAGCTAAGGGCACCCACTTGTCAGGGGGTTCCATAGTGTTCCAGGGTTAATTTTAAGTCGCCTTTTGTTTATAACGTGAGGCACCTTATCTCAAACAGCGAAGGGTCTTCACCTTCACCTATCCCTTAGTTTGCTGAACCTTTGGGGCACCATGCATGAACTGTCGACCTTCTTTCTCCATTCCTCCATCTTTTGGTTTGGATATAATCTCTTTCAGTGCCATTCTTTTATCTTTCCATCGCTTTATCTGTCTGCCTCTTCTTCTTTTTCCTGGTACTGTTCCCTGAAGGAAGGCTTTTATGAGCCCTGAGAACCTTGGGATATGATCATAAAATTTTAGTTTGCATTTTATGACAGGTGTGAGTAGGTGGTCGTGGGGCTCGACTGTTGCTAACAGCCTTTTTTAAGCTCATCGTTTGTGATGCGGTGTTTATATGTGATACTCGTATCTTTCTGTAGCATCTCAATTCCATAGCTAGGATCATTGTGAAGATTAAATCTGGCCTTGCTGAGACTGCACAAGAGTCAGATTACTAAGACAAAGATGGATTATCGTTTATAGACTTTTTTTAAATACGCTCCTTTTAAACAACGATATTGTCTAGATGGTAGTTTATTTTATTTGATGATGGTCAGAAATAACAGCCGAATGGAATTACATAGTCCAGAGGACGATGACTGGAATTTTCAAAACTTGAGTGATTTTGTTTTTCCCAAACTGAAAAGATGTATGTTACCAAATTAGCCCGATCCCAATTAAAAAAAAACAAACAAGTATATCACATAGTCCCCTTTTCGGATTATATTTTAAACAATGTTTCAAAAAAATATTTAAAGAAAAAGAAAAAAAAACTAAAAATAATCTATAATAATTATAACAGCTTGCCGCCCAATTAAGTAATAACCATAGTATATATTTGTATTATCGAGATAGGCCGTATGATACTTTCTCTTTTCACCTCCTACTATTAACTAACACTGAGCGAAGTTGGTCAGATATTGGAAGCACAAGCGCGCAGAGGAGGGAATGAAGATTGGTCCGATGAGTATTCAATTGAAGAAAAGACAGGAGAAGACCGTGAGGACGACATAGTATGGTGATTTTGTATTTATAGATATAATGGATATATTTGAGAATTAAAGTATGGAAATTTAGACAGCATTTGTAATTAACGTCGTGGGTTCATTGTTCTAAACAAGAAATAAAATATGAAATTTAATTTTTTCGAAAATAAAGTAGGACTATTTTTTTTATACCAAACTTGTTTAATATCAACTTTTGACAACAAACAGATGTCATGGGTATTTAAAACTAGAATTAAAGAATGTTAATTTAATGATATAACAGAAAACCCTTAGCGTTAATAATAGTCTTAGTATACGAGAATTATGGCTTTTTTATTACTATTATTAATACTATTCAAAGCCGCCGCTTATCAGTGTCGTCACAATTGTTTCGGGTTCATATCCTGTATAGGTTATCATCCTCGCTCTGAAGAAGGTTTTTTAGATTGTAGAAAGTTATTTTCATTACTGAAATTTGTAATAGCTAAAGACAATACTTTTTAAGAACGAATCAAATTCAACAAAGACATTTCCAAGTGGCTTTTTCTAATGCTACAATATAAACTTCTGCGCAGTTTCAGCGGGTCACCGCAATGACCCACATAATTTGACCTTTTTGTTCATTACACAATGGTCACGACATGTCTTGAATAGTGCCAATGTGACATAAACCTTAAATCATAAATAAGATATATGTACACACTTTGACAGGGCCGGATTTGGAGGACCTAAGGCAACGAAGGAGCTGAAACCCCTAATTATTTCCCAATAAAAGAACCTTTGTTTCTCTTTAAGTATTAAAAAAAATGTATTGCCAACGAAGAGCAGGATGCTAGAACATCCGTTCTGTTATCAGCAGCAGACGCCTTGGCTGGCTTGGCCACGTTCGTAGAATGCCAGTAGGTCGACTTCCACAAGACATTCTGTATGGCGATCATATAGAAAGCTGGAGAGCCGCTGGTCGCCCACTTTTACGTTATAAGGATGTATGAACGCGACATGAAGCTCTTCAAAATCGACACTAGCAGCTGGGAAAAAGTAGCACTGGATAGATTTACATGGAGAGAGAGCATAAAGGAGGGGTCTCGGATTGCAGATGCCATACACTACAGAAGCAGAAAGAAGGGTGAAAATGCAACGGCGCCTGGTAATCATATATGCCCAACCTGCGATCGCAGCTGTTAATAAAGGATTGGCCTCATTAGTCACACAAGAAGTTGCAAAGGGAAAAGATCGTCTCTCGAGAAGTAAAATGCCACAGATATTGCCAACAAATATAATTTAAAAAAAAAAGAAAGTAATGATTTGTGAAAGTTAATTACAATTGATTAAAAACTAAGTTAACGAATGGAACTTTTTTCCGACAAAAAGTGATCGGTTTCGCTGAAATGTAGCTTAAGAAAATCAAATATTCATTTTAACTCTATTATTGTAGTGGTTCTTCTCTTGTAGAGGCCACCAGAGCAGTAAGCCCGCATGCCCTCCTCCTAATCCAGCCATACACTTTCACCAGAATATTATGAAGTATTCCGACTGTATGCTGGATTTACAGAATGAATTCCAGGATATAAACATATCTAAAGAAAATGAGAAACTTGTTAAGTTTTGGACAATGAACAAACAGAATGAAATTTAAGTGGTGAAGAAAATCATAGAAAGTTGGTCAACTGCAAATCAAGGATAGTCCAGTTTCAATCCGAACTACCGAAAAAATGAAGCATATTTATAAGCAACCAACATGTTTAAAATAGTGTTGTTGGATAAGGCTCAGCGGATGGTTCAAAAAGCAACCAATGTGTCACGCAGTTGTTCTAATGTTGACCTTTTATAATGATTCTAAATCCGATTAAATATAATTCAGAAAGACAGTTCTAATTCGCAATTTCGAATAATTTAATTGCACAAACTTATTTTATAGAATTACCAAGCACAATTTATTCTTTTAATATAATGACAGAAGTAATTCATTAAGTCGGACGTAATTATTCTCTTTTTTTGAAGCAACGTCTTTAATATATAAGATATATACGATAAAATAAGATAGATTTTTAAAATCCGCACTAAGAATACTGAAAAAAAGGACTCCAAAATTTTATCTTTTGCCCATTTCATAGCTATCAAAGTTTCGATATTTAGATTCATTCAACAAGTTTAGCTGATCATTGGACATTTTTGGCCTTATTAAAAATCAAGGTAACTGAGTAATTAATGTTGAATACATCAATACTATCGGCTTTTTTATTTCTTAATAAAATATTTCCGGAAACATGCGAATGGTATATAATATTAAATACATTTGAAAAGAGTGTTAGACATAAAAAAATATTAATTATATACGGTATAATTTAGTATAATTTAAGATATCGACTTATATCAAAGATGCTCTTTCTCTCTCTCTCTCTCTCTCTCTCTCTCTCTCTCTCTCTCTCACATTCATCACTTGTAAAAAATTATCTCGACGACGAGATTTTAAATGTAGCATGCATATTATCTTTGCAAATATTTGCTTAAATATTTAGTCTAACTAGAAAGTACTTTAAGCTTAAATTTTTAAACGTGATAATTTTTTTTTTTGTAGTTTTGGTTTCTAGTTGCGTCCCCGTGTGTGTTAAGCTATCGTAATATTACCATTAAGTAGTGCATGTATTAGGTAAGATGTGACGATAGCGGTACCCAAGAAGTAATGTAAATAATATTTTTAAAAAGTGTATCATAAAACTTACGATTACATTGTGGAAGTAACACATAAAAGCCCATCAATGGATGAATTGTGTAAAGTACCTGGTACATCAGTACACTAATTGTGTTCTATATATTGTTTTTTTTTCCGGCATAAAAGGTGAATTTATATTTTTAAGTGTTTTTCATTGGTTTTCGCTTCAATCAAAGCCACTTTTGGTAAGATCATTTTCTTTTACTTACCAATGTGTGATCTTTAAAAAAAAACATGAAATATCCACCGCATGAGAAACAGAATTGTATGACACTGCCGATCGAGTGTCTATCACGTACACAGCCTGGACCCCCCTTAATGGAGGCGGATATGACAACTGACAACATATTGACTGATAAATATCTCTCCCAGAGTACAAATACATAATTAAAGAATGTAAACTTACGACAGTCACTATAGACCTGGGAAGACATAGCTGTGGAAAATCTGGGGGAGGGGGAGTGTATTTCACTTTCATTATCTTGTGGTGGTTCAAGAATTATACGCTCCCTAGGAACTGACGAAAGCTTTTAGGAGTGCTGCCTCTTTTATTTCCCCGCCCTACGTTTCTCTTCAGCCCTGTCATTTCCCCCTCTTTCTTATTACCCAGGCCCAGAGTGTGGCGCTATGTGAAAGTATTTTGATATGGGGTAGTGGAGTGCCAGAAGCGTAGAATTACTGTTGACGTCGTTGCCAAGGGGACGTTGGGCTGACGTCAAAATACTACATAGAAGGACGTCGTCTCTTAGTTTGTATGGACGTCATTTTAATCCCAACACTGTGACGAATCAGTGAGTGTTCTTCTAAGTGCACACTATAGAACGATACTACATGGCATTTTAATTTTTGAGTATGAAACAGTGTGAAATTTTTTTTTGTACAAAACCAAATTACTACGAAATGATTGCATGCATCTCTTATTTTATTCAGATTTTTAAAAAGGCGTTTCAAATTAACAAAAGTTTTTTTCCTTGCTTCTTATCTATTCTTCGCCGTTTATATGTGCTTGTGTGTTGTGTAACGCAAGAATATGTAGTTTGTATTGTTAAAAAAAAGAAAATGTAAGCATAAGATATGACTAAGCCTACTGGTTATTTCTATCGATACAAACTCTTAGTGCCTTTACAATAAATATTTAAAACATAAACCAATGAAAGCTACAATTGTCACCATTTGTTTGTGTCAAATATAGCCTCACACCTTCTCCAGAAGGTACTGGACAAGCCAATAATATGCAATACGCTGATTACGTGTTCTCGCAGAAGTATTGTAAAATCCCACACTGATACAGACATAACAATGAGTCACACACACACATAAACACACTAACATACACATACTGTACATTAACTCACACACCATAATCGTATACATACACTCAATATGGGGTTAAGAAAGAATAAGTCCGCTCCGGAATCCAACAACCCATTTTAAGTTAAAACTAGAAGATTAGGAGTTATCGCCATGTTAGGGGCATCATGCCTTGTGTATACCCTTTGTTCTTAGCCGTTTCGCAAAACAACAGAACCTGTTTCAATATTGACAAAAGGTTCAAAGTGCTTCGGAAATCCTTTATTTAATCCTCATTTTGTCATTTTGGGAGGTCACAATCTTGTGACATAATGACTGTTTATATAAGAATTTCGTCTGGGGAAAGGATTTCTAGACAACGAGAATGACCAAAATAAAAATAAACAACTTTCTGATAAAAGTAACATCTTAAATAAACAAACCTAGCTATGCACATATTTAACATTTTTTCAAATAAAAAAGATGATGATAACTTTGTAGAAATATACATTCATTTGTTAGAGGCATATCTTGTGCAATGAAGTTGAAAGAACCTAATTTTCCTTGCTAATTGTGTGGAAAACTATAAGAAACTAAAATTGTACAATCAACACCATTTAGTTGAGGTTTAATACTTATGGAAGACCAAATATTATTATAGATATACCGTACACATGCAGAAGTGTTTCATTAGTACATCAGTTACTTGTAAATGCTTACGGGTTACAAGTACATCGATATGGGATGTTCTTAGATGTTCATGACTTACTACAAACATCCCACATCAATGTACTTGTATGTTCATGAGTTACTACGAATATCCCACATCAATGTAATTGTATGTTCATGAGTTAGGTGTATATGAATATAATAATGTTACTTATACATGTCTATTAAATACTTATAAATGTATGAGGCACTCCTATCGCATGTAAAATGAGGGTTGAATGTCAATTTAATAAAACAGGTTCACTTGTAAAGTACTACTTAGAGAGTACCGTATAAAGGCGAAAAGTGTCTTATTACTAAATAACCCATTAGTACCGAAAAGTCATTGAAACCAAATAATTCGTTAATACTTTAAAATGTATATTACTTATGATAAATAAGTACCTTATATTAACTTTTTTCCTTATAATACATTAGGCATCATGGTTATTTAATTTTTTAAAAATTAGTTATATATTGTAGTAACTTATTACATTAAAGTAGGTACCTAATTACCTAATTATATATTATCACATTATAGAACATGTGTAAGTACCTTATGATGCAATTATAATACATTATTACAGTATAATACATTATTAGCTTATATTATCACATCATACTACCTTACAGTAATACAATAGTACGTTTAGGTACCTTAGTGCTATGAAATAGGGCCTCGCATAATTCACACAACACTAGCAGAATATGATGAACTACTAATTAACAAATGAACGTTAAATACGCAATGCGATCTAATTATAAAGATGAATAACGTCAAGATATAGAATTCACTATTGAAGTTTCTATGGTCTAAAAACGAAAGTAAATTATATATCAAATGCCATCGTTGGACGAAGTGACATTTGTGTGGAAAGGCTTTCTGTGAAGTCCAGACCCTAATCCAACTTATCTGACGTGATTCCATTGTCTACATGTGGTATTACTGGTATTACTGGCATACTATGTTTTCAAATCCCTGGGCTAATCCAGTAGAGAAACTCAAAGTTTGGGGGGTGGGTGGAAGGGGGGTCAACTTTTAGTCAAGTGTTGCCAACATATTTACCTATTAGCTGAAGAACTGCTTAAGAATATAAAATAGGAGATCATCTATGAATGCTACATTGATGCATTACAAAGCAGCTAATGACTAACCATCCTTCTATAAAAATATAAAACAATCTGCACACAAAGCATTAAAACTATTTATAACAAAAAAATTAGATTTCTTTGATCTAACGAAGGTCATGTCAGAGTTGGGTGAACTCAGGCGCGCCCTAACAATAGTGAGATTCAAAGCCCCAGTCTTCACCGAAATTCGAACCCAGGACCCCAGGTTCGGAAGCCAAGCGCTTAACCACTCAGCCACCGCGAACCTCAGTTAAGTGTGGAAGCATGGGAGCAAAGATCCTGGTTTGAATTCTACTGTTTTAACTTACTCTAAAGATATTACATCTATTTGGAGATAGAGAGGGAGAGTGTAAACGTGGACATGCGCCGTGCAAAGTTCTTGATAGAAAGGAATGAAAGTTTGCTACGTGCACTTCATACTCTACTAAGACGTGTTGATTTTTTTTTTCGCTAGTTTATGGAAGCTGGCGTAACAGAGATGGCCCCTCCATACCCCCCCCCCCCCGGAAGCGTTATAAAGTTCAAATCAGGCGCCATTTCGCTCTGACCAGCTTAGCGAAAAAAAAAACTAGCAGCGGATGGCCTCTGAAAGAGACAGCTAGAGAAATCCCACTAAGGTCGCAAGACACACATTTAAGGCTCATAGAAAGGCTCTTGGTAAAGCTGGCGCAGTCTAGGAAAAGTCAATTAATGTAGACCCCCTGCAGACAACGCGTTTGTCTACATTAGGTGTGGCAAAATTAGCAGGTCGCAACTAGGTCTGCGTGGGCGTGTGAAATAGTGCACTCACTTTATATTTGGAATCGAAGACAATGCCTGTAAATATAAGCAGAACTAAATTTTATTAATGAAGGTGACTGATTTATATATCATTCAGATTTAAGAAGAATAAAGCTATGCTGACGTTAGAAATGCAGAAAGTATCCAGATTCACACTGGACTTCATTAAATTCGCATTAGCCATATTGAAATATGTGTACTAAGTCTTTTAAAAGAGGTATTTTACAAGCTAATTTAACAGCGAAGTCATTTTTTAGAGTCTGAAACTCCTTTAAAATAATAGTGCCTTAGATTATTGTATGCAGCAGCTTAGTAATGCATTTTAATTTTTAAAAATTTAATTTTTTTTTCACTACTTGATTCTAGCAATGGAGAGTAAAATAAGATTTGCTAACCCGTTGGAAATTTCATTTGATAAAAAAAAAAGAGAAAAAAAAAGCTTTAGATCAAAGTTAGGGTCAGATAGCGCTGCAGGGCAAAGTCGTAAATTCTGGCCACTATTTTCTACTCGTGCTTTTTCAAAGCAAGCAGGTATTACTTGCGTATCTTGGCAGTCTTAATGAAGAGTTTCTCAACCTGAGATATGAGTACCCATGGGACTAGATCTACAAGGAATAAGACATTAATAGAAAACGATGAACTGGTCAAGATTAAGTCTCTAATTAATCTTGTATGATTAGGTTTACACACAAATACGCGTATGGCGTAATAATCTTATTTTTTTGGCTGAACGTATGTACGTTATAAGATAAGATAAAATATTAAGGATAGGCCTATATGCCATAGGACATATGCCATAGGACATATGCATATACATTTACGAACTGTGGCAATCTCTGCCGCTTCAGAATTGGCTTGATCAGTCACTCCAGATTCTGTCCAAGGCGTAACCAAAGCCAGTGACTCATCTGAGCGCATCCATTGTCTTCCAGACAGGAGTCATATATGCATGAGAAATGTATTGAAGCTCTTTTTATAGACCGATGCACCGACATAGAAGTATTTGCATCAATTAAAGTATATGCTTTGAGTTGAAATGAATATTTCCTAACAACAATGTTTGTGAAAACTGGAGAAACTTATAAAACATTGAAGAGCAATTGTAAGAAAACAAACAATAGACTTTCCCAGCATGCTGCCGCAGCAAAAAGTAAGTTATGTAGGCGAGAAGAAAAACAAATCCTCACTTTTCTCAAGAGATCTTGTATTGATCTTGTGATCTCTTGTTTCTGAACTTCTCTCTTCTGGCGTTAATCCGTATCACAGATAACAAGGACGGCGAAGGGAGGGTTCGTTGTGCGTCAAGAGACCAAGAGGATAAGAGAAAGATTAACAAGAAGAGGGAGGTATCTGTGCAGGGGGAAGAGAGTGGCGTGATAATGTCAGAATATGATGGATTTCCTGGTTCCGGTGGCGGTAAGGGGAGACAAGAATGGTTATCGTTTGGCACTTGAAAAAATGTAAGTAGATCGATGCAAACAATACAGCTAAGTGTATAGTATAGTCTTTCATCTTCAGCCTTGAGTCTGATATAGTTTGGTGATGATGATGATTTCAAAGCTGAAAATAGAATATCCTTGGTATTCACGCACACTCCTTTCTTTTGTGATCTAACACAACCTAACTACCATAGGTGGTGCTGGCAGAGATAAAGCTTTGCGTGGAATTTCGGCTCGCTTTAACGCGTCATTAGTAACCATCGCTCCTTCTATATAGTGTATGTAAATAAAGCATACAGTCACTACAAAAATGCTCTAATTCTTCAACCAGTGTTTTCTCTGGCAGTAGGCGGCTGGAGATTTCGTACAAAGGCCGCGAGAGACTCATTTGAGACCAAAACAAATTCACCTCCGAGGACAGACGTAGACGGGAAAAAGAGTAACCAAATCAACCACAGGCTGACAATGGTTATGTCTGCACTGGATTTGGCAAAATATGTAGGTCGCAGCTACAACTGCGTGACCACGTGAAGTACCGAACTCCTCCATAATCTTCGAAATACCAATTATCAATAATAAAAACATTATTATAGCTTTTAGAAAAATGTAGGTTTCATTGTAAAATAATAGGCCTACTTTTGTCTTGATTTTTAGAGTAAAATGTCGAGTTTAGCTGGGAAATAGCCACATTGGGGAATCTTGGAAAGTTTTGATAATACAATGTTTAATTTTTTAACAAATTTCCATAAGGACTAAGGATTTATTTAACAGTAAAACTCATTAAAAAAACAAACCCGTACACCTCTCCCCTCCCCCACTGTACAGTGAAATGGCGGGTGTGGGTAAGAAAAACAAAGCAAACTGAAGTCTTACCAGCACTGACCCTTACAACAGAGAATCCTTTGTTGAGACTTTTATTACAGTGTACGCGGACGAGACATTGTTTTAATAACTTCTCCCTCAGACGCCAGACAAACAATAAAACTCACCTCCTGGTCGTCTTGTTCAAATCTAACATGTACAGAAATGAATTTCTTGTCTATTGATTCGTTAGAGATTCAATGACTCAGTGGAAAGATAGGAAGAGAAATGAACTGTGCGTTGTATAACTTAGATATTGTAAACAGCTTGTCTTGGCTCTAGACAAGCACTTGACTATTATTATAACAGAGAGCGCCAAACACTATTTAATTAAGTGTAATCGTCTTGTCTTAAAAATACATGTCTCTGAAATAAATCAGTGATATTTTACCTTTCGTGAAATATTATAGTATTTATTATTGAACTGAAAAAAAAAAAAGATAAATAAGATAAAAAGGGGAGTTTGTGTTTTTAGACAAACTCATGGGCGGTCCGAGTCGATCCATTGTTTAATAAGTAATGCATGGTAAAGAGCAGACTCTGATATTTTAAAACATAGATGAATATAAGAGTGAAATAAAATTACCATAGCGCTTTTCGTTTTCTGTCAATGAATTCACTGGTGAATTATTATAGAAATAATTGTAAATGATATTTCTTTACTTATCAAGCAAGATACATGGATTGATATATTCATTGCTAAGAGATGTAGACTAAAAATATGCCATTTGTTTTTAGGCTAAAAAATATTTGGAACCAAAAATAAGCTTTACGACCTTTCATGTACGCTGCTTGCCAATTTATTTTGTATTACCTTTAAAAATAACTACAACAATATAAGGGCTATGGTTAGGTTTAGAATACATATTAAAACACTTAAGCTGACAGTATCTTACGAACTGTCAATATAGACTAGGGAGATCATTCTTCTAAAAGAAATAGCATTGTAAATTGTAAATATATCATCATCATCACCAAACTCACTTTGAGCCAGGGCTTTAGAGGTTTAAAACCTCTCTTGCAAAAACCCCTGGACAGAAACCCTGCATTAACGTGTGGCTTTCCAGACCCGTCGATACAAAGATCAGCAAGCTGGCTTAGTCGAAAAGAATATGAGACACGGTTTCCTTTTCGTACCCACATCGGGGCACAGTGAGTCTGTTTTGTCTGTTGGTGGAGAGGCCAGCTTTATCAGCAATAATGACAAGATGCATAAAAGACTACATTCGGAATTCGGATACGTCTTCTGCATCTCCACCCATCTACAAGTTTTCTTACGGGTGGGTATTCATCCAGTCTTTTTTATCTCTCAAAGCAAGTTAGTACTTACCTTTTCTTTCAAAGTTTAGTGGCACTAAATTAGCCATTATTTCTGCCGCATTTAATTGGCTTATCCTACAGGTTCCACAGAGAAATCTTAGTGCTTGGGACTGTATCATGCCAATCTGTTCAAGAGCTGTCTCAGAGATATAGATCTGCTCAAATAGATTGTAGTCGACCTGTGATCGAACTGCTCTTCAATACAGTGATCGTAACATGTCTTCTTGGGCTCTCCATTCCTTAGATGTCAGCAAAGCACAATGCAAAGTTTTCCTGAGGCCTTTCTTGCAGCTTCCTGAAGGTACTCACACATTTTTACGATCTTTTACGATTATACGATCGTTAACTTGGTGAGAGTCGGAAAGACTGCTTGAGATTGCTAGTCTTAAACTTGAGCAAAGGATAGACCTTGCAAAGCTGTTTGTATAGTAGTTGCATTCATTACGGATTTATAAAGAACAATATCATAAGCATATAGCAGCTTTTGGCATGTTAGCTGAGCCGGTTGGTCATTTATGAAGGCCTTGAAAAGAGCGCATGAAAGGACGGAGCCCTCGGAGAGGCCTTCACTTACTTGACTTGATCCTGTGCACTCTCAGGGAAGCATAAGAACGCAACCACACCTCTCCACCCAACTCGGTTCTGAGCAGCTTTCTTCATCTGCTCCCATGTCATTCCAGTATCCTCAGCTTCACTTATGACTGACCTCTTCCAGGTTTGCTTGGGTCTGCCCATTTTCATCTTTCCTTGCGGATTCCAATCCAGTGCCTGCCTTACAACATTGGTAGCTGGTTTTAGCAGGATGTGTCCTATCCAGCTCCAGAGGCCTTGCTCGATGGTCATTTCCTCCAATAGTTCTTCATACGTCATGGAGCTGGTATTTCCTTATGGCAGCATTAAGCTCTGCAATCGAGAGGGGGGAGTTCATCGTTTCCTCAGCACTTTCGATCTTTTTTTTTATCAGCTTTGCAAGCCTTGTCGATGGCCTTGGACAATAGATTTCTTTTGGCAGCCTATTTGATTTAACAAGGTGGCATTTTTCTTCTTTGGGAAAATGGTTATCTAGTGGGTGAGAATAATGGGGCTACTGTTTTCATATGACAGTATTTTTCGGGATTTCTTAGAAGACTACAGGTCTTATTTAAATCAGGTGACCACACTACAGCTATTATTTGACACCATTATAAGGCTTACGTTAAACTTTTAAACAGGAGTTCAAGAAAAAAAAATATAGTTCGGATCGGAACCTTTACCTCTCCAACTATAATCTATTACTTTTTTTTTCAAACATCCGCATTGGAAAGTAAGCCTCTGGATTATATCCCCTTGTTCTTATCTGATCCGTAGATTTTGAATTGTCTTTCCTCTTCAAGGAAAACAAATAAATAGTATTTTGAATATTAGATTGGACAAAAGTACAATGTGGTTCTGTGTAAGCGATAACAAAGATGATTTTTTAAGTTACATTGTTTGACTATATTGTATGTTGATATTGTCTTCATTTAGTAGAAGAGCCAAGAGCTGTAAGAAAAGGAACTGAAAACAGGAAGTAAAAGATAATTTTTAAATTAGGCCAAATGTATTATAGGCATTTATTGAACTGTGGAACCATTTAGTGCATTGGACGATTTTAATATAACTAGTGGAATAACTTTTAGTCAATTTACTACTTCCGAACCGGGTGTGGGGGGCCTCAAGTTTAAATCCATGTGAAAAATAAGATTTTGAACATCGGCATATTTAGGATGCCTCTAACTCCACCACCCAACTCCAATGAGTAGCTGACAAAGGCGGTTAGTCATTATCACCCTCATTAAACATCGGAACTAGAAACAGATCAGCTTCACATTATCCTCTGCCCCCATGAATTGCAAGGGGTAAATTTTTCCCTTTATTGGTTATGTAAATCTTTCTGACATTACACCAACCATAAACCGTAAAATTAAATGAAAATTTAATAAATAAATGTCTAAGACAAAAGAAGACATGAGATGAACTCCTATTGGAAAAAACAGAGCAGGAAGGACTAATCATTCAGTAGTGCTCTGGCGAAAATGCCTCGTAGCTACCATACATTTCGAGTGACTGCTCAGACATGCCCCCCCCCCCCCCCTTTTAGACATTCGTACAAGATATGCGACACTGTTTCGACGCTCTCTCCACAGTGACGCATCGGGAGTCGTAGTTAGGACGGAATCGGGCAAAGTATGCCCCAACAGGACAATGTTCCATCCTACACTGTGCAATGATTGCTTGTTCTGACATCCTCAACCGCCACCACGGATCGTAGCGATCTAGGTGGCGCATATGCTGCCAGACACCACGGGCTCTGTCGGATTCCTCCCAGGACTTTAACCACTTCTCATAAATGAGAGTTCGGATTTCTGCGGTAGATTGTAAAAACGTGCTTGGTGCTTCGAGGTGAGTGGCTGCCAAAGCTCCCTCTCGCGAGGATAACTACCGCCTCATTGCCTCTCACGCGCAATGTGATGGCACCAAAACGACAACTTCAATGGCTCGGAGGATGACGACAACTTCAATGGCTCGGCGGATGACGACAACTTCAATGGCTCGGCGGATGACGACAACATCAATGGCTCGGCGGATGACGACAACTTCAATGGCTCGGCGGATGACGACAACTTCAATAGGCTCGGCGGATGACGACAACTTCAATGGCTCGGCGGATGACGACAACTCTAATGGCTCGGAGGATGACGACAACTCCAATGGCTCGGCGGATGACGACAACTCCAATGGCTCGGCGGATGACGACAAAAAGAGACAGACAATCCCAGAGATAAAAACAATCAAAACAATAAATAAGACCATAAAACCACCAACAGGTGGTTAAATATGGATAGAGAAAACATGAAGACATTGGTTGAACGAGACTAGCGAACGTTTGACTACAAATTAAAGAAACAGTCTTATGTTAACGACGCCGCAAAATTGCGTAATTTGGTCATTAATGATTTTGTCATTTGGAGCTGTTTAAAGGAAAATTGAAACTGATGATTATTATTATTTTATCTACAGTAAACATGAAGATAATGCTTTAATGCAGTGATGCCCAAAATACGGCCCGCATGCTACATCCGGCCCGCGACAAGGCTTTATCCGGCCCTCCGAAACGTTGGCAAAAGTGTAAAAAAAATCCTCTCAGAAAGAAAAAGTTGTACAAAAAAATCTTTCTCTACGTCAGGGGGTAAATGGATTGGTACCGATAATGAGCCACCATATTTTGTTTTATAAAGACAAAGTGGCTCCTTTAAAGGGCATAAACAGCTTTATGAAACCAAACATAAATAAAAGAATTGGCATTTTCGGTTTGAGACGCGATTGCTAGATTTCATCTAGAAAGGAGGGTTGATGAGAAGATTAACCAATAAGAACTATTTTCGTTGGCGAATACATAAAAAAATTGTTTTCTACCAGAGATGGAAAAACTGTGTTCTGAAAAGAATAATCCTGTCGACGTTGTCAACCTTGCTTGAAAAATTTCAATGATTCAGGTAATGGATTTGTACTCTGTGTTGCTTGCAGAAACATTTCTAAATCTCCGAAAACAAGCGTTCACAATGATAACAATAATCACTTCTTAGTGAGAATAAAAACCTTTTCAGTGATGAATCGGGGGACACCCATGCTACGTAATCGTCTCATGGACGAACATTTAGAATGCTAGATTCAAGGCTCCAAGACTCGGCGTCTCATCTATGCAGCCGGATTTTTAAAAGTTGGTTTAGGATAAGCTTTCATGAATCAATGTAAGTATTAGATTCAATGGTTTCTAATGAAAATGGCTTTTTGCCTATTTCCTGTTTGTTGTTGTTGTTGTTATTTTGTTGATCTGGCCCGCAACACGACTGTCGAAAATTAAAATGGCCCGCCGACTTAGTAAGGTCGAGCATCACTGCTTTAATGTGATTAAAAAGAGTTTCTCCATATTTACTGCAGCATGAGAATTCTTTGATTTGTTTGCATAATAATTTCCTTTATAACCGTTAGTAAGTTAAACATGTACAGTCTAATTGTGATTTTATTTAGGGATTACAGCTACTCCATAAAAAATTATTTATTCAGTTATTTAAACCAAGGAATATGTCGTACAAAGACATTATTCACTAGTAAGAAACGTGCTTGTATTATAGACCAGTGGTTAAAATATGTATTGGCATCAAAGACAGAAGATAACACTTCATTGTTAATGCTCCCAATGCAATAGTTGCATTGCGTGACCCTAAAAACGATGCATAGTTTTATATGCCTAATTGGTCTAATCTCCAAGATATGTTGCAGAAATAAAATACAATAACTCATTTCTACACTTCTTTTTTTATTATATTTAATAGAAGTTTTAAAAATTAAATTATTATTTTAAAGAAGAGAATTTAAAAAAAAGAGAGTAGAGTATAATGTCGTTAAATGGACACATCAAGGCTTAAATCGTGCCGATGAGACATAAACTTAAACTATCTTACTTTTTAAGGCCCATGTATAAAATTGTCCAATTTTATGTACTGAATACCTTTGAAACGTGTGCACGTGTGGTTCCATTTGAATAGGTTCATCCTCTTGGCTCACAATGAGAATTGAACAAAACAAACATAAACAAATAAAAATCCAAAAAAAAAAAATTTAAAGAAATATGCAACCCCCTTCGGCTTTATTTACCCATAATAAGTGTATATCCTAGACGGTTTTAAGACTTTTTTTTTCAACGAAAGCCAATTGACGTTTCATATCTTATCAGTGGTTGACTTTTTTTTTTAAACTTTCGTTCTTCATGCAAAGACTTGATTGAGCCAGCAGTTGTTCCCCATATAAAAATAGCGTGCATGTCAGGTGACATTGCTTGGTGCTAAGAAATATTAACTTACTGTTTTTAGCGTCTTATCGCTCAGACAAGATGAAGTTATGAACTATTAGCATTACACTAGAATAACCTTTAGACAAGATGAAGTTATGAACTATTAGCATTACTCTAGAATAACCTTTAGACAAGATGAGTTATGAACTATTAGCTTAACACTAGAATAACCTTTAGACAAGATGAAGTTATGAACTATTAGCTTTACACTAGAATAACCTTTAGACAAGATGAAGTTATGAACTATTAGCTTTACACTAGAATAACCTTTAGACAAAATGAAGTTATGAACTATTAGCTTTACACTAGAATAACCTTTAGACAAGATGAAGTTATGAACTATTGGCATTACCGGATGAAAATATAAACCTACGTTTAGTTAAAATCTCAATACTGTTTGGTATATACAAAATTTCGGCAATGATAAGGAAACCCAGAAAGTTATATTGGGTTTTAACCAACTGTAAACTTTGGAAAAAAATGTTTTCATGGTGCGTAGAAAAACGTAGACCTAATCGGACCTACTTTTTCCTCCATACGCTACGGCGGGAGGCTTCTGACTGAAAAGAGTAGTAAACGTGATGAGTTTCTCTAGTTGGAATAGAATTTGCAATACAACTGATGGTCACAATAAAGTGGATAAAAAAAACTTTGCCGAGCTTAAAAAAGAGAGAGAGAAAGACGGCTAAATAAAACGATCCCTTTGAGGCCTAAAACCATGCAACAATATTTTATTTTTTTCTCCGCGCCCATCTTTTTTATTAAAAAAAATTCTTTTCATAAGACAATGAACATGCCCTGACGTAGAATATAATAGGGCATTCTTTTGATCAGGGCCGGCTGCAGTGGGCCCCAAACTTTCATAGGCCCGCACTAATTCTAGGTCGCCCGTGAACTCCTGGTTTCCAGAAGATCCTGGAAATCTCCTAAAATTAAAAAATATATGGAAAAGTCCCGGAAATATCCTTAAATTAACAAAATATTCTGAAAACTCATAAAAAAACTTCTATAAAATAGACAACTTTGGGTTGTCATTCAATATGGGAAACGCCAATCCTATGCGCGTTAAAGAAAAACAGCATTGTCAGATTTCTTTAATAAAAATGTAATGCAAAGACCAATTTAATTTCTAATACAAATCTTAATTTTCACGTATTATTCTTATCCCTACCCAGAAAAGGCCCCGCACAATCCGTTTCGCATAGGGCCTCGCAATGGTTAAGGCAGACCCTGCTTTTGGTGTTGCGTTTGGTATAAATTAGAAAGTACAACGGATGGATTGAAACTGATAACAAAAAGATTCAACAAAGTCAAATTCACACCCATTCTTACTCTTATTATTTTATTATAATCACTTTATGTGAAAGTGTCAATAATGTTTTGGGGCAAAGAAAAATACAATACCAATAGTCCTTAGAGTCTAAGAGTGTCGAGGTATAAGTAAAAAAAATACATAAAAGTCTCTTTTTCGTGTTCCCATTCTGAATAGATCAGAACCATCTCGAGTAATCTCTAGATCTATATCCTTATTCTTTATTAGATTGCCCAGAGTAAAGCAAAGCTAATAATAACCTCCCATTTTCTACTCAGACTGTATTTGTCAAGAACCCAAGGAACCGCTCTCGTAAGAATCAAGAGGGGATAAATGTACATAAGTTGTCTGTTTTAAATGATCCTATTACAGAAACTTAGTACTGTATTCTTTTTTTAAAGTAGAAACTCGCTGACATTTACTGGAATGTGAAGTTCATCGGAAGCACTATACGATGAGATGAGAATGCTGCAGAAAAAGGGCCGGTTTTAGAACTATACAAAATTAAAGGTTGCTAAAAATGTATGCGACAAGCTATGAAATACGCATAAGTTTCTTTTAATTGATAAAAATATTTTAAAATGAAATCAATTACAAAATTATTGTAATCGATGGTGGTTTGAAAATAGTATGAACTAAATGTTAATAAATGTAATTTACTACGAAACATAAAACTTCAACACTACATATTTTGTAAATGGCTTTCACAGCAATAGTGTGAGAAAAAAAGCAATATGTAGGTCTATTTATTTTTATATGGCTGTTAATTTTTTTTTTTTTTAGAAAGTTTTTCTGATTTCATTAGATCTGTAAGAAAAGTTTCAGAAAAATATTCAGTTCAATGATTTTATCTATTAAGAAAAAGTAAGAAAATTGTTCTAAAACAAGCACAATTCTAATGAGAGTTAGGCTACAGGTGTTCCACAACAATTAATATGTGCTCATTGGTCTGTTTTTATCACATACAAACACATGGAAACATATTCTCCAAGCAGTAGAGAAATATCGTAGGCTATTAGTTTTGTTTTCTTTGTTTAATCGTTTTGGCGTATTTTGAGCTAATTTGAAGTATGTTGTGGTCAGGATTAGGGTTATTTTGGGCCATATCGTGCTTTGTTAATGATAAATTAAGTGCAGATCACAGACATATATATATATAAATGCAGTCATTTTTTTTTTAAACATACATCGTAATAAAAAAAAAATATAGATATCTTTTAAAGAAAATGTCTGTTTATTACTTTAAAAGAAAATCAGCTTCAAAATTTGCTTGAACATTTTTATTGACATTTTGTTGGGAAAATTTTGTTTTTTATATTTAAATTAAGTTCTCTATTAATTGTAATCACTAATAATAAAATAATAATCACTAATAAGTAATAATATTGTTATTTCAACTCACAAAGAAACAGGTATACACTTAGAAGTTAATTAACATAATTAGGAGGCAAGAAAAAAAAAACTGCAGTGGAGAAAAATTTTGAATAGTAGGCCTACTACCTCAAACAAGCCAACAGTACAAGACTGTCATGAAAATACTGGATTATCCGTACTTTAAAAAAAATAACAATAATAAAATGTACTATATACCTAGTCTTTGCAATTCTTTCTATATAGTGCTGTAATGGTATGCACTTTCTTAAAAGTCTATACCAAAGATAAGCAACTAACTCTGTCATGGTTTTAATTAGCAAAGTTTATGTTTAGGGAGTGTATACTTTTAAACGATACTTGAAAAATCAATGAATAGTGTTTAGGTTTTTGTTAAAAGTCTAATGTGACTATTGACCTTTTGCTGTTGAGGAGGGGAGTGGAAAATTTAAAAAATACTTTCTGTGTGCATCGTTTAAATAGTAAGCTGTTTGTTTTTTTTAAATTGTGGGTGGAGTTGATGAAGTCGGTAGCACTGTTGACTCAGTTATCAGTTGGTGCACGTGGGTGTCAAGAATTAAAAAAACAACAACATTTGGAATAATTTGGTTGTTTGCATGTCATAGCGACATTGACAATAGTGACGACATTAGCAGGCGACTTCACCGACTCTATTCAACTCATGGTTTGCCTTGATATGACTGGCGAACGACATCTTTTGGGGTTGTCTCACTGGTTCGGCCACAGACTTCTTTGCATCATAAAACGTTTTGCTCGGAACTGGCGGTAAATTTGTGTCTGGTGTACCCAGAAAGCCGATGGAATATATTTTATAATACAGCTAGATCCAGCGCTTGATTTCTTTGTGTGTCTATATGTGTGTGTGCGTGTGTGAGACTCTTTGAAACTCTTGCTTATTTCATTGGTTTGGTCCAAGACTTTATGACATCATTGACTGTAACAATCTGTAACGAATGTTGTGTGCTCTCATTAAACTAATAGCCCAACGTTTCGTGTATTTCATTTGTTATTCTAAAATGTCGTATCACGTGTTGTGGTGATTCAATAGGCTGGCGAGTAGAACTAGCATAATCGTAATTTCTGTGGTGACGCGGCAATTAAAAACATAGCTCGGGTCAAGTGGGAGAATAATCAATGGACAGTAGACGCTTGTTACTTAATAAAGTAATGACGTACTTCGTTTCGGAGGACTTATGCGATATTGGACTGTATTCCCTTCATTGAGATTAGAATATTTACTATTGTGAACCTGACTGCCTTACTCTAATATACGTTTCGGTGTTCGATATTTTTCTGCGTTCTGCCAGCTCTGTTTATACTACAATACACTACCTTATGTTCATTTATCTCTAGACAGACATTCCAAATTATGTTACCTCGTAACGCATGTAGTCTAAAGTCCTGTACATATATGTCTATTTATTTAATGTTATTCTAAAAAGTAGCTGCATGTAATTTAGATAAGCCAATAGTTTGTGAGTTTAAAAAAAATGTTTTGTTTTTCAGATGTAAAAAAGTTTCGACCTAATAAAAATAGTTTTACTTCCGAAATAGTCTACTTCTAATCGGTTAAACTATTTCTAAATGATTCGCAACTAGCCTAATATGCCTTTAAAATTTGTTTGGAATAGAATTATCTAGAAACTCAAGTACAGACGATGGGGATACAAATTAAATCGTGAAAACAAGTTCTCTGAACAAGATAAGCCTTCGGTTCTGATCTCCCTTTATTTCATTAGTATAAACATGGAATCAATTGGCTCGCAGTGCAAATGGAGTCCACCAGCTGGAGTTTGTTTGCACCCCAGATAGCCTTTTAATGATGAGTTTATTCACAAACCAATTACACGTGAAAGTTGTGTTCGTATCGTAATCTGTCATACAGCATACCGAGCAATCTCTGGACTATGACATTTTGACCATGGTTTGTTCTTAGAGAAGCATAAGGGTTATTTTACAAGGCTTTTTTTTTTTTTTTTTTTTTTTTGTGGGGAATGAATGAATATTTTGAACAGGTGTACCAAGGTTACTTATTGATAGCTCGACTATTTGGTATGATAGGCCTACTTTCAAATGGCGATATAGGGACTTTTATTTATATTTACTAAATTAAAGTTTGCTATAAACAAAATCCCACAAGAAGCGCAAATGATATCCAATGTTTCATTTCTTTTTCTTTCCTCTAGCGTAGGAGAGGGGGGGGAGGCGAAGTGGCTATGAGCGGTTGGCTTCCGAACCTGGGGTCCTGGAATCGAATCTCATTGAAGACTGGGATTTAGAATTTTTAGGACGCACCTCAGTCCACCCAACTGTAATGGATACCTGACTTTAGTTGAGGAAAGTAAAGGAGATTGGCCGTTGTGCTGGCCACATGACACCCTGCTCGTTAACAATTGGCCAAAGAAACAGATGACTTTAACATCATCTGCTCTATAGATCGCAAAGTCTGAAAAGAGAACTTTACTTATTATAGCCGACGAGTGTGTTAGGTCTGGAAGTGACGGCTTGTAAGACATAAGAGAGCACTCTTCTAGTGTACCTGAACGTCAGTAATCCATCTTTTTCTTTGCTGTCCTCTTGTAAGGATCTTATGTTGTATGTTCTATGAGCTAGTTGCTTGATTAGCATTCTTGAGCTACTGGTCGCCCAAACTATTTTATCGTTTGATGGACCACTATTTTGTCAATTATTCTATATCCAATTGAGTTAATCACCGCTTGTATAATTGAAGCAAATCTCTACGATACATAAAAATCGAAAAGATGTATTTCAAAGGTTTTCTTAATCCAAGCAAATTTAATTAATGATGCCATCTGTATCTAGTTTTTTGTTGCTATATAATCTGTTTTATCATTAACTAAGAGAATATAATAAGTAGTGTATATGAATCACGAGACTCCATAACTCAACCTGTTTTAAACTTCCTGTCAGATAAACAACATGAAAACTCAAAAGATTTCCATGGATATTCTAGAGGACGTGGGAATTAAATCAAAAAAATAAAAAACAAAACAAAAAACGAAATGAATGGTAAGGGAGTCACGTGACGGTATATCCATTTATACAGGTCAAAAGTCAGAAGAGGTTATCTTAACCTAACAACAATCGTTTTACACATTTTTTTTTGTACTGGCATGTTTGTTTTAAAATTGAAATAGGGCTCTAATGTTTGGAGCCTGTGTGTTGGGGGGGGGGGGGGGGGGGGGGGGGTAACTGGTATTGTCTCAAACAAAATCACGTTATCTTTGAACCATTATCTAGCAGTCTCATTGAAAAAACGGACCAGCTTTCAGTTTCTTGAATTTCAGTAAGACTTCTTCAAATAGTAGAGATCAATATCTGTATTGATTGGATTTATGAAAAGAGCTGCAGAGCAGAAACCTTACAGACAGTGACTGTCTCTCTCTCTCTCTATATATATATATACATGTATATATAAGTGATTATTGGACCAACTCGGATGTGCGTATGCAGAGACACTAAAAAGACTTTAAAAAAAAAGATGATTCTAACAATGTCATTGCCTGGCTACACAACCAAGCTGGTTTCTTACCAAAGGGAAGTAAAGCTCGCACTTAAGCTTAAACCCATAAGGTAAAAAAAAAAAAAAAAAAAAAAGCTTAACAAAAAACAATAACTGGAAAATGTGAAGTCATATTTCACGAATTTGTCATTATTTACTGCTAGCTCTGTATTTCTTTCAACATGGAGTAAGACTTCATGTGAAGGAGCGTCCATTGTTTATTTAAATTCTAATTCTTGAGGCCACAATATTTATGTGCAAGCACCTGGACAATGCTTATATTTCAATATTTTCCTTATGACAATTGATTAAAAAGCAATTGTTGAACATAATTATCTTTATTACAATAATAAAATACAAATGATTACTCTGGTATCAAATACAATTTTTAAGCTTGAAAAAGGCATCAGTTACTAGCATTCACAGTTGTTTTGTTTTTTTAGCTCAGATTTTCTGGGCTTCAATGGGCCATCCAGATGCATTTTTAGCAACAGAAATAACCTGCAAAGGTTTGTTCTCTGAATGACAGGCTTTGTCCCCAAGATTCTCATTGTTAACAATAAAGTGACAATTTGTAAACATTAAGTTAAAAACTTAATTGTAGAAATTCTTTTCATTTAATATTTCTAAAGCTAAGGTCAAGGATTTTAGTGAGGAGTACTGTATTTTTGGTTGGTGACCTACTTATGTTGTCACAACCAATATCAAACAGGAGGCTATGAAAATTCTCCGGGTCAAATGTGCGTGGCCTTAACAAAAATTTCTTTTAAGAATCAATTGCTGTCAGGTGTAAGTTAATGTAAGAGCAGGTTGAATCAGTTCCTGTGAGGTGTAAGTTGAAGATAATGCAGGATCAGGTCAAATAGATTTTAATCCAAATGTATTGTTAATGATCATAGTTAACAATTGATTTAGTTTTTGCTTTTTTTTTTTTAAAGAAGAATAACTAAGTAATTGTTATTTCTAAAGGAGACCTTTTCATACGTGACAGAGTATTAAGCATTTGAGTAGTAGAACTTTTAAAAATACCTCCACTAATCCATACATACTTTTAAAACTTCAAAAAAAATACATCTACTAATTCACACAAACTTTTTTGATGAAAAACATAAAGTTACAGTACACACATTGTTTAGGGCCAACATTTTTGAAATGTGAAATGTTTGTTTGTAAAATGTTTTACATGTTTCAGATGTTCCTTCAGAGTTGAGAATAATTTACTTCATAGTCCAAACCTCCAGCAGGACCATGGAGAATGGGCAGGGTTTTAAACCCGGGACAATCAATAAGTCCGAATGACAGTCCAGTGCGCAAACTGCACGACCAGGCACCCATCCAGCAAACTGAGTGGACTCATTAACCTATTTGTTAGACTGGAAATATTCAAGTGCTAAACAAGGTGTTAAAGGGAATCTTGTGTTACAATTACTTATAAGATGCATGCATACATTAAGATTTTCACAGACTCACAGCTTAATAACAATAACAACAGTGACCTTGAACTGACCAATAACAGAGCAAAAACACAGAATGAGGTGAAAATAACAAATGAACATCCAGATTCCTATAACTAGCTCAAGTCATGTTTGCTGTCCAGCAGGTGTGGACCAGCTATATGGGCATATGTCTGGTGGTCTGATACACAAATGAGCCATTTGAAATTGCAGCAAGACCAGTAATACTTTTTTATAGAAAAGCCTCTAATAGTGTCTCAACTGGCCATAGAATATAATCATTTATTTAAAAGCAGAAAGTCTAAATACATAACAGCTTATCATGGTTCAACCAACTATGTTACAATCATATACAGAATTTACAGTGTAATAGTAGCCTATCTAATACATTTTCTGTAATAAGGTAATAGCTTATATCCATATACCAAGCCTTTGGTGAGCTTCAATCGCTTATATATGTACCAAGAAATTAACAACATAATGCCTATACTTGTAGTTACTTTGAACATAATCCAGTCATAATTAAGAAATTGAACCATTGAGGGTATAATGTATAGTACAAGCAATATACATACATGTATAAATACAATAATGTATGTTAATCCAAGTACGTATGCATTCAGTTTGTGCTGTTATCAAACTTTGAATATTATGAAGACAAGTAGAAATCAATGACCACCATCACAATTTGTGTGCCAGAGGTATAGTAATGCCATAGCTGATTTTGACACACACCCAGTCCACCCCTGATGTCCAGTCAAGTTAGGGTTAAGGTTGGGCAAAACAGTAGATAAGTAGGCTTATCCATAACCTACTAGATCAGATTACAGGGTTCTAAAAGACCATCATTAAAACAAAATGCTTCTTGACAATCTTACATATTACATGAAAATGTCATCACTACTTTAAATACACAATTAAGACAATACAATCATAGGTAATGCCCCATTTTTTAACATTATTTGATCAACACTATCATAGTTAATGCTCAAGTGTTAACATTATTTGATTAATAGAATCATAGTTAATGACCAATTTTTGACATTATTTGTGAGTGGAATTAACATTAATATAAAAACTGTATTCTTGTTATAAGAGACTCTATAGTCAACAATATTTCACTACAATGCAACAGACAAGTCAGACTAAAAAAGAAAGTATAGATAATGTAAATTACAAACAAATGTTATCAACACAACATTTTTGAAAGTTTCGACACTTAATAAATACATCTAACTTATCATATTGAAAAATGGCACAACAATATAAATAATTTTCTTTTAAGTATCAAACTTTTCAATCATAGAAATTAAACATTGACATAAAATTGTACAAAAAAAAAAAGTTTACATAAAGTTTACTTAGTGAACTTTTGAGTGTAAATGAAAAGTATTTGCCTGACTTCCTTTCATTGTTCAACAATGATCTGATGTGTATACATTTCTCATTCCAACAAAATAACTATACATTTATTTTCTAGACCATCTTGCATGAACCACATCAAGCAGCACCAGTCTGTTGTTTGCAGCACAGCAAGAAGACATTTATTGTGATGCTGACACCAATGACAAGACCCAAAAACATCCATTTCCATGAAAAATCTGACCAGAATAAAAAAAATGAATTTTTATATGAAAAATAAAGTAGCCATAAATATTTCTATATATTACAAGAGTGGTTGAGACCCTGCTTTTCAACAAACTAGAATTCTGCAGTGGTTTAAAACCCATTCTATTTATTACAATTTTACAACTTTTAGCTCTAGAACAGCTAACTTTTTCCCTTGGACCAGACTGCAAAAGAGCTCAGCAGCAAAAAGCTGGCTAGATGAAGAACTTTAAAAATGTCTTTTTTTAAATACCTCTATTCAACTCATTCTTTTGTGGAAACTAAAACCTGGGATGGGTGGGCTCAAAAACCAGGACATGGATCTCGAAAATGGATCTAATGATATTCCTAGAAATTAGATAGTTGATGTATATCGCAGGGAAAGAAATTACTAGCTCATTGGTCACACTAGGAAAACTCTAGCTTCAACTGTTATAATTTTTCAAAACACAAAAAAAGAAAGAAATTTTAAGAGATGGATGGAACGGGGTAAAAAAGGTTCCAAACTTTTTAATTTAATTTGCATTTGTTATTAAACAAACACTATAAGTCATATAAAGGAGGTATTGTGTTTTTTTTTAAGTATTTTTATATTTTTCTTGTTTTCTAAAATGTTCTATATCAGCTTTTTAATAAGTGCTGTAAAAGCTATAATGCTATAGACATCTAAACATTGTAGCTTGATAAAACTTGTATATGTATAAAAAACATACAAATATAGAAACACTACTTACCAGGATCAGCCCTATACTTTGGCTCCTTTCTTTGATAACCTGTTTTATTGAATTCCCAGTTTTCATCGTCAGACATCTCTGACAAACCAAACTTGCTGGTAACTCTTAAGTCTTGATGCTTCGTGTTTCCATTTTTAGTGGATGTTTTAGGCTTTTTCTGCTTGTCTGTCATAGCAACATTGTCACTGACTTTTGTCACACACTCAGGCTGTCCATGGTTGATTATTACATTCTTCAAATTGTTCACTTGGGGAGGATAAGAATGACCAGCCTTTTCTCCATTGTAAAAATCAAATGCACTTGTGCAGCTGTAAGATTTCTGGAGGGGCCAAGGCTTTTTTTGTCTACCAGCCATTGCAATGCGAGATGATCTGCGTGGGGCCAGTGGTTTAGGGGCTGTGAAAGATTGGTTAATTTCTTTCTGATTACAGACCCCAGTAGACTCAGCTGCTGCTGTTTCTTTGCTAATTCTCTTCAAATGTCGGTTGGAAGCTGAAGATATATCTCCCTGAGAATCACAGGGTCCTAGATGAGTATCAGATTTAGAAGCACTGGGACATCCCTGCTGCCATGATAATGTTCTTGAAATAGGCTGTGGGGTAAGCAGCTCAGGAGAATTTTTACAAGCAGCAAATGTACCAATAGGTGACCATGGTGATTCACTTCGAGATAGATCTGATGATTTATCTAGGGAAAATAAAACAAATATAGAGAGGCTACATTTATGCACAAAGTATTTTTTTTTAGAGACTACATGTAAATCAAAGACAAATATTTGATGCTGTCTGAACACAATTTAAATTGCTTCCCCAATTTTTTACATGAATAAATTCATTATAAGCACCATTATTTTATTTGGAAATATGTTGCATAGATTCAGATAACAAAATATTGAACTAGTTTAGTTTTTTATCAATGCACAATAATGTGCAATAATCATATATTGTTGATACAAAAAATACAATATTTGGATACTATATCTTTAGTCATCTAACAATTTTGTACACATTTTGTTTTATTGTCTATTATTGTTTACTCTAAAAAATAGTCACTAACAAAATGAAAACTTGAAGAGAATCATTTCTTATTTTTGAAAACGGTATTAGGTGCCCAAAAAGGTAAAATATTTTGACTTTTATCAATGCAATTAGGAACAAAAATTGCAAGAAAAATTCAATAAAATTGTTTTAAAAAACAGAAAAAAAAAATTCAATAAAATATTCAAAATAATTTTTAAAATCTCAATTGAAGTGAATTTATAAAAGTGTTGTATTGAGAAATTTACAGAAATGCATTAAGCATTAGAAGTTATTTAGTTTAGTTAGTTCAAAAAGTGTTTACATAAGATTTGTTTTAGACTTTTTTTTTTTTTTTTTTTACATTACAATGTATTTTTTTTCTTAATCAAGAAAATATGTGTTATTTTTTTTTAGTAAGGTGAAATATGTGGTCAGGCTTTTTCTACATAAAAAATTAAAAGTGTGTTTTTAAATAAAGATGTTGATAATTATTTTTTAAATAAAGAATTTTTTTATTCTGTAAAAGTTTGGACTTTCCATTAGATCCATCATTTACCTTTTGATGGAGAATAAGGATCATATGAAAGGAAACCAAGTCGACTTGGTGATAAGACTCCCTTTCTCTGCATGACATGGTCAGATGATGAATCTGGTGTAAACTCACAAGTGGCACTGGATGGTGATGGACTAGATGATGATGTCACAATTGAAGGCAAACACCAAATGCTTGAGCTGGAGCTTGATCCTGGTAAACAGTACAATTTTAGTTTAATATTGTTCTTTACTGTATGTTGGGAGCATGCTGGCCAAGTGGTGTAATGACTCAATAGTAAGACGCATAGAAATTGAGTTTAATTGGGTATTTCCTTAGTGATAAAGACAGTACATTAAAAATTAGAACGGAAATAAGTTAGTGACAATAACAGATGAAGAAGTAAACAACCACAATGGAATACTCAGTTCATTCCAATTTAGTTCATACCAAACTGCTATACCAAATTGCATGTAATGTTGGACTACTTAAAACCTAATTACACTATATTAAATATTGTAATAATTCAGAAGAAGATAGCAGAAATCAGTTTCAAAAATAGAAAACAACAACAATCTACCACCTCGTTGTTGTCCTTGCTTCTACATTATTTCATAATCCATCATCACAAATATTTGTTTTTAAATTGTTTTTGACGAATATGGGAACTAAGATAATTATTTTTTTAAGTACATGTTTAGCAATTAAATATTTTAACTAAATGAATAATGATTTACTTACCACAGCTTTTCCCAAGTCCAAGAGAAACTGATTCCAGATTTTGTCGTACAGTTTCATGTTGGGGAAGTGGTTCAACATTTCCTGCTTGATCTAATGGGTTTGATTTCAAAGGTTCACCAGAAGTAAGAGAAGTTTCATAGGAATCACTTTGATTTGGCTTGATTGTTCTCAATAGATCTTTCCTGAAAGTTATAGAAATTAAGTTTATCATATGTATACACTTAGCTTTGATGAATGTTTTTCTTCATCTTTAAATTTAAATAGACAATATGAATTGGGTGTGAATATTTTGACCTAGTTAAACAGATTTTCTTAAGAGTTCTCAATTTAAATTTTAAAAAATCTTTTCTGAATAGTAAAAAATAATGAGAATGAAAGATATAAGTTTATTATTTGAATAAATGGAATTGTAGTTTTATTAAAAAAAAGTTTTTTCAGCATTGTTACACATAACAAAAATATACACAGAAATCAAATAATCTTCACATAGTAAATAAAATCTGCCCTTTACAAAAATGAAAATATTTCTTAAAACTGTCAGGTAGAGTTGAGCCTTCAGCTCTTGGAATTCTATGCCAGCAAAAGTGAACAAGAGCTCCCTCTCACCAGCCTGAATGAGAACAGTTTACACTGTTCTGTCTGGCGGGTGGGTCAGACTCGCGCCAAGAGGTCGCGTACACTAAGACCCCTGCAATTTTCCTTTTCTATTCCAAGCTAACCGTGCGGGACACGCCATTTATGTAACAGCCCCTTGAGGAACAGCGCCTGGATTGTGACAAGGTTGTGGGAGCTTTTTTACAACTCCGCACAGTGCAATGAGGATGCTCTCGCACCCCCTAAGGCACCCCCACGGGAGTCTTGTTTTGCTACCCTTTAGCCTAATCATTTCCTCCTACGATCCTTTCCACCCGGGCGCAACTATGAGGCAGGGTAGCATGCCCGGGATATTTGAGAGATAGGAAATATGATTAAAAATCTGATAAGCGAACAAATAATTTTTGCAAATTTTTATATATCTACTAACTGATACCAAAGCTATGCAATGGTATAAATAGCTACTCCACCCCCAACACAATTGTCTAGCCTTCAAATTCTATAAGGTCCTTTAATTTTGTCTTATTTATTTTACAAATGAAAGGCCCACAACCCCCTATTATAGAGTATGCACAAACACAACTGCGCACAAATGTGCAGGATTTACACAATTTTACTCATAAACACAGAATAATGAAAACTATGAACATATCAGTTATACCTCCTATAGCTTGCTGTGTGGTTGTGAAATGTGCATTGGAAAGATTTATGAACATCTCATTGTAAAACTCAAGAAAAAAAAAAGTACACATGCGGCTGAGAATCTTTAATATACCGGTACTCAATTCTAACAAGTAAGAAAGAAACTAAACTAATTTGCCTATACCGGTAAAATCAAAATGTATAGAATACATGTATGAAATACATCCACAATCAATCACCAGTCTCACTAATATCACTATCCTCACTATAGTTAGTGAAGCCAATGAAACTTGTATCATTATTCACTGTCTTCTTCCTATAAGCGAAGCATGTTGGCAGCATCAGTTGGGTCATAAATCGACTCTTCACTAGCAGGATATATAAGGGGGCTAATTGTACAGTTTTGTTTTTACTTATTTTGTAATTTGTGTGGGTTATAAACCTATGCGAATTAGTGATTTTATATCGTGAGTGAATCTTTAATAAAAGTATTTTCATATTTATTTGAGACAATACAAAGCCCTTTTTTTTTATTCTGGGCAATTCTAAGACCTAAATAAAATCAACAATTAAGCTAAAAACAAAAGAATAAAAGATAAAACAAAATTCATCAGAAAACAGCTTCAAATATTCCAGTTGTGGCACAATGTGCATGGCATGTTAAAACAAGATTTTTGTTTTAACTAAAAAAAAATCAGCACTATTCCAGAATCATTGTTTTAAAGACACTGCCTTATTGACTTTATTACATTTCAAGTACTCTGAAAAGACAGTTTTTGACATTACCTAAAAATTTCAACATTGAACTGACCTAACACTTTTTGTTTTTCTCACCTTTGTACAGAAGCTGATGTGATATTTCTTGGCTTTCGATTCTTCAAACAACAAAGAATAGAGATGCCCATTGTACTAATATTCAAGCAGAGATTCCACAGTAAAGAAACATCCACAAATGACAAAACAATGACTGTCAGCAGCCATAGTAGTATGTGAATTACATCTTCAGGATAATAGCTGAAACATAACCCGTTTATATTAGAATTATATATTTAAAAAAAAAAGAAAGTTAACCAAATATATTAAAAGGCTAGACATGTTGTTTCATAATGAGTAACTGAGTAGCTTTATTTTATTTATCTCTACTCAGGATTTGAGCAACTTTTCATCTCTGTGACCACACTCCAGTAAAAAAATAAGCATACAAACATTAATAGATACTACAAAACCAAGACAATGAAATGAAAATAAAAAAAATATTTTTTTAAAATCATCATTATTATTATATTTATCAACAGCTTTTATATGATTATCTTTATTTTTAGTTAGATAATTAAGTAAAGAACGTTAAATTAGTATTTTTCAAATAAAAAAATTCTACTGATACAAAGGAGAAAGGAAAAAACATATTATTAATATTATCTCTTAAGACAAATACTGTTTTAGGAGAATTGTAGAAAAAAACTTTTCAACAACAATTTAGGATGTAGAAGAAAAGTGAATCTTTTATAAACTGAAGGTATTGCAGTTTTAACAGTGGTGAAAATTATCACTTTAGCACACATAAACATGACTTTAACAATACTTGCCTATACTTCCCTGCCAAGTAAAGACCACATAGACATAAGGCCACACCTATAAAAGCAATGTTACATCTCATGTCCAAGGCTAGAGGTCCTGGTATTGTTGTGACAAGAAAACCAGATGCCTTGGCCAGATAGGGTGAGATGGCAGTACTGCTTGACATGGACATGGAGCCTGCCAACAATCTGAGATTGACAATACTTAGAAATGCTGAACATAGACTACTTTGTGCCAGCATTATCCTTGACATCAGAATTGAATAACTTCCCTGACTTGATTTCTGAAACACAAGTTATACAAGTTACATTTCCAAGGGATTACTTTTAAAAATAATAAATCCTTCAATACATAAACTTTTGTATTTTAAATGTTTACAGAAACCAAAACATAGTCTCTCAACACGTAAAGAGGCATTTAAATCTGTGATTGAAATTTAATACACACATTTGATGTTTTCCAATAGTAACACTTAATCAGTTAAAAATTTGCTTTATTTTAATGCCTATTTACAATATCCTGGAGACATCTATTGCTTTAAACTAGCACCAACAAGCTACTAGTTTATACAGCTTTTTTCAGATAGTTTTCACCAATGGCAAACTTTCATATAAAATGATGATAGTGAGTATATTATACACTAGTTTGAAAGCTAAACTTGAAACTGTAGGTCCCTAAAGCATCACTAATCCAAATTAGATTTTGTGGAAAAAATACACATGTTTAATTTTTCAATATTAAAAAAAAAACAATTTTCATAGAAAGCTTATGGGATATTGTTCTAATGGGCTTTGTTGCTGAGCATAAAAATTATATATGTGTCAGACGCGAATAGCCCAATTTTTCAGTAAAAGAAATTACAAAAGGCATTTCTCTATAGAAGAGGTTACGAAGGCTATATAATATACAACCACAGACCTATATATACTACAATAAATATAGGTTTTTTATTTCTAGTTACGATTTATTTAGGTAGGTGCTGTTTTACTATTACATACCAAGTATTAGAGTTTAGAAAAACCCAGGTTTGTTTCTTGTGCAACTCTATTAGCTAACACCGCATATCATCTCTCCATAGTATATTTAGATCTATAATCTAATTCTAGTCTAGATCTATATATAAAAATCGAATAGACCTAGTAATAGTATAGATTCTATCTTGAGACTAGATTGCAGAGTCTAGCCTATGCTATGCATATAGTCAGTTTTTATTAGAATAAAGTCAAGATATAACTAAAGACTAAAGTTTATTAATTATTAGATATAGACATAGGACATAGATCTAATAATACTGTAATACATTTACTTTACTCTATACTTAATCTACTAGACTAGAGATCTAGGCCTATCTATAGATCTATCTATAATCTAGTCAATCTAGATCTATACAATATTCATTATAATACTTCTACTTATTTAATAAATTAGTGCTTAGACATAGATATATTATAGTTTATTAATAGATTTACTTTTCACTGCCTAGACCTAATAATAAAATTGCTAATGATATGTCTAATGACTGATTATTTTTTTTATTTTTTATAGTAATAGGCCTACTAGATCTAGGTCTAGATTCTACTTAAATCTAGTCTAAAATAATGACTGTCTAAGACTCTAAATGATTGAGACTTTCACATATACGTGTTGTTAATAATACGGCATGTTGGCTGAAAATATAATAAGCTGTATACAGGTATACATATATAAAGTGATTTAAAAAAAAAAAAATAGATGATGTACTTAGTGATAGATTGCCTAACTTTCAACTACTAATAAATTAACAATTAAAGTTGAAATACAAGAAAAGTAATAATTTTTCCCAACATTGAAAAAAGGTGCTGGTACCCCGTACCGATGCGTACCGTCACAAAAATATATGTATATCTCAATCTTCTTTCATTCATTTTTTTTTTGCGAGGTTATTGCTACTTAATACATTGATACCGGATCAATTCATATAGGGCCTAAGTATACAAGCAGGATCTCGAGTACTGGTTCCATTTATTTTTTTAAATACAAAGTTTTATGGAAGAGGCAATATATTAGTTGTTTGAAGTTTGTAACTTCTTAAATTCAGGCTAAAAATATCGAAGCCTACATTTTTACACTCATTGCTAAAACAATTAGAAGAGATTGACTGACTCATAGTGTACCTTGTGTACATTTGCAAAAACACAAACTCTCTTTGTAATCTTATCAGTTAGACTTTCAAAACTATTAAAAATAAAAAAAAAACTTTGTGATTATTTTTACTGTATAATTCTATTATTATTCCTTTTTAGAATTAGGATATAAACAAAAATTTGCAATATGACTTTGTCTAACAGAAAAAAAAAAAGAAACTTATGCTTATTTATGCAGTTATTTATAGTTACCTAGTAATATAAAATATATTGAACTAACAAGTACATTCATCGTAATGCAGCCATGCGATTTTTCGTTTACAAACATAGCATTTAAGACCAATATTTTACAAAGGCTGCTTGGAGAAATCAGGTATACCCATTAGGAGAAAAAACGACCCCTTTACTCAAGAAAAATTTAAGAAACTAGAACAGACACAAAATAAACAGTGACATTCATAACAAACTAGTATTTAAAATTGATTAGAGTAACATCTTTTAAAGTAATCATTTAAAGTTTAAAATCATTACAATTTTTTTTCAACAATTATTTTGTGTATGAAATTGTGTATCGGAAAATGCCAGGTACTTGAAATAAGCTAGTCCTAAAAAAACAACACAGATCTTGGGTAAAATACTCATCAAATAAAGTACTCTAAATGTGTAGTTTCATGCGCTAGTTTCAGGTCTTTTATTTTTATAGCCTCTATCGGGTTATATCCCAACTACCCGTATTTTGTGCAGAATTTTTTACTCTATCAGGCACACTTAAAATTATAGCATAATAATGTTAGTTTAATTTAAAAAGAGAACTGAAAAATGCAAAGATATATAAGGAAAAAAGCAACTTGCTGCCCAATTTGTAATTCAACTTTTTAATCAAAGAAACGAAACGGACTAGTCCAACATAGCCCATGACTATGAAGCAAGGACAAAGTATGACTCCTTTAGCCTAAGAATGATCTCTTGTGACAGAAGAAGCTAGTCTTTATTTTACTGGTAAAAAGTTTTTTGGTTCATTTAGTCTACATAACTTATCTATAAAAATATCAAATATTTGAAACTATTCTGTTAATAAAAATCTAGTTTATTTTAAAATTATGTTTACTCTTTAAACTCTTCAAATCATTTGTTTGTATAACATATAAACTGTATTTATGTAAAGCTTATATCGCAAATAAAATGTATATATGTACTTGTTCACTTCCAATGTGGCTATTTATGTCTTGGCTCAGATCGGCAAGTCTGTGGTGTAAGGAATCATCCAACTGGCTCATCAAGGACAAATCTTGCTGACACAAAAAGTTATTCACTTTGGCTTCACATGTTTGGCATAGAGTATACAAATGCTCTAAATAATCTTTGTACATATCTATTTCTTGGTCATGGTTTATCTGGAGAAATGACAGAGATAAATGAATGGTAAATATATTCATAGATATTTTAAACTAAAACTATTCACAGCCTTATTTTATCTTATAAATTACAGATGCTCCTTCTTAGCAGTAGATAATAACACATTTGTGTTAGTATATTCTAATGGGAGTAATACCAGTATTAATTTTTTTTTTTTTAAAGTGTTCACTACTATTAGGAATTTAATTTAATCTAGCATTGTTATTTTTTATCAAACTAAAATATATATTGCTTGATTATTCTGTAACATTTGTTATCACCTTAAGTTTTATTAAAGTAGTATAATATATACTATATACATAGACATAGACAGTATAATACAACTCATGACAACTCAACCAAAACAAATCTTATTAAGACCAATAATAATAATTATTGGATCTCATTGTAATTTATCTTCAATGTAATATTATCATCAAATATTTAAAATAGCCTTTGTACAGAAATTTGTAAATTAAATATAAATAAAAGAAATAACAAAAATGAAAGCAAACCACTAAATGTATATTTTAAGCATTGTATAAGACAAAAATAATTGGATATCATTATGTTAGAAAAACAAGTAGAATAGAGTTATTTTTTTGGAAACAAATCCTCCTTGATGGAGCTAAAAACTATATGTAAGAAAGACGACTTTGCTCTTTATAAATAATGATTGGTAGATTTAGAAAAAAAAGGAACATTTCTTACCCTTCCCTAATCCCCCCTTCCCAATAAAACATCCTAGTTACACCCATGTATACATCTACTCAGAGTATAGAAAATTCTAGTTAGGTGTTATACATCCTGAATTAGAAACATTTAAAGACAGTAGTCTAGACTAGAATACAGAATAAGCATGGTTACTATCTGTACAATTCTTAAAAGAAGAGAGAGGCTGAATTAATAAAAAAGAAAAATTTAAAAAGAAAATGATTGCACATGAGTGTTCTGATATTTTCATCAGAACAACTCAAAGTCATTTACCTCATGAAAAGGAGTAAAATCTGCCAACTGCCTAACTTTCATTACTTGATTCTGACTACATGACTTGCACAGCAAAACTTCTGTTTCATTTGAATCCATTGAGCTACACAAAGGTTTAGTCTTGTAATCCTTGACATTGTATTGTTCAGATAAATCCTGATTATAACCACCATCCTACACACACAATTTGAAGAGATTTATAAATTCATTTGAAACATTTACTAATTCAATGGGCATTTTGTTACTACAAGTGAAGGCCAAAGCCTCAACAAATATTTCAATTTTATTTGTATTTATTCTATTTGTTCTATAAATACATGTGCATACTCCAGCTTGACAATGTTTTTCAAGCTAATTTTGAACTCTTCAATTGTCCATTATTAAGATACATAGAATCATCACAATGTCTAAGCATATGCTTACCCAATACACTGTGAAGTATGTTAAATTTATATATTGAAAGTGACTCACTATTGATATATATATCATATAACAAATAATTGAAACTTTTTTTCTTTTTAACTTTAGAAAGAAAAAGAAAAAACAGCTATCTGAATACTCAGCTATTAGAAACACATTTCTAAAACTTGAGAATATTATCAAGCAGATTAAAAACTTTACTTCAGATACATTAATTTTTAAAATATCTACTTTCTAGTTTTGATAGACAACTTAAGTCTCATCATGGTGTGAATTTAAAAAATGAGAATCTAATTTTACAAGTCATTTTATTTCCTTTACCATTTTATGCAAATTTGTAATAGATTAATATACTTTCATTAATATTGTGCCTCTTATTTCTAACAGAATTAACAAAAGAATAAAATGAACAATAAAAATTTGTTAATTAAATATTGCTTACAAAGCTTTCACAGAAATAATGAACTGCTAAGTCTAAATTGCATGATTATAAATCTCTTTCTGTCATAACTATAACAACCTGATTAAAACATGTTTATGTAAAATGAGAGCAATATGTTTTTCTAGATATGAATATAAAGGACATTTTGTAAAAAGCTAACGTTTGCAGTGAGCTGTAAATAAAATAAAACACTAAATGAAAACCTATACCTCTGTAAAGCCATTATATTGCTCACAGTGAGAACAGATCCACGACTGCTTCTCAGCCCTTGTTATTCTGTTATTTTCATTACAAAACCAACAGTTGACAGTAATTTCAGAACTTGATATACTCCTGAGACACTTGTTCCTAAAATTATAAATGTCACAAATATTTGAATTGAATGACTCTTGTAATGTTATCTAACCAATATTTTTTTGACAGGAAAAACAAAAATACCATTAAAAAGGAAAATTAAATTGAATCATTTTTCTTTGATCTCACTATGAAGAAAGTACTTTTTAATTTCTTGTTATTGTTTGAGAAGTTCTTCAAAAACTAGATATCCTACTTCGAAATCAAATCTATTACAGATAAGAGGAAATTTTTCCTTATTAATTCATACCACCTAGAAATGATAATCTTTGGGATGTCTAGCAAATGAAAAGGTTGTTGTATCATACTACATTGATATATTTCACATTTTGTTAGAACTAAGTAGATATTGAATTATTTATGTCAAAAACATATAAAAGATAGTAAAATTATAATAAAAAGAATTTGATACAGTATCATACATCTTAAATTCTTAAAATAAACAACTTTTCTTTAGCTTTTAAAGTGCTCTTGTAGGCCCCTCTTAAAGGGTCAAGTTTCATGAATTCCAGCTTAGCACCATGGTTACTATATGCTAATGTTAAACAAAAAATGCGAAGAACAACAGAAAATTTTGCAAAATAGGCTCTGGGCTACAACCCAAAAGCCAAGGAAAGAGAAAAGCTGGTAGAGTACAAATATAAATTTCAAAGTCAAGTAAACATGGATATCAAATCATCATAGAAACCTTTCAACAAAAGGCAATGAAACTGTCAGGATCATGAACATAGAGATGGAAAAGAGTGTCACAAGACACAAAGAGTTAACAAGTTACATGACAACCAAATTAACAGGGACCCAACTTAAACTAAGGACTAAAGGCTAAGCTGGCTGGGCACTAACTTAGGCTAAGGCCACAAAGAACCAAGTAGGAGGCTAAAAAAAAAAGTAAAATAAAAAGGCTAGGCTAAGACTATGTAAGGCCACTACTAGATCTAGAACTAATTATATCTTAATTTTCTTATTATACTTAATGTTACTTATATAGATCTAGATCTATATAATACTAGCCGGATATTACCCGCAGCCAGTGGGCCTTAGTTTGTGTATTACTAATCTAGTGGATTGGATTTAGATATATGTCAAACTTAGCTCATATTCCTTTCAAGTGTTTTTCTTTCACCACGAAAATACAAGTAGTTTGGGGAAAATGGGTTTACCTGTTAAGTCGATACATTCATATCAAATATAAAATACTATGGAAATGGGTTTGTACCCCATTTGTTAAAAGTTTCTTTACTAGACATAAATTTAGCTATTAAAATGGGTTTACCCGATTAGTTAAAAAGTATAGTACTTTAATAGAGATACTATTAGGTACTTTTTGTGTTTTTAGGGCCCAGCGCTTGTGGTAGGGACATTAAACATACATTACAGTCTCCACCATGATCTAAGGAACATTTATGTCAAGTATCAAGTATGTTCATGTGTTAAAGAATAAGTCTCCACCATGATCTAAGGAACATTTATGCCAAGTATCAAGTATGTTCATGTGTTAAAGAATAAAACTATCTTTGCGAAGAGTAGTTCTATCATCTTAAATTTGAATAGATCTAGGGTTTGAGAGATTATAAGTTCTGTGCATGTATGTCTGGACCAGTGGCGTCACTAGGGGGGTGCGGTCCGCACCGGGTGACACCCATCAGGTGAGTGACACACGAATGGAATAAAATGATTATTGGCAAAAAACTAGAAAGAAAAAAATGAATATCAGCAAAAACTAGCAGAATCAAAATAATAAATCACAGATATATATTCAAATATGTCTAGGCATATCTACCGTACTAATCTATATCTGTATAATTTATTTTAGGCCTTATTGTATATATATATTTTTTTTTTTGGTAAAAATGTTTAAAATGTTACGTGATAACAAAGGGGATGCAAAGGCAGGTTTTTTTAAGAACAAAAATTGTTTGTATTTGCATTGTAGTTATTTTATATTTTAGTATTAATTCTGCAAAAGAGACTTTATTACTAAATTTTAAGAAAAATTTAATTATTAATTATGTGGTGTCGTTTTATAGTCCAAGTATAACTTTTCTATGTTAGTAGCAAGATCGATTCAAAATTTTCTTCATGATTATAGAGTCAACCCTGTTTTTACGGCAGTAGGGATGATCTTAGAACAACAAGCCAATTACAAACTCGCATGAACTACTGTAGCTTTCCTCAAGCAGTTTTGGGGGGTGGTGCACCCCTTAGGTGGGGGTTGACATTCTCTCATGGCAGCGCGACGTTCTGATCAATGGGGAGAAGTTGAAGCAATTAAAATAATTTTCACTGGTAAAATAAAAAAAAAACTTTGGAATATTAACCCAGTGAAATGACATTATCAATGTTTAAAAAGCTATAATATTGTAAGATAAAGACTTTGTATCATCTACTAATAAGGATCTTTTAAAATGTGTGAGGCGTCTGCAAAAATATTGATTAAAAACTTTTTCAAGAAGACATTTCAAAAAGTCTCTACTGACATGACTCTTTTTGAATGGTCAGAATGGTGAAAATTCTCTCAAGTGTTTAACATCCTTAAATTGACGACCTCTGTGTACAAAAACTAAAACGTTGGTGGCAAGGCTTCTTTCTGAACATGAAGATATACATGCGCTATATGTACCTCGAACATCCCACGCATTATAGCAATGGCCAATGCTGCCTCCTTCTTTAATAGAATTAGTTGGAGCAACTTTTTTTCTAACTAGTATAAACAGTGCTCTCAGATTCTAAGAAAATATTTCTTTATTGGAACGTCTCACTCTGTTATAATTTAACATTGGCATGGGCTCTTACTATGGGAAGAACAATATGTTGAAGACGACACAAGGTGAGAATGAAGAAAAAAGTTTGGAGGAGCTAACAGCGCTTCAACAGACCACCTTGCTCTACTACTATCTCCAGAGAGAACTTTTTCGGTTTTACAAAACAGTTTTTAAATTATGTACATAACACTTTGTCTAAAAAAAATTAACATTTAGCGGGCGGAAGCGCCAACGGTAAATTTTAGAAACACTGCTCATTTGCCTCGAATGTCTCTCACACTTCAGATACGGTCCACCTCTTATTAATTGAATTTTATTTGACCTGCAACCTTCTTACTAGTACAAATTGTACATGATAAGACTTAATGAAATGAGTTTCTGAAACTCAGAAACGCTGAAAAATGATTGGCTTCGCCCCGAACCTCGATAGGTGATCTTTAAATGCTCCCCGAGACCAAGAGATGACAAAGGTAGCGGCAAACTTACTTTTTTCCCTTTAAATGGTAAAAGTTTAAATAAATAACACAGCGGAATGTTATAACGTTTCAGTCTAAAAGTTTAACAAAGGAAACATGTTAAGGTGATTTTAATAAATATACATTGTAAAATATGCAAAACTATTGAAAAAATGTCATGAACAATGGGATTTTCAAAAAGAATTGACTAATTTTACATATATGTGCAAAAATCAAGGAAATAGGTAGGCTAATCAGCTTACTGTACTGGTTCAACAAAATGAATTTCTATTGGGAAAAGGGGATAAAGTTGATAGGGGGGGGGGGCATCCTGCGCACCTGGTGACACAGACCCTAGTGACGCCACTGGTCAGGACATCTAAATTCGAGTAAAAAAACTATCTTTGCAAAGTGTAGTTCTTAAAATAGATCTCTATATATAGTCTAGATCTTTATTTGTTATTTAACTCTTTTCTCATTCATGTAAACATGGCTATATGAACTAGATCCATGATGAAGTAGTTGGGCAACTTTTTATTTTAGGGTCTTAAGTTTGTTTTAGCTGCTACTTTACAAATGTTACTGTTCCTGTTAGTATCCAAGCAACATTTAGATCTAGATTATATTCTAGATCTAAATGAAGTATAATTTATTATAAATGCCAGGTTTTATGGAGATAGATGAATCGGTCTTGTTTTCTCTGTGGGACATACATTAATCATACATTGATACATGTTCTATTCATACATACGCCTTACTTTCTGCTTTAAATTATAGATATTTTATACTTTATTATAAAAATAAATTACATATATATATATCTAATAAATATAATCTAAGACTTAGATTTATAACTGAAGTAGTAATACTAGTAAGTAAGACTAATTGAGTTTATAAATATAAATAAGTAGAAAAAAAAGTAAAGTTCCCTTTACAGATCTTGCGGACTATAGTATAGGGCTGATGATGTAAAGGTCATCTGTTTCTGTGGCCTACGGTTAACGAGGGTGTAAATGTCATGTGGCCAGCACAACGACCAATTGCCTTAACTTTTCCCCAACAAATATTAGGTACCCATTATTTATTATTATTAGAGTGATTAGAGCTGGGTGGACTCAGAGGCGCCTGAAGATACCTGAATTAAAAAATCTTGGACCCCGGTTCGGAAGCCAAGCTCTTTATCGCTCAGCCACCACACCCTTAGACTTAAGTTAACTACAATTTCAAAGTAATAATATAAATTTATATTTTAATAATGGCTTTATAAACATTATTAAATAATAAAGGCTAATAAAGCTGAGTTTATTAAAATTAAAAAGGCGGAAGACCGGCAAAGACAAGATATATTATATGGGTTTGACTGATGGTGGGAGGATAGCCCAATTTAAAAGAAGTACGATTATTCGCCCTACGCTTTACTGGGTGTCAAAAGGATTAAGTAAGTCAACATAGACTATAGAATAAAATTTAGATATATCTAAGGATCACCTTAAATTAATGAGACTTTTCATTGTTTTGATTTGCATGCACCGGCGAGATACATTTTCTTGCCTTATTTGACTAATGAGTTCTAATGTTACAACAAAAACAACAATTTAGATCACATGTCTAGTCTACATTCTAAATCTAAATATTATTATTAAATAATTATTTGATTTAAAATATTTAACAAAAATATTAAATAGAGCTAGATATATAGATTTGCTTTGTTAATATATTATTAGGCTTTATTAGGTTTACATCTAGATCTTGCCCTGAATTATATAAATCTCTATAACTCTTTAAAAAAAATAAATAACTTCGTTTCACTTTTAATTACTTATCTATGTTTTTAAAGACTATCATAAATAGATCTGTATCAACATGGCATCCAATGCAGATGATTCTAGCAAACCTCAGTTCATTTTACAAAGTCAGATTTCTCTTGATAGTCAGGTGCCGCAGGATAAATCCGCAGGAGTTCCTCTTGGCGACTTCGTTTTACAATTAGAAGATTATGCTCCTACGGTATAGATCTATATTTTAGCAAACTAAAACAAATTAATTCCACTTAAATAAGTCTTATCTTATTCAATTCATTATTTTCATCAAAATTCATGGCAATGATTGAATGAGTTGAGTAACTTAGCCTCTAGGCTGAGAAACACAGACTAAAAACGCAAAATATCTAGCTAGGTGTTATAATAAATGGAAACCACATATTGATGAAACTATAAAAAAAAATCAAACAAAGCATTAGGATTTATTAAAAGAAATTTCTATAAATCAAATAAGAACAGAAAACTAAAATGTTATTTAACCTTGGTTAGGCCAATAATAGAATATGCATCCTCTGTTTGAGACCCCTCAACTCAAGAAAACATTGAGAAACTGGAACAGACACAAAATAGAGCAGTGAGATTCATAACAAACGAATATTCACATTTGATTAGGTGACTAGAGTAACACTAAATTTAGAAAGCCTTCAGGACAGAAGACACAAAAGTAAAGTAGCAATAAAACACTGAACCATAATCTTGAAATACGAAATCAAAATTTAATAAAATACTCAGAAAGACATACAGATTAAGGAAAGGCACATTCCTCGTCCCATCTGCTAGAACAAATTTGTACAAATACTCCTTCTTCCCTAGTGCTATTAGAGCATGGAATGGGTTGCCTGAGCTAGTCAGGAAAACCAATGACTTGGCAGAATTTAAGTCATTGGTTAATATGCAGGAGGCATAGGACGTAATCATCTTCTTTTTTGAAGTATTGTCTGTATTATATAAAATAAGATAAGAGTCTCTAGAGTCACTCTTGATTACTGAGTAGATTAGAATAATTCAATAAGACCTAATTACAATAAGTGAATAAGTTACTCATACTGAATTTGACTGAAGTGTCTGAATCATCATTGATCAAATTAAATGTAAAATAGGGTTACAGTAATAGTAATGTTAATAAATATATGAGTTAATCATTAACAGTTAATGAGTTAACTTTAAAATGATAAACAGATTGGTAATTATTAAGTTAATGTATAGAGTATAATTAAGTATAGATCTACTGATCTAGATCTATTGTATTTATAATAGTTTACTAATCTAAATTCTAATCTTTATTAAGATTAATTAAGACTTAATTTAAGTGATGTCTTAAAAAAGACTTAAATCTAAAGCATTTTAAATTAATAAGTTTAAGTTTAAACTTAATAATCTTAGATTAAATTTAGATAATGAATATAACTAATATTATATAATAATATAAGATAGACTTTTATTACTAAATTTCTTTACTTTAATAATTTAATCTAGAATCTAGTTGTTTTTTTTTGTAGATTTGTTATTTGTCTAGAGTCTGGCTAAATTCTAGATCTAGATTGACTAAATCTATATTATATTTATTTGTTATTTCAGTCTTGTCACATGTAAACATGGGCATGGCTATATCAATATATGATAATATATCACTATAATATGACCTAGATCTAGATCCATAAAATAGTAATAGTACTAATACTTACTAATACTTTCCTAGAGTTGATAGAGTTGGGCAACTTTTTTTCTAGGACCATTAGGGCTACTTTACTGTTCCAGTTATTTTAGTTAGTATCCAAGGAACATTTATTCCAAGTCTTATCAAGATTGGTCAAACAGTATTGATTTCTATGTGGGAGTGTTTTTTTGGGGGGGGGGGGTCTTAAGCTTGTATTACAGCAATTAGGGCTACTTTACATAGGTTAGTCGTTACTGTTCCAGTTAGTTGAGTTAGTTACTGAGGAACATTTATGCCAAGTTTTATCAAGATTGGTATTATACATTCTCCCGCACTCGCACAGTTTTGATTGATATATTCATTGCAACAATTTTGTTGTCATTTCTACAAAGCTTATATCAACTCACTCTGTCTTTCTGGTAAAAATTTTGTACATACAGTACGTGTTATTTCTCCAACACTCAATCTGGGCTTGATTTGAAAATTTGCACATTTATTTCTATTACCTGACAACACAAGAATCAATAAAAAAATTAACCAATTAGTTAATTAGCTATTGGTAATCAATTATTTTGTTTGGTATATCGAAGTAAGGAAAGAAACTTTACTAGACTGAAGTAGTGGTATAAGCTGAATTAGTCCCCTCAATAGGTAGAAACAACATAACTATCTTCTATGTTTATAAGAACTTTACTAGCAGAGTGGTTACAATGTTGGCTTGAGACATATGTTCCCTTTTTCTTTTATAAATGTCTTTTTATTGTTAGTCTTAAAGTTCTATTACTAATTCAATTACATGTCTGATCCAAACTAATTGATACAACTGTTGCAAATATAAGTTTTTTATGTTTCTTTTTTGTTAAATTTTCTTGTTAATTTTGTATTTAGAACAGAGGCCTACTCGTAGATCTAGATCTAGTTGTTCTAAATAGTTCTACATATATATTATTATTAACTACAATCTTTACATTTCAAACTGAAATAATTTTCTTCCCACCCACACACACACACATGCTTTCATACAGATGTTTTGTGTTCTCTGTAAAAATCACACTGATATAAAGATAATCCCTAATTTTCCATAAAAATGACTTAGTTCTTCTATGTACCAGAAAAGTAGGAGCAGGTTAAATTTTCCTACAGTAAGTAGAAGAATTAGTGGTTATATCAGTGAGTAAATCATCAGGGCCAAGAATTTGTATATTTAGGTCTAGATATTCTAGATCTCTACAGGTCCTTTGATACCAGTGCAATAACTGGGCCTGAATATTTTATTGTTTGTTTTTTTTTTACCATAGACAAGATGTAAGAGAGTATATAATACAGATCTGTCTAAAGTTATCATTGAATTTGTTTGTTCTTGATAATAATATGAAAGTGTCCTAAGTTAATGTTTTGTACAATAATCATGTTTAATCAAGTCAAGAATTATATCTTTTGATGGGATATTATTCTATGTTTTTATTATTTAGGTAGATTTAAGATGACAAATGCTAGGTATTTTGTTTTTATGCTTGACTAGATTTAATTAAACACATGCAGTGTGTAGTAAGATGCTTTTTTTATTGAACTTATTTTTTAATTTTTTCAGATACCAGATTCAGTCACCGGCTATTATTTAAATAGAGCAGGCTTTGATTCTAGTGACCCAAGAATGTAAGCTTCTAGAATACAGATCTAGTGTTGAGGCTAAAGTGTTTTAACAATTTAACTGGCAGTCATACTGGCACATTTATAATGACACATTAATCATTATACACTTTTCCTCAACCAAGTTATAAATACAGTCATTATTGTGCTTTCCATTTTTTTTAAAAATTTGGAACAAAAAAACAACTCTTATAAATATTATTTATCACAAAAAAAAACAACATGCACCCGGAAGACAAAGCAGTTTAAAAAAAACATAAATATATAATTATTTTTTTTCTAACAGAACAAGATTAATCTCTCTTGCTGCTCAAAAGTTCATCTCTGATATAGCCAATGATGCACTGCAACATTCTAAAATGAGAGCCTCAGGACAGAGTGCTAAAAAACAGGGGAAGGTAAGTTGGCAGATACTCTTGTCTTAATGATCTGAAGAAAATATAAAGATCTATTACAACCATTTTGCTACAGTAGTTTACCCCACTAGCTCAGATTTAAAAATCCTTAACATACCCTAAGCAAAGAGCAATATTCTTTAAAAAAACAAAACAAATATTAGATCTAATACAAATAAATAAATAAACAGTTTGAAAAAATAGAACAATATATCTAGTTTAAAGAAATATATACTTTTAGTACCTTTAGAAAAAAACACAGACTACAGGCATAGTCCTTTAAAAAATTCTTTGAGGGAAAAAAAAAGCTATACAAATCTGGTTTTCACCTAAAAAAAAAGAGTCAATTCACTCTCATTCTAAATGAGACAAAGTGAGATCTTTTTATAGGAAAGTTTAAGAAACTTCTGTTAGTGTCCATACACAACCTACAGCTTAGCCGTTGACACTGCATTCTACCACGGTAGGAGCTAGTTGGTTAACTACTAATCAAAATATTATTTTTACACATGTTGATTATGCAGAAGCAATTATACAGGTATAAAATTTTATATTCTTTTAGTAGTTACTAGCTGTGCTGAATAGGCAAGTTAAAAAAAAAAAAATATCCTGTTATGAACTTTGATATGCTGCTGATAAAAGTCAATAAAAACAAATAAGTGTTTATACAGGGAGAGCTATTCTCATCATTGAAATGGATTCAAATTTTCTAATCCAACTTTTTGAAACATTGTATTTACTTTTTTCATGTTTATTCAAACAAACAAACAAAACTAACATTGATGAATGTATTTTTGCAAAAGATGGGGATTTGACTTAAAATTAAAATCTTACAATAAATGAAAAGTTCTTAATGATTCCTCTGATTAATTTACTTTTTCTTTAATGGTCTGAAAAAATTAAGACATAAATCTACCTACTATACTACTCAGATGGCACTTTACCTTTGAGAGCTTTAGATGTAAATATTCTACATCAACAAACAAATTACGCAGATTAGTTTATAATATCTGTTAGTAAATGCTAATCAACTTTCATTCATTAATGAGTGATAAAGTTTAAGTTGAAAAAAAAAAGTAAAATTAAAATATAACATAGGTATGCTATTTAGAAGTTTTTGCAAAATTTTCAGTAAGTAGCTATTTACTAGACCTATAGGTGTGTGCTCGAGCTCTGACTGGATATCTTATTTTACCATCTGGCCAAAATAAAAACAAAACATAATTACTGACTTAATGCACACAAATAGTATATCTATTCTTACTTTCTTAGCTCTTTAACCAAACCTGATTTTATGATGGTAGCTTAATTTGATGTATGCTCAATTGTTATTTTTCAGGACAAGAAAATGACTTTACAAATGGAAGATCTGACTCCTGCTCTTGCAGAGTATGGAATCAATGTCAAAAAACCAATTTATTTTGTATAAATTTCAAGCCAGCATTTTTTAGAGGCAGCATATGTTGTTTATTTTTTTATTAGTATTAATTAAAGCATAAAATGCTCACAAAACAGTAATAAGGATTTTCATAGGTAATTGTTGTGTTAGCCCAATGGTTAACATTAAAACTGACTAAATTAATCAGAAGGACATGTGAACAAAAGCTTTTGTTTAGATAGGTGAAATAGCTTGCTCTAAATTATATTAGATTCCGCAATGTCAGAATTGGAAAGAAAATAATGTTGTTTTTGTTTTTTTGTATGCAGTAGATATTTTAAGTACCATTATCTTTTTCTTATTGCCTTCTTTTTTTAGAGAAGAAAATTTCAGATCTGACCAACTTTAAAGTATCAATACTGTTAGTTTAAATTATATTTTTGGGGGGGAAATTTTATAATTAATTTCGATGGCTAAAAAAAAAAAAAAAAAAAGATAACTATCATATTTACCACTTTATAGTAAAATTCTAAGTAGCTACAGTGTATTTGAATTGGAATGTCAAATATTGAAAGTTTTGTAAAGGCAGTGAATGATTCAAAATAAAGGTGTGTTTGTTATGTAAATGTGATAGGCTACTTGATTTCAAATGCACTGATATAATTGAGTTTCATTTTGTCTAAATTGTTGTGCATTAGATGACAATGCACAAGTTATTAGATATATTGTCCTGTAAATATTTGATGTCTTCTAGATACACAATGTATTATGTATATTTTGGATTTCACTCATCTTGCTTTTGATATGGCCACTGGCACTGTGTTGTTGACACTGTCAGATCCAGGAGGATACCGCCCTCCTCCTTTTCTAACCCTTACAATTTTTTGTAGAAATCACAGTCTGTTAACATAAATAGTTACATATATATAAGCTATTTTTAATATTTTAACAAATCTTTACATTATGTAGCCCCCTTCTGATATGTTGGCTGATTAAGTGTTGGGGAAAGGGTGGGCAATTACATCTAACTGCCCTCCCCACCCAAAGCCTTTGAGTGGGGGCGGACCAATCTTTATCCAGAAAATAAAAACGTGGCACCACACTCTAATCTCAAATTAAATCATTTGTAAATTTAAATTGAAAGAAGGTGGGAGGTGGGATAGATGCAATATCTTTTCTTTATTTATACATAAGGTTATGTTTTACAGGGCATTAGGGTTAGAGTTTGGAAAATATTGCCCTCTGGATATGCTAGTGGTTGTAAATTATTCATTCTTGATTACTGAGTTGTAGATTTGTATTAAAACTTAGTCACTGTGTATCATTGGATAAGATTGGATTACAGTTGTCATTGTTATGGTGTCATAAAACTACATCAGATTGTGTATAGATATTGTTGCTAGTGTTTTTTTTTATTTTTTGGGACAAACATTAAATAGCTGAATTTTGTAGAAAAGAAAATGACAAGCTCTACATTTTTGCCTTGATAAAATGTATAAACATTTTCATTGAGTCAGATTTGTTTATTTTTTAACCATGCATATATTTGTTTCAAAGTTCTGCTAGTAACTCATTTAGTAAGAATATTTGGTTTGAATTTTATTCAAGTATTTTTCTTTTAATGACTGGTATTTTAAATATATTATGTTAAATATTTTAAGAAGCTTTTCTCATTTTTTTAAAATAACTTTTCCTGGTAATTTTATTTTGCTTCTTTTGTAAATAAAAATTGATTGATTTGACATAGTAGTTGTACTGTTGCTATTTTTATAATATAAATATATGAGTGAAATTCTAATAGATTTACTTGCTGTAACTAATTGATGAGTAAAAGAAATCTTTTACTGAACTAATTGCATTCACAGCTATAGATTTAATACTTGAATAGCTTTAAATGCTATGTTTGAGTTGAGTAGAGTAAGAGAATCTTTGAAGGATTAAACCTTAAGTGGATGTGTCAAATAATTATAATCATCTTGCTTGTTGTATTAGGGACAGTGCTGCCTTTCTATTATTATAATAGATAAATTGTACACTTAACATTAATTTACCAATTGCTAAAAGTATGACATTATTATATTAGGTACACAAAAAATAATGGAAAGTGGGGCTGGAATCTAACAAAAAATAAATTATTATTATGTTAAAGCCTAAAAAGAAAAAGTAAAGTTCCCCTTTCAGACCTTACGATCTATAGGGCAGATGATGTAAAGGTCATGTTTCTGTGGCCCACGGTTAACGAGGGTGTAATGTGGCCAGCACAACGACCAACCGCCTTTACTTTCCTCAACTAGTGTCAGGTTCCCATTAGAGCCATTAATCCCAAAATTAAAAATCCCAGTCTTCACCAGGTTTCGGACCCGAAACCCTCGCTTCGGAAGTCAAGCACTTTACCACTCAGCCACAACGCCTCCTGCTAAAGCCTTTAATTAATAATAAAAACCTTTACATGGGTTGACTTTTGAAGAAAGCATTTTTTTTTTAAAATGAATGTCAAATTTAGGCTCAGAGTTATACAAAACACAACTTGTTTTTTTGAATGTCCTACAACAAATAGGATTTGACTACTTTTTACTTATATGACCTTTAAATAATGTGAATGGACATTTTGAGCACTGGTCCTGTCACACTAGGATGCCTTTACAAAAGTTTGAAAAGTAACTTTCTTTAAGATTTACTTGGTGTGAATAAAAGGAATCTTTGATAGTACTAATTGCATTCACAGATGTAGATTCGCTCATACGAGGCTTTATCATAGTTCTTAATACACACATTACATTTGATGGTTAATAATAATTTATAACATTAAAGCAAACATACTTTTCAAAACTTAGGCTTACCCACAAAGTACAATTCACGCATCAAATTAACCCAGTTGTATTCTCCAGACATTAATAATACTCCCTAAAACAAAAATGTTAGTTTTATATGCCCTTTTTTTTCTTATTTATGATTGGTGATGTGATATAGATAAACCAAAATATCACACCTAGTTAATTATATCTATAAAATAATTTTCAAATGTAAAATTGTAGTGTATTATTTTTTTTAAGACCTAAAGGCCATATATTTTCTAGGCTTTTAATTATTTTACTGATCAACAAGTATCATGAATAAAAAAAAATACATTGCATAGTTGTATTTAAAAATCTAAATTATGTTTTTGTGGAAAGAAGTATATTTCTAGAAACATTAAGATGACTACTTTCAATGTATAGTGACTAAATCTAAAAACAACAGGTACATTGTTCACAGTGTGCTTTTATTGTGTGTTTATCAATGCACTTACAAAAAAAAGTCATTAGAAAAAAAAGGGGTTTATCCTAGCTTAGGGTTATTTAAATGACTACTAAACCCCATAAATTCTAAAAACTAAAAATACATGACAAGATAGCACAACTGATTTGATTAAATGAGGTAAACATATTTGGCAAAGTGATGTTTTTTTTTTCTACGACCAGTGTCTCATGAGAGTTATCAGTTTTAACTCTGAACTATGAATTGCTCCGAATTGGAGCATGTTTTTCCACCCAGAAAAATGTCAGTTATTAAGAGTAACAAAAAAACTATAACAAATTAATTCCACTTATCTTATTCATGGTAAACAAGTACAGACTAAAAACGCAAAATACCTGGGTTTTATAATAAATGAAAAACTGTCATGGAATCCCCATATTGATGAAACTATCAAAAAATCAATCAAAGCATTAGGGTTTATTAAAAGAAATTTCTATAAATCAAATAAGAACATAAAACTAAAATGTTATTTAACCTTGGTTAAGCTAATAATAGAATATGCATCCTCTGTTTGGGACCCCTCAACTCAAGAAAACATTAAGAAACTGGAACAAACACAAAATAGAGCAGTGAGATTCATAACTAACAATATTCATATTTGACTAGAGTAACACTTTTAGTAAAATCACTAAATTTAGAAAGGCTTCAGGATAGATGACTTAAAAGTAAAGTAGCAATTATACATAAAACACTAAACCATAATCTTCAAATACAAAAACAAAATTTAATAAAATACTCAGACACAAAGATAAAGGCACATTCCTCGTTCCATGTGCTAGGACAAAACTGTACAAATGCTCTTTCTTCCCTAGCGCTATTAGAGCATGGAATGGGTTGCCTGAGCTAGCCAGGAAGACGCAGTGACTTGGCAGAATTTAGGTCATTGGTTAATTTCAAGGCTAAATGCATGACGCATAGGACGTAATCATCTTCTTTTTTGAAGCAATGTCTGCATCATATAAGATTTTCATGTGTTGATCTTATTTCATTTTTTTTTGGTACCATTATATGCAGTCTAATCATTTTTAAAGATAAATTTTTGAGTCGGTTCATAATCTTTTCCCTGATTGATAACCTTAATATATTTACAAGTATCTTGCCTAGCTTTCTCTATCTGTTACTATCATAAATGGATGTTTGGATTTTTAAAAAATGAAACTGAAGATAAAATCAATATTTGGCCTTAAAGAATCTTGCCAAACTTTTCCTCTATATGTCTTGATTATTCTCTAACTCTTTCTCTCCCAATTGATGATGCCAACATTGATTTTAACCCATTAAACTGAATGGATTTTTGGATTTATAAACTTTAATTTGTGTTGTGTAAAAAGAGAATGCATTCTCCTGTAATTCTATACTAAAATATTACATTTACTTATAACAAACAAAAAAGTTATTGGTGATTAATCAGAACAGGATTGTGAAATACAAATGAGCAAAATGAATAATACTACCACAATGAGGAAAATAAGTATGGAGAGAAAGGGTAAAACCTTTGAACAAGAATGTGTTGGTTGTTTTTACATGTTCATTTTAGAATTTTTAATAGTATAAATGCATTGTTAAAACTAATACTTTAAATCGTTGCTTTTTTATTTATATTGAAAGATTACTTGAAATTTGTTGAATATGTAATGTGATTTCAGCGTCATTTAATAAAAATAATCACATTATTGTCATTAATGTCAATGGTCTCTTTAAAAACTTATTATTGTAATTTGTTGATAAATTTAAATTAAAAAAAAAAAAAAAAAAGAATTCCAGATTAATTCTTTTATCCCTTAACCTTGTGATAGAAATTGGGACTCAAATTTTAGCTCCTAATTATTACAAGCTTTTCTGTTTTTCTTCATGAGTCTGCATGGAATGGGCTGTCATCTCAAGAAAGTCATCAAACCCTTTTTCTCTTCTTATTCACATAAACTAACACACTGAACTTATTGTTATCAAATACAAAACAAATTTCTGATCGAATTTTAAAATGTTTAATCTTTAAAAATTATCTAAAATAGAAAAAAGTGAACATTTTTATTGGTAGATATTCAAGACAATACTCATTTTGAGTAGGCAATATTGGAATTGTGATAAAAACAATCTGGCTTTGTTCTTATGAAAGAAAATCTGGATTAAAAAAAAAAGATAGAATAACATCAGACTAGAATAACAACATCCGACTAGATCTATGTGATTAGTTTAACAAAGGAAATGACTTTTCATGCTAAGCTTGGCAAGGATCCTGGCTGGCATTAGTGTGTGTATCAGTACAACCTAGTTCAAAAAGTTCATTATCGTAAACCAACCAAGTTACTAATTAGTAACTAAAAATCCAATAGAGTGACTATCAACAATAGGCTTTGGTGATCAGGGATGATGAGGTGACAAAAAAACAAAGAAGTAAACAGAGAATTATGTGGATATTAAAAAACAAACTCATGAGTTATGGAATGGAGACACTTTTTTCACATACATTAAAGCCATCTTTCTAGACTATTAGCCAAAACAGCTCAATCAAATGAAGCACTGAACAAAAATTCAATCGCAATAATGTAAGTGTCTGGGAACACATTAACAATAGATTAATACATCTACAGCTGCACACAAAATAAATATAATATAATCAATTTTCCCCCCCAGAATGTTAAATTCTTTTTTAAATCATGTGTTAATCTACAGTACTAATGATGGCTTTAATTCTGCTTTTAATTCACTGGGTTTACATATAATATACACAAGTCACTCAAATAAGAATAAAATAAAGAAGTTAGCCTAACATGATATAAGTAACATTAAATGTCATCAAGAAAGTGTATCTAAATACTATCTTATTTGCACTTTTCCTTTTACGCTGGACATGAAGACAATGCCTAATATTATGTTTGATGATGACCATTATGTGGATAGTTAGATTTAATCTTTTTTTTTTTTTTTTTCCATAAAATTTAATTTATTTATTTAGGACATTCTTGAAAACTTAAAAATCTTTAGTTGCTGTTGATCTTAAGTTACAAAATAATGTATATGAGTGTTAAACATTGGACAGCAAAAAAAAAAAATAAAACATGAGATCACATTCAAATGTTGAGCACAAAAGTTTCAAAAACATGAATTTCTAGGGCTCAGTTTGCATTATACTTTACAAATAAATCTCTCTTAAAATAAAAACTATGATAAATGCTTAAACAAGACAACATAGGGGAATCAAATGCATGAATCATTTTCATGAATTTAAATTAAACTAGTGCTTGACAAAACTGGATGCTAACAGTTTGAATTTTGTAAAATGTCATTCACAGCAGCTAACATAATACTGATAAAGCAATCAAAGACTAATACATTTTAATTAGTACCTGTATGAGATTCAGCTTTAATTATTGAAATATTTACAGCAGCAGAACTTGACAGCTACTCAAAACAGCAAAGAACTTAAATGCACATGTAGAAGCAAGTAAGTGAAAACTAATTTGGAATAACATGCTGTAGCATCTCAGCATTCAAACCAAGCTAATGAATTCCTTGGGTTGGAGCCACACTCTTACAAGTAGATTATGGATTCTAGCAAAAAGTTAAAGAAAAAGAGTCCTAGTCAATGAAATACAAATAATTAGAAATCAATTAGTTTTCATGTATAGATACTGCACCTAAAAGAGTTGTTGTGCAACAGCATCAAACGATGATAATTTTAATGATATCAATGTTTGTCCATATTGGAGGGTAACAGATAGCCAGTCTTAATGCTGAAATGAACTGCCAGGTGGTTTCCAGATCTTTTATTTTTTCTAAAATTGTTTTTTTGGGGACAGTATCTTCTCTCAATGAAGAATACAGCTTTGAAAATGTAAAAATAAATTACATAAACACAAATAACTTAATCAATCAAACAAAATGATAGAATTTTTATTGAAATAAGGAAATAAATAGAATATTTCATAGCACAAATTATTCAGACCATAATATAATTCATAGCACAAATTATTCAGACCAGTAATATACATTTTCAGACAAAAAAAAAAATCTGCTTTTTCCTATTATTTTGCATAAAATATGGCATCATCAAACATGGTAAAGAATAGAGTAAGTTGTTTTCTTTGATGTCTCATATTTTTTTTTGTAACTGAGATAGTTTGTATGATATTTTATTTTGATAAAATATTATATTAAATATCATTCATTTTAAACATCATTGGCTCTGTAATATTCAACTGCTCTACATAGTCCAAATCATATCTAGAAAAAGAAAAAATGAAACATAATGCTACAATTGGTATAGAAATACACTCACGTACTTTAAATATAAAATATAGAAATTATTTCGTTTTTGTATTTACATGTAAGTTAATTTACTGAAATGATATATACCATATTGAAACTTTTCTTGAGCACAACATTATGATTTGTATGATAAAAAAAATTAAATAAATCAATAACTGGCTTCACCTTATATTCACATCATGTTATCATGACATGATTGTTATAAAGTATTTTCTTTTTGTAGAGGAAAAAAAGTTATTTTAAACGAAACATGATATGTATGTCAACATATTCCTGAGACAGAAATCTCAAAATATCTTGGGGAAAAATGATCATGTCTTAAGTTAGAAAGTGTAGCCTACTCTTTATAATTATGAAGTTCTTGAAAATGACAAAAGAATCAAGATGTAGCTAAACAAATAACATTAAATCATTGACAAAACACCAATTTTTGTTTGTTATGTGTACTAAGTTCAGTCTATGACAGGTTACTAAAAAAATTTTTTTAAGGTATTCAGAATAAAAATGATAAGACTTTAGAAAGTATAGCTATTTAGCTATTTTGGTGTTCACTAAGAAAGAGTTTTTATAGACTCACAGCCTAAGAACGAATATTTGTGAAAAAATGTAAGCCTTATATTAATCATTTGTATATTAATTCTTATTTTCCCAAAATGGCCAATGTAGTTTTTTTTTTAAAATAAAATCTATAAACAGAAAGTATAAATATTTAATAGCTTTTAATTTAATATACTCCTTCCTTTTTTTTAAAGTATTTAATAACTGTTTGGTGAATAACTCACGATTATATACATTTTATAAAAAGAATCTAAATGTTTCCTTTTTTCCCCACTAAAGTACAAAATAGCTGCATGAATGTGATTTTATGCACAAAGTTATAAAAGCGAAATGAAATAGAATTTTTTTTGTTGCTGCTGGAGGTAAGGAATACTAGAGTTTATGTTGTGGGGAAGAGTTATAGACTAACAAGAGAAAGCTTTTTCACTTCACCTTTAGGCGGGGAATGAGAAAAATTGGCTCATGTTTGAATCTTTAAAAAATATCTTTGGGAATCTCTTGGAATTTTCAAAAAATAGTACATATTGTAATAAATCAATGGGCCTAACCAGTATATGAAGCTACTAATACATAAAAATATTGTTTCTAGTTATATCAGTCAATACATTTGAAAGTTCTGTAAAATTATTTTTTTCATTTTTAAAAACAATACACTCATTACAAAAATTACTATTTTCCATTTCCTAATAGTGAGATAATTAAAATATATCCAATGACTCAAACAGTGCTAGTGTATAAATATCACAAATAATAGCAACTTTTCAATTTAAATGAGTCAGAGATGGCAATGTGTCAGGATGAGCCAAATAAATGGCAGCAATATATAAACTACCCATTATCAAATTTAGCCGAGCTACCTGATGTGGCACAGTGTCTAGATTCCCCCTTCGGAAATCCTTCTCTAGAGCAAAGACACTAAAGATAGATATGGCTGGCAGGAGCATCCAAGGGGAATAGTTCAAACCAACTATGATGTACACAATATAAGGAACAAACAACAGGAAGCAAAAGAGACAGTATGAGCCTGTTTTCCCAAGTATTATTGCCACAGTTAAGGCCCCAGCCAAGCGATCACTCTCCATGTCTCTTGTATTGTTGCTATGTAGAATCGCTTCAGTATTCAGAGCCAGTGGAATGGCATAAATGAGTGGAGTGAGCGAAAGCTGCCCTGTCTGGCTTAGGTAGGAGAACACAACTGTGAGTGGACCAAACGTCAATACAATGAGAAGATCTCCCAGAGCAATATACTTCAATCCAAGCCCACCAGTGTAAAAAAAACTGCTGGAGAGACCACAGAAATATATAAGGGCCAAGTGTTCCATTTTCGCAGGTGACATAATGTTCAGCAGCATGAAACCCACACAACCAGCCACATAGAACATGGCCCCCAAGGTAACAACATCATTAGGAAGCAAAATGTTATCCACCAAAGTCCTGTCATCACTCTTTTTGTTGTCGATACCTTTCACAAAGTCAAAGTATGTGTTGACTAGATTGCCAGCTGCATGCACGCACAATGCTGTAACAATGGCTGCAAAGAAGATACTAATGTTGAACACGCCTTGAGTTTTGTAAGCCAGACAACTGCCAAGAGCAACAGGAGTGATGGATGCTGTGAAAGACCATGGTCTCAAAGCTATAAGATACTTTGACAGTGTGCCTTTTTTAATTGGAATAAATCTAAAGTTTCTGAAATCTTTATGGTTGTTGCTAGTTGACATGGTATCTTCAAACATGGAATAAGAGTCTATATTATTAGTTATTTTCCTTTCAAAAGGTGGAGGTTTCTCAGAAGAGCTGACATTTGACTGAAATCCAGTTGGTATCCATTCTTCAGTTTGAGTAGCAGTTTCTATGAGAGGTAGGTGAATCTTGACCTTGAAAAGAAAAAAAAAAGACTTTTTTTGTAAGTAATACAGCCAATATAAAATTCTTTTTATATGGTAAAATAAAAGCTGCTATTTTTTAAAGCTTTTATCATACTGATGTGATATCTTGAGAAAACTGAAACTCAAAAGATTCTCTCAATACACTTATGAAAAATTGCCTGAAAATATCATTGCTGAAATGGAGAATGTATGCCTCCAAAAAACGAGTTAATCTTTGAATTTACATTAGTTTTTAATGGTACTAGTGATTAAAATATCAAATTTATTTCTTATTTAGTCTTTTAAGATTTGAATTACTCTTTTTTTTTTTTTTAAATCAATAGTTTGTATGTGAAATAAAAATCCTATTATATTTATATGCTGTTTTCAAAGATTATTATCTATAAACTATTTTTTTTTTCATGAATCCCCAAATCTCATTAGTTAAATGTTTTTTTTTTATTTTGAATCGTCAACTTCATAGTCTCAAGATGGTGTTAACTTAAAATTAGCCAGCAGAAAGTTTGGGTAACAAGAATCATGACCTGATGATCTACTTTTCTTTTTATACAAAGCTTATATCATGTTATATCATATGTCTATACGTCAGAGTGGAGTTGTTTACACATTATTTATATTCCATGTCAATCTATTAAAAATGAGTTACATGATTGATTAAAAAATAATTGATGCAATGTCTCTCAATATAAGCGCTGTTTTTAAAATAAGTATTTTTAAAGATATTTTACTTGCTTTACTTGATTTTATTAACAACCCTGTTGTGAAATACTGAAAATTTATTTTTCATTAAACTAAATAATTTAACTAAAGGTATGCAGAGCCATGGTTCAAAGTCATGTCAAAAAAAAAAAAGGAAATTTTAGCCTTTATAATTTATTAAAAGTCTCTTTATTTAAAGTTTGAATATCAAACAATATCTAATTCCATATAAATATTAAAAACATATTAATGTCATTATACAAATAATTATTACCTAAACCAATAATAAACTAAATCTAAATGATGGAGAAATTATCCCTTATTAACAAAGCTTATATCAACTCACTCTATCTGCCTGGTAATAAGTTTCTACATGTTTCTTCTTTCACACCCGTTCTCGGATCAAGTTGAAACTTAGCAAAATTATTCATTGGCATAGTCAAGATATGAATTAATAAAAAAAAAATTAACCAGCTAGGGAATAGATTATTTGTAATTAATTATTTTGTTTGATACCAACAAGGTAAATTAATCCTTCAGTACTTAACTTCAGTTATCTGAAGCTGGCAGAGAATTTTTATTTAAAATTTGAACAAAACTTTTGTTGACTTACATGAGGAACTCTTGGCTGTGTGCTATCATTGCAACACAATGTTCCTGTAACATCAGTCTTCTGGTCCAGTGTCATTAGATTGGTAATATTCATTTTTGCCTTTAAATAGCAAGAATAGACCTAGGCCCATGAACTAACAAAATGTTTTTCTCTTCTCAAGTACATTGCTATTTAAGCAGTAGTAGCAACATAACACTGATTTCACGGAGCTCAGATAAGGTCCATGTCTGAATAGATATATATATATATATGATTTAAACTAGTCTGAGTGTAAATAGTCTATTAACAATCTGCAAAATAAATATATATATTGAGTCCTCAAGATTAATACAATAATTTTAGAAATAAAAATTCTATATAGATACTCTACTCTAATAGATAGATAATCTGGATCTTGAATGATTAACTTTTCAGCTAGAACACGAGCTAGTCTACATTTCTATAATAGATCTGACTTAAATATAGAGAAAGCTCTTATAAATCAAATACCTTGTCAAAAACTCACTCATTAAACACATCATTTTGTTTTTTGTACCCGTAATTCACTTGTTTTTATGTTTGGCCAATGATACGAAATTTAACTAATAAGATCTAATTTAGTTTTTACTCTTTTACTCTATAGACTATAGTTATAAATACTATAACTATAGTACTATCTATAGTCTATAGTTATAGTATTAAAATTACTAGATCTAGTCTAGTTAAAAGTTAGTAGACTAGTATTATAAAAATAATTATATTTATATAGATCTAGATAGATTAAATAATATTATAATATAGATCTAGATTTATCTAGTCTAGACTCTTATTTTCTACAGGACTAGAGTTAGAGTTGAGTGAGTAGAGTGTTTAGTTTAGAGTTTAGTTAGAGTGTTAGAGTTAGACTTTACTAATTTTACTTTTAGTTAGGCTTAGATGACTTAGTGACAGTCACTGTCAGTCTAGTCCTAGTCAGTGACTGTAATACTAAATTCTATCTGATAGAGTCATAGACTATAATAATAATAATAAGGCTAGTCTTCAAGTCCGAAGATTAGTGAGGAATGCAGTATTTCCCGTGGCTGCGCAGTCCCAGCTGTGACCTACATATTTTGCTACATCCAGGGCAAGCATAACCATTGTCTGCAGGTGGTCGATTTAGATTTTCTTTTCTGCGTCTGCGTTTGTCCTTGGCAGCAGATTTTCTTTTGGTCTCAAATGTGTATCCTGTGGCCTTTGTGAGTGACCTCCAGCTGTCTCATTCTGAGGCCGCATGCAACCAGGTGCTCTCTTCTATGTCAGCCAAGGAAAGTTGGCGCCTAAGCTGGTCTTTGAAGCGTATACTATAGTAACAGTAATAGGTAACACTATAAGTACTATTAACTAATGAACAAGATAGTGAAGTGTAACACTAACACTGACAGTGAATCTGAGTAACTTTGAAAGTAAGTTAAGTAACACAACACACAGTGATTGAGTCATGATCAGTATGAATGATGATTAATGAGTTGAGATTGAGTTAGTTTTAAAATCTAGAATCTAGTAATATTACTAATGGTATGATCAAGTTTTAGCTGGCGGATTTACATATAGTTATAGTATGATATACTATACTATAGTGTAACTATAGTTATAGAATAAAGATTTTATTATATTATACTTATACTAAAAATTATACTAAGTTATACTTATCATTATGATTTATAGATCTATTCTATGGCCGCCTAACTAATAGTAACTAATACCGTTATAGGTTAATTTTCAGTATCAATAATCAGATCTAGATTTATAGATAAAATTCTAATTTTTAATAGAGCGTCTAATAGATCTAGACCACTACCAGTAATTTCATCTTGTCACTTTTATTAGATTACATCAGAATTTCAAAGATGAAAATTACCAAGTTCGTTAGGAAATGCGTTTCGTTCGAATGGTGTAGAAAAACAAGATCCTTGTTTTTTAAAGTTTTGTAAAATACTAAATATGCGAAAGGTAAAAAGGAAATGTTATCACTGACACGTATAAAGGACTGATAAGTAAACGTGGTTAAAAAAGAATGAAAACAAGTAAAACATACTTTACAAAGAAAAAAAGAGCTTATAAAATATACGGGGAAGAGCTCCACATTTACAAATATATATTTCAATAATGTAGGACTTATTTCTCTAATACGTAAGGGGACTTTTTTTTACCTTTCCCTATCCCTTAGTCTGTTGGACTGTTGGGGCACCAAGCAAGACTCGTCGACCGCCTTTTTCCATTCCTCCGTCTTTTGCCTTGTTTAGAACTTCTTTCAATTGCTATTGCAAATATTAAGTCCATTCTTTTATGTTGTCCTCCCATCGCTTTCTCTGTCTGCCTCTTCTTCTTTTTCCTGGTACTGTCTAATCGCTACAGTAAACCTGTCTCTAATCTATGGTTTTGTGATGCGGTGTTTGAACGTGATACTAAGGATCCTTCTGTAACATCTCAATTCAATTGCTAGGATCCTCCTCTCTATCTCTGCGGTCAGCGTCCAAGACTCAAAAGCATATAAAAATGTGGCCATGGCCAGGGAGCGCATCATTCTGATTTTGGTGCCGAGGACTTAGCCTTTGTCTTTCCATATTATTTTAAGTTTTGAAAGGGCTATTCGGGACAGTGGCGTAGCATCCATGGCGCGAAGGGGTTCAATGAACCCGGGCCCACGACTATTAGTGGCCCACAGCCCTTAGAGTAGCAACAATGGCGCGTAGGGCGTTCATTGCACTTAGGCCTATGGATCATGGCCAATAAGGGCCCACATGAGCCCCCAAGAGCCCTTGTGACTAACACCAAAGTAAAAAAAAAAGTCACTCATACTTTTGTAAAAGCCGACTTAGCATCATTTCTCCTTTTTTTTTCGTGACTGCCCATGACGGAATACCCAAAGAAATAGCAACCAGAGAATCATTTCTAGATTTTCATATTTGCGAGAACCTGCAGAACAAATACTCCAATTGATAAAAAAAAATGACAATTCAACTTTAAATAAATTGCGAGGCCATGCTATGACGGTGCTTCCCATAAGAGTGGACAGTACAATAACCTTGAGGCATCGCTTCAGCAAATGCATCATCTTGTGCATTTTGTTCACTGCGCTAACCACAACTTGAATTTGTTTTTAATGATTCCGTCAAGTGTTCAAGAAGTTGAAGATTTTTTGACTAAGTACAAAACTATGGGCGCTTCTGAATCCAATAGGGCAATAGGGAAATCCTAATTTATATGACACAAATTGCTTTTTGCTAGTGGTCATGAAGGAATGATGTCCTTCAATGAGATTCGGATGCCGTACCTTGATGTACTAAAACTGTTATTATAACTTTCTTTGTGTCACCAAAAGGAAAATGACCGCATATAATCTAAAGGGAAATTAGAAACATTCAAAGTTATTGTTCTGCTTATTGTTATTATTATTATTATAGCTTTTATATATCGCTACTTTCATGCTTATAGCATGCTCAGAGCGCTTTGGTCCAATCTCATTTGTGAACCAGTGGGGGGGGGGGGGGGGGGGGGGGAGGTTTTCCGTGCTGCCTTTAGGCGCTAAGTAAACACAACTCTGCCCGAGTCGGGTGTCGGGTGTCGGTTCATGCGCACTTAGCCTCTCGACGACGCTTCCCACCTTGTTAAGTGCAAAGTTGTAAATTGTCAAAAAAAAAATATTGTAATATGAACAGCAAGAACAATAAAACAGTGTGTCAACTGGAAAAGCTCTTTGAGAGGGTAAGAAATGAGGATGATTAGCTCTAACTTAAGCTGTTCATCCAGTTTTTCGCTCCACGCGATAGCTGAAAGTTAAAAGACAAATTGATGAGCATACCCACTGACTAGTGTAAAGAGAAAATTCAAGATGCATTGGTGACTTTCAAAATCAATGTATTTAACCGAACTATCGCGGTCGTTGTTAATCGATTACAGATTTCATTTTTAAAAATCTGTCAACTTGTTTCAGTCGTTAATCCCTAGTCACTTTGCTTGTAATGGTTTGTTCAGCAGATCGGTCATTCTCCAAGTTTGCTATTCTTAGAAAATATTTTAAAAGTTCTATAAGACAGAGCAGGTAGGCTTCAAATTCTGTTCTTTCCATTAAACTAGAAAGAACACAGGTTTCTGACTGCAATTCGAAGGCCAGAGAAATGAAATTCTAGTAAATAAATGTTGAACCTATTTACTGTTAACTAATGGACATACTACTAGATAATAGTTTTATCATAGCTGTGTATTTCGAATGTAAATTTGAATAATGGGAAAAAGAACTACTAAAACATTTCTTTGTTGGGTTCCTATTAGTTGTACGGAATAATAGCTGAATCAAACGAAAAGACATTGTTTTATTGGAATGTCTTTTGGTAAATGTATCGATACATACAGGCTTATATATTTTTGTCACACACTGGGTAAGGGGCCCACCAACACATTCTTGAACCCGGGCCCACAAGTATCTACGTCAAGCTACGCCACTGATTTGTGCCAATAGTTCGGGTTTCGTTCCCTCATCTGAGACAATAGCTCCGAGGTATTTGAAGCTGCTAACACTAGTCAATACTGATAACCTTTTTAAAGCCCTGTTGACTATTGGTCATAATTTGTTGTTTTTTTCTGCAATTATTTGCATACCATATGCTGCGGAAGTCTTGTCAATGCGCATCACCAGGTCAGCTAGTTCTTCTTCTATCCCTGCTATGCCATCAATGTCATCTGCGAAGCGCAAGTTAGTAACTCTTCTTCCTTCAATGCTTACTGCACCTTCATAGCCCTCGAAAGCATCTTCCATTATCCTTCCAAGGAAGACATTGAAGAGTGTTGGTGAAAGTAGGCAGCCTTGTCTTACTGCAACTGTGGTTTTGAACCAGTCCCCAATATTATTGTTGAAGTACACCGCACACTGGTGGCATCCTTGTAGAGGTTCTGGATAACTTTAATTATGTTTTTATTAATGTTGTACTTTTCCATTGTCGCCCTGAGTGCCCCGTGCCATAATCGATGTAAAGCTTTCTTGAAATTAATAAAGAAATGGAAAAGATTCTCTTGGTGTTGGAGATATTTTTCACATAGTATTCTGAGGTTTAGGATTTTTTTCCTGTTTTGCTGCGACCTTGTCTAAAACTTGCTTGTTCTGATATGATTTTGTCTGCTATCGGTTTTAGTCGGTTTAATATGATTTTTAACAGTACCTTGCTGGGATGGCTTATGGGGCTGATGGTGCGATAATTTTGACAGAGTTGTAAATTGCCTTTCTTTGGAAGGGTTATGATGAGTTATTGAATCCAGGGTCTGGGCCATTCTCCTGATTGCCAGATTTTGTTGCAAATCGTATAGAGTGGGTTTATCATGGTTTCTCCTCCCGCCTGTAGAAGTTCACCAGGAAGGTTGTCAACTCCGGCCGATTTTCCCTTTTTTAGGGCTTTTACTGCTGATGCTATTTCCGAGCGAAGAATCGGATAGTAGTCTATGTTAGATACTTCCGGGACATTTAGTATCTCTGCATCTCTTGAGATATCAAAGTTATACAACTCTGAACAGTATTCCGTCCATCTTCTTATCACATCTTTTTCCTCAGTTTAGCATTTATTGTTTTTGTCTTGTATTGTGTTAGTTCTTCCATGCTTTGAGGTAGTCAGGTCCTTCACTAGTTGGTACGTTTTTTTTTACTGTCATTCCTGTTTAGTCCCTGTTCAATTTCTTGACACTTATTCTCTATCTACCTTTTCTTCGCTTCTTTCATTCCCTTTCTAAAACGTTTGTTGACGCTTTTGTATTCGTGGACATATTTTGGGTCGGACAACTTTTTCCCTTTAAGCTCCCGTCGCTTGTCACAGAGTTGGAGTATATCCTCAGTTACCCAGGGTTTTTTGGGCGGGCGGAGCTTTCCTAGTATTTCCTGGGCTGTGTCTGTGACTGCTGTTTTTATCATATTGACTTGTGTGTCGATATCCTTCAAGGTTGCAAAGCGTCCTCCTACTGGTGCCTCGAATATAGCAGCTACTTGGGGGTCTTTCAGCTTGTCCAGGTCAAATTTTATCCTGGTAGGTCCTTGTTTTGTTAACTTTTTTAGATGTAATTTGAAGGTCGTCATAACAAGGTCATGATCGCTTCCAATGTCAGCTGTAGGAAAACTTATTGTTTTGGCCGTATGGATGCTTGCCTTAAAACGCTGTTGCACCATGATATAGTCGATCTGGTTGTGATGTTCTCCGTTCGGACTGTGCCATGTGGTTATACGCGTTTTTTTTGTGGCATCCTAGTGTGTTCGCCAATACGACATTGTTGTATTTCGAAAATTCTAATAGTCGTTGACCTCGTTCATTAGTTGAGAAGTCACTGTATCTTCCACATGTGCCTTTCCAGGTTTGGTAGGAGTCACTTCCTACTTTGGCATTCCAGTCTCCATGTACAACAAGGATGTCCTTTTTTATTTGAGAACTTAACTCTATATATTTAACCGTATCTGTGAATATTAAAGAATCAATTTCCCTTGTTGGATTAAAAAAAAAAAAATTAAATTTCCAATATCTAATTGACTAATTGGTTTACTTGTTTTTTTTATTCATTAATGTCTTGTCTATGCCAAGTGCATAGTTTCAGCTTGATCCGAGAATGGGTGTGAGAGAAATAATGTGTACAAACTTTTTATCAGACAGACAGACAGAGTGCATTGATATAAGCTTAGAATTTAGGAAAAGAAAAGAGATGACAACAGAATAAAAAGTAAACTTTAAGAATATGCAGCACTCACTGCGCCGTCTAACTGATGCCCTTCCTCTACTCAAAGCAGTTAATGAACAAAAAGCTTTGCCACAACACTATCCACTGCAGGGATACCCGGTACTTAAAGTTAATCGCAATGATCTGTTCTTTTTTTATATACCGGTATTTTAATGGTTTTGTTTACCCCACGTTTACAATGTTTAAGAAATAAGATACAATTTTAAAAACATTGAAGAGAAACGATGTTGAGAAATGTTGAAACGATATAATATAAATATACCTATAAAATAAAGAGCATGAGAAGATTGAAGAGACTTATATAAAATAAAAAGACAATAAACAATGCCAAGAATTCTAAAGGCTTATTGAAAGATCCATCACTGTTAATCACTGCTATAGGTAGCCTAAATTGTGACTTACGACTTCTGTGTACATTTCATTATGTGACAGTAAAGGCGAGCATATATAGGCCTATATATTTAGGTTTGCTTTTATGAAATGTGACTGTTGTATTTATGTAGCAAATATGATAATAATGACACTGGCCAATGGCATACATGTAGAAAAAGTTAAATGCTATAAGCGTAAGAGCTTAAAACTTTGATTCAGCAATGCTAAATAGGCTTTTTAATTTGTTTAACTTATTATTTTCGTATTATGTAAACGTAGATTCTGTTTACGAAAACCCCTATGGAATTTACAAAGTGTAGGCTACCTATATTTTGTTGTTGTATTTAGCCCTGTTGTGTGATGCTGTATCGTAGGCTACCTCTTCTACTAAAAGGAGGGCTACCAGGTCGTGTGGTATAATGGACTGTCGTTCGGTGGTCTCGATGGTCATGGGATCGAACCATGCCTAATGCCATCCCCCGTCGTCCTTCAGGAGGTTTGGGCTAGGATGTAATTATCTTCAAATCTGAAGGCACATCAGAAACGAGACTCGTAAAACATTTTGCACGTAAACCAATGAACAATGAGAAGGACCTATTGTTTTGTTTCTTTTATTTGCTTCTTTTTTTCCCGCCACTTTCACCTTTAAGCCTACCTGTCTCTCTTCTTACGCTCTCTCCCTTCCCCCCCCCCCCCTTCCTCTCTCCTATCTTCCCAGTGTGCATAGCATGTTGACAAAGAAGACACAAAAAAAAACAACAACACATAGGCCTAAGTAAGTTTCTTTTTTTTTTAAATTTAAAGTGGCGCTGTAAAGCGAGGTAAATAGTGCAAAGGGCACTATGGATCGAAGAATTAGAAAAATGGGATAAGACATAATAATTATGTACAATCGTTAGCCATAAGATAAAGTAGACGATATGAATAAACAGACATGTACAACTTACATTTGGTTTCTACAGCAGCGCTCACTCTCTCAAGACACGGAGGACGTCTCACACAACCAATCCTGTCAGTCTCAACGACACGCAGTTCTACAGCCTCTTCATAAAGCTCCTCCATCTCCCCCCACCACACCATATCACTTCTCCCACGAGTATTTCTCGGTTTCTGGTTTCATCTAAATTGATTCTTTTTATCTGCGTAGTGTATTCTGATTGTGGTGTATTCTGGGTTGACACAAACGGTTGTTGTTTAGGCAAAATGCTCATCCTTGTGGACTTTTTGAGGTCTCTTTACATTTGGTTGGAATGGGAAGATTGAAGGGAAGGGAAAAGCTGGCTTGAATTTCTGTCAATGTTTGATTTATCATGTCTTGAAATCTATGCACATTATTTCTACGTCTTCTATAGCGTCATATATATTTGAATAACATTTAGTATAATATTCTGAAATAAATGTTAGGCCAGCATGTAGTTTTTTAATATATATATATATATAAATTACACGCTGTCCTGACATTTATTTCAGATTATCATAGTACATGTTATTCAGAGTAATTGGCTCTTAGTTGACAATTTGATTTATCTACAGTAGCCTAGTAAATATGTATAAAAAAAAAATAGGTCTATTAATTGCACAAGCTGTGTAGGCTTATTTAGAAAAACAAAACCTAACAAAATACTCAGAAAGACACAAGGATAGAGGCCCATTTCTTGTTACATACTCTAGAGCAAAGTCATACAAGTACTCCTTGTCCCTTAGTGCCAATAGAGAATAAAATGTGTTGCCTGAATCAGCCAGGAAAACCAATGACTTGGCAGAGTTTAAGTTATAGATTGACATATAAAATGGCGTAGGACGTAATTATCTTCTTCTTTTTTTGTTGAAGTAACAAATGTACTATATAAGATACGATTGTATATTTCTCGGCAATAGTAAGTCTACTTCTGTTCTCCTTTCCCACTTTAAGGAAGGGGGCGATCGAAAAGAGAGAAGTGGATTGTGCCTAAAGCCTCAACCCTATGGACCTCCACAGAGGCCTCTATTTATTGTAACAAAAATATACAAATAACGATTTTTTTGTATTCGCAATGCTCCATGCGGCTGTTATTATTCAATAGAAAATTTTTAATAAGAAAACATTTTTTTAAACGATTGTGGAGTTTTAGAAAGATATTTTTATTTGGTTAAAAAAAACACATTGTTTCTAGAAATAAAAATCATTAATAATTAGAACAAGAAAACTAAAATGAGTAGTCTAAACAACAACTCACTGGGACACTGTTGGTCAATCGTAAGCACATAATAAGTTACAAATAAACTTATGACTAAATATTGGCAGAGTTGTGAATGAATAGGTTTGGACTAGTTGTTGTTTTTCATTACTGTTAGCTACATTCCTTTCACAAATAATTCAACACTACATAATAAATATTAATGTAATAAGTAATACATGAAATATCAGTATAAGCTACATTATTACAGGAGACAAAACAGATTATTGACAGCTAACTATTTGAACAACGAAATATATATATATATATATATATATTACTATATAATAATAATATTAATAATAATAATAATCTTTATTATCCGTATGGAAATTTGTCTTACAATTTGTGCATTACACCAAACAAAAAACATTATAACTATAAGAAACCAAATTGTACATTCACACCAGACTCACTCATAGTTTACATGTGACAAAGTCTATACCATATTGTTCTTATTTAATGATTTGATTGCCAGGGGAACAAAAGAGTGTTTGTGTCTGTTTGTCTTTTATATCGGTGTCTTGTATCTCTTTTGTGATGGTAAAATCACAAAATCCTGACACAAAGGGTGATTCTTTATTTCGAGGATCTTGTTAGCTTTTTATAGATGTTTGTCTCAAACAACTGCCCAAATGGGGTTTGTTTTTTGCCAATGATTTTACCAGCAGCATTTAGGATTCTATAAAGTTTATTTTTATTTTTAATGCTCAGATTGCCATACCAGGCAGTGATATTGAAACTTAACCTAACTGACGATAACAACGTTGATTCCACCAAAATATGGCAAATAATTAAGGAGAGAAAGAGTTAAATATATGTGGCAGATCCGTCACGAGCTAGAGTATAGTGTGACCACCACGACATATGATTTAGCTGTGTAGTTTCACAATCAATAGTAAGTAAAAAAAAAAAGAAAGTGTTTATGTATGCCTTTATGAAATGTGGCAGTTGTATGTACCTAACGAATATGATTAGACTGACAACAATGGCTAGTAGTATGAGGGGAAAAGCCATATTTTACATAATTTGCTTCAGCTTGATGGTATATGGACCAAAACAGACATTAATTTATGTTTATCTAATAAATATGACAATTGTGACAAGGGCCAACGGTATGACAATCACTGGCACAACCATCATGATTAATGCTGATAGGACCACCCTGACCCAGGCATCGAGTCCTCCTAACTCAGCTGTGCATCGCTCGGGGCAGTAGGCCAGCCTGGATACATTGGATGATGGCGTGCAGTAATCACATTCCTGGTAGCTGTGGACATCGTGGTCAACGTAACCGCATGTCTTGCAGGGTTGACAGCTTTTTGTTGAGATGTCCAGGTACTGATTTCTGCCACAGGTCAGGATGCCCTCAGGAGATTCTAAAATAGTGGAGAAAAAAAAAGAAACAAAAGAGTTGACAAACATACGTTCCTAAATCTAACTCTCTCTCTCTTCCCCCTTCTCCCCTTCACTGTCTCTCAGGCCGATCAACCAGGCACGATCTAACTATTGCTTGAAATGAAATGTATTAGTCTTAAAATAATACATCGAAACATTACAAGCCCATGACTTGTGAACATGAAGGCTTCATTAAAATGAGTTATTTTGTGCCTTTATTATTAGGCCAATTATTATCATTAGTAGTAGTATTCAAAATGTACTAATATTCATTCTCTGGCACTCTCAGGGTCAAGCTTCATATTGCGATCTGTGGCACAGATGATTTAAAGGTCATTTGTTTCAGTGGCCCAAGGTTAACGAGGGTTTCATATTGCCAGCTCCTTTAAAGAGAAACAAATTCATTGTAGTCTCTTTAACAATGTCCATTGAGGATTTTTAATTTTCTGGTAATGGGGCAGGTCTGCAGCAGGGCATTGAAGGTGTCTGTGAGGTAAGTAGTCATTATCCCCTCGGTTGATATAACAACAGGGTAGATTGTAATTTATTCTTTTTTTTTTTTCAATTTCTGTTTTCGTTATATTATGGGATAGTGGTACGGCGATGTCATTGATGGTTGTGGATTTTTCTTTCTTGTTAATATATAGTAGGCCTAAAACATCCAGTCTTGTCAATGAAAATATGTCTATGCCAATATAATGGGTAATCTGTTGACTTGAGAACCTCTTATGGCAAGTATTTATAGTAAGGAGGTGTATCTTTCTTAATCAGATTAAGTGTCAAGGCCATGAGTTGATGGATTAGTTTCGGTTATGTTAACCTAGGTAGGCATATTCTGATAAAGCTAAACATTATGTGTTCAATCAAATCATCCGCGTTTCCGTAATTTCGACATTTAGTCAACAACATGTCAATAGGCTTTTCATAATATTTAGTCCTAATAACACGGTCCTGTGACAAAGTTTTCTGTTTCAGGGTAGAGATGCTCTTAAGGATGCTATTATTGTTAGTAGTAGTTGATAACTGTGATATGTTTCCGATAGCTGCTGTGATTTGAATTTCTCCTCAGATTTCAAACTGCGCTATACGTTCTTGGCATAACTTCTTAGTCGAATTTTGAGTAGTTATTTAAAAAAATAAGAATAACTGAATCATTTGGTAACAGTTTAGAAATCTATCAGGTGTAACAGATGAGTCATTTGGAAGTAGTTGACAGCAATCAAAGGGAACGCTTACAGAACAGAGTAACAGTAATAACATATCACAAAATATTACACACAATTTTACTAAGGTAATTCTACCAAAATATAAAAGTAGGCCTAATCATTATGTCCGATAAACCTCTACCGACACACCTTATCATAATAGTCTGACTTTATCAGAAAGACGTTCATACAAATGTCACTCTTCCTTATATCTCCCCTTTTTAAACACAAGCACACATACATACAAATAGATTTAAAATAAACAAGGTTACAAAGACAGTTTGTGTGGAAACATAAACTCAAAATCGGCCCCCGAAGTGGTTCACCCAGGCAGGTAAAAAGGCAGGTTTCAATATTTTAAGAAAGAACATCAGAATCAAATTCTATCAAAGACAAATGACAGAGAAGAATGGAGAAAGAAGGTTGTCAGATCTTGTGTGGTGCTCAGCGGTCCAGCGGGGATAGTTGAAAGTGAATGTGAAGTTAGATGTGAACCTGGCCTAACCGATGTCTTATAATGAATATCTAATTGATGAAACTGTTTTGTAAAGGATCAATCTCTTTTTCAAATCCTCAAGAAAAAAAATTTCTGTAAAAAAATAGTTACCCATACCAACATGCCTTAGGAAATAGAGATCATGTGAAACACAACTAATAGGACTAATTGATGATTTTTCAAAAGGTTTAGATAATAGTGAACAAATAGATGCTCTCTTACTAGATTTTTCCAAGGCTTTTGACAAAGTTCACCACCATAGTTTGCTTAAAAAATTAAAATATTTCGGCATTAATGGTCCACTGCATCAGTGGATTAAAGATTTTCTGATAGGGAGAGAACAAACTGTAATAATAAATGGCTCTAAATCAACACCAATAACAGTAAACTCAGGTGTACCTCAAGGAACAGTCTTGGGTCCACTACTATTTTTAATTTACATAAATGATTTACCAAATTGCATTAGTTCAGGAACAAAAGTCAGATTATTTGCAGATGATTGCATAATATATAGAACAATAAAAACAACACAAGACACAGATATTTTACAAAGAGAATTAGATGAATTACAGAAATGGGAATCAAATTGGAGCATGTCTTTCCACCCAGAAAAATGTCAGTTGTTAAGAGTAACAAAAAAACTAAAACAAATTAATTCCACTTATCTTATTCATGGCAAACCAGTAACACAGACTAAAAACTCAAAATACCTAGGTGTTATAATAAATGAAAAACTGTCATGGAATCCACATATTGATGAAACTACAAAAAAATCCAACAAAGCATTAGGGTTTATTAAAAGAAATTTCTATAAATCAAATAAGAACATAAAACTAAAATGTTATTTAACCTTGGTTAGGCCAATAATAGAATATGCATCCACCGTTTGGGACCCCTCTACTCAAGAAAACATTAAGAAACTGGAACAAACACAAAATAGAGCAGTGAGATTCATAACAAACTAATATTCACATTTGAATAGAGTAACACCATTAGTAAAATCACTAAATTTAGAAAGCCTTCAGGACAGAAGACTCAAAAGTAAAGTAGCAATTATACATAAAACACTGAACCATAATCTTCAAATACAAAAACAAAATTTAATAAAATACTCTGAAAGACACAAAAATAAAGGCACATTCCTTGTCCCCTATGCTAGGACAAATTTGTACAAATACTCCTTCTTCCCTAGTGCTATTAGAGCATGGAATGGGTTGCCTGAGCTAGCCAGAAAAACCAGTGACTTGGCAGAATTTAAGTCATTGGTAAATATGCATGACTTAATGCTTGACGCGTAGGACGTAATCATCTTCTTTTTTGAAGTAACGTCTGTATTATATAAGATAAGATAAGATAGTTAAGTGTACTATTTAAATAGTGCAGCACTGCAGTTCAAGCGTTTATATGAAAACCTACTTATTAATTAATGTTTTAAATTATGTCCAACTTATATGCATATTAATTAGATTCAACGGACAGACATTTCACACAAAACTAATTGTGTCTTTTCACCTTTCGGGGGCTGATAAAAAGTGACAGATCTCTTGAGAGACTTTCTTTAGATAAATTCTTCTGTTACTATTTAGCATGTTAAAGAGGTCAAAGTCTAGTGTCCAAAATGTCGTTTTGAAATACATACAGCACTAAACATTCTTAAGTCATATAAGAAAAACAACTCTTCTATATTCACATCGCGATTTAGTGGGGGTTGGCCGAAGTAAAATGTCGCTCATCAATCCAAAAGTATCGGGGTCACCTAATTACATTATAAAAAGGGCATAAAAAATCACATGCTCAACATTACCATATTTAAAGGAACTTTTTGAACAGAAATGTCTAAAAAAAAATCGGAAAAATCTTGGAAGACAACAGTCACCCGCTCCATCATAACTACGTCAAGTCGTCGCGAAGTGGGCGACTACTGTCAATCAAGACAACAACAGTGCTTTACAAAAGCTCGTTGGTACATTCCTCGGTCAGACTATATCAACGCCACTTGTTGATCAGTTAACATGAAAAGGATCAAGATGCCTGTGCGGTCTCTCAATGAACTCTTGTGTCTGTTCCATTTATGTGTATGTTTCTGTTGTGTTGTCTTTATATGAGAAAAGAGTCCTTGTAATCACAACAAATGTTTATAAGGAACAATACAGAAGTCTTAGTCTTAGTTCTAAATTGTCTTCAAATTGAAATTTCTAACTAAGAAATGTTATAAGAGGCATTGAGAGCACGGGAGGAAGTAGATTGAACATGTGGTAGCCATGCAATGCTCTCGCACATTGTTGGCTGAACATAGAGGTACCAAAACAGGAACGTAAATGAAATAGTAAATTGATTTGATTTATTTTACCTTTCAATTCCACCATTGAACTTAAACTAGTGGTTACTGGATAACAAAAATATGAGTCAGTGCCACAACCTTAGTTATACTTTGTTACTGTTTACGTTGCCTGTATGTTTGAATTTGAGCTTCTAACAAATAGACTACATTCCAAACGTAGGCCTACAAAAAATCATTCATTTAGACTTAATAATTGGTAGCATTGGTTTATAGAAAAACAAAGAAAAAAAAGAACATTGGTTGAGTCGCTGACCTTAGTGCTTAACTTGGTGGACACGAGGAAGAAATGTTTAAATATAATTAATGCTGCATGAATGTCACGAGCTCAATGGCTGACCATGTTCAATAATATAAAAAACAACAACAATGTAAGGTAGTTTGGCTATGGCATATATAAATGCAAGTAAGTCAGAACTTCACAAACATTCCTGGGGGTTCTCTTTAGTTAAAACAACAACAGGAGACATATGGACATGAATAAAAAAACAGCTTTACGACTAAAATACAATGCTATAGTATGCGTCTAAAACTATTGAAGTGTTAATGACTAGTAAAACTTGAAGTAAAGGTAATTTTTCAACTTTATATACATTCCAAACAACTTAACTAAGGTGATTCTACCAAAATATAAAAGTAGGCCTAATGGGCATGTCCGATAAACCTCTACCGTCTCTCTCTCTCTCTCTCTCTTTCACTCTCTCTCTCTCTCTCTCTCTCTCTCTGTATATATATATATATATATGTTAATAGTTCTATTTGAAACAAAGAATTGTTTGTGCATCACACAACAGACGCAATGAAACAATATATGCATGCATATGTTAACCTTTGACCTAGACATTGCGACTAATTGAAACTTGTGAATATTGTTTTTATTGTCATTATTATGTAACTAGTCATGTCCACAATCTTTAAGTTCGTTATATGTTTCATGTTATTTCCTTTCAACTTACCAGTAGAACTATCTAATCCAGTTACACAGCACCAGATTGTTAGCGTTACTAATGCTGAAAGGCACAACTTTCTTGCAGCGTCCATATTGGCAGTCTACAATTTTGACATAGAACCAGCCATACACACATACACAAATTGGACCAAAGAATAGATAGCCTAATACTTTTTGTAACTAACAAAGATACAAAATGAGGAGTGCAGTCGAATCTGATAAAATAAATCTAGACTGAAGACAAGATGTAACCAGTCACACTTTTGTTATTATTATTTTTACATTTATATTTCTGCTAGGTCTATCCACAGGATACCCCCGTTGAATTCAATTAAGATCATATAAATAGGGGCCTATATGATTCTGCATTCCAAAAAAAAAAAAAAAAAGAAAATTATCATAAACTTGAAAATAAAAAAAAACAACATAGCTACTTTTTTTTTTTCATACACCGGATACACCAAAAACGTATAGTTTTCCCGCCTTTTATGAACATTGTTGGGATTTATTTTGTGATTTTTTTTTATGGCTTGTCCTGTAAATCTATTTATAGTTTCAAAAACTTGAATGAAATAGGCTGATCACGGAACTAGATCTATGCCTGACTATATAATTAAGTCATTCTGTCTGGTACAATGTTTGTACACGTTATTTCTTCCACACCCAATCTCGGATCAAGTTGAAATTTTGCACTTGACAAAACTACAATCAATAAAAAAAAGTCAATCAGTTAATTAACTATTGGTAATTATTTATTTTATTTGGTAACGAAAAAAGGAAAAGAAATAGTACTTGACTGACGAGGTGGTATAAGTTGAATTAGTCCACTTAAAACTTTGTAGAGAGAAATAGTTCGCCGCTTTAAAGTTTAAAACTAACAATAGATAACTATGAAACCTTTTGTTTCCCATGCACAGTGGTTAGTGTGTTGGCATGAGGAGGCTTGATCCCTCGAACTCAAATTCAGGTCGTTGAGCGGGTTTTATTGATCTAATAAATGCACTTCAAAAACGATCAAGGTAACATTCACTCACATACCCCTTCTCCCCCCCCCCTCTTTTTTTTCCCAACTGGTCCAGATAAGTGATAGGATCATAGCGTAATGAGAAAACCAAAAGCAATCGGTAAAAATATTTCTAATCGCATAGAATTATTATTGCTAGTCTATATCTATTATAAATTTAATGACATGACTGATTGATATAACTATACGTAATATAACCCTTTTTTTTTTAAAAATATTTTCTTGTTTTTTTTTCTCCACTTTTTCTTGTGTAATTTGAAATAATATCCACGACGCTTCTAGATCAGGAAATTTCCGTTATAAAGTTTTTAAAGATTTTTAGTGCATTTTATAATTGTATTTTCTTAATCTTCAATGTAGAAAATCTAGAATAGATTTAGATCCTAGTAAGTAATTTAAGTTTATTAAAACGTGCACATTCTAGATTAGATCTAGGTCTAGATATCTTGTGCTACAGCATCAAAGATGTTGGCTACATCTTGTCCCAAGGGCATAAGTTGAACTGCACTATTTATTACTATTATTCCTCTTTCAGGTAGGGTACTCATCAAATATAGATCTAGAATGGTCCTGAATGAATTTAGTTGCTACTGCCTAGGACTAGGAGAGACGTAGACGGCAAACAAGAGAAGGTTTAGGTCTGCGCTGGATGGGACAAATATATGTAATAACAGCCAGAATGCACTAAACCATAGCTTACAAATACAAACACAAAACCTAATGAAATACTCAGAAAGACACAAAGATAGAGGCACATTTTTTAATCCATACGCTAGAACAAATTCGTGCAAGTGCTCCTTCTTCCCTAGTGCCATTAGCCTTCATTAGAGAATGGAATGGATGGCTAGAATCAGCCAGGAAAACCATCAACTTTGTAGAGTCTAAGTCTTTGATTAACATGCTTGACTAGATTGATACATGAAATGCGTAGAACGTAATTATCGTCTTTTTTAAAGTAAAGTATGTAATAAGACATTAAGATAAGGACTTCATGGCAACATAAAATACTCCACTCTTCCTTAATCTTTGAACTCGAAGACAGGGCTTATTATTAATTTTATTATTACGATAGAAATAAGCTAATACTCATTCTATGACACTGCCAGGGTCGAGTTTTCTTTAGGAGGAAGCCAGTTATATTGTAATGCCCCAATAGTGTCCACTGAGGATCTATCTGCTGATATGGCAAGTCTGCAGTGGTACCATCCTCTGACAGGTGACAATAATCTACTTAGGAATGTTTTATGCATCAACTATTTCTACGACGTTAGTTGTCCTAACCTGTATCTACTACAGGGTCTAGTTTAGTAAAGGAAAATCTAGTTAGAGCTGATCCTACTAAACTCTAAAAGTAGAGCCGCAGAAGAAGATCTATTTTCAAATTGTTCTTAAGAACTAAAAAATATCGGTTCTAGATAATCTTCTAGCATTTACGAAGGAATAAATTTACGCGTAGATCTATAAATAATCTATTAGATAATTAATTCAGTTGCGTTGGACACTACAAACACAGCTGGGAAACACGCTGGACCAGATTTAGACTTATGGAGTGTGTGTGTGTTTCCTAGGTGAGGAATATAAAATGTAAGGCGATTAGTTGGCGGCTGTACGGCTCAGAAAAATGAATACAGGAGATGATTAGTTGTAATTTAGATGTTAAGAGAAAAAGGGACGATCTTAAGATATGAAAGTGTAAGGATGTGTCCTTTTATAGTGAGCTAGATTTGTTTAAATATAAGTTTATTTCATTTCATCTCAAATTGAATTTGTCTATATTGTATTAAAAGTTATATTTAGTTCTGTTCACAAAAGAAATTTATTCAAGTTATTTGAAGTTATACGCATACTGGTACATCGGTTTAATTGTTTACTAGCATCCAGGTGCTTTAAGCCAACGACAGACAACAGCATGATGTCCTTAGCTTTGAGATACGGAGCCCCTGTAATCAACATAAAGCAATGCATTTTTCTTGAAAATAACATAGAGGTTGGTTTGCACCCAGGCAAGTGGGGGCCCTAAGCTGTATGGTATGTGTGTGTTTGTGCGAAATGTGTTAGTATGTAGATCTAAAAATGTGAATGAAATGTTTGTATGTGTATTTGTATATTTGGTTAACGAGCTCTTGCTTCTCGTCTTTTCACTGGAATGTTTAAACTGGTTTGTAATTACTTGAAGTGTTCCGGCTTTAAATTACCCAAACTTATGTCACATGTTATTCCATCTGTCTGGCAAACATCCTGTACACGTCCTAGCTCCCACTTTCTATTCTAGGATCATGTTCAAACTGTCCACAATTTTTCATTGTCGATAACAACACTCGAAGCTTTAAAAAGCAAAGCAACAAGACAAACGACCTGTGATCTAAACTAATTGATACTACTATGCTTAATATAAGTTTTTTTGATAATATCTTTATTTTTTGTGTATTTTGCTTGTTTTAATATTTAACTTGTTCTGAAACTTTCGCCCCGTTCCTCTTCCCATTCCGATTCTCACTGTGGTCCATAATTATCAATTATGTGGCATTGTTTTCAATTCTGAAATTTGAGGAAAACCTTCATGTGACCGACTTCTGCAAGGGGTTGATAGAAGTTTGCGTTTCACCGCCTGCTCTTGTCTTCGGTGGTAGCTTCGCTTTGGGCCTCAAAGTTATACCCTGTGGATTTTTGTAAGTTCTCCAGCTCTTTAGGAAGCCATTTTCTGCCACACCTCAAGGGTCATTATCTTGTAGCAAACGCGTCAAGGTTCCATAGAAATGTAAACAGGAGAATATTGTTTTTTCGTAAACGTTGTGCTCTAGAAGCTTCGAGTTTCTAAACACAATAATAAATTAATGAAATGGAAATAATTCATTTCCGAGAGTAAATTCTTGAATTTTCAGTTTTAAAACCTACATATAGATGTAAAAAATATAATTCCCTTTTCAGACCTTGCGATCTATGGGGCAGATAATGTTAAGATCATCTGTTTCTTTGGTCAATGGTTAACGAGCAGGGCGTCATGTGGCCATCACAACGAACTACCACCTTAAGTTTCTCCAACTAAAGTCAGATACCCATTAGAGAACTATGTTCTCAATGGCGCAAAAAAAAAATAATCCTAAAATTCAAAATCCCAGTATACACCGAGATTCGAACCAGCACCCCATGTTAAGAAGCCAAGCGCTTAACCACTCAGCCACCGCCCTCCTCAATATAAAGATAAGACGAGCTTATTTCAGGGTTCGAAATCTGTTCAGTTTATTAGTTTGAAGCTCTATATTTTGAGCCAACTATTGTGAATTTATTCATTGAAATTAAATCGATAATTTTGTTCATAGTTTGCGTTCAAACTTTTTATGATTTTGACTTTTTTTTTTTTGACAAGTATTTTTTTTTTCTTAAAGAGGAATCTTTTATTTTTTAACTTAGACAAGAATCCCAGGCAAACATTGAACGTGGGGCCATCAGAGTTAAGCATATTGGAGGAGCGGGTTATTAGAGTTAAACACAACGAACGTTGGGCCATCAGAGTTAAACACAATGGACGTGGGGCCATCAGAATTATACACATTGGACTGATTTTAATTTCAATTTCGCTCCTTATTAAATGTCACACATCATTAATTATGCCGGATTTTTTTAAAGTTTAGGCTCCAAGAAATTTTAAAATAAAAGAAGTGCATCTATAATCAACTGAGAATCAACTCAAAGCTTGAAGAGTCTATGAGCAGATCAATAAGGTCTGAACATTTTCAATATCAAAATACACCAATCATCTACTTGGGCTATGACTATAGATTTAAGTGCTGTTCATCCCTTCATTGTTCAAAGCAAAGAAAATATCATAGAGCTAAATCTGATTTACTTTCTCGTCTTTGTTTCCAAGAATGTGCTTGAGGTGGTTGCCCCAAATTGCGAGTAAACACAGACTGCTGTAGTGTCAGGCTGGGCGGAAGTTACAGAACCACCACTTGGACCCTTGGGCATCATGCCCGAAATTGTTGAAGGTAACCTTGAGTTTGTGTGTGTGTTTCTTTCTTATTTTTTTTAAAGGTGTTTAAAAAAAAGAAATTAGTATGACTGATAAAGGCAAACATAGACATTTGCATTTCAAAATTAACCAAACGAATAACATTCAACCGAGACATTAAAAGTTATATGATGGAAATAGATTTTGTGATACTCCTCATTATTGAAAATGCACAACAGCTATATGAAATTAAAATGTATCCTGACACAAACTTTTGTTATTTAGTCATTTTGTCACCGCGTTTTATTTTAGGAAATGAAACAATCATATTTAAATTGTAGAGGATGGGTTTCGAAAAGAAGCCCCCGACTTTTTGGAGCGAGAAGTCCTCATGATAATTAACAAAAGACAAAAACGTTTTATTATACTCATTTTTTTAAAAGTAATTTTATAGTATGCATTCTACCCCCCACACCCACCGAAAAAAAAGTGTTAATAATTGTAACTATATGATGAACACATGTTGCCAACTAAGGATAGCTGTCTGATCATGTGGTATGTGCTCCTTACGATCGTCTCAATAATCAGAGTATAAAACAATGCTCTCCGTCTAAATATAATAATCTTCTATGCTAAAGGAACTTTCGGAACCTGTAAAATATACAAACTAAGAAGGCCTTTGTTCTCTGGAGGTCTTCTTACTTTCTCTTATCGTCTTCTGTGCATGTCTTCAACAAGGGCTTCTCTTTGGATCTCAAACGTATGTCCCGCGATGATCGTGAGACATTGCCAGTTGCCTGTGACGTCATTTACTGTTTGCTGCTTTTCTCTACGCCAGCGAGGGCAAACCGACGCCTGAGTTAATCTTTATTTAGCTTTCGGGTGGCACCAATGTTACGCCGTCTTCCTTTAAGCTGGTTTGGATTTTGTGTGTTGTCTGGTTGATACTGTTTCACTTATTCTAAACGCGAGTCCGAACACATCCAAGGGACATAACAATTAAATATACTCAATAAAACTTGTGATGACAACTGATGTTTATTTACAGATGGAGATGATCGTCTTGTCTATCTATCCGTCGTTTCAATAAGCAGTCTATTCACTATCCATTTTTCTACATGCCCTAGAGCCATATTCTTCTCCTCTCATGTACCCGTATTCTGCATCGTCATTCGTCTGTCTGACTACGTCAATGCTTTTACCGTCGCTAAAAACAATGCACAATATATTTATATACAAAAGTAACATAATCTCTAAACTAAACTAGGACACTACAATGGATGTAATGTGTGATTAACTTTAAAGATGTTTGAGCAATAGTAATGTTTTACCATGTCTTCAACCTTTTTCTCTTTTCTGTTCCTCTTCCCACTCTTCTTTCTCCAGCGCCATTCTTGTTTTCCGAACGGTTCTACCTAGCGTGCCTCATGTGCCTTGGAACAGCCGTCGTCTACGCAGTCCGCATCAACCTGTCAGTGGCTATCCTATGCATGGTGCGCAAGGCGCCCGCAGTCACAATCACAAACGACAACAACACCGATTGGGAGCATCCCAAGGGAGACACATACTGTGACAGGATTCTTGCCTACAAAGACGCCACTGAAAAACAATTTGTAAGAGAACTATTCTAGACCTGAGAGAGTGGTGCGCTGTGACTGAGTGGTTAAGAGCTTGCCTTCCGAACCTGGGATCTTGGGTTCGAATCTTGGAATATTGCCTCTTTTTGTTATTCCGGCCTCGTATCGTACTTGGACACCTACCGCTGATATTAGTTGGAAACAATCAAATCAATAAAATCACAGAGCTTAATCAGAAGTAAAAAAGATAACTGAAATTCTCTTCCTATTTTAAGGACTATTGAATTTTTTTAGTCTACAGAAATAAAACAAATGCTTTAAAAAAAAGGTTACAAAAGACAGTTTGTGTGGAAACACAAACTCAAAATCGGCCCCCGAAGTGGTCCACCCAGACAGGCTTCAATATTTTCAGAAAGAACATCCGAATGAAATTATATCAAAGACAAATGAGAGATAAGAATGGAGAAAGAAATTTTAACAGATCTTGTGTAGTACCCCAACGGTCCCGCAGATTAAAGGATAGGTGAAAGTGAATGTAAAGTTAGATGTGAACCTGGCCTAACTTCCCCTTTCAGACCTTGTGGTCTATAGGGCAGGTGATGTAAGGTTCATGTGTTTTTGTGGCTCTAATTGGTCCCTGACATTAGTTGGGGAAAAGTAATGGCGGTTTGTCGTTGTGATAGCCACATGACACCCTCATTAACCGTAGGCCCCAGAAAAGGTTGATCTTTACATCATCTGTCCTATAGACTACAAGGGGAACTATGTTGTTACTTTGTCTAGATACTTTATTTTCTTTGCATCCTCCAACAGAATCTATATTTATAATTCTCCTGTTCCCTCAAGAGTTTTGTCGAGTAGTAAGAAGTAAAGGAAAGATTACTCTGCGGATAGTCCACAAGAAAACAAGGGGGGGGGGGGGAGAGAACACGTATTCACAACATAGCAGGGCAGGACCGTTGCAATATCACTCTTTTTTTTTTCTAATTTCTACTTCACGTTAAAAAAGGGGGGGGGGGGAATAATCTACTCTGTAGTAACACGCTCAAGAGTTTGGACACAATTAAATTTAAAAGCCAAAAAAAAAAGACAATTTTCGTCTGTATATTTCAGGAGATTGGTATGAGTTTTCAAAAGATTTGAATAGTTTCCGGATATTTCCAGGACTTTTTCGTATATTTTGCAATTTCAGGAGATTTTCAGGACCTCCTGTTAAATCGACAGGAGGCCGCGGGAAATGTGGGATAAGTTATAAAATGGTTTAATTTAACAATTTATACACCTAAAATTAGCGCGGGTCCTATAAAAGTGCTGGGCCCACTGCGGTCGCATAGGTTGCAGTGGCCTAAGGTTGGCTCTGCAAAATAGCGGCGTATGCTACGCCGCCGGTCGACTAGTGGTGAATATTAGAACTCTTTCCCACCAATAATTTACCTCCTGAATTCTAGCAACCCTTGCCACTCCTCCACGCCACGCTGAATAATACAGTAGGCTTACTTCCCTTGGAGCTACATTTGCACTTAATGAATTGTCGAAGCTACGGACAATTCTTTTACTTTAGGGCCTAACGTTGCGGTCTCGAGCGTGTTATTTAGTAATAATTTCGTTTGGCTTTTGTGCTTTATTTTTTTTTTTTACTATACTTCTATTCAAGTCAAAACTTCTTTGAGGGCGAAGAAACCTGGACGCTGATCGTGTAAGATTTTTTTTAGAAATTTAACAGTTAATGTATATCGCTGAGAAAAGTGTAACTAGGTCGTTGAAAAAAAAAATGAAGAAATTTAAATTATGCTAGAGATCTAGATCTAAGGTTCTAGGTCTAGAGCCAAAATTGGTTTTGAAAGGATTATCTCGTTCTTGAAAGGACAATCGCGTTGGTGAATTTCCGAATGTAAGGCTTTATTGATTCAAGAGTTCAGGAAAATTTAATACATCATTTTCCAAGCCTAGATCTAAAGGCCTTTCATTGGAATATTGTTAAGTCTAGTAGATCCTTACATTCGCTGAAGCAGGATTCTTTCTCGTGGAGGGAGCTGGAATGGAAAGGGGGTAGAGGGGTAAAAAAATGTTCCATTGCTTTTTAAATCTAATTTTCATTAGTTATTAAGAGAAAAGAGAGTCACTGTGTTAATTGTACAAAGGAAGTGTTGTTTTATTTTTCAAAATGTATCTTTACTGTTTTTCTTGTTATCTCTTAGAAAGGAGAGTTCGACTGGGACAAAGGAACGATTGCCCAACTTTTAGCCATGTTTTTCTATGGTTATCTCTTGACACAATTGTTGAGTAAGTTTATTGTTTTCCCTTCTTTGTTTAGATTTAATTTACAAAATACATATGTAGATTATGTAGACATGGAGGCCAATACGAGGAAAGCGCAAACAGGGACGTCCTAGTATAACTTCGCGCTACACCTCCATGGAGAACCTCAGAACAGTGGACACCAGGTGGGAGGAGGCTTCAGACATTGCCAGTGATAGAGCTTTGTGGAGACAGCTTGCCGCCCAATGCACCGAAAGGCGCGGGATATGACCTAAGTCTAAGTCTAAGTAAGATTTCTTATACATGTGATCAATCATTGAAACACTAATTGTCGCTAATATAAATATATTAACGATAACCTACATAGATTTCATAATTTTTTGTGAAAACTATAGCAGCATATTTTTAGTTAAAATGTATCCAGAATAACGCTGAAACCACAACAAGAAAAACTCTTTTTCACAAAGCAAAGCTTATATTTAGTGTAGTTACTAATTGTATAAAGGAGTTTGGATCAGTCGGTGCGATTAGAAATATTTTTAATAGTTGTTTTTGTTTAGCGCAATTTCATGCTTTTAGCTTTCTTAATACTGTGCTTTGATCCTATCACTTATTTGGACCAGTTGGGAAAAAATGTATTGAAAAAGAAATTGTTCAAGCCTCCTCATGGGGACTAATTCAACTTATACCACCGCATCTTCTAAGTAGGATTTTTGTCCCTTGTTGTATACCATACACACACAAAAATTAATAACCAAAAGTTAATTAACTAGTAATTTTTTTAGTTCTTGTTTTGTCATGTAAAAGAAAAATTGTGCAAATTTTCATCGAGATTGGGAGTGGGAGAAATATCGTGTATACACTTTTTGCCAGAAAGACAAACAATCAGCTTTGTAATTAGTCGAATTTTTAATGTTAATATTCACGAGTTGCGCCATACTGGCTATCAGCCTAGCATTATAGCATTCTACATCAATTAAATTATCAGGCAAAATGTATATGTTTGCTGCAATAGGGAAATCATTTAAACTAACCATTGCTACGTTGACATTTGAGTTGTGTGAGCATCCTATTAGACCTTAATTGAATGTACAAGAAATTGTTAAAAATACGCGAAGATAAATTATACATCTTTCTACTACATAATATGTTTATGTTGGTTTATTTTTTTATGTCTATGCAGTGGCGTAGCATCCATGGCGCGAAGGTGTTCAATGAACCCGGGTCATGACCATTTAGGGGCCCACACCCGATGGCGTAACAATCATGGGGCCAGGGCCGGATGTACCTCTATGCAGCATAGATATAATGCAATCAATGTTATGTACTTTATGTCTTTGACTATATGATCTATATCCATAGGTGGATGGTTAGCTTCACGTTTCGGTGGTACCAAGGTGTGGGGCTGGAACATGTTCATTAGTGGACTTTGCACCGTGCTCACCCCATTGCTTGCAAGATCGCACATTTCACTGTTATATTTTGTTAGGGTAGTCATTGGCTTCTGTTCGGTAAGTTATATACTGTAGGGTGAATTTTAATTAAAATCTGTTTGGTAGACTAAATACTGTTACGGCAGCGATTGGCATCTGTTGGGTAAGCTACATACTGTTAAGGAATCCTTTGGTATCTGTTGGGTACGCTACACACTGTAAGGGCAGCCTTTGGCATCTGTTGAGTACGCTACATACTGTTAAGGAAGCCTTTGGCATCTGTTGGGTACGCTACATACTGTTAGGGCAGCCTTTGGCATCTGTTGGGTACGCTACATAATGTTAAGGAAGCCTTTGGCATCTGTTGGGTACGGTCTATATATCTACCATTGGGGTGGTCTCGACAGTTGTTAGGTAATTATACTGTTAGAAAAGTTACCGGCATGTATTTTGTAATTTATTAAGTGTTTAACTCTTTCAATGCTGGGTTACTCTTAGGGAGTATATTTGCTAGCGCTGCTGGTGGAGGATGTGACAAGTCAAAAGCTTGCTGTCAGAGTCACTCAAACTTATCACATCATTATTTATCATTATTTATTCATTTTATTTTAATTATTTCCCCGCTCTATCCCCAATTTATTCACCCGCCCCACCGTTTCCTCTCCCTGCTAGACTCAGTCTACCACCTTGGAGATAGCTAGGCCACGTCCTTTCACTTATCTGCCCTTGATCGGGGAAAGATAAACACACAATCTCTTTGGTCTTACTCGCCGGATGTCTGACGGCCACAGTGGACACCACCTTGGGTGGAATGCGAGTCAATCTTTCTTTCTTATCCCCCCTCTCCAACGTCTTTCCTTGATCAAAGAGATTACTCGGGTCAACGCGCCTCGTGACACTCCAAGGTGCGACTCTTGTCGGACTTCACCCTAGTGAGAGATAATCTTAAGCCTAGGACATTTCCTTTTTCCTCCCGTCTCTCTCCCAGGCCTTTATAAAGTAGATTAAATCAAGCCAGACTCTCTCATATTTCTTATTCCAGCTGAGCAATCGAGTCTGGACTATTTCATTTATTCTTACTCTTAGAGGAATACCTGGTGGTAAGCCGAACTTAATCACAGTTCCATGTTAATTACTTTGTGAATATTTCTCACTGGATATTATCATGTGTATTTTATTATTTCATTTATATTTAAATAGTGCATTGTGTATTTCTCACTCTCGTAAGTAGAAAACATAAACATGGCATATGTATATATTTATGTATTGCATTAATCTATTGATGCTACGTTGCCCAATTGATCGTTGATGCAACCATGTATATATTTGTACATCTTATTTTATTTCCTTTATCTCGGCTGACCGCCTTGATAATTTTACAGCGCACTAATACTGCGCTTAGAGAAGATATATGAATTATCTCTCCTTTACTCATTTTACTCTAACGAGAGTTGCGCCCCTTGAACGGACACACTCTCCATTCAAGCGCGCTCCATTGTTCTCGGCCGACGGTCGTATGTAAACAAATCGTCGTGGTCACTGACCACCGTCCATTTCTCCCCCCCCCCCCCCTTCTTCTCTTTCCACTTGTGTTGTTTATTTGAGATTATTATTTCCCCTCTTATGTACATTTTTATATTGCTACTATCAGCCATCTATTTTCCCAATCCCATTTGTCATCATCTCCCCTTTGTGCTCTAAAGCAATTTTACCAATCTGACGAATGCACCCCAGTCGAGGGCATCTATAAGATGCATGAGAGACATGTCCTAACTTGCCGTTATTTATCCGCAGCCTCCCTCAGGTGTCTGCCTATTTGATTGGCATTGTCTACCTATTTATCGGATTACTTTCCTGACTATTTATTTGACATTGTCTGCCTAGTCAACTGCCTACTTGTTATTGAGTAAAAACATCTACTGCCCACTTGGATCTACTCAACAATTTACTTGGTGCTATCGGCTCTACTTGCCTGCCTATTTGACAGTCTACTTGTCAACCCATTAGGCACGACGTCCCTATAGACCAAGAGTCTGTGCGAAACGTCATAGCTCCGCCTGAACTTCGTAACTCACTGGACTTATCTTGTTAACTACGCTGCCCACGGCATATCCGCTCTGCCCGAAGTACCCTTGTGCCCACGGTAGCCGGCCACCCGCCCTACTGTGCCCACTAGAGATATCAGAACTTTGGATTGAGACACCACAAGAACTGTATCACCGATGTCCCGCTACCCGCTAGAGCGCCACCTCCAGCTGCAGAACCTCAAGCCAGGACACAGCCAGCTGCGACACAAACAGGACAACCAGCTAAGTTCAGAAGACAGAGTGACATGCTCTTTTATCAAGTGCAAGAGTGATAATTAAATATAGTATTGATTAGAGATAGATGCAAACCCTCCCCCTTTTTTATTCTTCTATGTAAATATTTATGTAAATAAATATTCTTCATTTTAACTTTGTATCTTTCTTTCATTGCTTGTTTCGTTGCGTGCCTGCTCCCGATTTATATGCTGACGGGTTGGTGTGTGATAGTTTCAAAAATAATCATCCCCTAGACATTAAACGCACCAAACACACATCACTTTCGCTAAACTGTCACAAATACCTATTTTCTTTTTAAAATAAAATCAAATATGTTAAATTATATAATTTTTAAAAAGTTACGTTAGTTCTAGTACACTAACCACCCTGCAGATTTTTGTTTGTTTAGCAAAACTCAATTGTTTCTATCCAAATAACTCGTATCGAAAGAGTTAAACAGCCGTGCTTTGATTTAGTTTGCTTGCACGACACATATGTGTATCTTAAGGTGGAGAATAGGTTTGTACGTTGTTTAGCCGAGCTATATCATTCGGTAAGTTAATATTGATAGGCTTACTTTGTATATTGCAAATGGAATTTTGTTGGTTGCTTTCATTTGAAAACATCACTTCTATCACATTTTTTTTTGTATTCCAAAACTTTGTTGCATCGCGATTTTTTCTCAAAACGTTTGGTTTGCGACTCATCTCAGTACAAAAGATTTCAAATTCTTCTCCATTGATCTTAGAGAAAATATAATTTCATCACAATTAGTAAGGGTAAGATTGACCCCTTGAAAATTTTGCAAAATTTTTTTTTTATGTGGCTTGTGGTGATGGAGGGTTCTTATGTTCTTATATCCCCTGAGCCAACATTACTTTTCTAAACAGAGCCATTTTAATTATTGTTATAGAATATCATTAATTTGCATTACTGTACATCGTTACTTTATTTAATATTTTTTAAAATGTATACGTCAGGGTGTTGCTTTACCATGTGTATATTCAATATTGGGTCATTGGGCTCCCCCTTCTGAATCAAGTAAACTTACATCATTAAGTTTTGCTGGTAAGTGCAAGATTTGTGCGTAATGAGCATGTTTCATTGTAGACTAAATTCGGATATAATCGTATATCCGTTTAGTCGAAAATATAGTGAACTATTCTGTACATGAAAATCATCTTTTCATGTTTAAAACTAAGCTATCGATACATACACACGAGAACACTTATAGTAAGAGTTTTAGGAGCTAAATCTACAGGTATTAGTTGTAGTGAGACACAACAAAGAAAGATAAGCCAAGACCCAGCTACGACCATGGTACGAATCATGACTTCCAACAAGGCAACATCGCCTAGAAACGGAACAAGCATAAGGCTATGTTTTGAAACCAAGATTCTTAAAAAAAAAGGTCTTCTGGTCAATGGTGCTTAATACTAACTTCATTCATAATGCTCAGTGGCGTAGCATCCATGGGGCGAAGCGCTTGGATCCATGATCAATAAGGATCCAAATGAGCCCTTGGATCTGGGGGTAACACCAAAGTAAAACAAAATAATTGCACTTTTCTAAAAGCCGACTTGCACCACTTCACAATATGGTTTCATGACCTCGGATGATGGAATACCCAGAGAAATAGCAATCAGAGAGTCTAGATTTTTATATTTGTGAGAACCAGAAATCTGCAGAACAAATACTCAAAGTAATAAAAATCATCATTTATCTTTAAATGAATTGCGAGGCCAAGGCTATGAAGGAGCTCTCCATATGATTGGACAGTACTATTCCTTCAGGTATCGGCTTCATTTGTTCACTGCGCTAACCACAACTTAAAATGGTCTTAAATGATTCCGTAAGCTGTGTTTTGCAGAATTTTCGACTTAGTACAAAGTGATTATAAGTATTTTCGCTCACAGATATTAAGATAGGCTTTTCTTGAATTCATAAGGAAAAGCATAGTCATTGGGAAAAACTCTAATGTTGTGCTGTACAAGTGGTACTAAAGTGTTTTATAGCTGTTAACAGAAATCGCTATGTGTTCCCAAAAGGAAAAAGAACGCCTGGATTCTTAGGCAAAATTAGGAACCTTCGATAGTATTGTTCTGCTTATTGTCACGTGCCAAATTGTAACGTTTGTGTCAAAACTGTTGGAATATAAGCAGCAAGATCTACAAAAGATGTGAGTGGACTGGAGAAGATCTATAAGGTAGCAAGTCATTTGATAAATGGCTTTGCGTGTGCAAGAAATGAAGTTGATTGATTAGCTCAATCTTAAACTGTTGATCCAGATTTTCGCTCCACGAGATTGGGAAACAAATTGATGAACTGACTACTGTGAAGAGATATTCAAGTTGCAAAAAGGACTTTTCAAAAGTCAACGTATTTTACCAAACCATCGCTGTCATTTTGTCTCAGTTACATGATAAACTTTATTTAAAAAAACTGTCAACATTATTGTACAGTAAGTCACACACAAAAAAGCATGTAATAATCTATTGAAAGCTTTAAATTCCTTAAATTAATTTAAAATATAGATATATGTATACACTATTTAGCGTCATAACGTCCTGTCTCCAAAACGACCACCGGTCCAAACTGCATCACCAAACGGCGTCGTCAAAACAACCACTGTGCCAAAACTGCGTCGCCAAAACGACCACTGTGCTTAAACGGCGTCGCCAAAATGACCACTGTGCCATAACGGCGTCGCCTAAACCACCACTGTGCCTAAACGGCGTCGCCAAAACGTACAGCTTGGTGCCTTCTTCTAACTCCTGTAAGTCCTGCGAGATGTTTCAACAAGGAAGCAGATTATCTTCAACTCTGAAGGAACAATCGAAACATGTAAAACAAACAAGCTTGAACTTAGATTTAACACAATGTTAGCCGAATCCAGGGCCGGTCTTAGCCCACAGCAGCCTATGCGGTAGCAGTGGGCCCCACTCTTTCATAGGCCCCGCGCTAATTATAAGTGTAAATTATTAAATTAAATCAGTATAACTTTTATATAATTACAGGGTTTCCACGGCTTCCTGATTTTTAGGAAATCTCATAAAAAGGCAAAATATACGAAAAATTCCTTGAAATCTCCTGAAATTATTAAAATCTCCTGAAAATGGATGATATTGTCATTTTTGGGGTGCCAATAAATAAAAACAGCATTGCGGGCTTTCATTAATTAAAAATTTATTGCAAAGACGAAAGTATTTTCTAACTAAAAATTTTTTAATTTTGACATTATGCTTATCCCTACCCAGACTAGGCCCCGCGCAATCCATTTCGCATAGGGCCCCACAATTGCTAGGACCGGCCCTGGCCGAATCATTGAAACTCTACACCTGTAACTAATTTGGATATTTCACTGCATTAGCCAAGAGAACCTTTGCTTAAGAATACATTTTGTTATCTACTGTTTCAGGGTTAGCTGTTGGTAGCATCGCAACACTTTCAACGTCCGGTCTTTTGTGTCATTATGGCTTTGATAATGGCTGGGGGTCAATATTTTACATTTCAGGTCAGTCGACAAATTGAAAACTTATTAAGATATTGTTTAATACAAAATAATCAAACTGTTAACTTGTATACGCTTAGCAAATGGTGTCTGTTGTGTTCTTTAGCTAGAAATAGTTATTACTCGATTTCAGCCGCTTGGAGATAGACTTTTGTGAAGCTATGTAGGCCTACATCAAGAGTGTTGCAAGCAATCTACCCCACCAAATCGGCCAACATACTATCAGAGTGGGTCGCGATATAACCTAAAAATAGGTTAAAATATAAATAATTTATATATAATATTATCATAAGCATAGAAATCGTATATAAATGTAGTGATTTCTCTACTAAAATTTGTTCGCCCCCCCACCAGTTCGGGGGGGGGGTCGGCCGAGTGGGGAGGGGACAATCCCTCCTACCGGCCCCCCTGGATCCGCCAGTGGTTACACTCCTTTCCAAAGCCATTCATTCAAGATTATAGGTATAAATCATTCCCTGTCAATTTAAATTTCCGTGTTTTCAGCGGCGATTTTGGATAGGAACCTTATGGTCTATGCTCAAGGCGTATATCTTGAAGTTGCATAATTTTATATGAATTAAAAATAGTTATGGATCTACAACTTTCCATTTTATCAATTCATTTTCTTTGCTTTACCTAAACATGGAAAAACTACATAAAGATTTAATGTTATGATAAACAAAGAATGCATTTGGTAGTAGAATAATTTCAAAAAACTTGGTTTAGAACTGGTCATGACTGTATAGATCAGTGGTTCCCAAACTTTTTTGTCTTATAGACCCCTTGCCGTGTTTTCTGGTTTTCCGTAGAACCCCTGCTTAAGTTATATTGAATTTGTGAAAATTCATAAATTTCAAATTACACATTTTGTTTAAAATAATTTCTAACCAGTGACACGAGGAGTGAAAAAGTAATTTAAAACTACATTTTAAGTTGAATTAGTTTTTTTAAAAATGTAATCACAAAATTCCAATTTAAACTCATTATATATAACAGTTAATATGTATCGTTACTATCACTAAACTTTTTGTTTTTAAAGGTTTGCCAGCTCGCCATCCATTGCTACGGAGATTATTTTTCATATAGGGATTTGTTGTATGAAGTAGTTCTTCAAAACATTAAATATTAATGTGCCTTAAGTATCATAGTTAAAAGTTTTCACAAATAGCAGTTTTTCGTTGATTTCTTGAGCCATAATAATTTGAATAAAAAATACATCATTTCCAGACAAGGTTGACTCAGCCAGCTGTCTACAGAAATATGTAGTTTGCAGAAATAAGTCGTTTGCAAATACTTAAATTAGAAGAAAGAAAAATTGGACTTTATTCTAACTGAGCTCAAGAATTTAGTGAACTCTTCTACAAATCCATTGCCCTAACAACCAATGGGTCAGAGTTTGCATGGATGGTTCTCAGAAAGCCACCACAAACGGAGGAGTTGATATACTCATTGAATGGCCCAATGGAGAAAAATAATTTAAAAATTAAGTTCATTGTAGCTAATGAGCTCTATGACAACCACACTGAAGAAATAGGAACACTGGAGCTAAAAGCTACCATGCTAGCGAATCAACCAAGTTCACCAAACAGTTACATTTCTTTCGTGACTAATATAAAAAATAGTCCTTCAAGGCTTGACAAAATCTGATGCCTCCTAAATAAAACAACTCATGATGCCTGGACTGACGTTCGATGGTTACCTTGCCTGCTCGCATCTCCCGTCGGGAGATTTGGGCTAGGGTGTAATTACCCAAATTATCTGAAGGAACATCCAAAAGATTTTGTATAAAACATATTGTATGACATTGTAAAGCTCAACAACAGCAAGAACACTGTTCTCCGATGTTTAAATTTTGAAGGAAATAGAAGGCTGACACACTTGCCAAATGTGAGAAAACAATACACACTATTGAACATCGCACTCTCTATCCGGAAGAAATGAAGAAACTAATAGTGAATTGAAAAAAACAAGAAATGGACAAGCTCTCATTCGATATACAAGAAAGATGACACCTATTATAAACTATCCACATAGGACCACCGTTAATTTTTCACATTAGAACGTTACACATCATAATTAGAAAACATATATTCCGGAAGCTCAATATTGGGACTATTGAAATTAGCCTTTGTGGAGTGTCACTAGAGAATGCCGACAGTGTCTTTAAAATTGCATTCTTCATCAAGAGGCCCAAAACAAGATACCAACCACAAAACACAAACATGAAATTCTTTTAATGATATAAGTTTGTGTAAGAGTTTTTACAATTTCTTCAACGGCCGGTAAAATCAATAATTTGGCTGTGTGTGAGGTTTTTTAGTATTTTACTTCTCAATGTCAGGTCAAAGAGTGATTTAGTGGGTGTATTCTGAACTTTATTTTTGAGTCTTTGAAAGATTAGCAAATTTTTATCTTTGTATGAGGGTGGCATCATCTAAAATGATCTTCCAGCTTAATTGCTTTCATAGCATCATTTAAAAAAGGGCACATTAACACTCGCTTGTTTGACAAGGAAGTAATGAAGTTCAATTTTAAATACTTAACGCTGTACAGTCTACATTTATTTTTTTTTAAGTTATAACTAGACAAAACTACACTATTTAAAAATAGTTATTAAATTAAATTAAACAATTTTTCATTCAAGGTACAAATCATAAATGTGTGCATGAAAAAAATTCCAATAGTCAAAATTAAAGTCACGACATGTTGAATTGAGATTCTTTATCGTAGACCCCCGTGCACATCTCATAGACCCCCAATTCTCTTTTTAACTTTCGTAGACCCCTTGGAAGTCTTTGTAGACCCCTGGGGGTCGTCTATATAGACCACTTTGGGAATCACTGGTATAGATGTTTGGTGTTACAAAGATTTTTAAAAGTTTATTTCCGTTTCTAGATTTTTCATAAATTTTTTCTAGTTTAAAACTTAAAGTAAAAAAGTTTGTTTAAAGGCAGGCACGAGGATTTGGAGGTCACTTAGAATCCGTGCATAACTTTAATACTTTCACTGAGGGTTTATTGCTTCAATTGATTTATACTGTGTCCTATCGGAAATATTAAGTGCCTCTACTCTAGAGCCATGCACCAAATTAATTGTATTCAAAAGCGATACATTTGAAAATAAAGTTTGCTGGTTTTGTGGAATGCGCTTCTGAGTGTAGTCTCGAAAGTCCAGAATGCGAACGCCGCCCACTTTCATCGCCTGCCGTCCAGTAGAAGAATTGCACTGGACGTAGTTATCGTCATGTCTGAAGGAACGTCCGAAACATATAATAAAAAATTAAACAAATGGATTCAGATGTTAATTCGTCACAACATGATACCGCACAGCATACACTTTTGAAGGAACTGTTATCGTTTAATGAAAAGAAAAAGGACACGCACTAACCATGAGAAATACCGATTGTATTAAGACACACCGACAATGAATGACATTAAAAAAAAGACTACGCTGGGCAGGTCAAATTGAAGGAATGTCAGAGAACAGAGGAGCAAAAATTGTATACTGGCAAAAGCCAAAAGGCAGGCGACCCAAAGGCCGAACACGGATTGACGATGTAGAGGCAGATCTACAACTTAAAGCTTGGACATGGAGACGAAAATCTCAGATCTGAATGGAAGGATGTGCTAAAGCAGACTACGCCCTTCATGGGCTGTAGCGCCACTTGGATGAATTGATGATAATGAAAAATAAAAGAATGTCCAGTAATCAATAGGTGGAAACTTTCTAAATGTACATTCACTTTAATTTGTTTATTTCAATATTGAGTTTGAATTATTTGTAGGGTTGGTGACATTGCTTTGGTCTGGACTCTGGCTGACAATGACAACGGACCTACCTTCAGAGAACTATAGGATAACAACCCTGGAAAGAGTTTACATTGAGACCTCCATCGGTAGAGGCGGCATGAAAAAGGTCAGATAGTATAAATATATTTATGTAATGTAACAAAATTAGTTTTAGCAAGATATATTGTGATTGCAAAATCAAAAACAAAGAAGGCAAGAAAAGCAAAGAAATAGCAACTCATTCAAATGGACGTGTTGTTATCCAAATTTCAAGAAAGATAACGCCATGTTATGAGCTATCCCATCCGAGACCGATCGTTATACAGGGCCTGAGCGTCTCGACTTGTGTTTGTCTAAACTGCCCAGAGGTTGCAACGTCGCAGGTCATTGTTGAGGCCTTCTATAACAATTGATGTCGTTCCAACAAGATCTACTTATAATTTTTGGCATCTGAACCGGACCCAACAAAATGAAATAACACATGTTCCGGTAGCAGAAATTTAGTAAAGTTAGTACAAATCTTGCGATTTATGGAGATGATGATATAAAGGTCATTTGTTTCTGTGGCCCGTGTTTAACGAGAGTGTAATGTGGCCAGCACAACGACCAACCGTCTTAACATTTCTTCACTTAATGTCAGGTACAATTTAGAGCTGAGTGGACTCAGATACGCTTTAAAGATACACAAATTTAAAATCCCAGTCTTCAATAGGATTCAAACCCGGGACCTCTCGTTTTACCACTCACCCAACTCGCCTCCAGCTGACCATTGGAAGGCATGAAATTTGCCCTAATGGAATGTCACAAGACAATGCCGAGTGAGTCATTAAAAGATGTAATATTCATCAAGAGGCCCAAACAAGACACTGACTGAAGAACAACTATTCCGAGAGCTGAATATTTTACAGTGCAGTTAATCTCAGATATTCACCTAAGCATCACAGTGGTAAGAACGCAGAAGAAAAAGAAGTTACCTTATTTAAAAAAGAAAATGTAGGAAAACTTAGCACACTATAAGGTCAACCTCATCATCAACTCTAGCGCTCTGTGGAGTCCAAGGGAACAATGGTATGCTATCGTTATAGCCTCTGCCTGCTGCACCCTTTTTCCCATTCATAGTCATTGTTTTTCTTGTTTTTTTTTAACTTTGTAGCGCTAATCAATTAACTTAGCCTTTACGTATTCCTTTTCTTCACCAGCTTGACCGAGTGCCATGGAAGGATATTCTAACGTCACGTGCTGTTTGGGCCCTCACGATATCTCATTTCTGTAACAATTATATTTATTATACAATGATCACACTGGTGCCAACTTATTTAGACGAGAGTTTTAACTTTAACATTCAAGAGGTGACTAGTTTTTTTGTTTTTTTTTTAAGATGGATTTTAATTTAGTTTTGTTTGGTTTCATTATAAACAAATTATGTTTCTTTAAGTCATGAAGCGACTATGGATCATCTCATAAAACTGAGACAAAATATCTGGCCATTAGCTATGGTCGGAACAATGTCACCATCACAAGCATTTCTCATTCTCCACGCAGTTGATGTATACAGAGACATGAAAATAACCGAAACAGTTTGGGATCTACTGGATATGTATGCTCTGCCAGGGTGTAGCACTGTGTGTTGCAAACTGCCTAACAGTCGCTGGCTCCATATTTTTCCTCAGGATTTTCTCCCGAAGCTTTTCCCATGTTTAATTATAGCCATAGATCAGCGGAGGTTTGGATTCAGAGTTTTCCTTTCTCTCATAAACTATTTATCAAACAAGTGACACACGACAACTTAAGTAAAGTGCAAATGGATTCAAAGCAGCGACAGACCGGCTATATGAGCAATGATGCTAATGGGCCGGTATTAAATTGTTAAAGGTTTTATAATATTTATTATAACGGGGTAACTCTAGTCCGACTTGCAGAAATAAAAGTTATCTTCCATGACTTTTTCATCGAGGGTAGAGAGTCAGCGTGCGTACGTGGTTTCCTGCATGGCTGGGCGACGTAGAGAATTATATTTACAGATAATAATAATGATAACTATAATAATAATTTATAATGAAAATCTTTATTCTCGGCGAGGACACTTCTTATAGCCCGCTTTTAATATCGGTGTCCACCCAGGTTCCATCCACCCACCCAGGTTCCACCAACCCACCCAAGTTCCACCCACCCACCCATGTTCCTACATAAAGTTCTGACTCGAATGGATATATTGTAAAAAAAAACAAACTCTTACAGACTTGACAGTGTAATACTAATTTAATCTAACATTTTCTAAAATAATGTAATAGCCTACATACGTAGACAGTTCTGCTAGCAGGCTTTATCCTTTTAGGTCCTACAAACAGCGATAAAAAGGCACCATAACGCCTATATTTCTTATAAGGATATAGAGCATGCACATAGTTATAGATGCAAATTCAAATCTAACATAAGGACAATGTGGACAGATAGGCCTAGAATTGGATGTCCATCCTATGACATACAATTTGACATCCAGTCCGTACCTGATTCAAAGCAAACACATTAACCACTTGCTAACTTATGTATTTTCTTGCTGTGTAAATTACGAATTTTTTGTTTGGGGGGGGGGGGGGGTTTCATTGCTTCACAGAATGGCATGTTGTCGTCTTTGTTATACCTCTTCGAGTTCTTTACTTCACTATGTGTTGGTTACGCTGCTGACAACATCACACATAACAAAATATTGACCCTGCTGATGGTCAGAAAATTGTTCCAGCTAGTATGTAAGTATCACCTTGTTATTTTCGTATATGTCAGCTTAAATGTCATCCCAGCTTGAATGTCATCCCATCTTGAATGCCATCCCATGTTGCAGGTAAATGTTATCTCAACTTGTAATTAAAAGTCATCCAGGCTTTATAATAATTATAATAATAATTATAGTTTTTATATAGCTACTTTCATGCTTATGTTCAGAGCGCTATGGTCCAATCTCATTTGTGGACCAGTGGGAGGGGGGGGGGGTATCTGGGAAATGGTTTTTAGGCAAATGTCACCCAAGCTCTTCATGTTTATAAAAGTCATTATTGTTTGTAAGCTAATGTTATTCTACATTGTTAAGTGAATTTCATCCTAGCTCACAAGAAATTGTCATCCCAGCTTGTTAGAAAATGTCCGTTTAATTAAGGACACGTTTAAAGCAAGAGATGGGTAGGAAGTCTGTATGAATGTATATTTTGGCTTTCTATAGTTATAATGTTTTGCTTGGTGTAATACACAAATTGTAAGACCTAATAAAGATAAGGGGTGCACCGGATAGTACTTTTTGACATTCGACCGGAGCCGAATATTGCCGAATACTAAAATATGATATTCGGCCGAAGCCGGAGCCGAATACCTACATGCCTTGTCTTTTTCCTTTTATATATCTTGTTGTTTTAAACTCTGTTACTGATTGATGAATTAAAGCTAAACAGTATTTATAAACAGATAGGCCTAATTAACTAATCTCTATAGCATGAGTGCGTGTTTATGTACGAGGCCACCAACTGTAAAGGGTGTGTGGGGAGGGTCAATGTAAAATATGTAAGTAGTAACTAGTTACTAATGTAAATCTCTCAAAAGCAAAGTGCAACCTGACTTGTATAATTGATAGATGTACATGTGTATTCATAAATTTCAGACCAACAACTCATCATCCGGCTTGTAATTTAAAATCCAAGGACCGCTTCTGGTTCTGGCTTCAAGGGCTTAATACTGATAGTAGCTGTTTGTTAATGGTTGGAATCTGAAGCGTTGTAGGTCAATATTTTTTGTTTTAGATTGATCCATTTGCGGTATGCGATATTTTATTAACAGCGGGAACATCAATTATACATATTTATAGCTTGAACCTTAGATGGTGCCGAAGCATATATTTAATTGTAGTCTGTAGGCCTATTATTGATATCTATGTATAGATCTACAGTTGAATAGATCTAAGAGCATTAGGAAAACCAAATATAGAAGAAAACAACTCATCCACACCCTCCCTACCAAAAAAACCCATAAATAGACTGATTCTTATGTCATAGTCAGATAGACATAGTGGGCCTACACATGCAGTCCTAGTGTAGTGTGTATAGTTGATGGTGTTGACCATCACGCATTTTTTTTCCATTGGGCATACGCACTAGTGTTGAGTGGTCAGGCAAAAAATATAACACATTGCCATGGTCAGTCAAGCATGTAGATAAATTATACCCGTACACTAGTTACAGAGGTCAAGTTTCTAAACATTCCAGCATATTTTTTTCTTTGTTTGCTAGATCTAATTGTGGTGCTTTAAATCAATTAATTTTCTGCGATTTTAAACTCTACTGTACGGTTGTTTCTTATATATTGGAAGTCAATAAAATTAAACAATGAAATTAGTTTTCTTTCTAAAGTTTTTAATACAAGGAAAAAAAATATACACGCGCACACACACGCACATCTTTGTTGTTTTTTTTTATTGTGCAAAGAACGTGTGTAAGACACATTAAGTACAAATAACGTTATTATTATGTAAGAAATGAACGAGTATTCATTCTCTGGCGCTGCCAGGGTCGAGTTTTGGTAAAGGGAAACAGAATTCATTGTAGTCCCTTTATTGGTTTCCACTTGGGAATTTTCTGATGATGTGGCAGGTCTGCAACAGTACCGCCCTCTGACAGGCAACGAGAATGTTCCCAGGAATGTTAAGAGTTAAGGGCCTTGAAGGCATCTGTGAGGTCAGTTGTTATTATCCACTCGGTTGATATAACAATGGGGTATGTTGTTGTTATAGTTAACTTCCATAAACGCTTAATCTCCAAGCCTATATTTTCGTTGTTTTTCCAACTCAGTTTTTCTTAAATTATGAGACAGTGGTACGGCAATGTCAATAATGGTAGCGGCTTTTCTTTTTTTATCGATGAGCAATAGATCAGGGTGATTAAAATCTACCATTTTGTCGGTCAAAATAGGCCTATCCCAGTAGAGCAGATGATCAGTAGATTTGAGAACTCCTTGTGGTGGCTCGTATTTTATAGTACCGTTTTTTTTTATTCAGCTTTTGGTTTGTAAATTATATTGTATTAGTCGACCCTCGGCGTAGCATAAGCCGCTATTTTGTAGGGCAGCCTTAGGCAACTGCAACGTATGCAACCGCATTAGGCCCCGCATTTTCATAGGCCCCACGCTAATCCTAGGTTTAAATTATTAAATTAAACCATCTTATAACTTAGAACAGATTTTTCGCGACCCATCTGATTTACCAGAAGCTCCTAGAAATCTCATGAAATTGCAAAATACGGCATACGAAAAAGTCCTTGAAATCTCCGAATATTATTAAAATCTTTTGAAAACTCATAACAATTGTCATTTTGTGGTGTCATTCATTATAGAAAAAGCCAATCGTACGCGTGATAAAAAAACGGCATTATACAATATCGCAATTGTGGAATCTGGTGATAGAAGCTTTTCACGCATCAAACTAATGAAGAATTACTTGAGGTCAACAATTCTCGAAGATAGATTGAAACATTTAATAAATCTTGCTACTGAGTGTGAATTTTTATAATATACTGTATGACTTCGCTACACTCAAGGCTCGTAATGTAATTCTGTAAGTAGTAAAGAATGAATATAATACAAAGACGAATTTATTTTCTAATACAAACTGTTAATTTTCACTTATTATCCGTATCCCCACCCAAGCTGGGCCCTGCGCAATCCGTTTCGCATTAGGCCCAGCAATGGTTAAGTCAGGCCCTTCTATTTAGTGACGGATGATTACAGAGAAGATTACTTCCCCCCCCCCCTTTTTTTTTTCGCCGCAAAAGTTATGTCGGGTAACTGTAGTCCGACCACTGGCGGATCCAGGGGGGGGGGGCGATCGCCCCTACCGCCCCCCCCCCACTCGGCCGACTTTAGTATAGGATTCACACAATTTGTATACGAATTTATTACTTATGTTAAAAATATATACTAATTTATATTTCAACCTATTTTTAGATTATTTCGCCCCCGATTTAGTGGTGTCGGGAGGGGGCGATGGTATCAATCCCCCCCCCCCTAAACTTTCGAGTCTGGGGGGGGGCGGTCCAATTTATTAGTAGAAATCATAGCTTGCTAACAAAATCAATTAAATATCTATCTTTGAAAAATTTGTTATTGATATTTTAACCAATCTTTGTATTATGTCGTTCCCTGTTTGCCGATTGGTGGAGGGGGGGGGGCGAATACCCCTACTGCCCTTCCCATCTAAACCCTTTGAGTGGGGGGGGGGGCGGTCCGTTTTTATGGAGAAATCATAGTTTGTGAACAAAATTAGTTGAATAAATAGATACATTTTATATTATGTCGCTCCCTTTCTGATATTTTGGCCGATTCGGTGGGGTTGGGGGGCGACTGCATGTACTGCCCTCTCCACTCTAGCCCTCTGAGTGCTGGGGGGGGGGCGGTCCTATTTTTGTGAAGATTCATAGTTTGTGAACAAAATTAGTTTAATATCTATATAATATAAACTACGTATTAACATGTGAATCATTGTATACTATCGTACCACACTTTAATCTAAAAATTGTATCATTAGTAAATTTAAATGAAAAAAGGTTGTACCAGGTGGGAAGGGCGATACATGCAATCGCATTTCCCCCATCGAACAAACCAATACTTTTTCTTTTTGTATTATAGTTAAGAAATTACAAAATTTAAAAAATCTGTCACTAATATAATTTATATATACTATAAATTAAATTCTTATATCGAGTCGCCCCACCCCTATTATTTAATGCCAAATGCAATCTTTAGCAGAAATTATTAAAGGGGCCAAGATTAATCATTTTCACACTACCGCCACTTCCCTTTCCAGACAAAGTTTATGTAATCCCAAGAATTTATCATAATTATTTTAAGAAAGACTGCATTGGAAAAGTTAGAATTCAAACAAAATTTTTTAGTATAAGAGTCATGATTGAGATGAGTTCTAAACCCAGATATCCTTTTCTTAGTCACCTTTCCCAACCTTTACTCAATCTGATATTTTTCTAGTTAAATAAATTTGGGACTATAACTCACAATTTATACATGAATCTTCTTCAATACTATTTATCGAATACATTTTTTTTTCGGCGGCGATCCTCAAAGCAAAAATCAAAGTATGCGGGGTATCCTATCTTTTCAAGGAACGAATCGGTTTTATTTGCAATATATTATGGGCCTATAAATTCATAATAAAATATTTTTCAAGTACAACATTATTCGAAAGGTCCTTTTTTAATAGTATAAATGATGAGCTTTAGGTCAGGAGAATACGTTTCTGCAGTGAATAAAAGCAAGAAAATGCTTTTGGCTTCGGGGCTTCGCCCCGAACTCCATTGGTGAATAATGAGCTGTAGATGTCAGGAGAAAACGTTTCTGCAGTGAAAAAAGCAAGAAAACGCTTTTGGCATCGGGGCTTTGCCCCGAACTCCATTGATAAATAATGAGCTGTACTTGTCAGGAGAATGCGTTTCTGCGATGAAAAAAGCAAGAAAATGCTTTTGGCGTCGGGGCTTTGCCCCGAACTCCATTGATAAATAATGAGCTGTACTTTTCAGGAGAATACGTTTCTGCAGTGAAGAATGCAAGAAAACGCTTTTGGCGTCGGGGCTTTGCCCCGAATTCCATTGATAAATAATGAGCTGTAGACGTTTCTGCAGTGAAGAATGCAAGAAAACGCTTTTGGCGTCGGGGCTTTGCCCCGAACTCCATTGATGAATAATGAGCTGTAGACGTCAGAAGTATACGTTTCTGCGATGAAAAAAGCAAGAAAACGCTTTTGGCGTCGGGGCTTCGTCCCGAACCCCACAAGAGTACCTTATAGCTGCCCCAGTTGTTTTGTTTTTCGCCGAAGGTTGAGAAATGCTATATATATATATATATATATATATATATATATATATATATATATATATATATATGTGTGTGTGTGTGTGTGTGTGTGTGTGTGCTGTACGCACGTTTATGCATAGGGTTAGGGTTTACTGGACGTTAGGGTTAGGGTTTGGAAAAAACCGCCCCCCCCCCCCCACTCCAAAGCTCTGGATTAGCTAGTAAGTCCGACTCGCAGAAAGAAAAGCGCTGTCTTTCCATGACTTTTGTTGGTGTCAAGCATTGAGAATTATATATATATATATATATTACCGTTTCTTGATTTCAGCTCTTATAGGGACAGCTTTTGGTTTGTTGCTAGTAGCTCAGATCACAACCTGTGAGAACCGCTACTGGGCAGTATTTCTGCTGTGCCTAAGTTCTGGCTTCATGACATTTAACCGTGCTGGCATTTTAGTCAACCACCTTGACCTTGCTCCTGGGTAATAGTTACTTGAATAAGTAGATAGCAACATAGCAACATAAGTAAATGAACGTTGCTTGGAGATCACTGTTTACTACCGAGTATAGTTGAGCTCAAATACAAATTGAAGCTTAGTAAACATTCTCAGATTTATAGTCTTGAGAACCATAGTTTTTCCCCTTCGCTCCCCGAAAAGTCTATACATTTGTAAGCAGTACTCCTAAACGGGGGCACGATGCGCTTGGCTTCCGAACCGGGGTTCACGGGTTCAATTCTGGTGAAGACTAGGATTTTTACTTTCGGGATCTGATGGGCGCCCATGAGTCCAACTATCTCTAATGGGTAGCTGACAACAGTTGAGTAAAAGTAAAGGCGGTTGGTCGTTGTGGTAGCCACATGACACTCTCGCTCGCCGTGGGCCACAGAAACTGTTGACCTCTGCCTCATAGATCGGAATGTCTGAAAGGGAACTTTGGTTACTTTAGAAGCCCTTATCGCACACCTAGACTACACGAAAATAATTAGAATAATCTTACTTGATAACTAAAGGATAATAGAATACTTTATTCGAAAGTGACCATTGATAGCATCAAACATAAATAGCAGGGAAAATTTAAATAATGATCGCATTCTGAGAATCAAACTGACATTCTCAAATCAAGTATAATTTTTGCTTGAAAAGTACTTAGTTATTCCAAGTACTTGGTAATAACTAGGTCTAGTCTACAGCAGCACTTGCAAAACTCAAAACAATCTGGACAGACAGAGGCATAGCCCTCGACACTAAAATTAGAATGATGCGCATCCTGGTCAGGGCCACATTCGTATATGCTTGTGAATCTTAGACGCTGAATGCAGAGCTAGAGAAGATGATCTTAGAAATGTAACTAAGATGCTACAGAAAGATCTTAGGTGTCACTTATCAAGAAAGAAGAAATTATAAACAGGATTAATACAACCATTGGAGCAGACGATGACATGCTAAACATAGTCAAAAACGTAAACTCAAACTCAAGGTCCTCTGGGCTGGCAAAGTTAATGAAATGTTATCCAAGGCAAAGGACAGAGAGGAATGGAGAAACACGATTGATAGATTTTGTGTAGCGCCCCAACGGTCCAACAGACTAAAGGATAGGTAAAGTTAAAATTTAGTTTTCTCTTTACGATGGAGAATTTAGCATTAAATAAGATAACTAACATGCAGTCTCAAAATTAAAAGTCTAACATTTTTCTACAATGCCATTACTTTTAAATTTATATATGTAGAATCTATTTGGTACAGATCTTTGGCATTAAAATATAATCAAACATGACTAGACTCTATTACGGGCATAAAGATTCATTTTTTTAATATAAAAGGAAACATAACTTTAAACTAGTTAAAACTAGTATGCAGTCCATTGGATTGAATCTCATCCTTATTTAAATCGACTTTACTTTCAGATATGCCGGTATTTTGTTTGGATTGACTAACACATTTGGTACAGTGCCTGGAATGATTGCACCCGTAATTGCTGGATATCTTACCCCAAACGTAAGTTTATTGTCATCTGATCTAGATCTATACTGACAACACATGCCCTCAGAAACAGTGGCGTATCAAGGGTATCATGCATCCAGGGCAGCAAAGCCTGTAAGCACTCCGCCCCCCCGGCCCAACACTCTTTTCAATAGAGTACGGCATCTATTCTAAAACCTTTATCAGTGGCTCCCAACAGACTAATAAATCTTTATTTCATTCTGAACCTTCATTTTTTTGGAAAATGTTTATTCTTACTGGGGTTAGTGGAAAGACTGTAGACACCCCGACCCTTGCCAGCTAGGAGGTGAGGGAGAGCGCTGTAAGCTCTCCCATCGGGGTTCGGAGGAAGCCCCGCCGCCAAGTACTATGAGGTTTTAAGCTCAAAACCCTCTGGAGGGGGTTTTAAATTAAAGCCCTCTGGAGGAGTTTTTTAAAAACACAAACCACATCTTGGCTACGCTCATAGTAACTAGTGACTGTTGTATGCTTTAGTCTTTTATTGAAGAGGGTGTTTTATCATTAAAAAAAACATTTCGGAGTGGGTTTTAAACTCAAAATCCTACATGGCTACGCTAATGGAATTTGGTGATTGTCGTTTGGATTTTTATTTTGTTTTATAGAAGAGGGGGGTTAACCTTCCCCCCCCCCCCCCCCCCGAGGTGTATTTTACACTCAAAACCCCCTTGGCTGCGCTGGAGCAAATGAGGGTTAAAAATTTAAAAAATCTCACCTAAAATAAATAAAATCAAAGGGGGAGGGACATTTTTTTTGGCGCACCCAAAGCACCGGCACCCCGGGATGTTACTCTAACTGCGGTACACCGCTGCTTAGGAAAAAAAATACAATAATCAATATTTCAAAAATGGTTCTTCTTGTAGACCCCTTGTCTAAAAGAATAGCATAAATCCTTTATGGGCATTACTGTCATTCCCACCGAGTTAACCGTTAACTTGATCGCAATTTTGTACTTAGAAAAGAATGAATAAAATGCAGAGCTGAATTTATTTTCTAATACAAAATCTTAATTTTCACTTATTTATCCTTATTTCCTCCAACCCCCCAGATTAGGCCCCGCGCAATCAGTTTCGCATAGGGCCCCGCAATTGCTAGGACCGGCCCTGCATTGAATCATGTGCTTCTCTATCTCTTATATACAAATTACTATATTGTTTTAATCAACAATGGTTATCACATGACAGTTTTTTTTTTGTTGTTTTATCAATGAGTTCCATTCATTATTACTAGCCATATATTACCCTAGACCCGCGGGTCTTAATTTGCGTATCAATGTCGATATATTCACTGAAAGTGTTTTGGAAACAATTAAACGAAATAATAACGGTATAAGAAAGCGAATGCGTGAAAGTAAAAATAGTATGAATGGAGCTATCAAAATAGCTAATCGACCTAAATTCATTTTTAAAATAAAAACATTTGCTTGTAGGCCTACATATATTAAGATCCAGATCTAGAGTCAAGAAAACTAGATGCTAGATACATTATAATAGATGTAGACCTACTATTATAAGAGTGAATTCAAGGGCTCAAGAAGCTTATTAAATATTGTATGTTAATATATTCAATATCCCCCATATAGAGCTTCATGTAGCCTGTCCAATTATAATGTGTTTACACAGCACGGATGGGAGCAGGAGGAAGGTTAGAGAGTCAGCATGCGTGCGTGGTGTCCCGCATGGTTGGGCGACGTAGAGAATTATATTTACTGATTAGTATTATTATTGCATGGCCTGCCTCCATGCTTCTCTAGCCTGCATAGTGGGCTACTTTTAATCTCGTTAGTGCCATGTGAAATGGAGGGTATCTTGAAACAGCTCAGCTCGATATAAATCTCGAATATAAATTCGTTGTCTCTACCGAAATTGGAACTCTAGTACCCCCTTTTTTATATTATGTTTTAAGTTGTGCTTTAGCTAATTTCCCTCCAATCCTTTAACCCAACTTCATACCATCTTTAACACTTTAGCTATTGTAACCCAGCTTCTTACCATCTTTAACACTTAAGCTATTGTAACCCAGCTTCTTACGATCTTTAACACTTTAGCTATTATAACTCAGCTTCTTACCATCTTCAACACTTTAGCTATGTTATGTTTAGGACAGAGATTGAAGACGACAGTTTTAGGTTGCAGAAACATGCGAAAACTATGCATAACAGATACTTTGTATAATATATTTAGTTTATGCCTTGTTATGTTGCTTGAATCTGACACACAGAAAACCACAGAAGAATGGAGAAACGTCTTCTACTTGTGCGCACTAGACGCCGTAGCTGGAGCCTTGGTCTTCACATTCTTCGGCGAAGTTGAGCTGCAGCCCTGGGCCATGGGACCCGAAAAGAAGGCCAAAAAGAATGCCCAGCAGGACACTGAACTCTCAACGACTACCACAAGTCAATTGCAAGAGGTCATGGACATTCCGCCTCCCACCAAACTCTCAAGTGAAGACGGCAGTGTTTAATTCTTGTATAAGTTTGAAGAGAAAGCAACGACATTCTCTCTGACAATTTCAAAAAAGATTACTTGAAAATACAATCCAGTACAAAGGTTTCAAATGGTGATACATGTTCATCCATATTTGTCTACATCTCAGATTCAGCCTATTAAAGCTATAAGTGCCTTGACTTTGTTTGTTCACTCATTAATAACGTATGCTTTAATTAAATATGCTGATTGTATTATGTGGAATACAAGATTTAAAATTTCGAACATTCAATGCCTTAATTCTCTTTCAATGTAGATAGAGACGGGTGGTGTTTTAACTCATAAAACAAAAAAAATGGTGCAGACAAATGAACAGGAAAACATAAGTATTGATCTCAATTGGCTATATTTCAATAGTATAAATTTAAGAGATTGTTTTTGAGCACGTTTTAAGAAAACACCATATAAATTACAACACTTTTGTTGCCTAAAACTGTCAATAATATTATATATACATTCATTATAAGCTTGAAGACATATGTAATTAGCATTATATTATAGTCTATAATTAACGTGACATTGACATTTTATTTGTAATTAGGTTAATAATTGATTAAACATGAAATATATTTAATAAGATTGGATTGGCCTCTTTAGTCACAGGAGAAGATGCAAGAGTAAAAGATCGCTACCTCGGGACGTAAAATGATAGAGAGAGCGATCAATAGATAAGTTGTTGTTGTTGTTGTTGTTGTTGTTGTTTTTAAATATTTGTAGCATTTAATGTTATAATAATAATAATAATAATAATCTTTATTGTCCGTATGGAAATTTGTCTTACAATTTGTGCATTACACCAAACAAAAACATTATAACTATAATCTTTGCATTCTAACGTATTTGGTAAGACACTGCTTGATTTTTGCCTTTGATATAAATGTCAAAAGCTAGAGTAAAGCACCCAAACTTAATTAGTTTGAATCAGTCATGTTATGACATTTGTATTAGATCTAGACCAAATCACCAAAGAGCAATAAATCTAAATAAGCATTTAGTATGCACAGCCAAATAAGCATCTTGGAAAAAAAAAGATTTAAAAACGGGACTTCGTGTTAATCCTTTACAACAGGGTTTCGAAAAATAAAGAAATGTAGGAATACATTTAATCCGCATGGGTCTCCAATAAGTTGTATGTTCATTATTATTTTGTTTGTTATCCAATACACTGTTTGTTGAAGAAAAGAATATTGAAACTTTTTTTACAAGATAAGATGAGGAAGAATTCGTCCATTTCTGTGACAATTTATTTAAATTGGTGACACTGCCAGTCCTGACATTCAGAGTACTACACAAAGCACTTCCACTACGTCACCGGAGATAATTGTGTAGATAAACAGAAATAATGTTAAGGAACTGTTTGCTTTCTCAAGTAAAAATCACAAAAAGGTCAAATTGTTTACTTACACAAGTGAAAATTAAAAAAAGATCGAACTCGCATTATAAAAAACAACAACAACATTTGATCTTAATTTTCCATGAAAGAGTCACCAAGGTAACAATATGAAGTATGAAACTATTTAGACTGACCAAGATTATTTTCTTCTCCAAAATCAACTTCCACAACAACGAAGAAGGTACGAGATCTACATTTTTACCTTTTTTTGGTTTATTTATTTGCACTGTAGGAGCTTTATGTAGCTATTTTAGTACAATGGCAAATACTTCATAACTTATCTTCAATTCTGAAGGAACATCGGAAACATGTATAACATTTTACAAACGAAATTAATGTATACATTTTTATTTACACACCTCACGAGACCTTCGCGCTTACAGTGTACATTACCAGACACATTCATTCTTATATCTTATACACCTTGTCTCATTTTCTCATCATATGGATAGCAGTCATCCAATTTCATCTTTTCCACCGCTCAGTATTTCACACTCACTATACAATCACATGGATGGAAATATGCCATTCTCACATTAGGATCCATATGTACAGTGGGCTTCATAAATCCTTGAGTAGTGGACTACTTTTTATTCAGCCTTCTGGTGAAGCTGTAATTGATTATTTACGGTAATATTGTTTCAGCCCTACATACTTTAGTAGGTATATAGTTGGGTCTGAAACAATCACCACATTAGCAATGCCTTGTTATCACTTGCGCTTTGTTGAGAACATTTTCGCAAGAAATTAACTTTGGAAAAAAACAAACAATTCTTTCCTAAAGTCTTCGTAAAATTGAACTTGGATAGATCATTTCTTTAGCATCTGGCCTTCGGGATCACAAAGTACCAAAGTGTCTGGCGGATGTCATTAATATATGTTTATGACAGCTTAGCAGTCATAGTTTCTCATGCTAATGATATTAACATTTGGACAACTGAATATGAACTGCAGTCAAGAACATTGCTGAGTGGAGCAAAGCAGGGCAGGTTGTGAATGTGAGCAGCTTAGAGATCTTGTAATGGCGCGCGTTAAAGGTAATCAAGTAATATCAACAATAAAAAACAATAGATAAAATACTTTGAAAATAGCCGATACCTCCTTCCTACACCTTACAGAGTGAATATTTTTTCTTAACTAATGAATGTTAGATATTTAAAAAAAAATGGAACATTTTTTACCCCATCCCTTAGAAAACATCCTGGATAAGCGAATGTATAGATCTACCAGACTAATGATAGCCCATTGTATCTAGACTTAGAAAACGGTGCGCAATCAATAGGGCCTACATGCGGAAATACCCGAAGTTGTAGAGTCTGTTCAAGGTAACAATGTTCCAGTTCTCTAGCCAAATTGAAATAAATTATTTGATTTGTATTCTTTGAAAAATTTTAACGATTGAACTAGAGTTTTCCAAGTGTGGCCAATGAGCTGGTAATTCTTTTCCAAACTATATATATAAACTGTCAAATTTATAGGAAAATCGTTAGAGCCGTTATCGAGAATCGCGTCCACCAACCCTTTCCCCACCCAGAAAGTTTTGACCACTACAGAAGTGTGACTTTTCACTGTTTAATAAGGACACGCGGGAATACCCAATGATGTATGTATTGAAGATAATAATTCTTTTTCCAAGCATAATGCATAAATTGTCAAATTATAGGAAAAACATTAGAGCCGTTTTCGAGAACTATCCTTTTTTTTTACTGATGAAGAATTTGTAAGCTGAAAAGGGAATTACAAAATAATAATAATAATAACAAATAAATAAATTTGTATCAAATAGATGCCCCACTGTATTAATGCATTTCTTGGAGGTGGAGGTCATATCAGAAGGTGAAATGAAAAGCTGTGAACTAAATGTTAAAACTTTGTTTCGTGTTTTTCTCTTCAGCTCCTTACTTTGTTTCACAGCGCTTTGTTTGGGCTCTCTTGTCCTGCTTGGGCATTGTCCTGCACACGGTCACGCGTGACAATCTCCACGCGGCCATATCTTGTATGGTAAACCATGACATCCAAAACCTGACATCGGTGAATTCCGATGTCGACAGGGGCAGAAATATAACATATACCTGTGGAGGACATGTTGAACACAATGCGGTAAGTTTATGAAAATATATTACTTAAAGAATGTATAGGTTTGTATTGAATAAACAAAAAGCAACTTCTGTGCTCCATTTCCTTTTCTCCAACTGTAAGATGTTCTTCTAGGGCCGGATTTAAGTATGGGGAGGCCCCGGGCAGTACTCTTGTGGAGACTCCTACACTTTTTTTTTAAGAGCTTTAATAAAAATCTACTTATTAGTAAAAAAGGCCAATATCTAAAAGCGTGCCATTTACAAAACAGAGTACTTGTCATTTAAATGCAATTTTCCTTCATTTAAAAAATAAGATTATTTCATATGCACATTATAGTAACAAAAAAATGTAAATTTTAGGGTTTACGCCATGTAGTAAATCCGCTGTTGGCCTATATTACGAGAACAAAATAAGCAACACTTTTTATAACACGACAGTGCTGCCAACTGTAAGCTTTAAGTAGTGTCGATATAAATGCGAAAATGAAAAAAAACCTCTGAATACTGTACAGTTATATATACTTAATATATATATATATATATATATATATATATATATATATTTAAGTTTGAAGTAACTTCGAAGTGGGACAGCAAAAGTATTAATTAGTTCTAAAAAGAGAAGTGTTTGAATAAAATATAATTCTCAAGACATTTGTTTTGTGAACGCTAAACACATTGATCATATTTCATATTAACTAAAAACTACATAACTAAACAAAAACAGATGACGTTTCTTGCCTTATTACTGATTTCAATTGTGAATGTAAAGGTATTCAATCTTTTTATTAAGCTTGCAACGTTATTAGAAGTTAACCGCTATTTGAAGATTACAAGCACGTGTTTGCACTATATCTTAGTTTGTGTTTGATTTCTTTAAGACAAGAGACTTTGATTGGGATGAAGAGACAGTCAGACAGCTTTTATCAGTGTATTTCTATGGACTGTTACTCACCCAAATACCAGGTATACACAATATTATATAATAGATTCTATTCAAATTTATCAACAATAATAACTAAGAATTATAACATGCATCATTGTAGAGTTTCTCTTACCTTATAAAATGCAGATTTTACTGTGTATTCTATTGTCTTAATGATTAAGGCTTTAACATGAAATATTGTTTAAACGTATTAAACACCATTCCCACCTAGTTACGGTGATGAAGCTCAATTGAAATGATACATCTGGATATAGGGTACAATTAAAACAAAAAGGTTTCTAAAATTCTTGACTTTTTTTTTTAAAGTCGCGAAGGAAAAGAACCTCGTGGTTGGCATTATATTATCTTACAAACTACAGACGTTACTTTTAATGAGAATACGTCCTGCGCACTTCATGTGTCAATTTAGTCATGCATGTTCTCTGATAAGTCATTGATTTTTTGGGCTGATTCAGGCAACCCATTGCGTGTTCTAACACCTCCAGGGAAGCACGAGTACGCTTATGTATTAAAAGTAGTTCCCCTTACAGACCTTGCGATCTAGGGCAGATGATGTTAAGTTCATCTGTTTCTTTGGCCAACGGTTAACGAGCAGGGTGTCTTGTGGCCAGCTCAACGACCAACCGCCTTTACTTTCCCCCAATTAAAGTAAGGTACCCATTAAAGCTGGGTGGACTCAGAGGCACCCTAAAGATCCCGTAATTTAAACTTCATCGAGATTTGAACCCAGGTCTACAGGTTTGGAAGCCAAGCGCTTAACTACTCAGCCACTGCGCCCCCCCCCCCCCCACCCACTTGTATGAATTAGTCCTAGCATATGAAATAATGCATGTGCCATTATTTTTTTTTTATCTATTTCAGGGCTAGGTTCATTCATCAATATGCTATATTCTTACATTCTGTTCTACAGCCTCATGGTTGGCACTACGTTACAGCGCTAGGTTGATGTGGGCCTCTGGCATGGCAATAGGTTCACTGTGTACTCTACTCACCCCCGTGTCTGCCAGGACTCACGTCCATCTGTTGCTTGCTGTAAGGTTTATCTTAGGACTCTCTGGTGTAGGTATTGACATTGTTTCATAAAATATGACACTTTTGACTTTGGCTAAATGTAATTTTATTTTGGCAGGAAACAAAATCATTACACTTGCTAAACTAGATTTGGAAGCTTAATGTTTTATTATCAGTTAGTATTTTTCTTTTTCTTCCCATAACATGTGTATATGTTTGACTTCGAGAATAGGAGATAAATGTCCCATTTTCGTGACTTTAGGACTTGTGTAAAAAATATATCATTATATGTTTTTGTTTGGATGGCTACCTGGTCTGGACTTAATATATAAACATTTCTTGTTAAAGATGTCAATGGACGAAACGTAATAAGATGATATACTTTGGGCTTACTAAAGGAAGAACATATTTAAAAAAAAAAGAAATTCTTAAAACAAGTTGAGAATTGCTTTCTCAGAAGATTTGAAAGTCTCCACAATATGTGTCGTTGAATTCTTTGCTCATTTATCAATGTCATTTCACTAAATATACTTATTGGTATTTCTATACAGTATAACATACACTACACTGTCAGATTTGTTTATATCTTACACCTCCTCCACCTTCCCCCCCCCCCCCTAATTTCCAGTGTTTAAAACTAGAACCTTAATATTTATTTCAAAGGTGTGAATATAAAGAAAAAGTAATAATTACATTGTAACGCCTCTATGTAACTTCTTCACTTGTTTCTTCTATGTATGCATTCCTCTCTTCCCTTATGACTTTGTGGTCAGGGTCTTACGTTTCCTTGTGTTACAACCATGCAAGGGAAATGGTGCACACCCAATGAAAGGACAAAACTTGCTTCAATAGTGTTTGCAGGTGAGCTGATCAATGAATATTTACTTTCTGTATAAAAAAACAACAACACACACACACATCTTCAGGGCCGGCCTCAGGCATAGGCAAACTATGCAGCCACCTGGCGCATCCTATTTTTTTTAGAGAATAAATAGCGAAACTTATCCTCAATGTCATTATTGGAGTACACTAAGATTAAATAAATTGCGCAATTTTAGATTTTTTACGATGTTTATTTTTTATCTTTCTATATCATTTGGGGCCACCACATTTACTTCGCCTAGGGCCTTCAACTATCTAAAGCCGGCCCTGATATTCTATTGGGGCTTGAGACTTGTGTTAAAAGTTAAATGAAGCTACACATGCTATGTTAAAGATAATGAAGCTACACGTGTTATTTCAGAAGCAACTAATGGACAAATAAAGATGATCTACTTTAAAGGAAACTGACACTTTTTCAATTATTTTTGTTAAAGTATTGTCGATAGACACGAGAAAGCTACGCATACAATATAATCGCGTGAACTTCAACCGAAAGGTATCAGTTTGTCAACTAATACTTATACATGTAATAGAGATATTGAAGAGATCGGTCTTTTTTTTTTTTTTTACACATTTGGCTTCCTATATACAAATAGTGATTGTAGATAAATGAGAAAAAAAATTTTTCTGCTTTTTTTTTGAGATTTTCACGATAACCTAAACTTAATTAAACGTGTCTGTTGCCAACTAATAAATAAATGTCCTTTTATTTTTACCCTTAAATTTCCTTTTATTTTAACCCTTAAATGTCCTTTTATTTGTACCTTTAAATGTCCTTTTATTTTTACCCTATCTCATTTCGTTTTACAAATAAGTTTGAAGTCGTAAAGTGAAGGTCTAAGGCTTCCTCCAAATTGAAATAAGTCTGTGCTACAAATGAAAGAGGTCAGAGAATGTGAACCTCAAGTGCTAAAAAGTGCATCTACCTATAACAATACATAGCTGCTTATCAACACCACCTTTATGTTTAACTCCGGATACACCAAAAAGCTTGCTCGTTTTTCTTACATCTATGAGAATCTCTAATAATTGTTACTCTCTTACCTTTAACTCCAGTGTATTTATCACATTTATTTAGCATGTACAGTGTAAGTGGGCATCATTGTTGATCTTGTGGCATCGCTAAATTGTTTACAATTAAACTCTCATTGCAATTTTTTTTTATAAAGATTACGTCATAGACACAACGATATTTGTTTATTTACCTTTCAATGATTCTGCAGCATACTACCGTAGCGTTTATTAAGTGCAGTTTAGTAATAATGATTCTTTCAACACTTTTTATTATATAAAAATATAATTCATATAAACAGGAATATCTCTTGGAAGTATCTTTATATTTTCAACAACTGGGGTGCTCTGCGAAGAAGGATCTTACATTTACATCTTTTATTTAACAGGTAGGCTTGTCACATGGCAAGAGAACTGTCACGATATGATGACTTTTCTGTCGTGACACTTCTCATAAAGTGTGACGTTAATAAAAACGTGCAAACTGGACCAAGGATGACGTCATGTGTAGACTAAGTGGAAACCTGGGGTTTTAAAGAATGCAATGGGTCAGATTAGCGGTATTTTGTTTGCGACTATAGTATTTGACCGTTACTATTGAATCGCTATATTTGACAGCAAGGCAACTAAATCAACAAATTAAATTACACCATTGATGCAATTATGTTTGTATTTCGGGTAATGCTTCTTAGCCCCATCGTGGCACTTGGTTGCAACGTTCGTTAGAGGATACGATTAGGCCTATAGGGAAGCAAAACTGAACCCCCTTTTCTCAAGGGATCGATTTTATGGCGACACTTACACGGCTGATGTGGTACGTAAAAGGAATATAGGGAGTTTCCCTGGTGTGCTCGGCCTTTGACCTCGCTTCAATGGGATACAAGCCATTGTTAATAGGGATGTACACATTTATTTCTGCTTGGTCAGAAGTTTGTTTTTCAGACAGGCAGATGGAGGCGAGTTTTCAAGAGCTTAGTGCTCCAAGAGTCTTGGACTCAGCTCTAAGGACAATTACGAAGGAAAAGAAGAATCTGGATATTTGATGAAAGAAAATTCTGTGTAATTTCCTTTGTCGGCCCCATTAAAGAACTTATTCTGGATGAGAAGAGTATGTAGGAGATGGGGAGGTGGGGGAGGGGAAAGGGGGGAGATTTATGATATTAAAGCAACAGATAAACAGTTAATCTTGTCCTTTAGCCGCAGGTAGCTGTGGTGTCAAAAGGTGTTCATCTGTGGTTCATTCCCAGATCAAAGTTTATCCTTATTTCGCTTCATTCAGATCACTATCTAAAAAACAAATCTCGACCAATGCTACTATTACAGTTATATGTTAATGTCCTTGTCTAGCTATTTTGCAGCCACAATGTTGTATCAATCTGTTTTCAATTTGGTCATGTCTATATTTATACATAGTCACGAGATTCATGTTTAAAAACGTAATTGAGAAGTTAGCGTGTGGAAATCAAGTTTAGGTTTACCATATGACATGAACTAACCATTTCTAAAAGCAACAGTCAAGCACTAAAAAAAAAGGTTCTGCTGTAGCTATAAAGCTGAAATATGGCAACAGTTGTAAATTATAGGATTGAACTTCACTCACAGCATCAACTAAAAAGATTTTCAATATTTGGTAACATGGCGTGAAGGGTTCACCAAATGGAAAAAAATCCCCTTTCAAGAAAAGTGTATTAATAGTCGATGAAACTTTCTTCCAAATGCTAAGTGCAAGGAACTCGGTTTCGGAATACGTGTCTAGGTAATAAGTGGTATCCTCCACCTAACAAAACTGATACTCAGTGCGATCCCTTCGGTCATTCTGGAGACTTGAAGCGTATCTCATGCATGACGCTGTCATAGTTATTACTCGAATGTTTGTTTTCAGGTATTTTTAGTTTCCTATGGGTCTTTGTTTGGATTTTCATGACAGCAGACACACCTGTAAATCATAAGTGGATTTCAGACTGGGAGAGACTGTACATAGATACAAACATAGGCAAAGTCAACCTAACGAAGGTAATACGAAACATTCAAATTATAATTTATAATTATTGTTTTCATCATTATTTATAATTATAAATATTGTCAACGTCTAACTCATAGAAGGCAAGGTGGATGAGTGAAAAGCGCTTGGCATCCGAAGCGGGGAGTCCCAGGTTTGGATACTGGGGAAAACCAAGATTATTTTATTTCGGGATCTTAAGGGCGCCTCTGAGTCCACTGTTTTATTGGGTACCTGACGTTAGTTGGGAGAATGTAAAGGTCGTTGTGCTGGCCCCATGACACCCTCGTTAACAGTAGGGCCCAAAACAAATGACATCATCTACCCGTAAGGTCTGAAAAGGGAACTTTACTTTTTTTTTTTACTCAATTGGCTTATAATTTAAAAAGAAAATTTGTTTCCTGGTTCATACCTCACAAACACATTTCTTGTAATATATATATATATATATATATATATATATATATATATATATATATATATATATATTCTACAAATAATATATATGACATCGCAAAGACATTTTATTCGATGTCTGGATACTAATGTACTTTATAGCAAAGATCTTTTATTATCTTAAACATTTTAAACGTTAATTTAAAAAAAAGAAGGTAATAACGATAATTACTAATAGCACAGTAAAGTACATCAATAGGACTACCAGAATGAGCTATTAACAATCACACTTTCAAGGGGAGATAAGTAGCATCTTTTATTGAGCGGCGCATTCACTAAACCTTCAGAAGTACAGGCCGATCTAGATACAGGAAAAGGAAAATAGAAAAAAATCGGGAAAACAGATTGTGCACTAGCAGACAGGGGCGTAGCTAGGAATTTTTCATCGTTTGGGGGCCCCTGCATTTTGCGTAATATTTAATTTTTAATGTAAAAAATACTCAAGTGGGGATTTTCAAATTCTCCACCTCCTCCCTAAATCTAGCTACGCCACTGCTACCAGATAGATCTTATTTGCCTAACTATTAATCTACAACTATAGCTCTCTCTCTCTCTCTCTCTCTCTCTCTCTCTCTCTATCTTAAGCAGATAAAGTAAAGTAATAACATTAAAAGGTTAAATTAGTTTATAAAATTTCGAACACTGAATGAGCGCTTAAAATTTTCTTTTTGCTGTCAATGGGCAGTTAACTTAAATTAAATTGTTTACAGAAATTGACTTTTATTTACCTCCCTTTTTCATTACAAAGCAGAGATCACATGGGACTGTTTAACATTGAAATCTTTGCTTTAACTTCCCCGAGATAGTTTGTAAAACTATTTTTTAATCATAAGTAACCTAATCAGTAGATGTTAGCTTGTCTAGGTTTAACAATGCATATGCTATTCTGTTTATTCAAGCAGACATTTTTATCATCTTTGTCTTTTGTCCACCTTTCTCACCCCCAATCCCCGTCTAGGTTCATTCTGTGCCATGGAGAAAGATGCTCAAAGCAGGTCCCGTCTGGGCCATTGTCGTTGCTCACTGTTGTGATAGCTACGTCACGTACACTATTTTCAACCTGGTGCCCCTGTACACAAGTGAAAACCTTGGTTTTCAAATCATGCAGGCAAGTGCTGGTTATTTCTAGTTGTTATTTAGCTTAACGTGTAAAGCTGTATTGAGCAGTTTCAATATTGCGTCTATTTTGGATCTTTTCACTTAGATCTAGATTTAAATTAAGGTGTCTCTACTTTCTAAAAGTCTCAGAGCCAGGGCCACACTGAGAAATAAGGTGTTAATCTGTGACTGTTGTTTACAGCAAAGGTTACTCCCCCCCCCCCCCCCCCCCCACTAATTGCCAAATTCAAAGTCGCTTTGAAACACCAAGTTCTAACAATAAATGTCTGCTTTATCTGTAGTCTGCTTTATCTGTAGTCTGCTTTATCTGTAGTCTGCTTTATCTGTAGTCTGCTTTATCTGTATAATCGCAAGATCTTGAGCAATGTCTTTCAAACTTTTACTGGTGAACCACACCCCCCCCTCCGGGATGAAAAAAAATCCGCCAACCATTTTCTAATCAGATGGGGTGGAGGGTTGTAATAATAAATAAAAGAATCTTAAAGACATAATTATAACGCCTCTTTGTTTGAATGAGCTGAGCGTGGTTCTTTGTATTATGCTAGTACCTCTTCTGGTATTAAAACAATGTTCATGGTGTATTAATTAAATATCTTTATCCACGACAGATTTGTTGTTGCGTATGTCTACCAAATTTACTAAGTAATATCACCACAACATATAGACTCAAATAAACTACACACTATGACGCCTACTATGTAGCAGACGATATATTAGTTATGATAAATAAACGCTTCACAATATATTGGCAACTTCACCCATCAGTAAATGGCATAAATCACATGGAATCAAGTTCACAAAAATCACGTATAATCCCAAGAAATATCAAATACAATTAGTAAAGCTTTCTATTATTATTCTATTACAGACCTAACACGTCTTTCTTCTGTAATGTACATGGCGTCGACTGCTACTTGATCATGTGGTTAAAAACGTGAAAACGAGACCTTCTTTCCACAATACAACTGTGGTCCCTCGATAACCCCGTGCAAGAGCATATTCTCCATAAACCAGCATATCTCGTGGTCCATAACCAATAAATGTCACTAACTACCGAACAATGATGTGACAATAATTATAGCACTTTTTTTTTCTCTTTGCATTATTATTCACATTATATTTACATTTTTATTCTTTATTTTCATTGGACGTGTTGTGTGTCTTTTCTACGAGCTTCTGTAATTAATAGTAGAATGACAGTATATCCCAAACGAGGGAATCTGGGTGAGCACTGCGATTTTATTTGGCGTATTTCCAATACGTACCACGGGTATTTCTGTGACGTCTTGTGCCGTGATTTCAGTCTTGATGAGGCTTATTGTGTGACTAAGCTCTTGACATGCAGTTACCAAAGAATTTACTAGCCTTTGTAACCCTTCTAGTGAATCTAGAGATATGAGTGCCGCAGTGTCGCCATCAGAACATTGTTCTCCTCCCTTTCTAAGGGCACGCGCGCCTTAGTTTAAGAAGCGCTGATTTCAGTTTTTAGTTAAATATTTTTCTTTAGAGTGACTATTATGAAATCATTTATCATTACATTAGCTGATTGATAGAAGAGAAAAAAAAAATCATTAAGAGTACATGTGTTCAATCTACCTACAAACCTTAAAATATACCAGATGGTGTAAAAGAGGTTGCTTTTACAAATCATCGCTAGGAGTTTCTTTGGCTTTGGCTAGACATAGACCTAGATCTAAGTTTAATTCTCAAGTAAAAAAAAATATGTACCAAATCTAGTTGCCTCATGGTACATTGGGTGATCATCAAAAAAAAAGAGCGAGCTAACTGAAAAAAAAATACATTAAAAAATTCTTTTTCAAAAAAGCTTATATTAAGCGTATTTGCATCAATTAGTTTGGGTCAGTCATGTAATTAAATTTGTAATAGATCTAGACCAACTATAACGCGATTACAAATATTTTTTCTAAATATTAAAAAAAAACGTAAATGCTTTCATGCTTATACCATTTAGCTTTCTGTGAACACTCTGACGCTATCACTTGTCTGGATCAGTTGAGAAAGGGTTGGGGGAAGAAAGAAGGGGGTATCTGGGTAATCGCTTTTTAAATGCATTTATAAAAAAAAAGGTGAACGACCTGAATTGCGAACTCGAGGGCTAAAACATCATCAGCCTCAAGCCAATACACTAACAACTGTGCAAGGGAAGTGCTTCTTAAAATATAAGATTCTATAGTTATCTATCGTTAGTTTCAAACATTTCTGTCTACAAAGTATAAAGGAGACTAATTCAATTAAAACCACCACATTTCTCAAGTACAATTTCTTTCCATTGTTCGAGATACCAAACAAAATGATTAATTATTAATAGTTAATTAGCTAATTGGTATTTTTTTAAATTGATTTTTGTTTTTTCAGCTTGATCCAATATTGGGTGTGGGTGGAATAACGTATCCAAACGTTTTACCAGACAGACAGACAGACAGATACGTTGATAAACCAATGACCGCATTGCCTACAATAAGAACTAGGATAATTTTCAAGAAAAAAAAGATAAAGCACAAATTTATATCATTCTGGCGAATTGAAAAGGCTACGATTTTATATGACGAATATTGCACAAAGTCGTCATTTAATTGCGCTTATGCGATACATTTGTCACCTTTTCTTGTATTAATTAGACTTTTGTATTATATTAAAGCTTTCGAAAACACAACTTATTAATGTAAGAATATAGAGCTACATTAAACCACTGGCTTATAAGATTACCAATGTAGTTTATGACAAATGATACTTTGCAGAATTAAAGTAAGTGGTTAACATGCTGACGCGTAAGATAAGATAAGATTAATAAGTAGCACTGACTGTAATTCTAACACTTCAATAAATGTTTGTTTTCTTGGTTGAAATCAATTCATCACATATATTTACCGCTAACACACCGTTTTCTGCTCTTCCTTCATATGTTTCTTTCTCTTTCTCTCTGTCTGTCTCTCTCTCCCACTTACCCATGTTCTCTCTAGTGACTTGTGTCTAAATGTCCTTGGAAGATGTTTCTGGTTTTGACAAGGCATTCTGTTCCCTTCAGCAGTTCTTGCTCTATGTGAACGATTGAATGCATTGTTGCTGATGGTGGCGGTGGGGGTCCAGGCAGAAATTACTATGAGAAATACGTTTCTTGTCCCTAGAAAAATGAAATAAACGTCCTGCGCCCCAGCTTATCACTCCCCCAACCACGCGCCCCGCTAGTCGTGTTTAATCTAATTTAAGGTGCCAATGGATACGTTTTCAAAGACAATGATACCTCAAGTTTTTTTTTTCTGAAAATTTTAAAACGCTGAAAAAATATTCTGCTTGAAAATGTTTAAAACCAAATGAAAATATTCTGCTTGAAAATGTTTTAAACCAAGTGAAAATGTGCTGCTTCAAAAGACACTTCCAGTTTCGTTTTGCCCAATAAATGGCACTCTTATTTTCTCTTAGTGCAAGATCTACCGCGACAAATGCAACAACATATAGAAAATAAACTAATAGAAAATTAGACTTTTTAAAAACAAAGCTTATCTAAGGGAAGGAACTTCTAAGTACTGCCATTTATCTGAAAAATACGGGCTTATCTCATTTTCTGTTACTTAAAACAAAATTAATTCATTAGTACTAATTGATTGATTTTTGGATTGATATGTATATTGTAATGACAATGAATAATTGTGCAAACTTTCCAACTTGATCCGAGAATAGGAAGTGGGAGAGATAAAGGTGTGGAAAAGTATAAAGGGGACTAAACCCATATTTATATCCACATCTCTCATTAAGTAGCATTTATTACCCTTATTTCGAAATCAAACAGAATAATTAGTCACCAAAAATTAATTAGTTTTTTTTTTATATTTTGATTGAATCGTGTTTTGCCAGGTTTAATGAATAATTGAGCTAAGTTTTAATTTGAGCCTAGAATGGGAACTGGGAGAAAAACATGTTCAAACCTTTTAACAGACAGATAGGCAAACATTGGATTCATACAAGCTTTGTTACATACTATAGGACCAACTCCCATTTCTGGCAATATTTGAATGTTAAATAGTTTTCTGTTTTAATTGAGGCCGCTAAATAAAAAAAGCCGCTTTAAGTTTTATGAGGTCTGTCTGTCCGTTAGTTTGTCCGTCCGTCCATCCGTCACACATCTCAGAAACTAGAAAAGATATTGAAAATTCGATTTCATAAAGTTTTGAGGCTTGTGAAGTTAAGCTACAATAAAATATATTTTATTTTCTGAAAGAGAGTCTGGTTATTGTCTCCCCCTTTTATACTACTAGTAAGGAATTGTAAACGTTGAGTAATTTTTCGGGAGAATTATAATTCTTAGTTATTTAATTAATAAAAAACTATATGAATATTAACAATTTGTTTAATTTAAACTAATATTTTCCAGCATGGACCGTTGTTGGGGTTACCATTCGTGTGTATGACTGTAATGTGCATAGCTGTTGGTCATTTGGCTGATACAATCAGAGAACGAGGTCATCTGACGACCAAGACAGTCAGGAGATCAACGCAGATGTTCGGTAAATCATTTGGTCATTTCATCGCAAAGTTTTGAATGCTTTAAGTATAAGGATTATGAGAGACTTCAGTGGTTGCCCCTGTAAAGTGAGCATACAAAAATATAGCTTTTATTTAGCCAAGCCAGGCCAGGTGAAGGCCTACTTAGCCTCTCCCCCACGCTTCTCCTATTTTACAGATAAGTTTAATTAAGGTATAACTGGCATTAGTCAGAAGGACTCAACTGGTTGACCATAGAAAACGAAATCGAAGATAGGTGTAGGCGAGTAGGGGTGCTCATAAATTAACACAGGCTTAGCTGATCTTGAAAGACTACCCCTAGCGCCTTTCAGAATGAGAAGCACTGGGCGTTTCCTTTTGTTTAAGCTTTAACGAAAAAAAATATCCAAGAATGTTTTTTTTTTCTTGCTTTTAGTATTTTCAGTAAAACTAGTTTTCTGTCTCCACTAGCTTCACTTAGTACAAGTGTGACTCTTTCATTTGTCGGACATGTCACATGTGAATCTCGAGGTGTGGCCTTTGTTCTGCTTTGCCTCATGGGCATGTGTATCGGATTCAATCGGGCTGGGTTTATGGTCAATCATTTAGACCTTGCACCAAGGTACGCCTATAATTAATGTAATATTTATTATTTTATTATGTATCTTAATAAATGTATCTATTAAGTAATATAGGCTAACCATGAACTTAGGATGAAAATCTCTACTTATTAATTAAAGTTGTTTAAACTCCAGATGGAAAAACTGTAACACTTTTCAATTTGATAAGTTTGGCACATTGATTTTAATAATTCATAATCGAAACAATGCGTGTATTTAAATTTTTTTTTTAATTCAAATGAACTTTTCCAGCCTTTCTTTTATTCGCATACAATAAAAGCATAGTACTTTATAATGGATGCAGTAATTAAAAGTGTTTGTAAAGTGACAAAGCGTGTTTTCTTGCCAGGTTGTCAGGTATTCTGTTCAGTATTTCTGCAACATTTGGTACAGTTCCATGGATGGTTGCTCCTTTTGTCGCAGAAGCTTTAATGCCAAATGTAAGCTTAAAGTTTGGATCTTTTTTTTTTCTGAAGCCTCGTTATTAAGGGAAGGGTTTCTCTAGAGTGGAGTTGTACAGCTCTGTCTTTACGAACAGAATGTCTCAAGTTAAAGCCCCAGAAAAGACTATGGATTTTTATTTTTGTATAACATATAATTGAATGTAAGGCGTATGAATGTATGTCCCGCATAGAAATCAGAACCAATTGATCATTCTTGATAGAACGTGGCATAAATATGGCTTAAATCATGGCGAAGACCGTAGTTAATGTTTAATGTCTCTCCCACAATTGAGGGACCCCCCCCCCCCCTCCTAAAACTAAAAAAAAAAAAATCCAAATTTGTCGCTATTAAAATATTAAAGAACGAAACTTTTTAACAAATCGGGTAAACCCGTTTTAGATTTAAATCCAGTCCAATAGATCAGTGATAGGCCTACCCAAGCTTTTTGACCGGCTGTCCTCTTATCAGCGTCTTAGTATGTGTGTTTGTGTGAAATGTTGGTCTTATAATACCTTCGTAAACGATGTGCCAATGAAGGTATGTATAAAATATAAAAAATACTTAGATCTTTTTGCCCATCTGGCCAGCATAGTATTTAATAAAAAATGGAATAAGCAGACTTTTTTAGCGTCTTATTCACTCAAAGCTTGAACCATATCTATTGCAGACATATAGATACTGCTAGTTTAATATTTCATATATATAGATAATGTTAATACTATATTTCTAACGCAGACTTATAGGAAATACTATTAAAATATTTTTATCGCAGACATACAGATAATACTATTAAAATATTTCAACCTCAGTATGTTTGAATTCACATGTAGCCAGCCTTTAGCCTGATTGACAATGATATTAATATAATTGTATCTCTGCCAAAATGAAATGACTTGCATATAGAGTTATGTATAATTTGAAATCTGTTGACAGAGATCCCAGGCAGAATGGAGAAACGTATTCTATGTCTGCTCGTCCGTCTCTGTGTTCGGTGCCGTGTTGTTTGGCATTCTGGCAGATGGCGATCTCCAAGAGTGGTTCACGTCCAAGAAAGTGTTTGAGGACTACGGAGACAGGCATGAACTTGCCGGTTCTGTGGGCCGCAGAGTAAGAAACAACTTCTTTTCCAATCCTGACGAAAACACTGTGCTGGTTGAAAGTGAAACGTAACATATACTTGATGATAATATTAGCCTTACTGAAGTAAACCATTATTGTCAACCGAATTGAAATACTGCAATCATCCTTAATCATTGGAGTTAGAGGTAATGAGTTATAAGCCAAGGAGACTAATCGTTGATTATATTATTACAAAGCAATGAGATTAATTACTGATACAAATAATTAATACCGAACATGGAATAAAACATTGATACAATTGACTGCAAATAAATGGCCGTTGTATTGTATTCTTGATTTTTTATTTACCTTTAATAAGCTCATATTTGCATATTAAACACAATTTATATATTTTTTTAAAAAATAAAATACACAATGAGTAATTTATTTATGCGTGCAAAATTAGAAATAATGGTTATTTATCCTATGCATATACCAATACTTAAAAAGACAACGATTTAATGTCTGACTTATCCCTCATATTCATTTCAAGTGTGTTCAACTGAGGTTCAGAAGTCTTGAACGCCGCATTCGTGTGTCCAGTTAGAATGTCGTTTTTGAATGTTGATGTACTAGGCACTGCCCATTCCTGTAACTCCCCATCACCCAGCAACCAATAAAGAATGGCGCCTAAAACAGAGGCGGCAGAACAAACGTAGAACACATTGCCCCATTCTTCACTTGTTCTCTGTAACCAAAACATGATTTTACAAATTGTACGAACTACACATTTTTGAAATGGGGGATTTTCAGACTAAAAGTGAAATACAATAATAAACTCTTTGTCACATTTTGATTATTAAAATCCAGTTTACGTAATAAAATTCAGCTAGACAGAAAAAGAAGAGAAAATGATATGAATAAATGTTGTGGCGATATAATGGAGCCTAAAGAAAAGCGTAAGAACATGAAGGCAGGAAGATAAAAATATATAGATGTATTAATTAGACAAAATAAAAATGTTAAGTACACCATATTCAAAGATTGTTTTGTCAACTAAAAAATACAAAATTACTTTGTGATACAAGTCCCAATAGCCTAAAAATTTGTTTCTACACTTTAAAAATTGCCGAAAAGTTATCATATTGTTTTGTTTGTTCTTTTAGAGTGAGCAAACTCTGTGGTATACATTAAAAACTCTACCAGTGAAACGTTTTAAGAAATGATTATTGGCAGCGTAACTTTAAATCAAATTTACTATATCTCCACTCAAATTATGTGAAAGGTCATCATTTCATTTTTGTCTGATCTTTACTCTCAGCTGCCGTATCACAGGAAAAACTTAGTTCATCCCATTTTAATACTTTCCTCTCTCTCTTTCTTTATTACACACTCAAACACACATACCTGAGTATTACACACTCAAACACACATGACCTGAGTATTACACACTCAAACACACATGACCTGAGTATTACACACACAAACACCCTGCACCTGGACATTATACACTCAAACACACAGTACCTGGGCATAACACACTCAAACACGTTACCTGAGCATTACACACAAACACCCAATACCTAGACATTACACACTTATGTAGTCTAAAGAGGAAAAAGTTGTAAAAAATAGTATGGCTTTAAAACTAAAAGAAATTTCCCCCTTCAGACAATGCGGACTATGTTTGTCACGGTTGTCATAAGGCCAGCACAACGACCAAACGCCTTAACTTTTCCCCAAGTAATGTCAGGTACCCATTAGAGCTGTGTGGACTCAGAGGCGCCCTAAGGATCCCGAAAGTAAAAATAATAGTTTTCCTTAAAATTTGAACACGGGATCTCCGGTTCGGAAACCAAGCGCTTTACCACCAAGTCACCGCGCCTCCAGAAATAAGAAACTATAAAATAATTGCTAGTCCTGAGACCATAAGATTGAACACTGAGATTTAACGGTAAATCATAAAAAAAAAAACTTAATTCAGTTATTACTGAAAGGATTTCTCTGAAATTTCGCGCAGCACGACTTTATGTGCAAAAATTCATCTCGTTAAAAAAATTGAAATAAATGAATAAAATTATTTGTTTATTAAGTCACCAGTATGAGTTAATAGTAGGCATTAAAAAGCTAACTACATGTAATTTTGTAGCCTGAGGTAATGCTATCTTACATTCGGGGTCAAAACTCCGGCGATGACAGGTGTAATCATTCCGGCTACTGTGGCGAATGTGTTATGAATTCCAAACAATATACCTGCATACCTGAAAACATATCAGAATAGTTCGAATTGTATGAGAATGAACCTCTTCGATACTTACCTTTAATTACTTATAACAATATACTTATCTTTTGGTATATTGTGTTTGTGTGTGCTGAATAATACTAACAACATTCTAACGCTAACAAAAACTTTCATTTGGTTGACAGACAAAATAGAAAGACAAAAAAATATTTTACGTCGCTTGTTTTAAAGTTTTACTTAAACTATGATTAAGCTTTCTCAACCACGTAGGTGCGGAAAGCTTAGGGCGGACATTTTTTTTATATGTCTCAGGTACCATTGGTCACTAAAACAACAAGCTATAGGGTTCTGTCCAGCGATTTAGTATATCCGCCATGGTCGGATATGTTGGGCTATAGGCACATCAAAGCAAGTCCATGTCTGTTTAAGGATAACTCAAGGTATAATTTATTTTTTAGTTCCCGGATCTTTGTCTGTAGAGTGTGACATGAAACTTTATAGGGTAGAGGGATCTGGTTGCAGTGTTATTACGGTTTGCAAGAACAGAGCAATAGCAGTTTCGTTTTTGCTTTAATAACTGTTGAATTTCCGCACTGTTCTCATCAAACCAGTTTCTGTTGGGCTTGCTGCTATATCCCACAACTTTGGATGTTACGTCATTAAGTGTCGTTTTTTTTTAATCTGGTTCCAGTTACAGGATCATCGTCCTGTGCAGCATGCAATAATATAAATCCTTATTTTTTCCATTTAATACTTAAAAATAGCTGTTGTCTATACCTTGGTGCTAAATCCAGAGAATTCACCATAAAGCCAGCTTTGCTAAAGCTAGTGCAAGCAGACGTGATGCATATCAACACAACTGCCAAGTGACGATATTCACAGGCTACTTGACCAACACAAGCCATGGAGATAGCCGGTGCTACAAATGCTGATTATACAAAATTATACAAACGTTAATTTAAAAAAAATTAAAAGAATAATGACAGAATTTGACAATATCTTAATGATGAAATCTGCGTGGTCAACAACAACAAAAAAAAAGACTATTATTTAAATAACATTGGGAAGTTTCGTTCTAAATGTTTGATCCACTCATATGTCTGTTAGTCTGGTGGTGGCCATTTTTAGTTTCAATTGACTGTAACGTTCTTCAAGCAAACAATAATTAAGAAAGAAAAAAAAGCGATTGGGAAAATGTATTGCCAATTAAAGAAAAACGTAACAAAATGAAAATAGGTAGATTGGGAGCAGGGCGGCCGACTTTAGGGGGCGGCCAAATCTTATTCCAACTTTTTTTTTTTTATGTAGTTAAATTTGTACAAATTACTTAAAAATATTTTATATAAAGTCCTATTATTCCATTATCCTTTGAAAATATAAACAATATTCGTACATAAGAAATAGAAACTATTTTGAAAACTAGATAAAAAAAATAGAGCAGCGTGCTCGGGATTACGCTGGTTGTTGTAATATTTGTTTTGAGTCGAATAGCCCACCCAGTAATTAAAAAGTCGATTTTAAAACATTTTTACTTGGGGGGGGGGGGGCGCAAGCTCCTCTTATGAGGCGAGGGAGGACGCAACGTCCTGACAAAAAGGGGTGTTATGGAGTGTGTGTGTTTCCTCAGCGGTGGTGAGAAGAGGTTACGCAATTGATTGGTGGTTATGCAGTGACAATGATGAAATTAAAGTACCTAGTGCAAATGTGAGACGATCTTAATTTTCCCTCATGCTGTGAGCTGGAATTTTGTTTAAATCTCAGTTTATTTCATTACTATTAGATCTATATCACATCTCAAGTTAAATCGTGAATAATAACAGAAATATTGAGTTTTTCTTCACAAAGAAGATTGTTCAAGTTATTTGAAGTTTTTTTATTTAACAAATATAAAACGCCCACATCGGTTTAGTTGTACTTGCTGTTTGGAACTACAAGCCAACAACCGACCAACAACATGGGGGGGGGGGGGGGGGGGGGGCGGCGAAAAAATGTTCAGACCCGTTGCCGACCTTAGCAGAAACGTTTTAGTGAACTTTCATGACGTAACTTTGGATTCTATACACAGTGTTGGATTAATATAAATGAAAAATAAAACCTAAAAATTGTGACTAAGTTTCTTTTCTTTTTTATTAGATTCTTTAAAAAAGCTCAGGGACCTCACAGTGGAAGCCTAAATCGCTCCTCTGAGCTCCAGCTTCTAAAGGAGGCTCGAATGAAAATGTTATGTATAATAGGGAGTCGCCACCAGGGAATGTGAGAATCATTGCCTTTCTATGTTTTATTTCAGTCATTGTATAAGTGACTTGTACATTGGATTATATACTTTGTATTAGACTCATGAAAATATTCAGCGCTGAGTTGCTTCATTTGTTGGATAAATTTGTAGGCAGCTCTGAATCCGTGTATGTCAGATGATTGTGGATGCAATGCACACCTCGCCAAAATACAATGGTGATAATTATTAAGAACATCTACGGAACGTTGAAAAGTTCCACTGTCACTGGGTTATGTATTTCGAGCTTTTTTTTCGAATTATGCTTTAATTTAAAAAACAAAGGAAGTTATCATATCCACGTCCAGACCATAATATGTAACATTGTTGAGCAGTCAAAGTTATCGAGAAACTGTATGTAGATCATGCTCATTTACGTTGTTCATTGTAATATACCAGCAGAAGTTTATCAAATTAAGATCGTCGCAAATACAGTAGCATAACTGAGTAGTCAAAACGAGATTAGTCTTTTCTGCTTATCACTTAACATAATGTTTAATTACTGTAGGCACATATATCCGAAATTGTTCATAGTGCATGGTTTATAGTTGTACTTGAGGGGTACAACAACGGTGCGAATATGATAGGAAAAAATGGAATGGTCGACAAAAAAAATACATTTAAATTAAAGTGTCCAGCTCAGTCTTATTGGAATTTTTTTTCAAGATTAAAAAAAGGGGGGGGGGCGGCATTTTTAAATTCCGCACGCAGGCGGCCACAACCCTCGCGGCGGCCCTGATTGGGAGAACATTTGGAAATAAAGACTAAAATATATAAATTCCATGATGCTCGCTAAATTGAAATAAAACTGTTGTGCACTAAATAATAAGAATTATTTTGTGTTACAAGCAAAAGAGCTTAGTCGTGATAAATATATATATATATATATATATATATGTATATATATATATATATATATATATATATATAGATAGATAGATAGATAGATAGATATACAGAGAGAGAGAGAGAGAGAGAGAGAGAGAGAGTTTAACATGGTCTGTCATTGTCAAGAAAACTAGATCTACATTCTTACATTTTTCTTCCCATATTAAGAATGAAATTTACCAAAAACCTGGAAAGTTTTTCTGACCATCGTAGTGGACATCCATCCCTTGATTCGAAATGTATCAGCTAAATAACCAACAAACAGTGAAGTCACAAACTCACTGAGAAAAGGTACTGAAGAGAGCAAGCCATTCTGACAACAAAAGATTAGAACATTTTTTTCAGGCTGTTAACAAATATTATACGATCTTATTGCAACAATTTGGTTTCGGTGAATGTTGTTTTCAACATTGCCCAATACATCGCAAAAATATTGTCATTTTATCTTCATTTCCGGCTTAACAGAAGTAAAAGGTAAATGAGGCTGGATAGCTGCCTGGTTCAGCGTTACACAATTAGGCTGTCATAGCTATGGACTACATCTGGAATCAGTCCGCTGACCCAGAGGCGTAGCTAGGGTGGGGTAGGGAGGGGGAGAATTTGAAAATTCCCCCCCCCCCGGGTGCCAACTTTATCCGGGCCTCCAAATGAGTTTTTTTTACATGACATATTAAATATTACACAAAATGCAGGGGGGCCCCATAGAGGTAAAGCCTCCACCCCGGCTCCCAAATGATGGCAAATTCCTAGCTACGCCACTGCACTGACTCCATCCCTCGACGTCCTGTTTGGACTAAGACATACTAGTCTTAATTTTAGAAGAACGCCCGAAAAAAAAAAGCGTCCAGCCACACTAACGCATTAGGGAGGTCATGACGCAGCTCAGCGTAATATCATTATATTATTAATTTTTTTTTTTTTTTTTGCTGTAACTAATGACCATTTTCACCAGTGTTAAAAATATTGTAAATTAAATGAGATTTGCTTAGTTTGAAAGCCAAAAAAAAAAAAGATTTTTTTCAAAAAAGGTTTTTCAAAGAACTTATTCATTGCTAGCATACCACTAATGCTATAACAATACAACCAATACTATTATTAAGTCTTGTGTGCCACTGGGGGCTGAGAGAGGGCTGTAGATGATGGTGATATTATGTTGAAAATTGAAATGTTATGAAAATGTAAGGAATTTCAATATTTTATGTTAAGGAAATAATGACTCACCTGACTAACGTCAAAGGTAATGTTTTTTTGAAATAATGACTCACCTGGCTAATGTCAAAGTTTAAACTTTCTTTTAAGAACGTAGGTAGCAAAATGACCAGAGTGTAGAAAACATAAGCACTGTGGAAATGCGCTACAACGATAGCCCAAAACGGGCTTGACTTTAGAATGGAGAGCCAAGGAATGGATCCTAGCTGTAATGGAAAAACATAATGATTATATATTGTAATTAATGTAATACTTTTGTCTACAGTGTCTTCCGCACTCTTGTAGCTCTAAGTGTGCTTTGATTCTCTCTTCTGGACAGGTAGGGAGATGGTTTATCTGAGAGATTCACATGCTGCTCTTTGATGCTCAACAAACAAATCAGCTGGGTCCGATCTCGAATAACCGAGGATTAAGCCCCCATCGCCTCAGCGTGGCGCCTTGGTGGAAATATCTAGTAGTGGAACTCCAGAGTAATTCCAGCTACCCGTCGCCTCAGCGTGGCCCTCCGGTGGAAACGTCTAGTGGGTGGAGACTAGATAGGCTAAGTACGAGTAGCGAACCAGGCCTGGCCGGGCTTCCCTGGGTGAGCTTTTGTTTTTTTTCTCTCACTCGGGGTTGGGATGGAAAGAACACCCGGAACCTATTCCAAAAGTCCGCCACGTCGTTCCACATGGGGGTCGTCATCAGAACCAGGAGCCTGGAGTGGCGACCTTCGCACGGAACTGGCGGTTACAGTATAGGAATATGAGACAAGCCCCCCGCAGTTAGCACTGTTCACGACCACTTATAGCGAGTGGTAGGAGAGCGTGGACGGAGCGCTGTGTACACGGCACGGCCCGGTTTTGCCCAGTCAACCGTTATGGCCGCTTACTGTTGGGGGCCCTCAGACAGGACAGGGGTGAAGAGCCCCATGTCCAGGCATGGTGGTTGGATAAAAGCCTTTCTAACCGTCAACGGGATAATGGCGCCTACGGCGCCGACGCCCTACTGGACTTCATTGAAGTAGTGGAACTTGATAGGCGAACAAAGCCGGTCTACCTTGGGTGAGCTTTTTATTTATTATCCCACTTGGGGTGGGGATGGAACAAATAGCCAAGGTGACCCAGTCCAAAAAGTCCACCAAAATGTCGTTCAGTGTCCCGTCAGTTGGAGTCGCGGCCTTTTTTCGGTAAATGGGAACCCTCAGACAGGACTTGGGGTGAAAAGCTCCGGGTCAAAGCCTGTTCGCTTTCGAGCGATCAGTCGGCATAATGGCGCCGAACAAAACACCCTACTGCACTTTATCAAAGATCTCGAATAAAAAATATTCTAAGACTACATTGAAGTTCAAACTAGAGTTCCATCAGGTACCCAAGTGCTATGTACCCAAGTGCTATGTATTCATGTGCTATGTACCCAAGTGCTATGTATTCATGTGCTATGTACCCAAGTGCTATGTATTCATGTGCTATGTACCCAAGTGCTATGTATTCATGTGCTATGTACCCAAGTGCTATGTATTCATGTGCTATGTACCCAAGTGCTATGTATTCATGTGCTATGTACCCAAGTGCTATGTATTCATGTGCTATGTACCCAAGTGCTATGTACCCAAGTGCTATGTACCCAAGTGCTATGTATTCATGTGCTATGTACCCAAGTGCTATGTATTCATGTGCTATGTACCCAAGTGCTATGTATTCATGTGCTATGTACCCAAGTGCTATGTATTCATGTGCTATGTACCCAAGTGCTATGTATTCATGTGCTATGTACCCAAGTGCTATGTACCCAAGTGCTATGTATTCATGTGCTATGTACCCAAGTGCTATGTATTCATGTGCTATGTACCCAAGTGCTATGTATTCATGTGCTATGTACCCAAGTGCTATGTACCCAAGTGCTATGTACCCAAGTGCTATGTATTCATGTGCTATGTACCCAAGTGCTATGTATTCATGTGCTATGTACCCAAGTGCTATGTATTCATGTGCTATGTACCCAAGTGCTATGTATTCATGTGCTATGTACCCAAGTGCTATGTATTCATGTGCTATGTACCCAAGTGCTATGTATTCATGTGCTATGTACCCAAGTGCTATGTACCCAAGTGCTATGTATTCATGTGCTATGTACCCATGTGCTATGTACCCAAGTGCTATGTATTCATGTGCTATGTACCCAAGTGCTATGTATTCATGTGCTATGTACCCAAGTGCTATGTATTCATGTGCTATGTACCCAAGTGCTATGTATTCATGTGCTATGTACCCAAGTGCTATGTATTCATGTGCTATGTACCCAAGTGCTATGTATTCATGTGCTATGTACCCAAGTGCTATGTACCCAAGTGCTATGTATTCATGTGCTATGTACCCAAGTGCTATGTATTCATGTGCTATGTACCCAAGTGCTATGTATTCATGTGCTATGTACCCAAGTGCTATGTACCCAAGTGCTATGTACCCAAGTGCTATGTATTCATGTGCTATGTACCCAAGTGCTATGTATTCATGTGCTATGTACCCAAGTGCTATGTATTCATGTGCTATGTACCCAAGTGCTATGTATTCATGTGCTATGTACCCAAGTGCTATGTATTCATGTGCTATGTACCCAAGTGCTATGTACCCAAGTGCTATGTACCCAAGTGCTATGTACCCAAGTGCTATGTACCCAAGTGCTATGTACCCAAGTGCTATGTACCCAAGTGCTATGTACCCAAGTGCTATGTACCCAAGTGCTATGTACCCAAGTGCTATGTATTCATGTGCTATGTACCCAAGTGCTATGTATTCATGTGCTATGTACCCAAGTGCTATGTATTCATGTGCTATGTACCCAAGTGCTATGTATTCATGTGCTATGTACCCAAGTGCTATGTATTCATGTGCTATGTACCCAAGTGCTATGTATTCATGTGCTATGTACCCAAGTGCTATGTATTCATGTGCTATGTACCCAAGTGCTATGTATTCATGTGCTATGTACCCAAGTGCTATGTACCCAAGTGCTATGTACCCAAGTGCTATGTATTCATGTGCTATGTACCCAAGTGCTATGTATTCATGTGCTATGTACCCAAGTGCTATGTATTCATGTGCTATGTACCCAAGTGCTATGTACCCAAGTGCTATGTACCCAAGTGCTATGTACCCAAGTGCTATGTATGGCTAAGCTCCTATCGTTTCTTTTCCCAGCAAACATGTATAGGTAAGCTAGAGGTACACAAGATGGCTAAAGTTTAAACCACATGCATACTATATTAGCAATCAAGAAAAGTTAAAATACTCAAAGACCGACAGCATTTGGGTTGTAAGTGAAAGTACTGTTAATGTAGGCTGGTGTTGCCTATTTCCAGACGTGTAGTCCTGTGATACAAGAACCAAGTGTATCCGTGGATTTCTGAAATGGCGATTCTTCTAGTATCACGTTCTTTAAGAACACCTTAATAACACTAAATTGGAAGAACAAAATAAATATGCACGAACAATATTCCAAGTATAGAAACATGATATAAATTAATTTGAATAAATGACATAAATGCACAGAAATATAATCAAAATGATACACAATATTCCAAGTATACACACGCAATATTTCGAGTTTGCAGTATGCACAATATAAATAAATTTGAATAACAACCCACATAAATAAAACCAACCTGAAACGCAATAACTATTGGACCCCATATTTTCATGTTGCAACTTTTTTTTTAGCCTGGAGGTGTCTTGGGTCTTAAGTTCAAGTCTCTGTTAAGAGCTGCATTTTGAATCTCAGGTTTCTTAGGTCATTCTTGAGTCCAATTAACACTAATGGGTACCTGAGGTAAAGGCGTTTGGTCGCTGTGCTAGCCATCTGACACCCTTGTTAACTTAAAGCCATTGAAACAGATGGGCTTTTTATCATCAGGTGACATAGATCGTATATTTATTACCTTTTTCCCGAAGTTTTGTCTGGCTGATGTATATATTTATAATACCACGTCATTGTCATTTTTTTTTATAAATGATAGAATTATCATAAAGCTGGCCAAAGCTTAGGCTATTCTGAAGCATTAGACCTTTTCTCGAGAGCCTTTTTTTTTGTCAAAATAAAGAGACAAGAATTAAATCACCTGTATAGCTCCACTTTTACCAATGCTGGTTTCTATAAAGTTTCTTTCTCTGTCAGATATCCACCGAAGTTGGGCTGGGGTTTCAGCCGTCAAAGTAAACCATGCCACTGCCCAGATCAACGTGAACAACCCTTCAAACAGTCAAACACAAATTATGCATTAGCATCGTAGATATTAGAACAAGTCTGACTTTGAAGAAAATAAAAGAATTATTTAACTGATATTTAACCCAAAACAACAACAAATGGATTGATGTTACATTCAAAATATAAATGTTGGGTTCTGGTTAAAATACGCTAGCTATCCTTTAATTTAAATTTGAGATATGCATCTATGGCGGAAAGCTGTCAACATATGAAGTTTTGGTGTTTCTGGTGTACATAATATAAGAAGGGGTAAAAATGTATGTTTTTTTTTTAAAGAAATAAGTTAATTTTTGTGCACTATTCAGCACTATTAATCAAATAACTAAGATTTTCATTACTTAGTTGTTTAGCGTATAAAAGTGACAAATTTGAGACATCTTACACAATTCTTCGACTGACCAGCTGCAGGCCGATGGCCAACGTTGGATACTTAAATGCTTACTAAAATTTGTTGCGGCTGAATCGTAAAGCTGTTTGCTTCTGAACCAAGGCGTCTCAAGTTAAAATGTCAGTGATGACCTGAATTTTGATTTTGGCATTCTTAGGATGCCCCAGAGTCCACTCAACTCTGAGGCTAGGGTACCTGACATGAGTTGGGGGAAAGTAAAGGTGATGGTCGTAGTGCTGGCCACATTATACCCTCTTTAATCGTTGGCCATAGAAACAGATGACCTAAAGGTTTCAAGGTCTGAAATGTGTCCTTATTTATTAGGGCCTATATTCTAAAAATATTTACCAGACAAATAAAAGATAGATCCCCATCCGTTGTCAAATCCATATTTGCACAAGACACCTGATATGGAGAATGTTACAATGCTTCCAAATGGTAAACCTGAAAATTGTTAAGTTTTTTCTTGACTTGTCATCTTAGAATGAAAATATAATCTTGCAGCTAGGAGAATGTAAACAACTTGGACCTTCTGTACGTTTGGAGAATATGTAGTTCTGGAGAACTTGTATGCCTAGAAAATTATAGAACTGGAAAATAATGGAACTGGAAAATTTGTAGGCCTGGAAAATTATAGAACTGCAGAATGTTTAGAACTGTAAAATTTGTTGGTCTGGAAACTGTGTAGATTTGGAACATGTGTAGGTCTAGGACTCTAGAAGAAAAATGTGTTGTTTATATAAATATTCTAACAGGAAGTGATCATTTCATCAATAATATATAGATTTTTTAAAATTCGCTTAATTGGAATTCCACCGATGGAAGAAGTGAGTTTGAACAAACCTAGCGTTCCTCCAGAACTATATTGTCCAATTGATTATAGTTCTGGAGGAACGCTAGGTTTGTTCAAACTCACTTATATATATATATTGGCAATTAATAACAAGTTTCAATATTCACTTACCTGTATAAATTAAAACTGATAGTTTACTCTTTTCATATTCAGGTGCCCAATGACCTAGTATAGCTTGTATACTAGGGAACGTCACACCCTGTCAATTAAATGTCCTGGTAGCAGACTATATTCGATGTAGGGTATATCTTATAGAAAATACTACAGAGTTGAAACTGATACTATATTTTAAAAAGAATTGCCATATACGTAACTTCTCTTCAGAATGTCAGTTCTTTTTCTAGTCTATAATTAGAACGTACTAAGAGAATGTTCAGTCAACAATTAGCCAATTTTCAATAACAAAAATCGATTATCATGTAACTTGGAACATAGCCATCTGATACTATAAACTAAATGTTACTAACGGTTATTATGACTTACAGTAGACATGCCGATTACAACTCTAGCAGCATACACCAGATAAATGTGATTCCTGGCACACAATGGGGTGAGAACTGCAGACACTCCACAAATTAACATACTCACGCCCCAAACTTTGATGCCTCCATATCGTGAAGCTAGCCAGCCACCTTTAAAGGAAGGTTACCATATGAAGACGATATTTTGCATTTAGGTCCCCATACAGTTAATCTATCTAGTCAAAAAGTTTACACACAATGGCAACTGTAAAAGTTGTAATGCTTGTAGTACATGTATATTTTTTTAAACCCCTTTAATCAGCTTGCAAATTGTTTATCGGTAACCCCCCCCCCCCCCCCAAAAAAAAAAAAAAGTCTGGGTGGGTGAACACGTTTCTCAAAAACTACTCTAAAAGTTTTCCAAGACAGTAAATGTATATCTTTGGGAAACGAATAATTAGCTAATTGGCCACACAGTGAAACGTCAGTCCCCTCTCCACCCTCGCCCACCCAGACTGTATAGATGTAATAGACCTTCCAATATTCCAATGATAGGTCTTCAGGTCTAGACAAGTGATGCCCAAAATACAGCCCGCTGGCCAGATCTTTACCTACGTTAGGGCCCTCACTTTTTACCACCAATGAATTTAATCATTTGTGCGTTCATCAAATAGGACTATATAATCTATTAGGAATGAGAAACGAATCTTTACTTTTTTGTAGAACATGATAGCCAGCATGTTTGTTTTTATAAAGAAAGTGTGGCTGTTTAAAAAAAAAAACAAGAACTTTATAATAGAAACAGAACTTACGCCTTTTTGAAAGTGTAAAGAGAAAATTCAAATATACCCAATAATTCAATGTAAGTACTAGATCCTCCGGTTTGAAATGAAATAGTTTCAGGTCAATTTCATTAGGTTTTTGTATCTTTTTCATAATGTGTCCCGCGACACTAGTGTTGGAAATTTAACTGGCCAGCAGATTGCATTAGGTTGGACATCACTGGACTGGACTATAAGGAATGCGAAATAACTAAATATTTCTTCTTTCTCTAGCCAATTTGTTTTTGTATCTATACTTTGAAAAATTATAACAGTCGAAGAAGAGTTATGTCAGTGTGACCAACGAGCTAGTCATTCTTTTCACAACGATATACAGAAACTGTCAAATTTTTTGGAAAATCGCTACAGCCGTTTTCGAGATCCGTGTCCAGATTTCACACACCCACTTATTTCTTAATTTCCACCAAGTTTTTTTTTGAGTTAAATAGAAGAGGTATTGTAAAAATTGCTGTATTTAGGTAAATGTAAGTAAACTTACCCAGCATTTGGGTGCAAATATATCCATAGAAGTACATAGACAAAATTTGAGACCTCGCCTGTTTATCCCAGTCAAACTCAGGTCTCTATCAAATATAATTTATTTAGTTGAAGCCTTTTATAAAGAGCATATTTGTGTACATAAACATTTCAGCCCAAACTGAAAAGCATTATTTTATGTTTATTTACTGAACAGTTCGATAAAGCTTCTTTTAATCATTTTATGTAGCTTTAAGACCTTTATTAGCAGACGTAGAATCCTCCGTAAGCGACAGAGAAAACAAAATTATGAACATTAATAGTTCGAATAATTACTTATTTTCATTTGCATAATAAGCTCGCTATCATCCTTTGAAGTATCAATCGTCCATTCCGAATGTATCTTATCTTATACAGACGTTACTTTCAAAAAAGAAGTTATGAGCACATAATGTATTTTTATTTTCAATGCACAAGGAATTTTCTGAAAGGGTGAAAAGAACTATATCTCTTACCGTCAAAGTGAAACAAATGAAAATAGAATGACATTACGTAATAAAGAGCTTTTTTCCCCACTAAATACTATTGGAAGAAATTATCGGACATGAAGTTCCATACGTTGTTTTTTTTTGTTTCGAATAATAAACAGTTCTAAAAAGTCACTTCGTTTGAGAAAATTATGATAAATATGATAATTAATTTTACAGTCTATGATTTTCTAACATTTTCCCATGACATACTGAATAAGCCTAGTTTTTAACTTCACTTTTCTTGTTTCATTTTTATTCCTCGTTTGTATGCTTTTTATCTCTTTTACTAACAATACTATTTTAAAATACTTGCAGCTCTTAAAGAGTCTTATGAATTACTTTGATCCTGTTTTGCTGTTGCTTGTAAATAGTTTTACCCGCTTAATGTTTCCGCATCTTTTAATTTTTCATTGTAGTCTAGTTAAGTTAAAACAAAGTAAAAAAATTCTAATGTAAATAACTTTTTAAAATTATGAACATTGATTTAATGATTTATTTTACTCATATATTATTAGAATTGAACTTAACTTAGGGTTTTTTAGCATCAATAAATCTTGTAATTCATTTGTTGTTGTTTTTTTCTCTTATTTATATTTAATTTATAAATATATTTCTAACTAAACAGTTTTATTTTGCCTAACTCAGAACTAGTCATTCTATAGAATGTAGAAAAACAATAAATATTTTGTACTTTGATTTAAAAACGCCAGGCATACGTTAGATAAGGCTGCATTTCGCACCTAGCCGGTAACATACTTTGCTAAAATAAATACCCAATGAAAATTTTGAAAAACACCAAATATTCAAAGGATTGGGAGGGGGGGGAGACAAGCGTGTTTCTTTGCAAAAAAAAAAAGAAAAAAAGGAATCACTAAAGCGATGGCTCAACGAAACAATACTTCATGATCTAAATATTAAAATCACATTGTCAGAAGCAGGAGGAGAGAAACGAAAAATGGTATATATATATATTCTGTTTGCTTCAATAATTCAAATCTTACATAACTGATCTGTGAAAAGGACGCTGAGATGACATCACCCCTACAGCTACTCGTGCTGTTCTGGATTCTGGTGTCCAGCGAGGAATTGGTTGTATCAGTGCGCACCATACATAAGATCGCCACTGACATGTTGACACGATTGACTGTCACCATTAGAACACCGAGGAAAGCAAGGGAAGCCAAGTAAAGTCTCTGAGAGATGAACAGAGGTGCTAAAAAGGAAAAAAATATTTGTGTTTACATTGTAACATATTAAACATTGTAACACTTCAAAAATGTTCTATCATAATTTAATACCCTCTCTCTTTTCTTATATAGGAGGCGCGTTGACTGACTGGAAAGGCACTTGACTTCCGAACTGAGGGGTCCTACTCCTAGGTACTATTGGCTACCTGAAATTAGTTGTGAAAAAGTTAAGGCGGATGGTCGTTATGCTGGCCATATGACACCCTCGTTAACCGTGAGCCACAAAAACAGATGACCTTTGCATTATCTGCCCCATAAATCGCCAGATCTAAAATGATTCTCTTTTCTAATTAAAGTATTGTTATGTAGCATCTTCATTGTTTGAATTAATAGTTTATATTTGCATCTGTTTAAAATAGAAATTTACACAAAATTATAACATCAGAAACACATTGTCTGATCAACACAATCTCATCGTAACATCTTCACATGTAGCACTCATATACAAATGGTCGTTACAAAATGTGAACTTTTTCTTTGACTGACAGTAAACGAGAGTGTCATGTGGCTAGCACAACGACCAATCGCCTATACTTTTCCCCCAACTAATGTCAGGTAGAGTTGGTAGAACTCATGGGCTTCCTGAAATCCCGAGATTCAAAATCCAAATCTTCACCGAAATTTGAAACTGAAACCTCTCGGTTTGGAGCGATATACCACTCAGTCATAGCCGCCATAGTAAAGTTCCCCTTTCAGACCTTGTGCTCTATAGGGCAGATGATGTATGTTTCTATGGCTTACGGTTAACGAGGGTGTCATGTGGCCAGCACAACGACCAACCGCCTTTACTTTTTCCCAACTAATGTCAGGTACCCATTAGAGCTGGGTGGACTCAGAGGCGTCCGAAGATTCGAAATTAAAAATCCTAGACTTCACCAGGATTCGAACCTCAGTCTCCGGTTCGGAAGCCAAGCGCTTTACCGCTAAGCCACCGCGCATCACATAGCCGCCAAAGATACTATTAACATTGTAAAATTAATGAAAATTAAAATAAAATATTACCTTGAATAATTTCTCCCATAGCATCTATTTACTAAGAATTCAAACAGATCGGCCTTTAAATGTATTTTCAATTCATCAACTCAGTAAATGTGTAATATTCATTGAAGTTATACCATGACGTTATCCATAATGTGTAGCTGTTAGTATAGTCTTGTAGTGCCGAGTACGTCCTATATTGTGAAGAATACATTTTACAGTTTAAGTAATTTTCAAACATAAATTTCATTGATTTTATTATAAAAATAAATGATTACCTTTATCTTTGGCTAATTGATATTAGACATCTAATATTGAATGATGTGTGTGTGTCTGCGTTAAAAACTAAATACCAAAATGGTCTTTACTAACTATTATGATGGAACAAACGTGAAGCTGTCTTCGTGTCTTAGTGTTAGTATAAGCTAAAAATGCACAAACATTTATAGATATTGGATATTTTTTAAAAGTGCACAATTTTAGAAAGAAATTATTTGGCTAAGAGTGTCATCAAATCCATTTGATTTATGCTGTAAAAATGACAGATACACGTCAAAATAAGTAAAATTGTATGACCATATCACGAGGTCACTAGGGTTCACAAAGACCTTCCTGCAGGATAGAAAAGAAAAGAGAAAGCGATGAAAAGACATCATCAAAGTATGGACGGCCTATCATTGAAAGAGATTGAGATCAAGACAAAAGACAGAGAGAAATGAAGAAAAGCGGTGGACTGATCATGTGTGGTGCCTCGACGGTTCAACAAACAAAGGGATAAAATGAAGATGAAACAATAAAATATAATTTTTTTAAGCAATTTGTTTTTTCTTAAACCTCCATAGACTGGCTCTAGCAACAGAAATACAGTATCGTATGTAAAAACACACAAAAAATATATATTCTGTAGTAATACAATTCTCATCCTCTGTTGTAGGTTGTAGCTCAAGTGTCCCAGGCAAAGCTTTTCAGCCTAACGTGGTATTTAGGTAAAAGAGAAAATTCTGCCAATAGGTAAGTAGGACAGAAACCCCCTTTGGGTGCCTAAGGATTAAGTCCATTGCAATGGCAGGGATGGAAAAAAAAAACAACCAACTAACATGCCAATATAGGAACGCCGTTCTTTTTTAAATGACGGACGAATTCTATCCAAGGCAAAATACAGAGAAGAATGGAGAAGGATGGTCAAGAGATCTTTGGCCTCGCTTCTGACCCGAGCGTCTTGGGATACGCGGTAATAGGGAAGTAAAACACTATAAATGTATATATGTTTGTAACGGTCCAGACAGAAGTTGGAGGCAATCTTGCATAATCCCAAGCTACCAAGAATCTCCTGAGTCAACTCTTAGGTCCATTTTTGCGCGATGATTGGGATAAGTCCTGATTGCTTGGAGATTAGAAACTGGTGACTGGTGTCTTTCAAATGTCATATCTAAATCAAAAACAATCTTGTGTCTTTCTTTAATGCCATGCTTTTTTTTAGAGGCCCCCGAAAGGGGAAAAACTCTATTAGCATTTAACATTTTTTAACACATTTTTTGCAAATGGTTTTAGATTTTTTTGTCAAAAAAAAATTTTTTTTTTTTTTTTTGTAATTGTATTGCTAAGTTTAGTAAGTTCTGTCATACTAACTACATTTACACACATACAAAAATGTTAACTTTTTTTTAAAGAGAAAAAATCTATTTATATGCAAACATGTTGGACATAATTTAAAAGAACAATTAATAAGTAGTTTACCAAATTAATATCTAAACTCTAAAAACTAAAGTTATCTTTTTATTTACGGAAATGTATTTTTCTTCAGAATCTGAATAAGAAGGTGGCCCGATTGCTGAAAAAAAAAAAGATATTCATGATAAGACATCAGTTAGACAAGGTTCACATCTAACTTTACATTCACTTTCACATATCCTTTGGTCTTCTGGACCGCTGGGGAAACACACAAGATCTGTCAACCTTCTTTCTCCATTCTTCTCTGTCATTTGCCTTTGATAGAATTCTAATATTCTTTCTCAAAATATTAAAACCTGCCCTTTTACCTGCCTAGGTTGACCACTTCGGGGGCCGATTTTGAGTTTGTGTTTCCACACAAACTGTCTTTGTAACCTTGTTCATGATTTAATCTATGTCTACATTATATCTATGTCATGTCTATGCACTATCTGTTATGTCTTTTATAACGATGTAATGAAATATGTCTATCTCCATACCCATTATTTACCCATACCCATGCTTGCTTGCCTCTTACTACTCACAGTCTGTTTATCTTCATCTATGCATGTACTGATTCTAAAGACAGTTAATTATCAATCTTAATTAGCGGCCTATCATATCATTATTGGTGCGTCTTATTAGATAAGCTCTGCAGCTCAAATCATAATTAAGAAAGTTTCCATGGTTTTTATATCACTGTGCACATGAGTAAACACATTTTTACCTCGTCCGTATTCACAAAGAATGGTCCCCAACACTTCCGTTTGTCTACATCAACACAACAATGTCTGACCTCTGTTACTTAACAAGGTTTTAAACTAAACAAATACAAATATAACACACATGCATCATCATTTAGCTTAGCCTATCTCGGAAACACGTTTCAAATCTAGAAGTATAAAAACATAAACGAGTTGTTCTTCTATGTCAAAGAACTTACAAAAAAGAATTATTGGAGCTTTTGTTCTCTCTATTCAGTCCATGTTTTTATAATACAATTAGACTTGATACAACCTTCAGTCAGAATTGCTGAAACAAAAGTTGTGTGTGTGTGTGTGAAGGGAGTGGGGTGGATACCAAGCTTCTTTGGAACTGTTGAATCAGTCAGATATTACTGTATGGTACTGACATACACATACTCTATTAATTCGTGACGCTGTCCCCCACCACACTTTGATGTTGCCATGTGTCACATTGTGAAAGCCGGCTAGTGTAGTAAAGCCACCTGCATAGAGAAGCACAATTCCCTTTCCTTAAGGTCCAGCTATGTGAGGGCATTTCTATTCGACCCCTAGAGCGATTCGTTAATGGTCTTAGAGCAGATAAGACATGCAAAAGTCATGGTATAGGGACAGCCGTGAAATGTAACAACCACTAGCGGATCCAAAACTTCTGAGGGTGGGGGGGAGCGATTTCTCACCAATCCCTAACCCTAACACACAGTAAAGCCTGATCCTATGTATAAACGCGCACACAGAGTATTTGCATATATATTGTTATGGCACGATTAGCAATAAGTTATTTGTTTCGGAAATAGGGGACGTTTTAGAGGCAGCGACGTGTCTAGTAAAAAATAAAACAAGGTTTTAGGCAGAGGGAAATAGGGGACGTTTAAGAGGCAGTGACGTGACTAGTAAAAAATAAAACAAGGTTTTAGGCAGAGGGAAATAGGGGACGTTTTAGAAGCAGTGACGTGACTAGTAAAAAATAAAACAAGGTTTTAGGCAGAGGGAAATAGGGGACGTTTTAGAGGCAGTGACGTGACTAGTAAAAAATAAAACAAGGTTTTAGGCAGAGGGAAATAGGGGACGTTTTAGAGGCACTGACGTGACTAGTAAAAAATAAAACAAGGTTTTAGGCAGAGGGAAATAGGGGACGTTTTAGAGGCAGTGACGTGACTAGTAAAAAATAAAACAAGGTTTTAGGCAGAGGGAAATAGGGGACGTTTTAGAGGCAGTGACGTGACTAGTAAAAAATAAAACAAGGTTTTAGGCAGAGGGAAATAGGGGACGTTTTAGAGGCACTGACGTGACTAGTAAAAAATAAAACAAGGTTTTAGGCAGAGGGAAATAGGGGACGTTTTAGAGGCAGTGACGTGACTAGTAAAAAATAAAACAAGGTTTTAGGCAGAGGGAAATAGGGGACGTTTTAGAGGCAGTGACGTGACTAGTAAAAAATAAAACAAGGTTTTAGGCAGAGGGAAATAGGGGACGTTTTAGAGGCAGTGACGTGACTAGTAAAAAATAAAACAAGGTTTTAGGCAGAGTGAAATCTCAGCCAATGTCAACAGAGTACTTCCAGGACGCCTTAGAGATAGGAAGCTTGTTAGGAACGTAGAGAGTTAGCTGACATTCCACGGTTTTCTTTATTGCGATTAAACGTCTTGTTCAGTATCAGCGTCGACTAACTTTTACTGATTGTTCGGTCTTTCGCCGGAGTGATACCTCCATTTGGTTTACCTGCATTAGGCACTTCGGAAGCGCCTAACAATATACATTTACAGATAATAGGCTGTCCACCCAAGCTGCTAAGCGTAATTGTCTCCTACTAAAAATATGATGGGGTACTGTGCAGATCAACGGCGACTGCTCCGAAATTTTCAGTATAAACAGCGGAGTTAATCAAGGATGTGTCCTGGCCCCAACCCTCATCTGAATACTATTTTCACTGCTAATCCACTATATATATATATATATATATATATAGGTACTCCGTATTGTAACTCCAACTCCGGACGAATATTCGACAATTTTAAACTATCCGGCCATATTCGTATAGTAAAAAGTACATAGTAGAAGTGGCGTCAATATGGGGGTGCGCACCGGGTGACACCCATTAGGGGGTGACACCCAAATGGGAAAAAATAGAATTGTGGCAACAACTAGAATACAAAACCCGAATTGAAAAACTGAAATGCGTCAAAAAACTAGTAAATTAAAAAAAAAGTATTTAAAAAATCTCTAGATATATACCCAAATATGTTTCGACATATTCACTGTACTTATCTAGATCTATATATTTTATAACAGTGCTAAAGGAAAAGGGCCTAGGGACCAGTCACCTCATCCTATGACCAAGAGTTCCAACGAGTAAGTCAAGGGATGTAATTAGTTATCTTAAGCTTTAAAAATGCATATTCTGAGGTATCTACAGTGCAATTAGCCTGCTAATCTTTCGCTAAAAAAATTCAAAAATCATATCTGCTATTCAATGGAGTCCAGCGACTGGTAGAAAATGGTCAAATGCTTTAGTTTTTGTATTGGAGGGGGAAGGGAAACCACAAAACCCCTTTTGGCTACGCTCATGAAATTTGGTGACTATAGTTTGCTTAAGTTGTCTGCACTGGGGCAGTAAGTAAAGTTTTCCTTTCAGACAATGAGGTCTGAGGCAAGTGATGGTTTGAAGACCCTCCCCTCATGTATGTTGATCTGCGACTTAAAATATGCTAAATCTTTGGTTTTCCTGGCTGACTCAGGCAACCCATTCTATTAAAAGATAAGAGAAAGTAGAACGGTTAGAGAGGCACTTACTTAATGTAAAAAGCTCTTGCTTCCTCCGAGTACATTCTCAAAAACGCGATTGTATAGGAATATACCATGACCCATTATTTAAAATATAAATCTCCTTTCATTAAATGTGACAGCGCTATATAAATTATTGTAATTATTGTAATAATTTTCATCATTAGTAACTTCATACTAAGTTGCTCGACCGACTAACCCACTCTTTGGTAGACGAGCTCTTATCTGAAAGCCAATGTGGTTTCAGAGCCGGTAGAGGTACACCTGACATGATATTTGTTCTGCGACAATTACAAAAAAAAAATGCAAAGAGCAGAACTTAAACCTATACGCTGCCTTTGTCGACCTTACCAAGGCTTTCGACACAGTCAGTGGCAATGGTTTGTGTAGGATTTTAGCCAGGCTGGGATGCCCATCTACGTTTCTATCCATTCTCAAGAAGCTTCACGTGGGACAAAGAGGCCAGATCAGACACAATGGTGTCTTTTCTCATCACTTCCCAATAGAAAATGGCGTGAAGCAGGGCTGTGTACTTGCTCCTACTCTATTCGCTATCTTCTTTGGCGTAATGCTGGGTCAAATGAGGCAGTGATTGCACGAAGGCATCTATATCCGGTTTCGTTCTGACGGCAATGTGTTCAATATTCGACGTCTACTATCCCATACAAACACCAAGAAGATGGTCATAACGGAGCTTCTCTATGCCGATGATTGGCCCTGCTAGCTCACAATGAACATGACCTCCAGAACGCGGTAAACGAATTTGCATACGCTGCCGCCTCTTTCGGTCTATCTATAAATCTCGGGAAAACAGATGTCATGTTCCAGAAGTCACCCAATAAAACATACTCAGCCCCAAAGATCACCGTAAACGGACAGCCCCTTAATGTGGTAGACCACTTCACATATCTAGGTAGTAGTGTCAAATGACGCCTCACTTTCAAGGGAAGTTGATAATCGTCTGGCCAGGGCCAGTAGCGCTTTTGGACGCCTTCAGGCGAGAGTTTGGCGGAACAGATCGCTCCGCCTGCCTACAAAAATCAGTGTTTACCAGGCGGTGGTTCTCTCAACCCTTCTGTATGGCTCTGAAACATGGACACTATACAGGAAACATGTAAGACTTCTTGGGCGCTTCCACCAAAGATGCTTGCGCTCTATCATGGACAAACGTTGGCAAGACCGCACTACAAACAGCGATGTTCTTGCGAACGCCGGTATGGACAGTATATATGGACTTCTTTTGGTCCAACAATTACGCTGGGTAGGGCACGTATCCCGTATGGGAGACGAACGTATGCCAAAGGCAGTCTTTTTTTTGTGAGCTAAAAGGTGGTCGATGTAACAGAGGCGCCCCACGGAAAACGCTTCAAAGATCAGCTTAGGCGTCAACTTTCCTTAGCTGACATGCCTGACATAGAAGAGAGCATCTGGTTGCATGCGGCCTCAGAACGAGACACCCGGAGGTCACTCACAAAGGCCGCGAGATACACATTTGAGACCAAAAGAAAATCTGCTGCTGGACTCAAAGACAAGCCTTGTTATTATTACTAACCATAAGTTTGCCATTATTAATTAAATATTTTTTTTGTAGCCTTAAGTGTAGTATTTAAAAATAAACAAAAAGAAACTTACTTTTTTTGTTCAAATCGTAGAAAGTAGAGCTTTATACCCATATTGAGCTGTGAAGCTGGTTGGTTTGCAATTTCGCGGCTGTGTGTAATTTTTATTAAGTATTGTTAATTGTGCGTTATATCAATGTTTTCTAACTTAACCTCTCTCATCCCTCTTTTGGGTTAAATTTCAATGGAACCATTAAAAGACGGGGGAGGGAAGGAGAAAAAAAATGTCAGTGCCATCAAAGGTCCATGCCGACCAGCAATATGATTAGGCCAAACACATCCTCGAAGACATCAAAGCAGTCCATGCCGCTCGTGCATAGCAGAAAGTACGGTCTAATTTTTGCAAAGGATAATACGTACAGTGTTTAGTGTATTTTTTTTATATACATTCTTGTTGAATTTCAAACAAAATTAATTGTAATAAGAATTTAAAAAAAAACAACAAGAAAACGTGTTCGGGCCTTTGTGTCTTGCTGCTGTCACTTTTTTTTAAAGTTGTCTGCATTGAAATTTTTTTTTCTTTGGTCACGACCAGACCGGCCCATTTGGTACCGGCCCACCGGGCATTTGCCCGTTTGCCCATATAGCCAGTCCGCCCCTGACAAAAAATAACTATATGAGTCTCTTATGGCAGAGTTTCTCAAACGTTTTCAGTTTAGGGACCACTTTACAAGTCATACGATGTTAGTGGACCCCCGATAGCCAGATTTGTCTGGCCAAATCACATATTTCTAAAAACCGCTGCTGCGGCCTCTCTAACGGCATCGTGTGTCAATTCATTGTTACCAGACTCTCTTCTCTATTTCCCTTACAATCTTGCCCTTCTTAAGAAGTTTTCTTAGGCTTTAAATATGTATCCATACTGTAACGGTTAGATGAGCGTGCGACAACTAATTCGACAAACACGAATAACTACTGAATTACGTAATAATTACTCATATAATGTACTCGATTAATAACCAAACTGATTTGTCAAGTTCTTCTGTTGGAAACTTTAAAATGAAGTTTGACCTACTCTGAATCATGAGTGATTTGTGTGAACAAAAGCAGAGAAAGTGATAGAACGATTGATTCGTTTGTAAAATAAGTAAATTTGATATTCATGCGCAAAAAAAAAAAAAAAAATCTATCACACGACTCTTACTGTCATCGTTGTTTTGCAAAGCTGCGTCAAAAACAGTCATAGAATATTTCTTAATAAAACATATCCGACATATTAAACAGAAGTGAGGGGCCAGTTGAATTTTATTCAAATTATCGGATCGGATTGAACTGGCTTTTGGCGAAGAAGTTATTATAATTGTGTAAAATTTTGTATAACTGTGTCCGTTCTATGGACCCCCCTATGTTACAGAAGGCCTGAACACTGACCTGCGACGTGACAACCTGTGAGTAATCTAGAACAATAGCTCGCTGCCACGTCGCATAGCTGGCGTCACCACCAGTGACGTAGCAACGAACTATAGGCTATTGCCCACTGGGTTGAGATGTCGAAGGTCTTATCTTATCTTATCTTATATAATACAGACGTTACTTCAAAAAAGAAGATGATTACCTTCTACGCGCCATGACATTAGTCATGCATATTAACCAATGACTTAAATTCTGCCAAGTCACTGGATTTCCTGGCTAGCTCAGGCAACCCATTCCATGCTCTGCTCTAATAGCACTAGGGAAGAAGGAGTATTTGTACAAATTTGTCTTAGCATATGGAACAAGGAATGTGGTCAGTGTTAAGTCCTACTATAACGATTGGTCTCGAATGGTAGAACAAACCCGCAAAGAGAATGTCAGCCAGTTTCAAAAGACCCTAGGGAAACAGTGTGAATTATGGTTTCACTAGAAAGTTACAGAAAGTAAATAATGACTAAATCGACATAGTCACGACATAGTTGATCCTGTTATTTTTTATTTTTTATTTCCCTAATTCCATTATTGAGAATTTTTTGTTTTTGTTTATTCAAATTATACTTTAACTTACAATAACACACAAGACAAAACAGGTTAACGCATCCACGCGTTGATAAGAAATTATATGTAGTTTATGATCATTTACACTGTTCATTGTAATATACCCACTGGCGTCCATCAATTATAAATTCATAGTTTTTAATTCAGGTTAACACCGCTCAGAAATTGTGCAGACTTGACGATCATTGATTTGACTTTTTTTTGTTGTAGACTCGATCGTATTCCTTAATATTGGGATTCCTTCGAGAAGAATAACAAACAAGACAAAAGGGTTAGCGAATTTACGTTGAGCAGTCAAGTTTTTTTGTTTTTTAGCAGTTGAAATTTGTTTTTAATTCAATAGCTCAAACAATTTTTACATCGTCAAAATAAAAGAAAACAAAGTCTTGGTCTATCATGTAAACATGAATTATAAATTTGAGAAAAAAAAGACTGTGCACATTTTGACATGCTATTCTTTCCAATCTTATTTTAGAAAAGGTCTGTAAGTATTTACATATAAAACATACGTAGGCCATACTTAAATTTTAACCGATTACTTTTTAGAGTCATTGGTCGCTGCCTTGTAGCGCCGATCAGATAGTACAACTAAACTAATGTAGGCGTATTATATTTTTTAATAGATACAATTTTAAAAACTTGAACAAACTTTTCAAGTTAACAAAAAAATCAATATAACTTTTTTTTTTACATTATTCACAGATTTGGGATATATATTTATTAGTAATGAAAAAAAAAGTGATATTAGACAAAATCTAACTACAACAAAATCATGTCTTTACTTTTTCATGTCCCTTGTTCGTCTGTCGTTTCCCACTCTTGCATATTGTTAAACTCTATTGTACTTTCATCATCCTCGCTGCACAGACACCAACCAATCGTTAACTTCTTCTCAGCGTCACCTTAGAAACACACACACACGTACACACACACATACTACAACACAACGACATATGACAGAACTGAAAAGAGCATGCAAAATGTACACTGTACCTTCCTATCTTGTTTTTGAAATAATTTTATTGTGAATACAATTTGTATACTCTACATACTTTTAAAATCAAAAGTGTTCAGGAAAATAATACATGTTTATTATCGTAGCATGTATCTATCAAGTGTAAAGAAGGCTATTTTAAAATCTGTTATTCAAGAGATGTGGGCTCTGTGCTGTTCCATTAACCAACCGAAAGATATATAGTGGACCTGCATGGCCCTATCGGGTGCCTGGGAATCGGACGCGATGGTGTTAGACTTATCCGAGAGAGTGTATATTAACGTACTTACTTCAATAAACCATGAGATTGTCGTATTGCTTATATGTTGTTTTATTGGAGAGGGAAGTTTTGGGTTTTAACTCTCACCTTTGACCCCAACGTAGTGATTAAGAAAGCCTTGAAGAGCGAAAAAGTAATGTTTTCAGGAATGGAAGAAAAGTGAGACAAATGAAAAATGTCTGATTCCAATACCCCCCACCCCATATCCACGAAAGCCAAGATGAAGATCTAGAACACATGTGTCCTAATTACCCTATTGTACGGTGGCGAAGATTGAACCACATTTGCGTAGATGTAATCAAACGCGACCTTAAAACAGTGGACATCGATGTCGACTACTGGGAAGACATAGTCCTAGATCGCATTATGTGATAAAGATATGGACAGCTAAGGAAGAAAACAAAGCCAAACCAAAAATGGTGGAGTCCTCTAGTATCTAAACAAAAGCCACCTCAACATGCGATGTAAAGACTCTTATGACAAACAACCTCAGTTCTCCAAGAAAAGACAAACAAGACAGAAGAAAGTCTTTAGGAAAACTGGACTGTGAATCCAAGGATTGATCCAAGTGATCTTTATCGTATCACGATGGACGAAATGTAATGCTCCACTTGTAACACTACGATGCGCCACTGCTGTCGCGTGCACCATACATTGGCCACCTCGGGCCTTAAGCGTCTTTTAAAAGCAGATCGGATCGTTTTCTTGCTTAAGAGCAGCAGATATAGGCACTTATATCTATTAGTACTGTCTTCTAATAGGGACATAAAGTAATAACAAGGTTAGTCTCACTGAATTCGACTACTGCAGTCACACTTTAAAAAGAAGCACTGGGCATATTTCACAATGCTAATCCTTACTCTAACAGGGGGAAAAGTCACATATACGAACAACTTTATGTAATTATTCACTAAGACATATACGAACTACCACATACACACACACACAAACACAAACACATTAATATATATCCACACACTCATTTGTCGATTCGAAGAGAGCAACCAATCTACAACGTTCGTGTCACGATGAGGGAAACATTGTTTTCAAAGGGTGGAGAGTGAGAAACACACCACACAGTAGATACGTTTTCAAAGAAACTTAAAATAGTTTAAAGTCCATGCCAAGACCGTTACAGTGTTGCCTTTCAATACATAGTAACAAGTGTAAAACTAAAAAGAATGACTCTGAATTTAAAATACAAACTGTGGTAGCTTGAAATTAAAGGTAAGGTTTAAATTGGCGTTATTGTTATGAATATAGTAATGTTCGAGTGACAATTGAAAATGACAAGTTTAGAATTCTATGTGGCGGCTACACAGGCTCAAGAGGTGGCCGAGTGGTAATGCCATAAAACACTTGCCTTCAGAACCGAGAGGAATCGGTGAAGGCTGGATTATGAACTTAGTGATTTTTTAGGATGTCTCTGAGTTCACCCAACTCTAATGGGTATCTGACATTAGGTTGGGAAAGTTGTGCCGGCCACATGGCACCCTCTTTAACCGTCGGCCACAGAGTCAGATGACATTTACGTCATCTGCCCTTTAGATTGCTAGGTCGAAAAGGGATACTTTTTTTTTTTACGCATACCCAACTGTGGCCAGTTACTTTATAATTTAAACATGTTTGAATGTCCTGGCGATGCCAGAACGAAATTCATTTAAAGCCAAACTAAAGTCATAGTTACTTCAAAATGTCTACTGAGAAATTTTCTGATGCTATGGCAGGTCTTCACCAGCACCGCTCTTTGACAGGTAAGGAGAATCTTCGAAGAAATTGTCAGGGTCACGAAGATTTCTACAAGGCCAATAGTAACTACGCTTTCAGCTGACTATCATTGTGCTCTATATGACAAAGGTCTAGCTGATTATCATTGTACCCTATATGACAAAGGTCTTGATTGCCATTTGTCATTTCAATTTTTTATTTTTATTTTTTTACTGTTGGGGCGTGTCTCATGAGCGGAACATAGAGATTCAATTTGTGCCGCGATTTTCGCATTATTTGTTAGCTGAATTCCTCAGTGTGTAACAGATATTTTCTTTATAACAAGTCGACCCGCGGCGTAGCAAACGCCGCTATTTAGTGAAAAGCGATGTTGTTCAAATAGTTGTCCAGCACCCGCGGAAGAAGGTTTTTAGTGTCGGCGTGAGTGCGTGGTGTCCCGCATGGTTGGGCGACGTAGAGAATTATATATACAGAGAAGATTACTTGTTCTCCCTCTACCCTCTTTTTTCTGAGCCGCACTCTCTGTCACCTCAAAAGTTACGTGGGGTAACTCTAGTCCGACTTGCAGAAATAAAATATATTTTTCCATGACTTTTTACTTGTGGGTTAAAGAGCCGTCGCGCGAGCGTGTCCCGCATGGTTGGGCAACGTAGAGAATTATATGTGTTTCTGAGCTTAGTCTAAGATTTAAAATAATGGTTTTCATCTCATTATCTAATTAATGACAAACGTAATAAGTAATATAAGATGATTACATGGTAAGCGGGATAACTTTTGTTGATATAACTGTTTAATCTCATTAGTTACTAAACTCACCACCACCCCTATCTGTGCCACCACCAGGTTTATAACAATATATTTTTTTTTACTTAACTGAATCATTATCTTATTCTTTAGTGTTTCATATAGGCCTATTATTTTAAATTTTTACTAATCTTCTTATAAAAACTATTTTTGATTATATTTAATAATCTTTGATAATACGTTATCTAGCCCTTATCTTAACGAGGGTGTCATGTGGCCAGCACATCTGCCAACTGCCTTTACTTTTCCCCAACTTATATGTCAGGTACCCATTTGAGCTGGGTGGACTCGAGGCAACAAAAGATCCCGAAATTAAAAATCCAAGTCTTCACCAGGATTCGAACAAGGAATCCTTTACCGCTCAGCCACCGCGCCTCCGATTTTCTTGTTAAAAAAACTATATTTAAAAGGAAGTTTGTGTTAGTTCATACATATCAGCTTTTTGTGTTCTAGATACTTGATCATACTTGACTTGTTCTTTAATGATTTATTGTATATAAAAAGTATAGCATTAATACCAACGTAATAGAACTACTCCAACATTATATGTTCTATTACTAGCAGGGACATGTCCATACTTCGACCATGCAGAGAACAAATACAAAGTGACATGTCTCACGTACCCCATCACCCCCAAAAATCGTCATGTCCATAAAAACCTGTCCTCTCCTCTATAAATAAATAAAAGATGATGTAATTAGATATCTTGAAGATATATTTTCTAAACGCTGACATTGTAAGGGTTTCTTTGCTAATCAATATAAGGTGGACAACAGAAAGAAATGGAATCTTTAATAAGTCATTTTCTTACAATTTACTATCTGGAGAAAATATTGTACATGGAATTTCACATTGCTGTTCTTATTTATGATACTACTGGCATCATGACTTTACTTGGAACGATCATTTCGTCTGAGAAATGTGATGCCATATCTTATAGCTTTTACCACCTGTAATTTACTGGCATGTTACAACACATACTTTGTAATAGCAGTTTTAAAAGTTGACTTTGTCTTGAATATTGTTCCCTTCCTTTGTTAGGCTTAACCCTCCAATTTGTACTCCTGTAGGGGTAAATGTGTTCAGCGGTTAAACAAATATTTTGAAACGATTTTCACAACACAAGCTGGCAAAAAAATATAAGCTGTGTAAAGACAATTGTTTACATGCCTGAAACAGATCTATTTACATAACCAATAGCAGTGATTACGTTTTGGCCCACCTTATGTCACCAGCACAGTGTTGCTTGTTTTCTCAATGTTTCGATGTTTTGGTTTGCATTAAACCAGTCTTAGTGCTTGCAGTTTGGCTTGTCTAGTACATTGATAGCCATATAGAAATATGTTGCTGCACTGGTCACTTTACTCTCTTTTAAATATCGTTGGTTGGGAGTTATTCGAATTTAATTGCCCATCCGAAAGATAAAAGATGATGCTAGTAAATGAAGACTAGGTGAATCTAAAGTCATTTTTTTTTAATTGTTAAACGTTTTAAACAAATTCGCTATAAAAATATTGAAAACTAATAGTGAACTAATGTGAATGTTATAGATGTAAAAAAAAACTATTTCCAAAGTTAAAAATGATTTAATATCAAAGGTCTTTTATTTTACATTTTTTTCTTTTCTGGGTATTTGATAATCTTTGAAAAGCGGACGCTATTTTCTTTGGGAACTTTGCTAATATATTCATCTCTAGCTTGATAACTTATTAGACACACTTCATTCTTATCTACATCCATGTTGTTTTTTTCCCACTTCCTCTCTCTCTCTCTCTGTCCCTCTTTCTTTCTCTCTCTCTGTCCCTCTTTCTTTCTCTCTCTCTGTCTTTGTCTTCCACTCTGTCTCTCTCTAACAAACACACTCTGTCTTTGTCTCTCACTCTCTCTCTGTTTCTCTCTCTCTCTGTCTCTCTCTCTCACACTCTGTCTCTCTCACTCTCTCTCTCTGTGTCTCTTTCTCTGTCTCCTTCTCTCGATCCATTTGCTGATAAGTGTAAAGGATGCGTGCCATTTCAGAAACAGAACAGTTTAACTGACCATGTCTTAGTTACGTTGGTCGTTGTACTTCTCTGTTTTGAGGTAAATGTTATCAAACATCGGACAGATACCCATCACACAAATCATCAAACTATTTACTTTAAAAAGGCGCCGAGCCTTTCATTTTGTCCCCCCCCCCTCACTTCATATAATGCCCTTAATCAAGATTACCAATTACATTAACAAATGGCCGCATAGTCGTGTGGTATGCCTACTGGGCTGCCTCGATCGTCATGGGCTCGAAACCTGCTCGAAGCCATACCCCGCCGTTCTACAGAATGTTTGGGTAAGGATGTAATTATTTTCAATTCTAATAGAGGTCCCGAAATATGAGAAATACAATAGACAAGGAAAAAACAGAAGCTAGAACAATAAGATATGATAAAGCATGTCATACAGAATGATTTGATACATATAAAAATAAAACTTCTCAAGTTAGAGAGTACAACTTTCCGCTGAGTACCAGTGTTTGGGATGCGGCAAGCTCAATGTACAAAATGTCTAATATATACCTTTGTTAGTTTTAAAGCAGGAGCTAGTTATTATCAGTGCTTTTTTTTGTGTAAAATTATAGGTGCCGGTACTCAATGATGGATTGCCTAACTTTGAACTACTCATAAATTAATAAAAAAACGTTAACATAAAAAAGGAATAATTTTTTCCCCAATTTGAAAAAAGGTGCCGGTACGTCGTACCGTTACAAAAAAGGCAATGGTTATTTTAGATCAGGATTTAACTTCCAATTTATTACTGTTGAACTGTCACAGCTTTGTTTTATGTGCAAGTATACAAACCCTCATCCCCCCCACCCATTAAACAAACATGGCCACTTTTTATTTATAATTATTTTTGGACTCAGATCAAATTTACTTCCTGAGCAATAAGATTGTCTCTGTTAACTTCATTACCTCTTTCTTTCTTATCTCAAACTGTCTTCCTTTCATACTTTCTCCCGTCTCTCCATTTCTCACTCCCCCATCTTTCTGGATACTGGATACTTAATCTTTTTAACAATGAGACTCAGAATGTCAAAGAGAATTTCATAGTTAATGTTGTCATTGTTGTTATAGTTGTTGTTTTTGCTGTAGTCCTTGTTATTGTTGTCGATGTTGTTGTCATTGTTGTAGTTCTTAATGTTGTCGTTGTTGCTATCGCCTTTGTAGTCATTGTTGTCGCTGTTGTAGTTTTTGATGTTGTAGTTGCTGTTGTCGCTGTTGATGTAGTTGTTGTCGTTGTAGTTGTTGTTGACCACAACAGCTGTAGTTGTAGTTGTTAATGTTGTCGTTGTTGTTGTTGCCTCTGTTGTTCATGCTGTAGTTGTTGTAGTCGCTGTTGAAGTTGTTGTCGTCGTTGTAGCTGTTGTTGTTGTTGACCGCAACAGATGTCAGCATGCTTGTTCGTGTTTGGAGTACATCACTTTGGGTAGTAACTGGTTTGTAAATAACGATCTAAGCAAAGCTCACACAAAAGTTTCAAGATACAAGAACATATGCTAAATAAGAGTAGACGTGATCTGGGTCATTTTAACATGTATACGAGACAAGTCCTTCAAATGGCTCTGCAGTATTTGTTTTGGTTCACCATTCTGCTTATCCTCCCATTTCAACAGCTGTGTAGTGCCAGTCCTTAGAAATATTTGTATGAACTGAATTGATCAAAAAATGTTTCTAAAGAAATCTCTTCGTAGAATAGGTACATATTTTTAATGACTTTAGGTTCGGATGAAGGTTGTTTTATCTTATTATGTAAAGAAAAGTTATTTCAATGGTTCTTTTTTTTTCCTTTGCTTAACTCTCTTTTTCTTTCTGGTATCACTCTCCAGTGCCGACTTAAGGTAATTTGAGGCCCTAAGCAAAGTGACTTTAGTGGCCCCAAATGAAATAATAAAATAAAAAATAAACACCTAAAAATAAAATAGCGGCTATTCACTAACAAAAATGGTCTTCTTACATAATCTAACAAGTAGATTTAACCATTTGTCAATAATGTTTAGACTTAGACCTAGGCTAGTAGGCTTATAGCTTTAGTGCTCTGTATGTTTGAGATGTGATACTAATATTGCGCAATGTTTTTATCCTGTGCGAGGCCCCCGTCAATCGGAGGCCCGAGGCGGCTGCCAAGTCTGCCTATGCCTAAGACCGGCCCTGCACTATCATTAGCACCGTCCCTGTCAAAACACTAAACTCCCCTGGAAGTCGAATGTGTGATATGTTTCAATCTGTTATCAGCACGCCTTGTTTCCTTGCTGTGCAGACTTGGCATAATGCTTTAATTGTCCATTTAGTTTCGGCCCATTTATACATTTTAATTTAATCCACCTTGACCAATAGCGCCCTTATTGCAGACACCACCATTGCAAATATATTATACATTTATTTTATAGAACTTTAAGTTAATAAATGAGCTATTAGAATTATCGTGAACATATTACAATATTCCAAGTGATATGTCCCAATCCAACATCTAACGTAGTTCTTTCTCTGTTGAAATATAGCCCTAGAAAGATCATGAGCTGCCCATCGTATATTTACAAAGTGAGGATCTGATTCAATAGAATTTGTCGATACAGCCTTCACTCGTGTGATACACTATAACTTATAAAATGGGAGAACTCATGAAAGGTACGTACATACTCAAGTTTATATTATTCCTAATACTGTTCAGATTATTTCACTGTTAGGATCCATCCATTGAATTTATTTGATATTGGACAGCATACCGGATGGCTTGATCCAATAGCATGATGGGAGTCTCTATTTAAATCTTGATGCAACGAGGTTAAGTTGTCTGTTTTGTACACAGACAAGGCTGACTTATTACATCAATTGTAACACTTGTCATGTTTAACAAAAATCTTCATTTGCATTTGTAAGGGGTAAAAGAAAAACATGAAAATACAAAGTTTTTAGTGATTCAAATATTGTTATCAACTATGAATAATTAAGCTAAATTTCAACTTCATCCAAGTGGAAGAAAAACTTGTTACGATGAAATAATATAGTTATCTACCTTTAGTGACTTCCTAATCTATCCAATCTGTTCACAGCACCGATGCTCTTCTCTCAAAGATTTTACATGTCCTTGTTGGCTTTTATTGGACTGATCATGGTCTACGTCACTCGTGTAAACATCTCCGTAGCTATCCTGTGTATGATCAAGAATCCTGTGGTCAATGCTACCCTGCTCAACATGTCGTCTTGGTCAAATGCTGAAAACTCATCCAAGAGGACTGCTTGTGGAGAAGGCAGAGACTCCTTGGGTGCAGGTCTCAGTAATAAAAGTGAAGTAAGTCCGACAGAAAAAGGATTGGATTGAGTTTGAAGGCTTTATTCTCACTTGGCGACTAAGAAGAATAAGCGCTCTTTTAGGATCTTCTAAAAATCACATTGACCATTGCCAGACTTAGATAGTTGAAGGCCCTAGTCGAAGGGAATTCGTTGGCTCCAAACGAAATAGAAAAATACAAAAATGATCTGCTAAAAAGCTATAATTATGCAATTTATTTAAAACCTAATGTACTCCAATAATAAACCTAAAGACTAGGTTCACTATTTCTTCTCTAAAAAAATTAAGGAAAGTGTACAAAGCAGAGTGCCTAGGCGGCTGCTTTGCCTATGTCTTATGCCAGCCCTGAAGTGACTAATGATCTTTGAGTTTAGAGATTCTCGAAGTAAAGTTTGCATCTGCATCCTATATTCATTTAAATTAGAGGGTTGGCTCTACCAAATGTTTAAAGCTATAGGTACAGCAGAATTTAGAAAACAACCAAATATATAACCAGCAAAGACATCTTTCCCACCTCACACAGACGGGGAAAGCAGTAGCGTAGCAAGGTACTGGTAAGCAAGAGTCAAGAAAATGTGACCAAGGAAAAAAATAGAGACGTCTTGTCAGCATGCATCAGTACATTTATAAAGGCTTTCAAATCAGTTGCACTGTACTACCCTTTACAACACAAAAAACTCTATTCCGTTATAAGTAAGGAACTACTATCGGGTATTTGATATATTAAAAAAATGTTTCATTAGATATTTTCTTAGAATACAAATTTACATTTCCAAAACTAATACGTGAGAATTGTTTTAGATTTAAGTAGATTTGAAATTTCTATTGTATCAATAATCAATGAGTATCAAATTTATTTATCAAATTACGTTTTACCGACCTTCCCAATAGAAGCCACAATGAGCCCTTATTGATCATAGGCCTGGGTGCAGTGAGCTACTTTCAGGTTGCTACGCCACTGTGGGAAAGTAGTTCACAGTACCTAGGCCTACATTTTCTGTTTGGTCTCTGAAGGTCAATACGCTCGTTTGAATTATATTTTTTTTACACAAGTTATACATACATTTTTTTAACCATATCAAATATTAATTATGTTTTAAAAAAAAGATTATGCAGCTATTTGTTTTTAGTATTTCTAAGAACTGCTAGAAAGAGGTGGGATGTGTGACTGAGAGGTAAGACCACTTGGACTTGGCTTCATACCAAAGGGGGCTCAAGGCTTTACATCTGACCATACTATCCGCCGCTTTCAAATTTAAAACTTCAATAGATAACTATAAAAACTTCTATTTACATAAGAAAATAAATATGTAGAAATGTTTCATGGAAGAGGTTAAATTATGTGTAGATATGTTACGTTGAGGGGGCTTAAATTATATGTAGAAATGTTACGTTCAGGGGGTTAAATAATATGTAGAAATGTTACGTTGAGGGGGCTTAAATTATATGTAGATATGTTACGTTGAGGGGGCTTAAAATATATGTAGAAATGTTACGTTCAGGGGTTAAATAATATGTAGAAATGTTACGTTCAGGGGGCTTAAATTATATGTAGATATGTTACGTTGAGGAAGCTTAAATTATATGTAGAAATGTTACGTTCAGGGGGTTAAATAATATGTAGAAATGTTACGTTGAGGGGGCTTAAATTATATGTAGATATGTTACGTTGAGGGGGCTTAAAATATATGTAGAAATGTTACGTTCAGGGGTTAAATAATATGTAGAAATGTTACGTTCAGGGGGCTTAAATTATATGTAGATATGTTACGTTGAGGAAGCTTAAATTATATGTAGATATGTTACGTTGAGGGGGCTTAAATTATATGTAGAAATGTTACGTTTAGGGGGTTAAATAATATGTAGAAATGTTACGTTGAGGGGGCTTAAATTATATGTAGATATGTTACGTTGAGGGGGCTTAAATTATATGTAGATATGCTACGTTGAGGGGGCTTAAATTATATGTAGATATGCAATGTTGAGGGGGCTTAAAGTATATGTAGATATGCTACGTTGAGGGGGCTTAAATTATATGTAGATATGCTACGTTGAGAGGGCTTCAATTATATGTAGATATGCAACTTTGAGGGGGTTTAAATTATATGTAGATATGCAACGTTGAGGGGGCTTAAATAGGCTTAAGACCTCGTGTTCGTATTCAAATCGTTCCAACTTGAAACAAATTCAGAAATGCATTTACAAAGCAATCACGTTAACCTTCTCAAGATATTTCAATCTTCTCCCCCCCCCCCCCCCCCCCCAAACCAGTCCAGATAAATGATAGGATCATAGCGTATTAAGTTTGCTAAAAGCACGAAATAGCGCTAAACAAAAAAAAAACTGGTAAAAAATATTTCTAATCGCACAGATTTATTGTTGTTAGTCTAGATCAATTGCAAATGTAATAACATGACTGGCCCACATTTATTGATACAACTACACTTAGTATAAGCTTTGTTTTGTTGTCTGAAAGTATTTAAAAAAATGTTTTTCTTGTTTATGTCTTTGTGCTTAGCTCCAGACTGGAGAGTTCGACTGGGACAAACTAACAAGGTCTGAGCTCTTGTCAATGTATTTCTACGGCTACATCATCACACAGATACCAAGTACGTTTTTTTACAAACTGTTCCTCTTTTGTATTTATTGATAATTCAAAACGCGAATATTCGATGGCGACCTCTGAGGCTCAGCCATCCTTTGTCCATGCAATGTCTGATTATATTAGCAACAGTCTCCTCTTTGTTTATCAATAGATAGTTCTTGAAATGAATGCAAACATTACTTTTTTTTTGTTAATACGAAACTAACACTGTCATTCATTTAGATGTATAAACAAAAGGTGTATGTATATCTACGCTAGAACTTAGCTTGGCTAGGTTACCTATGAAGGGGGCTCGAGGTTCAACACCCGACTCGAGCAGAGCTGTGTTTACTGAGCGCCTACAGGCAGCACGGAAAACCTTCTCCCAGATACCCTCCCCCCCTCCACTGGTCCACAAATGAGATTGGACCATAGCACTCTGAGCATGTTATAAGCATGAAAGTAGCACCATATAAAAGCTATAATTATATATACACATATGAAAATATAATACATATTGAGAAATTACAAGAATGTAGTCCAAACGATCTGTCTCATCAATTCCAGGTGGTTGGCTGGCATCTAGATACGGAGGCAAGAGAGTCTGGGGTGTGAACATGCTGGTGTGTGGAATCTGTTCTTTAGTCTCACCTATCTGTGCCAAGACTCATGTCTATCTTCTTTATTTTGTTCGCTTCGTGCTCGGAGTAGCAGCGGTAAGTTTCACGTCTGCCAAAAGTTAATTTTGTTTATGGTTAGGTTACCAGACTTATATTCCCCTACAGAGGAGGCCGTGTCCTTCGTCCGAAAGGCATTAGACAAAATTGTGAAAATATTCGTCTTTTTTCGATCTTGACTGTTATCGAATTTTTTCCGTAATCCAATTAATTCCTTTATATTTTCTGATTCAAACATTCAAGCCTAAACATAACAGAAAGAAAAGATGAGCTACCTTTAATAACGGATCTTCATATAGTCAAGAATGTTCAAAACAAGCATGTTAATCGGACCTCCTCAAATCTCTGATTCTTTTCCATTTCTGGTCGTAATGTTGAAAGTAAATTTTTCGTTGACCAACGGACAGTAGAGAAATAATAGAAAGTGATGGTACTTTCCCTCAAAATTACAATCTAAAGAAAATGTCGTTCTTGGAGTTTCAAGCACACGTGGGCGCTAATTATACACCTTTGTGAGAAATATGATATACATGGTGAATTTGTTATAGAGCCTACTAGTTACTGAGTAATAAAATAAATAGTTTGCTAACTTTTAAAGTTTAGTTTTTCACTTTTTTCCCTCCTTTGTAAGGCTTGTCCTACAATTTTTCCTCCTAAGGGTGCCCAGGTTTCTGGCAACCCTAGCTTAAATTTGCCTCTGAAACCATTATTTTTGTTTCTATGTTTATAAAGGGAAATATTTATAAATAGCGACCTGATTAAGCATTGCCGAGTAAACTGGCTACATACCTAGGAGAAGGAAAACTCTGAATTCCAACCTCTGCTGCCTTTGCAGCTACAGTAGAACGTCGTTTATCCGAACGTTTATTATCCGGAGCGTCAAATATCCGGACCAGTTTTTTTTTGTTTTTTTTTTTATCAACCACATGTACTGTGATGCACATATACTGTATGAATACGAAAAATAAGTGATTATTTTCCACAATAAAGGTAAAATTGCGACATTTGTCACCTATTTTGCTCGTTCTTCACGCACGTGTCCCGCATGTGATGATTTTCAATATTCGTATAGTGTCCGGTTGCATATACTGCATGGATCGCTTCGGTTTTCGGTTATCCGAACAATCGCGTATCCGAACGGTGTCCGGTCCCAATTGAGTCGGATAAACGACGTTCTACTGTATACTCAATCATGGGAAAGGCTTCAGGAGTCAATCCTGATGAAAACTCAGGAGCCGGTGACCCTAAGGCAGTTTGCAGCACTCAGTACTACCCCCCTGGAAAAGCATACGACGCTGCTGACCCCAAACTGTATCGGCACTTGCCGTTCTTTTGGATACATCAGCTGCTGTGGGGGGGGAATGATGTGTGGGCGACATTGTTTCGACCACAGCTAATGCCCAGGCGTTCATCTCATTTCAATGAGATGATCCATAGTCGCTACTCCACTGACGGAGGCCATAACAGTTATAAACGTATGGAAATAGCATAACATAGTAAAAAATTATTTCGGAAATAGTAAATTGTATAATAATTTTAGATTCAAATAACTAACATTGACTTCAAAAATCCTTTAAAGAAATTGTACAACCTGACTAAATAATTATAGATTCTTATCTTAGGGTGTCACATTTCCATGTCTTCACGCCCTGTTGGGCAAATGGGCTCCACCTCTAGAAAGAACTATACTCACAGCTTGCACTTTTTCAGGTTCGTATAAAACATATATAAGGACAAACCTAAATACATTCTACTTTATTGACAATAGGTTTCATTGAATAGCAAGCAATTTTTTTTTAAATTCTATACTTGACATGACCATAATTTTTTATTTTTATTAGGAATCCCAATTGGCAATATAGTTACGTTCTCTATATCCGGAGTTTTGTGTCAAAGTGGATTCGATAATGGCTGGGGCTCTATATTTTACCTTTCCGGTAAGATTTGAGTTTAGCTTCTTTGTAATCAAAGTATTAACTAAGCATCATCAGTAATCAGGATGATTCCTTTAAATTCTAGTTCTTTATAAGAATTAGTTAATTGGTTAACAATACCAAGAGAGAGAGAGAGAGAGAGAGAGAGAAAGAGAGAGAGAGGGCTTAGTTTCTTTCATATCTGTACGAAGACTAACTATTTATCTTCAGGTATTTTCACCGTGCTTTGGGTAATAGCCTGGTTTCTGATGACAGCCGACACACCTGCTCAACATAAGTGGATTTCAGAAAGGGAGAGAGTTTATATTGAAAGTTCCATTGGTAAAGGCGCCGTTAAAAAGGTAATATCAACCTGGCAGTTTGAAATAACAATCCTTCATGCATTTAGATTGGGGATTGACACACTTAAACAAATAATGAGCGTTTTCTGCTCTTTGCTGAAGTCTTGTTGTTCTTTTATCCCATTTACGCTCTTTATCTTTAAGAAATAAAAGTCAGTAAGAAATGAAGAGTAAGCGAAAGAGTGAAATGTGGTGGCGATATAATTATACTTAGAGAAAAAAGTAAGAAAGCACAAAGAGAAAAGCTCAGAGAGATGTGAGATACTTAGACAACTAAACAATGGAGAGATGTGAGATACATAGACAACTAAATAAACAATGGAGAGATGTGAGATACTTAGACAACTAAATAAACAATGGAGAGATGTGAGATACTTAGACAACAAATTAAACAATGGAGAGATGTGAAATACTTAGACAACAAAATAAACAATGGAGAGATGTGAGATGGATAGACAACTAAATAAACAATGGAGAGATGTGAGATACTTAGACAACAAATTAAACAATGGAGAGATGTGAGATACTTAGACAACTAAATAAACAATGGAGAGATGTGAGATACTTAGACAACAAATTAAACAATGGAGAGATGTGAAATACTTAGACAACAAAATAAACAATGGAGAGATGTGAGATGGATAGACAACTAAATAAACAATGGAGAGATGTGAGATACTTAGACAACAAATTAAACAATGGAGAGATGTGAGATACTTAGACAACTAAATAAACAATGGAGAGATGTGAGATACTTAGACAACAAATTAAACAATGGAGAGATGTGAGATACTTAGACAACTAAATAAACAATGGAGAGATGTGAGATACTTAGACAACAAATTAAACAATGGAGAGATGTGAGATACTTAGACAACAAAATAAACAATGGAGAGATGTGAGATGGATAGACAACTAAATAAACAATGGAGAGATGTGAGATACTTAGACATTTAAATAAACAATGGAGAGATGTGAGATGGATAGACAACTAAATAAACAATGGAGAGATGTGAGATACTTAGACATTTAAATAAACAATGGAGAGATGTGAGATGGATAGACAACTAAATAAACAATGGAGAGTTGTGAGATACTTAGACATTTAAATAAACAATGGAGAGATGTGAGATGGATAGACAACTAAAAAAACAATGGAGAGATGTGAGATACTTAGACAACTAAATAAACAATAGAGAGATGTGAGATACTTAGACATTTAAATAAACAATGGAGAGATGTGAGATACATAGACAACTAAATAAACAATGGAGAGATGTGAGATACTTAGACAACTAAATAAACAATGTAGAAATGTGAGATACTTAGACAACAAATTAAACAATGGAGAGATGTGAGATGGATAGACAACTAAATAAACAATGTAGAAAATGTGAGATACTTAGGCAACAAATTAAACAATGGAGAGATGTGAGATACTTAGACAACAAAAAAATAAACAATGGAGAGATGTGAGATGGATAGACAACTAAATAAACAATGGAGAGATGTGAGATGGATAGACAACTAAATAAACAATGGTGAGATGTGAGATGGATAGACAACTAAATAAACAATGAACAGATGTGAGATACTTAGACAACTAAACAATGGAGAGATGTGAGATGGATAGACAACTAAATAAACAATGGAGAGATGTGAGATGGATAGACAACTAAATAAACAATGGAGAGATGTGAGATGGATAGATAACTAAATAAACAATGGAGAGATGTGAGATACTTAGACATTTAAATAAACAATGGAGAGATGTGAGATACTTAGACAACTAAACAATGCAGAGATGTGAGATACTTAGACAACTAAACAATGGAGAGATGGGAGATACTTAGATAACAAATTAAACAATGGAGAGATGTGAGATGGATAGACAACTAAATAAACAATGGAGAGATGTGAGATACTTAGACAACAAAATAAACAATGGAGAGATGTGAGATGGATAGACAACTAAATAAACAATGGAGAGATGTGAGATACTTAGACATTTAAATAAACAATGGAGAGATGTGAGATGGATAGACAACTAAATAAACAATGGAGAGATGTGAGATACTTAGACAACTAAATAAACAATAGAGAGATGTGAGATACTTAGACATTTAAATAAACAATGGAGAGATGTGAGATACATAGACAACTAAATAAACAATGGAGAGATGTGAGATACTTAGACAACTAAATAAACAATGTAGAAATGTGAGATACTTAGACAACAAATTAAACAATGGAGAGATGTGAGATGGATAGACAACTAAATAAACAATGTAGAAAATGTGAGATACTTAGACAACAAATTAAACAATGGAGAGATGTGAGATACTTAGACAACAAAAAAATAAACAATGGAGAGATGTGAGATGGATAGACAACTAAATAAACAATGGAGAGATGTGAGATGGATAGACAACTAAATAAACAATGGAGAGATGTGAGATGGATAGACAACTAAATAAACAATGAACAGATGTGAGATACTTAGACAACTAAACAATGGAGAGATGTGAGATGGATAGACAACTAAATAAACAATGGAGAGATGTGAGATGGATAGACAACTAAATAAACAATGGAGAGATGTGAGATGGATAGATAACTAAATAAACAATGGAGAGATGTGAGATACTTAGACATTTAAATAAACAATGGAGAGATGTGAGATACTTAGACAACTAAACAATGCAGAGATGGGAGATACTTAGATAAGAAATTAAACAATGGAGAGATGTGAGATGGATAGACAACTAAATAAACAATGGAGAGATGTGAGATGGATAGACAACTAAATAAACAATGGAGAGATGTGAGATGGATAGACAACTAAATAAACAATGAACAGATGTGAGATACTTAGACAACTAAACAATGGAGAGATGTGAGATGGATAGACAACTAAATAAACAATGGAGAGATGTGAGATGGATAGACAACTAAATAAACAATGGAGAGATGTGAGATGGATAGATAACTAAATAAACAATGGAGAGATGTGAGATACTTAGACATTTAAATAAACAATGGAGAGATGTGAGATACTTAGACAACTAAACAATGCAGAGATGGGAGATACTTAGATAACAAATTAAACAATGGAGAGATGTGAGATGGATAGACAACTAAATAAACAATGGAGAGATGTGAGATGGATAGACAACTAAATAAACAATGGAGAGATGTGAGATACATAGACAACTAAATAAACAATGGAGAGATGTGAGATACATAGACAACTAAATAAACAATGTCTAAGACGTCATCTTAAAAAAAATTCTTTTGGCAAATAAATAAGCAATGAAAAAAGCAAAAGAGTTCTGATAGTTGAAAGTACTATGCTAAAAATAAATTAAATCGTTTATTAGTATTTCTAACACCGAATTCACCAAAAGGCTTTTTTTTTTTTATGCCACTTTTTTTTTTTATCTTATAAATTACAGAAGTTACCCAACAGGAGAGGATAATTACATCCTACGCATAGGCGTGTGTAAAATCTAGTCGTGCTCGTTAATGTAAGTCATTGTTTTTCATGGCTGATTCAGGCAACCTGTTCCATGCTCTAATGACTCTAGGAAGGAAGAAACACTTGTACAAACTAGCCTTGCATATTTCTGAGAACTTTTTATAATTTTTTTTTTGTATTTTATAAGTATTGTTTTCAGTTTTTTTATTTTGTATTTTTGAGTTTTTCAGTCTGTGTAACTGGTTAATCGTAAATAATATAAATGGATTATATAGGTTTTAGTTTTTTGTACACTAATTGGCATTTGTCTAGATGGAAAGACATGACTATGTATGTAACTCTACAAAAATGAAAACATTGAAAAGGAAAACATTATTTCTTTCTTTATGAAAATGTGTTTTGAAAAAGTCAATCTGATGTTTATATTAAAAAGTACAGTGAAATTATAAAATTGAAATTAAATCCTGCAACCATTCTAGGTTCGCTTCGTGCCTTGGTTGAAAATGTTCACCTCGAGACCACTCTGGGCTGTCATTGTAGGTCACTTCTGCAGCAATTACTTGGCCTACACGCTTATCACCTCACTGCCAACGTTTATGAAGGAGAGTTTGAACTTTGACATCAAGCAGGTCAGGTCTTGTTAGAACAAAATTTTTGTTTGTTTCATTTTTCCATCATTAGTCGAGGAAAGTATTGCTCAGAATCTGAAACTGATGACTATGTTTTGATTCTTAGTGTAAAGTTTTGTTTTCATAAAGCAACAACAGTTCATAGTAGAGAACAGACGCACCATACAGAAAAGTTTATTGAGTGACAATAAAAAATTGTGTTAAGCTTTTGCTCTGGTCAACGAGTAGCACTGATATAGTCTGACAAAGCTAGAAACATACACATTTTTTGTTTGTACCTTTGACTTAGCTTATGTAGTTAAGATAAAGGAGGCGCGGTGGTTGAGCAGTAAAGCTCTTGGCTTCCAAACAAGAGGTTTCTGGTTCGAATCCAGATAAAAACTGGTATTTTAATGGGTATCTGACATTAGTTGGGTTAAAGTAAAGGCTGTTTGTCATTGTGCTGGCTACATGATACCCTAGTTAACCTTGAGCCACAGAAACAGCCTTTACATCATCTGCCCCATAGATCGCAAGGTCTGAAAGGGGAAACTTACTTAAGATAAAGCAGGTTCTCTGCTAAGATTTTTCCGAAGAATAATTTGTATCCCCTCTGCCGCTGCTGTCTCTAGTGTAACTTTGTTCATTTTCGATTGCATCATGCATGTGCAGTCGAATCTGACGATCGTTTTCATTCTAATAACCCAATTAACCCGATTCGACAGAATTTGTTTCACCACTTTAGGATTTGGTCAAATAGGCAGCTGGTTCGATTAACCGATGATCCGGTTAACTGAATTCAACTGTATATTTTTTGCGCCAAAAAACAATTTTCTAATTTGTGGTCCGAAAACCTTTTTAACCCCGTTGCTTATACATAAAATGTTGCAGCCAAAGAAAAGTCGGAAGTGTGAGGTTTTCGTCAACCCCAGGTTGGGTCAATAGTAAATTGGTAGTAAGGGATTTGGGAGCCGGGGCGATTTCGCCTCATTAGGGGCCCCTGCATTTTGACATTTTACATGAAACAATGTACTTAATAAATTCTAATGTGTGGAGAACATGCAACATGGACATTAATTTACATAACAACATGAAGAGCAAGATAACATGGCATTGGCTTAATATTTAATATAAAAAAAATTGGACTCTCCTTTGGGGGCCTCCCTCAAGTCCTAGCTACACCACCGTCTAGTAAGTACCCTCAAAAAATTATTTTTTAATGCTTCTAATAATGGCCAGATAGCTCTATCGAGTCAAAGTAAATTACATATTGAGTCATAAATCATAAAAATCAAAGAATTTGACACGATTTGTAACAACATAGATCTAAATAATGATTTAAAATCTTTTTTTTTAGAATGGTGTATTGTCTTCGCTGCCCTATGTCTGTCAGTTCGTCTCGACAGTTTCTGTTGGTCACGCGGCTGACCTTATCAGACAGAGAGGTTGGATGTCAACAACAAATGTCAGGAAATCTTTTCAAGTTATTTGTAAGCATTCATTAACCTCATCTAGATCTACATTTGATTTTTTATTGAAAGACTGGACAAGGGAAAGAAAACTACTGGAATTTTCGCATGCTATATTTAGAGATGATAATACTAAATAAAACGAGTGTTACCTAAAAAGTGATGCATATTTTTTTCTACGCTTATTTGTAGGTAGGGTTAGAGTCGGTGCTATATTTTACTCAGTTTAAAATCAAGAATGGACCTCATTCACCAATCGTAAACAAACAACATTTTGCCACATGCTGCTCTATCTCTTTTATACAAATTACGATCTAATTTTAATACACAGTGGCTGTCACGTGACAGTTTTTTTCCGTTGTTTTATCAATATGATCACGTGACTAAATGTTGTTTGTTTACGATTGGAGAATGAGGTTGAGAAAATTGTATTAGAAAATCTGTCATTCTCTTTTAAGAGATCATCATGCCATTGATGTGGACACATATATTGGAATTGTTTAGAACCTTATACGTCCAACTTTAGATAAGTGTTTAAGTTTAGTTTTTAATGAATACGCCGACAGTAACCAAGATTTATTATCTCTTAAACTTACATAAACATAGTCTTGCTTATCATTTATATAATATAGTGCTATTTTTTCTTTCCACACAGCATACTGACCTTAACTTTTCTTATAGGTGGTAACAATTTTCTATTCAGACCCGGAGGAGTCAAAGAATCACAACTAAATCCTATTTTATTCAATGGCCTTTCTAAGAATTTCCATTCTAAATTTCAATCCAAATTCTAAGAATTTCAGAGCGCATTTCAACACTAAGCCAACCCTACTTCTATATACTAGCAACTAGCAGAGCATGCTACCACTGGGGACAGGGTGGGATCGGTTCTAATATAGATAGATGGATTTAAGGAAAATTCATGAAAAGTCTCAGAAAAACTGGTCAAGCGATGTAGATTTCTATAAGAAAAGTAAAACAAATTACATTCTTTTTAATACATTTTTTTTTTCAAAACCTCAAACAAAAGATGTACTTTAATACGTGACTTTACAAAATATTATAAATTGAGAGAGAGACAGAGCAAGAGAAACAAAATACTACCAACAGAAAAGAAGAGGAGGCAATGGTGCCGAAATCGGACACTTTCAAATCCAAATCCAGGTCTACATCTGTATGAATATGTACATTTATATTTGAAATGGTTTCAATGTTTGATATTTCAGCTTTTCTTGGCATCACGCTGTTTGTCTCTATTGTTGGCCTAATGAGATGTGAACAGCGCCACATCGCGGTGCTCTTTCTTTGTCTGTGCACAGTGTTCAACAGTCTCAGCAGAGGGGGCTACGTGGTCAATCACTTGGACCTGGCACCAAGGTAAACACATTGCCACATCTTAACTTGATAACAGTTGTGTTTGTGCTTTGTTGTTGTTCGCTAACAAATAAGTCTGTTCAAGTGAATAATGTAGGAAGTTATTTCAAAAGATTATGTTTTCGAAATCACTTTCTTTTCTGTTTTAATTCTACAAAAGAAAAATGGGGGGGGGGGGGCTTTTTTCACCTTATAACGCAGACGACCAAGAATGAGAGAGGGGAGAGAAAAGGCAGAAAAAAAGAGAGGATCAAAACTTGTGTGAAAGAAGAAATGAGTGCATTAAGAATTTTTAATTCCACCGAATATGTCCTATTAAGATCTTAGAGAGAAAGTGGTCACACCCTTAAAAAAAGATACTAACAACAGAGCCAGACAGGCCTTAGAGTGGAACCCCCCAGGGCACAAGACGTAGAGGAAGACACACACACAAAAAAAAACAACAAAAAAAACGTAGCGACGGAGTGTACTAGATGAAGCCGAGAGGACAGGAAAGAGCTTGGAAGCCATAAAAAAAAAAGAGACTGTGGAGAGTGGCGTGTTTTTACTGAGGCCCTATGTTCCATGAGGAACACAAAGAAGAGATGATGATGAATATGTCCTATTTAGTGTTGTACTTACAGTTTTTCTTTATTTCTCCCCCCCCCCCCCCCCAGACCAGTCTTTTATTAATTTGATTCAACCGTTATATTTGTATAGCATTCAAACATCCAGTGTAAAATAAAATAATAGGTCTAAAAGGCTTATTATAATTTGTTGATACCGTTCAGATATAACAAACAGTGAGCAGTGAGATTCATAACAAATGAATATTCACATTTGACTAGAGTAACACCTTTAGTAAAATCACTAAATTTAGAAAACCTTCAGCACAGAAGACTTAAAAGTAAAGTAGCAATTATACATAAAACACTGAACCATAATCTTCAAATACAAAAACAAAATTTAATAAAATACTCTGAGAGACACAAAGATAAAGGCACATTCCTCGTCCCATATGCTAGGACAAATTTGTACAAATACTCCTTCTTCCCTAGTGCTATTAGAGCATGGAATGGGTTGCCTGAGCTAGCCATGAAAACCAGTGACTTGGCAGAATTTAAGTCATTGGTTAATATGCATGACTAAATGCATGACGCGTAGGACGTAATCATCTTTTTTGAAGAAACGTCTGTATTATATAAGATAAGATGACAAATATAGTAAAAACCAAGATATGAAAGAAATATTTTAGATATTTCAGAAATGAACATTTACAGAACCTAGTTTCTTACGCCAATTACTGAGACGAAATAACTAATGGACTATTTTATGTTCTGTTTCTCAGTTATGCTGGGATTCTCTTTGGTATCACAAACACTGCCGGCACAATACCTGGAATGATTGCCCCAATTATAGCTGGAGCCCTCACTCCTAATGTAAGTCAAGTTTTATATGACACTACTCTCTGTGTTACGAAATTAAACACATCTTCTTATAATTGTACTGTCTTGTCTTTTGTCTGTTTTGTCTTACAGAGAACAGCGGATGAATGGAGAATTGTCTTTTATGTCTGTGCCGCAGTGGCTGCCTTCGGTGCTGTCGTCTACTTTTTTCTGGCCGATGGAGAGCTGCAGGAGTGGGCCGTGCCACCTGATGTTAAGATTAAGATGGACATTCTGGAACCACATATGATTACCAAAGATAAACCGCCGAGCTTGACAACTTTACTAACACCTGATAAAGTAAACCATGTTCCGGAAACTGCTAAAGTTTCAGCTCAAGAAGTCCAACAAGAGAATGAGGTTGATAGTGAAAAACTTCAAGAAATTCTAAAGTCAGACGAAAATATCAAAATATACAGATTTTAATATTATTTCCTAACTTCAGCGAGCTATACTGAATCAACTGGTGGATAGATAGATAGATAGATAGATAGATAGATAGATAGGTAGGTAGGTAGGTAGGTAGGTAGGTAGTTAGGTAAGTAGGTAGACAGACAGACAGACAGACAGACAATGAAACAGTTAGATAGATTAGATTAGATTAGATAGATGGATGGATGGATGGATGGATGGAGGGATGGATTGATGGATGGATGGATAGATCGATAGATAGATAGATAGATAGATAGATAGATAGATAGATAGATAGATAGACAGACACACAGACAGACATAGATAGATAAATAGATAGATAGATAGATACATTCATACATGCATGCATACATACATACATACATACATACATACATACATACATACATACATACATACATACATACATACATAGAAAGAATAATGTTATTACAATAGAAATGGAACACAAAAAGGACTACTGTTAATTTGTATATAGTATTAACATTAATGTAATAAGTTTGCATCATTGTTAACATTTTCAATGTGTAATGAAATGTACATTTGTAAAACACATTTACTCCAGTTTAATAAAGATATTTTAAATTTTAAATATTATTACTACTTGTTAGTAGTAATAGTAGTACTTTTCAACATTTTCTTTTTCTCCAAGACATACTTGAATAAAGTCAGTTGTATTTATAATACTTGGACTTTAATTTCTAAAACATTACACACTAAAATGTAGAAGAGCTCTAGTTATTCAGCGTAGTCACCTTTTTGTTTTGCATTTTGTTTCATATTGTTACATAAACAATGGAGAGATGTGAGATGGATAGACAAATAAACAAACATTTAAAAAAAAAAAAATAAACAAACGAAGTCAAAAAAAACAAACGAGGTAAAAAAAAACCACCAACCAAACAACAACGTGGCATTGCTTTCTTCTCCATGACGTCACATGCTTACAACACTAGACTAAATCATTTCTTTGTAAACATTAGTAAGTTTAATTAAACATTTGCGCACCAATATTATGTAAGCCCTTCTAGCCTTTTCACCAAACATAAAATTAACATAGACGGCTCACCTCAAGTAGCATGACAAGTTGTAATAAAAATATGAATAAAACAAAAACTACATTTCTGTAAAGATTATTGCATTTTATCTTCTCCAATAATAAATCAATCTACGTAAGAATTTCTAATAGTGACGCTTTTTTCACTAACTTCTACCATCCCTTAGTATCTTAAACCGTTGGGGCACCACACAAGATCTGTTGACCATCTTTCTCCATTCCTCTCATTTTTTTGCCTTGAATAGAGTTTTATTCAATGACAGGTCTGTCCATTCCTTTATGTTGTCTTCCCATCGCTTTCTCTGTCTGCCTGTTCTGCCTTTTTTTTTTCGTGGTGCTCACTTAATATAAGCAAAACTACAATGCTCGTATTTGTTTGCAAGAGCGAAATAAAATACAGTTAGAGAGTAGATTTTGGAAGAGCAGCTGAAATCCTTTTCTTTTTCCTTGGTCATTGTTAAGTGCAAATGGAAAGCAACGAATAATTATGAATTGCGCTGAGATACTTTGTGAATACCCTTTTTAGTGGAACCCGAAAAGGGGAAGAAGTCGCTAGTAGTTTTTGGTTTGTCTGTAACGGAAAGATGTTTGCGCTCCATCGTGGACTTGAGGTGATAAGACCGCACTGCAAACAGCGTTGTTGTTGTGAATGCCGATGTAAACATTATCGTTGAACTGCTTATAGTGGCTTATAGCAACGGTTTGTCTAGATTGTGGAGGCTCTTAAAGATTTTCTATTCCAATAGTCTTGTACAACGACATTTAGAACTAACAGAACATATAATGATATAAGCAATTTTTCGGATTTTCCAAAATGAGTTTGAGTAAATATTAACTTTCAATGAAAAATGATTCAACTGAGCGAGGTTCGGTCACCAGGAATTAATTCACAGATAAACTTGGTACAAAGCTTATACAAACTCACCCAGTCTATCTGTTTGGGACTAATCGTTATGTCTCACTTCCCATTCTCGAAACACTCATTCAATGCCACTACATTTTTTCTTAGTAAATATCACGTTTTATCTGGTTTTATGTGTCGATAGGCTTAGACAAATAATTATTTAATTAGTACTAAGCCACACTTTCTGCTTCGATCTAGGCCCCTATCTATCGATAGCTAATTCTTAGTTAACACGCGACGCACAGCCTGGGCAACTTTACCTTTTGTTCCTAATGTAATTTTCTTAAAGTCACTAAAATACAAAGGCTTGATAACCTGTTCTTGATTGAGTTCAGATCTCACTGTTCGGAGAATATAGTTTTGTTTTTTTTAGATTTAAATATTGTGATTTTTTTTTGGGGGGGATGGAATCACGTGCCAGCGTAGTATACTGGAAGAAAACTCTTCAGATGGCCTTAGCAAGCAGTAACAAAGTCTCTAAGCATTCTTTAAGCATTCAGTGCCTGCAGTTAGAGAGCAGCTGAAGACTGTCTTATGCATCGTACAGAACCGGTGTAATGTCCGTAAGAGCTGAGCCGAAGGCTCTTCGAGCTCTAAGTTTGAAAAAAAACCTGCTTGGTCGTCCAGCCAGAACAGTAAAAAAAAAAAAACCTGTATGAACGTACAGTTCTGTTTGAGAGCGACCCAAGTCAATGCCTATGTAAAACATTGCTGTTTCCGATGCCTTTGGCTCCGACACATGATTCGCCGCTCATGGCCGAAGGCCTAGGACAACGGGAGCCTCCGTCATATTCCTTCGTTATACCAAGCTAGCCGTGGGGGACTCGCCATTATGTAACGGTCCTTTCAGGAACGGCGCATAGAACCAAGTGTATTGAAAGCAGAGGCAGAGGAAGTTGCTCGGTGCACATTTCCAGGCATTCCAAACTAAGAAAGTTATTTTCATTTTGAATATGGAAAAGCAAATGTTATCGTAATTTAGCATCTGCTATAGTGCAGACAAGTAGTTTCATTTTTCTGCAATGGATCTTTTAGAGTCTATAAGCTCTCAATAGCTCTGGAATACTTACAAATTTAAATATAACAGTAAAATAATTAAAGACGTAGAGACTCTGTTGGGGGCAGACAGAAATACGAAGAAATTCGCCGCTTATAACGACAAGGGCGGATCCCGAGTCTGTGCACTATGAATGTGGCACGACCCTAGCATCCTATTTTCGGTCGCTGTCATTGTGTTAACTTAAGACGGTACTTGTGGCGAATGGCTCCTGGTCCACGCCTGGCTTTTGGATAAAATCCTTTCTGACGTTCCACCGGATAATGGCACCATCGCTGCCCATTCCCTACTGGACTTTATTAAAGGTGAAGGCCGAGGACACACAAACCCATGGTCAATGTCCTTAGTGTTGGTTAGCCAGCGTGCAATTCAGGTCATCATGCTCTGTGATAAATCAACTGCTGCGGATGCATGCATGTTTATATAATGATTCAACGAAATATTTTTCATTTTCTATATATAGAAGATCAACAGTAAGTTCATGTCAATACCCAGTTTTAGCAGTCCCCGATAGGAGAAAAGTCGCTATTAGTTTTGCGTAGTCTGTCTGTCCGTCCGTCTGGTTTAGATCACAGAAACTAGAAAATCAAATGAAAATTGGACATCAAGATATTTTACATCTTTCAAATTTTTGATGCAATAGCTACTTTTTCTTTTCTCAAAGAGATTAGTTTAATTTTAAAATTAACTATTCATGCAGTTTTTTTCATAAAAATACACCACTTTTAAATGAAATACTGCAAGGGAGGTATGTTTTTTAAAAAGGTCACAGACTTCATTCATTAAAAACTCAGGCTTCATTCATAACGCACAGTCTTGACATATCTTCATGACACGCTTGACGATAATCTAAATCAGACTAAAAAGATCTCAGATGTAGATCCTGCTTTAGATATAAATGTTTTAATAATTTGAACAAAATTTAAATCGATAAACTATTAAGGCAATAGCTTAGCTTCTGGCAGTTAGGGGTGCAGTTTTATTTATTATGTAAACACTAGCATCAAATTTGAAGCGGAATTGACGCTAACAGCATAAAGTAAACTATTACTAGTACTAATTCTGATCATATTACTGTAGATACGGTAGTGACGATAGGGTGTTCTTATGTTATTAATCATCTGTATGCATCAATCCATCCTCTACTGCTAGATCTAGAATTTCTTGAACGAGATCAAGAACTACATTCAATATTTAGATTTAATTTAAATTAGATTTGGATAGGCCTGTATGTAGAAACTCGCCCAGAACCGAGACGCCGGGACGAAGCTACAGGCAATGATCCAGATATGTAGAAAATAGTACTATCTTATCTTATACAACACAGACGTTACTTCAAAAAAGAAGATGATTACGTCCTACGCGTCATGCATTTAGTCATGCATATTAACCAATGACTTAAATTCTGCCAAGTCACTGGTTTTTCTGGCTAGCTCAGGCAACCCATTCCATGCTCTAATAGCACTAGGGAAGAAGGAGTATTTGTACAAATTTGTCCTAGCATATGGGACGAGGAATGTGCCTTTATTTTTGTGTCTTTCAGAGTATTTTATTAGATTTTGTTTTTGTATTTGAAGATTATGGTTCAGTGTTTTATGTATAATTGCTACTTTACTTTTGAGTCTTCTGTCCTGAAGGCTTCCTAAATTTAGTGATTTTACTAATGGTGTTACTCTAGTCAAATGTGAATATTCGTTTGTTATGAATCTCATTGCTCTATTTTGTGTTTGTTCCAGTTTCTTAATGTTTTCTTGAGTTAAGGGGTCCCAAACGGTGGATGCATATTCTATTATTGGCCTAACCAAGGTTAAATAACATTTTAGTTTTATGTTCTTATTTGATTTATAGAAATTTCTTTTAATAAACCCTAATGCTTTGTTTGATTTTTTTATAGTTTCATCAATATGTGGATTCCATGACAGTTTTTCCTTTATTATAACACCTAGGTATTTTGCGTTTTTAGTCTGTGTTACTGGTTTGCCATGAATAAGATAAGTGGAATTAATTTGTTTTAGTTTTTTTGTTACTCTTAACAACTGACATTTTTCTGGGTGGAAAGACATGCTCCGATTTGATTCCCATTTCTGTAATTCATCTAATTCTCTTTGTAAAATATCTGTGTCTTGTATTGTTTTTATTGTTCTATATATTATACTAGACTTTATAAGCTATAAACTGAAAACGACACTATATAATCTACATAATCATCTTGTGCACTTTGACAGAATATTTACATTTAAACACTACGTCATATAGTTCTGTAGAGCTTGATGTAATAATAATAATAATAATAATAATAATAATAATAATCTTTATTATCCGTATGGAAATTTGTCTTACAATTTGTGCATTACACCAAACAAAAATCATTATAACTATATATAACTATAGGAAACCAAAGTGTACATTCACACCAGACTCACTCATAATTTACATGTGACAAAGTTTATACCAGATTGCTCTTATTTAATGATTTGATTGATAGGGGAACAAAAGAGTGTTTGTGACTGTTTGTCTTTGCTTTCGGTGTCTTGTATCTCTTTTTTGATGGTAAAATCACAAAATCCTGACACAAAGGGTGATTCTTTATTTCGAGGATCTTGTTAGCTTTTTTATAGATTTAATGAGTACAACGACATCTAGATTATCTTTCTATGTAATATAAAAGAGAAGTGATGGCATTTGTATGTGTATGAATTTAGACTATAGAAAATGTATGAAAAACTTTGACCGAAAATTAAACTGTTCATAATTTTGTAACCATGATAATAGCAGAATGAAATTAGGAACAAATACTTCTTTACATGATTTTTAAATTCGGTACTATAAGTTGCATATAAAGTAAACATTGGGTTGAATAAAACAATGTAGAGAATTAGAACATTAAGTTTCGCGATAAAATGGAATGGAAATCACCAATTATAAAGTTAGTTCTGTGATCGAGTCAGAAAGAACGTTTAAAGGGAGCTAATATTTTTTTTATTCATTTGTATAGAACAACTTTTATTCGTATGTTTGTTTAGTGCGTTGTACAACAATATCTGGGAGGTTTCCGTGCTGTGTTTAGGTGATCAGTTAACGCAGCTCTGCTTTCATTACACTCTGTTTCAAATCCCAATTCCAGAAGAATCTTATTATTGATGACGCGTTATCTTGTTTGAGTTCAAGAGGCAAATAACAGTAAACAATTTTTTAAAATTTTATTTAGAGACGAATTTGACAGGGGCCGCCTCTAAGTTTGTGTAGCAACACAAACTCTCTTTATAATATTGTTTTATTACTACTTTTAGTTTTGATTTTTTTTCTTCCAGTGGCGGCAAACTCTTGAAAACCAACAAAATATTACTCACTAGATTTACTTCTAATTATCATTTTACATTAAATTTATAATTTATTTCAATTTTCAAGAATTGCACTTGCGTATACAATCTTCATTATTAATTGTTTCTTACTTTGAAAGTTTTACGGTATTTCACTTACACATTAGACTCTACGTGTTCACATAGTCCCTCTGCGTAGACCTTGTAGTTCCAGTGTGGTATGTAGGACAGTTGTGACAAGGCATTTATTATTATTCTCTTGTGATGAATACACTACCAGGCTCACATTTACCACATGACGTACCACAACTGTAATAGTTGATTAGGACATGGAGGTAGCTTCTAAAGGTAAACTAACTTACAGAGCACTATAATTGTTTACAGAATTTCAAATCATTTCTGAGATCATTAAATCGAATATTTGATCTAAAAGACTTGTACAAATTTCAAAAGAGTCATTAGTCATCTGAGGCCATTTCATATGTCATTAACATTTATAACTTTTGTCAAACTTCTGGATTGACGTGAACATAGAAATGCCTGACGAAAAAATTATTGATTTTATCGATTTATTGTATTTATTTGTCTTTCTTATCCTTAATCCCCAAATTAATATCGAGAAAGGGGCCGCATTCAGAGGGCCGCATTCAGAGTTCACTGTTAGTCCTCCTTGAAATCATTGAGAAATTAAAAGCGGTTTACGCCCCTGCTAAAAAGATATATGATCGTTTTTATTGATGATTTAAACATTTTTAGCACTATTACAAAGAGGAAAATTCGGTGCCAAATATAGTTGAGATGTAACCAGACTAGAACAATCTAGATCTAATCAACAGATAGACCAATGTTAATTCTTATTCTCTGATTTTCATCGTCGGATCCAGTTGATTTTAATTCTTTCTCTCCCACAGCTCCTTTGTTTCGCTCCCAAAGATTTCTCCTGGTGATACTTTCATTCACTGGTACACTCGTTGTCCTCACGTCACGCATCAATCTCTCAGTGGCTGTTGTATGCATGGTTCGAAGCTCGACTATCAACGTCACCCTGCTGTCTTCGTTTGAGGATGAGCCTGGAAGCAACATGTCAAAGACTGGCCAGAAGTGTGGTGATCAGGTTGTCACCAGGAACACTTCTGATAGTAATGTAAGCCATTAGATATGTGTATTAAAGCTCCTATTTTAAAACCTTTGCCTACTTGTTGGTTGCTGGAAGTACTATGAGTAGACACAGTAGATGGTGGTGTGTGCTTTAAAACAAAATTTCGATATTCTTTACTTTAATTTCTTTTATAATCCCTTATAAGGTCAAACAATGTTCTTTCCATAAAATTAGGTAAAAAAATTGTACAAAGCTGAAATATCCGTTATTCTATCGTATACTCTTAAATAAAAATAGTTTAAAGCATATATTTTTTAATGGGTTTAAAATTCATATTTTCTTAATTAATGTAAAGCTCTTTAAGAATTCGTAATTCTTTATGCATTATAGACTGCCATTAGAACCTCAAAGCTCACTTCTTACTTATAAATTTTAAGTGTGAAATATTAATAATTGATATATCTTTGTTATTAGTTCATAAAAAGCCATAAATAATGAAAAGTAGAAGGCTATGCCAAAAAGCTCGTTGTCACATAGTTACAAAACTTTAGCGTTATCGATGAACAGAATGAAATGAAGATAACATCTGTGTTTCATTCGTATTTTTTTTTCTACTTAGACCGATTGTTACTTTCAGGTTGGAGAGTTCGATTGGGATAAAAGTACAATCTCTGAAATGTTGTCAACCTTCTACTATGGATATATTATAACCCAGATACCAAGTAAGTGGATATACTACATCCAGCTTTAAATTGAATGCTTATCTTGAGGTGAAGATACATCTAAATTTAAATACTTTTTTTTTAATATCGGCATGTTCCTTAGTCTACTAGACCTATGTCTACTTGATCTGAGTCCATTAGACTTGAGTGACAGAATCCACTAGACCTGATTCTACTAAGCCTGATTCTACTAGACCTGATTCTACTAGACATTATTCCACGAGACCTGATTCCACTAGACATGATTCTACTAGAGCTCATGGTTCCGCAACACGACAATCTTCTTGACACTGTTTTTTTCCCCATCTCTGTCTATTCTAACAAGTATTTGTAAACCCACAACATGTACATTGAAGCAGTCTATTCTAGAAACTGATTTATGTAACTTACCGTTATCTCCTTTGGTTGCCCTAATAAGCCTTATCGATGTTGTGATGCTGTTGTATTAACGTAGTTTTTACACGATCGACTGATTTCGTCCTTATACAGTCATTTCCATAACCACTTCAAGCATTTATTTATAAGTTAATCAGATATTTGTGTGTGTGCTACATCTGCCAGGTGGTTGGCTTGCATCACGTTACGGGGGCAAAAGAATCTGGGGAGTGAGCATGTTGATCTGCTCAGTGTGTTCACTCCTGACACCACTTTGTGCCAGAACTCACGTGTATTTGGTGTACGCTGTACGTTTTATCCTTGGCTTGGCAGCAGTAAGTTGTTTTATTTCAGTATACACCTAATGTGGTTTGAGATAGTGCATGTGCTATTTATAACGAAATACTAAAACAAACCTTGTTTCTTTTGTAATGAAAATAATTCTAAAAAATTGATGCGAGGTATAGAACAAAAAGATGGGGGTTTAAGTATCTTAAAAGTTCGTGGCAATGTTACATACATAAACATTAATCTTCAATTACGACCTCTTTAGTTTGATCTACATCCAATGCTCAAGTTTGTTTGTTGTTGTTTTTTAATCCCGTCCCTTAGATTCGAAAAGATATCTTCTCCAGATATTGCAAGTATTCCACGTGATTTCTGCTGATTGGTAAAGTTGGAGGTTCTGCGGACGACATGACACCCTCGTTAACCGTTGGCCACAGAAATAGATGACCCTTAGATCATCTTCCCTTTCGATCACAAGGTTGACTTGCGTCACAGAATTACTTTATTCTTTACTCATTATCTGTAGAAAAAAAGCCAAAAAAAAAAAAAACTTCCAAAGAAAAAAAGAGAAAAAAAAATGTCTGTGTTTTTACATTGACATCAAGTTTCTTTACATTTAGCATTAATCAGGTCCGTTAAAATGAGAATTTATAATTAATCAAAATTTAGATTTCTTTTATGTTTATAAATATGTAAATAGTTTCATTTTTAATTACCAAAACTTTCAGGCTGTATCTTTTCCTTGCATTCAAGCCATGTTAGGTAAATGGGCGCCTCCCTTTGAAAGGAGCAAGCTGTTATCATTCATTCTCTCAGGTACAGAGAATTGACAATTTTTCATAATTTGTTTTGTTGCTTTTTTATTTAAAAGAAATATTTTTTTTAAGGAAATGGAAAGTTAATATTGTATACATTGGAACATTGTTTCAAAATTGAAGCTTAATAAGTCTTAGAACTGTTTCAATCTATGTATCTAATTAATACGATTTTTTTTATAGACCTTGCAAAACTGAACATACCCATTCCTTTGTGAAATGACAGAAAGCTAGAAAATTGATGAACACTATTTAAGAGTACAATCATATAGAATGCCCAGTTTTAATTTAAAGACTGACATTGATCTTGTTAACAGGTATCCCAGTTGGCAGTATTACAACCTTTGCTTTTGCTAGTCTGTTGTGTCAGTATGGCTTTGATAATGGTTGGGGCTCTGTCTTCTACTTATCAGGTACTGGCGTTTGTAATGCAGAGACGTATTGACCATAAGCAAAATAGTAGATAACTTTTTAATCATGAAAATAGAGAATATGTCAAACAATAATCATACAATTAATGCAGCTGTATTCTAAAAACTAAATGAATTCATTTGAGACCCAGAAATATTTATACAGAAATAACCACGCCAAATAAATTGGAAAGTCTCTATTTCATCCTTTGGTAGGAGTGATCTACTAGCTTTTAAATCAGATGGAAAAACAGTTTAGAAAAAACCCACACCCACCCCACTGTTGACACACCTTAACGAAACTTCCAACCATACCCTCTTTAAATATTACTATTTTATTCATCTTAGATAGATCCTATTATCCTAACGACCTAAGTGGCAGTGTGGAAGAGCTTGTAAGAACTTTTCAATAGCACAGACTGCAAAAAAGCTTGCAGCTCAACAGCAAAGGGCTGGCTAGATACAGAAGAAGAAGATGTCCGATATTCCAATGTATTTGAATTTCAACACTAGATGAAATTGTGGAGAAAATGAAATAATTATATGCAAATAATCCCTTGATATATCTCCAGGTATAATCAACCTGCTCTGGGTGGCAGCCTGGTTTTACCTGACTGCTGATTCTCCAGCACAACACAAATGGATATCGGAAAGAGAAAAGATCTACATAGAAGCATCCATTGGCATAGGCGCCATTAGAAAAGTAACAAGATTTGTATAGTTCATAAAAAACATACATGAAATTAAAACAGAGGCCTACCTGTCAATGACGCAATGAAATCTGGAGTTCAAAGTAGAAAAACATTTTGTTTCAACAATATTACATTACAGATCAAACTTACCTAAGAAAGATAAATACTTACCTAGCATAGATACATAACAGATATAGAACTGCATAATATAGATTTAGAGATGTGGAAACAATTTTACAGTAATCGCTATCATTGTAAGGCAGTGATACTAAATCTTCGGCCCATGGGCTATATTCGGCCCGAGATCTGATACTCTGCTCCACTAAACTTTTGCCATCAGTGCGGTATTGAGACTGTGGTAAACTAACCGTAGTCAAGTGTACTAGTAAATATCTTTGAGGTAGACAAGGGCCGGAAGGAGTCAAACAACAATATGGTCAAAAAGACATCCATTAGTCATGTGACGTGATGTGCCGGTACATCTATATATGAGGTGTCTTAAAGGAAAAATAATAAGTCATCCATAAAAATGAACATAGAAAGATAATTCAGTATATCTTAGCGACCAATATGTAGAGTATGTACTTTACGGTGTGTGTGTGTGTGTATATAGTGGGTGGAGGGGTTAAGGCATTCCATATGGTGGGAAGCGTGGTCGAGAGGCCAACTTGGCTTGGCTACCTAGAAGGAGGTTCGACACCCGACTCGGGCAGAGTTGTGTTTACTGAGCGCCTAAAGGCAGCACGGAAAACCTTCTCCTAGATACCCCCTCCTCCCCCACTGGTCCACAAATGAGATTGGACCAAAAGCGCTCTGAGCATGCTATCAGCATGAAAGTAGCGCTATATAAAATAATAATATGCAGATAAAAAAGTTGTTAACACTTAAGAAGAAACCATTGAATGAAACAAGTGCAACAATAAAAACCTAGAAATTGAGGTGGCCAAGATTAATGAGACCCAGTCATGCAAATTTATGTATCAAAGTTCCTGGTGCACACTTTGAACACCTCTTCTGAACTATGCAATGATTAGTGTGTTTTTGTTATTCTGTTGTTACTGTTACTTCTCTATAAGCATTTGAACTGCTTTATCCAAGTCTCTTTTATCTTGGCCAAACTGTATAAGCACTGATACCTTAGGGTGGTGTTAGTTGAATATCCACAACGAAAGAAATAAAGACTTGTAATTTTATTTTAATTAAATTGTCAAGTGCAATATGTTATGAAGAGTAAACTGTGAGTAGATTGTGAATACTTTATTTAGCCTGCACATTTGTTTAAATTTCACCAAGCACTATTATGCAGCATATTTGAACTATAGACTAGACGTTAGAAGCTGGAACGGAAATGACTGTCGAAATCCTTGACCGGCATTTCAAATATATCTTAAGACTCGTTATGGACAATCCTTATTGGAATAACCGAAAATGTTTTAAAAATAAAACAAAACAGTAGGGTTTATAAAAAGAAATTTTTACGAATCAAACATAAACACAGAACTTAAATGCTAAAACTAAAATGCTGGAAAAGACACAAAATAGAGCAGTGAGATTCATAACAAACGACATTTGACTAGAGTATAAATTTTAAGAAAATCTTTAAATTTAAAGGCACTTCAGAACAGAAGACTAACAAGTAACAATCATACATAGAACACTTAGCTATAATTTACACAAACAAATCCTATTAAAAATATTTAGAAATATACAAAGATAAAACCTCATTACTTATTCCATATGCAAAGACAAATTCGTACAAGTGCTCCATTTTCACTAGTGCTGTTATAGCATGGCACACGTTGCCTGAATCAGTCATGATAAGCAATGACTTAACAGAGTTTGGGTATCTAATTGACTCATATATACGCGTAGGGGGGTATATATTTTGAGCGACTGTCGTCCAATAAGATAAAGATTTAACTTCTCGTCTGTCTGTTCTCTTTGCAGTCGGTCTGTCCAGTCTCTAAGTAAAATGCATGACCGGATGGACACTTGGATAGGAAGTAATTATTTGTTAGGGGAAAGTCTGTAACTAATAAGAAGATACTACAAGACTTAAGTTAAAAGAAGCACCGGACTAGAAAAGAAAGAACATTATAAGGCTTTATAGAACAGTCAAATGTCAATGTTGGCAATTTCTTTTCAAGTTTCATTAATGTTTGTGTTTCCAATCTTTCTTAGGTCCATTACGTGCCTTGGTGGAAAATATTGACCTCCTTACCTGTATGGGCTATTGTTGTAGGTCAAGTATGCAATAATTATGTGCACTTTAGTTTCATCACCTTGCTACCCACCTACCTGAAAGAAAGTTTAAACTTTGATATCAAACAGGTTGGTAGAGCCTTCACGGCAATAGAGAACTTAACTAACAACTGCTCTGCCAGCATCAGAAATGTTTTAGACATGTTGCCACTGGGTATGCACAATCACCTGAAAGACTGCACTTATTTTAAGTCTTTGATGTTCAAATATATATTAGCAATGCCCAAATTACGACTCGCGGGCCAGATCCGGTCCACGACATGGTTCCATCCGCCCGCCGAAACATCGGCATAAAGTGTATAAAATCCCACATGTTTCAAAAAAAAATGGTGGAAATTTGTATCTTTATCTATGTTAGGGACCTCATTTTATTTTTCTGATGGATTGGTACCATGATCTTTAACATTTGTGCGCTTATGAAATGGCAATCTGAATGTAGAACCTACCAGGAAAAGTGAATGGATCTTTTTTTTTTTTTTTTTTTTGTGGAGCAAGATAATAAACCAACACATTTTTTTATAAAGAAACTGTGGGTTTTTTAAATAACAACAGCATATAAACGGCATTATGAAACAAATATAGCGGCATTCTTGATTTGAACCGCGAATGAAAGATAGTTAAATTACGCCTAGAGATTGGAGGATTGATGAGAATATTTACCAAAATAGAGTCGGGTGGTAAGGCTAGTGTCACGTACGCAGTATCTATTTTTAGCTTGTCAATTAGCTCGGGTTTTTTCCCACGTGGAGATATGTTAATTAGTGTAACTTGGGCTGCATTTATTGGTTGCAATGAGCTGCGTTAGACGGGACATAGCTGGAGCCCGGGAAGATTCTAGTTTTTTTAGTCAGTCATTGTATGGAACTTGGAAGTGGAAACATCTACTAATGTCTTGTATTAGAACTCAATTATATTATTGTGTAGATCTATCATTTTATTCAAGTACGTTTAACCATTGTAATTATTTGTGAATAGCTTTTTCAAGTTCAGAATTAAAGTAATTGTTTTAGACGAAGAGAAGTTTCTTCATTGAATATAGTATCATACTTAGATCGATTTAGCGAATGACGATTTCTAGATGATCAACTGGCAACATTTTGAATGATCGTATTATCAACGAGATCTAGCTACTTCTATACGATCATCTTATTAAAAGAAGATTTCAAGATCCTCGGCAATCACGATCATCGTTAGTGTGATACAGGTCAAGATAATCTTCAACGTGACATCTATCATTGCATCTTCATAGATCTTGACATCTGACATCCATATTAATTGATGATTGTGATATCTGGCACCTCCGACATTCGATAAAGATCATCAAAAAGATCATCAAAAAAAAAAAAAATTTTCAAGATCTAAGGAAAAATTTTCAAAACTTCGTCAATTACAAAACTTCGATTTTCTTCAACTTGAGAATAGTTCTACTGTGTTCAAAGGTCAGTTTGGTTATCGATATTTTATCTTATTATAGATATAGATCTACGATCGAGTTTTCACTATAACTCTCGAGATCTAATATTATTATTTTGTATTGGCATTGGCAATAAGACCAATATCATTTAACTGGTACGATACATAAGCCCAGTAATATTTAGCTGGCTTAACATAAGCCCAGTATTATTTAACTGACACAGTAGATAAGCTCAGTATCATTTAACTGGCATTAGTATTATAGATAAGCCCAGTAGCAATTACCTGGCACTATAATCTATCAAGTAGACATTTCTACTATTTGATATCAAGTCAATCGTACACAACGACGACTTTAATACTACAAGTTCTACTAGATCTACAATCTCAAGAGAGAGAAAGTTCATAGCCTTGCACGGCTCAGCAATTTTTCATAACCTGATACGGTTGAATAAATCTACACTTCCTACAACGACTCCAGTAGTAGACATAATCCTACTGTTCAAGATTATTAGCCAGTGACGGCATAACTAACATTGTTACATTCAAAAAATACTATATTAATATTCAAGTTAATATATAATAAAACACAAGAACTATACAATGGATTCAAGGCCTTGGGATAGAACACAAAGAATGTTGGAATTGCTTGACACAGCGGGGTCATTGGCATTACCGCCACATGAAATACTGCCCTGGGTAAATCGTCAAATACATCAAGAAGAAGAAAAACAAAGACAAGAAGAAGACAAACGTAAAGAAAAACAAAGACTAGAAGAAGACAAACGTAAAGAAAAACAAAGACTAGAAGAAGAAAAACAAAGACAAGAAGAAGACAAACGTAAAGAAAAACAAAGACTAGAAGAAGAAAAACGAAGACAAGAAGAAGAGAGATAGAAAGAATATGAAACAAAGAAATGTCAAGCAGATAGAGAAGAAGAAGAAAAACGTGAAGAAAAACGAAGACAAGAAGAAGAAAGACAAAGAGAATATGAAACAAAGAAACGTCAAGCAGATAGAGAAAAAGCAGAAAAACAAAGACAATATGAAAGAGCAAAACTCGAATTTGAAAAACAAAACTACACAAGTTGGAAGAAGAATTGAAAGGTTATCAATCTCAAATAGACGCAATTCATCGCAACATAGCAGATCATGACGAAAGAATGAGACTGGAATATTATGAAGTATTTTCACCAAGCAAGAGTAATGAGAATTGAATCAGAAGAAGATTTAGACGACGTCTCAAATGATACAGAAGTCAAAAAGAAAAATGAAGACACAAAGTCACAAGACATGAAAGATACATGTTACATGAAACAAGAAGAAATAAAAGAAGATATTGATCTAAATAATGTACAAGAAGGTACAAATGAACATAGAACAGATTTACAATACACTGAACTTGACAGAAAACGGCAAGAAGAACTACAACGAGAATTATTAGAATTGAAAAATACTGAATTCAAAGCTGAACAAAAGAATGATGCAACATTAACAAGAATATACCAGGAAGCTCCATTAGGATACCTAGAGGCATATTTTGAAGATGGATTTCTCAAGAAGACTTCTTTCCACAAGTGTAATGTAATTAAACAAATATATTTACCAGAGAAGTACAGAAAACTAATAATTGAAGCAAAGCATGAGTTTCATTACACCAAACATATGAGTGTAACAAGTACTAAGAAGAGAATTGCTAAAGAATATTATTGGCCTAGCATGACCAAAGATGTCAAGAAATATGTTAACAATTGTCCAGATTGTAAAAGAGACAATCTTAAAAAGAAGCAAAGTCAAAAGCAATCTAAATCAATCAAAACAAAGAATGAACCAGACTTCAAAGTCAGAACCGACAGCAATGAATACATACATCATGACTCAAGTAAATCTACAGGGACATCACTGCCCACTACATGTCCATCCCTACCTGTTACTACATGTCCATCCCTACCTGATACTACATGTCCACCAATACCAAGTACTTTCCCATCCCTAACCACTGATGATAACTTTATACATCAAGACTTGAACAAGACTGCATCTGCATCATTATCTACCAATACTATGGCATGCATTGAAAATTCCTGCTACAATCAAGACAAGTCTCATGAACCAGAAGCAGATAACAAAGAAACTTTTATTCAATCAACTTTGGCTATACCAGACAAAAGAAAAACTATTCAATCTGACTCTACCACTCATACAAGTATTCCTCATTTGAAAGACTGTGAGTCAACTAAAGAAGCCATTACAACCATGAACATTGAAAGTCAAAGAATACTACATGAACACATGAAATCAAGACAGTTTGCTCAAGGAGATAAAGTCAATTTACTGTTACCAGATTTGAGTAACAAGATGTTCTACAAATGGCAAGGTCCTTTTCACATCACCAGAAAGATTTCCAACCTGCTTTATGAAATCAATGTCAACAAGTTTACCAAAGTACTTGGTGTTCATATGTTTGAACATTACCATGAAACAGATAATGAAGACATCAAAGCAGAAGCCGAACATTTTACAAGTTTAGCAACTATTCCTGAAGAAGAAGAAGAAACGTCATCAACACCCATTCCTGAGATAGATGTTTCATTACCAGCATCAAATCTAATTGAGGTCATCAAAAAGGTCATCACTCTGGATGACATAGCACTACAGAAAGTGAAGAACATTAAAGTGTTTACAGACCATGATGAATTCTTTACTAGTGTTTCTGAAACATTTCCAGTACTGCAATTTGAAAGAAACTCAGACAGCAACAACATTGACAACACCAAGTTTCATCCTCCATCCACTCAAAGAGCAACTTTTCTTCAGAAAGGAACAAATGAACTTCTTCAACATAGCTTTATGGATCGATTGAACTCAGACCTGTTCAGTCATTCCTCTATTGAACATTCTAACGCAAAGCATTCTGCTACCATTGTTCTACAGCGTCAACGTTCATCAACCAGAAAATTTTGGTTTCGGACAGTTCTTATTTTCACCAAACTCAAACGCGGTTCAATCAGACATTATCTATGTGATCAATATGACATGGAGACTACAACTTCATAAACTGAAAGACCTTTTCTTCAAGTTTAGAAAACGGACATGCACAACCATGACAGCAACTCAGAAGGGTTCCGAACTTCACACTTACATTCTACATATCATTCATACTCGTCAAGGAAGAACGATATTCAGTTGTACTTAATCAATTATTAAGTTGTCTACTCATTTTTTCCACAGGTGTTCTATATCAGATTATGTTACATTATGTTTCAGCACCTTTGCATATGACATGCATTAATCATCTTAATTTTTATATCATGTGTATTTTATTTCAGGTATAATATTATTGCATATATCCTATTATAATGGTACAGATACATGACATATAATTGAAATTTTCATTGCTTTACACACATTGAGATTTGTATTACATTTAGTGTCATTATTCGGTAGATTGTCATGTACTATCAATCATTTTTCTGTCAATTTTTCATATGCAATATATTTTTCTATGTAAACATTTTCTAATTAGTACTAACCAAATGAGCTATTATGTCATAATTATTTTTCATGTATTATTTTATATGCATTTCTATTATCATACAAATGCTTAAGAAAGCGGGGGGTAATATGTCACGTACGCAGTATCTATTTTTAGCTTGTCAATTAGCTCGGGTTTTTTCCCACGTGGAGATATGTTAATTAGTGTAATTTGGGCTGCATTTATTGGTTGCAATGAGCTGCGTTGGACGGGACATAGCTGGAGCCCGGGAAGATTCTAGTTTTTTTAGTCAGTCATTGTATGGAACTTGGAAGTGGAAACATCTAGTAATGTCTTGTATTAGAACTCAATTATATTATTGTGTAGATCTATCATTTTATTCAAGTACGTTTAACCATTGTAATTATTTGTGAATAGCTTTTTCAAGTTCAGAATTAAAGTAATTGTTTTAGACGAAGAGAAGTTTCTTCATTGAATATAGTATCATACTTAGATCGATTTAGCGAATGACGACTTCTAGATGATCAACTGGCAACATTTTGAATGATGGTATTATCAACGAGATCTAGTTACTTCTATACGATCATCTTATTAAAAGGAGATTTCAAGATCCTCGGCAATCACGATCATCGTTAGTGTGATACAGGTCAAGATAATCTTCAACGTGACATCTATCATTGCATCTTCATAGATCTTGACATCTGACATCCATATTAATTGATGATTGTGATAGCTAGCTACAATGTTACTTACATTGGAAGTAGAAAAATGGAGCCGTTTCCTGATTCGTAAAAAATGGAGATAAACTTCAAATATCCTATTAATTGATATCAATACTAGATCCCTACGGGTTTCTAATAAAATAGTTTCAAGTCTATTTCATTTTATTTTTATACCTGTTCGTTGATGTGGCCGGCGACACGAGTTTTGGAAATTAAAATGGCCCGCAAGTCGAATTAGTTTGGACATGAATTAACATAATTTTTATAGGCCTATAATATAAAATCTAATAATATATAATTTCAAAAATACATTACAATGGCAAAATGTGATTTTTTTTTTCATACCACTAGATATAGTTAGTAGGAGCTGGAGCTTAAAATGCACGTGAGGTCATTGGATCAGCAGGGAAAGTCTTAATGATCATCCGTTTTTACATTCCATAGCAAACTTTCGTTGGGTGGATTCATGGGTAAAGCAAATTTCTCAGTTGAAATGCCAATTTGAGAAGCACATTTGATCATTTTATCCATTCTGAGTGTCTTTAAAAGAAGAATAATGAATCAAATGTCATTTCAATAGCACGTATCCATTATAAAGAAAACAAAAATACAATTCTCCCGTTGTATTTAACCTTTAACCCATTGGTTTTGTTATGAAAACAGAACGGACTGGTATCATCGTCACCCTATCTCAGTCAGTTCGTGTCATCACTTCTGGTGGGCGTTGTGGCCGATGTAGTTAGAGAGAGACACTGCATGTCGACTACAGTAACAAGACGAGTATTTCAAAGTATTTGTAAGTAGCAATCATTAAGTATGCCGAGTTACATTTCGTACTTAAACTGACAGAAATTGTCAATTCACTTTATGAAATAAGTCGAAAAAATAAACAAACGTTTATACTAGTAGAATTTTTTAGTTATAAAAACAAGATATATATATATATATATATAGAGAGAGAGAGAGAGAGAGAGATAAATAGATAGATAGATATTTAGACAGACAGACAGATCGATAGATAGATAGATAGATAGATAGATAGATAGATAATTAAAAAAATAAACATTATTAGCTTTTCTAGGAATGGCACTATGTATGGTCAGTGTTGGTCAGTTAGAATGTGAACAACGCTACATTGCTGTGGTCTTGATATGTCTTTGTACTGTGTTTATGAGTTTCAACAGAGGAGGTTATCTTGTTAATCATTTAGATCTAGCACCCGGGTGAGTTTTATTTTTAGTCAATCTTTTAGTACATAGTCTCCATGCAGAGTAACATCTGACATTCTATTCTAGCTTCGTTCTGTTCTTAACTCTGTAGCTTTCGTTTTAATTACCCATGGTGCCAATGTATTTACTATGATACAAAATCTTTTTATTTTGTTTAGTAATAAAGCCTGTGGTTATCATGTCAATCGATACACAGAAAGTAGAAAATATTATATAAATTTGTGGGTGTGTACGGTACTTTTGAGAAGATGAAAGGCCAAAATGCCAAACAATGGGATCTTCTTGTACTGGCCACTGACCACACAAAAAGTTTGGATGGCTGCCTGGTAGTGCGGTTTGCTCGCTGGACTGTCGTTCGGATTTATCGATGGTCTAGGGTTCAAATCCTGCCCGCTCCCATCCCCTGTCGTCCTGCGGGAGGTTTGGACTAGGATGTAAACTATCTTCAACTCTGAAGGAACATTCGAAACATGTAAAACATTTTACAAACATTTTACAAGTAAAAGCGGCTTATCAGTCTTTCGGTGTCCGCTAAAAAACATGCAACTGTGTTTGTACATACCAGTTTTGAAAGGCATAAGACAGAGTGTGTATAATCTTGATTATATACTTAATTATCAGAATCTAACACCCTTTGAGCTATATCTTATAGGCCTATAGTTAGCGAATTTCAAGTTCGTATATCCCTTTATCTGTATTTATTTACCTTTATTTGCAAATGTGCTATGCATTGTCTAATAAAAGTGTTCAAAATGAAGCGAGTAATTATTATCAATAAAACTAAACAAGTGAATGTCAATTATGTTATTTTAACTATTGTCACACAAAAGCCTGTTGAGCCAGTAAAAAAGAAGAAGATGTTTGCTAGATTTGAACTCATTCCCTAGTGCTACAACATCATCAGTGACATTCTAGTCCATGACCAAGGTCCAAGTCTATATATCGTAGAGTTTGCTAAAACAAAATATATTTTTACAATACCTCTATTCAAGTCTTAATTTCATTGAGGGCGAAACCTGGCAGGTAGCGATTTTGCTAGAAATGTAATAGTTGAAGTATATCAACTAAGAAAAGTATTTACTAGCTCGTAGACAACTCTAGTTTGACCGTTACAATTGTTCAAAGTATAAAAGAAATATATTTAAATATGGCATTAAATTGGATTTAAAAAAACCATGGCGTAGTTTGCCGTAGTGTATCGAGAACTGAGTCTTTTATTAAATGTAACGTTACTTGATATTTATCTATAGATTATATAGGCTTTGCTTATTATTTTACGTATATCTTATAGATTAAGTCTAGAATCTAAATTTTATGATGTTCTAAATCAGATACGTGTAATGAAGTTACCAATAAATAATAAGTTTCTCATAAAAAAAATTAATTGATAGTTTGTTCGTTCAAGAAGCTGGCAATGTTAAAATGAAAAGTTCGATACCTGTTTGAGCAAATTTTTTAAATTATTTTATTATAAGTTGTATAATGGAGATATTGTCTTTTTAAAAATGTATTTCTTAAAATGTTTTTCTTGTTTGAAAGATTTTCTGTTAAATGTAGCATCACGTTATAAACTTTAATTTTTGTTGCATTGAATGCAGCTATGCTGGTATCTTGTTCGCATTCACTAATACTGTTGGTACAGTTCCTGGAATGGTTGCGCCCATTATTGCTGGAGCATTGACCCCGAACGTAAGTTCATACACGCTAGAGCTATTTAATGACGAGATGTGTGTTTAGTGGCAGAATGGTAAAGAGTTTGGCTTCGGAACAGAGGGTTACGGGTTTGAATCGCGGTAAAGACTGGGATCTTTTGCGGATTATTTTTTTTTTTTTTTAAAGATGACCTTTTCATCATCTGTCTTATAAGAAGGTCTGATGGGGCACTTTTTTTAGCACAAGTCAGCTCGAGTCGGTATTACTTCCCTCAGCCACACTTCCTATTGGTGGTTTGCTTGAAATGTGTGACCATTCTTGAGATCACTTTGATAGTACATGTCTAGGAAAATTAAACGGACTTTCGTTAGTACACTGAACAATATAGAAACTTATCTCAAAAAATACTAAAACTTATCTATGATTAATTTTGTTTATGTTGAAAATAAAATGCTTTTCTTAAAGTATTAAAACCTAAACATTTGTAATCAATAAAGAGACTTTGTTTGAACAGGTTCTGTTCATTCGATTCGACTGAACCTTTTTTAGTTCGATAATATTTTCTTTTTAAGTAATCAAGCATATTAAAGCAAAAGGGCCGTATACTATGCAATCACGAATCGATGGCTCCATGGTCGGTCCAGTGTACAAACTCGCTATCACCACCCTTCGTCCTTCGTGAAGGTTTGGGATAGGATGCAATTATTTTCAGTTCTAAAGGAACATCCAAAACATTTCAAAGATATTTACATTTCTACAGCCTTCTACAATCATATTTCAGCAGAAGTAGCGAATCATATGAATGGGCGGTTACCAGTCATATTGAAGAAAAAGTAACCAATAATATTGCAGAAGTGCATACAACACAGTTTTAGTTTCTATAAAATTTGAAATTTAAATTGTTACTTTCCGAAGTTTACTTGGACGTGAAAAAAAAGTTCATTCTTTGTTCACAGAAAACTTCAGAAGAATGGAATCATGTTTTTTATGTTTGTGCTGGCTTAGCAACTCTTGGGGCGGTAGTGTTTTTGTGTCTATCAGATGGAGAGCTCCAAGACTGGGCGACAGAGAGTGACGGGAAGTCAAATTCTGTACAGTACTCTTTCATTCAGGACCAAGAAACTCAAGCACAGTCCAAACAAAAAGAGGCTGATGAGACTTTATAGTTCAAAGAAACTTCTAGGACCCACGTGATATGTGTGACATTGTAACTTCACCATTTATTCTCTAATGTTCTTATGCATATTGAGCTTTTCACGACTTTATATCTCAAATACTAAGCTTGTAAATGTATATATTTTTAAGAAAAGGTCGTTACACAACGTGGACTAATCTTTGAAGAATTTGCGCAAAAAATTGACCTTTGACTCTCCGCTTTTCCAGATCTTACTATTGGTTGTTTTTATTCGTGTAATACATTTAAAATAAAAAGTCCTTAAAATAATAGCTTTAAAAAAATATATATTTAAAAAATATTATTTTTATAAAAATGAATACTAGAATATCTTTTAAAAAGTGGATATTTTGGTTAACACTAAATAACTTGCTAAGCCAAGTAACGCTATTGGACTTCTCCAAGAGAGAATATATTGGAATAAATCGTTGCAGCAGCCTTAAAAAAAATCAGTTTTCACAGCAGTGGTTCTCATCACACTTTTGCATGGTTCTGAGACCTGGGTGAACTATAGAAGGCATCTAAGGCAACTCGAATGCTTCAATCAAAGTCGCCTCCGCTCCACAATGGACATACGCTTTCAGGGCTACATTACAAATAACCGTGTTCTGCTGTAGGCTGATGTGGACGAGTTGTAATGGTCCCCTCAAGGGTGCGGTGGCACATTATAGACATAAAGAAGACCCTCCGGCCTCGCATGGGAGGGGAACCCATGTCGTTGGCTCAAGGGACCGTGTCCTACGACCAAACGGGTGTAAATAAATGATCATCTAGTCGCTGGGGGACTCCAGAAAGAGAGGTTGGTGAAGAGCCGATTTCTCATCCTGGCCACGGGATAAAATCCTTTCCCGGGTCACATATTCATAAAAGGGACCGGAAGTCTCGAGCCATTCTTGGACATCAGAAACGGTGTGGACAGCATAGAAGCACAACTTATTCGACAGCTAGGCTGGGTTGGACACTTATACCGTATAAGAGAGGACAAAATGCCAAAGGCGATCTTTCTGGGAGAGCCTAAAAAAGGATGCCTGAATAAGCGTTATTAAGATCAACAAAGGCGCCTTTTCCCCATCACTGGAATAGAGGAAAGTAGCTGACTGCAGATGACCTCTGAAAGAGACAGTTGGAGAGTTATCACGTCAACTGCGGACAGCTACTTTCCTCATTTCCTTCCACATTTGAGGCCCAGAGAAAAGTCCTTGCAGAGGACAGGCACAGAAGACATAAAGAAAAGTTCAATAGACCCTATTGCCATTATTATTAGTAGTAAATAACAGTAAAACTCACAACTTTGAATATCGTGCAATTATATATATATATATATATATATATATATATATATATATATTGACAACTGAGTGTAGGTTTATTTTCACTGCAGTAAAGATTGTGTCAAATGGTTGGTAAAAAAAGGAAAAAGGCTATAATACAATTGCTATTTTGTTTTAAAACAAAACAATTCAAAGGCCACTTGCAGTACCACATGTGTAACAGATCACGCGCTCCTACGTTCACTATCATGGTTTAAGTATTTGGTTAGTACATTGTATGCTTTATTATATTTCTTTTCTTTTATAATTTTTTTATGTGTACGTTTAAATCTGTACGTATTAACCAGAGACATGTTTGGTGTCCCAATATCAACACATTACGACACATGGGCAAAGGTGTAAGGCATGCGTTTATTTCAATGTCTTTTTATTCCAAAGCTTATTATCAACTCACACGTGAGTCTGTGTCTGTCTGGTAGACATTCTGAACACATGAGTCTGTGTCTGTCTGGTAGACATTTTGAACACATGAGTCTGTGTCTGTCTGGTAGACATTTTGAACACATGAGTCTGTGTCTGTCTGGTAGACATTTTGAACACATGAGTCTGTGTCTGTCTGGTAGACATTTTGAACACATGAGTCTGTGTCTGTCTGGTAGACATTCTGAACACATGAGTCTGTGTCTGTCTGGTAGACATTTTGAACACATGAGTCTGTGTCTGTCTGGTAGACATTCTGAACACATGAGTCTGTGTCTGTCTGGTAGACATTCTGAACACATGAGTCTGTGTCTGTCTGGTAGACATTCTGAACACATGAGTCTGTGTCTGTCTGGTAGACATTTTGAACACATGAGTCTGTGTCTGTCTGGTAGACATTCTGAACACATGAGTCTGTGTCTGTCTGGTAGACATTTTGAACACATGAGTCTGTGTCTGTCTGGTAGACATTTTGAACACATGAGTCTGTGTCTGTCTGGTAGACATTCTGAACACATGAGTCTGTGTCTGTCTGGTAGACATTTTGAACACATGAGTCTGTGTCTGTCTGGTAGACATTTTGAACACATGATTGAAACTATTTTCTTCCACTTCCCATACTCCCGATATGTCAATAATTTTAGAGTAACAATGCCAGTTACAAGCTACCGTTTCTCCCTACTACAGATGCAGACGACATGAACTCACATCTTTGTTAATTTGCAGGCTTAACTGCCCGCTCTCTTTTTGCTATTTTGTGTGTGTGTGTGTTTAATTTCGTCAATAATTCTCGGATTTTCGGTAGTCACTAAAGGTGAAGGAAGTTCAAGGAACCAAACTCTGTAGAATACCGTGGGGAAAAAATATATCAGTTTATCTCCTTTATAATAATAGCTTTTAACTTTGTCAATAATTCGCGTATTTTACTAAAAGAGAAGTAAACTTCTGGAGAATAGCGTGGGAATACTGTACCGTATATCCGTTTATCTCCCTTGTCATCCGACTGAACAAAACTTTTTCTTCTTTTTTAAAGTCTTATCTTATAAAATACAGACGTTACTTCATTAAAAAAAAAGATGATTACGTCCTAAGCGTGTTCCTAGATCGATCTAGCCATGTTAATTACTAATTCTGCCAATTCATTGGTTTTCCTGGCTTACTAACGAGGAGTTACTTGGCACTCCCAAATTATTAAGAATATCGTTATCAAATCCAAATGTACAATACTCACAGCTGGGAGAAAGTTTCCCAGGCTGCCTTTAGACGTACAGCAAACACAAGTCTGCTCAAGTGAAGTCTGAAACTCGAGCAATTTTGTCTCTCAGCGACATATTCCCATTGACGATGATGTGTGTAGGAATAAGCACTATACCTTTTAACCAATACGCGGACGTTATAAAGCATCATGTTGTAGACTTCTTAGTATACAGACAGACTCAGACAAACTTTTAAATTTTAAGAGTGGAAAAAGATTGTACAGGTATGCCGTAGTGGCAGCATTTGGTGCAATGGTTTGTCTCTTTCTATCAGACAACGAACTCCAGAAGTGAGAGAAGTAGAGGAGGGGGGTAGAAAAGAACGTGTTGACGGAACTGACCATGTGACCATGCTGCCCAAACAGAACCGTATCGTGAAGAGAACGAGATTGATACATTTTATTTCAGGCTGAGGCAAAGTTTAGTTAGAATTTAGAATCACTTTATTCCTAGATCTGATTGAAGCAAAGATTAATTTATTCCTAGTTCTGGCTCAGGCAAAGATTTTTATTTCTTACTTTTGACTAATACAAAGGTATTATCATTAATACAATTTAAAAGTGTCAGGTGAGATTTTTAAGATTGTACATTATTTTGATACACAACATGGACCGCTGTCCTTTTTTATTTATTTTTTTACAAAAGTTTACACCTTTTTAAAATCATGTGACATTAAAATGTGATTCATTATATCACGTATTAGTGATTATTGGAAAATACAATGGCATGATTGATATATAGCCATGTAACATACGAAGGAAAATTGTAATCAAGTATAAATATGAAAAATACAATACGTTTTTTATATTGTGCGTCCAACGCTGTTAATAACAGTACGACCTGTAGGTCACTTCTAATTGAATTTTTATTATTTAGAAAAAAATATTTGTCTATCTTTTGATGGGTCTACTGGCTTAATAAAACAATAAAAACAAAGAAATCATTGATTTACTTTTTAATTTCATCATACCAATTTGGAATGAACAAATACTGCATGAAAACAAAAGAAGTCACCAACATTAGAATGTCGTGTAAATCTAAGATGGACGGATGTTTATTTATTCTATATTATGATGTTTAGATGATCACAACAAATGCAGAATAACGACTTGTCAGCCTTCGGTTCGCTTCCGCCAATCACAAAGTCTAGGTCTACCACTACGTCGAGTAATCAGACGTTCACCTGACCCTACTGACCTACTTTTCGGGCATCCCAGACGTACAGCACCATCAACCTACTACCCAGTGTTGACATGCAAGACGAAGGACGCCTCTTTTCCAGAATCCATAGCTCTGTAATTCGTTTTTTTACCTTGACAGCAAATTCTTGTCCAGTTTTGAATGGTGCGAAATATAGCTTGTTCCACGTCGTACAGACCTGTGACGAGGCAACGAGCTATTGGTCTCCACTGCCCACAGGTTGTGACGTCGCAGGTCAGTGTTAAGGTCTTCTATAACGAAGTGTCTCCCTTGAATAATAGAAGTACTGTACAAATCTTGGTTTTGAGTCCAATGGTTAAAGAAGAGAACATCGTTCCACGAGGCTACGAAGACCAGGTCACCTACATATTTCTGCCCATATCTAATGCAGACAATACAGCCGGGGCCGATTAAAGATATCTATACGCAATCTACGCCCCAGATGTGGACCTTTAAATCATGACTGACAATTTTTTGTTGAGCTGATGAGTACTTCAACACAAAGTATCGTCGAAACAATTTACGTATCCTGCAGAACTTGATGCATTAATTAGTGTTGCTGTTGTTGTTGGTATTTGCTGGATGGTACTTTTGATACCGTTTCTTGTAGACAGCGAACAACATAATTGCAACAACAACAACAACAACAGAGCATGCTATTGCTATACCAATTTTTGCATTAGTAGATAGCAAATCCGCAGACGCTTTCATTGATTGGCATATGGGACATTCATTGCACAAAATTTTTGATTCACTTTCAGTGGAACACTTTGTGAAGTTCAACTCATGACAATGTTCTAGGACTATTTCCTCACACGTATTATAAGCATTGACTAGATCTAGAGTTTGTTGATTAGGAGAAGTAGTGGCTAATGTATGGTGCTCTTCAGATGCAGATCGTACTGTTACTGTTGTCTGATTGACACAACATTCAGAAATGTATTTTGTTTGACAAGATGGACAGGGGCGGCAGCCATATTCTGTAGTCTTGTGTCAGGATAAAATCCACTCTCGCAACGCTTAATAAATGTGTCATGCTCACGAGTGCAGGGAGAAGTTTCCTCGACATGTTCCCAAGGTTCGAACTGTTTGCACTTTTCGCAGTATTCGAAGGTGTGCCGCTCCGAGTCTATAAACGTATCCTCTGCACACAGGTCACAGAAGGGTGTCCCATATAAGGGTATGCGGTTTACAAACGTCCCTTTACCACAGTAAAAGCTTCCTTCTTCAGGAACAACTGGGCTAGCTGTACAACTACACTTCAAGGATGTCATTATGAGCAAAGACATGAAAAATTTTGATTTGTGACATGCTGTCATTATTCTGAAATAAGAAATATAACATAAATAAGCATAAACCTTATTCAAACACAAAATAAATAAAAAATCAGAAAACACAAAGAGTAAAGAAGGAACACAAACACAATAAAAAAAAACAGAGACAGTAACACAAACAGAAACACATCTATTGTTAGTGTCAAACTTTTATCTCTATAAAGGGGACTAATTAACATATACCCACACATCAGTCAAGTACAACTTCTTTCCTTTGATCGAGATAACAAACAAAATAATTAATTACCAAAAGTTAATTAACTAATTGGTTAATTTTTTAATGGATTCATGTCTTGACTATTCCAACCAATAATATTGCAAAATTTCATCTTGATCTGAGATTGTGTGTGGGAGAAATAACGTGTACAGACAGACAGAGTGAGTTGATATAAGCTTTGATATAAGCTTTGTAATAAGTTTGTAATTATTCTACTTTCAAAAACATTTTCCATACATGCTTGTTACAAATTTCATCACTGAGAAATAAGTGTAACACTTAAAGTTTTCACGGTCTCGCGTATATTTGTACAAAGTATTGCTAATGTAGCTTCACCAGTCTCTGTCAGTCTGGGTTGGATCTTTTACTCAGTATTTCTCCCATTACACAATCTTAAATCAAGTTCAAACAATTATTCAACTTATTAGAAATTTTAAAAAATTAAACATTTAGTTTATCAATAAGTCGTAATTAATTGATTTTGTTTTATTTAGAAATGTACTAAGGGAACGAGATGAGTCTTGCGTAGAGAATTAGGTCTATCACTAAAAATATTAAACTTAAGACTTTTTTTTTAGACTATTAAACATATTTATATAAGTACTAGTACTCAAATAGCTCAGTGACTAACACATCGAACTTCCACTACTAAACCTCGAGTTCGGATCGTGGGAACTTTAATTGATTAGATTTCATTTAATATAAGCTTTTTTTTTCAAGTTTTTGTTTCTACAATTTTTTTTTAAATCTTCACGGTCTCCTAGATATTATATCTTGCCTCATCAAAATTCAAAGGTCAGCCAATCGTATTATCTACTGCAACTAACATTTATAGCATTAATACTGCATATATTTTCAAGAAACATTTCCTACCCTCCCCCACCCCACCCACATACACAAATACAGACGTGAATCAGTAGCTTTTACATACTGCCCTCACTTTGAATTGACCTGCGTTTTAGAATAGACCTACAATGCAGAATAGACCTACGTTTCAGAATAGACGTTCGTATCAGAATAGAACTTCGTTTCAGAATAGACCTTCGTTTCAGAATAGACCTTCTTTTTAGAATAGACCTACGTTTCAGAATAGACCTGCGTTTCAGAATAGACCTGCGTTTCAGAATAGACCTGCGCTTCAGAAGTTCAAATTTTAGCTAAGTGCTACTTTCCGCTTGTCTCTACTAAGGCCCACTAACGACACATTTCTTTTCAAGCAGGGACAAACGCGATAAATGTAAACAATTTAGGAAATAAACAAACCACTGTTTCGGCTGAATGATTACCGGCTAAGAAGAAATCTATATTAACATAGTGTACATTGATATATTTTAACAAGATTATAAAGACAGGTTGCATTTAGTAGCAGTGTGACGTGCATAGGGTCTAGTGTATTGGAACTCTTGGCATGGCTCTGACGTGGACACATAAACATACGTCATTCTACAGTTCAAAGAAACGCCAGGGGTCAATTAACAACAGAAATATAAATTTAATGAAAGCAATCAGAATAAACTGCCAACAACGCCATCAAACGTTGTACTGTTAAATATACTACAAACTATGGAAACTGCCTTCTACAGTTGGCCTACTTCTACTGTGTGTCTAAAACGTAGGCCTCTAACAACAATAACAATCTCTAAATGGCCGTAACTCTACTTTAACTAATAGACCAATGAAATTATAACAAATAAACCTGAATTCAGTATATCTTAGAAACAAGATTCTATTGCAATACTATATACCAATACAATCATCACATCTAGTCTCTCTATTATAATTATCTAATATTTGTTGACTAACTTCCCTGCCGTGATTGCGCTTCTACTAAATTTGTTTATCATAATGTGTAAGTTAGACTCGCAAGTGCTATCTGTTTGTATCCTTACTACTTCAGAAGAACCCAACTATTTCAGTTTTTGCCTAATAAATACAGTGGCAAACTTAGACTTAGACGTAGGTCCTCCCGCGCCTCCTCCTACCTGGTGTAAACTATTTAACCTAAAATTTTAAAAAAAATTGAAGTTCCTCGAGTATATTAACTAACGAAAACAATAAACAATAAACGAAGTTACTAACCTTTACTAGAAAATCCTTCTCAGCAATTTCGAATTAAACTTATAATTGTGGTTTCACACTTGGATTTTATCTGTTTCAGTGTAAGTAAGACACACGTATATATGTATATCCAGCGCTAGGTCTGCCTGATCAAATGAACTGCTCAGTATGCTTGAACTGGCAGTGTTACGTGCCGAATGTTGTAAGGGGGCGAAAAATTGGATAGGAGAGGGCGTGGAGCCATGCAACTGCAACAACTGAATAGTAGTTCAACGAGAAAATCTTAGAACCGGTATTAAGTATATGAGCTAAAAACAAACAGGTAAAGCGCGTAGAATTTAGACCTACAGGGTGTAGGCTGTAGGTCGTCTAAATCATACTATCATCAGCAATTACTTCAAATCCTTTCTGGCAATAGCCCTGGAAACAAAACCCTCATGTCGTAGGAAATGTAAGTAGGTCAAAGGCATGTAACGTCCCTGAATAAGACTGTTGTATAAAGCCTCTGAGAGAACAATCAAAGGTTTATAGGCAAGGCCACCATGTTTTAAGATTAAAGAATGTTTTAAAACTCATTTACAGACATAGATTCATGTTTATGCGCATTAAGATTATTGGTCACTAACGTCTACTTGGTTGCGAGTTCTCCAGTATTTGAAATTAGTCTACATGTGAAGATTTCTCCAGTATTTTTTTCAACAGAGAGAGAGAGAGAGAGAGAGCAACCAATTCTACTTTGTAACACTGTGAAAAAATCCTAATAGTATTAAAATGATATATCTAGATATATATCTAGATACTGGAAGAGTATTTGAAGTAAGTCTACATGAAAAGAGTTGTACAGTATTTAAAATTAGTCTACATGTGAAGAGTTGTACAGTATTTGAAATAAGTCTATGTGTGAAGAGTAAAATATCATTCATTGATCTCGAGATCTCTTAAACTGTCGTACGTATCTGCATCAAGTTTCGTACACAGGTTCCTTTTAAATCCTATGAGCTCACTAAGAAAGGTTTTTGACAAATTCGCAACCTGACGACCGCAATTCGCGAAAATTCAAGCCTTTGTATTTTATTTCCCGTATTTCCAAAAAGGCCACAGTCTAATAATACTTTGTAACACTGTCAAACAAAAAAAACAACAGAAAAAAACACTAAATCCTTATAGAATTAAAAAGATAAATCTAGATCTATTGTCATTTCGCTACATTCAAAAGGGGAGAGAAAAACGCTTACAGTTATAAAACCAAATTGATTTTTTTTTAATTCAGAGAATAAAATACCAAAATAAATGTAGAAATGGGAACGGGAATTCGGCATTCAATTTGTTTTCTTTTTCATAGAGTCTGCAGTTGCGTAATTGACTGGCCTTAACAACGTTAATTTTTTTTTTATTAGCCCTTCTGCTGTCTTTAGAAAACAACAACAAACGTGAAAAAAAAAAGTTAGAAAGATAGAAATGAAATGGAGAGAGAGAGAGAGAACAGATAGAAAAAGATTTGAAAAAAAAAAGATTAGACAAAGGAAGAAAAAGATTGAAAGAGAGAGAAAGCTAATGGAAGAGAAAGAGTTATGTACAGTTTGGGTACTAGATAAAATTAAGAGATCAAAAAAATATAAAAAAAATATCTTAATGTCGCCTTGACAACTGGGGAGGATGCTGTGATTACAATAAAAACGGTATGCGACGTTTTGGTGCCGTGGCCGTATTAGACACATTATACATGTTCAGTTTAGTTTGCCTTTAAAAGAAAGGATACATTTTTCGGGTCAAGTTGATACTTTAAACAAGTATTATTTGTACCTAACAAAACATGAATCAATTTAAAAAACGCGATTAGCTAATCAATTAATTGGTAATTAATTACTTTGTTTGATATGGAACAAGGGAAATAACTTGTACGTTATTGTTGCATATATTTTTAAGGACGGAGTTTTTCCCTTTAAGCTTTTTTTTTTAAAAGGATTTTTTATATTTTGCTTGTTTTTCTCTTTTGAACTCTCTCCTCCTTCCTTTCTTGTTCCATTTCATTCTCTCTTTTTTTCTTTACGGACTTTCTTTCCTTCTCTCTCACTCTCTTTCACGCTATCTCTTTCTCTCTATCTCCGAATCTTTAAATGTTTGTGTGCTTAACAAGAAAGTCTCTTTCAGTCTTGTTCGTGACGGCTGATAAGTGTTAATGTTCTACCATTTGTAAGCTTCCATGCACTAGGGCTTCGTACTGGGATTAATCCCTTACAGCACGGTCCAGGTATCTGGCAGTGTTTTGTAGGGTTAGGGTAGGCCTGTCTTCGTTCAGAGCAAGACCCTCTCGTGCACTATTTCTATCTGTTTGAAGACTAGTCGTATCTTCGAATGGGTTTCTGAGCACCCTACTTCCCAGATGTCGACACTGCCATACTGAAAACTATGTAAACTATAGCTATAACTAGTGTCGTGTTGAACATGGGCTCTCAACAAAAACGAGTACTCCCCAACCAGTGTCACGTATGTCCGATATGTGACAAGATGGATTAGTATTTGGCCGTTTTTGGTGTCTAGGGGGTTTTATGATTTGAGAACCCACACTTGCACATATAATCTACAGGCACAGCGTTATAATGCAGGCAACAAATAATAAGATGTAAACTTATGTACAGTTTATTATACAAGAGATATAATTAAAAGGTAAAATGCTGTACAGTTGCTAGGACGGGATCTATTGTATTTACATGTAGAAGACTATCATCATTAGATGCTAGGAGCCAAGTGGTCTGAGTGTCATTAGGCTGGTGGCTTAGCTTTAAGTCCGGTGCTGCACTGATGAGACGTGTGTGGCTGGGGTTGGATTGGAGGGGTGGTGAGTGTGTTTTAAGCGCTTGATGGGCTAAATTAGTAAAATTGATGATAAATAGAGTAATTAAAATAATTAAATGCCTGAACCTGAGTGATACCTTGAGTGAGCTAAAACGGGTTATCACACCGATATGTCCTAACAAAGAGAGAACGCCAGCAGATAAACTATACGTATACTCTACAAGATGACAAAAATAAACACTGCAATAGCAACGCTCTTTTGATTTCTATCCATCTAGATTTAGTAACTAAGCTGCAAAATAAAAAGAGAATTAAATATCCCACCTATTTAAAGTAAAATGTCTTGATCGGCTTTTCAAACAGATCTTTTTACATAGAATCAAACGTGAAGCCAAGTTGAGTAGATTCACCTTTCGCGGTCTGCGGTCTGAATGTTTACTGCGAATGGTTTACGCACGTAGCCTGGCATGTATAGGTATTTACATGCGTTATCATTACACATCGGAATTTTTGACCAGCTTTTCAAAGCTTGTTATTAAATGAAAGCTGACAATGCTTTTTTTTTTTTAAATCACGCATTGGCATCCCAAAATGACAATTTTGTCTATTTTTCAGGAGATTTATATGAGTTTCAGAAGATTTTAATGAGTTTTCAGGAGATTTTAGAACTTTTTGGTATATTTTGCAAATACATGAGATTACCATTATACCATGGAATATCAGGAAGCAGGGCAAAACCTGTTATTATATATAAGTTATAATGTTTTAGTTTAATAATCTACACCTAGAATCAGCGTGGGGACTATGAAAGTTCAGCCTAAATCCGGTCCTGGAGCTTTTGTTTTTTTAAATAGCTGCGTGGTTGTTGAGACACGGATCGAAGGTCTATCACGTCAAGCAGCCCGCTTACACGAAGGACAAGATTTAGTTCCCACTTCACAGTGTGAGTGCCATTGTTCTGTCCAAGGCAAAAGACAGAAAAGAATGGAGAAAGATGGTCGACAAATCTAGTGTGGTGCCCCAACTGTCCAACAGACTACGGGATAGGTGAAGGTGGGTACGGTGCTGTAGTTATACTAAAGCCGAAGGGACAGTTTATAACAATTTTATTACATGAATACATGCATTAAAACGTACGTCAAGAGACGACAACAGGTGAGCAATCTTCTACCTCCCTCACCCACCCAACCCCTGTTCCAAGCGTTTTTTTTTTAATAAATATTTTTATTATGAAAATCCATCTAATATATATTCTGTCACAGAAACAGTCGAATCCTCAATACCATGTTCCACTCTCAACGATCGACCGTATGTAAAAAGACAAGGACATAAAATGAAATCAGACACAATTATTAACAAAGGGCGCTTTGTAATTACAAACAAGAACATGTAACATATGGCGGGGGAGGGGGGAAGAAAAAAGGAAAAGAGGCGTGGGCGGGGGACGGGAAGGGCGGCAGGTTTTATCCGCGTACCGTGGCATGTTTTTTTTTTAAACGTCTTAGACAGCGGTTCTCAACCTTTTCAGCTCGGCGACCCCTTTTTAAAATTGCTCACTTTGACGCGACCCCCCCCCCCCTGCACACACACACAGGAATAGAAAAATAGACAAAACAATCCAGTTTTTTCGATGGTCTTTGGCGACCCCTGGCAAATCGTCAATCGACCCACAAGGGGGTCGCGATCCACAGGATGAGAACCCCTGTCTTAGAAAGACCTAGATCTCTATGCTGTATTCCGCTGTCACTTCCTGCTTTTCCCATTACCTCCCCCAGCAGACAAATGAAATCCAGTTGTTGTTTTTTTGTGTGTGTTTTGGTCTAGCAAAATATTTGTATTATACGTGAACACGTACGACTATTTTTAACTTTGAATGGGTGGGGTCGCTTTGGAAAAAAAAAGGCAAACCGAATTTGGACGGCTGAAAGTCTTGCTTGTTGCAGAGCTGGGGCTTGAAGTGGGTTGCTATGAATGGAAATACTTCAACCTTACCAGCAAAACATCTGTGAGCCAGTGATTCGGTGAAAAAGAATGAAATAGGACCTGGTGCATGCTGACGGTCCAATGCGCCACTCGCAATACGGGGGGGAAAACAAACCCCCACCATGACACCAGCAGGCTCGCAGTTCGTCAAACTCTCCTAGAGAGCGAGAGACGGACAATCCGCGTGCCCTTGCGAGTAAACGATCGCTTTTAGCAAACCGACCCTCAGACGGACGTGGCCCCGGGATTGACCCGAGGCCGCCATGTGCGTTCAAGATGTCGATGTTCAATGTGTTCTGCAATTCACATTAATTCACGCAGCTGGCTGCGCTCTTCATCGACGCACGAGCCGAGTGATCCACCGCTCAAAGTTGTTACTTTTTTTGTGTATAGCGTTGCCACCATGAAGAATAAATTATCACAATGTGTTATGAGTTTGTGTAAAGGTAACAAGTAAGAAAGCCAGGGCGGCCGGCCTGCCACAGACCGGCTCTTTAAACCTCGCGGCCCACAAGACGAGCGTGGGAGCTCTCTACCCTCAAGACTTCCACTTACACCTACAGAGCGTTCGGTGCCAGCGGCCGTAAAGGGGCATAGGTACCCTGGAACTTTCTCAAGCGGACAGAAAAAAAAAATTGGGGCGGTCGCCAACTCCGTCTCAGAGCAGTTGTACCTTGGTTTCTTCTAACCGTTCACCAGATTTGTAATGCAAGTCCATAAGACTCTTCTTTAAACTGATCTTCTTTAATGTCATAGGAATAAATAGAACAAGCAAAATATAACAAATATTTTAAAAAAAAAAAAAATTATATTAAGCATAGTTGTATTAATTATTTGATCATTCATATAATAAAATTTGTATTAGATCTAGATTAACAAAATAAAAAGCATTTATAAACATTGTGACGATACGTAAATGCTTTCATATAAAAGTTTCATTTGCGCTTAAAAACGTTCGAGAGGAAGTTTTGCTGTTAGAATTTTTTTATTTTCATTTAATTACCCATCCCTTGACCTGTATTAAAAACAACACCGTGGTAGGTTGCTCTTGTTTATACAAATCATTTATATGTGTATCATTTGATGTTTACATTAATACTATGTAAGTATGTAACATTTTATGTTATCTTTAACACGTTGGGCACTGGATCGTAGGCAATGGCTAGTTGGGCACTGGAACATATCAACGGGCTATGTTTACGCCTACTTTAATTTTTTTTTTTTTTTTTGCTAACTAATACTCATTCCCGTATTTATATATATACATATATATATATATATATATATATATATATATATATATATATATATAGTCAAATAAATACCCTCGTGCCATATTTTGGGTATCACTGTCCTAGGGTATTGCATAATGTAGTTATTCCCCCTGTTATCTCCTTTAGTTAAATGTATTAATTAAACGGAATGAGCTCTATGCCTCACTCGCACAATATGATTGATTGCATGGCATATGAGAGTTCCTACCTATTGCCTGGAGTGCTTTTTTCATTTCAGCCTGGTTGTTATTTGTAGTGCAATACTACGCACACTTAACGTGCAGTCTTTATCACCACGAGATCTGCACTGTCTACACCTGTCAGATCTTCAGCATTGACTTGGTTTGCAGCGTCACCAAACCTAGGCCGACAACGCCAGAACCCTCCCCCCTCTGTCAGCGAGAAGGAATCTCTGCAGTGCCCACTACAAACGGCCTTAAGCCCACTGCCCACAAGCCATTGCCTACGATCCAGTGCCCAGAGACTTGCCCAGTGTTCAGCGCCTACTGCCCAGTGTCAACTGCCCAGTCCCCGGCTCCAGCTGTCCACTGCCCAATATCTAGTGTCCATTGCCGACGGCCTACAGAATACCTTTCCCACCTTTCGCTGCAGACGACAAGCTTCCATAAGTCAATCTCGTCCCTCTACAAGTTAAAGAAGATCAGCCCTGAGTCCATCCTGCATCTACTACACGGAAGAGTCCAGCAGCCAACCAACCAGCAGTGAAAAGATAAGAAACAAAAATAGACACTTATCCACTCCTCCATATGCAATCCATGATGAAATGAATCCATCAAATTATCTCCCATTGTTAACCCACTACCAAAGCTATTATTTTGTTAAATTAAATTATTCCTATACTTAATATATATTTTTTCATTTGTTCTCATTGTTAGCTCGTAGTTCAAAATTTTCTTTTGTGAGTTGGGAAAAACTCAAAATTAACTTCCCTTAGAGTTGACGAACCATAATCATAAAAAAAAAAAAAAAAAAAAAAACTCGCCACACTCATAAAAAAATAATGAGTTAACGACCTGAATTTAAACTCTTGGGCTAAAGCCTTTTCAGATTATTTTGATTTGTTTCATGTTAAATTGTGTCAACTAAACAACACTTCCAGCAACATTAAACCAGATGGTTTAGCTTTATCGTTAGTTGATAGATGCGCTTGATCTTACAGACATGTAAACTAGTTAGTTCAATGTCATATAAAAATGTTCTGTATTTGTATTGATTTATATCAAAGCTGAAATAGATGCTTAAATGTTTAAAAAATAATGTGTTGCATTTAAATTCCATGGTGGCTCATTGGAATAAGTCGTAAAATCGCGTTATAATATTCAAATTATCCTCCAATAATGATGTGACAGAAATGGAACAATTGGAGGTATTCTTGTGTTCTTGTATTCTTAACTGATATACTAAGTAGAAGACTTGAAGATGACCACGGAATAGAAACATAGGCAGGAAATAGCCCAAAGTAAAAGAGGAAGTGAAAAGATATTATATATCTATAAACAGAAAACGGATATGTACTTACTTAAAAAAAAAAAAAAAAAAAAAAGGAATATATGAAACATCTAAAACATAAGAAAAAAAACATTCTTTTTTTTACAAACGGTAAATGAATCTTTGAAACATTATTACTTTTGACTATCAAAATAAAATAAGGGGATCCGACAGGAATCCGAAGGGGGCCGCCTCTGAGTTTTGTTATTCCACAAACTCTCTTTGTAATCTTGTTGGTTTTTTTTGTTTTTTTTTACTATGAAGAATTGAAAAAGAAAAAAAAGGGGGCAGAGAGAAAATAATTTTATAAAAGGAGTAAAAAAGTATATACATTTAAAATTGTTCCCCTTTCAGGTCTAGAAGGCAGATGATGTTAAGGTCATCTGATTCAACGGTTAACGAGCAATGGTGTCATGTGGCCAACAAAATGACCATCCGCCTTTCCTTACCTTAACTAAAATCAGGTACCCATTAGAGATGTCTGAACTCAGGGACGCACAAAAAAACCCGGGTTTCGATCCCATGACCCCAGGTTTGGAAGCGGAGCGCTTAACCACTCAGCCACTTTGTGGAAATCATACTACGGCTACCTGATAATCGAAAAACGTGTACTTAATTAAAAAAAATGATCCTTTGCGTGAAATAGTGCGTTTGATAAGTATATGTACTCAATAGTGACCTTATCACCAAACTTCGCCCGGTTTCATTTATTGATTTATACTTGTTGAGACCAATATAGTTAATGTACACATAACTAAAGGGACAAACCCCACACAAATATATATATAAATACTGAAGGATTAATTTCCCTTTTTGGTATAAATCAAAACAATTAATTCCAAGTAGTTAAATGACTAATAGTTGTTGTTTTTTATGATTCATTTTTTGTTAGGTAAAGTAAGTAATTGTGTAAAGTTTCAACTTTTCCGTGGGAGAAATAACGTGTTCAGAAAGAGTGAGTTGATATGAGCTTTGTAAAAAATGTCGTCGAGTTTAACGACGCCGATCCTATCCGGCTTCGTTTTGCAACGTAGGCCCGGGCAATGCTTTTCACAATCACCGTGGAAACTGTGGCTAGAGTAAACGATTTGTTAACTAGGAAAGAAGAAAAAAAAACCTGTTGGGTTGCCTAAGGGCTTAGTCCATTGCACTGGCCGAGATAAGAAGAAAGCCCCAAGAAACATGTCACTATCCACCACACGCAGTTTCTCAAGAGCCTTTTTTTATGTCGGAAACCTGCAGAAGAAATATGGAGGAGTTTACCCAGTATGCTACGCATTCGGCCTCGTATTAAGTAATACACGCCATCGGTAACATGGATGTAATAATGTACATCTGATATGAATTTTCCCAGACAGAAGTTTGTTCGGACAAACAGATAGAAGCCAGCTTCCAATAGGCCCTGAGTTTTAAGAATCTTAGACTCAACTCTTAAAACAATTACAAAGAAGAAGATGCAGAAGTTTTGAGACGCTTGACAGCAAGGACAATGCATTCATGAAGTAATCTCATTTCGAAGCAATAAGCATGTTGTATTACTAATGGACACGGCGCACCCATCAAAGACAAACATGGTAAACCACTACTAAAGAAAAGAAGAACATAGCGCAAAATGGGTAGAACACCCGCCTTTCGACCAGATCTGGATATTCGAAGACCACTACCCGGAAGTTGACCTTGAGATCAGAACAAGTACAATCACAATGAAAGAGGTTTCGAGGCTATCGCGCTTAAAAAAACTACTTCAAGGCAACAGGTCTATATATGGTGTTTAAAAAAAAAAGGCTAAAATTGGGAGGAGAATATATTATGAATAGAATGACTACATAATAGAATGACTACATAATAGAATGACTACATAATAGAATGACTACATAATAGAATGACTACATAATAGAATGACTACATAATAGAATGACTAATCTCCTAAATCTGACAGGTAAACGCCCCAAATGCCATTTACGCTTCCAAGACAGAAATGTCATCCTTAAGTTTGATTAAAAAAAAACAAAAAAACTAATCGTGGCTCAGCAGCGATGGTTGATAAGGATACTAGGAATAGCATACCTAGTACAGGTCACCAAACGGGCATTCGTCCCCGTGTGCAATTGTGACCTCTGACTATTTTTTTTAATGCTACATAATAACTAAAAGAGAAAAAGTTTCATAATTTAATATCAGGTGATACATTTTTCAATGCACGTTATTCCGATATCCTAAAAAAAAAATTCAAATGAAAACACTATCTGATTAGTTCGAATAAATATAAAAGTAAAAAGGTTACAAAGACAGTTTGTGTAGAAAAACAAACTCAAAATCGGCCCCCGAAGTGGTCCACCCAGGCTGGTAAAAGGAAGGTTTAAATATTTTCAGAAAGAATATCAGAATGAAACTCTATCAAAGGTAAATGACAGAGAAGAATGGAGAAAGATGGTTGATAAATCTTGTGTGGTGCCTCAACGGTCCAGCAGACCAAGAGATAGTTGAAACTGAAGTTAGATGTTAAACTGGCCTAACTAATGTTATATAATGATTATCTAATTGATCTAATTATTCTGTAAAGGGTCAATCTCTTATTCAAAACCTCAAGAGAAAAAAACATTTCCGTAAAAAAAAATAGTTCTTGCCTTCCTTTAGTTCAGTGTTCCATTGCCGCAGTATATCACTGCAGTTCACGCGATAATGTGAAAAACTACTTATTAATTGTTGTTTTAAATTCTTTTCTACTTATGTGATTATTTTCCTTTCTCTTTAAAAATAAAACTAGACATATACTATCTCTTTATTGTAAGCAAAAAGTATTTAAAAAACGTTTGTATAAATTAAATGTGTTTACAATATGTTAAATAGATGTCTTCCTTACTAAATAGCCTCCCGTGTTTGTTACTATTAATAGTGAATAGTTGCAAAAATGGTGTATTTTTATGAAAACAAAAATTGCTTGCATAGTTTATTTTAAAAATTAAATTTTTAGCTTTACGAAAAGAAAAAAGTAGCCGTTGCATTAGAAATTTGAATGGTCTAAAATATCATGATGTCAGATTTTCATTATCTTTTCTAGTTTACGAGATCTAAACGGGACGGACAGACCACACAAAACTTATAGCGCTTATTCCGCTTTCGGTGGCTGCTAAAAATAAAAAAATATATAAACACAATATGTGTTTAAAAATAAGTGCAAGAAAATATCGTAGATGGAGTGACAGAAAAATAGAGAATAGGAAAGAAAGAAAGAAAAAGAGAAAGAAAGACAAAGACAGAGAAGTAAATAAAAATAGACAAAAAGAGAGAAAAGAGAGAAAAGGAAATACAAATGAGTGAAATAAAGAATAAAAGAGGGAGGAAATGGGTCTCAGTAGGCCTACTAGCTTAAAGGACATTAGACACTGTAACGGATGCTTGTGTAAATCAGATGTACTTGAAGTATTTCTAACTATGCTTGATTGTAATAGATGCGTGCGTGCCTTGTTGAGTGTATAATAGTTGCGAGTTACTAGACTATGCTATCCGCCACAAGATAAACATGTACCAACAGGAACAAAGACTTAATGACCAAATTGACTCAAGATGAAACTTTAAATACTGCTTAATACAGAATGGGCCACAGTCGAGTCCGTCACTAACAATGATGTTTACCCTTCAAGAGTCTAGCAGTAACTGATTTCTAAAAGTCTATTCTAATCTCTAACCCCAAAGTCTATGTCGTCACTATAAAATGTCCGTTCACTGTCGGTTTATTAAAGTGCCCAGCCCAACGAACTCAACTAGCTATCTAACAACACATAAACGAAAACAAAAAAAGATCTTAATCATATCTCGACATGTGTGAGTACACTCAACAGATGTCATGTAATATATCGTTTCTACCAGACACATGTCTTTAACAAAGCCATTAAATCCAAATCGTAGTCTCCAGATGTCTCCACTTTTGTTCCACCTTGCTGTGCTTTCCTACCTGTGTCCCCCATCTATATTTTTCCTATTCCCGTACCCCCACCCCCATCCCATATTTTGTAAAACGTTTTACTTTGAACCATGACCCTGTGAATTTTAAGTGGAAGGGGTTAGAATGCCAGTAGCAGTGCTCCAACCCCACCCCACCGCATTTTTTGTGCATTAAAAAAAACAATGATACCAGTTAAGTGTTTGTGTGTGTGTGTGTGTCTCTCTCTCTCTCTCTCTCTGTTAGTGTGTGTGTGTGTGTGTGTATACACATGCGTTTCAACGTATCTATTTTTTTTTCTGTTATGTCTCGAGCTAAATAAAAGCTTCTTGATCGTCCTCTCGGTCTCACTTATTGTTTAGTTTTTACACACACGCTCATCGAAATCTGGTAAGCTTTTTTTTTTTCAAAATATTATTTTTAGTTTCTTTATTCGACTTTTTAAATGTAATAGACTTTGATGCATTGATTACATTTTTTAAAAAGTTAAGTTTACAACTCAATGTACATTTATCATGCCATTTAATAAAAGTCGAGACCAGGGGAAACAGAAATATGTATTTTAATAATTCACGTCTTTCATAAGTACAGTGAATACCACATGAAATGTATTCGAGTATAAGCCTTTTTGTCTCAGTCGTAGATGTAGAAGTCGTGTAGTCTTTATAACAAAAAGAATTAATACTTTAATACTTTAAAAAAATAGCAAAACTTATATTAACTTATATTAAGTGCAATTGTCTCAGTTGTTTTGAGTCAATCGTGAATTTATTTGAATAGACCTAGAGTATATACTAGAGTAACAATATTTGAATTGGTTTTGTTTAGCGCAGTTTTCATTCTTTTTAGCGTATGCGCTGTGGTCCAATTACTTTTGTAGACCAGTTGGGGAAATGGGGAAGGAGGGGGTATCTGGGAGTTGTTTTTTTTTGTGTTGCTTTTGCAAAAGCAATTTTTTTTTAAATTTGCATCCGTGATCGAAGACCGACATGCTAGCCACTGAGCTAACAAAGCATAAACATATAAATACAGGATTTTTAAAAAGTTTTTAAAATTTTTTTTATATTTTTTTTTAGCACACGACTATTTCTCTACAGAAGACTTTTCTCCCCCTAGCCGTCTTATATATATATATATATATATATATATATATATATATATATATATATATATATATTAATCAATTAATTAATACTAATTGATAAAACAATTGATTGATTTGTGAATATTCGTGAATATGTGTGAAAAGTTTGAACTAGATCCTAGAATGGAAACTGGGAACTATAACGTGCACAAGATTCCAACCACCCATACAGACATATTGAGTGAGTTAATCTTAACTTTGTAAAAAAAAAATATAAAAAATCTCACATTCTTCGTAATCCTAATTCATTACCACGTACTTGCGTGTGGTGTTAGAAAATCCTTAAAAAACACACACACACAAATTGGCTGTGTCGAGGAGTACAAAAGAGATATAGAATTCTTAAGAACTATACCTCTGCTCACTTCAGAGTTTTGTGAGTTTTGTGTGTGTGTGTGTATTTGTTTGAGGACGTGAGGGAGAGGGGCAAGGGGTGTTTGGACCTATTCACCAGCAGAATTTAAACGACACCCCCCCCCCCCCCACCCTCTACCACCGATATCTATTAATGTTTCAAATTCACTTGAGCTATTTATATTAATAGAAGTGAAAAAAAAAAAAAAAACAATTTACCCGCTACTTGCCATTCTAAATACGCAAACCAGTTAATGTCTTTTGTTAGCCTGGTATGATTCCTTTCTATCATATGTTTAATGACTCATGTCATGTCAAACAGAGATAACACAGGTGGGTGACGGTCTAAAAATATACCTGTTTGCCTACCATTTCCCCCCCCCCCCCCCCCCCCCACTAAGAAGTTTGTTTAATCTTCGAGAAACTTCATTCATATTCTCGACTCTCTTTCTCCTCAACACACGCACAACCACTATGTGTGGGAGGAGCATGTGTGCATTCAATCATATGTTACAGGCGGTGATGAAGCAGCAGTTTGCAACAATGGCCCATGATCAACAGGGAACCAACAGAGCCCTTGAAAGATAAGAAAAAAAAACGCTTTATAGATTTACATTACTTTTTTTTTTATCTCACTCGGGGTAGGGATGGAAAAAATAGCCCGCACCCACACCCCAGTCCAAAAGTCCGCCATGCCGTTCCACCCAGAACGCTACCATCAGTTAGCCTTTAAGATGGAGGGGCGGTTTTTACACGTAATAGTGACGGTTACAGTATAGGAATATGAGGTAATCTCTCCATGGTAAGTGCTGCTCTCGGCCACCTATAGTGAGTGGACCCAGGACCTAGGCGGTGCGCCGTGTACGTGGTACGGTCTCTCATGCCCAGTCATTATGGCCGCTACTACTGAGAGCCCTCAGACTGGCACCTTCGACATTGTCACGGAGGTCACGCTCAGACAGGACAGGGAGTGGGGAACCCCATGTCTAGGCCTGGTTGTTGGATAAAAGCCTTTCTAACAATCAACGGGATAATGGCGCCCTCGTAGGTGCTGTTTCCCTACTGGACTTCATTGAATGGGCGATTCGAGGCTAATCAGCGAATAAGTAGTAAGAAAAGAATCGCATCAAACTGCTCTCTGTTTTACACATTGCGGTTAATTTGACAAAAAAAAAAAAAAAAAAAAGCTAATAATAACTGCCTTCATCGGGACTCCATCCGATGTTTAAGTACTTGCCTTCCATGGAGGAGACTGTCCACCCCACAAATAGAGCCTGACTCTTGTAAAGCAGGAAAGAGCCACCAATAGACAATTAACACCAGCCATTCTAAACAATTTGGCATCGCCAACTATAAAATCCTACCAATGGGTCAGTGCTGAGAGATCCCGATAGATCTGAGTATGGGGCCATGATAATCTACCCAGACCGAACTGAACCAGATCAGCTCTGTGGGCTATGCGGCTTCGCTGCAGTTTCCATGGAATTTGAACTCACAGGGATTTCCAGGGCATTCGAGGCTATAAGAGACCGAATGTCCATCCAAGACCCCGTATGTTGGTTTGTGAAGGTTTTAAGAATTTACTTTAAACTAGAAAAGAAACATAGAGACGTATAGTTATGTTATAACACTATTTTCCAGTGGTACAGCGCTTAGCTTCCGGGTTCTAATCTCGGTAAAAACTGAGATTTTTAAATTTAGGGACCTTTAGAGTGCATCTGAGTCCATCCAGTTATAAAGGTATCTAACATATGTTGGGGAAAAGTAAAGGGAATTTGTCGTTGTGCTATAGCTGTGGCTATATGTCACAGATGTTAACGGTTGAAGAACATGAGTAATCAATATGATACCAAAGAGCACTCAGATTTTTTTTTTCGTTTTGTATCCTTATGTAATAACTTTTTTTTCTGTTCTTAAAAACAACTGCTACTTAAGTAAAGAATAACAAGCATGGCTTTTCTTGGAGGCGCGGTGGTGATTAAGTGGTAAAGCGCTTCAGAATCGGAAGTCCCAGGTTCGAATCCTAGTGAAGATTGGGATTTTTAATTTTAGGAACTTTCGGCGCCTCTGAGTGAGTCCCCAGCTATAATGGGTACCTGACATTAGTTGGGGAAAAGTAAAGGCGGCTGGTCGTTGTGCTGGCCACATGACACCCTGGTTAACAGTAGGCCACAGAAACAGCCCTATAGACCACAAGGTCTGAAAGGGGAACTTTTTCATATCTTACAAATGCCGTGGGTTACACATTTGAGACCCATTGATAAGATCGGGAGAGAAAGACAAAATAAGCAATGTCATAAACGCTGTATTGTTACCACATAAATAATAGAATGGCTAGATGTAGTCTGAGTTTAAAAGATCCAGATCTGACAGTATAAGATGGATTGATGAGTACAGATGATTAATAACATAAGAACCATCTATCGTCACTGTCGTATCTCTTACTTTACACGCTTAGTCTGAAATTACTAGACTAATAGGATCAGGGTTAGTAGTGGTAATAGTATATATTATGCAGTTCGAGTCTAATCACCCGCCTCTTAAAGTGATACTACCTTTTACTTAATAAGTAAATCTGCACCTCTAAGCTGTCAGAAGCGAAGTTATTTCCCTCATAATTTATAGATGTACATTTCGTTCAAATTATTAATACATGTATATCTAAATCTAGATTTAAATCTGGGATCTATTTAGTTTTATTTAGATTGTCAAGTGTATAATGAGGATATGCAATGACTACGCGTTATAAAACGTGTCCAATTTTTAACCTACTACTAAAGCAAAGTTCGTTTCAAAAATCTTTTTTTTTTAAAACAGCATTTAAATGAGCATTATATATATTAGGTTAGTTAATATGTAGAAAATATATTTTATAATGAGCCATTGATACTTTTCCATTGTGACCTTAAATCAGGGGCGGGCTGACTATATGGGCATTCGGGCTAATGCCCGGTGGGCCGGTACAGAATTGGACCTGTTCTACATGAAAGAGACCGATCGCTGATCCGTAACAAGTGTGAACGCTTAACCAACTAAAAAATGTTTCCATTTTCTCAACAACTCAACAATTGCATATGCTTCTTTCTCAACTGAAGAATGTTTTTTTTCACTTTTTGTTAATGAGCGAGAGAAGAAAGCAACGGGCCCGCCATCATGGTTGATTGTAGCGGCAATGGCTATATCAGAAGCATCCGTCTCAACGGTTAAAGGGCGATTCGGATCAATAGTATATACGGCGGCTTTTTCAAGCTCATTTTTCAAACTTTCAAATGTTCTTCTGACTTCTTCGGAGACAGGAAATTGTTGATTTCTTGTTAACAGGCTAATTTTCGTTGAGAAGTTAGGTATCCACTGTAAGTAGTAAGCCAGAAGACCTACTACTCGTTTCTGTTCACGCATATTCACTGGTACGGATAATTCTTTTAGAGCGCGAAATCTTTCAGAATCCTGCTTAAGTTGTCCTTTGGAAATCTCGTACCCTAACAGTCTCACTTTAGCAGTGCTAATTTCACTTTTTGTTTGATTAAAAGTGATTCCATACTTTTGAGCACTATCAAGAAAGCGCTGTAGGTTTCGGTCGTGTTATTCACAGTCCATACCGCAGATGGTCACATTGTCCACATAAGCAAAAGTGTCAGTGAGTCGTTCGTCTTCGATGATTTTGTCAATCGTACGCTGAAAACAGGCGACTCCATTCGTGACGCCAAACGGAAACCGACGGAATCGATACAGTTTCCCACATGCTTCGAAGGCTGTGAACGGACATTCCTCTTATTTTATGGGAATCTGATGGTATGCACTTTTCAGGTCTAAAGTGCTATATACAGAGTACTAGCAAAATCTTTTCTGCTAGTTCGTCAATTCTGGGCATGGGGTAGGCGTCTAGTAGAGTGAACCGGTTTATGGTTTGACTGTAGTCTGCAACCATTCTTTTCTTATGTCTGTCATTTGTTGTGACTAGAACTCGCGAGGGAGACTTACATAGGTTAAATAATCTCATCCTTTATCAGTTGTTGAATTTCCTTCTCTATAAGCTTTTTATCTGGAATTGAGTATCTGCGATACTTTGTAGCCACTGGGGTACAGTTTGGTGACAGATTACTATATAGGCTAGAAGCCTCTACCCTCGCTGTCTGGAAAGTACTCGATGGTTTCTGACCATAGAAAGGAATAAACATATTTTGGGTTCAAACTTACAAAGTCAAGTCCAAGAATGACGTTGGAGCAGAAATTGTCTAATAGAGAGAGTTTAACTCCTTCATATCGTTCATTTTTTAGTCGTATTTTAGCGTAGAAGTGTCCTTGAATGCTTCGAGATAGATGAGTGGAAGCCATAAAGATTCTGTTGCCTGTAGAGCATGTCGCCATTTGTGCTTCTTAGCAATGTGCGTCGAAATATAGCTTTCACAGCTCCCAGTGTCTACTGGGGCTTTCAATGGCACGTTGTTGATGAAAATGGGTATCGTAGATTTGTTTAACCCCAATCCTGCACAGTAGCGATAGCAGACACTGTTGAAGATATCGATTTGCATACTCTTTGAAAATGACCCTTTTTGAAGCACTGATTGCATGTTGCTTCCCTTGCAGGCAATGAGAAAGGATGCTTAACCCTGCCGCATAAGTAACACTTGTTAGTTAATGCATTTACTTCATGTATGTGTGAATTGCTTGCACTCTGAGGAATCGTTACATTTGGCGAGGGTGTGTCCAAAGAATTGGTGAGAGTAGTTGCTTTCCGGCTGTGATAAGTCATATTGTAATGAGTGCGGATAAGCATGTTCTAGTAAGCGAGCCGCCTCGAAGGCGTCCTTTAAACTCAAAACAGTCTTTTCAAGTAGAAGTTTCAGAATGCTGTTGGACACTAGTCCATTGATAAACGAATCTCTAAAAGCCTCTTCTCGGTGTTGTTCAGCAGTCACCGCTTTGAAGTTGCAAACTTTGGATAGAATTCTTAATTTTTGCATGTAGGCGTCTGTCGTTTGATCTTGTTTGTTTGCAAGTAGCTAACCTGTGCCTAGCAAACACCTCATTCTTTGGTTGTATTGCTTCATCGAATGTCGCTTTATCAATTATCATTTGGTATACAGCAGGAGAGATATAGTTTATCAGTAGTTTCGTAGTATCAAGATTATCTACTGATACAAAATTTTTAACAGTTTCATACCAGTGCTTCCAATGCTTTGCTGCTTGAGGTGCTGTATGCTCGATATCAAACTTCCTTAGCCAAAATATCCTATCCATTTCAAAATTATTACAACTTCACAGTTTTGATTCAGTGTATTAAATTGTTATTAACATAATGATATCAGAGTCGAAAATCATGTCCGCTTAATATGGCTTTAATACAATGAACGACTAAACAACACACATTTCGTGAACACATTCTTACGGACGAGTTAAAAGCAAATTTAAACAGAAGAACCACAACCGATACAGCATATACTTATTATAACAGTGACCCTGTTGCATGTATTCTACACAGATTATTAGCTCTATCTCAATTGCAAGGAGTAGCGCTGACTAGTGCCTTGTTACTCGCAGGAAGTAGTAGTTTAGGATAGTTTATTTCATCATACTTATTATTTGAGAAGAAACCAGAAAAGAGCAGTGAAAACAAAGGAAACCATGAACGTGTCGAAGAAAAGTATCACTATTCAGATGATTCATACAAATAATAACAATAATTCACTCGGAATTTGATGAAGTTACGAAACACCACTTACATAGAATTGAATATGGGAAGACACATTTTTTGTCACCAGAAATTCAAAATGAGTTTATTAACTTGATGGGCAATAAAGTTAGGGAATCAATTGTTGGGAAAGTCAAGCAAGTTTGTTACTTTTCTCTGATGCTTGATTCCACTTACTTTGAAATTTTGAAACCTGATGGACAATATTGTGAAGAACTTGTTCTGGAAACTCTTAAAGACATTGGGCTGGACTTTGATCTGTGAAGAGGTCAAACCTATGATAACGCAGCCACAATAAATGGCCATCTGTCTGGCCTGCAGAAACGTCTTTTAGATATAAAGCCAAAGGCAACATTTCTGAACTGTGATATTCACTCTCTCAGCCTGGCAGTTCTTCATTCTGCTGAGATAGATCCAGCTATTGTTACCTTTTTTTTGTAACTGTACATGAATTGTTAAACTTTTTTCTAATTCACCCCAGTGATGGGCTAAACAGAAAGCAGCTGGAGCCTGGAGTTTAAAAAAGGAAAGTAATACAAGGTGGTCCGCAGGAGAAGAAGTTACTTTGCAGTTTCCTTGCATCTGTACAAAATCATCAAGCTGTTTGAGAAACTTTCTGAATCGACAACTGAAAGAATGGACACTAGAAACAGTACACAGAATCTCCTTCATGCATTGGAAAATTGCGAATTATTTGCTTATCTGGAATTCCGGTCAAATCAATATAGTTCAGAAGAAACTACAAAAGTCTGGACTGCACATACGGGAAGCTACTGAAAAAACTGAAACCCTTTCATGCTTTCTGCAAAATGATGAGAAACGGATGAAACTGATCAGCCAATCCATCGAAAAATCAAAAGAAGTTAGTGAATGCTATGGAGTTCCTGTAATCAAAATAACCAGAAGAAAGAAAACACTTAATGGGAAGTTGAGTTCTGATGTAGGACTGTCAATAGAACTGCAATTCAAACGTGTGGCGACAGAAGTGCTGGACAGACTTCATATGGAGATGAAGGACAGATTCCAAAGGCTGGAAAACCATGTGAACATCTTTGGGTTTCTTCTTGAACCAAGACACGGGCAATGCAAAAAATGGCCAGCTCCTCTACCACCGAAGCAAAAGCCACCTTAACCTGCGATATTTGTGGACGGGAGTGTCTCTCCAAAATAGGGCTCCACAGCCATATGAAGAAGTGTGCGAGATGAACCATAGTCGTTCTACGACTGAAGGAGGCCAATGATATTTATTAAGTACATTATCTCATGTCATGATGACGAATGTCAAAAGGCGAGGAGCCTACAAAGAGGTCAGTCCACCCGGGCCCCCAAATCCATAGCTACGCCTCTGCCAATAACAACGTTTTAGTCCTTTAGATGACATGTTCAGTCGCATACCCATTCTTATTGATGGAGTTGTCACATGATCTCGAGTTGGACCCGCTGCGAAGTCCTTCATAATTCACAAATAATATCTTGAACATTGTAGCAATTCGTTTATTGGACTCAAATGCAAGAGAATCGAAAAAGAAGGAGCAGAAAATAAGTAAGATAAAAAGCAACTATTGCTGGAATCTTGAACAAACAAAAAAAAAGTTGAATGATGAATGTTTTCTCGCAAGCACTAGAGATTCACCAAACTTATGATGACAGCATTTATGAATTAACAGGCTTAACGCCATAAGACGACACAGATATATACATAAGTCGAATTACAATCTTTGTTCTACTGAACGTAATGATATCAAATTGCCTTCCAGCAAGTAATATCTCTGTTGTCTGTGTAGCCAGCTTTAAGGTGCAGACAGTCAAACTAGGTTTCCTAGTTAATTTGAAAGCAGTATATGTGAGTAAAGTAAAGTTCTTCTTTGGACTTTATGATCTATAGGGCAGCTGATTTTAAGAATCATATGTTTCTTTGGCTGTTAACAATCATGGTGTCATGTGGCCAGCTCAACAACCAACTGCCTTTACTTTCCCCCACTAAAATCAGGCATTTGAGGAAAGGTATAACTGGATGCCCTTCATATGGCATACAATTTGTGTGCCAGATCGTATAGAAATGCCTGGGCCGATTTTAACACCCAGTCCGCCTCTGCCATACATATACATTTTTGCTTACCTCCCCTGAAGTTTTTCATATAAAAATTGTGTATTTTTTTATGAATAAAATGCTTGCATAGTTAATTTAAAAAATTAAATTGTTCACTTTCGGAAAAAAAAGTAGCAGTTGAAGAACTTTGAAAGGTCTCAATGAATGCACTTCAGTAAATGACGGAGTAATTACCAAGTGTAAGCCAAATCTATATCCAAGCAAAATTGATTGCTCTTGGTGCCCTCATAACGGGTGCGACTCAGAACCCGCGTGTTGCGACTCATCACACAATGGAAGTGCCGTTTTGGATGCAACGATCTCCAGCCCGCTTTTTGCAGACTCGAGTACCTCCACCTTGACCAACATGGCTTCTGCATCCAGCACAACCATTTCTAATTCAACAGGTTCTGACCTCAGTAGGCTTACATGCACAGATGTGTATTCAGCCGAGCGTGCAAAAGAAGAGTCAAGGAACGTGTCCTGTCGTAGTTTATCAGGGGAAACAATACAATGCGAAGACTGTTTCGAGTTAGACAATAGAAAGAAATGCTTTGAAGACGTTAAAACTCTTACAGATCTAGAAACAGGCATAATCATCGCCGTAATATTATTATTTTTAATCATTGCGGTACCAGTAACTGTCTTTATAATTATGTATGTAAAGAAAAAAAGTAAAAATTATCATTTAACGAATGTCGATTCGGATCAGTCTGAAAGCTCCGTTTAACTTTATAAACCACTGAAAACCATTTAGATACTGTGTCATTGAATTCGTCAGTCTCTCTTGTATAAATTAGATATTTTTAAAAAAACACGATTTTCAGTTTATTTTGCAAGATTTGAAACACACATTGTTAATATTTTGATGCCATTTATTCAAAGATCCCATGTCGGACTGATGCACTGTTAAAGTGTGCTTTCCTGTTAATTAGATCTATGTTGCATACATTTCTCTTAACGTAGGCGCTCTGATCTTGTATTTATTATTTTTTTATATAATCACCATTCATGCCATATTTATTAAACCTTTGTCATTTAAACTTTTGTTGTTAATTTGTATATGTTAACATATTGCGATTACTTGTTCTGTTATAATTAGTTAATATATTAACTGATTGACTGTCAGGGGTGCCTGGGCAGACGAGCCAAGGCCCAAAATTACAACCCAAAAGAAAGGGAAACAATAATTTTAAATAATCAGAGTTATAGCTATCAAGTGATAGCTTGTGATAGTGTAGATATGTGTGACGTTCTATCGTGATGCTTGTTTCTGTCGAGATTGGGTGACGCAGACTTGCTAGCGTTAAGTTTTTATACGTGGAAACTGTGAAAACTGTCGACCTTGACTTTTCAGATGACGTGAACAAATCGCCTGGCCTTTGGGTGGCTGTGTGGTCGTGGTCTAGGGATCAACTCCTAGTTATGCTATTTGCCCACAAGAACACAGGTACATATATCTAGCTCTATTCTCCAAGAAGACACAACTCAATCGGTTTCTTTGCCCACAAGAACACAGGTACATATATCTAGCTCTATTCTCCAAGAAGACACAACTCAATCGGCTTATCAAATCAATTTATAAAACTACTAAACATAAGTACATGAAATTCATGAATATTAATGAGATAGTCCTACACTGCATAACTCAGACTGCCTACCTAGGATAGGAAAAACTCACCATCTCTCCCAACTCCAACTCATCAATACAAAATCTTCTCTCCAACTAACTAAAAAAAAAAATCTTTGTCACAGATATGTGTGTGTGTGTGTGAGCAAAGTTAATTATTTTGTAAGGTGTTTCCACGGCTCAACGACAGACTTGACAAAGACAGACAAAGGGTAGGTATAGTGTGATTTATACCTGATAGGGCGACTCGATACCCGTAGGATGGGACAGACACGGACGATTTAGTAGCGTTAGTTTAGCCGTAGGTTAGGGTCTCAGCCTATATAGAGTAGAGTTTTGGGGCAGTCGGGACACAGAGCCATGTAGTGTTAGCAGGGGCGTGTGTCGTGTGCTAGGCGTTTTCTGGTGAACGACTCATACAGACATTGGGAGCAAGTCGCCGAGGCTAGCTCGCGATCTTGGCTCCAAGAGGTGTGAGTTGTTTGCCAGAGACAACATGTAGGAACTAGTTCTTAAGGACCAGGGTAAGAAGAAATGTTTTTATTAGTTATATATCTAGCTTTAGTTGTTAGTTGATAATAATTAAATAGAATGGCGCATTAGCTAGTTGTTAGCGATATTTTGATTATTTGTCTATTTAGAGTGACAGTCTTAGTGACAGTCTGAGTGACCAACAGTCTGAGTCGAGAATCGCAGTTAGAGTCAATGTCAGTCAGGGTTAGAGACGGTAGATTTATACAAGTACATATCACATCAAGACTATACGGACTGTGACTGACATAGGCTCCAGGATCCATGCTAAGACAAGAGAGAGAGAGAGAGAGAGAAACTGTCCAGTGTGGCTTGATATTTGTACCCAGCATCAATTTATATGTAATTATGTTGTTTTAGCCTTTCATGATTACATAACTCCGAACTTTTCGTACCATTATTCATTTCTTATGTGTTTGTATTCATTACATTGTTTTATCTACTTAATGAATCAACCAAATTAATCACATTAATTATTTCAATTATATCCAATTTAGGTGGTTAATATCTGAACTTTATATATCAATAATTAAACACCTAGTTTAATGACACTATTGTGTTCGGAAATCCTAATTTGTCACATTAGTCATTGTTGTGCTCTTGACTTCATCGTCAACTTTTAGTATTAGTTTCAATCATTATTACTAGTTGACTAACCATGGCGAGAATCATCCTAGACATCTTGCTGTAATAAGCTGATAGGCGTATGTAATTTCTTGACAGAGGGCAAAAGCTGCACTTGTGCCTGTGATTATGTCAAGCATAATTGGGAGATGGTGTTGCAACTTGTGGCAAGTAACAATATCTTCCTACTAACGCCCCAACTGATTGTCTTTCCCATACCACATCTGACCCCTCTCTCTTTCTCGTGGGGACCACATCTGACCCCTCTCTCTTTCTCGTGGAGTCTATCAATAGAATACACTTAAGTCCAGCACGCCTGGACTGCCGAACTGCTGTCAAACTTTTTGTATTGTGTGGGTCTCACTTGATGTACCGCTATAGTGCCACATCCAGCTTAAGTAGGTGCGTTTATAGTCTCCTTATTCTTACTATATCATAATAAAATCTTGTTCATTTTTTAACATTTTTTTAAAAGTAGTTAAATATGTAAAATGTAATTAAATGTATACTATTGGAGCAGCCAGAACTAAGGCGAGTATTCAAACTTTACTAGCATGCGTCTTACACAAATAGAAAACCACCTAAAATATATAGAGTTTGTGTTTAGTTATTTATTAATAATCCAGTCAACTCAATTGTTCTTGTAGTTGTAGTCAATTCTTTCAGGTTGAATATTCTTTTATTAGGGACGGGTATTTGTGATTAAGTCGTCGAAATAAAACAACAAGAGTTTATTTGGGTCTTCCACCCTCCCTTTTATTTCTTGTGCTCTCACAGTTAACTTGACATATGTTTTACGCAAACATTTGGGATTTCGATAAATAATAATAATAATAATAATCTTTATTGTCCGTATGGAAATTTGTCTTACAATTTGTGCATTACACCAAACAAAAAACATTATAACTATAAGAAACCAAAGTGTACATTCACACCAGACTCACTCATAATTTACATGTGACAAAGTTTATACCAGATTGTTCTTATTTAATGATTTGATTGCCAGGGGAACAAAAGAGTGTTTGTGTCTGTTTGTCTTTGCTATCGGTGTCTTGTATCTTTTTCGTGATGGTAAAATCACAAAATCCTGACACAAAGGGTGATTCTTTATTTCGAGGATCTTGTTAGCTTTTTTATAGATGTTTGTCTCAAACAACTGCCAAAATGGGGTTTGTTTTTTACCAATGCTATATACACCCAGTTACGCATGACGTTATAAATCAGTGATTCCCAAAGTTGTCTATATAGGCCTCAGGGGTCCACGAAGACTTCCAAAGGGTCTACAAAAGTGAAAAAATAAATTGGGGGTCTATGAGATGTCTTGGGTCCACTACTATTTTTAATTTACATAAATGATTTACCAAATTGCATTACTTCAGGAACAAAAGTCAGATTATTTGCAGACGATTGCATAATATATAGAACAATAAAAACAACACAAGACACAGATATTTTACAAAGAGAATTAGATGAATTACAGAAATGGGAATCAAATTGGAGCATGTCTTTTCACCCAGAATAATGCCAATTATTAAGAGTAACATAAAAAAAGACTAAAACAAAGTAATTCCACTTATCCTATTCATGCTAAACCAGTAACACAGACTGAAACTGCAAAATACAGGTACCTAGGTGTTATAATAAATGTAAAACGATCATGGAATCCACATATTGATGAAACTATAAAAAAATCAAACAAAGCATTAGGATTTATTAAAAGAAATTTCTATAAATCAAATAAGAACATAAAACTAAAATGTTATTTAACCTTGGTTAGGCCATTAATAGAATATGCATCCTCCGTTTGGGACCCCTCAACTCAAGAAAACATTAAGAAACTGGAACAGACACAAAATAGAGCAGTGAGATTCATAACAAACGAATATTCACATTTGACTAGAGTAACACCTATAGTAGAATCACTAAATTTAGAAAGCCTTCAGGACAGAAGACTCAAAAGTAAAGTAGCAATTATACATAAAACACTGAACCATAATCTTCAAATACAAAAACAAAATTTAATAAAAATACTCTGAAAGACACAAAGATAAAGGCACATTCCTCGTCCCATATGCTAGGACAAATTTGTACAAATACTCCTTCTTCCCCAGTGCTATTAGAGCATGGAATGGGTTGCCTGAGCTAGCTAGGAAAACCAGTGACTTGGCAGAATTTAAGTCATTGGTTGATATGCATGACTAAATGCATGACGCGTAGGACGTAATCATCTTCTTTTTTGAAGTAACGTCTGTATTATATAAGATAAGATAAGATAAGATATGTCCACAGGGGTCTACGATAAAAGATCTTATTTAAGCAGGTCGTGAGTTTGATTTTTATATCGCATTAATGTAATTCTTTCATACACTAATATATAACTTAAAATATTTATCCTGCTATTCAAAAAAAAATTATTGTATTTAATTTAAATTATTATTTAAATAACTTAATTTTGTCTACATGTAAGTAATGTTTAGCAAAAAGAAATGTAAACTGCATAGTGTTGATTACTTAAAATTGTTCATTCCTTCCTTGACAAACATGCCTATTGCCATTTTTATGACGATATCAAACTAATTACGTTGGAGGATTATCTGAGACAATGTCACCCAGATAAAGAAAAAAGAATTTAAAAGCTTTCGAACATTCAAAGATAAAGTTCAGAATAGACCCACAAAATATCTTTTCGACATCAAAGGTCTGAAAGGGGAACTTTACTACTTTATGACAAAATACGGAAAACGTTAAGGTAAAACATTGACTTTACCAGCCTTTGTAGTTGTAAAAAAATGAAACTTACATCTGTTTTTTTAAATAATTGCTTTAAGCAACTCTACAGTTCAAGGACACGTCGGTGGCATGAGTTATAAAATTAAGCTTATTATGTAATTCTTTGCAAACGACATAGATAGAGTTTGGAATCAGGGGTGTCACAGGTACTGACAGGGTGTAGTGATGTGTGCTGCAAAACTGCATTAGGGTCGCCGGCTCCTTATTTTAAGTCAGGATTGACCTACAAAACCTTTGCAATGTTTGAGTTGCAAGGCAGCAGAGTTTTGAGTTCAGTTGGTCAGTTGCCAGCCAAGACTTATAAGCCCTTCCAGCTGGACGCTTACTGGCTTCGCTCCTTCTGTTAGTGATAACATCTTCGCGGACTCAATATTTGAGCCACAAATGAAATATCAAGAAATACATGATAAACAGCTCTTTGTGAAAACTTAGAAAATAATATTTAAGGCTAATTAATTAATTAATATTTAATGTTTCAAGCACTACTTTATAGAACAACAAATTCCTACTTCATACATAGACTAATATCCATAGCAACGGATCATAAACCTGTAAAAAGACATTTCCAGTGTGGTGGGTGATTCCAGCTATACATATTAATTTTTATTTTAATTGGTTTCAATTTTATCAATATAAAAAAATGTTGATGAATTAGAAAAAAAAAAGTGCAAGCTAAACATGGGGGTCTACCGAAAACCAGAAAACATGGTAAGGGGTCTACGAAACATGATAACTAAAGAACCACTGTTATAAATGTTGCCAGCTATATCAAGACTGTTTCAAAGGATTTATGAAAGGTGAAGGACTCGGGGAAAATATACGCTCTTAGGATTAGGAGAAGGATCTTTTCTTTTTTTTTTTAAACTATTATCTTTCTTAGACTTAGTTTCGTTTTATCTTTTAAATTATAGACTCAATTATTATCCAAGAGAACAAAATTTATGTTATTGTCGAATCGCGTGTTAATTGATACTGTGGCGTAGCTAGGGTAGGGGGAATTTGAAAATCCCACATGGCCCCCACTTATTATACATTAAAAATTAAATATTAAGCAAATGCAGGGCCCCCAAACGATGGAACATTCCTAGCTACGCCCCTGAGTTGATACCTATTATTGTCTTGAAAAACTGCATTCCTCATTTTTCTTCGGGCTCGATGACAAGCCTTATTATTATTGTTATTATTATTATTATTATTGTCGTATCGAGAAAAAAATGTCTATGTCTGACAGATCAAACTTTTAAGAAAATGAAACAGCGAAAAAAACAAACAAATTCCTTTCAGGTCCTGGGGCAACTCTCTACCTCTCGTCGCCACTCTCTACCCCTCGTCGCCACTCTCCCATGCACAAACACGTTTGCGTTACATCAGTGAAAGAAGCAGCTGGTATCAAAGGTATGACGCAAGGTGTCTGTGTCTCAAAGGTCAAGTGAACTGCGAGTGCACAAGAAATAAAATGGGAGGGTGGAAGACCCAAAGAAACTCTTGTTGTTGTTTTATTCTGACGGCTTAAGCTTTTGAAATCACACTTAATAGGCTTTGGCCGCTTTAAAACATTCCTGTCTTGCAGGGGATTGCGTTTGGATGTCTAGTCATGCATTGAATAAAAAATACGGGGGAGAAACGGGCGACTTTGAACCTAGTGACGTGTCATTCACCAAGTGACAGACAGAGGAGATACAATTTTTTTTTTTTTAGTTAATTTTTTTAAAACCAGAATTAAAAACAAACCTTTAGCACTCACGTGATCGCTACGCCTGAATTTGAACTTCTTCTTTTCAAACTATTCTAGAAAGATCTCACCCCCCTAGCTATTAAAAGTTAATTTGTAATACAGACTCAACTAAGTAATCCATCTAATCCAATTTCTTGGGCTGCTTCTAAATAAATAAATAATAGATTTTATATAGCGCTACTTTCATGCTTATATCATGCTCAGAGCGCTATGGTCCAATTTCATTTGTGGGTTGGGAGGGGTATCTGGGAGAAGGATCCATGCTGCCTTTAGGTGCTCAGTAAACACACAACTCTATTAGAATCGGGTGTCGAACCTCGAGCCCCCTTTATAGGTAGTCAGGCAAATCAAAGTCTAAGCGTGTATAGCCTCTCGACTACGCTTCCCACTGATAGATTTGGGTCTAATCTATTTTCTATTTGCATCCCATACTTTTGTCTCATCATTGACTGTAGCGCCCTGATCTCCCTTTAACGCCCTCTGTTCTTCACAATGTGCCCACTAAGAACACTGCGTTTATTTATTCATTTATTATTTATATATTCCTCACCCAACCCTTTTTGTTTTTCACACTGTTTGCCAAATTATAATCATACTAGAGCCATTCCCCATTTAGTGGTTAGAAAAGAAAGGTAGTGTATGATGAACAATGGAAACTACTGTGTGAACTTATAAAGAATGACAAATTATACTAGTTCCTGTCTTTCACTACTAAATGATTTCACTTCATCACTCTCTCCTCATTTCTCTCTCCGCACTAGATCGTAGTATCCCCTCACCTAAGCATGTTATCGGTCAAGTGTAGACTAAATCTAGTAGAATGATATATGATCATTACGCCTTCCTGTCCACATGCTGCCCCACAGCATTTTAATTGTCCTATACGTCACTAACTCATGGGCGTAGCCGGGGTCCCCGAAATGAAATCCCCCCCGCAGGGTGGGGGGGGTCGGAATTTAGTGACTGATTTTTTGCTTTGATTTTTTTTATTTTAGGTGAGATTTTAGTACCAAACCATCACTTGCCACAGCACAGCCAAGGGTTTTTGAGTCTAAAACCCCTTACTAGATGGTTTTGAGTTTAAACACCTACCAGGGGCTTTGAGTTTAAAACCCTCTACCATGGGGTTTTGAGTTTAAAACCCCCTACCAAGGGTTTTAGCAGTTATATCCCCCTCTTCTATAAAACAAAACAAAAAAATGCAAACGACAATCCCCAAACTCCAAAAGCACAGTTAAGGAAGATTTTGATTTTAAACCCCCCTCCAAAATTTACGATAAACCCCGTCTTTAATATAAAAAAGTAAATTACACACTCACAATTTTGAAGGGGTTTTGATTTTACCCCCTCCCTTTCAGTAGGGTTTGAAGCCAAAAAATACCTCTTCAATATAAAAAAAAAAACTTATTACGCACTCAAAATGTTATGAGCGTAGCTAAATTTGTTTTGACTCAGTTTTGAGTTTAAGCCCCCCTTCAAAGGGGTTTGAAGGTAAAAAATACCTCTTTAATATTAAAAACAAAGCTAATTATACACTCAAAATTCTATTAATGTAGTCAAAGGGGTTTTGAGTTTAAACTCCCCTCCAGTGGATTGGATTTTAAAGCTAAAAAATACCTTTTCAATATAAAAAAAAAAAAAGAAAATTACACAATCCAAAATCTATGAGCGTAACAAAATGGGTTTTGAGTTTAAATACCCCGCAAGCGGGCTTTGAAGCTAAAAAATACCGCTTCAATATAAAAAAAAAAGCAAATTACACAATAAAAATATTTGAGCGTAGCCTAGCCAATCGGGGGTTTTGAGTTTAAACCCCTCTCCTACAGATGGCTTTTTTTTTAAAGTTTAAAACCCCTCCAGATGGTTTTGAGTTTAAACTTCCCTTACAGAGCGTTTTGAGGTGGAAAACCTATATCTTCAATATTATTCTAAAGCAAACTTCAGTTACCAAATTCTATGACCGTAGCTAAATGGGGTTTTGAATTAACTAAATACTCCAGAGATTTTTTAGTTTAAAACCCCCAACAGATAATTTTGACGATAAAACTTCCCTTTTCGATATAAAATCTAAATCAAACTACAGTCACCCTATTCCAAGAGCGTATTCAAGAGAGGTTACACATTTCTACCAGTGGCGGGGCTCCATTAATAAAGTGCAGTGAATAGTCATGTTCGAAATTGAAATGTGGCTCAACAAAGATGGCTAAGACAGATTTAAGGAGTCAGTTATAGAGATCGGGTCTAAATCAAGGAAATGCTATGCCGAACTAGGAGTCGACCCCTTAGTAAGATTGTGACAGAGAATCGCATGAGGTTTGCGGGACATGTTCTCCGACAAAATGAATTACGCATAATAAGAAGTGCGATGACATCCTATTACGTACAACTTTGCTCCACACATTCATGGAGGTCCTCAGAGCAGGTGGGAAGAGGCTTCAGACATTACCAGTGACCTTCGATGAAGTCCAGTAGGGAATCGGCGCCGTAGGCGCCATTATCCCGTTGATGGTTAGAAAGGCTTTTATCCAACCTCCAGGACTGGACATGGGGCTCTTCACCCCTGTCCTGTCTGAGGGCTCCCAACGGTAAACGGCCATATCGGTTCCCTGACTGGACAGAGCCGGGCCGTGCCGTGTACACAGCGCACCGTCCCCGTTCCTGGACCCCACTCGCTACAAGTGGTCGGGAACAATGCTAACTGCGGGGAGCTTGTCTCATATTCCTATAATGTAACCGCCACTGTTCCGTGCGAGTGTCGCCAATCCAGCAATCCGGAACTGATGACGACACCTTTTGTGGAACGGCGTGGCGGACTTTTTTACTGGGTTGCAGGTTACTTGTTCCATCCCCACCCCGAGCTTTTGTTTTTTTTATCTCACCCAGGGAGACCTGCCAGAAGGCCTGGTTCGCTACTCGTTCTTAGCCTATCTAGGTCCACCCCTACTCGTTTCCACGGAGGAGCCACGCTGAGGCGACGGGTAGCTGGAATATCCTCCGTGACAGATTTTTGTGGAAACAGCTTGTCGGCTAATGCGACTTCGCGGGAGGGTCCAAGTCAGTAAGAATAGCACATTAGGTTTTTGAAATAAAACTTTTTAATAGCAGGAAAATGCACTGTAGATACATCAGAATATGCATTTTGTTGGCTTTCAATACCAGAAATAGTGCTTGGCGGCGGGGCCTCGCCCAGCGCTGGGGGAGCTCCTATCGCTCCCCCAGACCCCCTTGCTGGCAATGGTGGGGAGTCATTAATTTTTCCGCTAACTCCAGGAAGAAATTTTAGTGCACAATGAACGTCAATATATGGTATATTAAACAAGATTTGGCATATGGGGTGCCTTAAAAATATAATCTTTTGTTACTAATGTTCCAGCCCATGGTAAAAGTAATATTCGAGGCCCTGCTAAGACACTTGCCAAAAGTTCCGCGCACTTCTAAGGTCTCCCCTGATTCAAATTGAAACACGTTTAACTTATAGGCTACATCAAAATCAAAGATTCAAATTGTTCCTTATCTGAGTCGACCGAGACCTTGGTCTCGTGTCTTCTTATCTTATCTTCTTATATGATACAGACGTTACTTCAAAAAAGAAGATGATTACGTCCTACGCGTCATGCATATTAACCAAAGACCTGAACTCCGCCAAGTCACTGGTCCTGGCTAGCTCATGCAACCCATTCCATTTTGTAATAACGATAGGGAAGAAGGAGCTTTTGTACAAATTTGTCCTAGCATATCGAACGAGAAATGTGCCTTTATCTTTGTGTCTTTCTGAGAATTTTATTAAATTTTGTTTTTGTATTTGAAGATTATGGTTCAGTGTTTTATGTATTATTGCTATTTTACTTTTAAGTCTTCTGTCCTGAAGGCTTTCTAAATTTAGTGATTTTACTAAAGGTGTTACCCTAGTCAAATGTGAATATTCATTTGTTATGAATCTCACTGCTCTATTTTGTGTCTGTTTCAGTTTCATAATGTTTTCTTGAGTTGAGGGGTCCTATATGTCACATGACACAAACTTGCGAGAACCAGGCTAACGAGTTATTTATAGCTACAGTCATGTCTTGGTAAAACCGGCTTGTTAGCCTTGAATAATCGTTTTCACTTTACTGCCTTCCACCCCTTATCAGACGAATACATGACTTTTTAAAACAGAGTAGTCAAACATGGAGACACATTGAACATTAAACGTAGTTATATTAAAAAAGACTTTGTTTTGGAAAATTTAGAATTCGAATGAAATGTGTCAGTATAAGAGTAACAATTGAGATGAGTTCTGAACCCAAATATTCTTTTCCTAGTCGTCTTTTTCCAACCTTTACTCAATCTGATATATTTCTATTGTATAAATAAATTTGGGACTATTACTCATGCTTGAATCCTAAAAATGTAAAAAAAAAATTGAAGTAGAATCTAATTGGTCCACTTAATTTCTCCTCCCATTTTCACAATTTTTTGTTTAGAGCTTTGAATTATAGTTCTGTAACAAAACAAAGTTACAAACATGGTCTATGGAAGAAAATGTATCACTTACATTTTTTTTTTTTGTTTAAAGATTAAATAGAGCGTTTAACCGTTGTTCTGGCGATGTCTTATGCTGACAAGCCTACTACAAACGGTCTCGCTTAACATGAAGAAAAGAGTATGATATTTACAGCTAATAAAGATATACTTACGTTACTTGTGCCTTGATTGTCAGTCACACTTTAGGATCGGCTCTCGCCCCCATTTTATTTTATTTTCTTAATTTGACATGCCTTTTTATTGATATGAATAATGAGCTGAAGATGTCAGGAGAATGCGTCTCTGCAGTGAAGAATGCAAGCAAACGCTTGGCATCGGGACTTCGCCCCGAACCCCATTGGGTTAGCTTACCCCCTAGCTGTCAAGAGAAAGGTCACTAGTATGACTTGTTGTTGTTTTTTTTTGCCGAAGCTTTTTTATATTCATATATAGATAAATATATATATTTATATGCCTGTTTGCATAGGGTTAGGGTTTACTGGGCGTTAGGTTTGGAAAAAGATCGCCCCCCTCCGACTCTAAAGTCCTAGATCTGCTAGTGGGTACAGATAACCATCGTGTACATGAATATGGTGTCATACATACTTCTTTAGAAACAAGCCATCTTGGCTGAGTCGAAGAATAAAAAAAAAAGATAAAGATAAAGGATTCATAAGAAATAACCGTCTTCAGCAACAGAAGCAGAACTTTTGTCTGTTTTGATCTGGCAAGCTATTGAAAGGTTATCTATTGTTATTTGAGGGGGTAGAGAGAGTTTTGGATTATTTTATTATAATCCCACTTAGTTTTGGCTTATCATTTTATAATAATTCTCTTCGTGGACCAACCATGCAGGACACCATAATAAAAAAGTCATGGAAAGATAACTCTTTCATTTCTGCAAGTCAGACTAGAGTAACCCCAAGTAACTTTCGCGGTGACAGAAAGCGAAGATTAGAAAAAAGAGGGGAGGGTCGACTCATCATATTATAATCCTTTGTAAATTGTATTTTGTTACACCTCTAAAAAAATCAGCATTAACAGTAAACGATACCCACGTGACCCAGCTCCACATCCCAATACTTATTACCACCTAGTGTGGTGGAATAAGTCCGCCGACTGGTTCGTTTGCACTTCCCGACGGGGACGATGGCCTGCGACTCCTAGGGGTAAAGTCTTAAAGCCACAACGTGGTGAATATTTGGTTGATTTTATATAGGCACATAGACAAGCACAAGCAAAACGCAAAGCTTAATGATTTTGTGGAAGAACAAACATTTAATAAAGATTAATTAAGAGGAAATACAATCAGTGAGTGAGGGTGGGATGTACAGAATGATTTAGGATTTTTATGATAACGTTTAAGATAATATCATCACTGGGATGTTGCTCATAAAGATTCGTGTATGGTTTGCTTATTCGGCTGTCTCTCACTTATCTGTTGCTCAAGGTTCTCCTCCGGGGTTGGGTCAGTCGAAGCTCCGTTGAGTCGTAGCCAGTTGCTGGTGGCCTGCGAGTAGGCAGGCACTGGTGTGACGAATATGAGGATGCCACGCGGTGGGCTTACTCCCGTGGTAGTTGCAGACCGGTTCTGGGACTTCAGCCTGGAATGCCTTCAGTTCTTAGCCGAGGGCGATGATTGACTCACCCTCAACGGGAATGTGTGGAGAGTTGCTGAGGTCTGCCTTCAGGCAACCAAACACGCCAGCCCTGGTGTAGGAGGCTATGAAATGAGACATGAGAGGAGCCTGAATTATTAAACCATACAGGCTGGTTGGCGAGGGGCGCATCCTGGGTAGGAGCGTCTCCCTCAGGCTAACTAAGGTACTTGTCAACAACATTTTACTAGGTCTAGTAATAATTGATGTACAAATAATACAATAATAATAATACAAATACATATATAAATGTACAAGGGCATAAATGAGAAGGGAGACAGGGGGACCATATTACGGGTTGTAGCCCCTGTGACCTCATTGACCCACAGGTAAACAAGTCAGCGGTCGCTCGTGACCCAAGGACCGTGACAAGAAGAATGGAAGGGGAAGAAGGGTGGGGGGGTAGAAAAGGGCACATAACTATGCCGGCCAACAAGCCGAGACTAGTGGGGTGGGCACACGAGACTAATTCTCGGGCCTAGGGATGCATGGTAACAGCTGTACCAAAAACAAGCATAATTATAATGTATATATATATATATATATATGGGTGCGCATATACGGGTATATATGCACAGGTAAGGAAATGATCTAGACGTGAGTAGGTCCAGATGAATATGGATATGAATAAATAACAAATGCATAAATAGACATTAGGATTAACTAAATTGTAAGGTGGATGTCCACCGTTGGGAATACAGCCGACATTGACGAGTTATTAAGGAGCACATATTCATAGAGATTTACAAATATAATATTTGGAAGCAAACAAGTGTTAACATGGTAATGATACATGAATATAAATGTTACAGGCGAAGACACACTAAATAATAATGATAAAGTTTTTCCAACTCACCCGCTTTGCCTTACACAAGTTCCCAAATGAATCGTTGATTTGAGAGTCCTCTGACTTCTCAGTGATTCTGATCTAGAATGGCATTAACCTGAAACTTTCGTCTCCGGCTTTCATAGGTTCCCGAGCGGTATGTTAAGAGTAGGGACGATCCAATGGCCAGCGAGTCTTTTGAGTTTAGAATTGTCAAATTGGACCGATCTTTCGTTTGGGGCTCACTCACCTGATTTCTTTAACCCGCGACCCGGGGGGGGGGGGGGGACGAAGGAGGATGAAAGCGGAACTATGCAACAGTTATCGGGCTGGACCATCGCTCGATGGTACAGCGGACGGGAACGATTTGAATAGCCCTGGGCGTTAGGAGTGTCGATTCAAAGGGATGTACTTGGACACCAAAATTTAATGTCTCTGGACTTCGCGGTTGCGTGCTTTTGTTTCGGCGTTTGGGGCGTAACTTTCAGCTTTAATGTTCCTGAACTTAACGGCTACCTACGTTTGTTTCGGCGTTTGGGTGTAACTTGGGATGTGTGTTTATGGCCTATAATTTGGGGGTTGGATCTAACCTTGGTGTAATAGGATGTTCGTGTTCTACACTGGTCGGTTTGGTGTTAAAAGGGGCTGTACAATGCTAACTAGCGGTTAGGAAGGGGGGGATAGTTCCGCACTGGTCAGTTCTGTATTGAGAAGGGACGCGTTTCGTCACACCTAGCATGGCTGTTAATGCAGCTCATTAGTGAAAGATAATTCTGATGTGTGAACGACTCTTGGGGTTCACCTAATCTTCCAGTACCTTACATCCACACAAACACAGAGAGAAACACAAACACTCAAACATAAGCGTTCAATCAATAAGCGGGGATTACCAACAGTCCGTGTAGTGTTTCTCCCCTGCCACCCTACTCCTACCCCTATCCGGTTTTATTTCTAAAAAAAAACATGAGGTCTGGATTGAGGACAACAGCAGAACACTGACCATAACTAAAACTATAGTAACTATTACTATACAAACTATAATTAAGTTGGCACGTAAACTGTAGATCTAGAGGTACCGGTATTTACTTATGTTATTTTTAAATGTTGGATTTTTTTAAATACCAGGTTCTTTTTTTTAAATACCTGCGTGGTTGTTGAGACATGGGTCGAAGGTCAATCTCGTCAAGCAACTTGCTTACACCAAAGGACAAGATTGGGTCCCACTTTGTTTGTCGCCGTAGGATAGCGTGTTGATGTTGTGTGCCACATTCCCCGGCGGCTTTAACAAACTGTGTGGCTCTCGTTTCCAGAATGAAGCAGAATGAGGTCAAAGTTCTCTGGCTCTATCGATCCGTGCCAACTCGGGTTGTTTGGTACTATGTTGCTCTTTATTGCCACACATGTTACAAATGATCATTAGCTAAATCCTTTGACTTCAAGCTGTTCCATGTCGATACATTGTGGGAGGCAATTAATTCATTTTTGTCACTATCACAAATGTCTTACATATTGACGCTGATCCACAACAGCTGGCGAGAAGTGTACAGAGTAGTTAACTTAATGTTAGTATCTTATCTTATAAAATAATGACGTTACTTTTTAAAAAAAAAGAGATGATGATTACGTTTTACGAGTGTCCCTAGGTCAATGTAGTCATACATGTCAATCAATGAATTAAAATCTGCCAAGTTGTTGGTTTTCCTGGCTGATTCAGGCAACTCATTACATGCTGTAATAGCAAGAGACATATATAATCAGCCAATGTCATCGTCACAACCTGCCAAGACCAAGCGGGCTCGCTGTCTTTTCTGTGTCTTTCTTATTTATACTATATAAACAAAAAGATAGGTCTATAATAATCTGTATGAATCGTCGCTACATTTACCATAAAATTGATCTTTTTAAAGGCTGTTGGACCATAATGTTTTTGGATAATAATAATCAGTGCTTTTTTTGCGACGGTACGCTATGTGAAAAAAATTGATGACTTTTCTTGTTTTAACGTTTATTATTAATTTATTAGTTGTTCAAAGTGAGTCAATCCATCAGTGAGTAGTAAAGTTCCCATTTAGACCTTGTAATCTATAGGGCAGATGATGTAAAGTTCATCTGTATCTGTGGCCTACGGTTAACGTGGGTGTCATGTGGCCAGCACAACGACCAACCGCCTTTACTTTTACCCAACTAATGCCAGGTACCCATTAAAGCTGGGTGGACTCAGAGTGGCCCAAAGATCCAACAATTAAAAACCCCAGTCTCCACTAGGATTTGAACCCGAAACCCCCAAAGCCAAACGCTTTACCTCTCAGCCACCGCGCCTCCAATCCATCACTTTTTATTTAAAAAATAAAGCACTGATAATAATAATAATACAATTTGGAGAGCCGTTTAATAAAAGAGGAACATAGATTTATATTGGCTTAGTCAATGTGCTCCAATGGACCTCATTCACCAATCGTAAACAAACAATATTTAGCCTCGTGATTCTCTATCTCTTCTATACAATTTTCGTAATCCATAAAGGCTGTCACATGATACGTTTTTTTCATTGTTTTATCAATATTTCTCTCGTGGCTAAATCTTGTTTGTTTACAATTGGTGAATGAGGTCATATCAGAAACGCTGAAATATATCCTGTTCAAGAGCTGATACAACTAAAAAACTGGGTCTGGGTCAAGGAGAAGATAAACATCCCAGGTATTGTGTTGTGAATGGCTTGCCAGTTATTTTTAGATACACGTGACGTCTGCCAAACACCGGCCTGCTTTTCGACGAGCGAGGAGTGCCCTGAAACCGAGCTATACAGGCCGGAAGAAACGTAACAGATCTGTACGGTGTGGCTACAATCTATTGTTCTAAACTGCCCACAGCTGTGACGTTGCAGGTCTGTGTTAGAAAGAAAAATCAATCTGACTTCATAATTTTCAAAGTGGAAAAAAGTAGAGAAAATTCTGATTTTTCTTTCATATTTACATCAGAAAAAAATGCAGTGATCAGATCATGATTTTTTGTCAAGGACTACCGATGTGTATCAGTCTTCAAACTATGCCTGTATTCTGAGGCGTCCTTACGTGACAAAAGCGTGATTTAAAAATTAGATGAATGAATAAGAAATATAGAAAAGATACCACAAGAAAGCGAAATTAGCGAGCAGCCTATTAAAAGATATGAAAACGTGTTAATCTATTTTTCTTTAGGGGGGGGGGGGGGGAGATGTCTCTTATCTTAGTAAACTTACTAATTTTATAGGTAACATATTTTATTAAGTTCATTCTAACTATAAAATCTTACCAATTGCTTGTAAGAGCCCCCTCTCAGCCCATAAGCTCACTGTCTCATTAACGTTCATGCTGATGGCAGCAGTGTTGACTATAAATAGATTTGTGCCCACAACACTCTTCTCAAGCTGCTTAAGTAAACCAACAATAAATAGAAAAAAAAAATATCCGATACCCACCCGCCTTTTTAGCCATGGTTCAAAACCTCTCCTTCACCAGCCGCTCACGTTCTTTCTCCCCCTTCCCCTTATAGATGATCTAGATCTGCACGACCCACAGCTGTCTACTGTCACAATGTGTGGAATATAGCATCTTGTCATAAACATTAAACCAGATGATGTGTAGCTTTAGCTTTGATCGTTAGTTGATAGATGCGCTTTGATCTTACAGACATGTAAACTAGTTTGTTCAATACCATATACAAATTCGCTGTATTTTGTATTGATTTATGTCAAAGTATGTCAATGCTGAAATTGATCCAAAAAGGTTAAAAAAAAATTGTGTTGCATTCTAACTCCATGGTGGATCATTAGACTAGAAGCTGTACAAACATGCTATAATATTCAAATTAGCCTCCAATAAAGATGTGACAGAAACGGAACCATTGTGGGTATTTTTGTGTTTAAAAGAAGAAAGCGTCAATAACTGATATACTAAGTAGAAGACTTGGAGACGACCACGCATTAGAAACATAGGAAGGAAACTGTCGAAAGTGAAAGAGAAAGTGCCAAGATAGTAAATGTATTTCTAGACAAGAGACGGCGATGTACACACTTTAAGAACAAATTGAAACACTAATGTGCAGCCTATACTCGACTTCCCATTGACAAACTTTAAACCCTCTCTCAATTATCTCTTAAAAGAAAACCTTTAATTTTATGTTCTTGATTTAAAAGATATTGTTACAAATGACCAGTGACAGGAAGAGGTTAACGTGTGACCCCGACGAGATAACACAGCAGCGGGTGTTCTCTGGAATGTACATGTATAAACAGAGACAGGATGTGACGTGTCCTTACGTGTTATTCCAGAAGGTACTAGCAATGTCCAGTGACAGATAGAGGTCACAACTTGTGACCCCGGCAAGATGACACTGCAGCCGATGTTTTCTGGAATCTACATGTATAAACAAAGACAGGATGCGACGTTTCCTCACGTGTTGTTTCAGATGATACTGGCTGTGTTTGTGCAACTTTGGAGGAGAGATTAGGGACTCTATATAAGCCAGAGAGTTAATGTAAAAAGTCAGGTACTGTTGTCGGTACTGTTGTCTACTGTGCGAGACAGTAGAGGAAAGATGTGTACGACTCGATGCAAGTTAACTAGGGTAGAGTTAACTGGAGTGGACTACTGTCGTTAAAGTCTATACAGCGAACTACAGTGGACTTGAGCCGTTACAGTCGATACAGTCGATGTAAGACGTGTGCGGCTCTGATTCGGTAGACTTGAATACGACTTGGTTCAGCTTTGGGAGACCTGGAGCGACACTGGAAAGTGTGTCGTTGGTCTGTTCTGTGGAATACGGCTCGATGCAAGTTGAGAAGAGATGAATAGCAACGAAGTGAAGAGATGAATTGCAACGAAGTATAGCTAACTGTAAACTGACAGATATTGTAGTCTTCTACGCTACATATTACAGTAACAAATTGTTAGAGTTAATAGTCAATAAAGTTAAGTGAAGCTGAAAGTTTAGTCGTCAAGTTCTTTACAGTATTTTTATTTGTGAGCCTACTAGTACATTTAGCCAGAAGATTCAGAAATACGTAACAATATATACTACCAGAAGCTTCTTAATTACTTGCGTTGTAAAAATGTGCATCGATGATCGATACTTTAGTTATTTTTAGTTATTGAAATTGGATCAATAGTTAAGAAATTGTAGGATTATATAAATCAAAAAAGTTCTAGTGTATAAATCATGGGCGTAGCCAGGAGTGGTTTTTTAGACTGCCCGACTTTGTCAGCAATGGGGTCTGGGGTAGCGCTGTGAGCTCCATCAGCGTGGGGCGGAGCCCTGCTGGCAATACTATTTCCGTTATTGAAAGCCAACAAAATACATATTCTAAGGTATCTACAGTACATTATCCTGTTATTAAAAAGTGTTTAAAATCCCTGCTATTCTTACTTATTTAGATACTCCCGCGCCGTTCGGCGCCTTGAGCGGCAAGCAGCTTCCACAAAAATCTGTCGCTGGCAATATCTGAAGCCTTTTCCAATCTGCTCTGAGGACCTTCATGAAAGTGTGGCGCCAAGTTGTCCCTGTTTGCCTTTCCATGTCATCGCAACTATTATTATGCGTAAGTCATTTTGTCGGGGAGTTTATCCCGAAAACCCCATGCGACGCTCTGTCACAACCTTACTAAGGAGTCGACTCCCAGTTTGGCATAGGATTTTCTTGATTGAGACCCGATATCAATAATTGACTTATAAAATCGGTCTTAGCCATCTTTGTTGAGTCACATTTAGTCTTTTTCAATTTCGGCAGATGACTATTCACGCACTTTATTAATGGAGCCCAGACACTGGTATAAATTTGTAAAATCTCTTGGCTACGCTCTTGGAATTAGGTGACTGTAATTTGCTTTAGATTTTATTTCGAAAAGGGAAGTTTTATCGTCAAAATTATCTGTTGGGGGTTTTAAACTAAAAAATCTCTGGAATTTTTTTTTAACACATTTAGAACCCCTTTAGCTACGATCGAAGAATTTGGTGACTGTAGTTTGCTTTAAAATAATATTAAAGAAAGAGGCTATAAGCCTAAAAAGCCTCAGAAGTGTGATTTTAAACTCAAAACCATCTGGAAGGGTTTTAAACTTTAAGAAAAGCTCTCTAAATAAATGGTTTAAACTCACCCCCCCCCCCCCCAGGCTTGGGTACGCTCATAGAATTTTGTAATTTACTTTTTTTTATATTGAAGAGGCATTTTTTATTTTAAATCCTCCTGAATGGGGTTTTAAATTCAAAACTCCTTTGGCTACGCTTATAGCATTTTGAGTATGTAATTTACTTTTTTTTTTATATTGAAGAGGTATTTTTTATTTTCAACCCTGCTGAAGGGGGGTTTAAACTCAAAACTCCCTGGTTTCGCTCATTGAAATCAAAGTCTTCCTTACCTATGCTATTGGAATTTGGGGATTGTCGTTTGCATTTTTATTTTGTTTTGTTTTATAGAAGAGGGGGATTTTACAGCAAAACCCCCTTGTAGGGGGTTTTAAACTCAAAACATTGTGGCTGCGCTGGGTAAAGTGATGGTTTAGTATTAAAATCTCACCTAAAATAAACAAAATCAAACCAAAAAATAATAAATTCCGACCCCCCCCCCCCCATGGGGGATTTCAGTTCGGGGGTGAAGGAGGGGAGTTTGAAACTCACCCCCACCCGGCTACGCCCATGTTATAAATGTATTATGTGTTCCTTAATAAACTTAAAAAAGCTCCATACGGGAAACGGTTTCAACGTGTACTGTTATAGGTATGTAACGACCAAGAAACAATAATACCTTTTCATTTGAAGGGAAAGGAAAGAGAAAGAAAGGGGGGTGGGTGTCAGGGAGAAAAAAAAAAGAAAAAAGGTAAATCCATTGAAATGTGTTCCCCTTTCAGGCCTTGCGATCTATAGGGTAGATGATGCTAAGGTCATATGTTAATTTGGCAACGGTTAACGAGCAGGGTGCCCTGTGGCCAGCACCACAACCAAGCACCTTTACTTTCCCCAACTAAAGTCAGCTACTCATTAGAGTTGGGTGTACTCGGGGACTCCCTAAAAATCCCCAAAATTCAAAATCTTAGTCTTCATCCAAGATTCAAACCCAGGACCCCAGGTTCGGAAGCTAAGCGCTTTACCACTCAGCCACCGCGCCATATCCTCCCTCCAATTTAACTGTATGACTAGGTCATGCTACGGCTACATGTTAGTCCAAATACATGTATTAAATAATAATAATAAATACTAGTGAACTAGAGTGAGTACTCAATAGTGTCAGCAAACTTCGTTTCATTAATTGTATGCTTGCTGAGATCAACAGATTCCATGTAAAATTATTTAATGGGACAAAACCCCAGATATGTATCAATATTTCTTCATATTGAAGGATTTATTTCCCTTTTTGGTAACAAACAATACAATTCCCAGTAATTAATTGACTACTTGGTTAATTTCGTTAATGATTCATGTTTTGTTAGTAAAGGAAATAAGTGTGTACATTTTCAACTTTATTTGAGAATGGGAAGTGGGAATCAAAATGTGTCCCAAATCTGGTACCAGACATAGAGATAGACGGCAAGAATGATCGCTTTTTTAAATGCATTTCTAACAAACAAACAAACAGTGTGTACATTTTCAACTTTATTTGAGAATGGGAAGTGGGAATCAAAATGTGTCCCAAATCTGGTACCAGACATAGAGATAGACGGCAAGAATGATCGCTTTTTTAAATGCATTTCTAACAAACAAACAAACAAACAAATTAAATCAACGAGCTGAATTAGAAGTCGAGGATTAAAGCCTCCTCAAGCCATGACATTAACCACTGCAACATGGAAAGCTTACGAACACAGAAGGTTTTATAGTTATCTACTGTTAGTTTCAAACTGTTCTCTCTACAAAGTATAAGGGGACTAAGTCAACTTGTACAATTTTATTAGTCAAGTACAATTTCTTTCCCTCGTTAGAGATACAACACAAAATAATGAAAAACCAAATATTTAAGGAATAAGGATGAAAGAAAGAGAAACTAGTAGAAAAGGTACTGTAATCGAGAAGATATAGAGAGAAACAAAGAGCGAATGAAAGAAGGAGAAAGAAGGAAAGGATTTGAGTAGGTCTACTAGCATTAAAGGATTTTACAAACAAAAAAAACGTAACCGAAAAGACCTTTTTTTTCCCATGTATGTGTGATAACAAAAAGGATTACATCATTGCGTTTGCCATTGCGTTTCTAGTAGGCCTACTTTCTACCAGCTTCATGTCCTTATCAGGTCACTGAATCTAAACCGTAAAATTAAAATCGTATTTTTGATGCATGTCTCTCACTCTTGTCCCGCCTCGCTATGCGTTGCTACCTGTGTCCACACACAGACACTTTTTCCCCCATTATTCTTCACTCTTAAAAATCAAAGGCCCACATCGAGCCCATGATTCTTTAAATTTTGGGAGGAGAGGGGTTGGAATTCCGGTAGCCGCACACCCAGCCCGCCATCCAGTTTTTTGTGTGTTCTTGTCCAATAAAAATATAGAGTATGTGTTAATGTGTACACCTGCATTTCAATTTATCTATTTTCTTAAGCTAGTGTGTTAAGTTTCTTGTGTTACGTTACATTATCTGACTTAATTGTTGTTCAGTTCTTCAACATTCTCATCGAAAGTTGGTAAGTTTATTTTGTTTTTTTTTAGTTTCCTTTTACTACTATTTAGAGCTAATATAATTTAATGCAGCGATTTATTTGAATAGGTTACATATGTATACAATTTTATGTACAATTATTAAACCGCTTTATAATAGTCCAGACCAGAGGAAGCAGTTATATTCTCTTTAACGACTCGCGTCTTTTGGAATACTTTGAACATTACATGGAATGTAATTGAATGTAATCTTTAGGTCCCGGTAGTAGATCTAGTACCTTACAGCTATACCAAATATGAAAAAAATATTTTTTAAAAACGTGTATTAACTTATACTATGTGATATAGCTTTTGAATCGATCAGTTAATTATTTTTAGTAGACCTAGAGTCTAGACTAGATGAACAATAAGTTTTAGTATGGCGCAGCTTTCATGTTTTTAGCGTGCTCAGAGCGCTTATAGTTCAGTCACTTTTGTAGACCTGAAGGAGAGAGAGAGGGGGGAGGGTCTGGGTGAAGGTTTCTGTGCTGTTTTTATTTATTTATTTTTATTTTAGGAAACGGCCTAATTATCTAGACAAAGCTTGTCTCCCGTTAGCTAGACTGACTCTAAAGAAAACAAAAAAAAATATTAATTCATTAAGACTAATTGTTACATCTTATCACTTTAGATACAAGTGGCTTGTTTTCGTCTGCCGTAGCTTACATTTGATTGCGTGAACGTTTCAGTTCAATTGGGCTTCTGTGTGTGTGTGTGATTGTAATTGTGCCTGCCCACCCACCCCCTTTCGCACTCAGCCGTGCTAGACCGACTACATATGTTTGTGTTTGTCAGCCCGCCCTTGCATTAAGCCGTCTTTTGTAAGACTATTTTTATTAATAGTCATAGCATACCCGATTAAGCTAGTGTTAGCAGTGGAAAGAGACCACAAGGTATTTTTTTTTTGTCTTTCTTTCTCCCTCCCATCTCTCTCTCTCTCCTTCACTTCCCCTGGCTCATTTTTCTTCCTTTTTTTGTATCTCTCCCTTTGTCATTCTTTGTTTTCTTTCAATCTTTTTTTCCTTCTTACCGTTTCTCTCTTTTTTTTTTCACTCTCATTTCATTTGTTTTTTCTCTTTTTCAATCTCACTTTTTCCCTCTCTTTTTCTCTCTCTCTCTCTTTCTCTCTCTCTCTTTTTCTCTCTCTCTTTCTCTCTCTCTCTCTCTCTCTCTTAATGTTAGTCGCTTAACTGCGTTAAAAATGCTTAGTTTTAATTCGTCACGTCTGCTTAGTTGTTTATTTTTAGCTCGTCTTTGCCAACTTCCGTAGGTGACGTACCCCTCGCAATTGGTTTATTCTTTCCTTTTTATCAATGCAAAAGTTAAAGGAACTCACTCTGCGAGTGGAATCTTGCAGAAGCGTAGCTAGCAATGTGCGGATTGTGCGGGACGCACTGGGCATCACGTTGTTCGGGGAATCAAATCATGGGTGTAGCCAGGGGGGAAGTCCTAGCGGTTCGAACCCTGCCGGGGGGGGGGGATTTCGTGACTAATTTTTAGCTATGTTTTTGTTTATTTTAAGTGAGACTTTAATATTACACAATTACTTTCCCCCTCGCAGCCAATGGGGGTTTTGAGTTTAAAATCCCTTTCCAAGGGGTTTTGAGATTAAACCCCTCTCATATATAAAACAAAAAAATGCAAACGAAAATCCATTAATTCCAAGAGCGTAGCCAAGTGAGGTTTTGATTTAAAAACCCCCTCCGACATTTTTTTTTACGATCAAACCCCCTCTTTATTATGAGACTAAAGCATACATCAGTCACCACATTCTATGGACGTAGCCAAGAGGGTTTTGCGTTTAAAATCCCCCTCAGAGGGCTTTTAGTTAAAATCCCATCCAGAGGGTTTTGAGTTTAAAAACCCCTTCAGCGGTGTTGGAAGCTAAAAACCAACCCCAAAATAAAATCAAATTGCTCACTCAAAATTCTATGAGCATAGCTAGGTTTAAAACCTCTCCATCCAGAGGGCTTTAAGTTTAACCCCCCCCCCCCCCCAGATGTTTTTGAGTTTAAAATCCCCCTACAGATAGTTCTGAGGTTGAAAACCCCCTTTTCCTAAGCAGTGGCGTCACTAGGGTCGGTGTCACCCGGTGCGGTAAGTTAGAGGTGTCACCCCCCCCCCCCTAAGAAAAAAATCTCCCCCTAAAAAAAAACAACAACTATTGTTTATTTCGTTTCTTTATGTTGAACAATAAAACTGTAAGCTGATTCATTGTTTGGTTACATCCGAAAATCGTTTTTAATTCTATTTTACAAAGTTGTTGTTTTTTTTAAGACATTTTATCAAAAGTTATAATATAAATTTAAAAATGTACAATTATTGAATTGAGAAAAATTGAGTTGAACATTTTTTATTAAAGATTATTATTTAAAAGCTCTTTACGGAAAAGGTTTTGAATTATATTAGTGTTTCTCAGCTGCTTCCGAAAAGACGAAATGCACTCTACTAAATGAATCAGTAATTACCAAATGTAAGCCAAACCTTTATCCAAACAGAAAGGAATGTGTCAGGTGCCCTCTTGACGGCTGAAAGTCAATACCCGAGTGTTGCGAATCATCTCACAATAGCAGGGTGGCAACAATCTCCAGCCCACTTGCTTCAGGCTTCAGTACCTCCAACCCGTTTTATATGTGCAATGTTCTTTGTATTATAATAATACCTCGTCTGGTATAATTAGAATGTTCATGTTGTTTTAATAAAATGTCCTTCTTCACGCCCAATTTGTTGTTGTGTTTGTCTACTAGATCTGCTGAGTAATATGACCACAACACATGTATATTTAGAAACAAACGCTGTCATAGAAGACGAAAAAATTCATCATCATAATAAGATAGTACACAATAAATTGGCAACTTCGGCCATCAATGAGAATACTTGAGATAATTCACATAATTATACAATATAATCCAAATACAATTTCATTATACACTCAGCTAGCAATACTCTTACTTAAAGATATATAACACGTCTGTCTTCTTGACACTCATGGCGTCGACTGCTACTTGACCATGTGGTCAGTAATCAAAACGAGATTTTTTTTTGAAGTAACGTCTGTAATCTATAAGTAATGCCAAACAGTTTCCAAAACATTTAATAATATTGTAACGAATTTAAGGCAAACACTCAATGAAGGATCAAGGTGAAAGGCCGAGAGATGTTTATTTACAAGATATTAGACGATCACTATAAACATAAATGTCTTATGTTGTCTATAAGTTCATTTAGCTCTGGCCCGCAGTGTTCATTGTCGCCGCCACTGCCTTCCACTAACATACAGGGTTCATACACGACTCTTTCCACAGTTTCCTCACAAGACTACTTCCTGACCAGACAACCTACACTGCTTCTCACCTGTTTTGAATACTCGCGTCTTTAACAGTGCACAGGTGCACACCATAGGCCTCAATGTAGAAGCAGAGATATAACAATATATTCATTTCAAACTCATTAATAAAAATGGTTTTCAGACTACATACATGTATAAATAAAATATATTTCGTTATCCTACGCACGCATACATTCAGTTTCCGATGCATTATCAAACGTTATATATTTTGAATAGTATTAGTCTTACACATATAATATGACATGTCATTTGTGGGCCGGGTTTTATGGTAATGCCCGGGCCGATTTTGATACCCAGTCCGCACCTGACTATGAATAATTATGCAAGTTTTCAACTTGAACCGAGAATGACAAGTAGGAGAAAAAACGTAATTATATATATATACTAGCAAAATACCCGCGCTTTGCAGCGGGAGGATTATTGCATTAACATTTCAAATTTGCTTTAATTAATAGGCCTACATGTAACAACAAAACATTCTCATTTGTGCCAGGAGTGTTACCGCAGGGAATGTAGCGCATGTATTTTTGGAATAACCGGAACAACGCAGTTTTTGTGTGGCTTTTTGCAATGTTAGTCCGATAAGTAAAAATAATGTGTCATATGTACTGCCTTAAATATTTCATTACTAAGAAGAAAAGTAAACCTTTTGAAATAGAGAAGAAACATACATGTACCAATACACAGTTATTTGTTGAGGATCTCTTTGTACCCCACGTTGTCTGTTCGGCCCTCCGGCTGCAGTATGACCAATCCCTGCGCCGAGCTTACTCTTGAGCATGCGACGTACAGTTGCCCATGTGAGAAGCAGTCCTGTCTCAAGCCAATGCCAACCTTTTGTAGTGTCTGTCCCTGAGACTTGTTGATTGTCATGGCGAAGCAGAGCCTTACTGGGAATTGGAGGCGTTTGAATTGAAATGGGAGGTCAGAGGGGATGACGGGGATGCGAGGAATCAAAACTGTCTCTCCTGAGCCACTGCCAGTGAAAATAGTTGCCTCAATGAGGTTCTTCTGCAGTGACGTGACTTGAAGTCTGGTGCCGTTGCACAGTTTAGGTGGCTGCAAGTTCCTCAGCAACATTATCGGTGCCCCAACCTTCAAAATGAGACGATGCTCAGGAGTGCCTGGAGGATTCAGAGAGTTGAGAAACTCTACCGGATAGTGCACCGCGTCTTCCATTTCCACAACTGAATCCACAGACTGGTATGTTTTAGATTGTGAGGGGAGTTCTTGGAGTAAAACGTGGTTTATGGCCGTGGTCATGTCGTTTCGTGGTGTTAGGATAGCTCTCTCCCTCAACCATGACACGTCTATATGCTGGAGAGTTCTTAGATTGGGATAAACATTGTAACGAAGGTTTTGCAAGGTCTTCACCAGGAGACAGAGATTTGAGGGAATTGCTATTTTAGAATTTTCTTGACTGAAGCTGCCATCACCAATACTCATCAGAAGATCAGAGAACTCTCCGGCTCTTGTGTCGCCATTCAGATGAACCCTCATGTTTATTCTTAAAGTGACGACAGTGATTTGACGCCACAGGTACGAAGACTTCAGACAGGCTTTCACTTCGTCGGCGCGTGTTCCTCTGGGCACGACTGGTAGGGTTTGCCGAAAGTCTCCAGCCAGCAACACTGTCAAGCCTCTCATACGTGTGGTGGTGTTTCGGATGTCTTGGAGGGTCCTGTCCAAAGCCTCGACACCCCCTCTGTGTGCCATGGTGGACTCATCCCAGACAATCAGCTTGCACTGTCTTAGCACTTCAGCCATGTTGCTCTGCTTTGATATGTTGCACGGTGAGGGCGAATCAGTGGTGTGGCTGAGGTTGAGAGGTAGCTTGAAAGCTGAATGAGCAGTTCTCCTACCCTGAAGAAGAGTTGCTGCAATGCCAGAAGAAGCCACAGCTACAGCAATGTCACCTTCCGCTCGGACTTTCGCAAGCAGAAGGTTTATGAGGAATGTCTTGCCAGTTCCTCCTGGAGCATCAAGAAAAAACACCGTGCCAGTGCCCGAGACAACGCTCCTCATGACTTGCTCGTAAACTCTCTTTTGGTCACCATTCAGCAAAGGCTCGTTGTTTGAGACTACATTGGCCAACTCCGAGGTGTCGTAAGAGGTTTCCCTCAAGTACTCGGGATTCGACGTAACCTCTGCCAGTTCTCTCGAAGGTGAAGGCAGCCCGTAATGATCGACAGAGAGACCTCCGATAGCAATGACGTAGTTCTCAAGCAACTGAAGACAATTGTTGTAGATCATAGGCAACCACTGTTGGACTTCTGTTCCTCCATGATCTCTTTCAGTCTGTCTCCTAACATCTTCTGCCATGCTGTCTCTATGTTTTTCCCAGAGATTTAAGGGGTTCTCCATTTGGCAGAAGACCAGCATTACAGCGAACAGTTCACGGATCTTTTGAGGTGAGCGAGACAGAGCAGCTTCCTGGAGAGTCTCGTCCCAGTTGACATCGTCCTGTAACAAACCAAGTGCCCTGCAGGCCGACTTGTAGGTTGGATGGACAACACCGTCAACTGTTCTGAGAGATTCGAAAGAGGTGGGACCTATGATTTTGTAGAGCAGCAATCGAAGGTGGTAACATTCAGAGTTGTTCGGGTGCACAGTGTAGACCCTTCCAAGCACATTATCTTTCTTCACCCCCGAATGTCCTGGCACAGCCTTCCCCTGCTTCCTCCGACGAAACATGTTTCTTGTCCACAGGCAGAACCATAAGTTGAGGGCTTAAGCATTTCACTGTGATAGTGCTCCTGTGTTGTGTAATTGTCTCCCGTACCATCATCTGTCCACACCTTGATCCTGTCCCAGTTGTTGAGCACATACAACACAATGTCCCTTCGGACATCAGCAGTGAGTCTGATGTGGCCGTGCAATGTGTAGCACAGAGAATGGAAAAGGCAGGATCCATCAAGGGGCATGGAAACCACCCGGTAAGCCACAGTCCTTTGATCGATGGTGACCATCTCGAGAGACATGTTCAGTGGGGGTACGCTTGGAGCGATAAATTAAACGTGAGTGTAAAATACCAGCAGTCGAATGAATGAGTTCACTGTGATAGTGCTCATGTGTTGTGTAATTGTCTCCCGTACCATCATCTGTCCACACCTTGAACCTGTCCCAGTTGTTGAGCACATACAACACAATGTCCCTTCGGACATCAGCAGATGTGGCCGTGCAATGTGTAGCACAGAGCGGACGTTGTCGACCGTTACGCGTACGATTGGGAAACGAAACCTGCTGCACTTTTGTAAGTAAGCTGTAGGAAATGCGCCTGCCAAATTTCACCCTTGTACCTACACGGGAAGTTGCAGAATTAGTGATGAGTCAGTGAGTCAGTGAGTCAGGGCTTTGCCTTTTATTAGTATAGATAATCTCTCATTAAGTGGCATTTATTCCGCTTATTTCGAAATCAAACAAAATAATTAATCACCAACAATTGGTAACTAGCTGTTTATATTTATTTATCGATCCATGTCTCGTCAGGTTCTGCTAGTGATTATGGAAAGTTTTAACTTCATCGGTGAATGGGAAATGGGAGAAATAAATGTTCAAACATTTTACCAGACGAACAGACAGACAGACAGAGTTGATATAAGCTTTGTAAAAAAAAAAAAAGGGAAGGACGACAATAGCTAGGGAAATAATAAATTTAAATAATCCAGTAGAGTTAGTTGATCTGGCCCTACCAGTACTGTATGAACAAACATGGTTTGTGAGAATGGCTCGTCTCTCTCACACACAAACAACAGAGGCAGGAAAAGATTTGTAGAATTTAGCTAGTTCGGGTCTTGTCATAAAACGAGGGAAGAGGCAGGTGTTCAAGGTAAAGGCGTCCAACTACACACCCATTTCATTGCAATGTGAGGCGCTGGAAGAGGTGGAAAGCTTCACCTATGCTGGAAGAAATAAGCACCACCGCCATAATCAACGCTATTTTAATTTAATAAATAATTATTTATGTCTAATATATGTATCAAAATGTATGTATCACATTTGTTTCAGCACCTAGCTTCAACTCTATGTTTATGTTCTTTGTAGTTGTGCTAGTTCTGAGGTAGTTGTCTGATGCTGTCCTTGTTTTTTTATTTAGTCGATTGGTTGGATTCATAATTAAGTACACGAAGGCAGATCTTAACGACACACTTAACTTAGGAACCCAGCGTAGACCTTCATCGCAAAGACAAAACTTGTCCAAAGTACATAAACAGGCATATCAAGTACACGTGAAGCGCTCCGCTCATT